>CM053161.1:76992121-78192121 GCA_028571685.1 Heterohyrax brucei
GAGACGAGAGAGGACAGTGCCACCTGGGAGAGGACTACCCCAACGTGAAGGAGACAAGCGGGGATCCACAAGCCCCTGTAGAAGCCTTCATGGGCAACTCCCAGCCAATTCCCTTCCCTCCCCAGGGCCACTGCTGCCTGGTCAGCCACCAGAAAGGGAAAACACACCACCAAAAACCTGCTGCCCTCAAGTCAGTTCTGATGTATAGTGACCTCGTAGGACAAAGCAGACTGCCCCGTAGGGTTTTCCGGGAGGACCTGGAGGATTCAAACTGCCCACCCTCTGACGCAGCTGTAATGCTCAGCCACTCCACCATCAGGGTTTCCAGGGAACGACAAAACCAGTCCATATGTCCCCACGAGCGTCCACCCAGGAGCCCACCACAAAGCGGTGCCTCCCTGTCAGAGGCTGGCTAGGTGGCTGCTTTCAGGGCAGGTCACCTGGGAGCTGTGCTGGCATGTGTTTTATGCCCAGTCCCCTTCCCTGGCACATTAACAGTCTGTGAATTCATTTATCAGCAGTACATTTTGAATTGTATATTTATGGCACAGTGCACTTCTCATAGCTGAAAATTAATGAACATGCCTTTCTCGTAACAAACAAGCACCTGGATGCATAGTTAGTAATCGGAAACAGATTTATTTTTATTAGTGTATATGTGGGCAAAATTTCTATTGTAAAAAAAGAGAGCCATGCTGAAGCTTCTGTGACAAGGATGAGGATTGCCAATGGATACTTTTGTTTTATAAACTTCCACTTATAATGCTGTCAGGTGTATTGATAATGCCTCAACAGAGAGTGAAATTTTTTATTTACTTTTTTTGGGTGGAAGGCCACTCTCCTGGATAAATCAGGCTCCCAGTCCCTGCCACCTACTTCCAACTGTCAGAAAATGGTGATAAAAGGAAGTTCATTCTTCTATGTGTTCATGCCTTTTGGCCACTGCCCCCACGAAGGCCTCCCTGATGAACAGACTCGAGAGAGACCTCTCCTCTGGCCAGTCTTCCCTTCTGGGTTCAGTTACCTGAGGAAGGAGCCTCAGTCCAGCCACTGAGAATCACAGCGCACATGTGTGCACACACACACACGTGCACACGCGCATGCACACACACACACACACACAGAGGTAGTCACTATTATTGCTTAGTTTGGAAAGCGCTATGATGATGTATAAAGAAAGCACTGTTGGGAGCTGATTCTTGGAGCCAGCCTCACCCCTCTCTCTCAGGGAGGTGTCCTAGCCTCCCGAAGCCATGGGCAGCGTGGTTCTTTGTCACATGCCACTCGGAGATTACTAGTGCTCCCTCCTGTACCTGGACACCTCAGTCACATCCCCATCCTTTCTGTGGGCTGCTAAAATCTGCACAACCTCACAGCCTGTATCATTCATCAAATCTGTCTCACACTCATGGCTCCCCACAATGTTTCAGCGTGCCTAAACTTCCTTAAATCAGAAAAACAAACAAACCATTGCCCTCAAGTTGATTTCAATTCACAGTGACACTATCGGACGGAGTAGAACTGCCCGCATAGAGTTTCCATGGAGCCCCTGATGAACTGGGACGGCCAGCCTTTTGGTTAGCAGCCGTAGCACTTAAACACCATGCTACCGGTGTGTCCTTAGGTGAATCTAATTTGAAACTCAGTTTTCTTTTCGGGAGACTGGGGCCTCAGCACTTCTGAGCAGGTTCCAAAGCACACACCAGGCAGCTGGACTCACTGAGAAGGTAAGAAGAGTGGGCTTCACCTTGATAAAGACCCTGATTTGGGCCACAGCCAGAGAGAAGGGCCCCTCATGTGGCCAGCTACAGCCCTGAGTTCTCCCTGATTGGCCTTTGTTCCAGAAGCTTCTTCTCCCTCCATGGCCAGTGGGGCAATTCTCCTAAGGGTCTGTAACTGTAGACAGAGGTGCCACCGAATGCCTGTGAGTGTGACGTCCTGCCCCCTGTGTCCCTTCTCGCCACCAGCTTCCAGCCTTTGGGCTGTATCTCGAGGTGAATGCCCAGCTGGGAGACCGGGTGGGTGAGGTGAGGAGTGGCGGCCAAGCCAGCCTGCTGGGCGTTTCCCTCTGCAGCCTAGTGGCAGTGTTCCGCAGGCCCTGCTCTCGTCTGTGAGGGGCGCCTCTCTCACTCGCTCACTCATTCGTTCATTCATTCCTTTGATCTCTCATAACCTCTCGCAGTACCGCAAATACAACAGCGAACAAAGCAGCCAAGGTTTCTGCTCTCACGGAGCCTGCAGCTTCGTGGAAAAGAAAGACGCTGATCAAATAAAGACCCAGACAGGCCCACGCAAACCACAGCCTCTTCTAACTGGAGACCGGAGGGACTAGATGGTGCCCAGCTACCACCACTTACCATTCTGACACAGTACAAGATCCCAGATGGAATGAGAGAAGTACAGAACTAAAACTCAAATGCCTAAAAATGGCCCAACTGCTGGGTTGATAGAGATTTAGAGGAAACCTCAAGGCCATTGCCCTACAGTTCACTTTGAACTTGGCACTGAAGGCACTCCTGGAAGCTGCTTTTCAGCCAAATGACAGATTGGCTTATAAAATAAACAATATCACCTGAGAGTAATGAGTGCCATTAAACGATGAGACCAAACAATCAGTATTTACCCAGAAGCAGAGATGGGAAGACAGGGAGAGGAAGGGAAGCCAGACCAACACCGTGACGATAATGAGGACAATGACACATTGTGAAACCTGCAACCAATGGCACAGCGCTGGTTGTATAAAAATTGTTAAAGGGCAACTTAATTTGCTGTGTAAACTTTTGCCTAAAACACAATAATATATGCATTTTAAACATAAATATATTATGAAATCCCCCCAAAAAGTTTTAAATCCTACAATAAAAACAGATCTGCATCCTTTATTTCTTTAACTAGCATCTCAGTCCACGGGTTCCCACAGGGTGACATGGGTTTCTCATGAGTGGTGAGTGTATGCACGTGTGATGGTACGTACCTGCAAGTGTGCCTATCTGTGCATGTCTGATTTGAGATGATTATGTAAACAAGTGAAGTAATGAAATGTCATAAAGAAGAATTTCTTTAATTAAAAAGTAGTATAATTACCCAGATAGTAAGTACCATGAAATTCCTATGAAGGAAGAAGACTAGGCAACTTTGGGTCATAATATAGAGGAAACCCCACCAACAACGGGAGCTAGCTGTCTGATTGTCTTTTGATATTTTCACCCGCTGGGGATACAGTCATAATAAACTCACTGCTGTTGATTCTGACTCATAGCGACCCTATAGACAGAGTATAACTGCTCTGTAGAGTTGCCAAGAAGCACCCAGCGGATTTGAACTGGCAACCTTTTGGTTAACAGACAAAGCACTTAAGCATTGTACCACCAGGGTTTCCATAGCTCGGCTTCCAGTATTCACAGTTAGTATTGCCTTCATGTCCTTCGCTGCTCTGACCTACAGTCCTCAGTTGTTTCCCTTCTGAGTTGTCTTATCTTCTGTTCTACCAACTTCCTTAATCTTCTTCTAGGCTTTTCTTTTTTGTGGTACCTTTTGAAATATGTTTCCTTTAACCCCTTGGCACTGCTCTTCACGCTTTAAACCTTTAATTTCATCAAGTTTCATCTTCTTAAGCCTCTGATCTTCCTTATTTTAAATTGGGTGTTTTGTTTTTATTTTAAAATGCTGTTATATTATGTTTCACTGTCTTGTGCCTCCTAACTGGGGATTCCAAACCCTCTTATTTTCATGTCATCTGCTCTGATCCCATCTTCCTCAGCTTTCTCCACTGGGACTTTCAGTGTGTTGTCCCAAAGTTTTCCTCTTCTGCTTTTAAGGTAATTTTCTTCTCCTTCATTCTTTTAGGCCATGTCTTGTTTGTTTTATAACACTAGGAAGGGGGCCTGGTCAAGGGAGCCTGGAAGAAGCACCCTCGGCCCTAGGTGAGGTTGAACGGTGGGGACCCTTTCCCTACCAATGTACCTCAAGTTACCCCCTAAGTCCTATCCAACAATGTTATTTCTTTAATGACAATCTTGGAAACATCACCAGAATCAAGAACAAAAACCTACATCAGCAACAACAGGCACCCTAGTTACCTAAGGAGGGCCAAACGCAGCAAATCCTTCTTAGAACAGTAACAAATCTATCTAAGACATAAGGGTGAAAGGCTGGCCTTGGAAACCAGCCTGAGGCAAAGGATATATGTGAGCCCTACCTGACCCTGGAGGGAAGAGGTGGTTTGAGATGTTGGTGGCACAGTAGGGCTCTGAGATCCCACAAATTACAGCCCAGAGCTGGTGCTCAGACTCTCCTGATCTGAGTTTCAGTTTGATCCCTTTCTTTGCAATAGAACAGCTTCCTTGCTGGGGTTTGATTTTACCTGGTGATAAAAAATAATACCCAGTGACTGCAATGAGTGATGTGTGCAAGGCAGAAAAATATCAGCTGTAACTCTGACATGGAGGCATCATTCTTAACGTTTTGCTTTGTAGCCTTGCAAAGTTTTCTATGAAACCTGTAGGTCTAAGCATAGTTTCATTTTTACAGAACAGGAGATTGCATCATATATGCTGGTTTTCTCAACTGTTTTGGTCACTTGATAATATTCTGTGAATATTTTTATGGGTCAAAAATACAAACATCTGTTGTCATCATCGTCAACAACTGCAAGGGATTCCATCGTTTCCTTGACCAATGTCTTCTTGAAATAC
Organism: Heterohyrax brucei; assembly: GCA_028571685.1. Lineage (NCBI taxonomy): Eukaryota > Metazoa > Chordata > Mammalia > Hyracoidea > Procaviidae > Heterohyrax > Heterohyrax brucei. The sequence continues at coordinate 76,996,816 of CM053161.1, forward strand.
ATTTTAATTGTTACCCGAATTTTACCATTGTAAACTGAGCTACAGTGAGTACTAAACCCATTGCCAATGAGTCAACCCTGACTCACAGTGACCCTAGAGGACAGAGTAGAATTGCCCCACTGGGTTTCCAAGTGGGGACTGGTGGATTTGAACTGCTGATCTTTTGGTGAGCAGCCTGAGCACTTTACCATTATACTGCCGGGGCTCCCCAGCCACAGACAGACTCAGTCAAACACCTTTCCTCCAGTCTCTCTCTTTTTTTTTTTTTTTTTTTTAATAACTTCGTAAAAGAAGAATGGCTAAGACAAGGGGTAGGCATTTATTTTGGGGGGTTTTGACATGTTTTGACAAATTACGTTCCAGAAACTTTGCATAAATATAAAATGCATCCTGGCAGCCCTAGACAGTGTTTGCTTTCTCCTGATCCTAGACAAGACTCATTGTAACCAGGCTTTTAAATCCATGCTATCTGAAGAGCAAATAAATAGACAGAAATTCAACAGGCTAACAATATTTTCATTATTTTCTTTCTTTAACTGCTAATCAGGTTAAAATGTTTTCATATGCCTGAGTTTCTTCTGGGAGGTACTTGTTCATATTTTGAGGCTTCCGTGATGTCCTCGCTAGAAACTGGTGTACCGGGCCACACCTTCTTTAGGTCTGAGTCTCCTCAGACTGAGGGCAGGGGTCTGCACTGGCAGAGCCTGAAACGCGTCCAACAGGAAGCACACGCTCGGTGGGTATTTACAGGATGGAAGGACAAAAGGAAGGGAGGCAGACAAGAAAGGAATAAGAAATTGGAATCTACCTCATAGAGTCAAGGAAGAGGTGATGCTTGTAAGATGTTTCAGACGGTTCTTTTTACAAACTAAACCCAAACTTAATCTGTTGGCATCAGAGTTCACTCTAACTCACAGCGACTCTACAGAATAGAGCAGAACTGGCCCGTAGGGTCTCCAAGGAACAGCTGGTAATCTGAACAGCCAATGTTTGGTTAGCAGTTGAGCTCTGAACCATTATAGCACCAGGGCTTCTTACACATAGTACCCAAACCAACCACACCTGTGGCCATCACGTCTATTTTGACTCACAGAGACTCTACAGGGTACAGTAGAACTGCTTGATAAGATTTCCAAGGAACAGTTGGTAGATTCAGACTGCCAACTTTTTGGTTAACAGTTGAGCTCTTAACCTGCACACCTCCAGGGTTCCACAGCTTCACTAAATAAGAGTTCTTAATTTAGCACTTTTTTCCCCTATTGTTTGGGGCATTAGTTATTTGTTGTTGTTGATGATGATCTGTAGAAACTCTTTATATAATAAGGATATTCACCAAACTAGGTGAACTGCTTCCTACATTTAAAACTGTGTGCTCATTGTTAAAAAAAAGAAAAGGAAAGAAAGAGAAAAAGAGTAAGAGAAGGAGAGAGACAAGGAAGGAAGGAAGAAGACAACACAGAAATTCATACTTTTAACTAATAAAAATTATCCTCTAGTCTACCCACTTGGTCTTTAGAGAGAGAAAGAAAAGCAGGTAAGCAGACAGGGGGTAAAAGGTCCTCTGGCCCCAGGGAAGAAGATGGGGAGGGTGGACACCTCACTCATCAGTAAGTCCTGCTAACAACTGACCCTAGCCCACACAGAGGCAAGGGCACACAGCAGCTGGCCTGCCCAAGGGAATGGTGAGGGGTGCTTGCCTTTCTCAAATTCTGTTTGCTGCTTAAGCAACTTAGAGAATGTTGCTATTATTTGCCCAAAGAATGTAGACCAAGATATTCTCTTCTGAATTTCCACAAACAGAATCACACTCTACCTGCTGCTCTGTAGCCCACTTTTTTTCACTCAGCAATATGTTAGGGACTTCTTTCCAAGTCCATAAATACAGATCAGCATCATACTTTTAATGGCTGCAAACATTTTCCTTACCATTCTTTGATTACTGACCATTTGTATTTCTTCTTCTCTGAATTGCCTGCTCATGTCCTTTGACTATTTTTCTGTTGGAATATTGGTCTTTTTCTGATTGATCTCTAAGAGCTGTTTTCTTTGTACCAGGAATATTAACCCTTTGTCTATCATACATCTACCACTTTTTTTTTTTTTTGCCTCATTTTCTCTTTTGCACTTTCTGGTTGGGTTTAAAGAGGTATTTGTGAGTGAGCTAATTATATATGTTTATTTTTTTATTCAGTCAAATCCATTCAACAAATATTTACTGAGTACAGTGATTTGCCAGGGCCATGCTACATGAAGAAGTAGTAAAATCTGTCCACTTTTCCTTGATAATTTCTGGCTCTGATGCCGTGATTAACAAGGGCATCATCTCCCTGCAATCATAAACATACCCACTTATATTTTCTTCTAAGTCTTAATGAGTTTCTGTTTGTTCGTTTTGCACTTAAGTCCTTGCCACATTTGGAATTTATCTTGGCCTAGAGAGTGAGTTAATGATCCAGCTTAGAAAGCATGACAGTCGGTGTCCCCAGATTCACTCACTGGCCTCAGGAAACTTACATCAGTGTCTCTTGCTCTTTGCTGGATGACCTCCCCACCCCATAGGTAAAGAATCCTGGTGTTCAGTCTACATCTTCATGGTTTGCTGCAGGATACTATAGAGGCATCTCAGATCCACTGCTTTTTTTGTAAGAAAATTACCTCTCTTAAGAAGACTTAAGTCCTTGATAATTTGATCAGTATTAAAGTCTATGACAGGCTAAGAGGCCTTGGCTGACACAGTTAAACATTTAATCACTAATCTACAGGATGATAGTTCCAAACCCCCCAGAGGTTCTACAGAAGAAAAGCCTGGCAATTTGCTTCTGAAAATTCACAGCCTTGAAAATGCTACAGAGTAGCTCCACTTTGTCGTACATGAGGTTGTCATGAGTCACAGTCAACCCATAGCCTTTTTTTTTAATGATAAGATGATGGGCCTCCCCTGTAATTGTCTCTTGTTGATTCTTCCCTCTGAAAACTAATGTCTTGACTCAAGCCATGGTATTTTCAATAGCATTTTATGCATGTGAAAGCTAGACAATGAATAAGGAAAGCAGAAGAACTAACACCTTTGGTTTGTGGCATTGGAGAATATTGAACACACCATGGACTGGCAAAAAAACAAGCAGAGATGTCTTGGAAGTACCAGAATTTGCCTTAGAAGCAATGATGGTGAGACTGTGTGTTACATACTTTGGACATGTCAGGAAGGATCAGCCTCTGGAAAAGGACATCCTGCTTGGTAAAGTAGAAGGTCATCGAAAAAAGAGGAACATCCTTAAGGAGATGCATTGACACAGTCACTGAAATAATGGTCTCAAGCCTAACAGTGATTGTGAACATGGTTCAGAACTGAGCAGTGTTTCATTCTGTTGCACTTAGAGTCTCTATGAGTCAGAACCAACTCAAGGTCATCTAAAAACAACACCCGCTCATTGGACTTAGCCTGGTTGCTAGTCTGACCCCTCACCGTTTCCTACGGGAGGCCTCTTCCCTTGGTTCTCACCCTTCCACACCAAGTTTAAGGGTGCCAACTTCTGATGATTAAGGTTATGTGCCAACTTGGCTGGGTCATAATTCTCAGTGGTTTGGTAGTCACATAACGATGTAGTTTGGTAGTTACGTGATGACGTAGTATGACAGTTACACAATGATGTCTTTATTCTCCATTTTGTGATAAAAAGTAATCACCTCCGTGATGTAATCTGATACGATCAGTCAATCAGTTGTAAGGGGAGTTTCCTCAAGGGTGTGGCCTTCATCCAATGTATGTGGACATTCTGGAGAATCTCACTTGATGGTACTCATTCTAGATTCGGCATCTGGTCTTCATCACCAATTCTTGGGACTGCAGCCAGTGGTCACATTGCCTGCCAATCTTGGGATTCATTAGCATCTCAGCCTGTGAGCTACCATCCTGCTGTATTATCTGCCAGTCTTGGAGTCATCAGCCCCAGAAATCAGGAGAAGCCTTGAATCTAATGCCTGACCCACAGGCTTGGGATTTGCCAGCATCTACAACCATGTACATAATTTCCTTGAGATAAATTTATCTTTCTCAATGTAAAACATATGCTTCACTGGCTTTGCTTCTCTCAAGAGCCCAGCCTAAGACATTTGGTACCAAGAGTGGTTTTAGACAAACAAAATTGTAAGGATGAGTTTCTTAAATTGGTTCTCATGTCTAGTCAGTCTTAAAGATACTGATTACTCTGCTTCCAGGAGTAAAGAGAGCACTGCTAATCCACAGCATGAGGAGGCAATAGAAATACACAAAATATCACCACCAATAGACCAGGTATTGGTGAGAGGAGAGAATCTGGGTGATCATATATTTGACACATTTCACAGTTCTGTCAGAAGATTAAGTATACAGAAGCCGGTTGATTGGTCCTTTCATTAGACAAATCTGTGAAAGAAAGAGGTGAGCCTAGGGCTTCAGAGTCACAGCTCAAACACTGCATAAATAACCTCAAAGTTGACATTTGTTTCCTGAAAGAAAGCCTTATCTCTTGTAGTACAGAGCTGATATTGGTGAAAATCAAACCCAAAGTCTTATCATAAGAGTAGCTGAATTACAGTGTCAGTTAAATTCTCAACCTTGAATGCTGTCTAAAGTTCAAGTGAGGGCAATGATTGAGAAGAGTCAGGATCCTGAAATTTAGGATGGGAACATATCAGCAGATAATCAAGAAGCTGGAGACACTGAGTCCCTAAGTTCTAGTGAATCACTAGCCAACAGAATCAGCCCTCTACTCCCATTTAAAGAGTTTACTATATCTTTGTCTGCTATACCACCCCCTTCAGTAAAACCATTAGCCTCTCCTTCCTCACCTGATGAGTTAGCCCAGCTGTGTCTGAGGAGCCTTTGTCTGATACATCACCTGAGGGAGGCATCTGAGTCATTGCCTCAGGCATCTCCCAAGGCAAATGCCTTACAATTCATTGCTGAGTGTTCTCAGAATATCTTCACACACCCCTTATTGCTTCTAGGCCTATAACTAAACTTAAGTCTCAGCAATCCCCAAAAAGTGAAGTTCAAAGTGTGACCCAGGAGGAGGTACATTCACTCCAAGAGAATTGCTTGACTTTTTTAATACATACAAACAAAAACCCAGGGAATATGTGTGGGAGTGGCTATTAAAGTTGTGAGATAATGGTGCAAGGAACATACAGTTGAATCAGTCTGTGTCTATTGATATGGGCTGACTAAGCACAGTCTTTACTTAGTGTTTCACCTTGAGGAAAGATTCTAACAGTTTATTTGTTTGGTTTGCTGAAGCATGGATTATGCAGTGGCCAACGCTAAATCAAGTTGACACACCAGACTGCCTTGGTGGACTGTAGAAGATATCCAAGGGCTTAGGGAAACGTGCATGTTAGAGTGAATTTATCAGGTTAGACCCACAGGCTCACACCTGGAGTCCCGAGAGGACATACCTGTTATCGCAATGGTAAGGGACAGATTTGTGAAGGGAGAACAAGTACCCTTGGAGACTGCTGCGATAGCTATTTTATGTAAGTCAGATTCGATCATGAGAACCACCCTAACTGAATTAAGACACCTAAGTCCAGCGGGGCTAACTGAACCCTGTAATGACACGGGCCAAGTGGCAGCAAAGACAAGATGGTGTGGTTACCATAACAAGACAGTGGACTCAAAGCAGTAATCATAAATTCTCTGATTTCTATGGAGTTACAACACAGCATTGGCTACTTATTCATGGCATCCCTAAAAGTGAAATAGGTGGGAAATCTACCAAATATTTACTTTATCTGTACAAGCAAAAGAACTCTAAGTCAAATGGACAGCAGTCTAATTCAAATAGCCAGAATGGAGGGTCATAGCCTCTCCATCAGTTGCCACATCCAGCATGCACCCCGACAACTGCTTGAATGAAGGGGAGGGCAGGTCCCCTTGAAGAAGGACTCCACTGAACTGCCAAAAATTTATACCGTGAATCTTTCTCTCAGCCTTCCCTACAGGAACCTACTGCTTTATATGAGAATGACTGCTCACTGGTGCAAATGAAATAATCAGACATTTTTTAAATTAATGGATACTGAGTCTGAACTGACACTAATTCCAGGAGACCCAAAATGTCACTGTGGCCCACCAGCAAGGGTAGACGCATTTGAAGGTCAGGTCATTAATGGAATCTTAGATCAGGTTCATCTCACTGTTGGTCCAGTGAGTTCCTGAACTCAACCTATACTGATCTCACATCCAGGATGTATAATTGGAATAGATACATTCATCACTTGGTGTAACCCCACATAGGATCTCTGAAAAATAGAATAAGGGCTACTATCATAAGAAAAGCCAAGTGAAAGCCATTAAAATTTCCCCAACAAGAGAAATAGTAATCCAAAACAGTATCACATTCACAGAGAAATTATGGAGATTACTGCAACTATCAAGGAATTGAAAGATGCAAGTGTACTGATTCAGTGAGCCTATCTGACCTGTGTAAAAAAAAACCAGATGAATCTTGGAGAATAACAGTGGATTATTGTAAACTTAACCAAGTGGTAACTCCAATTGCAGTTGCTGTTTCAGATATAATTTCATTGTTTGAGTAAATTTATACATCCTCTCATATCTGGTATGCAGTCATAGATCTGGCCAATGCCTTTCTCTAAATTTCTATTTTGAAACAACACCACCAGCAGCCTTGCCTTCAGATTAGGCGAAGTCAGCAATGTACCTTCGCTGTCCTACTTCTCTCAGCCCTCCAATCCTGTGTCACATTTTGGTCTACAGGAACCTTGACCATCTTGCTCTTCACACTAAATGACATTATGCTGATTGGACCTAGTAAGGAAGAAGTGTTAACAACTTTGGACTTATTGGTAAAATATTTGCATTCTAGTGGGAGGAAAATTAATCAGACAAAAATTTAGGCACTTCCCACATCAGTGAAATTTCTGGGGTTCCAGTGGTATGGGGCTTGTTGAGATATTCTTTCTAATGAGAAGAATAAGTTATTGCATCTGGCCCCACCCAAAGCTAAAAAGAAAGCACAATGCCTAGTAGGTCTCTTTAGATTCCGCAGGCAATCTAGTGTGCTCGTCTGGTCTATTTATCAAATGGCTTGAAAAGCTTCTAGTTTGCAGTGGGCCCTTGAACAAGAGAAGGCTCTGCAACAGGTTCAGGTTGCAGAACAAGCCTCTCTGCCACTTGGGCCATATGATTCAACTGCTCCAATGGTGCTTCAAATGTTATTGGTGGACAGAGACACTGGAGGTTTTGGCTTCTACTGGTGAATCACAGCACAGGCTCTTAGGATTTGGGAGCAAAGCCCTGGCACCCTGTTTAGATAACTACTCTCCGTTCTAGAAACAGCTTTTGGTTCATCATTGCATTTTACCAGAGACAAAATGCTTAACCATGGGCCACCAGGTCACCATGTGACCTAAGCTGCTCATCGTAAACAGGGTGTTGTCCAATCAACAGAGCCATAAAGTCAGATATGCAACACAGCGTTCTGTCATTAAATAGAGATTGTGCCCAAGCAAGACTTGAAGGTACAAGTAAGTTATATAAGTGGCCCAAATATCCATGGTCTCCATTCCTGTCATGTTACCTGCCATATCCCAGTCTGCACCTATGGACTCCTGGGGAGTTCTGTACAATCAGTTGACTGAGGAAGACAAAACTCTTTCCTGCTTTATGGATACTTCTGCATAATGTGCCAGCACTACTCAAAAGTGGCCAGTCCCTGTCTGTGACTTCCATGAAAGCAGTGGTGAAGGGAAATCCTCCCAAAGGACAGAACTTCAAGCAGTACACAAGACTGTTCACTTTGCTTGGAAGAAGAAATGGCCAGGTGTGCAGCTTTGTCCTGATTTATGGGCTGTGGCCAATTGTTTGGCTTTATAGTCAAGGACTTAGAAGGAACACAATTGGAAAATCAGAGACAAGGAAATATGGGAAAGAGGTATGTGGATAGACATCTCTGAATGAGCCAGAGAAGTGAAGATTTTTGTGTATCGTGTGAATATTCACCAAAGGGTACCCTCAGCAGAGGAGGATTTTAACAATCAACGAGTTCTGTGGAAACCTGTCATATTGCTTCCCTAACCACTTCTGTGATTGCCCAAAGGGCTCATCAACAAAGCAGTCATGATGGCAGGGATAGAGATCATGCACAGGCTCATAAACATGGACTTCCACTCACTAAGGCCAACTTGAATATGGCCATTCCTAAGTGCCCAATCTGCCAGGAGCAGAGACCAGCATTGAGTCCTTGATATGGCACCATCCACTGACGTGATCAGCCAGAAACCTGGTGGCAGGTTGACTACATTGGACTACTATCATGGAAAGGACAATGCTTTGTTCTTACTAGAATGGACAATTATTCTTGATACAGATTTGCCTTCTCTACAAGCAATGCTTCCGCCCAAACTATCATCCATGCACTTATCCACCATCATGGTATGCCACACAGCATCATTCAGATCAAGGGACTCCCTTCATAGCAAATAAAGTGTAGCCATGGGCCTATGCCCATGGAATTAACTGGTCATACCATAGTCTCCAACATCCTAAAACAGCTGCCTTAATAGAATGATGGAATGGCCTTCTAAAGACACAATTCTGACCCCAGTCAGGTAACAATAACTGAAAGTTTGGGACAGTGTTCTCCAGAAGGCTATATGTGCTCTAAACCAGCATCCAATATATGGCGCTATTTCTCCCACAGCCTGGATTCACCAGTCTATGAATTGGGTGGAAATGGGAGTGATGCCACTCATGATTACCTCTAGTGATCCACTTAAAATTTTTTGCTTTTTGTCTCTGCACCTATATTTTCTGTAGCTCTAGAAATTTTAGTTCCCAAAGGTAGAATGCTCCAACCAGGAGACACAATACTGATTCCCCTGACCCCAGAATTAAGAGGGTCTCCCAAAAACTTTAGGGTCCTCATGCCACTGGATCAACAGACAAAGAAGGGAGTTACTATACTGGCTATACTGGTGGTGTAATTGATCCTGATAATTAAGGGGAAATCAAGTTGGTATTACATAACGAAGGAAAAAAGAGCATACTTGGAATATGGGAGATACATTAGGATGTCTCTTAGTACTACCATGCCTTGTGATAAAGTTAATGGAACACTACAGCAACCCAATCCCAGACCCTTCAGGCATGAAGGCTAGAGTTAGTAAATCAGGCAAACAACCAAGACCAGATGAGGTGTTCGTTGAGGATAAAGGGAACACATAATGGGTAGTATACGTAGGTAGTTCTAAATGCTGGTTACAATTACAGGACCAGTTCTAAGCATGAGAACTGAAATTGCTGTGTTTCTATGTGTGAATAAAATACTTTTATTTTCTTCACTTATGAAAAGATGTAAACAGGGTAGTGTATTTTTGGTTGTCTGTTCATTAGCTATATCATATTAGACAAAAACATGACTGTATAGTTGTCTTTATGTAGACATGGCGCATGGTTTAAAGAAATGTGTACAGGTGCCAAGATGACAAGGGGTAGACTGTGATGGTCAAGGTTGTGTGTTATCTTGGCTGGACTGTGATTCTCAGTGGTTTGGCAGTTATGTAATGACACAACTATCCTCTACTTTGTGACATAATGTAATCACCTCCATGATGTATCTGATCTGTTCAGCCAATCAGTTGTAAGAGGAGTTTTCCACATACAATGTACATGGCCATTATAGAAAAGTCTGATAGCTTTTGCTTGCTCTGGATCTTGTATCCAACTCATCATTGTCTGACTTTCAGCAGCCTGTCTTACTGCCTGCCAGTCTTGTAATTTGTCAGCCTCTGCGGTCTTTGAGCCAGCAGCCTGCTGTCTTATCTGCCAACCTTGGATTTTTCACCCCCACAGCTATGTAAATCAGGAGAAATCTCAAATCTGACACCTGAACGATGGACTTGGGACTTGCCTGCCTTTACAGCCATGTGAGCAATGTGCTTGAGATAAATCTCTTTCTCTCCCTCTCTTTATACGTTATACACACTTCACTGATTTTGTCTCTCTAAAGAACGCAGCCTAAAACAGTATTTGCCACAGTCCCTAGGTGGTACAAATGGTTAATACATTGAGCAGCTAATCTAAAGATTGGAGGTTCAAATCTGCTCAGAAGAAAAGCCTGGCAATCTACCCATGAAAAGTCAGAGACTGACAACCCCTTGTAGCCCAGCTCTGCTCCGACACACGCGGGATTGCCACGAGTCACAATCAGCTTGATGGCAACTGGTTTTAGAGCTCTACTCTCCCCATGTAGCTACTGAAAAACCTTCTCACCTGTGCCTTCAGCCAGCTCCAAAATGTATGCAGATCCATTCACCCTAAGAAACGGATCTTTATCTTATAATTTAGTCCCGAAAATCTAAATCTGCCAGACTCAGAACAAGCAATGTAAGCTACAGTTACATTCATTCGACCTCGAAGTGCTCACTATCAGCAAAGAGGCTCTGTCCTCCTGGGGGTACCACGGGCAGAGGCTGATGATATCCTGGCATCTGACCAGGTGGGATCCTTCAGCCAAAGATCTGGACATATCAGCCCTGTCTATAAACAGAAATAATATTTGTCTACTTTACTTCCTGGAAAGATTCAGCTCCTTTGGACTTTCCTTTCCCCCATGAACTTATGTCAAATACTCAGAAATCTCAAGGCGTCACCCTGGACCCGCAGTCCTGTTTCTTCAGTATGAGAACACTACCTCCTCCAAGGTGCTGAAACCATGTAAGAAGATGCCTCTTGCTCAGTTCTAGCTGTGATTCTCAGAAGCTCTTTTCACGATGTGGAATTTGTGAGTCAGAGTTTCTTTTCCCAGTGACTTACACTAGCATGTCATGGATGCCTTAGTCTCAGTATCGACTGGTCTTTGGTACAGAGTCTCCATACACTTAAACAAACTGAACTCCTCCTGCTTGGCTGCTGGAGAAGACAGGATCCGGGCCCAGGAGAAGAGTTCAGACAGGACAGGCAGACCAACAGATGACAAAGGAAATGCGAGACTCCCTGCCAAGCAAAGGCAGAAGACAGATTCCAGCGTCCAGGGATCTAGGTGCAAACACACGCAGGATCTGTTAGGTGTGTGCAGTGGTTAAGAACCTGAGCTGTGGCTCAGACGAACCAGGGCTGAACTGAGTTTCCGCCATTTGTAAGCAAGTAACCTTAAGCTTTCGCCTTGTCTCAAATGTCTTTTCTGTGAAGAGTATGACTTAACCCATGAGGTCATTTGACACACACATGAAATAAAGCCCAATAGGGTGACAAATGTGCCTTGCAAGTTTTCAGCTCTCAGGGACTATGGGTAGTAGTCCTCGCTGTAGCTACGCACTCGCTATTCGATGGTTAATCCCTTTAGTAAAGCAAACCGAAACTAACTGCTGTCAAGACAATCTCTTAAAATTTTCTAAGGCACTTGTGTAAGTTTGACGTCAAGTATAAAATTGGGGTGCTTGAAGGTAGAACACAAATTCTTACTTTTGAAAAATGATGATATTCTAGTAGCATACATGTGCACACACATACCACATGTGTGCACTCATGTAGAGAGGGAGAGAGGGGGAAGGAGGGGAAGGAAGGAAGGGAGACCAAGAAGGAGAGGCTCAGAGTCTACAGGTGGCACAAAGACTTAAGCGCTGGACTACTAACCAAAAGGTCACTGGTTCAAACACAGCCACAGGTGCCTGAAAAGACAGGCCTGGAAATCTGCTTCCGAGAGTTAACAGCCTTGAGGGGCCTTGTGGCTACGGAGGACAGTTTTCCTCTGCACACACAGGGGTACCATGGGCTGGAATATACTCAACTCAACGACAACTGTCAACAATATATACCACTGTGTGTGTGTGTGTGTCTAGACACACGTGTGTGAACGTAGCATGTGTACATACATGGATAGATACATGCACGTGCACACAGATGCATCTGAACAGCTAGGCTCTCGAGAAGAGCCTGTCAAGCAGATATTGTATATAGAAACATGTTTTCCTATTGATTGTGATTATATTATTGGAGATGAGTTGTGTGAAAAGAGGTGGTCTTTAAATATATCAAGCAGCATGCAGTAATGTAGCCACTTATTAAAATTACATATTTTAAGTGAAAATTAGAACTCTATTTCAATGGTATTAAAAAAAAAATGTACCAAATATGAGTGAAAAATAGCCAGGCCTATTTTTATTCTTGGCACCGTAACCTAAAGGCGCAAATGAAAACAGCAGTGATAACTCAGCTATTGGAAGGAAGCCGGATGGAGCTGCTGTAGGGGTCTAGCTGTTCTCCAGCCGCATCTCCAAGACAGTGTCCCGAAGCAGTGGGCAGTGCTCCTCGGCAGGGGACAGTGCCCCATGGCAGGGGACAATGTTCCTCAGCAGGAAACAGTGTACCTGAGTAGAGGACAGTGTCTCACAACAGGGAAAGTACCCCACAGCAGGGGACAGTGCACCTCAGCAGGGGACAGCGTCTCACAAGAGACAGTGCTCCAAAGCCGTGGACAGTGTGCCCCAAGCCACAAGACAGTGTCCCACAGCAGGGAGCAATGCTCCTTAGCAGGGCACAAGGCTCCTCAGCGGGGGACAGTGCCCACAGCAGAGAACAGGGCCTCCTGAAAGCCGGCAGTGCCCCTCAGCAGCAGTCCAGACCTCCAGGAGATCAAGAGCCACTTATCAGTCTTGAGACTTTGGGCAAGCGACCCTACTGCTCTGCCGAGTGTTCCCTCCATGGAATAGGTACCCTGGCCCCACTTCATCTAGACAAGGAGCCCAAAGCCAGGCCCCACATGGTGGCTGGTCAGCTTATTGTCCCCTAGGCTCTCATCTTCCTCCACAGAGCTAGTACTTGTCTATCAACTGAGGACAAACGCGGTTTCTCCAGGGCTTCAGACACGTCCGTCCCTGGGTAGATGTAGGTAGACACCTGACTGATGCCACAGGACAGCTGGGGACCCAGGTCAGACTCACTAAGTCGGACTCTGGGTGGCCTAGTGAATCTGGTCCCTCCTGAGAAGTTTCTATATCGAGCTGCTGCATGGCATACAAGGGAATGCTCACGTACACACACACACAGAGTCACACAACACAACATACACAAACACACATTCTCTTTTGTACAAAGGTGGGAGACCCAGGGGGGTCTCCATACAAGTAACACCTCCAGCTGCTAACCTAAAAGGTGGAGGTTCAAGTCCACCCCAAGGGGTCCTCAGGAGAAAGGCCTGATGACCCGAACCCTCAGCCAGTGACACCCTATGGAGCACAGCTCCACTCTGACAGAGGGATCTCCACGAGCTGGACGATCCAGCGCCTGGCTTAATACTGTAGCTGTCTCCCGTTGGGTAGCCAAGGGCCGTCGAGTCGGATCCGACTCATGGCGACCCTATCAGGTAAGGAAAGCTTTAAAACATCTTAGCACCTGACCACTCAGAGTCCTGTCACCTCCCTGCTTTCCAGCCTTAGGGTCCTGAGGGTCTAGCCCATCCGTGGCTGTAACCTGAGTGCTGGGTGTCACTGGCTGAGGGCGGTAAACTCATGCTTGAGTGGCTTCATTTTAACAAACTAAATTGGGCAAAAGTAGAAAGTCTCCTTTGGTGATAAAAATCACAACACAACAATGGAGTGCAAGGTGTCAGAAGCCACCCTTAGGCACCGGGTGCGTCCCCCACAAGCTGGGTGGCTGGGCCTAAGGAAGAACTCAGCCTCTGGTGGTTCATACCCATCATGATCAAGTGCAGACACACGAGAAAGGTCACGCAAGGTGACTACTACCTCTGTGAAACTGACCCGCTGGCCACTCAGGAGCCTCGTCGATGACCTCACCCACACACCAGCTTCTTAAATACACGCCCGGGCCACCCTGCCAGCCAGCGGACACTGTGGCTGCCAGCATCTCCGCACTCAGCCAGCACCCGCGGACACTGTCTCTGATACTTCAGGAGGAGAAGGGAGACGGGGAGAGGGCTGATCATGCAGCCCTCTGCCTTGGGAAGAACACTCAGGTTCTGTACCCAGCCCCTTCACAAGCTCCCTGGCCCTGTGCTCAGGGGACGAGGCCAGGCACATGGGAGCAGGACACTCTCACCCATCCCTGACATGACAGGGCACTACAGCAACGTCTGTCACAGAGGACAGTGTTAGAGCACGTCCCCAGCTCATGAGAGGAAAACATCTACTCTGTGGTTTGCCCAGGATGGTCACTGCCCCAGGTATCCAGCAGGACCCTGGGCATCAAGTGCCTTCGGAAGACCCCGAACTGGGCTCACTGAGCCCCCTCCTCTCCCATTTCATCTCCCAGTGTCCCTTCCTCCCCCTAACTGCCTCTGCAGCCCCCAATCTGCAGTTCTCTGAGCAGCATGACGAGGGCTTGCCCATTGACTTAACACATTCCCCCACACACGTACTTTATGCAGCAACCTGCAGTTAAACCAACCCTGGCTCAGCGACGGAGGTGGGACATGACCAGCCAGGATGCTCAGTCCCTTGCCAGGCAGGAAACACAAAGGGCCTTAAACAGATGTCTGCCAAGGAGCATGGTGCTGCCAGATGGGGAAGGGGGCACTTCGGGAGCTTCATGGAGAAAGTGGACTCGAGCCAAACCCTGAAGATGGGCAACATTTTGACAAGTCAAGAGGGCAAAGGACATGCCAGCAAGAAGGCATGGAGGTTGTAAAGGGATTCAGAAATTTCCAGGTTAGTCTAGGGCCCGTGAAAGAGGCAGAGGACATGGAGAGAACAACAGGACAAACATCGGGCAAGACAAATCAAGGTTCACATTCTCTGTACACCCGCTAACCAGGTTCCTCTAGAACCTCAGACACAGGACACTGCCCAGTGAGCTTATTCCACAGATATTTATCGAGTGCCACCAGGTACCATGCATGGAGGCACACTGCAATCACAAAAGCTGAGGCAGTACAAGCTGGAACAAAGGTATTGTTCTTGGGACTAAATCCAGAAGATTCAGACTGCCCTAACCAAGGCCGCGGGGGTTCAGTGGTAGACTTCTCACCTTCTGTGATGGAGACCAGGGTTGGATTCCCAGCCACTGCATCCCATGCACAGCCATCACCTGTTTGTCATTGGAGGCTTGGGTACTTCTGGGATGCCAAAGAGGTTATCGTGGGGCTTCTAGACTAAGACAGACCAGGAAGATAAGCCTGGTGGTCTACTTCCCAAAATCAACCAGTGGAGCACTGTGGATTGTAGTGTCCCTCTCCTGTTCTGTGATGGGAAGCCATGAGTTGAACTAGTTTGATGGCTGCTAAGGACAACAGAGATGAAGCACTTGTCATTGTTGGGGACATCATCTAAAAAGGCCACCTCCCTCCTCCACCTCCACGGTGTCTCTTACTGGGTCTTCTTCAGCTCTGTGCCTTCCTTCCATGAGTACACACCTTGCCTTCCCTGCCATGATCCAGCCTGCCAGGTCAACAGGAAACCCCCATTTAACTGGACTCTAGGAGGGAAGGGATTTCTACAACCAGAGACCCCCAAGATGAATGCCAGAGGATGAGACTAAGCCAGAAAACTGACTCTGAGTTCTGGCTTGGCTGCGCTACCTTGGGCAAGTCCTTCTGCCCTGTGGGCCTCAGTTTCCCCATCTACTGTCTATGTTTATGAGAGAATGTAATTACGTATACATTTTCCTCACTTAGGATATGGTTAGCTTCCAAATACTAGAACATTATACAAAACTGATGTTACTGAAAAAGGAAGGAAGATCACATTAGATCACAAGATGGCAGATGATGACGTCATTATGGAACTGCCAAGGTACATCATTACATAACTGCCAAGTTATACTGGTACCTAACTGCCAAGCCATTGAGAATCACGGCCCAGCATTACTCTCACTTTGTACCTCTGCGTTCGTTACTGCTAGATAAATGTCATTAACACACAAAGCAGTTGCCTAGTTGATTTTCTACTTTTACCAAAAATCCAAAATGCCAGCCAACACGATAGTCTAGAAGTGAGCGGGTGTATTGTCTGTACATCCCGCGACTCCATGACTTGAGGAACAACTGCCTTTCTCTCCACACAACACACCAGTATCCTACTTGTTTGTTCAGAAACCAGCTCAGTTTCCTTCCAGACCCCTTTCTCCATTCTCCTTTCTTAGCACAACATGAGGATCCTACAAACAGTAGCTTATTATTCATTTATTCAACAAATATTTATTGACTACTGATTAAGTACCAGGTACTGCTCCTGGCCCCAGAGATGCAGCCAACAGACAAAGCTTCCTTTTTCTCTTAGAGTTCAGCAACTTCTTACTACTGCCAGAAATTCTTCACTCATGACTTTTTGCACAGGACTACCTGTGTCTGATGGCCAGTCCCTCCCTTGACTCTCAGAGGCCCAGCGTACAGTAAACCCAATTAAGTCATGTCGTAAATGAAGTGCTCATAGTTTACGGAGTTTACTGAATGTCCCAACACTATAAAAATGGCTACATCAGGACCAAAGGCTTCCGGATCTTGTCCTAGCTCACGTTCACCTTCCGAGCAGATTTTGGCCATAGTATCTAATCTAGAAAACATTCACAAACCATTCTGATATGCTTGGTGGCATACGGTTAAAGAGATTTCTTTGAGTTCTTAAAGAAGACCCTCCAAGAGACTCTAGAAGTTAACTTTGGACTAGGCCACTGTCTCCCACTCTCATGCTGTGAGTTAGGCAAAAAGACAGAAAGATGGCAGGATGGAGGGACAAATGAGCTGGCCCATCCCCACCACTAGAAATGACCCAAAGTTCGCATTAGATGGGTCAGAAGCATCACCACTGCTTGCGTTTTATCTGGAGTCAGGTTAAGGCCATCTTCACGCTTCCAGACCGCAGCTCCATCCCAGCGTTACCCAGGGGCCTTCAAAATCCACCCCGGAGAAGGGTAAAGGATTGTGTGAATCTCTAAGTCAGAAGAAGACGCTGAGGCATCCAGGCCTTCTGGGGACAATAGCCCCTCTGTGGTGCAAACCAGGCTCCTGTGAGGACACTAGCATTTAGCTTTAACGGCCCAGTCATAACTGCTGCTCCCAAAGGGGTCTGACAGTCATCCCCACGTCTTGTCTCCCCTCTGTCTGTTTGTCTGTCTGCACAGATTTCCAAGCCAATCCTGTTTCCAATTTGGAATCCAATATGCTGATTTTTCAAAATAATGTTTCCACATACAGCTGATTATTCATGTGTTCTAGAAGTTTTTAAGAAAGATTTCTTTTAATTTTAGTAAAGGACATAAATGTGGGGAGGAGGGGAGATGAGGAGGAAGCACGGAGCTCTCATGCCTTCCTTTTGCTGGGCAGCAGCTCTTTCAGCGGGTCTAGAAAGGGTTGGAGACCTTCCAGACTCTGAGTGTCTCCTGTAACACAGAGGACCGCTCTGCATTTCTGCCTGATATTTGACCTTCAGAGCTTCCTAGAGACAGTGGGGACCTCGTAGCCAGGACCTGGTCCCGGGGACCACTACTAAGTAGAAAGTAAGAGATCTACAGAGCATGATGTGCTTTTGCAAAACAAACAAAAAACATTGAGCTTCCGCATGAAAAGGCTGAATCTTCTGTCTCTTATCCTAACCAGCATCTCACAGCAGTAACAGGACAGTTACTGAAGCTCAAAGCTGAGAAGGAGTTGAGGAGAGCTTAATACATCCCCTTCGGACAGATGGCAAAACCAGGGGTGCGAGAATGAGGAAGGTCCCAGAGCCCAGGAGCAGCACTGCTAGGCTAAGAAGTCAACGACCTTGACCTCTGAGGCCCAGTCCACTCGGTCTCTCAGAAATTCCAGAACCCAGGTAGCCTGGTGCTGTTAATCAGAGCCTAAGACATCTAAGGCCAAACAAGGCCTGACTTTGCATTTCTTAGGGCCCACACGGTCCCAAGGAAACCTCAGTCCTGCTGCAGAAGCAGCAGCGAGTGATGGGAGGGACTCTGAATTTCTGCCGCCCGGCTGCTCTGAAAGGCGTCCCGTTATGGATCTGTTCTTCCTCTTTCTCTTGGTCCATGTGTCTATAAAATGAACCTTTTAATCCAGCAAAGGTTGTCGCATTTTCAATTTCCATGTTAAGTAAAACAACAAAAAGTGAATTAGTGTTGCATATGTAATGGACATTAGAGGGGAAAAAAAGTCTGAAGGAAATTCTATTAAGCCCACTGCCTGGTTTCCTCGTTCTCGATGTGGGGATGCCCGCTTCTCAAGTAAAGCCTTACATTCTCTCTAACAAAGGTTTGACGTTCGCTGAAATGTCAGCGCAAGTTGCCAATAAATACTTACTCGCTGCTGGTGCCTGGGCAGGGGAGGAAGATTTAGTTGCACACGTTTTCATTAGTACACGTGCGGAAGAAAGAAAAATCTTCTAGTACTTAACAGCCAAAGTCGTGGTGGCTGCCCAGAACTATTTGCACTGAGGGATGGGCGAAAAAAAAGAAAGAAAAAAAGTGAGTAATGGCAAGGGAGATATTTAAGGAAAGCAATGATTGAACTTCAAAAAAAAACTACCGCAGACTCAAAATGCTGGAGCCAGACTGACTGCTATTTTAACCGGAGCTGCTGATTTCGGAGAGGTCTTCTGCGTTTCCAGAGTTTGCGTCTTGCGAATGCTGGGCGTTACGGCGCTGAGCGAGGTGTGGCCGACTTGGGGGAACAGGCTCCCGAGGTCTGCGGCCACCGTGCACCCTCCCTGAAAGGGCTGGCTGGTCCGAGGCGACACCGGCTAGTTACGAACCTACCACCGTCTGTGCTTTCTCGAAGCTGCGTTTAAAGGGTTTACCTATCTCTCCCACTGCAGACCCCCTGATTGAGCAGGAGCCAGCAGCATACGACTGTGTTAATTAATCTGCTATTGTGACTAAAGGGACAGCTGCAGTGGTCTCGTGGATACATTGTCAAAAGAAAACATTGTCATGTTAAGCCTCTGACTGCATATTCGGTTACAAAGGAGGTTTACGAGAAGTGAAATTCATAAATCACAGATCACTTTTATAATGATAATAAATAATATCTGACCTTTAAAAGGATGGTTTGAGTGTTCTTTATTTCGGCTTGAAATATGTTCTGATATATGATACCTAAGTCTTAACCCAATTCTTTGTTTTGAAAACAAACACTCCCCAGAAACGACGGGAAGGGAAAGAAGCTACAGAAATGACCTCTGACGGGACGAGATACATGCCCAAAACATCAAGTCAAAAGAAGAACTTGTTGGCCTGGATCCAATGTCTCACACAATAAAAACGCAATTCCTAATCCTATGCAGAAATAGAGAGAAAGGGGACATTCAGAAGGGAAACACACGTGTTATTTACATGGGCTTTATCTTTTTTTATGCAGATAAGGCACCGAGAGCACTTTCTGTCTTATTAGCATTCTGTGTCCCTCCAGGATCCAACCTTCCTGCTCCCACCCACCTTCACCCCAGATGCAACCGACATTGTGCACCCACCCCCAGATGGACATCCATCCAACTGGTGAGCCAGGCAAAGGACACAGACTTAGACAAAGGGAAACAAAGCCTGTGTTCTGGTGCTTAATCCGGGGCAGTAAAGTAGCCGAAGTCAGGGGAAAACACGAGGAACATAAAGTTGAACTATGGCTAACAGGATTTTGTAAAGAAGAATGCCTTATAGCTTTTCGAATAGTACTTTAAAAAAAAAAGAGGGGGGGCTATTGGCTTCCTCCAACAGACCTGGAGAGAGGAAGCCTCACGCGGTCTGCTAGAAGCCGTACAAGCCTACGCTGCCCTAACTGGTTTAGGGGACGTGCACAGGAGGCAGTACAATGTCCAGCACTCACTGTTGCAAAATAATTTTTCTTATGAAATGGGTCTATCTTCTTAGTAGCATTCAGATTCCCTCCTCTCCTATTTTTAAATGGAAAATCCATTTTAAAGAGAAGACAAACCGGATTCTGGGAAGGGGGCGGGCTGGAGACACAGATGAAGTAGGTCTGATCTGTAAGTCCTCTCCTTTGTTCTAGGCGATCACAACAAAAGGAGGCTATTTTTAGCTATGGATTGGCATTGTATTACCAGGTACATGCATCGACCTGATAACGTGAGCGTGACTATGGAGCCTCACCCCACTCTTAACAAACACCACTGCGTCGTTTTCTGAGGATGCTCCCACACCCAGGAAGGGAAACCTAGAAGAACAATTTTGACCCAGAAAAATGTACATACTAAACAGGAGATCGAAGGAAGGCCTCTGGGCTTATTTCGCCCACCTTCTCATGTTAAAGGAGCACTACCCTGGTGCACTATTCTTTCAGAAAGCTGCTTCTCTTAGGTGCTGTTTTAAAGGAGTTCAAAGAAGGTAGTGGTGGTTTGGAGGTAGAATTCTCGCCTTCCGTGCAAGAGTCATGGGTTTGATTCCCAGCCAATGCACCTTATGTGCAACCACCACCCACCTAGTCAGTGGAGGCTTCCATGTTGCTATGAGGCTGAAGAGGTCTCAGCAGAGTTTCCAGACTAAGATGGACTAAAAAAAAAAAGGGGGGGATCCCCGTTTGTTTCTGAAAATTCAACAGTGAAAATCCTATGGATCTCTAACCAGTCAAGGGAATGGCACAGGGCTGGACTGCGCCCTCCGTGAGTCATGGGCCAACCTGATGGCCACACTACTAACAATGACAACATAAAAAAAAACTGTGGCTGTCTAAATTATCTTGACCCTTGAGCCAGGACACATCATCACCTCTAGCCAGGTCATGACTCTGAAAGGCTTGAGACACACTTAAGCCCATAATTAAGTGATTAAATACTACTGATTGAATTTCACATCTTTGTCCCTACATTCTCCCTCCCCAGAGGCCCATGTTCCTGTGCCTGCCCACATCTCTTCCAGGCTAACACCCTCAAGAGCAGCTTTGCCCAAGAAGTGACTGGTCCGCTATTCACTGGGTTGGGAAGCCTGACAAACAAAGTCTTCATTATTAACAACTTTTGCACTTTTCCTTCCAAATCCAAATTTTTCACTTTAAATTTTAAAAGCCCTTCTTTTCTTACACCAAAATAAGAACTCTCCAGTGGGCAATCCCAAACACTTGACCTTTCCTAGTATTGTCCCATAGCAAAAGACACCACAAATTTGGGGAGCCCCAGGACACAGTGAGGAGACGATGACCTTTGAATAACAATAGGGCCTTATTTCTGCTCCTGGGAAGGATACGTGGGTGAAGGAAGAAAATGCCCACTGCTGGCCAGCTCACATATCGCTTTAACTGTTTGACGTTATCAGTACAGCAAGGGGAGTGTGGGGTGACACAGACAGTTCTCCCCACAAAAGTAATCTTGTAGTCAGTGATCCAGGTTGTCTCCACCGGGGGTCCACTGAGGGCCGTGAACAAGGTGCTTTTTTCCTCAGATCACTATTTTCTCGTCTATAAAATGGTATCTAAACAACGACACACACCAGCAATCATGAAGATGGCACAGGACCAGGCAACTTTTCTTCCCATTTTTCACTAGGTGGCCGTAAGCCGAAGCTCAGAAGACGGCATCGAACAACAAACGGGACACAGAGCCCCTCCCAGAGGTGAGAGGGTTTCTCAGCTCCCGAGTTCTCATTTTGGATGTTTATGAGTTTTTCATCCCGATTAAGGGAAATCTGCCTGACAGGACCATCTCCCCAGGGTCACAACGAGCGGTCCCCGCCATCCTTGGGCTTGTTACATGGGAATGAACCGAAAAGACCGTATTTACTCAGCAGCAAAGCAAGCAGTCTGTTTGGTTTGGGGAAAAAAAAAAAAAATTAGCAATGGCTTTTATCTGGCAATATTGAGGTTTTTCTCTCTGCTGGTTCACACACACTTAGAAATCTCCTAACTTGGTTAAAAGTGTTCAAGGTCCTTAGGGTGTCTTCATAGATGTGTGCAGATTCCAAGCACCTGCTTGACCGGCTCTGACCCTCACTGGACTCTGAGCACAGCATGAAAGAGCAAAACATGACTCCAAGCAACACTCTGCTAGGCATCGTGACACGCCTCTAGGCGTCATGACACGCCACTAGGCATTTCTACATGCCTCTAGGCGTGCTACAGGGCACTTAGGCATCTCGTGACATGCTGCTAGCCATCCCTACACAATACTTAGGCATCGTGACATGCCACTAGGCATCACGACACACCACTGGGTATCGTATCACCTAAGCAGACTTCACTCTACTTCTTTAGTCTTAAAAAAAGAAAAAAAATTTTTCATGTTTTATTTATAAAACAAATTCCATGATGTAGAAAATTTGGAAAAAAGAGAAAGGTATCAATAAAATTAAAATTACTTCTAATACTACCACCTGATTATGAATATGAGTAATATTTTCATATACTTCTTTTTAAATATCCCATTCCTCAAAATCAAGCCTCCAGTTCTTGCACATTTGTTAGATGGTCGTACTGTGGGGGCTTGTGTGTTGCTGTGATGCCACAAGTTGTATCACTGGTATTCAGATACCAGCAGGGTCACCCATGGTAGACAGGTTTCAGCTGAGCTTCCAGGCTAAGACAGTCTAGGAAGAAGGACCAGCAATCTACGTTTGAAAAGAATTAGCCAGGGAAAACCTTATAAACAGTAGCAGAATGTTGTTTGATACAGGGCCAGAAAATGGGTCCCCCAGGTTAGAAGGCACTCAAAAGATGACTGGAGAATATCTGCTTCCTCAAAGCGGAGTCAACCTTAACGACCTAGATGGAGTAAAGCCTTCAGGATCTTCACTTGCTCATGCGGCATGACTCAAAATGAGAAGAAACAGCTGCAAACATCTATTAATAATTGGAACATGGAGTGTATGAAGTTTGAATCTATGAAAATTAGAAATTGTCAAAAATGAAACGGGTACTGAGGTCAACTCAGGGACATAATGTGACCACATGGTGTGTGTACTTTATGGTTCTATAAATTTATAGGAGGCTGTCCTACTGGTTTCTTTTTAGATGAGAAACAAGAGGGTGGAGAGGAGGAGACAGGTGCTCATTAAGAGGATACTAGAAATGTAGAGTGACAATGAAGAGTATCCTTTCACCAGGTAAGGTGAAGCAGACAGAGCTATGAATAGGTGGGCATGCAAAATTGATTTGGATTGAATACTTTCACTTAATCTCAATTTAAAAAAAAAGAAAAGAAAAGAAATGGAACACATAAACATACATATCCTAAGCATTAGTGAGCTGAAATGGACTGGCATTGGCCATTTTGAATCAGGCATTTGTGTGGTGTACTGTGCCAGAAATGGAAACTTGAAGAGGAAGGGTGGTGTACTTACTCACAGTCAAAAAGAGCATTGCAAGACCTGCCCTGTAGTACTACGCTGTCACTGATAGGATAATATCCATCAGCTTACAAAGAAGACCAGTTAATACGATCATTATTCAAATTTATGTACCAATCACTAAAGCCAAAGAAGAAGAAACTGATGACTTTTATTGGCTTCTGCAATCTAAAACTGACTGAATATGCAACCAGGATGCATAGATAACTACTGGTGATTGGAATGCAAAAGAAGGAAACAAGAAGGATCAATAGCTAGAAAACACAGTCTTGGTGATAGAAATGATGCCAGAGATAGTATGATAGAATTTTGCAAGATTAACAACTTCTTCTTTGCAAATACCTTCTTCTTTCACCAACAGTGATTAAACATGAACCTAGCCAGATGGAATACACGGGAATCAAATAGACTACAACTGTGGGAAGAGACAATGGGAATGCTCAGAATCGTTAGTCAGAACAGGGCCAGGTGCCAGTTGCAGCATAGACCGCTAACTGTTCATAAGCAAGTTCACACTGAATCTGAAGAAAATTAGAAAAAGTCCTCAAGAGCCAAAGTATGACCTTGAGTACACCACACCTGAGTTTAGAGACCATCTTAACAGTAGATCTGATGCACTGAACACTAACAATTGAAGACCAGACAAGTGGTGGAATGACTGCAAAGACATCATAGATGAAGAAAGGAAGAGGTCATTAAAAAGACAGGGAAAAAAAGCAAAGAACAAATTGAATGTCAGAAGAGACTCTGAAACTTGTTCTTGAACATCAAGTAGTGAAGCCAAAAGCAAGAAATGATGAAGTAAAAGAGCTGAAGACAAAGTACAAAGACTGCCAATTGAATTCACGAACTCCTTCTAGTAAATGTGCTACCTACCTCACTGATGAATATCACTAAGTCACCCTAAAGTCCTCCCCTTGGGAAGCTATGCACCAATGCCAGTGCCTAGTCCACCCTTCAAAGCTATTTTGGAACTGTTTCTGGAATGGCCATCAGAGCTGCTTTCATATTACCCTTGCTGTCCTGAATGCCATCAAAATGTCTTCCTTTCAGTATTTCTCTTACCTTTAGGTAAAGAGAAAGTCACCGGGGGCCAGATCAGGTGAGTAGGGAGGATGTTCCAATACAGTTATTTGCTTACTGGCTAAAAACTCCCACCCAGACAACTAGACAGTTAAGTTCTTGAACTTGCCACCATTCCACCACACACAATGGCCATTCCAGAAAGAGTTCCAAAATTGCTTTGAAAGATCGCATCAGTACATAGCTTTGCAAGGGGTGCATTTCAAAGGCAACCACAGTGATATTCAACAGTGAGGTAGGTAACACTTAGAATAATTAAGTTGGCAGACTTAATTGTCAAACCTTATATTATTATGTCATGTACAAGCAGCTGGAGGTAGAAACCAAAAGAGAAGAACTCACCGCATTCCTGAAGCTGAAAAACTCAAAGGAAAAATTCAAGCCTTGAGTTGCAGTAGCGAAGGATTCTACAGAGAAAATATGAAATGATGTAGGCAGCATCAAAAGAAGACAGAAAGAATACACAGACTCACTATACCAAAAAGAAATGGTTAATGTTCAAGAATTTTAAGAGGTAGCATATGATCAGGAACGAACGGTACTGAAGAAAGAAGTCCAAGCTGCACTGAAGGCACTGACGAAAAATCAAGGCTCCAGGAATTGATGGAATATCAACTGAGATGTTTCAACCAACAGATGCAGTACTAAAAGTGCTCGCTTGTCTATGTCAAGAAATTTGGAGGACAGTTACTCTGGTCAACTGATTGGAAGAGAGCCGTATTTATGCCTATTCCCAAGCAAAGTGATCCAACTGAATGAGGAAATTATCAAAGAATATCATTAATAACACACACAAGTAAAATTTTGCTAAGGATCATTCAAAACTGGCCGTCACACTATATTCACAGGGAACTTCAGAAATTCAAGCCAGACTCAAAAGAGCACAATGGAACCAAGGATATCATTGCTGATGCCAAATGAGTCTTAGCTGAAATCAGAGAATACAAAAAAAGATGTTTCTTTATTTTATCGACTATGCAAAGGCATTCAACTCTGTGGATCAAAACAAATTATGGCTAACACTGCAGATAATGAGAATTCGAGAACATTCAATTGTGCTCATGAGGAATCTGTTCATAGATCAAGAGGCAGTTGTTGGAGCAGAACAAGGGGACACAGCATGGTTTAAAGTCAGGAAAGGTGTGAACCAGGGGTGTACCTTTTCAGCATGCCTATTTATTCTGTATGCTGAGCAAATAATATGAGAAGCTGGACTATATGAAGAAGAATAGATTGGAAGAAGACTCTTTAACTACCCACATTATGCAGACGACAAAACCTTGGTTGCTGAAAGTGAGGGAGACTGGAAGCGCTTACCGATGAAGACCAAAGATAACAGCCTTCAGTGTTGTCAGTAATGACATGATCAACATAAAGAAAACAAATCCTTACTGGACCAACAAGCAATATCATGATAAACAGAGAGAAGACTGAGATGTCAAGGATTTCCCTTTACTTGGATCCACAATCAACACCCACGGAAGCAGCAGTCAAGAAATGAAAAGACACACTGCATTGTGCAAATCTGCTGCAAAAGACCTCTTTAAAGTGTTGAAAAGCAAAGATGTCACCTTGCACCTGACTCAAGCCATGGTATTTCCAATCTCATCATATACATACAAAAACTGGACAGTGAATACGGAAGAGAGAAGAACAATTGACACCTTTTAATTGTGGTGTTAGAGAAGAATATTCAACATACCACAGACTGTCAAAAGAACAAATAGATCTGTGTTGGAAGAAGTACAAACACAGTGCTCCTGAGAAACAAGGGCAGAGAGACTATGTCTTACATTCTTTGGACATTCCATCAGGAGGGATCAGTACCTGGAGAAGGACATCATATTTAGTAAAGTAGAGGGTCAGTGAAGAAGAGGAAGGCCCTCAACAAAATGGGTTGACACAGTGGCTGCAGCAGTGCGCTCAAGCGTAAAAACGATTGTGGGCATGGCACAGGACCAGGCAGTGTTCTGTCCAATTGTGCATAGGGTCGCTATGAAATTGAACTCAACAGCACCTAACAACAATATATATCCAAGTATCTATTCACACATAATAAAATAGAAATTGCTTATAGCTTAACATTTCATTTTTTTCCCAAGATTACAAGTATGTTTTGAAGTTATTTTTCTTCAAATACATGACTGTTAACAGCCACAAGATGTCTCATGTGCATGGGTTTTATCTTCACAGACCACCCCACGAGAGATGGGTTTTGTCCTTTCTAAGGTCTGAGGGACAGTCCTGCTGACACATTTCTTAACAGACCTGGATTCTGAAAGAGATCTTCAGCCCTGGTTTTGAAGTTTCCTGTGCCAGCAACCCTACGTGGCAAGGTTCTTGGTCATATCTTGGGTAGGTTGGTGTACAAGATCCTGATTTTCCATGATGTATTTGCCAAGAAACGTCATTCAGCAGCCTCAGCACTTAATGACACTCTAATGTTACAGGAACTGGATGGAATGTATAAAATGAAGAACAACAATAATTCAACATAAGCTGAATTTAAGAGTACTGTAAAAGCAATAAGCCATTCTCCGATGAAAAGGAGACATCCTGTTAAAAACGTTAGTGGCAAGAAGGAGCCCAGCCACTTACCACCTTCCTCTGACAGGAGAAGACAGCAGTGGGAGGCTCCCCGTCACAGCCCCACTCTCAGAGCACTGACCCCACGGGCACGCCCCATGACTTATCCTCCACCTCCAGCTTTCTTCCATTTCAGCAAAGGAGTCAGAGTTAACACCACAACAAAGTGGTGCCATGATTCAACAGCAGCAAGAGTCTTCTGAGACTCTCAGATATTTTTTAAAAAACAGCTAAATGATTTTCCTTTTTTGAATTTGTGATATTAATAAGACTCACTCCTTGTGGAGTGACAAGACCTCATCTCTTACATAAAGGACTAGGAGAGGGAAAAAATCTCCAAATTCCAGTGATGGATGTGAATGAATTCCAGTAAAGGCCTGTGATTCAGGTGGAAGCGTCAATCAATCCCTGAAGCTAGGCTATAGGGTCCTGAGCAATGCTGGTCCAGGCTTTGGGGTACAGTCCTTGAAAAAGCCACTGATGCTGTCAAGCCCAGAAGGACTGAAAGAAAAGGTAAGCACTGAGGGCACAGATGGAATAGTATTCCAGGATTAATATGTGCCCGAGCTGGGACTATCTGTCAGAAGACAGTTAGGTCTAGCCTTCTACACCCAGGCGGGGAAAGAATGTGACAGCTGATGTCAGGTCCCATAAAGAAGAACTAAACAGTATCTAGTGAAGACCACCTAACAAGGCTACCTGTGAGATGCCGTGGTTCCCGGCAGAAGCCCAGATGAGCTGGGTAATATTTCTGGAGCCAGTTGCATCCTGATGTTTTAAGCTGAGAATTTTATTGCTGCCGAAGCCATACAGTTGAAAAGGAAATTGAACAGCCTTCTCTCTAAATCATCTGATTTATAGAAATTGAAATTGATTCATATAATTGGAGACCACTAATTATAGGAGTTGAAGAAGAAAGATTGTGTGCCAAAGTTCTAATTGCTGAACTATCAAAGTTAGTCAAGATTTGTTTCAGGGAATGTGGAAAATTGTCATTTTCTGCAGAATGCCAAGGAATATGACACTCTGCTGGTTTATGCCTGTCTCTTTGGTCTTAAAGTTTTCTAGGAACAAAGCAATAAGTTTGACCTTCAGGAGGCATGCTGGGGTTGCTTTGGCTAATTCCTTTTTATTATTATTATGGATATAATATCTTACATTGTAAAATATATGGACAAAGAGAAACTAAGAAGCTGCCACAATATCATGGCTTACACCCCTCGCAATAACCACTGTAGGATTTCTCCTTCTACTTGCATCTCTTCCACACCAGCCAGTCGCCGACCACGTTCATTTTTGCTCTCTTCTTTTGTTCTTGCGCACAGCCCTGAAAAGCCATCATCTTAACTGACTGCACACTTGTCCATCAAGGAGACATGGTCCATGGACTGCCCCGCTGCCATACCATTGGCTCCATCTCTCTTTTAATTTTTGACGTTTTAAATGATGCTCTAATGAACATTTTCATGAATATAGCTCTTTTCACGCTTTGGACAGATTCCTTCCAATACATTCTCAGCAGCGGAATTACTGGGTCAATGAGTCTAACATGGTATTATTCCTGATCGGTATTGACAAGTGGTCTTCTCCAGGGATTCCAACCACTCAGAACAGCACCGATGTTATTGGAACCGCGGGTCTCCCCTGTCCTTGGCAGCCAGGAGATTTATAATTCAAGAGGCCAAAAGTGGTAACTTGTTCTTTACTTAAGTTTGTCATTTTCAAATACCAAAGCAGATGATCACTGTAGCTTGTATTTAGTAGTTACATGATCTCTTAGGCAAATGATCAGTATTGACCCTTTATTTGAACCCAGGAAATATTTGCAGAGCACAAGGACCAAGCAGATCGAAAGAGTTAAGTGACTGTAAAAAACGCATATGCACGTGCATGCTGAGAATCTCTTTGCCTTCCTGGTGGATAAGCATGACGCCAGCCACCACCTAATGACAGTGTCTAGACTGGGTTTGCAACTTCACCCTCCACAGCCAACCTCAGCCTCTTGGAGCCTGTCTCTTCTCACTACTGGTTCTCCGGGCTGGCCAGATGATAAAAGCAGGCATCTTCCTCTGAAATTTGATTTTGCCCTAATGAGGTAGACCAAATTAAGGGGGACAAAAAAACCTGAGAAAATGACATTAATTTGGAACAAGTAAACAAAAGCAACAATAGTTTGATTTTCCACTCTACAAACCTTACAACACTTTACATAGTAATTAATCCTTATAACAAAGATGAGATAGTCCCCCTTCCCTCTGTCCCAGAAGAATTAAGAGCCACTACACTGAGTTTGTTCAAAAGACCAAGAGAAGGCAAAATAGAAGAGTCTACTGCTTGCTCAAAGGAATCCAATGAGAAGCACACGAGTTGTGCACAGAGAGGAACTAAAGAGTGGCTAGTGGGGACACCATGAGTAGAATCCGACTCGACAGCACTTGGCTTGGCTAGCGGATATCCAGAGAAGGTCTATCTGCGGAGACAGAGGAATCCTGGAGATAGAGGTATCGATGGAAATGTGAGAGTGGAGGCCCTGCCTTGAAACATGGACCTGGTCCTGGCTAGGACTCTGACAAATCTCAAAGAGGACCACAGCCCTCGGTAAGCCAGCTGACCTCCCAAAAGGAGTCAACCAGCTCAATACGTTGGTGCCACAGTGACCACAAAGCACAACAGTACACCCGAGAGAAAAGAGAGTATAGAAGGGGCCAAGAGATGTACACGAGAGAAAGGCCCACCAACAGCACCATTGCTGGTTCAAGTGATCAGGCCATGAGTGAGTACAAAACATTAAATAGAGCCTCATGATGGGCAGGTCACATACCTTGGGGACAGTAGATAAAACATTGGCTAGCTTGGCAGCCCAATAGCCAGGCCTTCTCTCTCCCGGGTGACAGACCCATCAGAAAAGGTAAAGGACAGGGTTCTGTAAGTAGGATCTCCGTTTCATGGCTTCACGTGCCCAAGTGTAGAAGAATGCTGGCGAACAGTGTGTGAGTCTAGGGGGAGGAAGGGACAGAAATGGTACAGCTGGGAGCTTACTTGGGCTGTCGGACAGATGGAAGGGACAGTGGTTTGTTTCAGACACAAAACTCTCAATTTAACCAGTGTGGAGGGTAGAAAAGAGACCCATAAGAACTTTCTCCATCTGACCATCACTTAGCCCCATTGGTGGCTAAAAAGCAAGGCATCAGTCCTTACCGGGAGGAAAATACATCGTCACTGCTGTTTTCACTTACATGACAAGATCTTGTCCTACATTGATGATAAAGCCATTTTCCAGACCACGGAGATGTAATGTGAGGATATTTTACTCTAGATTTAGTTCTAAGTAATGAGGAAGAACTAGTTGAAACAAAAAAAAAAGAGCCTTGAGTAATTGCGATTTGGTTGTCTCAGAGTTCCCAACACTCAGAGCAAGGCTGGTTGAGCAGGACAAGGTACAGTGATGGGACAGTGGCTATGACCACAGGATAAGGACAACATACACATGGGTACAAATCCAGGCTCTAGTACTTACAGAGTGACGTGGAGAAGTGACTTAACACGTCTGAACCTCAGTCCCCACCCCTAGAGGACCAAGTTAGTGACCACCTCAGAAAGTCATTAAGAGGACTAAACCCAATAAATACGTGAGTGTACCTCTTGCCGATCATTCAAGATCCTATAAATATTTGTGATCTATCATTAACCCCACATGTATCCAAAATTTTAGGAGGCCAGGGTTGAAAACACTTGCAGTGAAGAAAGGTAGAACTCTAGGGTGCGAGAGTCCAGGCAACAGAGTACTGTGTGAAAGAGGGAGACGCTCGCATCAACGCAGCCCTGTCTGGGCAACTCTCCGGAAGGGAAAAAGGTCAGGCCCAGGGAGGCCAAGGTGGTCGCCTAAGATGGAAGATTTTAAAGACCGTAGTGGGTGTCAGACACACACATCCACATACACATGCACTGACATGTTTTTCAAATCAATAAATTAATGGATGATTTGGATAAAACATGGGAAAGAGAAAGAGCACCATACCAGAGACACTTAGGTATAAGTGGCCTGGATTTAAAAATGACCTTACGTTTTAGCCAAGGCTAAGTGTCATAGGATGTCAGAATCAACTCAACAGCAGCAGAGCTTTGATGGTACAACAGTTAAGTGCCTGGCTGTTAAGCAGAAAGTTGGCAGCTACAACCCGTCCCATTATTCCTGGGGAGAAGGGCCTGAAGATCTGCTTCCCTAAAAATTACAGCCTTGAAAATCCTACGGGACAGGCCTGCTCTGTCATGTCGTGTCAATATGAGTCAAAAATTCACTCCATGGCACCCAGCAACAAGAGAAGCAAACCAGTAACAGAGATAGCAAAAAAAAAAAAAAAAGTCTTTTCAAGATATTGGGATTTTTCTATCTGCCAAAAAAGAAGAGGAATACTTTGACCAATGGAAATTTGAGAGAAATAAAAAATGCCATCAGAGCGACCAAGGTTACTCAACTAGATTTCGCATCTCCAGGCACACATAGTCCCACCTCATGGTCCAGAGACAACCTGTAAACATGCGTGCTCCATCCTTCCATGTGACATCTGAGGACAGTGGAGAAAGGGAAGCTAAAGCTTTCAGGTCGTGGCCAGTTGCTCCCAAGCCTGATTTCAGCATGGGTGTTACTTTCTGAAAGACGTCAGGAAAGCTTAGAAGAAGGCACGGTGATCACAGAGCTGCATTTGACACAGCGTGTCTGAGTTTCCAAAGGGCATTCTGATTTCTGGGAGGATCAGAGGGAGAAATTTGAGACCAAGGCGAGACCGAGAGGAGGCTCGGGGCGGGTTCACCAACCATGCCAAAGGGTATAGAATCAACTAGTGAAGACACCGTGAAGGAGGGCCCTGGGCACACTGGGGCACGTGTCTTAGCTTCTGCACTGTGGACCAGTTTTATGATGATTTGGGCAATGGCATGATTAAACTATGTCCCTCAAAAAGATGTGTTGAAATCTCAAGCACTGTACCTACAAATGTGACCTTGTTTGTAAATAAGGTCCCACTGGAGTAGAGTCCACATCCCCCCAAAACTGTGTTGTCATCAAGCAGAGTCTGACTCATAGCAACCCTATAGGACAGAGTAAAACTGCCCAGTGGGGTTTCCAAGGAGCCGCTGCTGGATTTAAACTGCTGAGCTTTTGGTCAGCAACTGAGCTCTTAACCACAGGGTAGACCCTAACTCCTTATGCTGGTGCCCTTATAAAACAGGAGGAGAGACACAGAGCCAAGGAGACACAGAAGGATGCAGTGTGATAATGCAGCTGCAAGCCAGTGGGTACCCAAAGCTCCCAGAAGCTGGGGGAGAGGCCTAGGGCAGACTGTCCCTCAAAGCTTCCCAGGGAATTGAGAAGGCCAGCACCCTGGTCTTGTACTCCCAGCCCACACTTGACGGCAGCTCTAGAGACCAAGACAGAGGCACGAATATCACAGGTGCAGTTGGCCAGTGCTGGGGGAGAGGGTGTGTGGTCCATACCCTGGATGATCGAGTCGCAAAACTCACCTGGCACACCAAGCCAAAGGGCTACCTCAAGTGACCAAATGACACAGCAGTCATCTGTCTTTTCCACATTCACTCTGGGATGGAGACACTGCCAACCCACATCTGTGTCTCCTCTCAAGGTACAGAATCATTTCTGCAAGCGGCTTCCCAGCCAGAGATATTTCCCAGGCTCACTTGCATCGAGATGTGACCACAGGGCTGACTTCTGGCCAAGGGAGCTTGGCCCAAATGAAGCACACCCCTTCCTGTTCTGTTCTCTATTTTCTTGACAGCTAGAATCAGAGGCTACGGGGACCCTGGTGACGACGAGACTGTCATCCAGGGTTTGGGTGGCAAAACTCCTAATCTCCAATGTTGATTGGATTGGGCGTGAAAGAGAAAAAAGATAAATTGTGGGATTCCAACATGGAGGTTTCGGTGTGCATCTATAACAGCACCCAGTGTTATGCTATCTAACACAGGGCTTAGAATCCCAGATCACCAACATATGATTTGGAGGAGACAGGTCTTCACCCTAACATCTGACAAAGGATCCAAGGCCCCCAGACCAGCAAATATAGCCTTAGCAATGTGGGATCTAGAAAGAGGGGTGGGTAAGCTTAGGGCAAGCGTGAGTGCTTGGCAACGGGAGGCCATACTGGCACTCCACGTGCACCAGCCAGATAGACTCAGAGGGGCGTGGAGAAGACAGTACAACACGCAGACTCCTGGTGACACAGTGATCCTTCTTCACTCTGAGAGAGTCAGACTTGACCCCTTGGGTCCCAAAAGAGCTTGGAACCACACACTGTCATCTTAAGGAACAGATTTCAGGGCGATTTAAAATGCAGAGCCATCATTTACCGAACTGAGTGCCTTCTGTGTGCTAACCTATACTATCTGTTTTATAGGCCGTGGAATGACAATCGTGCAGTTCTCGCTGCAGTCACAGAAGGGGACTCCAGGTGATGTAAGTGGTTGATGTCCTCAGCTGCTAAACAAAAGTCTGCAGTTCTCGTCTGCTCAGAGTCTCCTAGGAAGAAAGGCCTGGCAAACAACTGCCAGGAAGTCAGCCCTGACAAACTATGGAGCACAGTTCTACTCTGACACCCACAGGGTTGCCACAAGCTGGAACTGACTCCACAGCAACCGCCCTGGTCACAGGAGGCAGGCGCTGTTGTTCCCCTACTATGGGTAAAAAAACTAAGGCTCAACTTGGGATCTGACACTTTGTACGAGGAGGAGGGTTCCCGACAGGGCTGACTGCAGTCGGAGCCTCGCCGTGGGCTTCTGCCGGGACCTCCTTATGGGAAGGACCCTGTGTGAGTCACAGCTCTCAGACCTGAACGGGTGGTCTATCCAGAGAGGTGTGCCAAGAGGCGCAGGTGGCCCCATAGGGTCTCCTGAATGTGAGTGGTGGCAGAGTTAGACCGTGAGACCCAGCCCTGCAACCTTGAAGTCTCTGCTTTAGAATACAGAGGAAACAGGGATTCAATCAGCCAAAATGACTTCATAGCATATATTTAATGTCTGATTTTCAGGGTCCAACATAAAACTTTATCCTGGGGGAAAAAAAATATTGTCCACAACAAAAGTTCTTTAGGAAGTGATCCATCAGCAACGTGGCAGGGACCTTGCCAGGAACTCACCTGGCAGAGGTGGTGTCCAGGGGTCAGGACACCAGCAAATCCCACCCTGTCCTCAACTGTCACAAGCTGAACGGTGCCTCCCTCCCACCCCCCAATAAAGATTACTTCATTATTAGCAAAAGTAGGCAGGTTTTTGATCCTGGGAACAAGAAAACCATTCCGCGACCCAGGTCTCCTGTGACAATAGCCCAACCCCAGCAGTGAACGGAAATAATCCTTGTTTTTTTCATTCTAGACTGCACTAACCGCTGCGACTCTCCACTTCACTTAAGTCGTCTCATTCATCAGCTAAACTCAAGAGTATGCGGCTATTGTGTCCAGCCACTGCCGCCCTTGGCAAAGCACAGCAGAGCGGCTCTCCATTTCCAGAGGGGCAACCCGGGTGCCAGACGTGACAGCCCCCTGACCCATCACTCCAAACAAATTATCGGGTTGTCTACAAAGCCACAAGAACCAGCAGTTCCTGGGAAACCCTGCTTCCTTCCAGCCGTAAAGGAGAGAAACCCTACCTGGCGGTACAGTAGTTAAGAGACAGGCTGCTAATCAAAAGGTTGGTGGTTTGAATCCACTCGCTGCTCCTCGGAAACATGATGAGGAAAGTCTACCCTGTCCTATAGTGTGGCTGTGATTCCGAATTGACTCGTTGGCAACTAGTTTTTTGGCTTTTTATTTATTTTTTATGTTTTTAGGTCAGATTAATTTGAAAGGAGGCCAAAGTGAATTTTTTTCATGTCTTGGGAGGCAGCTGTTTTATAAAATGCACGTAAACTGTATGACACTGTGGTGATTCACTCAACACACTTATTCTATCAACGCTCCTATGAGTCTATTCCTGGGCCGTGGACAGTTTTAGGCCCTGTGCTACTGAAATGAAGAGACAAGTGGCACCTCTGCCCTCACAAAGCTCATGTTCTCATGGGGTGACAGAGAACACATCAGGAATGAATGAACAAGGTGGCTCTAGACAGTTAGAAGTATGACGTGATTAGGGACTGTCAGGGAAGGCGTGTAACGGAAGTGAGCTTCAGTCTTGGATAAGAGCAGGAGAGAGAACAAGGAGTGCCAAGGTCCTGAGACTGTACGACCCTGGAGGATTCAGTGAGCAGTGAGACTAGCACAGCCAGAGGGTAGGTAGTGAGTGGGAGTGGGACAGCAGGAGCTGAGGTCCAAGAGGCAGACAAGGCAGATAACACAGCATCTTGTAGTTAGTCATTTAGAGGCTTTGAAGCATGTTCCCTTCTTCTAGGGGCTTTAAGAAGCCATTGAAAGGGACTTGTTTGAGAAGGGGCCTGAGTGACCCATTCCTCATGCCTACCAGGGGCCCTACACCCAACCGCAAAGGTCAGGGAAGCATAGGTGAGTGGGTATTCCTATTTTGTTTTAGGCTGAAAGTCAAACTAGTAGAATAACCTCAGAAAGTCATTTTATTGTTTGTTAAGCAATATTCCTTTATGAACGATCAATGTAGAACAGTTTGACATCGATCACTACACATCAGAGGCTGATTTCACTGAATTGTATGCAGTGTGTGTCCACAACTTAGCCTCACTGTCCTGATTAGTAAAGCCAGGTGAACCATTAACGGACAAATTAAATCACCTACGATTATTCACCAACTTTAAAAAAGAAGAAGAAACTCCTAAATGGAGGACCAGATTCCCCTAA
The DNA here is from genome assembly GCA_028571685.1 of Heterohyrax brucei. Classification (NCBI taxonomy): domain Eukaryota; kingdom Metazoa; phylum Chordata; class Mammalia; order Hyracoidea; family Procaviidae; genus Heterohyrax; species Heterohyrax brucei. Next base: position 77,032,531 of record CM053161.1, read on the forward strand.
ATTCCATTTTTCTCATTCCAAATTCCATAGTGCTCATGGCCACAATCCATAGAACTAGCTTCACCACTGAGCAAATGGCTTTAAGTGGCTCACAAAGAACACACTCAGGGGATAACTTGGGATGGGGGGTGGAGTAAAGACAGGCTATTCTGAGGAAAGACAGGAGGAGAAGCCTCAGTCGCCATCCCCGCCACTGGGGAGGTAGAGGCAAGGGTTGTGAAATATAACAACAGCCATGCTTTTACCTGGCACATGGGAAAGCCAATCAGTGCACTTACTCCTTAGGTGACAAATCTTTATGAGTCATCTACTATGACCCAACCCAACCCAAACCAAATGCAGTGCCATTGAGTCAATTCAGACTCACAGTGACCCTATGAAACAGAGTAGAACTGCCCCATAAAATTTCCAAGGAGCGCCTGGCAGATTTGAATTGTCTACCTTTTCGTTAGTAGATGTAGCACTCAACCACTACACCACCAGGGTTTCCATTATGGCCCAGGAAGAGACAGATGGGGAAGATACCACATCTGCTCTCATGCAGCTCACGATTCGGAACAAAACCACCATGTGAACTTCCATATAAAGCGGCCAGAGTTCAAGGAAAAATCTGGGTAAGGTTGGGCAGATGTGCAGAGGAAGTAGATGGTTCCATCCCCAAAGAATGAGCACTCAGCCCAGCACTTGTAGATCTGGGCAGGATTCAAACACGGGAAGATGGAATACAGAAACCACTCCAGGAGCAAGACTCCCCTGTAAGCACAGCGGGCACTGGGCTGCATGTGTGGCCACTCTTACTGGGTTGGATTTGGCTAGAATTCAGCGAGACTGTGGAGAAGGGTCTGGGAAGTTTGGTGGACAGTAGCCAGCAAGCCACCTTTCAACATCTACCCTGGAGGGCTCCTCTCAGCTATGCTCAAAGAGGCTCACACGAGGACGTCCAACGTGTCACTGGTCGTGACAGCAAAAGAAAGAGGGGAAAGGACCACCTTAAATCTCCACCAACTGAGGAACGGCTTAAAATAAACACAGAGGCACAATTCATTCGACGGTTACTCTCCACGTGTGGGAAAAGTGCTAAGTCGGTCTGAGTCACAACATAAGAATATCTTTAAGCCACGTCATTAAAAGAAAACGAGCATGATGCAGAGTGACAGCATGGCACCATTTGTGACAAGGAGAAGGGAGGAAGGAAGGAGGAGATGAGAGCACAAAGAGAGGAAAGCAAGGGCAGAGAAGGGAGGAGGAGGAGAAGAAGCAGAGAGCAGGGAAGGAGACAGCAAAGCATGCCAGGAGGCATGGGCCACTTTGGGGGCTGGAGAGAACCAGGACAGAGAGAAGGGCCGCGGAACCTACACTCTATATAATGTAGTGCCCTTTAATCGTTACTTGGTTTAAAAAACCCAGCCAGTGTCCACTGTCTGAATAGTTTGATAATGATGACTAATGAAGAATCCAGAACAGTGATTAATAAAAAATGATCTGCTCTCTGCTCCCTCTGATTGTAAATATCAACTTTAATTAATAGTAATCAATGTTAGCAGTAAGAGAATATCCAAACTGCTTTAATGCGCCACTTCAGAGGCTCCGGATAATATCCTCTCTTGGCAAAACCTCAGGGCTTTGGCCCTCAGACGGAGTGAGAGGGAGGGGCAGGACCAGCACCCTGTTGGGGCCCGAAAGCCCCAGAACTGGCTGCTGGAAGAGAGTGGACAGCAGAGAGAGGGAGGACCTGCAGAGCCACGACAGACGTGACCAAACAGATGGCACGCAATGCTCTCAGGCAGACATGCTCAGTCTTCTTAGTCACCCTGTCCTCTCACCCATGATCGCTCCTGAGCCTTCTGTGGCTCCTAGTGCCTTCAGGATCAAGTCCCTGTCTGGCATCTGACACCTCTGTAATCTGACCCTAGTGTCCTTTCTGAGGTCCCCTCCTTCTGATCCCCAGCCAGATGGGGCAGTTGTGCCCTGCACACACCTCCTTCACTTGCAGCATTTCCTCGATTCCAATGGCACCTTCTTTCCTATGCAACCACCCCCCTCACCCTAAACTCTGATAGACTGTGCACAAGCCCTTATTCCTTCCTTAGCCCACAGTTTCACAACTACTCAATGAACAGATACTTGACACCAGATACATGCTCTATCCTACTGTGCATTCTCAAAGACCTTACAAAACCGCTGTTATCCCATTTTACAGGTGGGACTGCTGAGGTTCGGAAAGTCTGCAGCTCAAGGTTACATGAGCCGGTGCCTGGTGGAATGATGAACTGGACCTGTTCCTGGCTGACTCCTGGGTACCCCTCCATGGAGGAGGCAGACAGGTAGTGACAAAAACATAAGCACCATCCCAGAACCTGACCGTGAAGAGCACCGGGCTATTTCCCAGGGAGGAAAGCAGCACAGATAGGGCTGGGTGGAAGGGTTCCCAGCCATAGGTAGTGTTGGAACCGAGGCTTGACGTCAACTTACGAACTTCAGAACCCGTCACAGGGGCTCTATAGATCTGAGTGCATGAACAGAGTGTGCAAAGGTCCGGAGAAAGGAGAGCAAGTGACCATTCAAGAAACTGCAAATACCTGACATGACAGGCTGACATCCTGTCCTTTGAGGCAAGGATAGGGATTTAGCAGGCAAAGAAGATGAGAAAGATTGTATCTTTGAGGCTTTCCTACTTGTCAAGCAGAAAATGATAGGCCACAGACTAGAACTCTTCATGGCAAGGTATCGACAGAAAAGAGGATCTCTTTCCTGATGTTGTATGTGCCCGGAGGCGCGTTGATCCATCACGCACCAGGTCCATTTTTGCACGGGAGACAGAGACACCTCCACCATGTATAAACCAGCCATTGATTAATTTTTGCAACAAGGACTCAACTTCGTCGCTCACTTTCGAGATCACACACCATGTGTACATAATCTTCTCTGGCTAGGGAATCGTACTGCGACACCCCCAGGCAGCTGTGGCCACGAGATGCAGGCAGTCGTTAGGGATGGCAGTGTTACAAGCCTGGGAAGCAGTGTGGTTACGCAGAACTGACTCGTCAACACTCTTCTGCAGGTACTCCTGGAATGCAATGTCAAAATTTGCATGCAAGATGCTGACCAATAATGTACATTTTAACTTACCATGGCAAATAAAACTCCATGCCATATGGCTGATTAGAAATCCTCTCCTTCTCTCAACAGCTGGAGGAGGAACAGCCAGGGGAAGTTGGTTGGCAGCTGTACACTCTTATGGCAGCACCCGGGCTGCTGGAAAGATCGGGGTTTCCACAGGTAGGCACCTGAGATCAGGAAGTGAGAGGCTTGCTCTCCAACAGAGGGCAGAGCAAGGAGGGGGTGCTGCGGGAGCCCAGCGTCCCCCTCCCACACAAGCCTGGCTCTGCCCGGCATCAACAGGTCCTTTTTGTGCTCTGTGAATAAAATAATCTAGGCTCTTCTACAGAGAAATCGCTGTGGTGACACCAGTAAAAGTTGATAAACAGACACGCACAAGCAAGTTCTGTTCTTACGACAGAACAGCCTCTCCTGTTAACAGGAGTCTCGGGCCCACCCGCCTGTCCACTCTCCATCCCGGCAGAGCTCACGGGCTCCTGTCTGCTCTGTGGTCTTCCCCTGCAGGGATGCCTGGGATGCTCCTCACTTCCTCTCCCTACACTGCTGCTACCCACACCTACCTAAGTAACTTGGACCATCCCCAGGCAGCCATTGCTCGTCAACTGCACTGGGGTGAGTGACAACCAGGGGAGGGCTCCAGGGGCACCTGGTGGGCCTGATAACAGGCTTACAAAGCCCACTTCACAGGCCTTCTGCCAGTGTGGTCACTCAGGGGCTCGTGCTTAGAAGGACGCTGAATTAGGTTGAATGTTGTTCTATCACCGCTTGATCGGTTAAAAACCCGAAACAATGGACCCTACCCTTTTGGTCTTCACCAAGCCCCATGGATTATCTAGCCAGTCCTACCTACTAACTTTTTATACGTGGAGCTACCTGACACACACGACCTCAGCCAGGAGGTCAAGGTCAACATCTTCAGTGATAAGTGAGGGCAAGAGCATGTGTCCTCAGTATGCTAGGATGAGCATAGCACTTTACTTTCGGGCTGTTCTTCCCAAGAACCCATACCCCCAGCTTAACCATGAGAAAAAAACATCAGACAAACCCAAATGGAAGGATATTCTACAAAATTACTTGACCAGGACGCTTCAAAACCGTCAAGGCCATCATAAACAAGGACAGCCCGAGAAACTGTCACAGCCAAGAAGAGCCCAAGCGAACATTTGGATGAATGTAATATGGTGTCTTGCAAGAGAGAAAGAACACTGGCAAAAACGAAGGCGACCTAAAAAAGTGTGAGTAACATTAGTAAATTGACAATTGGTTCATTAGCTGTGACAAATGTGCCACAGCAATGGTGACAACAAGAATAACTGATGCAGGCTCTACAGGAACTTTCTGCACAATTCCTGCCACTTTCATAAACATAAAACTGTACTAAAATAAAAAGTTCATCACTCTCCTGAGCCCCACCAAAGAATAGGATGGCTGAAGGATTTGCAGTCCCAGCGGACCCAAAGAAAGAGACGTCAGAGGAAGGGCAGGAGAAAGACAGCCCCTCCCACCTCCCTCTCCAGTCTCTCCATCTCCTACTCACCTGGGAAGAGGCTGTGGGCACAGCATGACATGACGATATCTTTCAAAAATGACATGAACTCATAGAATACTTTTGTTTGGGCATCATTTTCTCTGCCTGGAGACCACCAAGAGCTGCTTGGGTCTCTGGCTACTTCATCATAAGCTAAGTATGAGTTTCTAACAGTAAATAGCAAGTAGGAAAGGGGTGGGGAATGGCTGAGGACAATCAGAGTAAAGCAGAATTTCCTTCAGCCCATTTACAGATTGCATTGAGATTCCAAGGCGGACACTAGCCCTCTCTGGCATCCTTGTTCTGCCTAGAGGCACAGTCACCTCTCCCCAACATGTGAGCAGGTGCAAGGAGGCTGCTGATGGGGAGTTGGCACAGTAGGAAAAATGAGCAAGGAAATGTGGACCGGGACTGACCAAGCCATGGTCTTCTCAGTTTCCTCATATGTGTGCAAAAGCTGGACAATGCAAAAGGAAGGCAAAGGAACAAATGCACTTGAATCACGGTGTTGGTAGAGAATGTGGACTAGACTGTGGGCTGTCAGAGAATAAACAACCAGGTCTTAGAAGAAATAGCAGCAGAATGCTCCTTAGAAGTGAGGATGGAGAGATTTCATCTCATCGTAGAGACAGACCAAAGTCAGGAAAAGGGCATTGTGTTTGGTCAAGTCCGGGGCCAGCAAATACGACCCTCAGTGAAATGGGTTGACGCAACAGCCACAACCACCAACCCAAATGTCCCAATGGTCAGGAAGCTGGGGCAGGACCGTGCAATGCTTTCTTCTGTTGGCTGTGAGGTCGCCATGAGCTGAGGCTGGCTCGGCAGCCAGCAGCAGGCCAAAGGCCACATTTCATTCCTTGACAACTGTCCCCACCGGGACCTGCAGCTGCTAGTCAAGGTCAGTTACTCCAGAAGCGGAGCAGGAGTCCTCAGGGTATGTCCTGCCTGTAAGGGGCAGGACTGAACACATGAGCGAAAATTCAGACCACAAGCAGTCCTCCTGGTATGCTCTGTGTGCCTGGGGTACCAGTGAGGAGGCAGTAACTGCTGTAGGAATTAGGCCCCTTGGAAGCCCACTCAGTGGCCTTGAGTCATGCAAGGGAGAAATCTCCAAGATGCTTGGAGAGACCCCATCTTTATGGAGCAGGCAGTGGATACTCATCTGGCCTCTCCATGCTCTCAGGCAATAGCCTGAATAAATATAATTCTGCCTTGGATTGCCTCATGAATCTTCCCCCAGGGCCAGGCTTCCCTTAACTTCTCTTCTCTTGCACATCTCAACACCCAACACCTGTCTGTGCCCAGGTCAGGGGTTAGCACTAGTGCCTAAGACCAAGGAAGTCCTGCTCTTCTCTGCCATCCTGCTTCTTGGCCATGTATCATCTTCCCAGTCAAGACCATCTTCTTCCAAACCATGACCATGCCAGATGCCTTGCCACCTCCACAACCAACAAGTAGAAGACACCCCTCAACACCCTTGCTGAGTCCACACCACACACAAGACAGAGAGAGCTGTATGGTCTGTACTAATTACTCCGCATAGACTTTTGTTACCAGATCATGAACTTCTTCCATGAGGGAGTCAAGTATGTGTTTTCCCATGCCTCACACCCTGTTCTGTGTTCACGTGACATGGTATGTAGAGTACACACAGCAAAAGCTACTGGTGTGCCCACAATGAACTGACCATCTGGCTACAGACAGGGAGCAACCCACCAGCATCACTAATGCTTGGCTTGGTGTCAGGATTCAAGGACTCTTCCCCTCCCTCAGTCTAGTCAATATGTCATGGCCCTCCCTGCCTGCTGCTCTGAGACATCCAAGTTCGCTACTGTGTCTTCCCAGACCCAATCACTGGGAACTTTGCCCTGGTCTCAGCATTAGCTCATGCTGGGTTTGGGACCGTGGCAGAGATGTTATTTCTAAGAAGCACAGGGCAAACTTTGAGGGAAACAGTGGACACCCAACATAACAGACTGGAGAACTGTGATTCTTTTCTGGGATTTCAGATCCCAATGGTAACCACATAGCAACTCTTGTTGTAGGCAGTTGAACAACAGTCAGTGGTGCCGTTGTCTTATTTCTGTGCCATTCTCCCCCAGCATCAGCTCCAGGGTCTGGTGGCTACACTGTCCCCTCTTCTTAACTGCCCTTCCTTGCCCCTAGAGCTCTGGATTCACACCTACCCCAGCTGGTAGGTGCAGAACTTGGAAGGTTTAGAAGAGAAATCATGAAGGACCCCTGATGTTTCTGCCTCCTCACCTGACCACAGTGGAAGGCCACCCCATCTCTGCTCTAGGATGTGTCCCACAGAGACTCTCAGTGTCTTGTTTAAGCCCAAACTCCAACCCAAACACCATTTTGCTGAGGAGACAGAGCCAGAGTGTCATGGGGTACAATGAATGACCTCAAAAACTCAAAGCTGTAACAACTCCTTTCCCTGGAGTAGAGGAGCAGAGACCCATCTTCCCCGCCTTTACTTTCACCACCAAAGGGCAGTGGCAATGAGACATAGAGACCAGCAAGTCGCTGCCCCCGTGAGCTTACAGCTCTGGGAGGTGAGTCAGCAGGAAGGGCACCAGTGAATAAGAGAGTGACCAGGTGAATCAATAACCAGCTGGACAAGATCCCTTCTGAAGACTTCAAAGACCGTATCTGGAACAAGTTTACACAGTGGCTGGTGAAACGATATTTCGTATTGGGGTCCCAGAAAGGCCATGTGGAGGAAGTGACATTTGAGAAGATACCTATCAAGGACAGCCTGTGGCAAGGACATGCCTGAACAAGGACGAAGGCCATGAGACAGCCTGGTTGTGTGACCAGGGACCAAGGCCCTTTGCTATCCAGTCGACTCCAACTCATGGCAACACTATAGGATGTAACAGAATTGCCCCATGGGGTTTCCCAGCGGAAGCTGGTGGATTTGCACCACTCATCTTTCGGTTAGTAGCCAAGCTCTTAACCACTATGCCACCAGGGACCTTGACCAAGGACAGAGAGAGGGTCAGGGTGAGAGTTGCCTGTAGGCCGGGCCTGATCACAGGGTCTTGTGGCCAAGGATTTTATTTTACACGCACTGGGAAGCCATGGCAGGATTTTAGGGGTGGGCAGGAAGTAGTCTTGTTTACCTGTTCAAATGACCTCTCCAGTACCTGGGATAGTATCAGTACTCAACCCCCACCCCTCATCCCCCCTTGCTTTATACGTTCATCTTTATCAGAAACTTCCTGTTTCCTGGAACACTGTATCCATCAGGGATTCTGGAATCTTCCATCCAAATTCCCCATGGAGCACAGCTATCAAAGGTGGATTTGGAAGAAACCACTGACCCTACCACCCGCACACAGGTCCTCGCTCTCCCCCTCTAAGTAACTCAGACAAGAAGAGGCATATACCCTGGAGGACATGCGTCTTTCCCGGGGTGAGTGTCCTTCTCCAACCACACATAGCTCGTACACAGAGTCTCCTGGGTCTCCTCGCACACCCCCACCGGGACACACAGCTCTTAGAGACAGTGACATTCTGTGAACTGCTAACTGAAAGAAGCCCACCCACTCTGAAGCCCTTGGCTTCACAGGTTCTCAGCAGAAGCTGCAGAGAGCTGGCGTGTAAGCCTTTGGCCCGCATGGCTTCCAGGAAAACCTCCTCCAGACCCGTGACTGCCCTGACCCACTGCCCTCTCCAGTCCCGATCCCACATCTTTCTTTGGAAAAGCTGGTTTCAGATGTCGTGAGACAGCTAACAGAAGGTGGGCATGTTCGCCAGATAACGGATGGCCGGTGAGCTTTGCTCCCAGAGCCCCACTCCCATGCCCTGAGGCCCTCTCACACCCTGGCACTTCCATGAGCACCATCCTCCACCCCCGTAGGCAGCCACACCCGTTCCCAAGAGCCCACAGGTCTGCCTCGGACTACAGCACAGGGACCCACACTGTCATTTTAGGTTCTTTGTTATTTAGAAACAGAGTTTGGGAAAAGGACTGGTCATCACCTCGTCACCTGAGTGCTGGTTGGATTCCGGACAAGTGTCCTTTGTGCTGGGAGAGATTATCAGCTAATTCCGTGTAAGTCAACAAACATTCCCTGGCCACCTGCTACATTCCAGGACCACGTGGAAATGCAGCTGAAGAAAAGGCAACCCCCAACCTCACCGTGTTCATAAGCCCACGGTGGGCAGGGCTCTGGAATGGAGACACCCTGGATGGAGACCTGAGAGCCCCAGGCCCAGCCTCTTCCGAGAGGAGCCTGGGGCTGCAGAGGCCTTGACCGTGAGACACCAGAAGGCTAGCCCATCTGCGTTTAACGCCTGCTCCAGAGGAGCCAGCCCCTCCGCCAGAGGCTGAGCTGGCACTGGAGAAGGCAGCAGGGACGCTGAGGAATCCATCGGGGTGGGGTACACAGCCCAGCAACTCTGTCTGCAAAAAAGACTGAAGGCTCACAGCATTTGGCTAAATCCATCTTTGGGGGTCCCTGGGTGGTGCAAACAGTTAATGCTCTTTGCTGTCACTGAAAAGGTTAGAAGTTCAAATTCACCCAGAGGCATCTCAGAAGAAAGGCCTGGTAATCTACTCTCTGCCTGCTCTCTGTCTTCTCTTCGTCTGCTGCCGGGAGATTTCTCCCTGTTTTCTGGAGAAGAAGTGGGGCAGGGAGAGCCGATGTCTGGAAGGACAGCAGGGAGTCTGTCTACGAGACAGCACTGGCTACTGCTCAGGATGGCCCTCCCTGCGCATGCCCTCACTGTGCCCCACGAACACGCAGGCTACCTCCAGCATCCATCCAACACTGGCCTGCAAAGGACAGCACTGTAATGACACCGTCAGAGGACCACAGCATTGGAAGGGACTGGAGACACTGAGGCCCCCGGAAGCTCACTAAGGAAGAGGGCTGGCTAGGTGCCCTCCACCAGGCTGTGCTCCTGTGGCCTTGGAGGGACAGCTTCCCCTCCGTTCTTCCCGGTTTGGGACAATAGGTGTACTTGGGGCCACAAGTGACCTACTGCGAATACAATCTTCAGTAGGGGCTGGGGGAGAGGGATACTTGCAGCCACAGCTTTGCTGATTACTTGGTGTCTAAGTATCAAGCTAGCCATGGATCCCAGTTAGTTCTCAATAGAGCTGAGCAAGCCCTGGAATGCCTGTCATCTGCCTGGCTTCTTTGTCAGCAGAGCTCTAAAGACACAACCCCCACTGATACAAGAAGAGGGGAAGAAACCACTCTCTGTGCTCCCCATCAACCTGCTCTAACAGGAGCTAGTCTACCCCAGGGAAGAGTCAGAGAGAGAGATGGAAGCAGGCGTTCTGTCTTCCAGGGCTTTCACCCTGTTTCCGGTGTGGCCAGGCAGTGACAGAAGAGGCATAGAGGTCAGACAAACACGGGTTGGAATCACAGCTCTGTGACTTGCCTGTATCAAGACCCAGCACCACTTCTCTGTGCCTCCATTTACAGTGTGAGGGTAGCCTCTGTGGGCATTGCCTTCCGGGAAAACCAGGAAGCTGGACACACCTACGTCTGGTCCCTCAGACAGCCACTGTTGACCTCTTTCACAGTATCCTTTCAAGATAAGACACATGCACACTTGTGGTCAATTGTGTCTCTCCCTGGAAGGAGGCAGTGAGGGTGGAGAAGCTGGAAGGAAACCACTGGGCTACTCCCTCCTGCCCAGGGACTGGCCAAGCATCACCAGCAGGGACTACACTCCTCACGCGTAGCTGCTCTGCCGAGTGGGCCATTCCACAAGGTCACCATTTTCTCCTCGAGCACAGAGAATCACACCTTCCATTCCTCTTGAGCCCACTCCTCTATCAGTGTAGCCACAAGGAGGACATGCCAGTAGACTTTGGCAGTGCCCACCATCACCTCCAGGCTGAGATGAGGCTCAACGTTACCAAAAGCACAGAAAAGATAGAAACGCACACAGAGAAACGAGGACTGAGCTCCTACATACAGTGCAGTCTTGTCCCTCAGTCCTGGGAAACAGCAGGGCTGGGCCTCCCAGCCAGATGTAGACCCTCAACTGCCTTGCCTGAGGATGCTGGTGCATTTCTTGGGACACACTGAACAGCACAGTGGATGCTTCTGCTACTGGCAGAACCTGGTGCCACGGTATTTTGAACTCTGTTTTGGTGCTCAGGCATCATGCCTCTGTCTGACTCTGTGGGAAATCTCTTTTCCATTTATAGCTACTGGGCTGTGTGAACACACACTCTCCCCACCCAGAGTTAAGTCTAGCTTGACATGAGTCAGGTGGGGCATCTCATTCCCCTCACAACAGGCAAGGGCATAAAAGTTCATCAAGACATAACAGAACACAAGCACCTCCCAAGAAGCATGTCCTTCTGTTTGGTGGTGTGCAGATGCAACAGCTGAGCCATTGTAGCCTCTTTGTCACACTGAGGAGAGAGGCCTCTGGGAAGACTCTTAGAACTGCTAAATCTGCTTTACCTGAAGTCATGCCAACCTCCAAGAGTTCCAGCTACATGAATCAATGAACCTTTGCCATTACACGTATAGTTAAAGTCAGTTTGATGTAGGTCTCATGCATGGGTAATAAGATATATATGGGAAGTGGACAGAGACAAAATTACCATTTGGTGACTCCATATGAAGGCCAGGAGGAAGCTGCCCACCCAGAAACACCTTCATCAGCCCCTAAATCATCTTCCTTCCCCAGACAGTGGGATCAGCACAACTATCCCATCATTTCAGTGGGTACACAAGCAACTGACACCCATGCTCCATGAATCCAGCTATTTGGTGCCTTGTGACTCCCCATAACCAACCAGTTGGCCATGTTTCTCATTTCTCACTCATTTGTTTTTGTATTCCACAATGCAGAAATTATTACAATGATAAGCCAAAATCTGTCACTGGTGAGTCAATTCTGATGCCTAGCTGATAGATCCTATTTATTGAGGACTTGCTCGTGCTAGGAGCTGCGCTAAGCACTTTCTGTAGAGACAAAGGATGCACGCCTGCCAACAAGGAAGCTGAGGCTCAGAGACACTGAGGGATTCCTGCTGGGCTGCACAGCTCCAGAGGCCCAGCCCCAGAGCGCACAGCCTAAACACCACTCCCCTCACTTCTCTGAGGGCCCTGCTGTCTGACATGAGACCAGACAGCAAACCCTTCAGGGCACTGGGGTTAGAGTCCCAGTGCTGCCCTTGGGCTGCAGGACTGCTCACAAGACAAGGAGCAGAGGTGGAAGGATGTCGCATGAGAAAGGAATGTCCCCCAGCCCCATCATCCACTAGGCACACGGGGTCCTTCAAGGATGCCATGACCCCATTGCCTACTCTCACTTACCCAAGGCACATATGCAAAACTCAACACGAAATCTCTTCAGTCCTCAGACCTGACAAGTCCTAGTTGTCTGATCATGCGACAGCAGAGGAGACCCTTTCAGGTCATCCTTGGGCTGTAGAAGCATCGGGGAAAGGGGGCAGGGGTGAGCTTGGCCCTCACTGTCCCGCACGGAGAGTGGTCATGGCTCTTCCTTGCTCTCCCTCAGGGACCCCACACAGCATGCTGTGCAGCCCAGCCAAGCTGCTGGTTTGTGTGAGGGTCCCCTTCCTTTAGATCCCGTTCCACACCAAAGCAGTGAGTGTCTCCCTTCACATTCTCCTTCTCTAGTGCCTACCACCCTTCCCTGCCTGGAGAAATTCCTCAAGAGGAGCACCCCAAACCTCTCCCGTGGCCTGTTCTGTGGACTCCACGTCACAGCCAGAGAGAGAAGGGCACAGAGAAAGACAAGGGCTAATGTACCTCAGAAGTCACTGGGATGGGACAGACTCCACAAAGGAAACAGGTCACCTGCCAAGGGAGTTACTTGGATCTTTACAGAGCTTCCCTCACTGGCTCTGGTCCTGCAGGAACAAACGTGGGCTCTAGGACCACTCAGCGCCCTTACAGCCGCTGGGTGAGTCCTCCCACACATCCAAGCCTGTCATGGGTGACAGATCTGTGTCTCCTTATTCCCCAGGCTGAGCTTCTGTGGGTTGAGACTTGGCTTTTCTCATTTTTGTGTCCCCAGTGCCTAGGCACTGCTCAGTGTTCAGAAACTACTTAATAAGCATTTCATCCTTGAATGGATAAGCGAATGAACCAAGCACATGAGTGAACTTAGGAATAATCACACAACTCACAGCACGGTGTGCTAACAGCCGACCACCTAGCTGCAGAAAGACAGAGCTCAGGGCACACGCTCAGGAGGCGCTTCCCGACAGTGGGACATGCACCATAGGCAGAAACTGCTGGAGGCATAGCCCGGCAGCAGCCCACATCTGCAGCCCCAGAGAGTCTCTAGAAGAGATAACTGTGTGGACGGACAGACAGACGCAGGTGTAGAAATGTTCATCCCTGTACTGCTTCTCAGAGTGAGAAAAGGAAAACAGACCCTACTTTCTGCAGTCGGGGATTGGCTAAATGATTTTATAGAGACTTTACATCTAATTGTTCCTCAAACACATGTATTACTTGTATGAGCCCCCCACCCAAAGAAAAAGAAGTTACTTGTGACAGAAATAGTTAAGACATCAGCTGCTAACCAAAAGGTCAGCAATTTAAATCCCCCAGCTGCTCCCTGGAAGCCCTATGGGGCAGTTCTATTCTGTCCTACAAGGTGGCTATGAATTGGAATTGACTCTATGGGAGCAGGTTTTTATACTACATAATCAAAACCCAAACCCCATTGCCTTCAGTTGAATCCAACTCATAGCTGCCTTGTGGGACCAAGGAGAGCAGTCCCCTAGCGTCTCGAAGGCCGTCATCTTCATGGAAGCCCACTGTCACAGATTCCATCTGTGGCTCAGCTAGTGAGTTTGACCCATCAATCATCTGGTTAGCAGCCTAGTGCTTAACCACTGTGCTACAGGGCTCCTAGTGATGCACATATATACAATTAAGTTTGTAAACTCATCCTAAAAAATTGCTACATGCCTCATTGATGAATATCACCATGGTAATCTTTTAAGTACTCCCTTTGGGAAGCTATGCACTGATACCAGCACCTGGGTCACCCTTCAAAGCAATTGTGGAACTCTTTCTGAAATGACCACCGGACCTCTCATCACATTACCCTTGATGCCCTGAATGTTATCAAAATTTCTTTCTTTCAATATAATCTTTATCTTTGGATAAAGAAAAAAGTCATCGGGGGCCAATCAGATGAATAGGGGGGGTGTTCCAATACAGTTATTTGTTCACTGGCTAAAACTCCCTCATGGACAACTATACAATTGAGTTCACCAACTTGCTACCGTGCCACCATGCACAATGGCCATTCCAGAAAGAGTTCCAAAATTGCTTTGAAGGATGGACTAGGCACTGGCATCAGTGCACAGCTGCCGAAGGGGAGTACTTTGAAGGTGACCATAGTGATATTCAGCAATGGGGTATGTAGCACATAGAACAATTGAGTTCATGGACTTAGTTGTCAGACTTCATACTCATAAATTATTTTTCTTGTTTTTACTTATTATATATGTCATGGATTGAATTGTGTCCCCCCCAAAATATGTGTAGCCATGTGGCTGGGCCATGATTCCCAGTATCTTGTGACTGTCCTCCATTTTGTGGTTTTCCTAAACTGTATGTTAAAGGATTAGGGTGGGGCTATAAATCCCTTCATAGGATTACCTCCCTGCTCCACTGTAAAGGGAGTTTCTCTGGAGTATGGCTTGCCCCACCCTTAATCCTTTCATTCTACGAGAGGTAAAAGGACAGAGAAGCAGGCAGAGAATTGGGAACCTCATAACCATCAAGAAAGCAGCACCTGGAGAAGAGCGCGTCCTTCAGACCTGAGGTTCCTGCATCAAGATGCTCCCCGGACAAAGACTGATGCAGTACCAGACTTTCCTCCAGAGCCAACAAAGGGAAAGCCTTCCCCTGGAGCAGACACCCTGAATATGGACTTGTAGCCTACCGGACTATGTAAGAATAAACTTTCCTTTATAAAAGAAATCCAGTCTGTGGTATTTTCTGTTAGAGCAGCCCTAGCTGACTAAAACAATACATTTTCTAAATCTCTAAGGTAAACAAAAATTATTCCATAGTAAGAAAAATAACAGCAAAATGTCACTGAACAGAAACAACAGCAACAATAAAACTAGAAAGTGTCCCTCTCAGGGGAAACCAAGTGAATAGGGGTGGGTGTCAGATCAGTGGCAAAGGGCACTTTGAAGGGGTCCAGCCCCCACACAATCAGTATAGTCATATGTCTGGCTGTGGAAACCCTGGTGGTGCAGTGGTTAAATGCTACAACTGCTAACGAAAAGGTTAGCAGTTTGAATCCACAGAGTGCTCACTGGGAACACTATGGAGGAGTTCTGCTCTGTCCTATAGGGTAGCTTTGAGTCAGAACTGATTTAATGGAAGTAGGTTTCATTGCTTCCCCCACCCCCAGCTTTTCCGAGGGGCACTTCAATGTGTCATGGCTAATTACCTTAAAAGACAAATTTAAACACTTATTTTAGCAACAAATTAAGCAGAATGCATTTAGCAACAAAGGGAAGCAAGTGTTTGCCCTGGTCTTCAAGGAACCATCCACGGCACACACTTTAAGTTGAAGTAAATATAAGTGAGTTGGAAATTTTCCAAAATGCCTCTCAAGATGATTGAAGACAGCTGAGGGTGTCCAAACGAAAAGGAGCAGCAACCACTGAGCTCAGAGTTTCTAGATATTGCTTTAATGAAGAAAGCACTGTGGAGGGGACTCATTGCATCATGTATCATGTGGCACTGGTAATTTCATCAAACCAAAAGAAAAGTACTGGTGTCCGCCTCAACTCCAGTCCAATAAGGTGCCTCTGCTGGGGATAAGGAGTGAAGCAGAAAGGAGCGATTCCTCTGCAAAAGGTCCCAGAGTCAAACATACAAAGGGTCCCCGAATGTAGAAAAGCTGAAAAATGGTGCTGTTCATTAGAAGCAAGGGACAAGGTGCTAAAAGTCAAGCCCACCCAGAACCTACCTCCTCGTGTTCCCATTCAAGTCAGCATCCCGGCTGAGTACCCCAAAGAGCAGGGCTACCCGCCCCTGCGCGGCATGCTGGGCAGGCCAGCCAAGGAGCCAGCTTGTGCTATGCCTCCCACTTCTCTCAGACACATGCCACATGTCACACAAAAACTCCAAGGCTTGCAGCAACAAAGAGATAGAGCCCACAAGAAGCCAAGCCCTGGACAACTTTCTCTCGGTGGGAAACACAACAGGAAATAAGTGAATTGCACCTGGACTGCAGCCCTTGGATTGTGCTGGCCCACCCATCAGGCAGCAGCAGATAGTGTTCAGACACGCTTTGTTTTGGGACTCTGCAGACTTTTTTGAAGCTGTGGATCAGGGAAAGGATGGTGGCAAATCTCTGTGCTTAGCTTTCTGCTGTTTGTCCCAAGTCACAGCTGCCAAGCTCTAGATCCTGTCTCTCTATCACATTTTAAAAGCACACAATATCCCTTTCTTATGTGACTACTAATAACCCCTTATGTTACAAGATTCTATCAGTAACTAACCACAACAGGCTTGGCTGGCTCCACACAACCACGCCCATGACATACAAGTACTTCCATGAAAATAGTGAATGAAATACAAGACAAAATAAGTAGATGGAAACACAGCCGAAAGAAATTGAGTGCATGGCTGACAAAGAAAACCTAAGCCATATTTGGCTGCAGACTTTACTGGAGAAGCCTATTCGAGATAAGCCTGTGTGCACACCAGAATGGGCCTGTTTCAGCTACACAGCTCCCAGAGGGTTCCAGTCCTTCTCAGGTGTTGAATGTTCAGGTTCTGCATGAGAAAAAAGCCCCAAAGCTCTGCCTAAGTCCTGCTCCCCAGATTCCTTTCGGGAGGGTCCACAGCTTTCGGAGAAGGGCCTTCCAGATGGTGCCTGGCGGCAGCAGTGCCAAACTCCACAGCTTAGGTAAATGTTGCCGGCACCCTGTCCTGCCAGGAAACGACAAGGGGGACCCACAGCTCCTCTTGCCTTCTGTGATTCACACTTCCTAGAGAGACTGGAGGGTCCCCAGTCCACCTGCCTGCCCACTGCTTGGCCCCGCACCCCTCCCAGAGACCCCTTTCCCCAAGCACTCCACATCTGCAAGCCTGGAGGCACCCTCTCCTGCTGAACATGCTGCTCCATCAAAAGGTGGTGGAGTGAGCTCGTCAGATGGCAACCAAGGGGAGGGAGACCAGGGAAGGCGAGGGACCCAGAGTCACCAAGCAGGCCCACGGGTCACCGATGGCAAAGGTTTTAGCCCAGTCATCAGGAATTGAGGAAACTTGCACAAATGCAATCTCCTGATCTCTGCAGGCGTTTCTCCAGCCCTGTCATCAATGCTCTGGAGCAGCTCTGGGGTTAAAGGTGCTAAATATTCACCCCTTCTCTGACTTCATAGGCAGGGAGAAAGGTTCCCCACCCCACACTGCTCTTTCCCACCTGACTCCCTCTACTTTCTCTCTCAAGATTCCCAAGCACCCCAGCTGCCTACCCCCAAGGATCCAGTGGAATCTTGAGGGCCAGTGAAATAGTGGTAGTGTTGAAGCTTGCTAGTGGCAGGCTAGCTTGCCCCTTCCCCCACTTCCCTGAGACCCTCAGAACATCCTCTGGGATGAGAGCTCATCAGAAACCCCAGCAGGGTGTTTCAGACCTGCCTCTTCCCAAGAGTGGGCTGCCTACGGGCGACGCACAAAGCTAACACCACAGATAGGGTTTGCAGAGATAAGTAGCCTGGTAGAGAAAGGTGGGCGAGAGGACTCCAAGCTGCTCCCAGGCAGACACTGCCCCACCTCCACAGAAATGACCCCTGAAAATGCCAATATTAAAAAAATAACTAAACATTGCCATGGAGTTGATTCCTATTCACCGTGACTGCTCCGTAGGCCGTGATCTCCGTGAAAGAAGATCATTCAAGGAATGGCTGGCTTGGTTCAAACCTCCAACCTATAGGTTGGCAGCAAATCGCAACCTGACTGCACCACCCAGACTCCAGTGTTAACATAAACCAAAAAAACAAAGCCAATACCATCAAGCCAATTCCAACTCATAGAGAACCCAGAGAACAGAGAACTGTCCCATGCTGCCGGAATATTCGAACTGCGGATCTTTTGGTTAGCAGCTGAGCTCTTCACCGCTGCACCACCACGGCTCCAGTGCTAATGCAGCACGTGTGATTAACTCATTTACCTGAAGGTACAGCGAGCAAGTGGGTGAAAGGCAGCCCCGGAAGCTCATGATGCCTGTTTTGGGCCAGACCCTCAAATGGAAGACACACTGGCTGCCTGCAAAGCAAAGTGCTAATTCCTGCCAACACATGCCAACGTAGTGGCCTCATAAAACGCCCAAGGTGGTGGCCGGCACTGGAGACCCAAAGAATCTCTCATTCAAGTTAATGGGAATCCCACAGCGGCTAATGCTTCATGCTTTATTTTGAAAATTGACTGCTTAATTCTTTGCTTCATTGTAACCTGTCCCTAGCTAATCTGTGTTCTCCTTATTACCATTAAATTTAGATTGAAATGAATGTTGGTTCCTCAGGCTGGTGCGTTAATACGCAGACAGAAATGAAGTGCTGGAGCATTTGAGGCTTCTAGGAGCTTCCATGTGGTCCCTCATAGTGTCTCCAGAGAGGAGGGGGATTTTCCCACAGGGTGTCTGCCCTGAGGATGGGCAAGGGGAGGTGCCCAGCAGAGCACCCAAACCAGGACTCAAGCAATCAGTTCTCCAGGGATCAGAGCTACTGAACAGTTCTCTGACAATGGGCTGGGATACAGACAGGGCTTAGCTTCCTGAATGGCAGGTGCACTCACCCATCCTGCACACCACACTCAGTCCCAAGCTGAAGACTTTCAGAGTCAGTACAATTTCTCTCATTCACAAACACTGCATGTGCCACTGCACAGTGACTTAGAAGTGGGATTTATAGTCATGGGTCAAAAGGTAAGACAGGTGGCAAATGCCCAGAGCCAAGTACTGCTGACTCTTCCCGAATGAGAGATCCTGAGCACAGGACAATGGAAGCTCACCAAGCAAAGGGGAAGTTACAAGCAGGAGCTGCTGCTAGGAACCCAGCTCCGGGTTAAAGAGAAAGAAGCATGACCAGCTCTGGTTTCCTCCTCTCTGAGAGGTCCCTTAATCTCAGCTTCTGCACATGGCCCTGAATGGACAGACCACACCACAGACTAGTGAGAGGTCACCAGCACCTCTGAGCTTTGCCCCATCTGACACCTCCGGAATGGAGCCCCCCACTGCGGCAGCCTATGGGTCTCCCAGGAAGGACACTTGCCAACATCTGCCTGGGCACAGCTTTGACATACACAAGCCGAGCCTCTGTAAATCTCCACAAACACGGCAGGCCGCCTGCTCACACTTCCATGCCGGGGACTGGAGGGCTGCATATGGTGCTCGGTGGTAACAGCTGAGCTTCAAAAAGTGTAGCTTTTCATTTCCCTGAACTGGCTCCCAAACTGGGGGGCCAGGGCAGGAGGGAGACAAGGTGGGGGTGTGCAGAAAACAGGGGAAGCCAGGCGGACAGGGGGAGACGTGCCCGTTTTGCAGGGGGTTTCCGACTCAGAGTCATACTACAGGATTAAACAGTGCTCCCTGACTGTCATGCTCCAGTTAACTGGTTTCAAGTTAGATGATCTCAGTAAATAAATAAATAAAATCATCACTTCTGGGGTGTTGGGGGGAATAAAAGTGAAGGAATCGCTTTCTGAAGAAATCAACATGCTTTCCACTGGCTTAAAATAAATCGATAGATTTATAAATGAGAGTATTGTTTTGCAAAGTTCTACTCAGCAAAGGGATTAGCTGGGTGATCTGTCTCCTGGTCCTTTGAATTCGCTGTCTGGAGGTGAAAGGTGTTTGGAGAGGAATGGGCAGGAGGAGCCTGATGGGGCAGTTTTCCTGGAACTGCCTGGAAACTTACTTTCGGTCTCCTC
Organism: Heterohyrax brucei; assembly: GCA_028571685.1. Taxonomy (NCBI): domain Eukaryota; kingdom Metazoa; phylum Chordata; class Mammalia; order Hyracoidea; family Procaviidae; genus Heterohyrax; species Heterohyrax brucei. The sequence continues at coordinate 77,052,106 of CM053161.1, forward strand.
TGTGGCTAAGGACTGGCTTCTCTCAGCAACCGCTCCCGCTCCCCTCCCAGCCCCCTGTTGCTGCTCCCGTCCCTGTCCCCAAGCTCCAGTATAAAGTTTGGCTTCTGCAGCAGGAAGCAGCTGGGCCAAGCAACCAGCGAATGATAATGACCTCAGAAATCTGCCGCTCGCTCGGCAACAATAGGGTGCTCAGTCTACTGGAAAATTGTGTTCATCAGCTAACTCTGCTCAGTTACTAATTGACATTGCCAAATATTTTAAGAACAATTGGAATGCACAAGCAAAAAAAAAAAAAAACTGAAGATCTTAATCCTCAGACTTAAATTTTTTTTTTCCTTTCTTTCTTTTTCCTTCTTTCAGGGGCCTGGATTTGTTAGTGTGGCGCAGGCAGTGGTTAGCATGAAAGGGGGCTGGGAGGAGAGCCCCACGAGAGAAAGGGGTAGAAAAGAAAAGAAAATCTATCATATCACTCTACCCTTGATGGAAATAGGAGGGAGCCCTGCGTAAAGCCTTTGATGCTTTGGTCAATGGCCCCACACAGGACAGAGAGCTAGCATTTCAGGGATGCAGCTCCAGCAACAAAAGGGGACCCCACCCGGTATCCAGCCCAGCTGACTAACTGGTGCACAGCCACCTCCAAATATGATACCAGAAGTAGGAAGGGTTAACAATATTTTCATCTCGGCGTCTCTCTCTGCTTTCCATTGATCCCGTAACTTCGCTGACTTTATTTAATGAACAGAGGGTCAATGCATTCAATTACCCCTTTCCCATCATCAAGACTTCAATTATCCCCACTCCAAAATTATGGGGAATGCAGAAGGTAACTGCCCTGTTGGATATAATGAACAGTATCGTTTCTTAGTACATTAAGTTTTAATTATTCTGAGCATGATTTCCAAAGCAAGATCTGAAGAAACAGAAACTTTGGTGGTTTTCTTCTGACTCAGAGTCTACGCAGGACCCAAGCAGAGTCTTACAGGAGGTTTCAGGGAAAGACACAGACAAGAATTCCACTGGCACATTTGCACGCAAGCCTGAAACACGGACTCATCTAAACCCTTGCTCTGCTTTCTACGTGTGCTAAAGGAGTAAAGTCTAGATGCTGCTGCTCCCCAGACAGTTTCTTTCCTTTTTTGCATTGTACGGAGGGGACAGAAATGACATCTAGAATGGTGTGAAATTATCAGTAAATCAAATAAACAACAACAAAAATAAGACAAAGGGAAAGACGGGGAGATGATCTGGGCGACGAGTTTTGTCCATTTTCTGTTGGAAGGGGTGACCTCCCCATTTGTCAAAGGTCCTAGTTTTCACAGTTGATCTTAAGCTCCATTCTCAGCAGTTTGGAGAGCCAAAGAACAAACACATTTTCTGGTTCACTGGAATCATTTTCACATGTTCACTGATTCAAACGTTCTTTTGCTCACATAACAAACAGCTGCATCCCACATTAGCCTAGCCAGTGACAGTCGCCCATCTCGGCAATAACTGTTTGATTGCAAACTTGACCCCTTCTTCGTCTCGGTCTGAGCAAGACATTTTTAAACAGCCACTCCGTTCCCAATCCTGCTTTGCAAAGAATTACATCAGATAACAAAGGCCGAGTCTGCCACTCATTGTAAGTCTTCTTCTGGAGATCCGTTCTAAGAGGCTCTCTGTAAAAAGGTTTTTTATGATGAATTCAGAACTACTATCATGTTAAGTGCAGCAATTTATAAAGAAGAATCCATTGGTTAAGATCTGAAAAAATAGTTTCTCAGGCCCTACTGACCCAGTTTTCCACACAAAAAAAAAGAATCAAGTGATGCAAATTAAGTTTTGCGACATCGCTATGCAGTCTGAGAAATTTGTAAAAAGGTGGTCTGCTGTTATTCCTTAATAAGAGCCTTAATAAGTACTTCTTTCTTTACTTAAGAGCTTAAAGATTTTTTCCCCCTTTACCTTGCAAGCTTCTCTCTAACAGGTAATAATAAAATACCCGTTGTGCCAAGCTTTTCATTGAAATGCCTATTTTCATAGCACTTTATACAAATGGTACTTGTTGGAAATAAGAGGGGAGACTAACTAGATTTAGTTAAGGGTCCTGATCCCGGGAAAACTTGAATGCCTCTCTCTAACCGGCCCTCGTCTGGCCCGCCTTGGCTTGCCATCAGTTGTCTTACTTAGTCCTAAAATTATGAAAGAGTCTCATTTGAATATGAAGAAAACAAAGGAGTCGGCCAGGAATGAAAGCCTCGGTATTCACAATTGGGATGTACTTCAGTGAGGGAAATAAAAGTGGGACGATAACTGCAACTCAGGTATAATTCTCTTTTGAGTTACAGGCACGGTTGGTTCTTTCAAGCAAAATGGATTTTTATTTTTTCTCCCCACCGAGTGTTTAGAGATAGGGAAAGCAAGAGAGATAGGCATAGCGCAAGGCTATCACTTGGCCAGAAGGTGAGAAAAACACGGCAACCACGTCACTGATGAAGCTGAACATTTGGTGCTAGAATATTCTGCTGAGACCTTTGCATTTCAGCAGGTCCAGGAAAGGAGTAGAAATCTGTCAATGTTCCCTCCAGAAACTTAGGGGAACCAGGATGCTGTCTGCTTTGTGCCCCTCAGTGGTCCTTGATCTAAAAACAGTGAGACTGTGTACACCCTCCCCACCCAGGAAGAGGAGACTCCTTCGTTGGAGCTGGGAAAGAGCCCCTTCCTGGCAGAGACAGGCCTGATGCTTTGCTGGCTCCATGGTGCAGAGATACGTTTTGATGGAGTTCCAGCTATCTGGGAGCTAATCTTGAAGACTCTTTCCTTGTGTCTTAGCCTGTCCCCTGTATTAGCCCCTCCCTGGAGCAGAACCTCACCCCTCCATGGTACTCGTGTCCCTGAATGGACCCATCTTCACCAGCAATCGATCACAAATGGCTCTAGAGTTCCAGGAGCGGACAGTGTTCCAATCGGCAGCATTGCCTGCTGTGGGAATCTGTGGAATGTGCCGTTCAAAATTATGTGTCTTAACACTTCTTTACTGGTTTGTAATAAGCCAGTAGACTCATGCTTCATTTTCAGATTAATTTTGTCCTAGAAGAAATGTATAGTGAAACATGACAATAACAACAAAACTAGACTGGCATATACTTAATAACTGTAAGACAGAATTGCCTCCAATGCTAAAAGATTCATTGAAACTGTGAAAGGGGTGGGGGGAGCAAGACAAAAAAAAAGAAACTTAAAAAAAAAAATGACCCTCGCCAGTCTTCTGCCACATCTTTAACAGTGGGCAGCGTGGTGCCTTGAGGTGCCTCAAACTGTCTTTCATTTTCTGGACTTAATGGCTGATTGCAGAAATCAATGTTGCCATTAGTAACAGGGTATTTGTTATGGCATGATTTCCTCTGTTGTTAGGCTGCAGAATGATTACAGTATTAGCGAGGTGCTTTCTTTACAAAAGGCTAGAGATATAACTTTCAATTTACTATCCATTAGTAAGAGGCCTTGGAAATATGGATGAAGGCAGCATCCTACCTGCTGTTAGGTAGCGATTTTAACTTAGCCATCTGAGGCTATTGGGTTTTTGTTTTATTTTTGGTTTTTTGTTTTTTTTTCCCCCTGTACTGGGCCAGGAAGCTTCAGCATTTCACAGACATTTTGATGACAGGTTTTTCTGCTTTGCTATTTTAGACCCAAGAGCTGTGTCACCCATGTTAAGACAGGCAGCCACGCATCTGTGTTCCAAACCTCTGGGCTTTCCGAAACTGTCAGAGGCACATGCCGTGTTTCTCCAGGGAAGATGGACCCAACAGGGGGCCCCGCTGGAAATTTGGAAGTGGGCGGAAAGTAGATGTGGTGTGAGGAAGGAGCCCGGGTGCCCAGGTGAGGAAATCATTTGAATATACTTCTAGGGAAAGACAGACAAGGTGCCAACTTGCATATTCACGCCACAAATGGAGCCCAAAGCCACCCCGGGCTCCAGACAGGGGACAGCTTCAGGTGGAGTCAGGGCCTGTAGTGGACGGCTTAGCTGCAGGGAGGTGCACAGCCAAGGACCCACTGGCAAAAGGGCCCTCTGGCCATCTCCACCACAAACAGGAGGTTTCATCCAATTCCCTTGTAGTTATTAGTCAAGGAAGACCAAGAGTTTTAACAGCAGCCTTGTCTGCTGCAGAACAGAGTCCAAGCCACCCACCACATTCCATGTAACCACAATACCTCATATCAGACACTGAAGGGCAACCAGGGTCCTTCTCCTGCTGAGGCCAAGGGCAGCACCAGGGAGCCCCCAAGGCCCTTCGTGGAGCCCCCAGTGCCCATGGGCACCGCCATCTTCCTTGCCAACCTACCTGAGGAGGACGGCGAGGATGGATGTGGACTGTCCTCCTGGGCACTCCCGGTCTGGGAAAGGCCACCACCAACCCCACTCTCCTCGGTGACATTGGAGGAGCCTGGTGTGGTGGAACGGCTCACCGACTGGGACTCCTGGTCACTGCCGGAGCCACGCCTCTCGTCCAGGCAGGCATGCAGCCCGTCCTCGTCACCCTTGCGGTCCCGCTTGTGGACACGGGAGTGCACAACTACCTGGTGGTAGGTGCGGAACACCCGGCCGCAGTCGGGACACTCGGTGGGCTTCTCCTTCATGTTGCCGTGACTGTGCAGGTTGTAGTCAAGTGCCTGGTTCAGCCCATGTGACAAAAAATCCCGACTGCCTTCTAAAGGGTCGAGCTGACTTGGCCGCTCTCTCTGACTGCCCACTTTAGTGCTGTGAACCAAATCAGCAGGCATTTTCTGCTTGGAGCCATCTGTTCCCACTAACACGTACTCCCGCTTCTCTTTATCAAACATCACTCCGGCCGTTGCCAAAGTGTCTTCGTGGTTGCGCTGTAGCTGATGCTCTTTAGACAAGAAGCCGTGGTCCATGGCCATGCCCCTGGCCATGAGCTGCCAAGCCTGGTAGCTGTTCACCGGGTCCATCTCTGCGGCCTTGGCTGCCGCCTGCAACCGCTCGATGCAACTGGATTTCAACGGTGGCACGAGGTTGAGGCATCCCAGCAGAGAGTGCTTGTCCCCCTCAGGGACACCGTGGGCCATGCTGGGGACAGGAGACAGCAGCTTCCCCAGGACCTCCTTCTCCTTCGGGGGCAGCTCCCCTTTGCCATAGATATGACTGTGCTCGCTCAGGCTCGCCTTGTCAGGGGCCACGAAGCCGCTCTGCAGGCAGGAGAGGTACCTGGAGTACAGGTTGGCCTGGGTGTCCTGGGGCATGCTGCCCATGGGCACAGGCACCTCGGGGTCACTGGGGGACTTGTTCTTCACGGACAGCTTGTTGAGGTGCACCTTCATGTGGTTCTTGAGGAACCAGGGCTCCTTGAAGCGCCGGCCGCAGATCTGGCAGCAGTGCTCGAAGGAGTCCTTGTGCTTCCGCATGTGACCCTTCAGGAACCAGGCCTGGCTGAAGACCTGGCCACACACCTCGCAGCGAAACTCGTTGGCTGACTGCTCCCCGCCGCCGTTGGGGCCTTGGCCCTGGGCCGACTCGGCCGTGATGTGGGCCTTCTCCACATGGCTGATGAGCTCCTCCTCCTGCGAGGCAGCAAAGTCACAGAGAGTGCACTTGTAGGGCTTGTGCAGGATGCGGATGTGGCGGTCCAGCTCCTCCCTCTTCTTGAACTTGCCCTTGCAAAAGGTGCAGCGGAAGCCGGCCGCCGGGGCCACGGTGTCCTCCTGCACGCTGGCCGGCTTGGGCGAGGGCACTGGGTGGGCGATGTCGGGCATGCTGTGGTTGGCTGGCAGGGCCAGGTTGCAGGTGGCCAGTGGCGCCTGCTGGGCATGTGGTGGGGGCTTCAGGTCAGGCCGGGGCTGCAGCAGGCTGCTCTTGAGCTGCTTGTCGCGCAGGATGGCCCTCTCCTCCAGCTCGTGCAGCAGCCGGTTCTCCTCGCGCACTCGCCCACGCCCCTTGCCCAGGTTGCCCAGCTTGTGGGTGCGCAGGTGGATCTTGAGGTTCCCCTTCTGAGCTGCCCGGTGGTCGCAGTAGGGGCACTTGAAGGGCTTCTCGCCGGTGTGCGTCCGCATGTGCAGAGAGAGAATGCTGTTGAAGCGGAAGCGCTTGCCGCAGAGGGGACAGGGGTACTTCCGGTTCCGGCGGGCGTCATCCTCGATGTCAGTCATCTGGGACATGATGCCCAGGTTCTGCCCGTTGAGAAACTGCTGCAGGTCCACCCGCCCGTTGAGGCTGGTGTCCACCTCCCGGCCGAGCTGGTTGGCCAGGAGGGCCATCTGACCGCCCAAGGGCGGCCCGCTCGTGGACACGTGGGCCTTCTCCTCCAGGGGCGCGGGGGCCTTCTCCTCGGCCCGGGGCCGTAGCTCGGGGAAGGCCTGGCTGAGCTGTGAGGTGACCCGGTGCAGCTTCTGACTCATGGCATACTGGCCGTTGAGGACCGGGCCACTCAGGTGGGGTTCTGCTTCTGGGGCCGTCGCGGACACCCCAAGGCACAGGCTTGCTTCTTCCATCCCTGAAAGGAAAGAGAGAGTTCAGATGTGCGTCGGGCATGGAGGGCAATGTGTGGACAGTGCCAGCCGGCCAGAGGCCGGCACTGGGTGGCTTACCTGCACCTAGACATGTTAAGGAATTACAGACAAAAAACAATAATAAAAAAATGAATTATTCAATGCCAATTATGCAACCTGGCATTGCTCCTCCAATTTGTTTTGGGGATAGATAGTCTTCCTTGTATTTTCTATTTACAGACTGCAATTATTCATTCCCATTTAAATTATTAAAGTTTTACCACTTCCAACACCTGATAACAAATCCACGGTAGACGTGTTTCTCTCCTCTGTCCCCTCCCCGTCTGGGGGCACCTGGACCTATTGGTTTGGCTCAAAAGTTTGCCTCTGAGTGGAAGGGCTTTCTCTGCTAGACCAAGGGAACTGTCACTTGGAACTTTTGTTTCCATTTACAATATGCCATGCATTCACTGGTCTGAGATGAAAGAGTTCATTTTATGATTTGGCCCAAAAAGATAAAAACAGAAAGAAAAAAAAAATCCAATGGCATGATATTTACTGGTACATAATAAAACAAGATAATGTTTGGGGAAAAAAATAAAGTAAAGGACAGGCTTTAGAACAATAAAAGGGATTTTTGCTTTCGTCAACAAAAAGTGCAGTAATATCTCATTAAGCTGATTAGTATGCTGCTTAGAAACAGTACTAGGTGCTGTAACACATGATTATAATCATAAAAATCCTTCAGTGTTTGCAAGGAAGCATTAACGAGGTATATTAAATTTTAAGGAGACTGCGAGTAGAGGCTTTGCAAACCTCTGAGATTAAGATTTAACCCTTATGTTACGAAACACTATTATTTAGTCATTCGGTAACTGGGCACATCAAGAGATGTATAAATTATCTCATGACGGAATCTTAATTGATTGTTGAGACTGTGCGCATTTGGGTGGAGGTAAAAATTGCACACCTACAAGGGATTCTCTCCATCCTTCTATCCTTCAACTGGCAAGACAGCTGAGGCAGGGCCCTTGATTGAGCTTCAGGAGATCTTTTATAGAGCTAGATAAAAGCCAATTAAAATCCAGGGACACTGCCATAGGAAGTCTCACCAAGTTTGAGCGTTTTTAATAACTTTTCCAATACACAGTAATGAGTACAAATTGTACCTGCAGTATGTGTTTTGCAAAAAATGAGAACTCAAAGCTGTTTGTTAAATACTAACACTCAAAGCTGGTCTGCGTAATTGCCTTTAATAGTCCTTCCTGCCCCTTCTCCACCCAGGCAGAGAAGCAAAATCCAGACCACCACAGGTAGGGAGGGGAGGGCCCCTGCCACCACAGATCCAGTGGGAGCTAGACTTTGAAAGACAATGCATCTCAGTCTCCCATCCTGCTGTTTCCAGACCTGCCTTCTACCTGAAGGAGTCCCAGTGCATTTCCTGCCACTGGAAAGAGACTTACACATCCATCCTCTTTCTCACCCAATGGTGAATGCGCGCTGGCCAGCCAGGTGGTCCCGAAGCAGCTTTCAGCCCAGCCAGGACTGGTTCCCGAGCCAAACAGCTCCCTGAGGAGCCTTGGGGGGACAGAGCTCTACTGCGGAGGAAGCACGTTCAGCCCCAGTAGGGACGGGGCTGCCGCCTGCAGGGCCACCCGCCAGGCTGACTGTGTCTGGTGTGGATGGTCTCCAAAGGGAGTCCTGGCTTGCCTGGCAAGAGGAAAGGTGCCACAATGCCACCTTGCAGGGGAGGGAAAGAAAAGGAACACAGATGTTTGGTTCCGGGTGGGAGAGGACCTGCAAGGGTAGTACAGAGTAGTCCACAAATGGCAACGTCGTCACCTATGTCCCTGTTCACACACACACGTGCACACACGCACACACACACACACACACACACACACACACACAGGTACATGCTCTTTTACAGTAAAGGAAGGCTCCAAATTGCTGTCTTTCCTTTTTGTTTCAGGGGTCAATCTGTGTTCACCAAAAAAAAAAAGCAGCCTATTTTGTAAATCAGTCAGAAAGTAGTAATTTCTTGTATTCAGTCTACAAACGTGCTGATTGCCCACTGTGTGCCAGGCCCTGTCCTTGGCACTGAAGGCACATGGTGGACAAGACGGGACAGCCCAGCATGCAGCCACGCGTACCCTGCAGGGAAGCAGGACCTTTCAGGTCGGGGACAGTGGCTCCAGAGCCCTTTCCCTGCCCCTCCAGCCCTGCTCAGCTGCGCTGGCTCCTCTCGTGAGCAACAGGGGCCACAGCTCTGAAGCCACACGGGCATGCTTGGAATTCCACCCAAAAGCTCTGCGGAAGTTCGGGACGTCCAGAGCCAACGAGGTTGGCCCACTTCCAGCAACTGCCCAGTGGGCCAGCTCGGAAGACAGAAATCCAGGAAGACTGGCTGTTTTCCGGTTGCTGCTGATGAGCGGACACAAATTCAGCAGGAGGGAGAGGAAGCAGAGCGCGCAAGGCAGCAAACTACACATCGGGTCGGAAGACGGGGCGTCAAGGTGACGACCACCCTTCGGAGCATTGCTCCGCCCTGCTCATGTTCAGCTTGTCAGATAACGAACACAGCTTTCTGAGTTCCATTTGAGTATGGAATTTATTTGATTCAAATCAATTTTTCCTCAGAACCCACAAAGCTTCTTAACCCTTTTAAGTAACGGGTCCCAGATGCCACTGCTGAGATCCCACTGGAGGAGAGATGGAACAGACCAACCCAGCTCTGCCGAGTGGGCTCCTTCTTCTCTTTCCCGTCTCGGCTCCCACACTGCCCTCTCGCACAAGTCCCTGCTGCCCGCCCCAGCTTAAGCCAGTTCCCCTGTTCCCTTTTTATGTCATCACAGCACTCTCACGGCGGAAAGGCGGTGGCTGACCCTTCTCTGGGAGGGCAGTGCCAGCGAGCAGTGTTGGCATACTGAGGCCTCCGCAGGGAGCCTGTGGGCTGAAGGAATAGATGATTTCTGTGCTGTTAAAACAGCTAGGAAGGGAAATCTAGCCAGGTAGGGAAGCCACCCTCTCTCCACCCTAACATCACCCAAGCTCAGCTTTCGGACAAGTCTAAAAGCCTCCACAATTAGGATTTATCAAGACTTAGAAGGCTTTCTGGCTACCACCTAGGACCTGGACGTCCAGCAGCCACCGACTGAAAGCTACTGCCACTCCCAGGTCCCTCGCCCTGTGTACCATGAAGGCCATCCCAGGCTTACGACTAGGAGACAGAGGGAGAGCAAAGATCTCCTTCAGAACTGAACTGCCCATCACAGGGCCCCTGGAAGGGCCCAGGCTGTCAGTGGAGACGGCCAGCTTCCCTGAGAAACCTAGGGATTGCAGGCCTCTGCCTCTCTGGGCATGGATGCAGTAAGAGTCATTAGGCAGAAGCTTGGGGTAGGGTCACACCAGGCAAATGTCACAGGGGCCTCTGTGACCTTACATCCCGATATTCCATGATCTTGACCAAGAAGAGGGAGTGAGTGTTCTTCGAAAGAGCATTGAGTAAGCGGTGTGCTGTCCCTCGGCCAAAGTAGCCGAGGCAGGACAAGCCGGCCCAAGGCCCAGCCTGGGGTGCACGGAGCCTGGCAGGCCCTGATTTCTCCAGCCTCGACACTTCCTCATCCGGAGTTCATTCACCCCTTAATGCAGCCATTCAGTAACTATTAGCCAGACACCTTCTACGTGCCGACCCTCAAGGGCACCTGAGTCCCAGGGGACAGTCCACGCAAAGCCAGGGAAGCAATGAAAAGGTGCCTGAGAGGCTTAACCCAATACTCAGAGAAGCAGAAAACCATCTGCAGCTACCGCAAAGAGAAGCATGCGTGCGCATGTGGGTACAAACAATTATGTGCGCGTGTGTGTGCACGCGCATCACACACGTCTGTGTTGAGGGAGAAGCGAGGATTCCCTAACCGGTAGCACTCTAGAAACACACAAATGCATACATCTGGGACCCAAGGGACCATTTCCCAAACTATGAAAGGACCAGGTCCAGCTGCAGGTATAGGTACCTGCTGGGCCACAGGAGGTGAGCTCCCTGCAGGGATCCCAGCACACTCATGGAAGGTGCTACCATGCCTTTCACGCAGGCCCCCAGGGAACAAGCCCAGGAGAACGCCTTCCCTCTGGGCCCTCACACGAATGCCTATTAATGTCCCTGGAGGGGACATTTGCCCACCGGGGCCCACCTGTCACAGTTGCCCCCAACCCCACATCCTGACTGACAGGCAGACACGTACATCCACTCAGAGGGTGCACCCACATGGTGACGATTGCCAGGGAACACTTTCGATGACAAATCCAACCATTTTCTCAACAGTGGAGCTCAGCCCAGGCACCCGCAGAGCCCCTAACTCTGGAGGCAGTCGCCCATGCTCCGGGCATGCAGGGGTCCACATCTGACAGTCAGGGACCAGAGCCAAGTGGGACACGACCCAGGGTGTAAGGCAAACGGGCGGCCAGGACCTTTGGAGCAACCTATACAACCACTTACCTAGAAACCCTGGTAGAGCAGTGGTGAAGTTCTATGGCTTCTAACCAAAAGGTCAGCAGTTCAAATCTGCCAGATGCTCCTTGGAAATTCTATGGAGCAGTTCTACTTTGTCTACAGTGTCAGAATCAGCTTGATGGCAATGAGTTTGGCTTTGATTTAGCGCAATGAAAAGCAAGAAGAGAAACTACTAAACGACTGCAAGCAGCCTGCTGTAGAGCTCATGGTCCCAGCTCAAAGCAGAAAGGGGAGAAGACGGCTGCCTGGTGGGAGGAAACCGTGGTTACACAGTTTACCTGACTGTGCAAAGGCAGCTCCGTGGCCTTACTCAAGGTGGACAGCTGAGTCCACAGAAGTGCTGTATCCCTCTAATATGGAAATGCTACAACATTCTGTCCTGGTCCTGGCCCTCCCCTGAGGATCAAGGTCACGGTGAGGTACCACTGGTACCCAAGCAGACAGTCAAGCTGGGTGATGAGCCAACACGGGCCTGAGTCTTGGATGTACGTCATCCCTCATCACAGTGTGCAAATAACAGGGCTCCCCTCCTCTGACCACAGAAAGAGGCCCCAAGGGAGAGCGTCTGGGGGCTGGGGGCTTTCCCCCTGAGTGATGTCACTTGGCATTTCATGATGAGCATGCACTCAGCATTACACACCCACTGCGGGGTGAGCAGATTCTCACACAGCATCCTATCTCCTAGTCCCCATCATCACAGGTACAGAGAGCCATTCAGGCGCCTTTGATGGCACTAATGGTGGTCTTGATTTTGCATCTCTGCCTTCAAGACTATTTCCTGTGATATCAATGACAAAAGTTTTCACTTAACTCTTCCAATAGAGAACCTAATTGTATCTTTCACTGGAAATGAAATTTAAAACTATCAGGACACCAGAAATGCCAGCTGTTAGGAGTTTAAATAAATTCTACACAAAAACACATTTTGCTAGCATGGGAGAAAAAAAGTAATCTTATGAATAGTCCAAAAAATATAGATCTTGCCAGTAAGTTGCAAGAAAGAGCTTTATCCTTATAGCATGAAAAAGAACAGCAGGGAAATAAAATGACTTTGAAAATAACCATTTCAGCCGGATTTTTAAAAATCAAATATTGTTGTCTAGTCCAGCACAACTGAATATTCCCTTCTGCATGAAGAAAGCGGCTGGAAGGGCTGCTGGCCAGAAAGTTCGTAGGATCTCTCAACCCTCCGCTCCCAGGCTAAAGGCTCACATCAAGGAGAGGCCCCAAATATCACTGAGGCTTTCACATGCAGGATTCTTGAGACCTGCAGCTGATTAGAGGAAAACCTTTTTCCAGGGGGCTCAAAAGAGGCAGCCCCTTGGTCCTCCTCCATGCCTCACCTGCCTTTCTGCTACCTACGATAAGCAGGATTCAAGACAACTTCACCTAGGATGCAACGGCTTTTCATTAAATATTACGTCTCTCTGATCGTTGTAGTTCAAGCTGCTTAACTAAAGGTTGTTATAAGCATAACACACTCCTGTTCTGAAATACGGAACACCAGACTCCTGAATCTTTTCAGGGTCATTAAACAGCTGTAAACATTATTACAAAAATAAACCACAGATTTCATGCTTACATTTTGGCCTACAGCTTGCTATGCTGAGCAAGTACATTTTTTTCATCTCTCACAATCCATGCTGGTGACATTTGGGCAGCTGGACAAATTACATCACAAATGTTACTGAGGTGGGCAGGCTCTTGAGGGGTTCTTTTACCAGGTGATTAATACATAAACAGGTAGACAGCACTGTCATCCCATTCCATTTTGACTGATGTAGACAGTGCTGTGAGGCGGGGCCACAAAGAGTTAAACTTTCCCTGAATTTGTTAATGACCATGTCTTATCCAAATCTGGCTGAGGAGGGTGGTGACTGTGTAACCAGGAGAGTCAAGTTGGAGAGTATGGTCAAATTCCCCAATTTCCCCTTACACATGGAATGTTGGCCAGAGCCAAAGCTCTCGCTGCCTCCAGCAATGAGCCAGACCCAACTGGGCTGGCTGAGAGCACAAGCCGCTCTAGGCCAGGCAGCTTCTGTATTGGCGGAGCAAGAGTTGGCAGAACTGAAAAAGGAAAAGAAGAATAAAAATGTCATCTCCTTGGAGACTTTGGCTGATTTGAAGATTCTCAAGGCCAAAAAGGTCTTTCCAACCATGTTGGCTTTTAAAGTCTGGGTTCAAACTGCAGATTGGGACTGAAGATGGATTGGGAGGCTGTCGCACGGAGAGGGCGAACCATCCACCAAGGTGTCTTCCAGTCATCGCGGAGCGGAGAAGACTTCTGGTGGGAGTGCCTGGCTCACCTTCCACTCCGCGCCAGGCCAGGCACACAGGCGCTGGGAGGGACTTTAAAAGAAGCTCTCTTGGTTGGAGGTGATGACCGTGGATGCATCAGGCAGAGGAAGCTCTCGATAAAAAAATGACAGCAACCATCACCATCTTCACCATCGTCACCGCCTTCTTCATCACCATCGTCAGCAGCAGTAAACACATTCTCATCATCATCTCATCCCTCGCAAACACCATCTTCCTCCTCCTCATCACACCCCTTGGGGCATTCCATGTGCTAGATACTTCACAATTATTATCTCATGTTAGTCTTACACAACGCAACTTGGCAGGCACTCTTGTTATCTCCAGGGTCCTGGTGACATAGTGGTCCAGTGCTTGGCTACTAACTGAAAGGCTGGCAGTTCAAACCTGCCAGGCTGTCCTTGGGAGAAATGTGTGGCACTCTACTTCCTTAAAGATGACAGTCTTGTCAATGCTATGAGCAGTCCTACTCTTTCCTCCAGAGCCTCCATGAGTGGGAATTGATTCAATGGCCATAGGTTTGTTTTTTTTTTCAGTTCTTATTATTCACACACTAATAAAGAAACTGGGGTTTGGAAAGTTTAAATCATACAAAGGTCCCTAAATGTGAACTCCAAGAAGACACCCTAGTGGGCAAGCTGGCTTTTGTCATCCCCAACGTACTGGACACCGACAATCGGCTGCCAGCTCTTTCACCTGCAAAGTGAGAGGAGGCAAGAAAACCATGGCTGTTGGCAAGATCAAAGAAGCAGGTGGCATCACAGACACGTTCCTGGAAGTGGGAATGAGCAGTCCGTTCCACGGAGAACCTCCAGGGCTGGTGTGAGCACGGTAAGAGTGGGGCCGCTGTGGACATGAAAATGCAGCAAGTCTGTTGCCCAGACCAAACTAACCAAACCAAACCCATGGCCTTCAAATCAGTTCTGACTCATGGTGCCCTGACACATGATGGAGGAGAACCACCGCACTGGGTTTCCAAGGAGCACCTAGTGGATTCGAACCGCCAGCCTTTTGGTTCGTGGTCATAGCACTTATATCAGCAAGGTTTCCCGTTGCCCACAGGGTCACACAAAAATTCCTGTATAGATCTCTTGTTTTCTTAATGCCCATAGGGGCTGATAATGTTATTTTGTGTCTCATTACAGTAGGTGGGTTGTTTCCCCAATGAGACTGGACTAATAAGACGAGAATAATATTTAAACTCTCATTCACGAGGTTCAGCTCTTCCACTGGTATCTGTGTGATTTTAGGCTGCTCAGTCTCTTGTTTCTGTATCTCTAAAATGGACTGATATTAACTGCCCTACTCGCATCACAGGGTTTTAAGAAAGCAAATGAGATTCTGAAAGGTAATACCTGGCTCTTAAACTGTAGAAGAAACCTCGCTGGCCTAGTGGCTAGGAGCTATAGCTGCTAACCAAAGGTGAGCAGTTCAAATCCATAGAGAGATAGGTGTACAAACAGACAGACAGACACATAGAAGCTTTTAATGGATGACCCACCTTTACAAGGACATGGCAAGACTGGAAAAGGCACCAGCAGCTGTCATGAAGCGTATTGATCCTTTCCCTCTCCTCGGCTGCTTCTCTATCTTTTTAAGCAGATTTCGTCACGGCAGGAAGATATATATTTAATCCCCTATTAACCCTGCTCGGCTCTCTGCTCCACCAGGACAGTGGCAGGCTGTCAGCCTCCCACACAGCCCAGTTCCAGGACAAGAGCAGGTCCAACGTCCATGGGACACCCCAGCATCCCCTTCCTCCTGGAAGGCAGCAGACACTGGGAGCAGGAGCTGACCCCTGTCACTGACCTTTCTCCCCGACAAAAGTTATCCAAATCAGGGCACTCCTGGACCACGGTAACTTGGTAAACAGTCTCTCTCATTTAGTTTCACAGAAGTCTTGGACGTGATGCCATGCCACACTCAACATAATGCAAACTGCATATACTAACTAAAGAGTGATTCTAGGGCCTGATCTCGAAATGTTCACCAAGTCCACCCGGGGAGAGTCTGTTCACAGGGGCACGTGCGGGCAGCCAGAACCCAGGTACCGATCACCCCGCAGCACACGAACTCAAGGTTGAGCCAGAACCCCAGGCATGCCCGCCAAGACTCACCACCCGAGGCCTCTGGGTGGGCTGCCCGGGGTCAGGGCCTTGTGCTTCTTGGCCCTTGGGGTCCCCAGCCCAGCATCTATCACTGTCTCTTGGGTCACCGTGCTGGCCTCAACTTTGCTTGGGTATACTTCTGGAAGAGGAGGGAAGATGGACTGTGAGCCCCAGGCCCAGACTTACAGGCAGGAAGACATGTTGCTGGGGTCAGGGCTGCATGCTGGCCAAGCTGCCAGGCGCAGGGGTTGCCAGGAGCTGCCGTCCAGGCGGTGGTGTCACTGTCCCAGCAGGTGGACTCCAGGGACAGTGACCAGATGAGGAATAAAGGTGGGAAGACAAGTTACCCAGCTTGCACGTGCTCAGGGGAGAATGGTCATCTCCTTTAAATGTGTTAGAGAAGAGCTACCCTCCCTCAGGGAGTTCAGGGCTGAAAACTACCCTTCCTCAGGGAGTTCAGGGCTGGGAGCTGTACTGGAGCCCACTGAGGCATGTTAGCCCATGCTTGCAACACTCTCCCTCCAGCACTGCTTGTTCCCCCTGCCCTGCCATCTGCCTAGCTCCTATTGTTTCCACCAGCATCAATGCCACCTCATCCAGGAAGCCTTCCTTGGTCTTAGGTCCAGACTGGAGCCCTGCTGTCTGCCTCTCCAGGGCCCTGGCCTCTCTTTCATCTAGGTTGAACTGTTTGGTGCTCTTGTCTGAAAGCTCCATGAAGGCAGGCACCATGGCCATGCACTTCACAGGAATGGCCCCAGCGCCTGTCACAAAGCCAGGCACAGAGGTGACACTCAGAACATATTTGCTGGATGAATGAATAAAGGACCAGGCAAATGGACAAAGGACTGGCTGAATGAACTAAAAGACCAAACAGCAACTTCTGCAGGCCTTTAGAACAGTATTTATCTTTGGGGAGGAGACACTAGGGGTGGCCAAGGAAGGAACTCTGAGGCTGCTAGCCAGTCCTGGATCCCCAGGGCAAATCCTGCTCTCTGCTCCTCGAGGCACAAGCCAGGTGAGAAGCTTTGTACGTGGAAGCTTAGCGTAAACACCACCCCATCCCGGCAACTCTTTCGATCCTCACCGTTACCCTTTGTGTTCTGCATAAAGAACTAGCGCCACTCCATCTCACGGTGGATCGTCTGGGTCCCTGTCTCACCATCCAGCACCCCTGTCCAGGACCCTGCCCAGGACCCCAAACCAATGCTCCACGAACAACAGGTACTTGCCCGTGCTTGGATTGCCTGCCTTTGATTCCAAGCCCCTTAGCCTTTCTTTATAAACTGTGTTGTCTTTTCTCATTCTTCTGTACTTTCTCAAGCAAATATTCTTTCATTCACTCGTTCTTTCAGCGGCATTTTCTGACTACCCGCAGGCACCATGCCGGTCTCTGCAGAAGACACATCAAACTCCCTCTTGTTCTACTGGAGCTCACCATGGAAGAGGTCACCACGGTGGGCAGATCTGAACCATCAGCCACAGAGATGGTGATAATATCCCTGGGCCAGAGATTTGGGAGGCCAAGGCCACCCCTGTCCTCAATGTCTCCTCGGTGCCTTGTGCAGAAGTGGCCCTTGGAGGCGGTCCTCAGACAGGAGACACCACCTGTCTCATCTCTGAGTTTGCTGTGTCTGGAGAACACCCTCTACTCTAAGCTTCTGCTGACACCTTCCTCCCCCACCCTAGGGCCATCACCCCAAGATCTGGATGCTCACACATAGTCAGAAATCAGGGGGGCAACTGATGCAGAGCAGAAGGCAGACAAGGTATTCTCTCCCAGACTGTGCACTCCAGGGAAGCAATGTCCCACAGGGCAGGGACGGTGCCTCACACCCAGCGGGCACTCAGAAGAAGGCCCTAGTGCCACCTCTCCTAGCAGGCACACTGCCATACAGCACAGTCTGCCCTCCAGGACAGGATGGCTGGTCTCCCGGCCAGCACCAAGTGGGCCTATGCCCTAGCCTGTGGCCCCTCCACTCCCTCAAGCACGCCTAGAAGACAGACGGAGAGCAGCACGGGCTCGGGCAGCCCATCTCCTCCAAGTCACAGCTTCTTATCCATAAACCAAAGAGGGTGGCGGGCTGGCCATCCTTCTCAGCCACTCTGTGGCTCCTTCTGTCTCCTGATTTACGCCTCTGTGGCCCACCTGATAGGGAAGGAGCCTTGCGGCCAAGCCCTGATCCTGAACGGCCACCAATCACAGGGAGCTTCACTGGTGCTGACCACCAGGGCAGACACTAAAAATGAAGCAATTAACATTCCTCTTTTTAGAGAGGAGGTAGTGCCTTTGAGGACTGGTCCCCAGCACTCCCACGCACAGCCAGCCTCCCCCAGACAGGCTGCAACTCACAGTCACAGTCCTGCCACCAAGGCGTCCCCTGCCTACACCCCAGGTGAGGGGTGAATATTTCCAGCTGAGAGACCTTCTGAAGCCCCATGGCATTTTCAAAGTCGACAGTTGACATGGAGCTGGGACCTACAGGGCCTGTAAACAGCAGTCAGCAGTAACCTGGTCAACAGCAGCGTGGCCACTGTCACCACCAACCAGGGCTCTAGGAGGAGTCTCTTCTTGGTACTCTCTGTGACAAGCGACAAATGACTGCTACCGCCAGAAGGCAAACTGTCTTCTTCCAAAAGCACCAAGGTCACACGTGTTCCAAAGTGGCGTGTTGCTGGTTACAGGGGCAGTAACACGGCTGCTGGAGGACAGACTGAGGTCACTTACATGAAGCTCTTGAAGGCACTGAGTGACAACTCTGTAAAGGTGACTGCAGCTGCCACTTCTTCCACTGCTAGGATTATCAGCTGCACGCGGGCACTGACGGGCCTTTACGATACCTGCCGTCACGGTCACCCCCGTGTAAAATTACCCAGCCTCACTGCACCTGTATGTGGTGGTCAGCAGGTTAAGAACTGCCCCTTCTTTATTTTTAAAGGTTCTTGCAGTTAATCAGGGAAAGCTGCACACCTCTGTCAGAAAGCGTAGACGAAAGTCCTGTCCTTTGGGCTAGTGACCACAGAATCATCACCCTGAACTAGAAAAAAAAAAGCAAAAGAACTCCAAACAATCTCAAGGTTCCTTTTTTCAATACTTACAGGAAAGGTTGTGTGCCGACCTGGCAAGGACCCTAAGAGCTCTCCGCAGAGCCCTGGCTCCCCCAGAGGGGGACGTGGACAAAGGTTTGAGGCTTTGGTTCAGCCACTTCCCTTCCACAGTAAGGGTCCGGAGCTCTGAACTGGGGTTCTTGAAAACCATGGACTGTGGGCTTCAAGTACTCAGGCTAGGAAGCTGAGCATTCTAGGAAGAGTTTTCTGGTCTCTGCCTCAAACCAGAGGAGCAGAAAAGGCCCTGGTATTCGAAGATGAAGCACTCTGCTTTCTGTTTTGCCTGGGGAACCATTAGAAAGCATCCACAGTCCTGCCTCAGAGGCTGAATCTGCCTGGCCAGCAAGTTGTCAACTGTGAAATCCATCTTGGGCTAGCCAGCTAGCTGGCATTTTCTGGGGCTAATGTTCCCAGAGGTAAGCACCAGTCTTTTTCCACTTGCTCTCCCCGGCACCCCCTGGGTGTCCCCATTGAAGTGCAGTGACCAAAGGTCAGAAGTCATCATCTTTCCTGGGGTATCCAGAGTTCACGCCAAAGACTTCCACCAAACGGCCACACATATCGCATCCATCCAACTTCTCTTCCCACCACCCGTTCCACGATCTCCACAATTCCCAGGAGAACTCGTCCTCCTTCTGTGAATGAGAGCTGTTCACACTGTCTCGTCCCACATCTAGCTGACCCTTGAGGTAGGGATACATTGGCAACGGTCCAGAGGGTGCCATGGGATGAGGGCGTCAGAGAGCACCTCGCCCTTAGTCCTGTACCCCAACAAGCTCATTTGATGGGTGGATGAGCCAGGAGAGTGGGATCACCTGTACACAGATCAACAGTAAGGTACTAGATGCAGGCCGGGGTCTTCCTCCCCTTGGTGGTGCAGTGGTTAGTTAAAGCGCTCAGCTTCTAACCAAAAGCTCAGCAGCTCAAACCTATCAGCCACTCTGCAGGAGACAGACGAGGCAATCTTCCTCAGGACACATTGCAGCCTTGGAAACCTTACTGTGCCATTCCATTCTGCCTTGCAGGGTCACTGTGAGTTCAAAGCAACTAGATGGCAATGCATTTGTTTGTCTGTCTGCCTGTCTGTTAAAAAACTAAGTGTTGGATTGATGCATGCATGCATGGATGGATGGATGATGGATAGATGGCCAGACGGATGGGTGGATGAATGGATAGACACACAGATGGATGATAGATGAGTGAACAGATGAACAAAAGAAGAAATAATGCACAGACAGGCATTCTAATCCACTCTCTTAGTCACCCAGTGCTGCTCTAATAGAAATACCACAGTGGATGGCTTTAACAAACAAGTTTATTCTCTCCCAGGCTAACAGGTCAAATTCAAGTGTCAGTTCCAGGGAAAGTCTTTCTGTCTGCCAGCTCTGGAGGAAGGTCCTTGTCATCAGTCTTCCCCTGGACTAGGAGTGCAGGAACCTGGGTTCAAGAGACTCACTCTGCTCCTGGTCTTCTTTCTTGGTGGTATGATAAGCTCACACACTCATCTCAGAACAAGTGCCACACACCACATTGCTGAATATCACCACAGTCACCTCTGAAGTCTGACCTTTGGGACTTCAATGCCAGCACCTAGTCCACCCTTCAAAGCCATTTTGGAACTCTTTCTGGAGTGGCCATCAGAGCTGTCATCGTATTACCCTTGATGTCCCGAATGTCATCAAAATGTCTTCCTTTCCACATTTCCTTTATCTCTGGATAAAGAAAAAAGACACCAGGGGCCAGATCAGGTGACCAGAGAGGGTATTTCAGCACAGTTATTGATTTACTGGCTAAAAACTCCCTCACAGTCAACTACACAATTAAGTTCGCGAACCAGCCACCATACCACTGTGTACAATGGCCGTTCCAGAAAGGCTTCCAGAATTGCTCTGGCGTCAGTGCATAGCTTCCGCAGGGGAAGGCAGTGGATTCAAAGGTGACCATTGTGCTATTCAGCAATGAGATAGGTAGGACTTAGAACAATTAAGTTCATGGACTTAATTGTGAGATCCCATATCTTGTAAGAGAAAACGGAGCGCAAGACACACCCCAGGGGAACTCCCTTTACACTGGGTCAGGGATGGGACCTGAGTGAGGGTGTCACATCCCACTCAACCCACTTCAACTACAGGCAGAGATTATGATTTGTAACTTGCAGGAAAATCCCAAAATGGAGAATAGCCACACCATCCTGGGAATCAGGGCCTGACCAAGCTGACATGTATCTCGGGGGCACACAATTTAATCCATGACATCACCCAAAAAGTTCTGAGATTTCCTTGCCTCATCCCTTCACAGAAGCCCAGCAGCTAGGGAAAATTTCCACAGTGTGCCTTCCACGTCGGGGAACCCACGCTCACCAACACCTCCCTTTTTTTGTAATTCCTTCTCCAATTACACAGTATAAAATTAAACTCTTGATCATATCACACTCTGTCTGTCCCGGCCATCACCGGGGTCCTTAAACTCAGCATATCTGGGGACTCTGCAGAGTCCTGGCCGTGGCATGACACTCAATAAAGAAATGTTCACAGTTAAGTCTGTCACCCCAGCACATGCTGTCCCCCCAGGAAGAGCCTGGAGGGTTCTCAGAGCCTGCCTGTGTGTCCAGACTCAGAAAGTTTAAACACAAGATCCCCCCAAGTCTTTGCTGCAAAAGCATGTCAAGATGGAGTGGGGCCCAAAGACACCCGCCATCTAGAAACACACTTTGAGTCAACACAGTATGTCTCCATTCCCTTGTTCAATACGTTTGATTTGCATCAGATGACATCAAGCTGATGTGATGCAAGATGACATCCCCCAACCATAAACTGCATAAATCAAGGTATCCCATAAATTTAAAGAAACAGCGCTCTGTTCCAGAAGTGGCTAATTACTCATAAATAGCAGATATTTTATTGCTGTTAAAGTCAGTAGCAGGGTTTTAATAGCCAGAGTGTTGTGTAACTCAAGCTTTGCATAGTGCAGGCCCGGGGAAGCCAAGCATCATCCTGTTTGCAGCTAAAGGCCCAGCCAAGGTAGACCACCTCTGAGAAGGCTCCCACAGCCCCGCCCCCCTGGCAGGAGATCAGTGCTTCCCACACTGCTCTGCCGAGGGCCAGCTGGACCCTGGAGCCAGCCCCCTGGAAAGGCATCTGGCTGCCCCACACAACCATGTGCAGTCTCCTAGACACCGTTAACCAATGTTCCAGGTTCAGACTCTGTCATGGATTGAATCGTGTCACCCTAAAAGTGTGTGTATTGATTACACTGGACCATGGTTTCTGGTATTGTGTAATTTTCGCGTATGTTGTGAATCCTGCCTCTGTGACGCTTGTAAGGGAGGGTAGACGGCAGTTGTGTTAGCAAGGCAGGACTCAGTCTAAGAGTTTGGACTGTGTCTCGGGGCCACCTCTCGAGACAGAAAAGAGAGATGCCAACAGAAAGACAGGGAGACCTCGTACCACCAAGAGCATGTCCTTTGAACCTGGGGTCCCTGCACCAGGGAAGCTCCTCAGCCAGGGAAAGGCTGAAGACAAGGACTTCCTTCCAGAGCCAACACCGAGAGAAAACCTTCCCTGGAACTGACTGATGCTCTAAATTTGGACATTTAGCCTACTTTACTGTGAGAAAATAAATCTATCTTTGTTCAAATCATCCACTGGAGGGATTTGTGTCACAGCAGCCCTAGGCCGACGACCAAAACAGACTTCTTGCCTCCATCCGTGACTACGACCCTAATCTCAGTCTGTTCACCTCACAGTGGCCGTATAGGACAGACAGCCCCATAAAGTTCCAAGAAGCAGGTGGTGGTTTGGAACACCCCACCTTTGGTTAGCAGCAGAACTATGAACCAATGTGCCTGCTACACAGACCCTGCTTTCCCTGCGGGATAGGGTGGGACAGAGCCCGCCCACACCCAGGTGGTGACACGCCTTTGAGCTATCTGCATAGCCCACCCCCCGTCCTCTGTGATTGGCTCAATGCTCAGCACATGACCTGATCTCGACCAATGGAAGACGGAGGACTGGGGTGTGAGAGCCTGGGCTTGGGTCCCAGCCTCCTAGACGCAAAGCGCTCTGGCAGAAGTGCTGCTGGGGGATCAAGGTGTGTGTGACAGCCGGGACAAGGCCAGTCCCCAGAAGACAGAGAAGACAAGACTGAGGAGCTTGAAGTTGAACCCTTTATATACTTGGCAGCTGCTTGAGTCAGTACAGTCTCCCGGTGGATCCCACTGGTTTGGCTTTGTTTGCTGTCGCAGGAAACCCAAGGAGTCCTGGCTGATAGAGGACCCCACCTTGCCTCCCAGACACCCCGAGGTCTCTCTCTCCGCTGTGCTCCTCCAGCCTCCTCCCGGCCCCAGGACCGGGCCCACGCGTTCCATCTGTGCTTTCTTTCAGGAACCTCAGGCGATTGTAATCCAGCCTACCAGGAGACCCCCAGACGTCCCTGCCAGCTCCTCAGCCACACATGGGCTTTGGTTCTTCTAGAAACTTCTGGCTTGCAGTAAGTGGCGAAAGGCTGAACCTTCTCCTTTGTGTCCTGGAAGCAGAATGAGGACACCGCGGCCCGCACCCAGAAGGCATTTCTCGCCTCCTTTCTCCTTGCTGTTTGCCAAACCAGCACCCAAACCAAGCCCAAGAGTCTCCAGTAAGCACAGACTCACGGCGACACCACGGGCGTCAGAGGAAAGCTGGGCACATAGATGTGTCCCTGGCTGATTTTTCAGATGAAGATTGCCAGGCTTTTCTTCCAAGGCACTTCTGGGTGAACTCACACCTCCAAGCTTTGGGTTAGCAGCTGAGTTCCTCAGTCTTTTAAACCCAGGAATGCCACTGTTTGTCAAGGAGATTCCGCCCTTGAGTCTTTCCTGGAGGGTCTGCCTTGTTGCCTTCAAGGAAATGTGACTTCATTATGTACAGGTTTGGTCATGACATTCCAGAAGCCGTCAAGGAGTTTGTGTGGATTCAGTAGGCTGCCTGTCCGCAGAGAGCCTTGACACACGCTGTTCTGTACCAATTCTCCCCTCTCCACTCCCACCCAGGGAAGTTCTTCACATCTACGGCCAAGTTCTACTTCTCCAAGGGCCAACGCCCCCCCAACCTGTCTTCCCCAGACCACATCCATGGCTCCTGTGCCCACACAGAGCACGTGGGCTCAGCAGGCTGGGTCACGGGTGCTCAATCAGTGTGGCTCCTGGCTGGTGAATGAAAGTGGACCCCATGGTGTCAGGTTTGGGCACAGACAGCACAGGGCGGCTGAATACACACGTGGGCTTCATGGTTTCCTGAGTCCTTTCCTGGCCACCATTCTTCTTGCCCTGTCATGCTTGTACAGAGAACTCTGCATTGTACAGACCAGGACAAAAGGCCAAGGAAGTCACAGAGGCCAGGTCAGCTACCACTGACCCCAGTGAAGGCCGTTCTGCTGCCCACCCTGTGCACGTGCTGTCGTCAAGGAGTGCACGGACGTCTGGGTACCTGGGCCCAGTAACCCAGAGGAGGTAGTAGATGAACCACCACCAGGCCTTGTCCCGTCCCCTTGTGGCCCTGAAACAAGTGCCTCCTGCCCAGCATCCGCTGCAGGGCCATCTGGGAGTCCCACATGTACTTACAGGAGGCAGGGCCTCCAGGCCCATGGCAAAGCGCTGGAGGCACAGACTGCACCACCCAGACCCTGGAAACATGCCCTGTCTCTTCTTAGAGGCCACACTGAGCCCTGGCAGGGAGCCTGCCCCCGCCCAGCCAGGCCTCCCCCTGGAATTCTGGTGGCATTATTGCTTGTCTGCTATCCACCTGTCCCACTTCCCCACGGCCCTTCAGGGGCTCTTTCTGTGCTCCCCACAGCTGTTGTCACTGCTGGCTTTGGCCCTGCCGGAGCCCACAGGAGGGAACCCTGGCCTTGCGTGCCCTTTGCGCAGGCTGGGCAGGCAGTCCACAGCTGGGGACAGATGGGGCAGGCTGTGTGGTGCCTGTCGTCTCACTCTGGAGCCCAGCTGGCAAGGGACCAGCTTATGCAGTGCCTGATCCACAAGTCTGCTTGTTCACCCTCACCATCCCTGGTGCCCAGCAATGCCAGGAAAGGGGGTGCGGAGACCCACTTGTTGGATGGTTCACTCATCTAACCTGACCCAGGATGGCCACATGCTCAATTTCTGCAAGAGTGGGGACCACATCTGACTGCTCACTGCTGTGTCTCTGACACCCACCTGAGCACAGGGGGCACCCAGCAGACATCTTTGTTCCAAGTTTTCTATTGTCAAATATAATGCATACTCTTTATAAATGTTTACTGAGTGAATGGAGAGGTGAATGAGTGGGTGGACAGATGGATGGATGGACGGACAGACGGATGGACAGATGGACAGATAGATGGATGAACCCAGTAAACATCTTCTATGTGCTGAGTGCTCTGAGGGGTGGGAAGACGGAGCCTGGACAACACTCTTCTAGAACAGGACCTTAGCCTGCTGCCAAGACCGAGAACAGGAAGAACATGTTAAGTGCCAAGGGAGACGCTCCTGCGGAGAGACGGCAGGAGCCATCAGAGAAACGAGAGAAACGAGATCGGAACCCGCCATAGCAGTGCTCGACAACTGGTCAACCTTCTCAGGCTATAGGCCCCTAAATCGCCAGGAAGACTGTCGCTGCACAAGAGAGAGGCTGCTCTCCGCGGGTTCCTCCTGGCGCTCCTGAGGCCTGACTCTGTTTGAAACCTCTGAGGTTTCAAACTGTCCCTTGTGTGTCAGTGTGCCGTACCGTGGTGGCTTGACTGTTACTGTCACACTGGAGGCTGCATTACCAACACCGCACACACCAGCAGAGTCCCTCGTGGTGACCAGGTTTCGGCGGAGGTTCCAGCTAAGACTAAAAGACAAACCTAACAATCTACTTTTGAAAACTAGCCAGTGAAACTGGATCAGGACAGAAGGTTGTCTGATAAGTCCCTGAAAGAGTAGCCTGCCAGGCTGGAAGAAAGCAAACCGAAACCGCTGGGTGAAGTCAGTTGTACAGGACAAAGCAGAACTGCCACAGGAGGGTTCCAAGGACCCTTGGTGGGTTCCAGCGCTCAGCCGTCGGGCAGCAGCCCAGCTCTAACCACTGCCCCACCCAGGGCTGCCAGGGTAAAACTAGCCTGGCGCACACCAACCCGGTCAGGATGGTGTGGGACCCTGCAGCCTTTCCTTTCAGATGCGGGTCGCCCAGGAGTGGGCGCCGACTGGAGGACAATTAACAACCAGACCAGGGCGCCCGCCGGAGGGCAATTCAGCGGAGCTCTGCTTCCCACAATCCCACTTCTCCAGTGTTCTTCACCCGCCTCAGAAAATAAGTGAAATAAACGCCTCCCCCGAGGGCCTCGCCGGCCTGGGGTCCCATGCAGGCTGCACACACGCCGCCTCCCGGCGCCCCGCTCGATGGCACAGAGCTGCAATGAACACCGCCCCCCAACATTTTTCCGCGGTTTTTGTACCCCTGCTAATATTTTTTTAATTAATTCACTATTTTTTACTTTAATGCATTTAAGAGGAAACTATATCATTACCCTAAATGGAAATTTGTATCACTTGCTGTAAATTAAAGGTAATTATAAAAAATAAATAAAACGAGGACAATGTTATTAAATTCTGGAGGAACACGGTTGCCTGCAGCAGGCTCTGACCTGAGGCCTCCTCTCTCCTTCTGAAGGGGAGGAGGGCCAAGGTGCAGAGACAGGAAAGACACAGTACACGGGTGGCCAGCAGAGGCTTTTTCTTTGAAAGGAGTGGTGTCCCAGCTGTGACTCAGGATCATGTCACGTGAGACCCCTGGGGTTGACCTGAACACTGCCAATGGTGGGACGCTTTTCATGGGACCGTTGCACCACTTCACCCACCTCTCATTTGATAGGTGAGTTCCCTCAGTGCAGAGTGGAGAAATCCCCAAACCAAAGCCAAATCCAATGCCGTGAAGTCCATGCCAACTCCCAGCAGCCCTACAGGGTGGAGGAGAACTGCCCCACAAAGTTTCCAAGGGTGCACATGTTTTCGGAAGCAGACTGCCACACTTTTCTCCCAGGGAGCAGCCTGCAGATTCCAGCTACCAAGCTCTCAGTTAGCAGCCTACAGCTGTAACCATTGTACCACTGGGGCGCCTAGCACGGGCAAGGGTCCCTTTAAAAACTTCTGAACAAATGGTGGGTGACTGACCTTTTCCTCTCCATTAAATAGAAATATAAATAAATAGAAATATAAATCAATTCCAAAATACTCTTCCTGGGTCTCCCCAAAGCTCCAGAGACCAGGGAGCCCTGTCGTGGGGGCCTGATCCATCTTCCCATAAAGAGAAGAGGTCTTGGCCTCCTCTGAGACTCTGAGGCTCACCAGGCTGCTGGCCTCCATTGCATTTCCTGGAGTCCTCGTCCCCCAGCGACCCCCAATTACAGGCCTCCCAGGGGGATGGGTGCTGAGAGCACCCAGCTAATCACACCGGTGGCCGCAGGGGTGACCCCATGAGCACCGGGGAGAACTGTGCTCAGCAAGGTTTTCGGTGGCTGATTTTTCGGTAGGAGATCCTCTGACCTTTCTTCTGACGGCCTCTGGGTGAACGCGGACCTCTGACCTGAGTTGTAGTGGCCGAGTGCATAAACCGTGTGCACCACCTAGAGACACCCTCCCTCTAAAGATGCCAGGAAAGACGGTGTTGGTCCACAGACAAACACCACCTTCAGCGCAGACCAGCCGAAAAGAAAACACGTGTGAACCCTCAGTCTGTCTGAGGCGTGGGCAAGTTGCGGCAGCTTCAGAGCCTGGCCCGAGGGGGTCCCCCGGGCCCTGTATCCACCTCTGGAGGGTAAGGACTTGGAAAATAGCAAACCCATTCTGAAGGTGGATCTTTGTTTTCCTCTTTTCAAGAGAGAAAAATTTCAAATATCAGTGAGATCTTTATAAGAACAACTAAATAGACAGGATTTAGCAGCACCACGAGCTACGCTTTTTCCTCAAAGGGTAAAAAGAAAAAAAGAGAATTTCGGGATGTTTTTGTCAAAAGATTTTGTTTTTCCTGATATTGCCTGAGCTGGGGATTCTAACGCTGGAGATTATCAGCACAGCAGCCAGGCTGGTTGTAATTAACACACAAGTAGCAGCCCCACTTCCTGCTAATATATTTTTCTAAGACTTTGATGATGCTAAGAGATTTTGAATCCCACATTGCAGACTTTGAAGAAACGGCGTTGGATAGAGACACCTTAGATGAAATGGAAAATAACTGGAGTTTAATACTCCTTCCCAGAAGCTTTATGGGGAGAATGGGTTCCAGGTTACTGGGGACCCTCTGCAAATCAGAGTAAGGAAAGGGAGCATTTGGGGTCTGCCAAGGCAGAAGAGCTTTGACCGGGCCTTCTTCCTTGGGGGTGTTTTGGCCCGTGAGTATCTTCTTTGGTCTTGAGCATAAATGACTTCCTTAAAGGATTTAATTAATTCTTAAATGTGCACAGAGCCCGGGAGCACAGACATTAACTTGTTAACAGCATTAAGCCAGATTCCTTTGCAGCTACACACAAGCAGCTCCCTGTAATACTTCTTGGAGTGTCACATGCAACCTGGCACCTCACAGGTGCCCAGCACCCTCTGTATCTGGCTGCCCAGCCTGCCCTCAGTGCCCCCAAGAACCAGGGTACTGCTCTTCCTGGGCCTGCATCGCAGATCTGCCAGCCCCCGGAAGCAGCTCGTGGTGAGAGATCTGTCCCCTGTCTGCTAGGCTATGTTTTCCTCTTCGCTGAGCTCCCCGGGCCTCTGATGGCTTCTCTGCGCCTGGCAATGACACCATGGAGCAGAGGACACGTTGGGATTCCTGCATGGATAGGGTGGGCTGTGGGGGGGGCCTCCTGCCAGAGGCTCCCCAGATGTGAGCACACTGGGACACTGAGCACGTCCCATTTCTCGGACCCAGTCCAACCGCTGAGTCTCCAGGACACCTCTACCCGCCTCCTACATGTTCCTCATTGCTGAAGCGTTTATACATCCAGCTTGTGTCTGGTTCACAGTCTGAATCTCTGTCATGCTGTGTATATTGGATAGAACCTGGCTAAAACAGCAGAAGTGATACTGACTGCCTACAAAATTGATTACATGTATGTGTACATACACACACATGTATACACACACACACATGCTGTCGTTGTTGCAAGCTGTGATCAAGTCAGCCCCCAACCACGAGGACCCCATCGTTGCCCAGCAGAATGACTTGGGCAGGGTCCTGTGCTGTCCCCGTGATCAGCTGCAGATCAGGCTGTCACCACCCGTGGGAATGCCCCTGGCTGATGGAGATCACCAAGCTTTTCTCCCTAGTCTGTCTGGGTCCGGAAGCTCCACTGAAATCAGTCCGCTGTCACAGCCATGTGCGCTGCCGGTCAGGTGTGCAAGAAGGGTACTGGCCAGGAATCGAACCAGTGTCTCTCTCAAAAAGCGAGACTTCTACCGCCAGATCACCGTTGTAGATCTGTTACTACTGAGTTAATTCGTACTCACAGCGACCAAAAGGACAGAGTCGAACCGCCTCATTGGGTTCCCAAGACTGTCAGTCTTTAAAGAAGAAAACTGCCGCATCTTTCTCCTCTGGGGCTGCTGCTGGTGGGTTCAAACTGCTAACATTTTGGTTAGGAGCCCAGTGCTTGACTACTGCGCTATACAGAAGGACCGCAGCTCAAAGCCACCAGCATCTCTGCAGGAGAAAGACGCGGTAGACTGCTTCTGTAAGGATTGACTGTCTTGGGGACCTTACGGGGCCATTCCACCCTATCCTACAAGTTCACTCTGAGTCAGAATTCAATGACAGTGGGTTTGTTTACTTTGATTTGTTTTAGTTATATATATATATATATATGCCAAGCCAGCCATACACATATATATACTATGCTACAGTATATATACTGTATAAATTTATATATAGTATCCATATCTGACTCGACAACACTTGGCTATATACCATATGTATATATATATGTATATTTACTATATATATACCATGGAAGCCCTGGTGCCGTAGTGGTTAAGTGCTGTGTCTGCTAACCAAAACAGTGGCAGCTCAAATACATCAGGTGCTCCTTGGAAACTCTATGGGGCAGTTCTGCACTCTGACCTATAGGGTCGCTATGAGTCAGAATCAACCGGACAGCAGTGGCTTTTATACACATATAGAATACGTGTATGCACCTGTATGTATACATTTAAATAATGCTATCAGCTGCTGGTGGTAGGTAAGGACATTCTTACACAGTGTTGGAGGGAGTGTACAATGGTGACATTTTTCTGAAAGCTGTTTGATATTACATATCAAAACCCTCCAGAATTAACAGCCTGTGATGCAGTTTTCCACTCCAAGAGCTAATCTGGGTAGCCATGACAGATGCAGACAACACTGTACTGAGATGCCATTTATAGTAACGGGAAACGCCGGCACGCCCCAACGTCCGACGACAGGGAACAGCAGCTCCACCGGCACTGCCCTCGAAGACGGTGCAGCCACGAAAATCAGGCTCCCCAAACACTTCGGAGGAGGCAGACATGCTCTTGGTGCAACTTCAGGTGAAACAGAAAACTGTTTATAGAGTTGAATCCGAATTTTGAAAAAGAAAACAACATATTCTTTGAGAACTATGAAGTGTAAAATAACAGAACAGCAACAAAGTAGTATCTCTCGGGGTAGGACTAAATTTCTTCTGAACACTCATGTGAATTCTACAAATTATTTGAAAAGCATGCAGTGTGTCCCTCTTCAGAAAAACCCAGAAGCTATGCTGAAGGGGAAACAGGAAAAAGGGAAAACTCACCCCCATTTGGCAGGGTCAGTTTGACCATACATCTGGTTCAGATTGGAAGAAAATAAATGAGATTTTTAAATAATCATAACCATTATAACGATGAAGGTGTTTTTAATTGGTTATGTGTGAGTAAAGTGTGATTCACAGAGGTGATGCTTTAGCAAGAATTCACGAAGAAAAAGACTTCCAAGTTGTTCCACCAGCACAGAAAGCCTTCCTGGTCCCCTATCACTCTCTCCAGCCCAGAGAGCCCAACTCAGCCTTGCAAACTCCTGTGCACAGTGCCCAGTACACAGACAATGCTTAACAATATAGCGGAAGTAATCAACAAATAAAGAGGCGAATTCATGAAGACGCAGAGAAGAGCTTAAAGTGCTTCTCTCCCATGATATTTGGATTTGAACAACAAACCTAGAAGATTAAGTCATTCCATTAAGTTCAGTGATTAATTACTGAGTGTCTGCCATTCAGATTCATTGGTATAAAGGGTACTGAGTTAATTTTTCTTCCTTAGGGCCCCACTCACACCACCGTGTGAAGAAGTGAAAGGACAGTGCCTTCAAAAGGCTGCCTTCTCCAGACTGGAGGGACACCACCCAGGGAGTGAGCCAGCCACACCTTCTCAGCAGATCCCTGAACTCGAGATTCTCATTCAAATCAGAAACCTCCTGGGCAGGGTTTACGATGGGAGTACAACAGTCATACCACAGTCAGAAATCTATGAGGAAAGACCAAAGGATCCTTCTGGTAGGTGTCCAAGAGACCTCTAACAAATTTGAGGATTCACGTCTGATCCAAAAACATGCTTGATAATAGAAAAATAGTAATATCAAAACATCTGTCTCAAAACAGATCCCAAATATGCTTTACACTAAAACTAGAGGTATTTTCTTAAAAAACTAAGGGTCCTAAGATGCCTCCATCATCAGAATTCTTAAATATTTTGTCGAAATTCTAGCTAATGTAACTAACAAAGAGAATCAAAGAAGAAAAACAAAAACCAAACTCATTGCTGTCAAGTCCTTTCTGACTCATAGCAACTCTATAGGACAGAATAGAACTGTCCCCATAGAGTTTCCAAGAAACACCTAGTGAAATTGATGACCTTTCGATTAGCAGCTGAATGCCTAACCACTACATCACCAGGGCTTTCCCATAAATATGACAGATAAGAAAAAAATAACCATTGCTTTCCAAGGAGATGTTAGACCATCTCAAAACCTCGACTGAACATTAAAACCCATAGAGTCAACTGTAAACCAGTTAGAACTCACATCAGAGTTTAGAAAAGTGGCTGATTTGTAATATTACTTTCTGAAAAAAGGGTGGATTTATCAAGGTGGCAAACAGCACATTTAGTGATCTGTGCTGCCCCTACCCCAGAAACTGATGGAAAGGATATTTTCTCAAATAAGGTAAATCCCCAAAGACATTAGAGAATGCAAAAACATATCACCAGCATGCCAGAAATTTCTGAGATATTCCTGAAAGATTAAAAAGTAAAAATAAAAACTGAGATGCCATCAGATTGATAAAGGTAGACCAAAAATCACAGCCCCAAATACACTCAGGGGAAGCAGCATGATGCAGAGAAACTCATAACTTAGAGCAAAAGAGAGTCTCATCCCCAAAGCCAAGCACCAACTTCTACACTCGGTTGTTGCAGTTAGGTGTTGCTGAGTCGGTTCCAGCTCCTGGTAACCCTCTGTACAACCAAAACACACAACACCCATCCCTGTGCCAACTTCACAACCGTTATTGTGTTGGACACCATTGTTGCAGCCACTGTGCCTGTTTATCTCGTTGAGGGTCTTCCTCTTCTTCCCTGACCCTCCACTTCACCAAGCATGATGTCCTTCTCCAGGGACTGGTCCCTCCTGATAACTGTCCAAAGTACGTGAGACAAAGACTCTCCATTCTCGCTTCTAAGGGGCACTCTGGCTGTACTTCTTCCAAGACAGATTTGTTCATTCTTCTGGTAGTCAATGATGTATTCAATATTCTTTACCAACACCACAATTCAAGAGCATCAACTCTTCAGTCTTCCTTATTCGTTGTCCAGCTTTCACATGCATATGAGGCGACTGAAAGAAACCAAGGCTTGGGTCAGGAGCACCTTAGTCTTTAAGATGACCTCTTTAGTTTTCAGTGCCTTAAAGAGATCCCTTGCAACCAATTTGCCCAGAGTGATGTGTCTTTCAGTTCTTGACTGCAGCTTCCATAGACGTTGATTGTGGACTGAAATTCTTAACAACTTCAATCTTTACTCCATTTAGCATGACATTACTTATTGGTTTGGCTGTGAGGATTTTTGTTTTCTTTATGTTGACGTGAAATAGTGGACATAAAAATGTAACCACCCACCCCCCGTGCCATTGAGTCGATTCTGACCCATGGCGACCCTATAGGACAGAGTAGAACTGTTCCATACAGTTTCCAAGGAGTGCCTGGCAGATTTGAACTGCTGACATTTTGGTTAGCAGACATCACACTTAACCGCTATGCCACCAGGGTTCCCGTGAAGTAGTGGACATAAAAATATAGTGGCCATGAAACAGCTAACCCGAAAAGTCCCTAGAATGTCTATAGGGACCAGAAGGGAAGCAAAGAGATGACTGCAATTTCAGATGGATGTAGCTGAGGATAAGACCAAGAGCAGCCCTGCCAAGCAGGCACACGCTCCACGGCTTCCATGGCCAGAAGAGAGCCCTGCATACTCGCCAGTGAGGCAGGAGCAGGGCATGAATCACAGCAGGTGAGTCCCAGCCTGGCTGCCTTCCTGCCTGCCTATCCCACACTGCACATCCTCAAACACCGACTGACCATCTATGAACCTTCTGCTCCCATCCAGCCAGCAAGCATTCCTACACCTCCAGAGTAAAACCTGATGGAGCTAACAGAGCCACAGAACCACAGAGG
Source organism: Heterohyrax brucei (assembly GCA_028571685.1). Classification (NCBI taxonomy): domain Eukaryota; kingdom Metazoa; phylum Chordata; class Mammalia; order Hyracoidea; family Procaviidae; genus Heterohyrax; species Heterohyrax brucei. The sequence goes on from CM053161.1 coordinate 77,085,334, forward strand.
AATGAGTATCAGCCAGCTGCCCACACTAGCCCTCTTTTTACAAACACAAGGGAACCTTTGTGTTCATTGGTCATATAAGGAAAGCTAAAATCACAAAAAAGAAAAACCAAGATGAACAAACAGAACAACTGACCCTGGGAGATAAACAAAAGTAACTTAGAGAATAAGAAAAATTTAATTAAAAATTGTAATTAGTATCTTTAGAAAGAGTAAAGAGAACATTGTACCTATTAAAAAAGAAAACACCACTTGGAAACAGAGCAATCAGAGAAGACTGTATATGTGTGTGTATATATCATGTATTGTGTGTGTATATATATTATTATGTGTATCTATGTGAAGAAATTACAATTGCCTTGTTTTAAAAATATCAACTGAAGATCTCAGAAACTGGATGTAACTCAAATTTCCGACAGGTGATAACACTGAAACAAGCACAAAAAGAATCACATGGAAAATGAAGAAGAAAAACTAAAAGACATGGAGGTTCAATACGGTAGCTTCGCTTAGCAGGTTGTCATTGAATTGTGCCCCACAAAAATGTGTGTAACTATGCGGTTGGGCCATGGTTCCCAGTATTTTGTGATTGTCCTCCAGTTTGTGATTTTCCTATGCTGTGTGTTAAAGGATTAGGGTGAAGCTGTAAATCCCTTTAGAAGGTCACCTCCCTGCTCCACTATAAAGGGAGTTTCCCTGGAGTATGGCTTGCCCCACCCTTAATCCTTTCATTCTACAAGAGATAAAAGGACAGAGAAGCAGGCAGAGAACTGGGAACCTCATACCATCAAGAAAGCAGCACCAGGAGAAGGGCGCCTCCTTCAGACCTGAGGTTCCTGCACCGAGGCACTCCCTGGGTTAAGACCAATGCAGTACTGGAGTTTCCTCAAGAGTTGACAAGGTGGAAAGCCTTCCCCTGGAGCAGAAGTGCTGAGTTTGGACTTGTAGCCTACTGGACTGTGTGAGAAGAAACTTTCCTGTGTTAAGGCCATCCACTCTGTGGTATTTCTGTTAGAGCAGCACTAGCTGACTAAAACCTGGGTCCACTAAGTGTCCACTTAGTACAAGTTCTAGAAAGAAATCAACAAGCCCTAAAAGATTAGGAAATGATGATCATGATTATAGTGATAGGATAGAAAAGGAAAATTTCGGTAGAATGAAAAAACTTTAAAGGATTATATTTGGGGAAAAAAAAGTCTGCCCCAGGTTCTGGTAATTTGATGAAAAGAAACTTCATACTTTGTCACATCCTGAGGAAACTTCCAAACTCCAAGAAGACAGAAAAATTGTAAAAACAGACAAAAAAAAAAAAAAAAAAGGAAACATCTTACCTCAAAGGAATGAGAATCGAATTGTAATCGGACTTCTTATTGACAACATCAGATGGTTCCAAACAAGTCATGTTTTCAAAGGACTGAGGGAAATTATTTTGAACCAGAATTCTACACAGCATTTAAGTCAAGTCCAAGGTAAAATTACACATTTTCAGACACAAAGGGTTCAGGCTCTGTCTCTTGAAGAACTAGTTACATGTTAGAAGAAACAAAAACTAAGAAGTAAGTATGAACCAAAAGGTCAACTAAAATTTATAATTTAAGTCTAAATTGTAAGTAGTGCATGTGTTTTTTAAAGTCTGGAATTAAAATGACTGATCATTTTAAGACAAAGAAATTAGGATTGGATTGCCTTGTTTAAAAAATAGCAGTTGCCAAGAGATATCAAAAATTGAATAGATACGACCCAGTCAAATTTTAGACCTAGAAGACAATGTTGAAGGAACCACAAAGAGAAGGAAAGGGAAAAAGAAAAAGCTTAAAGTCATGAAGGATAATAATTTCTTTTGGGTGGGACCCAAGTGGAGTGGCAGATAAGGTAAAATATGAAAGCACAACGAGCTTGTGTTGTCAGGGAAGGATATAGGTGCTGAACACATACACGGATACACACCCATGCATTACAAGCTTAAAAATGCACTAAAAATAAACGTACCCACTATAGGAATAGACTTAGGTGCGTAATTCTTGAATAAAAAAATGAGATTCAGACAATAAAAGGAACAAAGAGTGAAATAAGAAATTGGTATGCCATGGCAAACAGACTACTTGGAAACATGACGTAAAATAGCAAGAATAAAACCAAGCACACTCAGTGAACTTAATGAATGTTCACGGATTAAAATAACATAGAAAAGAGAAAGAATACCAGCTAATGGATTAGATTAACTGTATGCCCACCGTCCCATGTATTTAAACTCTTTATGTGAGCCCCAGCAAAAGCCAGTTCACTTGTAAGGTTGAACATATACAAGTGAAAAAGATGTATGGGAAGCAATATTAACAAAATGAAAGAGTATCAGGTTAAATACAATTCAAGACAAAAGCATTAAATAGGTAAGCCAAGTGCCATCGAGTCGGATCCGACTCATGGCAAGAGGTGCAGTTATCAAAAGATGGCTGGGGATAGTCATAGTTATCAACTTTCATGCCCTTAACAACAAACCTGTAGGATAGCCAGCCAGCCAAGTGCCATCGTGTAAGATACATAATGCAAAAACCCTGGGATAATGGAAGCCAAACTAACAAATTCACCATGAGAGATGTTACCACATCTTCCTCAGATATCCACAGGAAAAACAGATTTTAAAAAATAAGATTTTTGTTTGATTGTTTTTTTAAAGATAGTGAAGGAAATCTGTACACAATAGAAAATATGAATCATCTATAAAACCCTTCCATCATTTAAAGAATAATGAAAGTATTAGAGCAAACATACAAAAATATACCTCAAGAAGCTTTCAGAATATAGAAATCATACAAACCATAAAATGACCTTTAAAATAAAAACAATAATAACATATTTTTAGACATGGACAAAGAAGGGCTCAAAAGAAACTTCTGAACTTTAAATATAATTAATAGAAAATTGGGGTAAAACAGCAAATTAAACCTGCAATTCAAGAAGTTGGAAAAAAATCAAAACTAGATCCAAAGAAAGTAATAGGCAAGGATTAAGACAAGCAACAGCAGAAACTGATTAAATAGAACATGCTCCTTCAAAAACAAAACAAAAAGACTAACTAAACACAAGTAAAATCTTCTTCTTCGAAAAGATCAAGAAAATTAGTCTTAGCAATATGTGTGGGAATAAAGAGAAAATTCACACATAAACACCACCAGGGTTTAGGAAGGAGACACAAATACAAGCACAGAGGAGACTTAAAAATTCTGACATCATAACGACTCCATACCACTGAATTTGGAAATCTACACGAAAATGAATAATTACCCAGTAAAAACACCAACTGTGATTCAATGAGAAGTAAAATACTTGAACAAAATATAACCAGAAAATGAATACAAATGCTACCTCTAAAAATTAAAAATAAGACCCAATTAGCTTTATTTCTTATTTTACCAGACCTTTAAAATAGAAGATTATTTTTATGCTTATAAACTGTCCCAAAGTACAGAAACAAGTGAAAATTTTCACTTTTACTTCTCTGGAATTAGCATGATTGTGCTACTGGAAATCATGTAGAAGAAAACAGAGAAACAGAAGGAGGAGAACCAAGAGGTAGGGAGAAGACAGGAAGGAGGAGGGAGAGAAGTAGAAGAAAACCACTGTCACCACTGCGGTGACGACGGCGGCTGCAACTGTTCCTGCTGCTGCTGCTCCTACCACTACTGCTACCATACAACAAGAGTGTGAATATCCTACATTAAATACTCATGATTGATTCTCATACTGTACTAACACAGCATTCACAAAGAACAACTGCTTACCTCTAGTGATTCAAGAATCATTGGACAATGGAAGATTGCTTAATGTAATTCAGTATTCTGATATATTTCAGGAGATTAACCATATTGTGTCGATGATGCTCCAAAACCCCTTGATGAAACTCAGCGTTCCTTCTTGATTTACAAAACCTCAATGCATCATTCTTCATGGCAAAACATTGAAGCATTTCTATTAAAGACAGATATATCAACCAATGCAAATAACGTGATCTCTTGAAAAGGAAAATTGGATTATTGAGAAGGAATAGACAACACTGTCACTCCTGGCAGGTGAAAATAATAATATCTAGTATATCCTAAGAATAAAGTATAAAGTCATCAGTGTTATCAAATGCTCAGTAAGACATCAGGGACAAGACCAATATTCAAAAAGTGATCATTTTTTATACACCAAAACCTTACTATAAGTGGTCAGAATTTTAAATATCCAGGAATAAGTAAAACAGAAACAGTCAAGACCCATATAAAGTAAACACAAAACTTTATGAAGGGGAACAAAATAAGAACTGAATAAATAGAGTGATATACCATGTTCTTGGATAGAAAAATTTGGCACTGTATTTGTGTAAATTCTCATTCGATCAGTGTATAAAACCAACTTGAACTGCCAACAGAATCATCCATCAGACCTAGTGAGTGGATGCTAAAATTCACTTGAAAGAGAAACGTGATAATTTCCAAGTACACTTTAAAAAAAAAGAATAATAAAGGGCTACCTGCACTATGAAATAAAAATATATAAAACTACAGTAATTAAAACAGGGGAGAAATATATAGAACCAGACAGATAAATCAACAGGTCAGCTAGAAAAAGGCAATCAAGGTGATAGTTCATATCTACAGTGAAAGCGTAGACTGATCAATGAAGGTATTGAAACTATGAGCATTTTGAATAGACCTAGAAACTTAGAAAACTTAGGAAAATACTTCACACAACTCACAAAAATGTTTTTAAGACTAAAACATAGCTGATAAAAAGTAGTTTCATAATTTTTGATAAAGAAAACTCAAATATCAGTAATCAAAATGAAAATAGCTACTAGAGCTAATAAATGAATTCAGCAGTCATAGGATATAAGAACAACAGACAAAAATCAGTTATGTCTCTATATGCCAGCAATGAATGATCTGAAAAAGAAATTAAGAAAATAATTTCAATTTACATAGCATCCAAAAGAATAAAATACCGAGGAATGAATTTAACCAAGGAGGCGAAAAACTGAAAAACTTTTACACTGAAAACTATAACACACTGTTGAAAAAAATGAAAGCTATCCCATGTTCGCACATTGAAAGCACAGATAGTGTTGTGATGTCAGTACTACAGTGAATACTACCCAAAACAAACTGTTGATTCAATGCAATCTGTAATAAAATTTTAAGTCTTTTTTGCAGAAATGGAAAAGCCAATCTTCAAATTCTAAACAATTTCAAAAGACATCAAGAGCCAAAGAAACCTTGTGAAAGAATGACAAAGTAGGAGGTCTCATATTTCCCAATTTCAAAATGTAATATAAAGCTACAGTAACTAAAACACTATGGTACTGGTATACAGACAGACATGTAGACCAATGAAATAGAATGGACAGTCTAGACATTAACCAATACATCTATGGTCAGGAGATACTCGGGGTGCATAAGTTCATCCAGTGGAGGAAGTAACATCCTCTCCAGCAGAGGATGCTGGGACAACTGGATTTCTACATGCAAAAGACTGAAGACTGAACTTCACATCAAATGCAAATCTTAACTCACGATGAATCGGTGATCTAAATATAAGAACTAAAATCACAAACCTTTTAAAAGAAACATAGGGAAAGCTTTGGGACCTAGTTTCTTGCAATGGATTCTTAGCTATGACATCAAAAGCATAAGTAACAAAAGACAAAATAGATAAACTAGACTTCACCAAAATTAAAAACTTTTGTGCAACAAATGACCTTATCGAGAAAGTAAAAAGAAAACCTATATGACAGAAGAAAATATTTCGTAACTACATATTTGATGAGGGTTTAATATCCCACATTTATATCCTACAACTCAACAACAAAACACAATTAAGTTATTTCACAATAAGCAAATGACCCAAGTAGAGATTTCATTAAAGAAGATATACAAATGATCAATAAGCCCATGCAAAAATGCTTAGTGATTAGTCTTTATGGAAACGAAAATCAAAACCTCAATGAGATACCACTTCATAACCACCAGGATGACTATTACCAGGGGAAAAATGAAACAAGTGTTGACGGGGATGTGAAGAAATCGTAACCCTCATGAATTACTGGTGGGAGTGTAAAATGATACAAGGCCACTCTGGAAAACAGCTTTCAGTTCCTCAACATGTGTTATGAGAATTACCATGACCCAGCAATTCCACTCATAGGTACACACCCAACAGACATGAAAGAAAAGACTCAAAATGAATAGGTGCACACCAACATTCATTTCAGCATTCTTCACAATAACCCCAAAATGGAAATAACTCAAGTGTCCCTCAACAGACAGATACAAGTGGAATGACATACAGTAATAAAGAGAAATCAAGAAATAGTGTTATGATGCATGTCATGCCGTGGATAAACCTTGTAACAATCAAGCTGAGTGAAAAAGACAAATATTGTGTAGTTGTGCTTACATGAAACATGGAGAATAGGGAAATTCTTAGAGAAAAAGTTTGTTAGTGATTACCAGGGGCTGGGAGGAGGTGGAAATGGGAATTTATTGTTTAAACCAATGCCAAACCCATTGCCACACACTGGTTAGGGGGTACTGAACATCTGTTTAAAAACCCCATTGCTGTCAAGTCAATTCCAGCTCACGGTGACCCTGCCATATAGAGTTTCCAAGGAGTGCCTGGTGGATTTGAACTGCTGGCCTTTTCGGTTGGCAGGTAGAGTACTTAACCAGCACATCACCAGGTCTCCTGAGTATCTGTTTAACAAAAAAAATCCAGTGCCATCAAATTGATGCCAACTCATTGCAACCCTACAGGACAGAGTAGAGCTGCCCCATAGAGCATCCAAGAAGCACATGGTGGATTTGAACTGCAGACATTCTGGTTAGTAGATGTAGCACTTAACCCCTACGCCACTGTTTAGGGTGATGAAAACCGTGAGGAAGTGAGTAGCAGTGACGGCTCCACAACACGGTGAATATAATGTCAGTGAGTTGACAAAACAGGACCCCCCAAAATGGCTCCAATGGCAAATGTTTTGTCATTGATATTTTGCCACAATAATTTTGAAAATATAGCATATTTTTTTATTTTTCTGTGACACATAGACAAAGAAAAGTAAAGGCAGATGTTATGCAATGTCCGTACCACATTAATATTATGACTATTATCATATTAAAAGCTGCTTTAGATAATTAATGCAAACAATCCAATAAAATGTGCAAAATTACATAAAGAAGAAATTTAGAAAGGAATCCATAGAAATGAAGAGCATATTTTTAAAGAAAACGCTAAGAGAAATTCATAGAAAAGAAAGTATTTTGGGTGCATCAGGCTGCCAAAAACTAAAGAATTACATTATACACATAAGTTTGTGGAGGACTGATCACTGGTACCCACTATTTGTAGGAATATTAATTGGTGCATCCCCCCATATTGGTGAGTGGCATCTGGGGTCTTAAAAGCTAGCAAACTGCCATCTGAGCTATACCAAATGGCCCCAACTCATCCAGAACAGACAATCACTAAGAACAGCAAAGACATGAGGGAAAAAGAGCCCAGGAGACAGAAGGACCCGTGTGAATGGGTGACTGTATCAACATGAGATCAGAAGAAACAGATGGTGCCCGGGCACCACCAAAGACAGCCGTGATGGGGTGCACAATGTCAAGTCCCAGTGACAACACGAGAAAAAGAGGAGTGCACCTCAAGAACTCTGCTAAAAGACCTCAACTGATGGTCTGGAGGGCTGGGGGTTCCCCAGGAGCATGGCCCCTAGACCTGTTGCTGCCCCTGATCAGAAAACACTACTGGGGTCAACTCTTTGGGCAGGAATGGACTGAACTTTGTGATAAAATGTAACTGTGTGGTGTGTGTATTTTATGGTTCTATGCATCTATAAGATGCTGTCCTAGTGGCCTCTTACTAGAAGGGAGAGGAGGAAGTGGAGAGCAGGGCATAGGAGATTGTCAGGGGCACATGACATGTACAGGATGAAAAGGAGGAGCAGGCCGTCACCAGGCAAGGAGAGCAGACGGAGCTGCAGATAAGCAAGCAGGCAAACTTAATTTGGATTGCATACTTTCACTTAATCACACACACAAAAAAACAAACAAATCAGTGCTTTCCTCTTAGAAATCAATTCAGTAATACCCGTGAAAATGTAAAATGCATGTATCCTTCAACCTAACAAGACTTCTTGTGAGTGTCTACACCAGAGAAACACTCAGCATGACATCATTTTTGGAACATGTTTTCTAATTAGAGGAATAGAAAAGTGTTGGTCAGTTGGGAAATTCCTAAATAAGTGATGGTATACCTGCATTACAGAATTCTGTCAAAGTTTAAGATAATCAAATATTCTCAAGTATACAAATGCTAGCAGAAAATGAGTATGCATAGGATTTTCCCACATGTGTAATATAACAAGAACTTACTTATGTTTGTATGTATTTAGGCATGGACACATTGCAAAAAAGTCTAGAAGGGGAAATGCCACTGCCCTGATACTCGTCACTTCTGTGGAAAGGACTGAAATTAGGGAGGAGGTGGATGCTGGAAATAACGCTTTCACTTTTCTAGCATCTGGGGTCTTAAAAGCTGGTAAGCAGCCATCAGAGTAGCGCCCACTGCTGCCAACTCGCCTGGAGCAGACGCCAATGAAGTACATCAAAGATACAAGGGAAGTATGATCCCAAGAGACAGAACAGGCCACATAATCCAGAGATGACGTCAGCACGAGAGCAGAAGAACCAAGGTGATGCCCGGCCACCACTAATGACCTCCCTGACAGGAAGTACAACACAAGCGCCCTTGACACTGCAGCAGAAAAACAGGTACGCAGAACTTGAACTCTATTAAAAAGACCGCACTTGATGGTCCAACAGATTGGAGGGTCTCCAGAAGACAGAGCCCCAGGACTCTCTGTTAACCCAGAACTGAAATCGCTCTTGAAGCCAACTCTTCAGACAAAGATTGGACTGGACCATAAGACACAAAATGACTCTGGCGAAGACCGTACTTCCCAGTTTAAGTACATACATAAGGCTAACTGGACAGCCCCCATCCAGATGTGAGAGGAGAGGGGACAGGGCGACAGGAGCTGGTTGAATGGACACAGGAAATAAAGGACGGAAAGGAGGAGTGTGTTGGAACAGTGTATGAAAAGCAGATAGCGTTACACACCAATGGGTGCACAAGGTTTCATGTGCAAATTGACTTAGGTTATGAACTTTCACTTGAAACAAAATAATTTTTAAAAAAGAAGAAGAATAGAAAACCAAAGAGGTAATGCCTGTAAAAACATATAAATAAATAAAGCAGAAACATGAAAGCAGGAAAAAATGGACAGAACTGGGGAGCCTGGAGCAGAAGGAGGGAGAGCGCCAAGACCCTGAGGGAATCGCAACCAACGTCATCAAATAACTGGTGTACAAATTTTAAAATGAAAAAGTAATCTGTGCTGTGAGCTTTTACGGAAAGGACAACAAAATGTAAAAATTAAGAAAAAAAGATTTTTACTTTTTGTTCCATATTTCTCTGATAGCACTTTTTAAATTTATTTTATTTCATTTTAAAAAATTAAATAGTTTTCCTATGTAGCCTATATACTAGTAATAATTAATCGGAAAAAATTATTTTAAATGTAATTCATGGGAGAAAATTATAGATATGTGTTCGTGTGTATATGTAATTTTTTGACCTAATAATATATATCAAAACAGATACGTAATAGATTAAAGATTAACATTTAAAAATCATAAACAATGTGATACTAGTGAGCAGTGTGCTTCCTAGTTTGGGTAGATTAAGGAGACTAACTGGACAGCCCCTTCTCAGAGGTGAGAGCAGACGACGGAGGACAGGAGCTGGCTGAACGGACAAGGGAAAAATACTGGATGGAGGGGAGAAGTGTGCTGTCACAGGGTGGGGAACAGCAGCTAGAGTCACCTGGCAAAGTGTATGTTTTTGTATGAGAAACTAACCATAAACGTAAACTTTCACTTAAAAGCACAATGAACAAAATAAAAATTTAGAATAAAAAAATCGTAAATACATAAGGTAAGTTTAGAGTCTATTAAGATAATGATACACTCGTATGTCATATGTATCAAACAAAGCACTTGTTTGATACACTTACATCCTTTTATATCATTAGAAAATACCATGTACAAAATTAACAGGCAAATGAAAAACTTGGACAAAAACAACTACAAGAGATATAAACAGCAAAGGATAAATATCTTTAATATATGAAGAGATCCTACAGTTCAAATGAAAAATCAAATGTCCAAAAGGAAAACCAAAGAGACATGATATACAAAAGAGATACAGATATTCATTTTATACGTGTGTGTGTGTGTGTGTGTGTGTGTGTGTGTATGGCATTTAAGAAAGGCAAAGTAAAATTAGCCCTTTACATACCAAGTTGGTATTACTTTGTTAAGTAATATTCGGTATTAGTAGAATATAAGAAAAAAGGTAACTGCCATAATTTAAGGATGAGGGTATTACTGTCAGGTGCTATCTAACCAATCCCAACTCACAGCAACCCTACAGGACACAGTAGAACTGTCCCATAGAGTTTCCTAGGCTGTGGGAGCAGATCAACAGGTCTTTCCCTCAGAGCTACTGGGATGTTTAAACTGCTGACCTTTCGGTTAGCAGCCAAGAGTTTAACCACTGTGCTGCCAGAGGAAGTATAATTTGATGATATACCCAAATAGCAATTTGGCAACAGATATTAAACCCTTTAAATGTGCATTCCCTTTAACCTGACAATTCCACTCCTAGCAATTAAACCTAAGGAAATAATTAAGAATGTGTACAAAGATTTAGCTAAAATGATGTTCATCAAAGTATCATTTATAAAAATGCATCTAGATTGCCCTTCCTCCTTGTCTGCTGCAATGGAGGCAGGGGGACCGGAAATTCAGAAAGAGAAAATTAGACAGGATGTCTCCCAAGGATGAGGTGGAGGGAAGGAGTTAAAAGGGCAGAGTGGTGGTGGGGGCAGCAGAGAAGCAGAAGACTGGCTCAGGCAAGGCACACTTCGTCACTCCAGAGAAAAGCGGGACAATCTTTTCTCAGTGCCGTCTTCCATTCAAAAGCGTGCACCTGCGGCCCCTCAGGATTGGTAATGAGGTCCCCAAAACAACCATTCATAGTAACCACACCAGGTCAGAGAGAACAAGGCAATTGATTCCTTAATTCTCATTTTCCTTTTCCCAAACAGAACCCCAGTCACCGTTTATGACTCAGCGACGAGGAGCGCTTCTTCACGTCGAAAGAGAAAAAAATAACAAAAATCCATCTATCTGTTCACTCACAGAACACTGAAATAATAAATCATGGCACTATGATACGGTCATGCAATTACTTTTGCTCTCATCAAAAAGAATGCAGAAGAATACATTAAATTAGTATATGAGGTTTTCCCATATACACGCAAAAGCTAGATGATGAGAAAGGAAGACTGAGAAAGAACTGATGACTTCGAATTGTGTTAGTGAAGCTTACTGAACATAAGACGAGCTACCAAAAGAACAAACAAATCTGTTTTGGAAGAAGTACAACCAGAACGATCCTTATGAGCAAGGATGTGAAGACTATTACGTCTCACATACTTTGGACATGTTATCAGGGTTATCAGTCCCTGAAAAAGGACATCATGACCGGTAAAATGGGTAACAAAAAAAAGTCACTGTTATCAAGCCAACCCAACTCATCACAACACTATAAAAACCAAAGCCAAACACACTGCTGTAGTCAATTCCGACTCATAACAACCCCAAAGGTCAGAGTAGAACTGCCTGATAGAGTTTCCAAGGAGCACCTGGCAGATTTGAATTGTTGACCTTTGAGCTAGCAGGTGTAGCTCTTAACCACTACACCAGCAGGGTTTTCCATGACCCTATAAACCCCATTCCACTGCCGTTGAGTAGGGTCCAACTCACAGATACCCTAGAGGTCAGAGTAGAACTGCCCCATAGGGTTTCCAAGGAGCACCTGGCGAACAGAATAAAACTGCCCTATAGAGTTTCCAAGGAGCACATGGTGGATTTGAACTGCCAACCTTTTGTTTAGCAGCCAAACTCTTAACCACGAAACCGCCAGGGTTTCCCAGTAAAGTAGAACATCAGCAAAAAAGAGGAAGACCCTCAATGAGATGGATTCACACAGTGGCTGCAGCAACAAGTTCAAGCAGAGCAAGAACTCTAAGTATGATGCAGGACAGGGCAGTATCTCACTCTGTCATACTTAGGGTCACTGTGAACTAGAGCTGACTCCAGGACCTTTAACAACAACATATGAGGTATAATCCCGTTTTATGTACCACAACCAAAAAGAAAACATTTGTACACCAGAAAGTCCAGCAGAACACTCCGAAGAATCACCACTGGTGATCAGTGAGGGGTTTCCATTTCCTTCACGTTGCTCGTCTCTGTTTTCTAATTTTTCAAAATAAGCTTGTGCATAACGGTAAGAAAAATAAGTGAGATATATCTTGAAAAGAAAGAAATGCCTCGCATAGATTTTCATCATGCAGGGTACCATACAACTCATCTGTCAATCATACAGGACATATTAAACCAGGAAGGGCAGAACCACAGCAGTCTGGCCTGGTTCTGACTCCAGTGACCCTTTTTCCAGCCACCTGTTGCATTCTAGGTTCCTAAGTGAGAAAAGTGGCAAGCGCAAAAGAGACAACTTCTGCAAAAAGAAATTCCTTTCCCCTAAGGGTAATGGCCAGACTCTTACATGATTACAGTTACCCCTGTGTCTACACCAGGAGCAACAGGGTCTGTGGAAGCACCTCCTGTCTATTCATTTGTGTCTTCTTTGTTACATCTTTTTGTTGACTTTGCAAAGCACACACATTTTTTTCATGAAGCATCACCATAAGAAACTCTTACATGGCAGTAATTTATGGGAAGCACTAATACTTTGTGATGACTGGAATTGAAATAAATGTCTTCACTACAGAGGCCTGATCTTCTGATGGGGTCATGTAGTGAGGCAACAGACACCTACTGAAGATCACCAAGTGTCGGCCTTGAGCAGTCTTTAAAAGGAAAACCAGCAGAACAAACCTCAGTGTATAAACAGAGATCTGGAAGATGGTGCCAAACGCTGCTGGATGACCCAAGTTTTTCCAATGTTCTGGGCTAAAAATAGCCATTTTCTATCTCAACTATTTATTAAAAAAAAATTTCCCTCAAGCAAATTCCAATTCACAGTGACACTGTAGGACGGAGTATGGCTGTCCTATAGGATTTTCTAGGAGTGGCTGGCAGATTCTAACTGCTGACCTTTTGGTTAACAGCCATGCTCCTAACCACCATGCCATTTCTTCAAATTATCCTCCCCAAGAACAGAACTCTCCGGAGCATTCTTCTGTCTCTGGCTAAAATCCCTGATGGGCTAGAGCAAAGGGGAGCAAATTTCAAAGAAAGCACTTTCAATAAGCCATCTCCCTCCCATCCCCAGGGCCCCATTGTGACATCCTGCTGTGGACATCTGCTCCTGGGTCCTCTCCAGGTCCCACAGCGCAGGTGGCTGTCCTGCCTCCCACTCTCCCTATGTGGGCTGCTTCTTGGCCAACCCTAACCACACTTGACCAGGTGTGCCCTCCCCTTGGCGCCACCACTAGAGCACACACACATGTACTGGGGATATCTGTACCTCTCCATATGCCCTGCACATAACACATGTTTTTCACGTAGCACGTACACAGTGACTATTGACTGGTGTGCAAATTCTCCAGGTGTCTGATTGGAAAGGTGCCTTTCCGTGGAGGAGATCCACGCATCTTAGATAAGTAGTGCTGACCTCCAGGGGGACAGAAAGCACAGGTCGGGAACACTTACAGTGCACTTAATGAAGTGCTAGCTCTGAAAACCACCTTCTGCGCTAGGACAGTGTATCCATGAGCAGGGAACAAGAGGATGGCTGTCAAAAAGGCCGGCAGAGGAGAGCAGCCTTGGATGGCTCAGCTGAGGTCATGAAGCTGTCTGAACACCGATAGAGAGGGAGGCCCTAGTCTGAGGTCTCTGTGGCACCCATCAAGCCTAGAAGACGGATTTCTGAGATTCCTTTCAGCCCCAGGTCCTTAGGGGTTTAACACGAGGAGGTCCCCAAGGCCAGGAGCAGCCACGAGGAAGACAGTAACAGGAGTGGCACCAGTTATAGCCATGATTCTCGCTGTAGATGTGACCTGCCACTGAGCCAGCCCCTGAGTCACAGCAACCCGATGCACAAGACAACAAAACTCTGCCCAGTCCTGTGTCATCCCCTTTGGTGGCATATCAGACCATTGTGATCCACAGGGTTTTCATCGACTGATTTTAAGGAAGTAGATTTTCACCAGCCCCTTCTTCTGGGTCTCCTCTCAGCCTGTAAGCTCTGCCAGAACCCACTCAGCATCACTGCAGCCCACAAGCCCCGAGTCAGCTGGTGCCACTCTATCCCAAGCACCACAAGCGGGTGGCTTTAAAAGAGAAATGTCACTGTCACAGTTCAGAAAGCTACAAGTCCAAGTACCTTATGAGACCATCGTGTCATAGACCACGTCAGGCCCAAGGGACATACTCTGATCTCAGTGGGTTTTCTTGGTTATCGAGAGTGCCAGCTCTCTGCTCACTTCTCTCTTCTATATCCCGTAGGCTTGTAGATTGAGTCTTGCCTCACCAATACAACTGCTACACATTCTCCCTCATCACAGGGTAAGACTTAGACAACTCACAGCAAAAATCACCCCACACTGGGAACCATGGCCCAGTCAAATCGATATACCCGTTGTTGGGGGGTACACAAGGCAATCCATAGCACATGCCTTTACGGACCGGCCAAGGGTGGCTGTGCACAGGTGCACTGGCAGAAACGAAACCTTACCTCCCTCATGAAAGGCAAGAATTCTGCTGAACCACCAACACCTCAACACACCCGGTGTGTGCCGGTGAGTCAGTTCCAACTCACGGCAGCTTTGTAGGACAGAGCAGAACTTCCCTGTAGAGTTTCCTAGGCTGAGACTTTTAAGGGAAGTTATCGTAACATCTCTTGTCCTGTGGAGCAGCTCGTGGGTTTGAACCACAGAACCTGCTGTTAACGGTCAAGCACCTCACTGTGGCATGCGTCTTAGATGTTAGTTCACTTAACCCTTACCACAACTGAAAATCATTATGTCACTGTCATACTCACTTTGTAGGCAAAGAAAATGAGGCACAGAGAGAACTCACAGTGCTGAGACGTGACCCAAACAATACTGTCTCCGTGCACCAGGCATGGAACTGCTAAACCACGGCCACCTCAAGCAGCCCTGCTAGTAAGGTGGCTGGAAGTTCCAGTGACTCTGGAGTGGAGAAAAACAGTGTCTCTTTTCTTTCAGCCGTAAATAATGGTAGCTACTGGTGGCATTGTGGTTAAGCACAAAATCTGCTAACCAAAAAGTCAGCAATTCAAATCCACCAGCTACCCTTTGGAAATTCCATAGAGCAGTTCTACTCTGTCCTATATGGTCGCTATGAGTCAGAATCGACGCAGCGGCAATGTGGTTGATCTTGATTTTGCTTCCTGGAGTCTATGCCTTGGACCGGGCTCCCAGTGAGACCAGAAAGCCCTGGAGGACAGAGTTCCCTCTCTGGCGTATTTACCCAAGTGGATGTGTGCACATGCGACACAGACCTTAAATAAAACAATGCTGGCTGCCAGCCAGTCCAGGTGCCATTTTTCTTTTCGGGATTAGCAGCAAGGAACATGGGAAAGAACAGGCAGTGCACTGTGGTTAAAAGACCTGGAATGAATGGCAGTGGGGAAATAAAAGTAAGCCAGGGCCAGTGGAGGGAAAGTCTGCGAGGATTACGTTGCCTAACTTCACCCTTAATTCTCACCACTTCTCCAGCCACATGGGGATGCCACTTTCAGTTAAGCACCAGCTGTTCCCTGAGAACCTGCTGCTGCCATCCTGTCTCTGGAAGTATTGGTGGCCTCTCTTCGAAGGCCAAAGCTTAGGCCCTACCGTCTGAAGAGCACCACCTGGGAAATAACATACCCAATGGCAAATCGAGAGTGGTGCACCCAGGACGGGGAGACCAGCCAGGAAAGCACCACTGGAGCCCAGCCCAGAGAGGCTGCTGCCTGCAGACGATCGCGCGCCCTCTGCTTTCTGGGCTGCGGCTTTGCGGGAGGCACAGGCTTCAGGGGCTTCTTCAGTTAAGCCAGCAGGACCTCGGGAACCAGCACTCCCCAGGGAGGGGCCCAAAGCCCGACTGTCAGCAGCCCCCCGCGGCGGACCTCGTCTCCCCGGCCGCGCTGCAGGCAGCTGGGACACCTGGAAGGATGCTGCAGCGAGGGGCGCTGCCCGCTTCCCGGAGAGGGAAAGACAGGCACGCTCTGGCGCAGCCTCTGACCCTTGACTCTCACTTTCCTGCTTTCAGCATTTTTTTGGAACGAGCTTGTCTTTTCAAAGGGCTGCCTTGTCTTCTTTGCACATTTTCATGAAATGATGTAAAAGGGGTGATTTCTAAAAAGAAAAAAATATCGCCGTGCTGAAAAATGCAAAGAGAAGGGCTGTTTGTCACCATTCCATCGCCTGAAATGCCCAGATCATGTATGCTTCGGAGGCTAGGGCTGACAATACGTTATTGATGCCTTCCTCAGTAACTGCCAGCGAGCGTTCCCCAAGTGCGGCCAGGAGGGGCACTGGGGTGCAGGAAGCACCCACCCGGCCCCTCCTGGGTGGGAAAGCCCGCAAAGGTGGCAGCGTTCCTGCCTGAGGCCAGAGGACAACACCATCGAATGTAAACATTTCTTTCTCAGCCACAAAGAGGGAGCTGCCATGTGGGGCTTCGGGTTTGGGCCTCAGAATAAAGCCTTTGTCTCTGCGAGATGCAAGAGGGTGAGAGGTCCCTTCTAAAGCGTTCTACAGGAATGGAGTTTGGTTTTAAAAATCAGAAGCCCGATTTTAACTACATTCTATATAGTGATTGCGCTGGGGAAGTAACCTGACTTGATAAGCTGTCGAGCAGCAACTTGAGAACTGCATCTTTAAACTCCTGTTTACAGGGGTATCTGCAAGCTTTCCTAACACAGGTGGGACGAGCAGGAGTTCCTTGTGAGAAGAGGAAATAGACACCGGGCTGCAGGGGTGGGAACAGGTGGTTCCAAGTGATCACAGTCCCCAGCACCATTTCAGGGTGAGCGCTGCTCCCTCCAGAAAGGGAAGAACTAAATCTTCTTCTGGCCCTTCTGAGACGGCCTTAGAAGTAGTATGCTGTTCCAGATTTCAAAAGGTTAGCTTCAATGAACCTGACATCAGTATAACCCAAAATAACCCATTCAAGAGAAAAGTAAGAAATAATTGCTGTTTTCTCTTTTTTTTCCCCCTCTGCTGTATTGCTATAATGATTTTGCATAACAGATTGAACAAAGCAGTGTTGTGACAGGTGGTAGAATTCAGCTAGTAAGCACCGAGACAGGGTTCAATTTAGTTTGTGAATCCTTTAATTGTTGTGCAGCTAATTAAAGAAGGTTCTTTACACTCGCAAGTGTTTACCGTTGCTAGTATGCATACATGAAAAATTAAATTGTGCCTTCAAGGGCTGAGAACTATAGAAAAATCATAGCTGAGGCTGCAACATGCTTACCCGCTCAAAATAGCTGCTTTTCACAATCGGAATTTGTAAAACTTTTTGCTAAGCAAATATAGAGCTAATTAGAAGTGTTCGTTGGACCAATTAACATTTAAATAAATAAGCCATATTGCACATTTCACAGTCTTTATTTAATGATGCTTCTAACTCTTTGGAAAGATTCTCTTAAGTACAAATAAGTTGTCATAAAAATGAAAGATAAAAATAACCCCATAACGGTATGTGCTATTTTTTCCTTTTGCCTTGAAGTCCTTTCCTGAAGCTCTGTACCTGTAATTGCAGAAGAAAAGAAGAAAAACAACACAGCTACCATCCACAAATCCACATCTTCCTTCTCTCTTCTCTACTTACCTTTCGTTCTTTGAATAGAAACAGGAAAATGTGTTTTATTACTATTTAAATTGTTGTGATAATTCTGTTTACTTACGGTTTTTACCCGACAATAGAGAAATCTGTTCTAGAAAATCCCACTCCAATCTGAAAACATGCGTAAGCCAGGAAAGGAAGTTGGGGGTGGGGGTGGGGGGGCGCCGTGAAACAGCCGTATCTGGGAGTGGGGCAGAGGAAGCAGTCTGGGAAGTTCCCTCACACATGCTCACATGCAGAGCGAACCCCTTAACAGCACCCCCAGAGTCTGCAGGCTGTACTCCTGTTCTGCCAGGGTCCAGGAGAACTGGGTGGCAGGAGCCTCGCCCAAACCTCAGAATCCTTTCTCAGTCTCAAAGATCGAGCATTGTACGCAGGTAACCTGAAGAAAAGAGAGAATTCAAAAGTATGCCCAGACAGGAAGGACTAACTGATCTTTGACAAAGGTACAAAAGCCATTAAGCAGAGTAAGGGTTGGTTTTTTCCAATAAATGATGCTAAAGCCATTGAATGTCTGTCACAGAAAAAAAAATTTCTTTTTGGGTAAGAATTAACTCAAAGTAAATCACAGATTCTAATGTAAAACATAAAACTGTAAAGTGTTTAGATGACAATATAGGAAAAAGCCAGCAGGACCAAGGCCTTGGTCAAGAGTTCTTATATATGACATCGAAAGTACAACCCCTACAAAGAAAAATCGATAGACTGGATCATCAGAAATAAAATTTTTGTCCTGCAGAAAACCCTCTTAAGAGGATAAGAAGATGAGATAGCAACTGGGAGAAAAGATCGCCAAATCACATATCGGACAAAAGACGTCTATGGAAAATGCATGAAGAACTCTCAAAACGTGAGAGCGAAAACAGCGCAGTTAGTAACGGAGCATAAGATGCAACATGCGCCAGCTGCCTTTGAGTGGGTTCTGACTCACGGTGACCCCGTGGGTCTGTGCACAGCAGCGCTCAGTGGGGATTTCAAAGGCTGTCACCTACGGGGAGGAGATCATCAGATCTTTCTTCTGAGGTGTTTCTGGGTGGGTTCAACCCACAAACCTTTCAGTTAGTAACCAAGCACTTAAGCCTTTGCTCTACCCAGGAAACCATGGAGCACTTCCCGGCAACGAAGATCAAACTAGGAACACACTCAAACAAGCCCATTTCCACTGAGTCCACTCTGACCCACTTGATACCATGTGCTATAGGTGTGTTCTTAGCTGAAATCATTACAAAAGCCGATTGCCAGGCCTTTCTTAAGTGGCAGCCAAGAACATGATAATGATAAGGGAACATAGGTGAGAGGTACATGGGACCTCTCTGTAATGTCTTTGCAAATTCCTGTCGATCTTTAATTATTTCAGAATCTTACGTTAAAAGGAAAACTAAAAGGAAAAAAAGACGTTAAAAGGAAAGCTAAAAATGCATTTTAAAGTCACTCACTCTCTTGCATTTGTACAATCTAACACCCTAGCCCTTGATCTAGGGGTAAGTCCTGAAGTCCACATTCAGCAGTCACGGCAGAGTGGTTAAGAGCTTGGCTGCTGATCAAAGGGAGAGCAGTTGGAATACACCAGCTGCTCCTTGGAATTCCTGTGGGGCAGTTCTACTCCGTCCTCCAGGGTTGCTATGAGTCAGAATCAGCTGGATGGCAACAGGTATTTTTTATTATTTTTGTTTTATAACTGTGGTATAACTCTGTCTGCCATTCTTTCCTCTGATGTTGGTTCTCTCTCCCACGCCCGCTTATTTCTGAAGACACGTTACCCTCTCTTAAGGTCTTTTGATCCCTAAAACCTTGTAACCGCTAAGAGATCTCATCACTGAGCTTGGCTTGCAGTACTGCACACCAGTTTAATAAAGGCTGATGATCATTTAAGTACATGAGGCAGATTTGTGAAGATTATATATAATAATACTGATAGCCAAGAGACTGAATGAGGGTGAGGTGGAAATGACAGAAAACATTACCTTGAAAGTTTTGTTGTTGTTTTTTTAACTTTTATAGTGAGATCATTATAGGTACACATAAAAGGCAAGAACCTTTTGCCCAGTTTTCTGTGTCTCGTACGAGTACAGTAAGTACAAAAGCAGGAAATGGCACGGGAATGGCACACCAGCTTGATGAAGAGTTGCCCACTACTACACGCACTCTGCTCTGTATGTGTACATGCATGCATTTAGTTCTGTGGAGTTCTGTCTCAGGTGCAGACTCACAGGGCCACTGGCACAGTTAGCACATTGAACGGTGGTATCACAGAGGTCCCTCGTAACTGTTTCCTTCAGAGACAAGCGAAGCACAAGAGCTGAGGCTAGCTAGAGAGTCCCAAAGCCTATGAGAATTTGCCTATACAGTGAAAATCTCCCACTTAGAGTGCAAAGTACAAATTTAGACCCTGTGAGCATCAGACATCAAAGAACCATGAGATTTAGGGGACAAACTACTGGACAGGTGTTGTCCTTCTTCTCAGTTGAGTCTTGAGGTACAATTTTCAGCCCTGGGCTCTGTTACCCCAGCCCTGAAAAGCAGAAAGTTCTAACAAACAACAAATACTTGGATTTTCATCCTTGGCCCCTTGGGAGGCAGAAACACCAACCAGGAGTCTGGCGAGAAGCTAGGGAGGAAGAAGCAGGCTTCCAGAAAGGCCAGGGCTACTATCTGGCTGGAGGGTCAGTGAGCCTTTTAAAGTAGCCCTCACATGGCAGAAGAGTGGTAGGACATCCCATGAGAGGCTCCCTGTCTCCCCAGCTACCAGCACTGCCGCCTCCCTGAGATTGCTGCCCTGTGACTGTTGGCAGGCCTGCGTCCCTGAGTGGCCACACGAAAGACAGAGGAAGGAAACCAATCTGAGAAACAGCCAAAACACAAAAGGAAACCACACACTTCCACAACTCCCAGCTGATCCAGAAAATTTAAGTCAAGTTCAATATCTCTTTCAAGTTGGTTATTTGGGGAGCCCTGAGAGCACAAGTCGCAACCCCCTCCCACCTGTCACTTTGCCATAGCCCAGTGGCTTGCATATTGCCATGATACTGGAAGCTATGCCACCAGTGTTTTCAAATACCATGCAGTCACCTGGGTGGACAGGCGTCTACAGGGCTTCTGGAGTAAGACAGATTAGGAAGAAAGATCTGATGATCTACTTCCAAAAACCCTCTGGATCTGGCCAGGTAATGTCTCATGAAGTGATGGAAGACAAGCCTTTAGGATGAACCAATCCCGCTGCTGTCGAGTCAACCCCAACTCACAGTGGCCCTATACAACAGAGTAGAACTGCTCCATAGTTTCCAAGGAGCAACTGGTAGACTCAAACTGCCCATCGTTGGGTTAGCAGCCATAGTACTTAACCACTGTGCCCCTGGGGTTTCCCCTACCCCGAATGGAAGACACTCAAAAGCCACAGTAGCTACAACAACGTACTTGAACATGGTAGTAACAGAACCCAGGTCATTGGACCCCTCAGCAGGAAGAAATCTTCTCATCTGGATTCCCTCCTGCAGACAAAACCATCCTCTGGGGTGTGGCGGAGGGGCTGGCTCAGCGTCCCTCTACTCGAGTAGAAGACTGACTTTTCCTGTGACTAGTGCTTTTTGTTTCATGAGAAATCATTTTGAAAAACATAGTAAAAACAAAAATGGAAGTGTCCTCATTATCTTAAGTCTTCTGTTCCAAACCAATCTTAGATTATTTTAAACTAAATCGTTAAAAATCTCCCCTTCACAGTGAAACAAAAATGATGGTGAGAGACAGAGCCTTGCTCCACCTGAGACTCTGTGAGGCGCGGCGGGGCACAGCTTTAGAACCATGTTTCACCGCCACAGAAGCAAAGCTTGGAGATGAAGACAAACCTGTGCTGAAGTTCAACTGTACACACAAGTCAGGGGAACGGAAGGGATCTTCCATGCCACGGTGCTCCTGGAGCGTTCCTTCTGGGCAGCTATGCCAAAGGACTGGGCGACCCCAGGCCACCTGCCTGCGGGATTCCTGGCCTGTCACTGCAGAGCCGTCACAGCCAACCACCTGCGTGCAGCACGTGGGCCAGCCGGACGGGATCGTAACACTAAACCCTGACCTACCCATCTCAAACCAGCCAAGTCAGCCAAGTGCTGTCGAGTCGGATCCCACTCATGGCGACCCTCAAACCAGCCACATGTCTCAGATATTTTAGAAGCTACATACCGGGTGAAAAAAAAAATGCCACCTTTATGATTTATTTATTTGCTATTCTTTTGATCAGGAGCCCTGATGGCGCAGTGGTTAAAGCACTCAGCTGCCAACCAAGAGATCAGCAGTTCGAATCCACCAGCTACTGCGTGGGAGAAAGATGTGGCTCCCTGCTTCCAAACAGATTGCAGCCTTAGAGGCCCTATGGGGTCAAAATGACAGCAGTGGGCTTTTGGATTCCCTTTATGATGTCCCAAGATGGCCATTTGTTTCAGACCATCTGATTGTAGGGTCGTAAAGTCCCTGTCCCAAGCTAGTTCCTTTATTATTTTTTTTCAGAGTATCCCAAAAATGATACAGAAAGGGGTAGAAGTGAAGATTCACCTAAGGTTTTTCCCTCCTTTCCACGGCACAAGGCCCACCAGTAGCCTCTCCCCAGGCAATCACAAGAGGTGTTAACACAAGGAGCACAAGGAGCAATCACACTGCAGCCACCTTCTCACCAGGCCCTGAGCCTGTCACATCAGTCAGCTTATCTTCAGAAGCCACCACGTTCACAACGAGCTGAGGTGAGATGGGAACCAGATCCAGTGACCTCAGACCTGCTGCTCTTTTCTCTGTGCTAGAGTGTCTCCCAGCATCGGTCGGGGCTTCTCCTGTGGGAACCGAGGCTGCCGGGAAGCGGAGACTGGCTTCTCACCTGTAACTTGCACATTAAGCTGCTTAACAGACAGAACAAGCAGTTACCACGAAATATGGCAGAAAAGGACACTGTCCTGTCTTTTTTTGCTGGTGGGGTCTGAGTGGTGGTACTCATGAGCACAGGCAAGAGGCACGGAAAAAGAAAAGGAAACTTTTTCTGGTGCAAATGAGCAGACAAATTAGATACACCTGGCCTAGTCGGACTCTGGTAGCCCTGCTGGCATAGTGGGTAAAAGCTACCTCTGCTAACTAAAAGCTTAGCAGCTCAGATCCACCAGGTGCTCCATGGAAACTCTATGGGGACAATTCTACTTTGTCCTGTAGGGTCACTGTGAGTCAGGATTCACTCAACAGCAGTGAGATTTTTGGAGTCATATACCTGAGTATGTATTTGAGGAGGAGGCAGAGAAGAAGTAAAAAGAAGGTTGTTTAAGGAAATGAGCATTTACAAATGCAAATCCAGTAGCTACATGCTTACACATATAAACCTATCACTAGTTAGACAACTAACTACCCACTGGTAAAGAGAATTACTCAATTTATATACAGAATCACAATAGATAAGGAGACAAGAGGTAGATGTACTTGTCGGACTGGCTTCAGAGAGCACAGGTAATCTTATACATACACATATATGTACATATGTATATATATATGTGTGTATATATATATATATACACACATACGTATATAATGCCACTAAGTCAATTCTGACTCATAGCAATGCTACAGAGAGAGTGGAACTACCTTCATAGAGCTTCCAAGGAGTCTCTGGTGGACTTGAACTGCGGACTTCTGGTTAGCAGCCATAGCACTTAACCACTACATCACCACGGTTTCCAAAAAAGAATACAAAAGCCCTTACAACTGGGCCAAGAAGCAACATTATCACAACAAACAGAGAAAAGACTAAAGTTACCAAAGATTCCATTTTACTTGGATAGCTCATCAACATCCACAGAAGCAGCGGTAAAGAAGTCAAAAGACGAATGACACTGGGCAAATCTGCTGCAAAAGACCTCTTCCAAGTGTTGAAAAGCAGAGATCACTTTGAAGACTAAGGTTTACCTGCCCCAAGCTGTGGCATTTTCAGTCGCCTCATATACATGCAAAGGCTGGACAATGAATAAGGAGGACTGAGGAACTGAAACCTTTGTATTGCAGCATTGGTGAAGAATGTTGAATGTACTACAGATTGCCAAAAGAACAAAGAGATCTGTCCTGGAAGAAGTACAGCCAGAAGGCTCCTTAGAAGCAAGGATGGATGGATTACATCTCTCATACTTTAAACATGTTGTCAGGAAGGATGAGTTGCTAGAGAAAGACATCATTCTTGGTCAAGTACAAGGTCAGTGAGAAAGAGGAAGCCTCTCAATGAGGTAGATTGACACAGTGGCTGCAACGAAGGGTTTGAGCACAACCTTCGTGAGTCTGGTGCAGGCCCTGGAAGTGCCTCGTTCTGTTGTACATCGAGTCACTGTGAGTCAACATGAGCTGGATTTCACCTGACAACAATAACAGTGTACGCAGCACGACTCCCAGTGACCCTGCAGGACACAGCAGAACAGCCCCATGAGGTTTCCAAGGCTGTAAATCAGAAGAAGATGGCCACAGCTTTCTCCCGTGGAGTGGCTGGCAGATTCAAGCCACTGAGCTTCCCGTTAGCAGCTAAGCCCTTGAACCACTGTACCACCTGGGCTCCTTAACCATCTAATACACCTGTTGCCATAAAGTCAATTCTGACTCATAGCAACAGAGTAGAACTGCCCCATAGGGTTTCCAAGGAACATCCGATTTACTTGAACTTTCAACCTTGTGGTTAGCAGCCACAGGTCTTAATCACTGTGCCACCAGTTCTCCTTAACCCTCTAGTATAGAAACAAGGACTTTAAAGTCATTTAAGGATACAGCTGCAACAACTGACTGTCGGTGTCCAAGGGTGTCCTATGTTCTAAAAGTTCTTGTTAGAAGCTTCATCTCCTCCAGCAGTGACCATGTGTAAGAGTTAGAGCCTTATTCCATTGCCTGGCACCTCTTCTCCCCACCCAGCTCTCCTGGCAGACTCCTACTCAGCTTTCCCTGGGAGCCTAAGGTTGTTCTCCCCACATGTGGTCCACATGCCCATCTCTTTGGCCACCACACCTCCCAAACTGTTGCCGAACAGCCAGATAGCCACTGGCTTCCTTGCTTCACACCTGCCTGCAGAGCCCCCAACAATTCTTCACATAGCAAAAGGCCTTCACTGCCTTTCAGATAAAGACTAAAATCCTTAACAGCCTGTAAGCCCTGTGTCAACTCATCTCTCCTACCCAACTCACAACTTCTCCTCCCTCACTGCCCCGCCTTCTCAGACTCCCAAGTTCCTTCTGCCCCAGGGCCTTTGCACTTGTCCCCTCTGCCCAGAATGCTCTTCCCCATGCTGTACCTACTTAACCCAACTGGAGATTCCTGGGATTGCATCTTGACTGGGTCGGAGTCTCTGATCAGAGGACCTGAGGGCTCTTGGCCCCTGAGAGTTGTGATTTAACCTTGGTGCATATGCTTTTCTGATGCCGCTCTAAGCCTCCCTCCAGACTGGAAGGTCCATGAAGGCTGGGATCACACATTTTTACTCCTCGCTCTGTCCTAAAGCCACAGTAGACCTTCCATAGAATTTCGGGATGAATGAACGAACGAGCATGTGATTGAACAAATCAATTGGCCCAGCCTCCTGATGCCTTAATTTGTGTTTTTCACATGCCCATCTCCATATTTATTATGGAAGTTGCTTCTCATGGCTTTGTCCTCGATGCTCTGTGAACACGATATAAGAAGGACCTTAACCTAACGATAAAGGGTGGCGCACAGTGGTGGAGTCAATGAATGAGTGAATGAATAAATGGTAGGTGAACTCTGCAGCCTGGTGTCTGACAGTGTCATGAGCCCAGGACCAGGGAGAGCCAGTGAGCACTTTCACATGCAACCAGCAGTGTGCCCAAAATGCCCAGCAGTGCCACATGCCCGGGGCTGCCGTACTGCCACACCCTAGTTACACCTCAGGCACCGTGACGCTCAGGATCGCTGCAGTTACTCTAATTCTCCCCACAGAAAGCCTCCCATAGTAGGTATCACAAGGATGTGCTGGCTAAATAAATGAGTTAATGTCATCATCTGGGGCTAGACAGATAACACACAAGTGGTCTCCAAAATGCCATCCTACGTACCCACTGTGGTGGGTTTTTTTGAAGTCACCGAAAGCAATTTGTAGATTAAATGAGCGTGTACCCTGTCACATGTTGATCTAACTATGAGCTCATTTTCAGGACAGAGGAAAAAGAGTTAATTACTATTTTGTATCACAGGCCTCTCCTTTCTTCGACTGTAACATAATATAGTCAAATAAAGAAGTTGCTTTAGTGTAATTCTCCTCTCTTGAAATAAAAGAGCACTTACAACTCTTTGTTTGGGAGTTCAATTTTAGCTCACTTGAGAGCAGTTATCTGATGGACTTGTAAGAACAGAGACGTCCAGAAAGAATGGGTGTCACACAGAGAGCCCAAGGGTTGGCTGGGAAAATGTCATGATCCAGGCTCTGCCTGCAAGCAGCAGCGTGGTGTCTGGGGTTGGTAGCACAGTGTAACCAGATAATCATGGGTAATTACCGGCATGCAGTGGCTTAGGACATGGATTTCACATCTCAGCGCCCCGAGCCTTCTGGGCTACCCTCAAGACGAGGCTTTGTGCTGTCTGCACGTGGGCGTGACCTCACAGCTCCATTCTGTGGTCTCCTTAATAAAATCCCGGCGCTGCCTACTTCTACCCTCCTTTGTGTTTTAGATCCAACCGCAGAATCTTTCTGCCTCCACGGCCTGCCCCTGTGGATTTGTGGTTTCCTGCTGGTTTCCCTGCAAATTCTGGATGACACCCATCGGAGCCCTGGGACTCCCTAAGGGAAAACTCAAATCCCCAAGAGCTTGGGCTGTTGGCTGGGTTTCACTAAGGCCCTTGAGATAGAGGCAGCACTCTGCTTCTGCTAAGGCTGGGAGCCTGAACGCCTCCACCCCAGCCGCCAGCCTCAGGCTGGAATCCTCACTGGCTTGTTGCTTCCCTGCTGCCAGTGCTGTCCGGCAAATCCTTAACCACAGTCAGGGTGGAGGCAGAACATAGGACTTAGAAGACATGCCACATAAGCTCAGTTAATACTGATTTGTCCTGGGGCACAATTATGAGGTTTAAGGTCACAGTGCTAGCAGTTTGAGACAGTTATATTTCAGGACAGGAGCAAAGGGATGATGTGGTGAAAATCGAGCTCAGGGAAGTTTGGCGAAGAGTCTGTTCTGAGTTAGAAAAGTGAGTTCCTTTCCCCTTTGTATTCCTCTCCCTTGTTCTCTCTTTCTTTGGTCTCTCTCAGATCATTGTCTGGACCATCCTGGGATTCATCATTCTTTAAAATTCAGCAGTCAGGGCAAGGTGTAGACTGAGTGCAAGTGTTTGCCAATCTGGACCATTGGAACAGATGCGTGGGGTGGAGAAGGGACACCGTCGTGCCTGGCATCAGAGACAGGAGAGACACCTCAGTGACCACATGTTTGGAAATTCTTTGGGTAAAAAACGACAGCCACAGCCACGCAGGCCGGATGCCAGGACTATGCCCACCTGGCCAGGTGGTGTGGCGTAAGAGATGGGAACTCTGCTTCTGGCTCAGGCCAAGGAGGGCTACTCAGGCCCCAAGTAGGGGCTCCTGAAGGCAAATGGTGCTCCCTGGTGAATAAGTGCAGGGCCAGAGGGCCACACAGGGACACACAGCGCCTGAAGGTTACAAAGTGCTCCACTGAGAAGACGCGTAAAGCTCCCAGAGTTCCGTTTTTGCGTATCCAGACCCAGGATGGGATGTGCAGGCGTGTACCCGGCTTCCGGCAGCCCCGCTGGTGTGGAGGGGAGCTATATGTGAGCATCTGGATTTAGGGCTGTGGGGGGAGCATTGTACTTCCCTGAACTGTGATCCTCCCTGCTCGCGGGGATCACTGGCTATGGACTAAGAGTTTTACAGGGCTATGGCTACAAACCAAGGGGGTAGCAGTTCAAATCCGCCAAGTGCTCCCTGGAAGCTCTATGGTGCAGTTCTACTCTGACCTCTAGGGGCGCTATGAGTGAGAGCCAACTTCACGGCACCTAACGATGGCGACGACGACCCCACTGGGCTTCGTGGCATAAAAGCGCCTGGGACCTTAGACAGGACCAGGCTGGGTTTCAGCATCTGCTTCAGAATGCAGGATTCTCTCCACGGGCCTGGGCAAGAGGTTAGGACTGCATGAGGGGAGGGGTGACCAGGGCAGAGCCGGCAGGGGCACGCACCCCCGCAGCCTGACCTCAGGCCTCTCCCTCTGCAAGTGACTTTCTCCAGGGCTCTGATTCCCAGCAGTGAAAAGCCCCCGTGGCCCTGGGCCCTCCGTTCAGCCTGACCCTTGAAGAGTTTCAGTATGTAGCTCTGACTCCGACTTGGGCTTTCTCTTTGCTCATCGAAACCTTTTTCAGTCTGAAAGCAGATTAAAAGAGAGGGAAGTCCCTAGCCTTTTTATTTGATATGTTCCAGCTTATACTGAGGACGGCTGAACTGCAGATAAAAGCAAAGAGGAAAGCACACTAGGAGGATTCTCTCTTTCTTTCTGCTCAACCCAACCTCGGTGCACGCTGGGCCGACCTGCAGAAAGTGGATTCAGCTGACAGTCGGGGTTTAATGATCAGCCGCTTTCACCTGCACAGCAGGTGAGGCCCTTCCATAAACATCCCTGTGGTCCCAGGCTTGATGCAGGCTGAGATACCTCAGGAAAGGAATTATGACCACAACAGAGCTGGGCTGACAGTAGCCACTGGGGAATGATGTCCGCAGCAGACCTGGGCTCATAGCAGCCACTGGCAACTTTTTAGGGAAGACATAGCAGGACCATAAGCCAGAAAGCCTGAGGAGCCTGCTTCCCCTCTCATTCCACTAAGCCACTGTCACTGAGTTGATCCAGACTCATAGCAACTCTATAGGACAGAGCAGAACTGCTCATAGAGTTTCCAAGGAGCACCTGGTAGATTCAAACTGTCAACCCTTTGGGTAGCGGCCATGGCACTTAACCACTATGCCACCAGAGTTTCTACTAGAAGCATCTTTTTCAAAAGACCTTCACAGCTCAACTTTGAAAATGTCACAAGGGAACACTCAGTAGCCAGGCAGTGCTACCAGAGTACCTCACCGCTGCTATGTGTTACCTGCTTGCCCCAGGGAAGCCCAGTGGGGCAGGACAGCCATGGGAGGTGGTACAGAGACCAGCCACTGGGACTCAGGGGCTGGAGCACAAGCCTTATTCACTCCAGAGTGACCTAACTAGATCAGCATCTCCAGGGGTCTAGTCCTACAGCTTCATCCAGCCTGAAAGTTTCCCACTGGGGAAAAAGGCAGAGGGTGGTCTGGGAAGAATTTTATCATGTGTAGCCCTCCAGGAGGAAATCGTTACTTGTCTTACCTGACCTGGACAGGTGAAGATAAGTGTTGAGCAGAGAGCATAGGCAGCATACAGTAAGTCACCCATGGAAACCCGGGGTTTGTTTGCAAAAATCTTGTGTCCAAACTCAAGGAGAAGAAGACCCCCACATTCATGATTCACAGATCCAGTAGGAGTCTAACAATCACCCCCCCAAGCATGCACCAATCCTCCAAGGAAACTCCCCTCAAAGGGGTGATCAGGTGGGAGTCTTCCCAGCCACTAGAGTGACCATCAGAAAAACCCCACCTTGTAGAAGAGCTACTGTGTAAACCAGCCCTCTAGGCAGAAGCTGCAAAACCAGGCCCGGACTTTGAAGGGGAACATGGAGCATATGCAGACACAGGCATACACTCACAGCCAGGGAAGGAAAAAAGAGCGTCAGAATCCATCTCCTGCTTGGGCTTAAGGTGAGAGAGGCCATGCCTCCAGGATGGCAGGGTATGTGCTCCTTGCAGCACAATCCACAGCAGCCGTATGACTGTGCCCATCAACAGATGAGTGGATCAACACAAGTGGTACGCACATACCATGCAATACTACTCAGCCAGTAGGAGAAATGAAGTCTCAATGCATCCTACAATGTGGATGGAGGTGAAAAACCTTATGCTGAGTGAAACAAGTCAGTCAAGAAAGCACAAATGTTGTATGACCCCACTCATAGGAAACATTTAGGATACACAACTGTATAAAGATCAAAGTTGGTCAGCAGTTCCCAGGGCTGGGCTGGAGGGGGTAAGAGGCCTCACTGCCTGGGGAGCGCTGAGCTTCTGCTGGAGGGAATGAGAACTTCTGAAAACAGAGAATGGTGATGCCTGAAAACATGACAAACGTAACTGAATTGTATACGTGAGAGATATTGAAATAGTAAACAGTTTTTTACATACATATTATAAGAAAGAAAGAGACAGAGAAAGAAAGGCAGGAAGGGAGGGAGGGAGAGAAGGAGGGAGGAAAGAAAAGAAGAGAAGAGAAAAGGCGGGTATGGGAATCCCTCCTTTCCCCCACAGGGCTGCTATCAAGCCCTCAGGCCCCACGAAGGGTCCAAATCTGCCTTTTTGAATAGAACATTTCCAAGAAGACCCTCCTTGCCACAGTCCATGCACTTCTATGGAAAATATTGGATTGCCAGGTAACTGAAGGAGTTGAATGTGTGTTGCTGTTACCTGCCGTTGAGTGAGTTCCAATGCACAGCGACCTAACAGAACAGAGTAGAGCTGCCTCATGGGGTTTCCAAAGAATGGCTGGTAGGTTGGAACTGCTGACCTTTTGATTAGCAGTCAAGCTCTGTACCACAGCGCCACCAGGACCCTTTTTACACATATGAGATCTGACAATTAAGTCCATGAACTTGATTGTCCTAAATGCAACACACCTCATTGCTGAATATCACTGTATTCACCTTCGAAGTACTCCCCTTTTTGAAGCTACGCCCAGTGCCAGCACCTAGTCCACCCTTCAAAGCAATGATGGAACTCTTTCTAGAATGGCCACTGCACACAGTGGCAAGGTGGCAGTTTCACATACTTAATTACATAGTTGTCTGTGAGGGAGTTTTTAGCCAGTAGACAGATAACTTTGTTGGAACACCATCCTCCCTACTCACATGATCTGGCCCCTAATGATTTTTTTCTTCACCCAAAGATAAAGGAAATGTTGAAAGGAAGTCATTTAGATGACATTCAGGTCATCAAGGGTAATACAACAACAACTCTGATGGCCATTCCAGAAAAAGAGTTCCCAAATTGCTTTGAAGGGTGGACTAGGCACTGGCATTGGTGCACAGCTTTCCAAAGGGAGTATTTCAAAGGTGACCATAATGATATTCAGCAATAAGGTATGTAGCACTTTTTCTAGGATGAGTTCACAAACTTAATTGGCAGCCCTCATACAATACAGGAAAAAAGTCATAAATGGATATCTCTCTCTCTCTCTCCTCTCTTCTCTTTGACAACTTGGCTGAAACAAGAAAAAACAAATCAGTCCTTTCACTCTTCCCCAGCCCTCCAAAGCACAGCACTGTGTTTCTAAAGAGAGGACCACTTGATAAAAACACCTTCAGCCTCCCCTGAAATCCTCACTACAGGAGTCAACAACTTTATACTTCTGGTTAATTTCCTTTGCACCTCCAGAATGACCCCAGAAGGCTCCTTGAAATGAAGAATCTAAAGAAGCCCTGCTGTATGGTGGAGCGAGGAAGCAATCTCGGGAGGCCCACCAGTATTAGGGACTGCACTCCATTCTCATGGACTCCTGAATGGTAAGACTGATGAGGAAGCTGTAGATAGATACCATGGAGTGGTGCCCCCGCCTCTCAGTGGGCCATGTGGGTTTGACAATAGCATTGTACGGGTGGCTACAATAGCGTGGGGACTAGAGACCACAACCAAGAATTCTGATGAGCATCCCTCGATTGTGGGGAGACTTTACTTTGCCAAAGCTGGATGGCACTGCTCCCCACCCTAAGGCTTGTAGAGGAAATCCAGACACGTCCTTTCACTGAGGTCCATAAGATGGGATGGCTGTTGGCTTGTTTGTTTTAACTCTGGTTAAAAAGAAAACACCGTTTCTTCTGAAATGTACCCTTCATTCGCTTCTCTGGAAATCTGACAGAAGCTTCCCTGTCCTCACACTGTCCCTGTTCTCCACAGGACTAAGCACCCATGCCCTGACCCAAACCACCATTGCTTGCTGTCTCGCAGGCCTAGAAACATGACAGCCACTGACAAAATGCAAAGAGAGGAGAGGACTCTTGGAGGGGCCAGCACACTGGCCATCCCATCATGCCCAGTTCCCTGGCTCCTCACACAGCCCCTCCAGGGCCCCTAGCCCAGCCCAAGCGGTTTGGTGTTCCAGAAGAGCCCGGGTCAGGCACAAACCCCTCCCATAGGCTGGGTCAGCACAGCCTCTGCTCTGGGTTCCGGGCCAGGCAGGTGAGCAGTGTCCGCATGAGTATGAGACACAGGGGACTGAGCCCTGGGCCCTGGGGGGGGGGGGGAGGCAAAGATGGCTCAGCTCATCAGCCATTAGTGTCTGCAGCTTCTTTGAGAACAGAGATTAAGCCACAGAGGCAACAAATGTCCCTTTCTGTTGAGCATTTGACCTTATCTCGAGTGTGTCATCAGCTTCAAGAGTCATGGCTTATGTCAGAGAGGGTGAAGAACGGCCTCCGCGGATTCCAGCCTGGGATCTCGGGGCTCTCAGCAGCAGATGCAGACCGGCCCTGGTAAGTGGCCGTAAATGGCTTGGAAATGAGCAGTGGGTCCGTCACAGCATCAGCCCCGCCAGGGGCATCTCACCAGCACCCCCTTGTTACCAATCTCCCCAATCGGGGTTTGAAGCCCAGAATGTGACAGCCAGGGGGCTGTGGGAGTCTCAGGCCTCCCTGACCCGTGCAGGGGAAGAATCAGAGCCAGGCGACGGCCCTTCTGTGTTATCAGGCTCTGGGTCCACTGAACGGGAGTGGGCTGCTTCCAGCCTTGCCAAGAAGCAAGACAGTGAATACTTTCCTTCTCCCCATGTTGTAAGTGGCTTCCAGGCCACCTTTGGTGCCATTCCAGGGACCGGTCCCACTCCAACCACAGGGCACTGGTATCTGCAAGTGCAGGCAGGGCATGGAGGGCACCACATGAGAGCCGGGCTCCCCCTTTTCCCGTCACGTTTTCTCCACGTCTCTGTTAACAACTCATTCACAGCAAACCCATGAATCTTGCTTGCGTGTTATTTCCTCTGGCACCTTTTCACCTGAATCTTAACACACAGATGTCAAGATATCTTCTTACAAATCATCTCACAAATTGTTGGGAGGGTTGGACTTTGGGTGAACCTCGGGGAGCAGTCCCTCACTATCTATGCCACTGAACACAATAGTTCTGACTCTGTTTCTACTGTGACAGGAGTGTTGTGCAGTGCAGAAGAGCTACAGCTGCTAACCAAGGGGTCAGCAGTTCGAATTCACCAGCACCGCTTAGAAAGCCTGTGGGGCAGTTCCCCTCTGTCCTATACGTTCTCTATGAGTTGAAACTGATTCAACAGCAACAGGTAAGAGTGATTAATGAGACCCAAGGCTACTTTCCAAGCTTCTCTCACCAAAAGTGATTACTGAGAGCCTAAGGATAAAATATCTGTACCTATAGGCCTGCCGAGGTGCAAGGCACTGCTCCAGGTGCTCACAAGTGTTAAGTCATTTGGCAGATTTGGTGGAAGACCTACCATGTGTCAGGAGAGACTATATAACAGTGTGGTCAGTGCAGTCACAGATAATGGAAATACAGAGAGCTCAGCTGAGGGAGACACACTCTGCCCAGAGCAGTGAGAAACGGCTTCCGTGGCCAGGCGACTTCACAGGTCTTAAAGGAAGAATGGGGATTTTTCAGTGGAGGGTATCATTCTTTCTAAGAAAAAGAAATGCTATTGGCAAAGACAGAGAGAGTTCCAGGGCCTGTGTGAGGAGCCATGAGATGCTCAGGGTACAGACAAGAGGGCACAGCAGAAGACAAAAGGCAGGAGGAAGGTCAGGATGGAGACAGGTCCCAGACCACTGCTGAGGGCCACTTTTCTGGGCATCTCCACTAAACTCCTAGGAACACAACGCTCTGTGGGACCCCTAGGGACACCCAGTTGGGGACACCAAGGAACAACAATGGTACCCTAAGATATGGTCCAAGTGCTGAGACCAGGAGACAGAGAAGAGCTATGACAGCGGTGGAACTCACCTGGGCCTGAAAACCTGAGTTTGAACAGTTGGGAGAAAGTACAAGAACCATGGAAGCCAAGGTGTGGAGGTGGCGACTGTGTTTTGTGCTCACCCCCGGTGGGATTTGCAAGAAGGCTGCTGATGCCCTAGGGGGATGGTGCAGAGAAGGCTCTGAGGGCCAAGTCTGGACCTCAGAACTTGATCTCAGAGGTAAGAAGGGCTCACCACCACTTTTTAGGAACCAGCTAACAGCTTGCAGTGGAGTTGAAAAGGCCAGTGCTGGCCATGCAGCAGAGTTTAGCCAACAACTCCAAGAGGGGAATTCTAGCATCACAACCAGGACGACCACGGCCACGTTACCCAGCTCACAGGAAACACCCACGGGCAGCCCCAACAGGAGGCAGCCCCGTCATCAGCACTGCTTTCCAGGAAGGTCATGGCCCCAGAGGCAGCCCCTCGCCCCTTACCCAGTCAAGCTCAGCCACTCTCTCCTGCTGCGTCATGCTCCCTCCCCACAAGGCTATCCTTGGCCTTGTAGGACCCACTCCTCCTTCCTCCTTCTTCAACCTTCACCCTGGAGCCCACCTTATACAAAAAAACATCTAACCATCCTTCCCCACTTGATCCCCCAATACCTACAACACTGGTTCACCTGGAACAGTACCCCCATCCATGGAGCCCGGACAGGGCCTGCCCACAAGATGACTTGACAGTGACAGCACTGGGCATGTCCCCACACAGGTCCCCTGGAATGGCACATTCCTAAGAAGTCCTTAGCCTCCTCCCCCTGCTCACCAGGAGACTCCCAGCATCTGCACAGTAGGCATTCTTCCCCACTAATACACCACCATTGGTTGGGGAAAGAAAGAAATGGGGGGACAGGAGATGAGTGAGTGAACAGTGGGGTTCACTGAGGACGCAAGAACAAATTCCTGAAAGACTGGGGCTGTGCCTGTGGCCACCTTGTAGAGTGACCAGCGGGAAGGCAACTGGCCTCCAGGGTCCCTCTGCACTCTGTTGCTGTACTGCACAGCCCAAACTGGGTGAGCTCTGGGCCTAAGAGAGGCGAAGGTCTGCCTTGCTCGGCCAAGTAGGTACCTACCTACAGAGTTGTGTGTCTCACTCATCCCTTTACCGGGGAAACTTGCATTCTCTTTCCAATGCACAGAGTACGGTGACTAGGAGTCTCCTTGGGGAATTCTTTTGAACAAAGAGTGGCCTCATGGTTCATGTTGATAAATGAAGCCTTCCCCGATCACATTTCCTTAATGCAGTGAACACCCATGCACTTCTGGCGTCACAGCACCACAGGGACTCACATGCCTGCCATCGCCTCCGTCCTCATCAGGGCCAAATGGGTCGCATGTGATCCAGTGGATTCCTGCCTCCACCCAACCAAGCCACCTTCCTTCCCTGCATGGTGCTCTCTGTCTGTATGATGCGTTAGCAACTTGCGTGTGGGGCCAGATACACACTGCTGTGCTTGTTTTTGTGCAGAACTTGCTTCTTTAGAAGAAAAAAAAAATTCCCTATCCACATCCCATCCACCAAAAGAATGCTTAATCAATGAAAAAATTAACTGTATCCCTAAATAAAGAGGTGCAGATATTTTCTTTATAGTGCTTTATTAATTTGTAAATTCCATTATCGAATTTTTGAAAGTTCTAATTTAAATGTATTGATCTATTATTGTTTTGTGAGTTTGACACACGAATATCTTGCAGGAAAGAAACGGTGAGCTTGGGACCACCACCAGTGCAGAAATTTTGTCAAGCCATGGCAGGACTGCAGTGTCCCAGGCCACCATGTCCCATTCAAATGGGACACGAGCACAGGGCAGTCTCTCTGTAGGTAGGGGCTGTGGGGTGAGCACAGGCACAGACCTGGAGAAAGCTAGTACACACTTTAGCCCAAATGTGAGACAAAGCAAGTCCATTCTACTTGGCAACATCTTGCCTGGCCGTGCTGATGAGGTGGAGACGAGGGAAGAAAGCATTTGCCACTGCTCCTTGCTCCCGCCCATCCAATAGAAGAATTTCAATCAGAAATATTTGCTGATTTCACCTGTAGTAAACTTCATGGGAATTTAGTTAATGCAGCTTTGAAATATTAAAGATACTCACATGGGGGCAGGAGGGCCAGGAGATAAAGTTGATGGACTGTACACACCTGCCACCCCATCCTCTGCACTGACCCTGAGTGCTGGTCTCAGTTCTCTGTCCTCTGCCCATTTCTTTCTCCCCTCCCATGTTCCCCTTTGCCTCCTCCTTCCAGTCATATCACTCCCCTGCCCACACCTCTCGCCCTTGCCAAGGCCAGCAAGGTTGGGGAGACCTGGGCCAGCCACCCTCCGTGGCCTCATCCCCCAGCTCCTGGCGCTGCAGCCCCAGACCTTCCATTGTGATGACTTCTTCCCCATGTGTCCTGCCAGGTGCTCTCTGACGACAGGCCTGGCTCTTTCTTCTTATTCAAGTCTCAGCTCAAATGTCACTTCCCCAGGGAGGCCCCCAAGACTACTCCTTCTGAATTAAGCAACCATTTCCCTGTACCTGGAGACCTGATGGCATAGCGGTTAAGTGCTGCATCTGCTAACCAAGAGGTCAGCGGTTCAAATCCACCAGTTTGCTCCTTGGAAACTATGCAGCAGTTCTCCTCAGATTTATAGGGTCACTGTGAGTCAGAATCACCTCGACTGCAGTGGCTTTGTTTTTTTTTTTGTTTATCCCTATACCTGGAATCCTGGTGGCACAGTGCTTAAGAGCTCAGCTGCTAAGTAAAAGACTGGCAGTTGGAATCCACCAAGCTCCCCTTGGAAACCCAAAGGGCAGTTCTACGCTGTCCTGTAGGGTTGCTATGAGTCAGAATTGACTCAGTGGCAATGGGTTTGTTTGGGTTTTTTGTTTTAAGCCCTTGTAAAATAACCCCCTTTTAAATGGCATGCACGTTACTTTCCCCAGTTGGACTGCCCCTGTTCCTGAATCTGTCCTTCCTTCTCCTGTTCATTTTCTGTCCCGCCCTCACTCCCCTAATAGGACTCTAAACAAGACTTTCAGCCTCGCCTGTCTCATCCAGTCCCTAGCAGTTGCCATTGAGTCGAGTCTGACTCACAGTGACGCCACGTGTGTCAGAGCCCAGTGACGCTCCGGAGGGCTCTCAGCGGCCGATTTTGCAGAAGCAGATTGCCAGATCTTTTCTCCCAGGCCCCTCTGGGTAGACTCCAATCTTTTAGAGTACAG
This sequence comes from Heterohyrax brucei, assembly GCA_028571685.1. Classification (NCBI taxonomy): domain Eukaryota; kingdom Metazoa; phylum Chordata; class Mammalia; order Hyracoidea; family Procaviidae; genus Heterohyrax; species Heterohyrax brucei. The sequence goes on from CM053161.1 coordinate 77,122,625, forward strand.
CAAAGCACATTAACTGTTCACATCATCCAGTAAACAAACAAACAACAACAACAAAAGTCCAAACCCGTTGCCTTCAAGCTGATTCTGACTGATAGTGACTCCATAAAACAGAGTAGGATTGCCCCATGGGGTTTGCAAGGAGTGACTGCTGGATCCGAACTGGCAACCTTTTGATTAGCACCCAAGCTCTTAACTGCTGCAGCATTAGAGAACAGAGGCCAAGAATGATTCATCCAATCAGTCGTTATTTGCGCTGGTTGTTGGAGAAGGGACATGCCTTAACTAGCTGGGTGGACGTGGCCCTTCCAGAAAATGGCTCACATCCCCTCTCTACACTTCTACCCCCAGGCCAGCACTGTGACTACCTGTGCCCCACCACCTCAGCTGTAAGGCTGAATATCTGGGGGCAGAAGATTCCTTGTGGCCTGAAAGTACTCATGTCCGAGGCCACAGCTGACTTTTCCTGCAGAGTTTGAAATGAATCAGTGGAGTCACTTTTGAATTATAGAGCACTGAAAAATTAATATTTATGATTCTTCAATATTTCCCCCCTCTCTGGCCACTCATAACTCAGCCTCGTTTGGCCTCGCAGCCTCCTGGAGCCCAGCCGCTGCATTCTTCAGAGGGGGTTGTGCCTGGCTGTGGGGTGACCACCATCCATGCCACTCTTCACAGGGCAGGCGCACTTCCAAGGCTCATGCCGAGGGCCCCTGGCTCCCGTTTCAGTGGAGCCAGCACCCTGCCAACACTTAACCCCATGTGCAAACATCTATGCCGGCAACAAGTCCTGCCTAGGGCTGGCCCATCAGGGCTGTGAATGCCTGATCAGGTCAGGAAAAGATGAGCCCAAAGGCTGACTTCTGGCAAAAAGAAACCACCTCTTCTAGACAAGACCCCTCCCCAGAGAATACCCTCGTACCCGGCTCTACATTGTGTATTTACATCTTCCTTTGGGGTCCTCAGTTTTCTCTGGGATGCCCTGTCTCTGATGGCCACTCCCCAGCTCCGTGATCTTCAAATTACTTCCTCCTCCAGGTCTCAGCTATCCCAACTATGGGACAACATTCTCCAGCCCTTCCTCACAAGGCTGGGTGAAGATGGCATTAGGAAGGGAAAAGAAGGTGCTTGGCACAGCACCTGGCACAAAGTTCTGAGCTACGCACAGCCACCAGCAGGGCCAGGCAAGCCTCAGCAGCGCTGTGGAGCTTTCCTCAGCCTGACTCTAGTAACCCCCGCTCTGCAAGGTCCCCGTGTAGTGCAGTTTGCTGCTAAACCAGCAGCTGGCCGTTCAAACCTATCCATCAATGCCTGGCGGTCTGCTTCTGACCCCAAGAGAATCCATGGAATTGGGATCTGTAACATCTGGGGTGGCACAAGCTGAAGGGACTTGTAGAGTAGTAGGTTTGTGTTTTGTTCACCCTCCCACAACAGCGGCTGCGGTCGCTGAGACCAACCACTCTGAAGGCACAGCCTCCCTTCACTCTCTCGCCCTGTCCGTGAGTGGCCCACCTGGTCTCCTCTCATCTGCTATGCCCACCTCACAAGCCCTTGTGTCAGCTCCCCTCAACTCTGCTCTCCTTTTCTGACCCTGTGCCCTCCCAGGCTCTCAGAGCTCCTGGCCACTAAATGCCCCTGCTCCTCCTCCTCCTCCTGACAAAAGTCAACTCAACAGAAAGTGCCCGCCACACCGCCATGCCCGCTCAGCTAGGGAGGGCCCCGTGGTGGACACCCACCAGGAGTCCATGGGGCCAGACGCGTCACAGGGAATCGAGCGGACGACGACACTGGCGTAGTGACACAGGGTACGTCACTCCCAACAACATTCCCACCACTCTCGCCTGGCACTTCCAATGCCACAGTCGCTTAGCAAAGACCACAGTGGTAGTGGCGAAGGTGGGTGCCACCAACTCAGTTCTGACCCAGAGTGACCCCATGTGACGGACCAGAGCCGCCGCAGAGGGTGTTTCGGGCTGCAGCCTAACAGGGACTGGTCACTGGGTCTTTCCTCCACAGAGTAGCTGGGCAGGTCCAAACCAGCACCCTCTTGGTTAGCCGCTGAGCACTTAATCACTGCACCACTAAGTCAGGTCTCTTTAACGAGTCAATTGTGACTCACAGTGACTCTAAAAGCCAAAAGAAAAAATCACTACTGTCAACTCCAACCCATAGTGACCCTATGGGACTTCCGAAGCCATACATCTGATGGACGCGGACTGCAATATCTCTCTCCCCTGGCACCAGTGCTGGGTTTGAATGGCCAGTCTTTTTGTTAGCAGCCTGCCGTGTTTAACCCTACGCCACCAGGGCTCCCCAGTGACGTTAAAAACCCCAAACCACTGACATCCAGTTGGATCTGACTCATAGCGACCCTCGCAGTCTGAGTAGTACTGCCCCGTAGAGCTTCCAAGGAGCACCTGGAGGACTTGAACTGCCGACCTTCTGGTTAGCAGACCTGACACTTAACCCACTACACCACCAGGGTTACCCCAACGACCTTAGGATTTCATAAACAAAGAGGAAATGAAAACTTTTATTCACACTTCTTCACAATGTTGTATAAGCACAAGTGAGAACAGTCAGAATAGTCCACACACTTTGAAAGAGCTTACACTGGTGAAATAAAAATAATAGCAGTAATCATAATACCTCAACCGCTGTTTATAGGGGGCTGACAAAGTGCCTACACATGCGTTATTTCCACTTGATCTTCCCAACAAACTCACCACTTGCTGGGCAGGAGTCATTACTGCCTCCCCACTCTGAGCCAGGTCTCAGAGACCTCACGGGCTCCCCTGGGAGAGACAAGACAAGGGCTCAAATTCAAGTCCCCCCACCACACCTCACAGCCTTCCCTGTCTGGCAGGCCCTCAGGAGGCCAGACTTCAAGTTAAAGGGAAAACTTCAAACAGGAACTCCAGCCACTGGGAGGTGTTGACTACACATAAGTGACACACAGCTCTTTGAAGAGCTACTGGAGTGTCCATGGGAGGAAGATGAGGCAGTCTGTTCCAAACAACTCACCCTTGGAAGCCCTATGGGACAGTTCTACCCTGTCCTACAGGGTTGCTGTGAGTCAGAACTGACTCCAGAGTTATTCAGTCTTGGAAACCCTATGAGACAGTTCTACTCCATCCTATAGGGTTGCTATGAGTTGGAATAGATTGGACAGCAGTTGGTTTGGTTTTCCCTGTTTTAGAGAGTTCATAGAGGCCCTGGGTGGCACAAATGGTTAGCATAGTTTTGCTGCTAACCAAGACGTTCATGGTTCAAGTCCCCCCAGAGGCTTTTCAGAAAAAAGACTTGGTAATCTACTTCTGAAAAATTAGCCGCTGAAAACCATAGGGAGCACAGCTCTACTCTGACACACATGGGGTGTCAGACTGGATGGCAACTGGTTTAAACCAGTTGCTACTGAGTTGTTTCCAACTTATAACTGACCCCGTGCAAAAGGCAAGATGTGTATTAGGGTTGTATCTTCTCACAGACTTACTTAATCTCCATGCTGGGTGAATCTTCCAAGAAGCTGGACTATACAAAGAAAGGGGCACCAAGACTGAAGAAGGCTCATTAACAACTTGTGCTATGCAGATGATACAATCTTGTTTGCTGACAGTGAAGAGGACTTGAAGAAGAACTTACTGATGAAGACTAAAGATCACAGCCTTCAGCATGGATTACACCTCACCACAAGGAAAACAAAAATCCTCACAACTAGACCAACAAGCAGCATCATGATAAACGAGGAAAAGACTGAAGTTGTCAAGGATTTCTATTTGCTTGGATCCACAAGCAACACTCATGGAAGTAGCAGACGATAAATCAAAAAATGCCTTGCATTGGGTAAATCCACTGCAAAAGACCTCTTTACAGTGTTGAAAAGCAAAGACGTCACACTGAGAACCAAGGCACACCTAACCCAAGCCATGGCGTTTTCTACCATATTATATGCATGCAAAACTTGGACAATGAATAAGGAAGATCGAAGAAAAAGTGATGTCTTTGAACTGTGGTGTTGGCAAACGACACTGAACACAGCACCAACTGCCAAAAGAGTGAACAAATCTGTCTTGGGAGAAGTACAACCAGAAGATTCCTTAGAATCGAGGGGGGCAAGACTTCATCTCATATGCTTTGAACAATGTCATCGGGAGGGAACAGTGTCTGGAGAAGGACGTCATGCTTGGTAAAGCAGAGGATAATGGGAAAAGAGGAAGACCTTCAGAAAGATGGGCTGACACGGTAGCTGCAACAGTGGGGTCAAGCATAACAAGTGTGAGGATGGTGCGGGACCCGGCGGGGTCTCGTTGTAGACAGGTCACTATGAGCGGAAACCAACCACCACCTGGCAATAACAACAACATGGAAATGGCTGACGTTCTTGGCTCCTAACCAGAAGGCTGGAGGTTCAAACCGACCCAGAGGTAGGTCAGAAGAAAGTCCTGGTAGTCTGCTTCCTAGAGATCAGCCATTAAGAACCCCACAGATCACTGCTCTACTCAGACCTATATGACGTCATCATGGGTCAGAATCAACTCAAAATGACAACTGATGTTTGTGTTTTGGAAGATTATTTTTGGTGATTTTTATCTTCTCCTTTTCTGTGAGAAATCCCATCTATTTGGGTTCCTCTGAGCTATCCCCATCACCCCACCCCTGTATTCAGTGTTTGCTGACAATGGAAGGACCAAGGTTGGAGCAGCCTGGGAGATGGGAGGAGGAAGGGGCAGGAGGAAAGGCCTCCAGGGAGAGAGAGATGAGATGGGTCTAAAAAGGCACAGCCATCGAGTCGATGCTAATTCAATGACCTTAGAGGTCAGAGCAGAACTGCCCCCATAGAGTTTCCAAGGAGTGCCTGGTGGATTTGAATCACCGACCTTTCAGTTAGCAGACAAGTCACCATCTCCATGCACCTCTCGAATGGAGCCAGACCACCCCGACTCCACGCCACAGAACAGGAACTCTTGCATTTGTCACAAAACTCAGAGTACAGGGACGAGGGACAAGGTGAGGACTGTTTTTGGGAACTTCCACCCATAGCATGGGTTAGATGCGACAGGGACTCTCTGACCACCTCAGAGATGAGACAATCAGGATTCAGCAAGGTCAGCTCAGTCGTTCAAAGGCTTGTCAAGATTACAGGCAGGGCTGATGGACCTCAGGTATCTTTCATCTCGACCCTCCCAGGACGCAATTAGAGGGCATGGGATATGGGAACTTGAACCCACAAAACCAGCTCCGTAAGTGGATCCTAAACAAGAAAATGGCCAGGACTTCAGGGCTGCCAGCTATACCAGGAAACAATCCGTGCTGTCAGGAAGCCTCCAGCCTAGTGGGGAAACACAGATCAGTCTTTGCTGCTGGACTGTTTCCGTTCTAGAGTGTTCTCTTCTCCATTGACATCTCAGCCCTGGGTCAGGCCAGCTGAAGTCTCTCGATGACACTCTCTCAGAGAATTTCCATGGCCTTTCAGAAGCGGGTCATGCCCCTGACCTGAGTGTGGCTACATTGTCAGTGCTGCTCCTGCCCCAATGGACTGTGAACTCCGCTGGCTGCCTTGGGCTCACAGCCATACCCAGTGCCAGCCAGGCTGTAGAAGCCTCTTCAGGCATCTGTAGCTCCATCAACCAGCACCCACTGTGTGCTGAGCACCATGCCAGGTGCTGGCACTCAGCGTGAACATGACAGCAAGGACCTGCACTTGGGGGCATTTGAGAGCTCGAAGCAACTTGAGCGCCCAGCACCAAGCATCTGGTAGTTGTTCACATTGAAACGGAGCTCACTGGCCTGGGTTTGGAAGGCTCTGTGGCTGTTCTCAGTCTCATTGCGGGTTGTACAAAAACGGGGTAGGAGGGGGCAGAGGGGAAGGCACACGTGCTGAGACCAGAGACCACCTGTACTACCACAACAGCAGCAGCCTTTCAGAGCAGCCTACCGGGGCAGAGCCTACAAACACCAGGCCACAGGGGTGAAAACCGGTAGATGGGGCCCACAGCCACCACTGCCAGCAGCCAGCAGATGCATGGGGTAGGGTCCCTTGAGGACCAGGGCCGGGCTCCTAGGTGACACACATGGCACTCTGCAGCTTCTCAGAACAACTGGCTCAAGAGGAAACTCCTGCACCTTGGAGGGCTGGAAGGCCAAGGGCCTGTGCGAGAGGAGTCCACAGCGCCCGTCTCCTGGCAACAGGATGCAGAGATGTGAAAGGACATACACCTTCACACCTTCACTCTCACCTCTTGAGCAGAGCAGACACACACGTAGGGCTCTCTGCACACCTGCACAAGCCTCCAGCACACACTCGTGCACACAGGCACCCATGCTCACCTGAGTGACACGCACTCACCCATTCACACGACAGGCCACCCACTTTCACGCAGGCACACACATGCCTATTCCCGTGAGCACCCAAACACTGGCCCGCGCACTCACACAATGCAAACGCTGTGAGGGTGAGGCCACACACCCGCCGGTGCCCGCCCACTCTGGTGCACACTCACACACCTGCTCGGTCAAGCTCATCTGCTCCCACGGGCCTGTGCCCACACTCACACGCAGGTCCGCAGGCACGCGAGCGAGCCCACCTAGCAACACGCCCACGGAACTGCTGCGACCTGACCGGGCTGTGGGCTCACAGCCAGTGCCCTGGCTGTCAAGGGTAGGCCAAGTGGTGAGCTCCCCAGCAGAAGACGTGAGGAGGGCGCAGGGTGCCCGGCGGGCGGGAGGCGCTGGGGGCGCAGGTCGAGGCCCGTGCCGTGCGCGGGTGCCCCGTGCGCAGGTAGCGGGGCGCCCCCGCGCCCCCCGCCCTGCTGGTGATTGCTCTGCGCCAGCAGCTGTCTCCGGCGCGGTGACGGCGCCTCTAATTGATGTCATTATCCCCCCCTCCGTCAGGTGAAGTGCTGCGCTCGCGGGGCCGGGCGCGCGCCGGGCCGGCTGGCAGGAGCGGCGGGTCCGCCGGGCGCCGCGCCAACGAACGCAGGCGGCGGGCTGCTCCGCGGCCGGGCTCCGGTTGATGAATATTAATTTCGCCATCAAACACCCCGGGCCTGGGCGGCGTCTTCGTTATGCATTCCTTTGTTACTCCCACCGTCTCTGGTAATGATTATTAATGCGGTTACGTCCAGTTTCCCCTCACCTGCCTCCCTCCGAGAGCCGCGCCCGCGCGCCCCGGCTCCGGCTCGGCGCTCCTGCTGGAGCCGCCAGCAACGGTCCGCGATGAACCCCGGGCCCGGGCGGCCCTCGCGCCAGCGGACGCCCCCCGCCCCGGGCCAGGGGCCAGCCTCGGCCCCCGCTGGCCGCCCCCCGCCGGCCGGCGCCCCCCGAGCCCCGGTGGCGTGGCCTTGCTGCACCCCTTCTTCCTTCCCCAAGCCGACTCTCCGCTCCTGGACCAGAGAATGCAGAAACAGCCCCAGGAGTTGCAGGAGTGGGGAGAAAAGGGAGAGAGAGAGAGAGAGTTTGTTGTGTTTTCCTTGGATTTGTTTGCTTGCCAAAAAAATTACCCCCTTTGTCTTTGCGCAAAAGAGGCAATGCGGGCACCTTCTGCTGGGCACCGCTTCGGTGCCAAGGCGCCTTTCTTCGGGGCAGCTTCTGTTCCTTTTCTAGCCTCACCAGATATATTTTTAACATAAAAAACACTATATTTAATTGGTTATGGGTCTCTGTTCTCTTTGCACTACTGGATATCACAGAAAAACACATTAGTACTGAGCAATTAGTGCAACAGCAGTAAACAAGTAAGCACTATTAAGCTGTGGGTGATTAAATAGTATTACTTTTTATTTTTTATGGCACTAGACTAAAAGATGGAGGAGATTTAAAATATATATATCCATTAATATTAATATAAAATATAAATAACAGGTGTCTCCCACTTCTTCTTAAGGCACAATTTATACCCACCCAGCACTTCAATCTATAGAGAGCTACTCTTTTTTTTTTTTTTTATGAAAAAAAAAAATCTTTCTTTATACACTCCAGGGCAGTATTTCTTATCTTCATACACCGGATATTTAAGCAGAAATATTATTTAATTGGAGTTATGGAGTCAGACGAAATAATGCTCATACCTATATCACCATAAAAAAAAATAATAATGCTTCCATCCTTTTGAAATATACTCCATGGTTTCTATCTTTTGAAAGAGCAAATCCAGCATCCTGCAGTAGATTAACAGCAGGACAGGCACTGGGAGAGGCAGGGGGTGGGCTGGGGCCAGCCGGGCTGAGCCTCAGTCCCTTCCCACCCTGGCCAGCCCCTGCGCCCACCTCAGGCTCCTCCAGCCGGCGACCGGCCATGCTCCCTCCGTGCCTGTAGATTGTCCTGGTCCTCTAGGTTCTGGCACATCTTTTCCTCGGCATCTGATTAAGTTAACAATGTGCTGCTATTTGCATACAGATTTGCTGGGGCTTTCTCTCCAGCTGCTCCTGGAGACTTGGTCTTTCTCTGCGAGGCGATAGCACAGCAGTCCCTAAATGCAATCTTTGTCAGACCCAGGTGTGCTCTCATTGAGGGCATCTTCGTTCCAAGCAATTTTTCTTTCTGTAGCATTTATAAGGCTCTATTATAGTATAGCCACATCTGGAGGAAAATGTGCCTATTAATTACATACTTTTACCACAAGAAAGACAAATTCTAAAAGACACCAACATTTTTTGGTGGTGGCTGTTCTCATCTCTCTGACAAGCTGCATTTTATTTTATTTTGTTTTGTTTTTCCAGGCATTTCACTATTTAAAGAGCCATTATCTGAGAAGGGGGGAGGATTTCCAGGAGAAGAGAAACAACAGACTCAAATTCTTTCGGTGAGCCCTGCCCCACCTCGCCAGGCAAGTGTAGGGAAAGGGGCGCCCACAGGGAGACCCCTTCTGCAGGGCAGTGGGGCTGGTACCCAGAACACTCAGGAAGAGGGCGGGCATGTCTCTCAGAAAGTTCTAGCCTGCTGGAGTTTTGGGTTGTTTGTTTTTTTTTGAAAAAAGTAAGAGCTATTCACCTTTAACCTTGTCTGTTCCCTAATAGACACTCCCTCAGGTCACCAAATCACCCATTTGATTCCTCCACAGCCTGAAAGCAGAATCAAACTGGACCAGCGTGGTGGCCTAGCTGCTGTGTTTTGTATGGTGGGGGTAATTGTTCAATCATGTCTGAAGCAAATGAAAAGAAAAATTTAGAGCTAAGTATTGATTGTCATCTTTCAAGAGGGACGGCAAAGAATTTTGCTCAAAGAGTCAAAAGTTTTTTTGTTTGTTTTTGGCTTTCTTTTCATCTCTTTTTGGTCAAGTTGAGTCAAATGGAAGGAGAGATTCAGCTGAACTGTAATCCAGGACAAGTTGTAACAACTAGATATTCCCTATCTGCATTTATGATAGACTTAAAGTACTGGAAAGTGCACTTCTTGATTTGAAAATTATTTTGTAAAAGGGTACACACAGTGTGACCAAGAGTTTGTGTGGGTGAGAGAGAGAGAGAGAGGGAGAATACGTGCTCTGTGCTAGGAGGTTACACATGAGTTCATACACACACCCAGGCACATACACAATTTTAAAAATGCCAAATTACTTTGAGAACAGGACAAATCAAAATGAAATCATTTTCGCTTTTCCAGCCAAACTGCATCCGTACAAATCCAAGCAGCGTTTTGGCCACCGAGCCCGTCTCCTATGACAACACTGCTCCCCTTTGGCGTCTATTTCTCCAGACTCGTGGCTCCCCATCTCCAAAGCTGGCACCCACGGCCCTGTCCCAACCGCGCCAGGAGAGAGGCATCAACAGGGGGCTCCCAGACGGGCAGTAGGCACCAAGATGGACCTTAGGGTTCCGGCCTCTGGATGCCAGCAGTAGTGCGACAACCCTTTCCCTGGAAATGGCCTGCTGTTTCTGCTCTCTCCTGTCCTAGATGTCTGCACACAGTCCAAGAACTGAAAGGCCCCGTAACCGGCTCCACCTTTGGATCACACTTCAGCCTCAGTCTCTTCAGCTCTGAAATGGGAAGAATAGACAGATCCTACCTCAAGCAGGTCTGACATACATGAAGGGCTATGGACCACATTCTGAACACCAACAATTGCTGATGGGAACACTGGCTGACATGTCTTTTCCTCAGGTCTCATTTTCTCTGCACCTCCAGGTTGTGGACTGGTTCCTAGCCCCTTCCCAGGAGGAAAGCAAGAAGCAGATTCTGATTCCCTGACACTTCAAGAAGAATTTTTTTAAAGAAATGTTTAGACCAATAATGTAAAGAGAAACCGTTCTTTTTTTTTTTTTTTAACTGACCCTTGATGGGCCACTCGCCTTTTAAATCTTCCTGTTCAGTGATCTCCCTCCCTCTCCAGATACCCTACTGCAAAAATAGATCGGGGAGGCAGATGCAGCCATACTAGATGACATCACTGGATAGCATGTGGCATTGAGGGGAGGAAAAAAAATAAGAAAAGACAAATGACATTTTGCTGCTACAGTGTGCTATTTTAGTAGTGATGGCTTGACTTTTGGCCCAAACGCATATGCCAATGGCAAGGCTAACTCCAGGGACTCACAAAAAAGAATGTGTGTTCACAGCTGTACTGTACACCAATACAGATTACATGTTTGCAGTGTCGCGGCCACAACAGAATGCTAATTAACATACTGAAGTGATGAGAGCAGCTGCAAGGGTCTTATTGTTCCATTATTTCATGAAGCCCAGCTGCCTTTATTTATGTCACTTATCCTCTTGTGCCACAGGTTTTCCCTCCAAAAAGACTATCCCAATACAACGTTAATATTTAAAAAACAAAGAGGTGGCAGATTGTGATTTTTCTGTCAGTCTCAGACTGCAGAACTGGGAAGCTGTTCTGGTTCGGTATTTAGAAATAATTTAACAGCCATATTCCGAGGCTGCCTGCATTCTAACATAATGGCTGAATACTTGAACCAAGCAAATGCATAACTATCCTGACATCACTTATGAGATTTAGATTGGTCAGTTAATGGAAGTCTTTACCAGAATCAATACCATAACTGCTTCTTGAAATGAACGTGATTTTTTACACGGAGGGCCGCCAACAATAACTACAGAAATATACTACCTTTGTACCCAGCACAAAGAAGCCGAGATGCAAAATTAAGAAGCAATTACTTTTTTTTTTTTTTTTTTGGCAAACCAATATTACAGCCGATTACTAGAAACAAACACTTGCAAAAATATGTACTTATCATTAAATAATTGGAGCACATTAATACTCCCCACACCTGATTAATCATTTTTTTACACTTTTTTAATAGCTGTTTCACCTACTGGCTACATTATCAGGTTGCTTATGAAGTATTGATATTGATGATTGATGTCATCTTGGTTGAAGAAAAAGGTGTTTTAGAGATTGTTTTCTTTCTTTTTCTGTAAATATTGTTTTCATAATTCTCATTCAAGAGAATACTGTCTGGTGTTGAAATTAGTGCTTTGTTTTTTTGGTTTTTGGCCTGGGTTGTACATAAAAGTGACATTCTACAAAATACAGGTTTCCTCAAATAGTGTTCCGCCAGCCATCTATACATACTAGAGTAATTTGCAATCACTGTCAGGAAAAGCTGTTGGCTCCAGCCCAAAATGTTTATGGTGCATTGCTTCCCCAAAGAACAAAAACACCCTGGAGTTTTATTTCGAATTTCCCTAAATAAGCCTTTATTAACACCAGGTACTACAGTTGGGGAAATACTTAATATCCCAGCATAGACGCCATTCAACCAAAGTCATAAATTAAGTTCGAAAAAGTACAGCATGCCACTAAGCAAAGCCACACTGTCACCATTGCTCAAGAACACAGAAATTTTCCCAACAGCCAATTGAGTGAATAAGCCATAGTTGCTTTTTAACGAGTTTAACTGGTAATCTCAGATAAATGGCGAACTGCTTGAAGTGTCTGTCTTCTCGAAGGCAGTAATGAGAGGATTTAGAGCATTCCGCGTCCCAAACTGCCTACAACCAAGAGAATGCCACAGGTGTGTCACCATCCAGAGAGAAAGCTTTCTCAGCTACAGCATTCCCCCACTGTGGACACAACATAGATTTTTTTTAATTGGATCCAGGAGCTAGCTAAATTACCCAACTGCTCTGTGCTTCAGCCCCCAGCTAGCTTACATACCAATAATAATAAACTTTGCATAATAGCAGCTCAGCCTATTACTGCCTTTTTTTTTTTCCTTTAACCTAAAAGTGGAACCACTTTATTTTGATTGCAGCCACCAAAGAAACTCCTGAATTGGTTTCCTCCAAAAGACTGCTCAAGAATTACAGAAGGGATCTGGGTAAATAATTTTCATTTACACACCAAAATATTTTCATGGAAGACCCTGCTTATGTTACAGTACCCAGAGAAAATAATGCCATCACCCATCCCTTTGTAATTGGAGGGAGATGAACTCCCTTTTCCTTTGATACATTTATTTACCACGTCATCGCCGCACCCTGAGACAGCGGGAGCCAAGACTAGGGCCACCCAATTGCAGACGGGTCAGACGAAATCTGATACAGCTTCAGTGTGATTCTTTATGTTTAATGCATTCATTTTTCAGTTTGTAAAAATAAAACACAGACCCATTGCTGCCGTTCTGAAAATCAAAAAAAAAAAAAAAAGTGTTAAAATTATAAATAAGAGGTCAAAATCCTTTTGTGGGCAGAAATAATATCCTCAAGAGAAATACGTGGGTTCTGTTCTTTGGACACATTTTTAACAATCTTAATCCCACTTAAACTTTACAGAAAACTCTATTGAAAATTTAACCTTGCACTCTTGAAGCTGAAATTGATAAAAGTTAATAGCAACAAGGCAGTGAAACCCTAATAAACTCATTACAGATCCCATAAAGGGGCCGTCTGCCTGGCTGCCAGACAGCACACACAAGCAGCCTCGATGCAAACAGCAGAGGCAGCAAGGTAGTGCGGATGTCTGCACGGACAGTTGGAGAGAGAGGATTTGGTAACACTTCACAATAAGTTTTCTAAATTTGTTTGATGAGGCAGTTCATTTAGAAATCTCAGATGCTAATTATAGGTGGGATGCAGACAGGCTGATGGGGAGAGATGTGCTTTCCTGAGGTCTGAGAGACACACGAGGGGACGCATTTTTGTGGCATGGCTTCTGAGTCCTCCCAGCTCTTGTACCTTCACTGTGCAAAGGAAACCATCAAGGAACCAGCTTCTATTCCCTCCTTTGGCCCCTCCTGGCTTGTCCCCTTCAGGATCTATGGAATCTTCCCAAGGAAGAGCACCGAAGACTGCCACTTGAGACCTGCTTGTCAAATTCCACCGACACACAGGTTCTATTTGGCTCACATGGCAATTTAAGAAAACATAGGTAAGAGTTGCCCACTTGTAAAATATCAGCTGAGATCCCTGTGAAAATCTGGATGCCCATCTTCCCTTGAACACTGAGGAGCTCTGGAAGCACTGAACCCGTATGCTACCCCCTAGCAGGGCGTCGTGGCTACCCGCTGAGTTGGGGCAGGAGCTCCTCCAGATGGCAGCACTGATGGGAATGTTCCTGCCCCTGGAGGCGTTAGAGTAGATGACCCCAGCCTACATCATTTGGAGGCTGCCGACCAGATGGAAGGGATGGTCTGGTCAAGAGGAGCCCCACCAAACGGAAGCTGGAGGCAGGTCAGAAACAGCATGACTTTGTGTCTCAGGTGCCACCCCTCAACTCATTCAACACAAGGAAGCGGAAGCCAACTCCACCCCCACATGAGCCCCTCTATACAGAGGGTCCAAAAGCAACCTCTGCACCTCATCGAGAAGAACCTGTGAATCCTGGAGGAGCGGGAATAGGAGGGTAGGACAGGGCAGAGTAGACGTGAACACTGGGGAAAGGCAGACAAGGCAAATGGTCTAAGGCGAAGGTCAAACCCCACCAAGAGGCTTGAGCGACTGTGAGGAATTGCCTCGTCTCAGCCTTGGTGAGCCAAAAAAAGCTGAGACGGGATGCAGTGGCCTTCAGAGGGACTGGGATAAAGAAAGGAGAAGAAAGATGAAGGGGAGATGGGTGTGGTAGGCAAGGGGACTGGGGTCCCGTATGTGGGATTAGTCCAACAGGGGGCTCCACATGGGGCTGTAACTGCTGTGTTCTGTGACTCCGGAAGCCAGGGCAGAGTTTGTCCCCCATCACCTAGTCTCGATCACCATCCCGCACACACTAACCACCATCCTCTGTTCTTCCGTGGGTGTCAGCTTGGGCTTCACCCCAGAGCCCCCGGCCCCCAGACCTCCTGAATCGAATGCGTGTTCAAGGCCCTGATCTGTCCCCTTGGTAGAGACAGCTAGAAGGGTCATTTCAGGTTCCTGTCCCCACGTGAGTGGGCTTTGCTGCATGTGAGGATGGAAGTCTGAATTGCACAAGAGTCCCAAGACACGACGGCACGCTTCTCACAGAGACACTGTCCCAGCCCACCCACGTCCACAGCCTCCTCTTAGACCCCCGACAGATATGGCGTCAGGAGTTGGGTGATATTTAATTAGCTTTGACTCTTTTATTTCATGTAGGTTAGAGCTTTGCAGAGACACTTCATTTGGAAAGTAACCTGGCACTCCAGATGAAAATGAAATATTAGCATGTCAGCGGTGGCCTCCTCCCGGTGGGTGCCCCTTCCGCCCTCCAGCCCTGCGGCCAAGCAGCGTGGGAACCACTTCCAAGCACCCGTCAGGAGGGACTCAGCGTGGGGGAGCGGGTCTCAGAGGCGAGGTGTCAGACTTTCTTCCATGAAAAAGGGGTCATGACCCCTAGAAGGTAAGAAATGGAAAAACTTAACCTTGTCAGAATTGAAACCCAATACATATTTCATTATTTTATTTGAATTCTTTTCTGCAGCCCAAACTCAGCAGGCCTGTTGCTATCACGTGAGCCATTTCTTGGGTCCTAGACCCTGTCCCAACTTCCCAGGGCTAGAACTCGTTTTACCTCTCTGTAGGGCATTTAATCCTACAGGGAGTCTTCTGGCTGATTTGCCTATGTGGTTACCTATTGCCTGCCTCTCCCAACTAGAATGTCAGCTACATGAGGACGGGGACATTGCTTTGTTCCCTGCTGTATTGCCAGGGCCTAAAACAGTCCCTGGCCCACGAAGTATAAAGAGAGAGGGAGAGAGTGAGAGACAGAGGGAGGGAAATAAAAAGGCAGATGCTCCCAAACACCAAACCCATTGCTGTGGAATCAATTCTGACTCAGGCTGACCCAGCAGGGCTGAAGAGAACTGACCCATGAGTTTCAGAGGCTGTCATCTTTACAGAAATAGGCTGCCAGGTCTCTCTCCCACAGAGCACTGGTGGGTTTGAACTGGTGACCATTCAGTTAGCAGTCTGGCGCTTTAAATATACGACACATACATAGGTAGGTGATAGAGAAGCAGAAAGACAAGTGGACAGGTGGCTATGTAGGTAGACAGATAGATAGACAGACAGACAAGTATGTAGGTACATAGATAATAGATGGATAGACAGCAAAATAGACAGGTGGGTAGATAAATAGGGAGACTAGACAGACAGCTCAATGGATGAGGTGCTTTGGCAGACACAGAAGCACAGTGCTCACTCTCAAGAATTTCACAATCTAGAAAGACAATGACAAAGTCAGAAAGCATGGCCCAGCAACGGCTCAGTGTTGTCAGAGGTGACTCGAGTGTGATTAAATGGCAATTTGGGACTCTAAGGACTGGTGTCAGGAGATTAGCAAACACCTTCTAGGCTGAGGGGTAGAAGAGGCTCCTCAGGGGTAGGGGGAGGCAGTGCCTTGCAAGAATTACCGGCTAGAGGATCCTAAGAACCTGGCCGGACACAAAGAAGGAAGGGCATTCAAAATAGGGCCACACTGTGAGTCCCAAAGAGTCACACACAGAGCACTGGGACACTCGAGATGATTTTAGACAAAACACAAACTCTTTTAAACATAGTAGTTATATAGTTACTTTAATGTTTAGTATGAAAGTATATAACTGGCACATCAAACCAGAGATTTCACAGATGCTGTTATTTAGGACACAGCTAAATATAATATTTAATCAAAAGAAGTGTGTCTACTTAAAAAATATTAAGTACAAGAGCAGGTGCTACTTAGTATGGTTAAAAAGCCAAAAGGAGGTTCGCAAATGATTAAAGTGGCTGGTTTCAACCTAAGATGTCATTCCCAGACCGCAAGGACTTAGGTTTCAACCTAAGATGTCATTCTCAGACCCCTAGCAAGGACTATTCACCTCTGGGCCATCACTCCTCAACTGGGCCAGCAAAAACAGAGGTGGCTTGGTGGCCCATCCTCAGATTGGTGGAGCGGGTAAGAATACATTGAAGTCCACCATGCCCTCCCTGAACAAGCATTCCCCCCTCTGCAAAAGCTGTATAGGTGGCCACCTAGGAATTAGGAGGTAAGGAAAGAAAACCCACTGCCGTTGAGTCCCTTCTGACTCATAGTGAACCTAGAGGACAGAGTAGAAGCACCCCATAGGGTTTCTAAGGAGTACCTGGTGGATTCGAACTGCCGACCTTCTGGTTAGCAGCCAGGCTCTTAACTGTGGCACCTCCAGGGTTTCATCAGGACGTAGGGGATCAGGAAATACTCTGAGAAAGAACTCTGTGGGTGGGTCCTGACACTATCAGGGACAATCAGACCAGATTCTGCAAGCCCCTGCCTTCTAAAAGATAAAAGGAGAAAGAAAGGAAGAGAGACAGGAAGGCTAAGACACAGAACGAGAGACAAACGGGAGGGAGGCACAGAAAGAGAGAAGGAAAGAGAGACAGAGAGAGACAGGAGAGAGGCAGAGAGAAAGAAGGGAAGGGGGGAGGTGGGACAAAGACAGACAGAGAAGGAGACAGAGACAGACAGAGAAGGAGGGAGGAGAGAAGGCGAGACAGACAGACAGCTGGCAAAGAACACAAGAGAGGGAAAGAGAGACAATCTAAAGACCAAATGCTGGCTCAAGTCCTTATCAGGAAGAAAAATTTTTAAATGCATGAACTCTATTTATACTCTGAATAAACAAGATAATTACGTGTTCATTTCGTAACTTGTGCCTTGATTTCAAATTACCAGTGACCATGAATGTTTGGATTTCACATAAGTATGTTTAAAAGTCATGGGTCTTGACCCTCTGACCAGGAAGCTAAGCTTAGTCAACACTTTCATGCTGTGATCAAGGCTGAAAGCCGAGAATTGAACAAACTAACATTTTACTCCTGGAATTGAAGTATAAGCAGAACTGAAGAATCTGCTAATTGTTCCATTGTCCCTGCCTGCTCTTGACATTGGCATACACCCCTGTCCAACTCAAAATGCATCTTCTGTATACATATGAAGAGAAAAATGTGTATGGCCCTGGGGAGTATAAAGCATTTTGTTCTATTTTCTAAAGAGCAATCACTTCTCAATTATTATTTTAAAGGCCAACTTTGCTGTGTACAGTCCATGCCCCTGGCCTAAGAGTGTGATCAATCTGCCTCCAGCTGGGTACCACAGACATGCTGGGCACCGGTTGGGCACCCTAAACTTAGCACTGGTTTTTACCAATCCTTCACCAGCTGCCTGATCGCTTTCTCTCTAAGGTCACTGTAAGTGCACAATGAAGAAGAGAGCCATGTCAAGTCCTACAGTGTGCAGATGGGCTTATCCTCTCATCCTCCCCCATCCCATGCCCACTGCCACACTTTAGCATCAGACAGTGCTGTGACCTCCCAGTGGTTCATTTCTTAAACCAAAACAAACAAACTCATCGCTATCAAGTTGACTCCTACCACACTCATTGCTATCAAATTGATTCCTAGTCACGGTGACCCTACAGGACAGAGTAGAACTGCCCCATAGAGTTTCCAAGGAGCACCTGGTGGACTTGAACTGCTAACCTTCGGATCAGTGGTTGTAGCATTCAATCACTATGCCACTAGGGTTTCAGGCATTCTTAGATGCATCCTAATTACGGCATGCGACTTCTCTCAGCACCGGCCTACAACCCAACTTCCAATTCTGCCTGCTCTTAATCACTTCCTTGTAACCTAAGCACCAACAAAATAGAGCCCCTGGCCATTCCCTGTCCATTCTCACTCCCAGTTTTTCCAGTTGCCTGTCTCTGGAATGACCACCCTAAACCCCTGCAACAAGAGCTAATAACTCCTTGTAATTTTCACTTCCTTTCTATCCTCTCTCTCTCTTTATGAAAATCTTTCTAATTTGCTAAGGTCCAGCCTCAAAATCACCTCCTCGAAGGACGTGCCTCTTGATCCACAAAACTGGTTTGAGTTTCTTATTCTTTGGGAAACTGTCGAGTCCTGTGCAGGGAGCAGGCACCTGATACCTAGTGCTCCCAGGATCGGGCAACATGCTCTCTCTCCTCCTTGCTGTAGTTAACTGATGGCTACTTTTCACTTCTGAAGTCATGGATCTCCATCTGCCCTCTGTGGTGGCACTGGTGCCAGTCTACTTTGTGACTGTGCTCTCCATGTACCTCTTCCCCTCTGTTTCTTCACCCCCTATTGCCTGGTGTCGGATACAGGTATTTCTGCTGACTCAAACCATTCTGAAGAATGACACGCCTCATTTCCCTACAGGCAACATCTTTTTAGGCCCAGTGTCAATAAATTCTCAGGAACAGGCTTTGAGACCATGCTAATTTGCAGCCCAGGCTGTAGGTTGCCGCTTACCAAAGCTCAGGAAGTAAAACAGTCATCTCTTTGAGGGTCTTTTGGGTCTCAGTTCTAAGTGCACATGCATGGTCCCAACTCTGACACTGCAGAAAACCCAGATTATGGGGCCTCCAGACAGGTGAAAGTTAGAACAGTGACTAACATGTCACCTAGAATGCAGGGACTGACTGCAACTCACTGGTTAAAAGGTGGACACATGTGCAGAATCCCAATCAGTCTAGGTGATTTCCACTCCCAATCTCTCTCTGACTCTAAAGCAAGAACCAACAACAGCTCAACAGTTCTTTCTTGGGATATGAAACCATGATTTGGCGTTGCTGGATGTTAAACTTCCAACACAGAACCTCCTTAAAATTTTGTTCTGACCGCCCTTCCAAATTCATCAGGGGAGAGTAGCCCTCAGTGTCCCCCAACACATTCTTCTGCACAGATCTGGATCCTTGTGGCCCATCTTCACTGAGCTGAGGCAGATGTAAGACCATCCAGGCCAGTAAGCATCCAGATCATATCTGAAGACTCCTAACAGTTCATCTTACACACACACACACACACACACACACACACACACACAAACACACACACCAGAGTAGGCCTTTTCACCCCTGGAAGGCTACAACTATCAAGGAATATGGAATAAAAAATGAGATACTTGATTCTACTCTCTTTTCATTGCCACCTAGTGCGTTACCTTGCACTTGATTGCCATCTGGGTCAGTGAAAGCAAGAAAGCCACTTTGCTCTTATATAATAGATAATTCATCATTATATACACACATCTTTATTTCCTACATAAAGTTAAGAGGAAATAGTGTGCTTTTTTGCTCATAATTCTCGTCTTTCTTTAATTAGCATGCTTCAAAACAATTACAATAATTTCAAAATATGCAAGCAGCCTGGCAAAACCATCAAAACAGATAGTTGCTCTTGCTTTGCTTTCCCCCTTTTCAGAAAAAGGAAACAAAGGAGGAACGGTTGGGACCAAAGCAGGGTAAAACAATTTTCAGTTTGGAAGCTAGTTTCTCAGCTTACCCACAGTAAACTGAGTCAGGCCTAAGATTCTAGAAGAACCTAGTAGGGTGGGTTTGGTAAAGGAAAATTCCCAGGGACTGAGTCACCATGGAAGTAACTGGGTCAAGACTGACCAGGTTGCTCACAGAGAACCTCACTGATGGACCAGGACCCAACAGTAGCAGAACAACAGAAGGGAAGTATCAAAAATGCCTCACCACGGACAATGGAGCCAGCCTGAACTCAAGTACCCTTCTCCTTTGGTGTCCAAATAGGGGGCCTCCTGAGGAGTGGACTCCCAGAGCACTGGCATCGTGAATTGAATTATGTCCCCCCCAAAATACGTGTATTAACGTGCTAGGCTATGATTCTGAATGCTATGTGATTGTACACTGTTTGGTCGTCTGACGTGATTATTGTAAATCTGGTCTCTATGATGTTGATGACACAGGAACAGTGGCAGTTATCTTAATAAGGCAGGGCTTGATCTAAAAGATTAGGTTGTGTCTTAAGCCAATCTCTTTTATTTTTTCTTTTTTATTATGACTGAGCGAAAGCCAGTCTCTTCTGAGATATAAAAAAGAAAAGCAAGCAGAGAGACAGGAAAATCTCATACCACCAAGGACACGGTGCCAGGAGTAAAGCGCATCCTTTGGGCTCAAGGTTCCTCTGTAAGAAGCTCCCAGATCAAGGCACAGTTGATGACCAGAAACTTCCTACAGAGTGGCAAGAGAGAGAAAGTCTTCCCCTGGAGCTGATGCCATGAATTTGGACTTTCAGCCTACTACACTGTACGATAGTAACCTTCTGTTTGTTGAAGTCATCCACCTGTGTTGCCATCAGGCGCCATCAAGTCAGTTCTGACTCAGAGGGACCCTACATACAACAAAACAAAATGCTGCCGGTCCTGCACCACGCCCACAACCATCGTTAGGCCTCAGCCCATTGTTGCAGCCACTGTGTGAATCCATCTCACTGAGTGTCTTCCTCTTCTTCAGTGACCCTCTACTTTATGAAACATGATGTCCTTCTCCAGAAATTGATCCCTCCTGAAAACATGTCCCAAGTATGTAAGACATAGTCTCACCATCCTTGTATCTAAGGAGCACTCTGGCTGTACTTCTTCCAACAGGGACCTGTTCGTTCTTTTGGCAGTGCGTGGGATACTCGGTATTCTTCTCCAGCACCACAACTCAAAGGTGTCAGTTGTTCTTCTTCCTTATTTATTGTACAGCTTTTTCGTACATATGATACAATTGAAAATAACATAGCTTGGGTCAGGTGCACCTTAGTCTTCCAGGTGACATCCACTTGTGGTATTTCTGTGACGGAAGCACTAAGCAACCGAGTCAGCGTAGTCACTAGATGACTAAGACAACAGGTCTACATTGCATCAACCCAGTAGACTGGCTTGGCAATGCCAAGCAGAGGCTCCAGACTCACTGAAGTTTGGAGCTATCCTGCTCCCGAGCGAGACCACCTCCCTGTCCCTAAGACTGGCTCATCCCTGCTCCAGGCACGGCCACAGCGGCAAGCATCAAAAGAGCATTTGCACGGAGGCCCTGGAAGAGCAGGGTCATGAGAGCACTCCCGGGCTGGGGATGGGCTGGGCCACAGCCAGGCCAGGCTATGGGCAACCATGAAGGTGGACATTTTACCTGAGAGCCAGCCTTCTTGCGGCATTCTTTAGTGGTTGTGCAGCTCCGTGGGGGACAGACAGACAGCCTCAGAAGAGCCAGCAGCAGAAGAAAGACACCAGGGTTACTGTGCCTGCTTTTGGATTTCGTGGTGTCCATTTGCAAAGCTGACCTAATACATGGCCCCACAGCTCTCAACCTCTGGAGAGCCAAGAGGGACACAGGAGCCTTTGTCTAGCAGCAAACAATGGGCAAAGTCATAGCGGAGTGGTCCCTGAAGAGAGTGAGTTGCCTGCTCCCCCAGCGAGGACAGCAGCCGTGCAGAAGCCACTCTCTGGGCAGGCTCTAGGTGGCTAGAGGAAACACATGTCCAGCCTGAACCCTACCTTGCATCTGGTGGGTCCCCACTCTTCAGAAGGCCCAATTCCAAGTGGCTCACTCCAAAGCCAAAGAGAGAGCTGGGTTCCGTGCCCAGTCAGCTCTCCCAAAGAGAAACGTCTCTGAAAAGAATGACATGTTTCCCGTTTTGATACCCCGTAGTTGCTGCTGGTCACTGAAACTTGACCAGGTCTCTCCCCTGGCTTCCTCACTCCATATTAGCCCCCCAAAGGCCTTCAGTTAGAACCTGTTTGCAGGCAGAATGTGTCACGATTGGCTCCGTAAACTAATCAGGCACCATTAGAAGGGACGGCTACGACATTAAGCTTTTGTTTCCAAAAATGAAAGGAAGAAGAGAGGGCGAAAAAGACGATGAAGGAGAAAAAAAAAAACCAGCAGTGGCAGCAGCAGCAGCAGGCATATGTGGAAGGAGACAGTCCCCGAGCCACCCGAAGAGAGTTCTGCAGCCTGGTGCCCGATGGCAAGAAGGGTTAAATTTATGTTCCATTACAAGTCCCCCCCCAACCTTTTTTTTTTTTTTTTTTTTTGGTTTCATCTTCTCAGTAAAACACATAACTTAAAATGAAATCAAATATTAAAAATGACAGACTATATAAGTGCTGTGAGGAACTTCAGGTCACGGAGGGAGGGAAAAGCCGGCAAGTTGTCAGGCACTATCTGTCAGAGTGAATTAGAAACAATCAACAGAGACTGAAAAGGAAGGTGATTGTTATTAAGCAGCGGGGCTGTGAGCAGGCTACCCAGATGTGGCCATGCATATAAAGGACAGGAAACAGCAGTTTAATTCAGGAAGCCCTGGTGAACAGGGCAGCGGAGAGGAGAAAAGTCCTTTGTCGCTAATAAGCTGGAAGCTACTTTGATAACAGCAGGGTTAGACTCAAGAATAAAACACATTTCTTTCACTACCACACACCATTAATATCACAGAAATGTGCTCGGAAGAAATGCCCAGTGCAGGGCGGGCCTAGCAAGGAGGCCTCCACAGCGGCCGCCCCGGGAAGGCCGGGCCCTGAGGCCCCACTTCGGCCAACGGCTCCCTCCTCCCAAGGCCAGGGGCTTTCTGACCGCGGTGGGCAACAGACAGTCCCATTCTAGAGATGCCATATAACCAAAGAAAGACTAAGAATAGTCTTCCATTATTTCCTGGCATCGGGGCCCACCGTTTCTGCGGCCTGTGGGAAGGTGCAGACCCGTAAACAGCCTGGGTGTAAGGAAGTCCATGTATGCAGCAACGAAAAACAATTTTATATGCAGACAAGGCCCGATTTCATAAGAAATTACTTATGCAGGCGTTCTGCAATTATCCTGTGATACTTTCAGGCAACAGTCTGACAGCAGTTGTGCAAACAATAAAGGGATTACAGAAATAAAAACAAATAATATTACACACAGAGAAACTCCATGTTGCATGTGGACGGGATGGAGAAGGTGTAGGGAAGGAAGGGCCCCAGGCTGGGGCCAGCGGGAAGTCAGGCCCAGGGAAAAGCAAGCTCCCTCAGCGGGCACTCAGACTGCCAAAGCACGCCCATGGTGCCCTTGAAAGGAGCCCACCTGCGGGCCAGAAGGACCCTTGGTAAGCGGTAAGGGTCTGTCCCCACAGCCTCCACTGGGCCTGTTAACTGGCAAGGAAAGGCCGGGTCACCTGCTCACCTCTCCGACCCTCAGACCCCCTCATTACAGGAAAACCAAGGACATAGATCCGTTGACTCCCTTCAAACTGGTTAACCATTTGCCAGTGAGTAGATTCCAACTCACAGTGACCTCCTGTGTGTCAGAGCAGAACCATGCTCCCTTGGGTCTTCAGTGGCCAACTTTTTGGACAGAGACCATCAGGCCCTCCTTCTGACAGACTTTCCACTGGGCTGACTCCATCCTCCAATTCTCCCATTGGCAGCTGAGTGCGTTAATTGTCTGCATAGTCGGATCCGACTCGACGGCACTTGACTTGGCTTGACTTAACTCCCTGTAGAGGAAGCAGCCATCTCATGGAAGTTCTCTTCTGCACCCACTGGCTTCACCCCCCAGGACAAAAAGCATCTTATCCCTCCTGGCTTATCTCTCCCAGGGTCAATACAGGTGACTCATGTCCAGTTAGAGCCCCCAGAAAACTTCCAGCAAGCTGAGTGGAGGGTCAAGACACTCACTCGGGTGGGCAGATTGAGTAGATCACCTGCAGGGACCAAATAAAAGCTCAGATATGGCTGAAGCATTTCCCAAGCAGCCCTTTCACAGCTGGCAGGGGTGGGGGAAACTCTATTGCCCCTTCCTCAGGACCCCACTTGTCACTGTATCCCCATGTTAAACGCCACTAGGTACCATGTAACAAAGTGTTGGGGAGCCAGAGAGGATGGTGGGATCCAAAAGCCTGCAAAGGGATATCCTAATCACCTTCCCCAAGAGACGGTAGCATCCCCCCACCTCCGGGTGGTAAGCCCACCTCCCACGGTTGGGTCACTGGTCAGCATGTGGACTCGCCAGGTCCATGTCTGTACTCAGCAGTAAGAATATGAAGCAAAGAGTCCGCTGATTTGCTCCGAGTCTGCAGATGCCGCACCCCCTTTCCACTTCATAAACTTCCAGAACCCTGACTTGTCCTGGGGGCAGCTCAGGCCCATCTCAGCCAAGCTGTCCTGAGTGGTCGCTAGGCGTGTGACTCTGTGCTGGGTGCTAAGGACGAGAGACGCCCAATGGCAGCCAGGCCAGGCCAGGCCCTGGGAGCACTTCCACGCCCACGAAGTTGGTCGCAAGTTTAAATTAGTTGCCACCACTGGAAAACAAAACAGACTTTTTCTTCTTCTTTTTGACTTTTCCTTACATACTCAGAAGACCTGTAAAAAACTCTTTGCCCTTACCCTCACCCTATGAAGCAGACGCAACTGATAGCAGCCAAGTGGCGGGGGCCCTTTAAATGAGGTCAGGGTCCCTCCCTCGTCCCTGTCCATATCCAGCATCATGCATTTATCACCAGAAAGCTGAATTGGGGCTTATGCCCTCTGCCCCCATGCAACCCCTAGAAGAGGGCACAAGGCACACAGCAAGGTGATATCAGACTGGCTCCCACCACCCAGGTCCCCACTCGTAGGAAGAGCCTGAGCTCTGCCCAGCAGAGCTGGCTTCAGCTCTAGTGACCTTCTTTCAAAATTTTCAGGTGGTAACTACTAAGAATCAATCACTTTTGCTCATCCAAAGACTTTATTAATAGAATTAAAAGTCCACCTACAGAATGGGAAAAAATATTTGGCAACTCTATGTCAGACTGATGCCTGATCTCCATAATCTATAAGGTACTACAAAATATCAGTAAGAAAAAGATAAATCATCCAGTTAAGCGATGGGCAAAGGAAATGGGCAGACACTTCTCTAAAGAGAAAATCCAGGCAGCCGAAAAACACACGTGGACATGCTCATGATCATTATCTATTAAAGAAATTCAAGCCAAAACGAAAATGAGATACCATCTCACCCCAAAAAGGTTGGCCATGATCCAAAAAATACAAAACACTAAATGCTAGAGAGGCTGTGGAGAGATTGGAACTCTCCTACACTGTTGGTGGAATTGCAAAATGGTGCAACCTCTTTGGAAAGCAATCTGGTGCTACCTTAAAATAATGGATATAGATATACCATTTGACCCAGTAATTCCACTGCTTGGAATATATCTTACAGAACCAAGGCCATTCACACCAATGGATACATGCACACGAATGTTCATCGCAGCACAGTCCACAATAACAAAAAGATGGAATCAAACCAGATGCCCAATGACTGAAGAATGGATAGGTAAACTATGGTATATATACTCAATGGAACACTATGCAATGATAAAGAACAACGATGACTGCAGGAAACAGCTCTTAACCTGGTTTCAGCTGAAGGACATTATGCTGAGTGAAAGTAGTCAGCAACAGAAGGACAAATATTGTATGAGACCCGTGCAATAAGAACTTAAAAACAGACTCATGCATAAAAGAAAAGACTCTTTGGCAGCTGCAAGAGTGGGGAGGGCGAGGGAGAGGGTTTAGATTAGATAGCTGTTAGAAATTTGGTTGGGTGAAATTGGTGGCAGCACACATTAGTAAGAAGATCAATATTGACAAGACTTCAACATAATTTGCATACTCCTCCCATCTTAACTCACTATTGCAAGGACAGAGTAACTGGGGCAGGGGGCCGGGGGGGCATGCTCTCAGGAAATGCCCACTGCCTGGGAAACTCAGGGGAAACCGAAGTCACTTGGCACAACTAGCATTTTGCTAACGATGACTCTCCGCACCCCACATTGATGAGTGGCATCTGCAGTCTTAAAGGCTGCCAAGCTGCTATCTGAGGGTACAGAAGTGTTCCCAACTTAGCAGGAAAGGATCATCACAAAGGTCCATAACTACTGGGGGAAAGAGAATCCAGAAGACAGAGAGACCCACGTGAGTGGATGTCTACATTGACTTATGACGGAAGAACCAGATGGTGCCCAGCTACCACCAGCGATAGCCACCAAGGAGCTCACAAAGTTGGGTATCACTGACAACACAAGTATAAATAGCGCTGCACCCTGAGATCTCCACTAAAAGACCACAAATGATGTTCCAGGGACTTCAGGGTTCCCCTGGGAGCATGGTCCCTGGCCCTGACACTGCCCCTGTCTGTAAATTATAATAAAGGTCAACTTTTCAGACAGCAATGGATTGGACTTGGTGACTCAGAGTGATCATATTGTGTGAGCACTTTATGGTTCTAGGCATCTATAAGAGGTCATCCTATTGACCTCATACTGGAGGAAGGGGAATGGGTGGAGAGGAAAAGATAGGAGACTGTTGGGAAGATAAGACATGTGTGGAGCAGAGAGGAAGAATGTGCTGTCACCGTGCAGGGAGAGCAGTGGAAGCTGCATATAGGTCAGCATGCAAATTTATATGGGAATATACATTTTCATTCAATCACAATAAAAAAAAAATTCAGCTAGTGAATCTCTATAAGAGGTCCAGTAGAATACCTACAGCCTCCTCAAAACTCCTTCGGCAGATGTCAGGAGCTCACCCTCCGCCCCAGCACTGGCCTGGCTGCCTCCTGGGTGTTCACACAGATCAGATACTGGCCTCAGGCTTTGCAATCTCTGCATTCCAGAAGCTCTGAGAAGAAACATGGATCTCCTGCGTGTTGAGTGACAGGTCTCAGAGGTGAGGGGTTCCTTGATGAGCACATCTCCGAAGGACACCTGGCCCCTGAGTGGGCCAGGAACTGTACCAGGTGCTGTGCGAGCTACCAAGAGGCCTGCCAGAGGACTCTCCTCTCTACCGGGGTGCCTCCTGTCAGCTAAGAGCTGCCCGCAAGCTATCTGGCACTGAGGCAGGGAAGACCTGCAGGGTTCAGGTGAGAACTGGGCATCAGCACGCCTGGGTTCTGGTTCTAGCTCTGCAGATGACTTGTGTGTGACCTTAGGCAAGTCTCACCCTACCTGGGCCTCAGTGTCCTCCTCTGTAAAATAAAAGTGGTTGTTGCCTCATTGCCCAGTGGTCCCTGTCAATTCTGACTCACAGCGACCCTAGAGGACAGAGTAGAACTGCCCCATGGAGTTTTCAGGGAGTGCCTGGTGGACTCAAATTCCTCACCTTTCGGTTAGCAGCAGTAGCTCTTAGTGTCTCTGCCACCAGGGTTTCCACATGGGCCTATTGGTAACCTAGAACTCCTGAAAAGACAGCCAGCATGGCTACTGAGCAAGCACCGCAGGGTGCCCTGATGTGCCCAAGGGCAAAGAGGCAGCAAGCATGACAGGAGTTAACAGACAGCCACCAAGACTCAGCCCTGGAGCCACACACGATTCACTGGTCCCTGAGTCAGGAGTAGCAAAAACGTGATTATGATGCTGTTTGCAGTTAATAAATTTGTGCGGCCGGAAAGGACAGTTAGCATCTCCTCTGGACGCAGACCGAGCCTTGACTGTGGTTCCTGCCTCAGAGACATTTCTGCGTGACAGCCCAGAGCCCAGGAGCTATTCACCTGCAAATCTGCCCAGCCACCTACAGCTGAGGATCTCAGGCCTCCATGGTGTACGAGAAGCAACAGCCGAGGTTTCCGGGAGCACCCACCAGGTGTTATCATGAGACACTGGGTGTGGCCTCTGAGGGTAGGGCCACTATGGTACCCATAAGACCTGTCATCCCTGACTTCAGCCGGGAACAAGTGACCAGCATATCCCTCTGGCAGAAAATAAAGGCCACAATAAGCAACCTGTGAGAACCCCGTCCAAGCTGCTTACAGAATGCTGCACCCACCAGCTTCTCTACACCCAGAAATCTGGGCTTCTCAAGGCTTTCCCTCTGATTAAAAACAACATGAACAAAAGAAAGACAGCACCCTCACCAGAACCTACAAGACCCTGCCTCATCAGGGCCTCTGGCCCACCCAAACCAAACCAAGCCCAGTCTGATTCTGACTCACAGCGGCCCTACAGGACACAGTAGAACTGCTCCATACAGTGTCCAAGGAGCGCCTGGCACATGCGAACCGCCAGCTGTTTGGTGAGCAGATGCAGCACTTCTCTACACAACCAGGGTCTCTTCCAGCTCACCGCAGCTCGCTCTGTTCCAGTCCCTCGGCCCACACACTGCCCCGCCGCCTTGCCAAGGGCTCCCCTCGCGGCGGGGACTTCCTTGCCCTGGCTTCCCCCTCAGCCAGTGGGTGAGAGCTCAGCTGCTGAGCAAAAAGCCGGCACTTTGGCTCCCCAGCTGCTGCACGGAACCTCTGTGGAGCAGTTCCCCCTCTGTCCCGTAGGGTCCCTACAAGCCAGAGTCAGCCCCACAGCGATGGGTTCAGTTCGTTTGCTTGTTTTTGCGCCCACTGCCTGGGTGCTCTTCCTCCACATCCTCGCCAGCAGGCTCCTCTGTGTCATTCAGCTCTGTCACTCCAGTGCCCCTTACCCAGGGGCATTGTCCCTGACTACTCACCTATTCTCAAGCACAGACACCTGTCCCTTCCCACTCCCAGCCACTTGCACCCCATTTTTCAGCTTTTGTTCCCATGACATACTGTCACACTGGGCGTCATGGTATTTGTTGCCTTGTTTACTTTCCCGTCCCCCATCACTGACCCCGGTGCTGCAGGGGGACTAGAAGGTGAGCTCTGAAATCACGACCACCCACCGTCAAACCACGGCTTTCCCATCTACCCGCTGTGTGACTTGGGGCAGGCCACTTAACTTCTCTGATCTCAGTTTCCACATCTGGAAAATGGAGCTAACAACAGTCCTTAGCCACCTGAGGGGTGAGGGTTCGAAGACTAATTGAGTCGAGCCCAAGGAACTCTTAGCTCAGGACCAGAACCTTCCCCATTCAAACATCCCTCTGAAGTGAAACATTCTGTCTGAGTTTGTTTTCCTCATGGATGAAGCCAGAGTGATGGGCTTTACCCCACTCCCTGATTCAGCAGCTACAAAGGAGTTTCCTCCACAAGCCCAGGGAGCTCCGGGAAATGGCCCTCTAGGACACAGCAGCCCGCGACGCACACAGGCTTTCCATCGTTACCACATACAAATCACCGCCCTCCACTTGGCCTCTGTGCTGCCAGAGGACATCTATGGCAGCGGCTCAGAGATGTCATCACCACCCAGACGGATGCTGACTCAACCTGACACCTGCACCAGAACGGGCCACCCCAGGCCATGCAGGGCCACAGTGAGGTCAGCCCTGCGCCCACAGCCGGGTCCCCATGGGGCGCAGGGCATGCCAGTATGTGTCTGTGGCTAGAGAGACAGCCCGGAGGCTGTGTGCACCATTTCCTTCCAGAACGCACTGGGCCTCACAACCCTGGAACATGGGGTCCCAGGACGCTCTGGGACATGAAGTCATTTCTGTCATTTTCTGATGCAGGTGACAGGTTCTGCCATTGCTGGGTCATTTCAGGATTTCTACATAACAGGTGCTTGGGGTGACAGCCCAGTTGGAAGAGGGAGCCCAGAACTGTCCCCAAACTACATTTACACAGCATTGTCTACAAAACTGAACAAGTCAAATATCTGTGTCCAAGAACTGGGGATGAGGCGTTGATGGAGATGAGAGGGAGACTTGTCTCCTGGTTTGTCCCCACCCACTGCCCTCAGTAACTTCAAGTGTCCAGAAATGGCTTCAGCACTGACTGAGCCACTAGGAATCCATTTTCAACCAACTCGTCACAGTCAGGGCTACTTCAGGAGACACCCCACCCCGAGTGCCTGAGAAGTCAGCATGCTGGAGCCAGCAGTCAGCCAGGGGCTGGGAGGAGGCACACACATGTTCTCTACCTGTTTTTAAGAGCTGTCGCCTTCCTTGGTCTGCAGGGGACAGAAGTTGCTCTTGGATACAAAGTTCCAATCCTCATTCCAGCACATATGGCTTAGAGATAATTCAAAAATGTATGTTTCCACCCAAAAAACACTCCCCATTTTCATAGGGTCAGCCCCCAGGAGCACCAGTTAATTGTTTTTTGTCTTCTTTGAGGCCAAAGCATGTATGGTAGTGAATTTTTGCTGGTGGCAGGAAACCCAGCAAGGCTGGGTGCCGCTGTGCCAAGGAGCCGCACCCCACTCACAGAGACACCACGTGCAGAGGGGGAAAATGTTGCCCCACCATCCCCATGGTCGGTTGTGATCCACGACGTGTTCATCAGCGGTACATCCTCAGACCCGCTTCCTAGTGGGGTTTGATCTGGACACCTGCTGAAACCTGTCCAGTCAACAGCATTGCTGAACCCCAGCCTCTACTGACAGAGAGGTGGGGGCTGGGCGAGGGGTACACTGTAGGAACTGAACTCAGGACTCCTGCACCAAAGGTGGAAATTCTACCACTGAGTCACCGAAGCTCTCAAGTGGGCTGAAGTCACTGTCTATCCAGTGGAGGCTAAAGGCACCCACGCTAAAGGATGTCTGTGTCACACTGAGGGAGAAAACACAGGCTTCTCCTTCCTCCCTGTGGGTTCTCCCCCAGCTCAGGTTCGTTCTTCAGCCCTCTATCCCCTTCCCAGCCCGTAGGGCCCATGGGGAAGTGGCCAGCACCCTGGCAGTCCTCCTCTCCATCAAGACGCACTGAGTGTGGAGTGCCCCCAAGCAAGCGGGTGTGTTGCCGCGGGGAAGGCAGCCTCGCAGCCCCTGGCAGTGATGCTGAACAGGGCATCTCAGTCTCTGTGAGCATCCAGGCAGCAGAACCCCTACCATCAATGTAGCAGCTAAATATTGTAAGACTCCTAACTCCCCCATCTGTGTTTTGCCTCCCAAGAGGGAAAATAGTCTTCACAGACATGCCTTTATCTGGCAAGCAAACTCCAAACCTTACTGGCAACGGCACTCTTGTTTTCCCCACGAAACAGCGATGGAACCCAAAGTGGTTCCCGCCTGTGAAATGCGGGGAGGGGAACTAGCCAACCCACTCAGCCTGGAAGCCCGGGGCCCGGAAGCCCGGGGGTGGCCGCCCTCCCGGAGAGGGTCCCGTGCTCCACGGAGGCCCTGAAACCAAGGAAGGCCCACCCCCGCCCGCGGGAGCGGCGGCGATGGGTGTTGGCGGCTCCCTTCCCCAGCACGGAATCCGCCCTCCAAGAAGCTGATGGAAAACACCACGGTGTGAAATCAACACTTTCTAACTCAAATCAAGGGGGTTAAAAAAAAATGGGAGAATTTCCTGCCGTTCGCTGCTGATCCTTTCTCCCGCAAGTAACGCGGGTGTCTAGCAGACGTTGCCCGTCTACCCAGGGCACCCAGGAGCCCCCCGACCTCACGTTGCATCGGCTAGGATGTCCCACCTGGTCCCCACCCTCCGTGTTCTCAGTACCACACTTGCGCGGTGGCTAAGAGACCAGCCATCTGAGGAGGACTGTGGACCCCTAATTGATAGAGACCTTATCGACTGGGCCTGATGTCTATCTGAGGTTCTCAACAGCCCAAGATTTAAGTGTTTCATTTTATTTTTAACTTTCACTTTTCCACATTTGAGCAATGTCAGGCAAAGAGGTATGGTTTTACTATCAGAAAGGATCATGGTGCAGAATAATTTATGACTTCAGCTTGGGCTTTCAGAAAAGCGGTTTCAAATCTTCACTTTGATTTGGTTGTATCAAATCTACTCGAAATAACAGCAGTACTTTCTTGGAACCAGACGACGTCGGCGACACCTCAGGATTTTGAACTGAAACCTCAAATTTATCCCAGAAGAAAACTTCAGAAAGGAATTAAACCACGGAGGGGAAAATAAAGGTGTTTTTCCTCCCCCCCCCATCCCCTTTTTCCCCTCCCCAGCCACCCCCGAACACACTTGAACCACAAACGAGTGCCTACTGCCCCAGCTGCTGGTCCTCCCAGGCCCCAGCCCCCGCCCCCAGGCTGGCCTGCCAGGTGCCCTGATCCCACCTGGGTGGGGGGAGAGGCGGTGGAAAGCCCCTGGCAGGAAGGAGAGAAGGGCTGTGTGTGTGTAGATGGGGGCTGAGTCGAGGCAGCAGAGCAGGAGGAACAGATGTACATCCAGGGCAGACGGTTCTAAGAGCATCCGACTTACCTTAGCAGCTTAACTGCATACTTGTCCTAAGGACTGTCAGTCTGGTAGGTAAAGTCCCCAGAACGGATGCAGCTGATCCAGGCACTGACAGGTGGCCGGAGGGGCGTCCCAGTTCCCTATCACAAAAAGAAATACAGAAAGCAGTGATGTAAAGAGAAATGTAACCAATTCACCAAATCACAGCAAGACGCAGAGGTCACGGAAATTCAACGGCAAAGGTTAAAGATGAAATCAAATCCGGTATGTGAGAACGAAAATCTATCCCCATGCAAGGCCACCGGTGACGTGTTGTAGACAAGAAGCTAAATACTGCCTAGCGCTGGGATCTTTCATTTTCATCAGATCAATAAAAGCTTATATTTATCAGGATTCCAAGCAGCTGCCACTTCTGACAGCCTCCACTTTATTTTCTCACTCCTGGCGCTAGATCGGGGCAAAGAGGGGAGGAGAAGCAGCTTTTAATGCTATTTACACCTGAAGACACAATTCCATTAAGAGGTCCTGTTTTGTTAAAGAAACAGGGGTTGATATGATTATATTGGCAGGAGCGGGAATCCCTTTGTTCTTTCCCCCCTTGCTTCCCCCTTTGCTGTCCAGACCCAGCCAGGAGATTTCCTGACACCAAGTCCACGTGAGAGCACTTTTTTTGTTCAAACTTACCATTTACAAAGAGAGGCAAGGCGTTCTGCTAAAACAGTTACCACTCTAATCATCTGTACAACAATATTTGCTATCAGGCATTCTAAATAGATTATCACCAGTCCATCTGTGTCATTATTGATTTATAAGGCTTTAAGCAGCTTTAGAATGGAAGCTTCCCCACTAAGGGGCTTCTTGTATAAATCAGAGCCCTGCTCAAATATAGCAGCCATCACTCAAGATATTGTTCTTAAAATCATAACAAGAAGGAGAAAATGATAAATGGCTTGTAATATACTGATCCAAACTGATATGCAAATCTTGTTTTTTAAATATATTACTTGAGTAGAAAGAGGCATCATTAACATATGAATGCCGTATGCAAATGGCGTGACGGAGCAGATGTTGCCGCATGTAATTGACCTATATGTGAATTGCATCAGAACCCTTAACTCTATTAATTCACTACCCAGTAACTAGATATTGTCCAAAAAGTACATTCTTTGAAACCATATACTGGAAGCAAAGCTGACAGGGTTCCAAGGATTCTGAAACAAGGTCACTGTCACTAGTATTTTGCTGTCATCTGCATTCCCCTTCTTATGGATGACATCATCATGTGGCTGTGTAAATCGATCACTTAATAGCATTTAGAAAATACTGCAGTGGGGAACAGGTTATAAAAAAAAAAATGCCCCAGTTTTATTCTTTTTCTTGGCAGAAATGTCATACCTCTTAAACGGACGGGTTTTGCATGAGTGCACTGTGAAACACACAGATGCCATTTTATTCCCCGTCTTTATTTTTCCACTTCTTCTCAGAATGACATTAAATTGTATTAAATAGCCTTTTGTCCACAGGGCAGAGACCACCCCGCATATGATAATGTATTAATGCCCCACGTTCCAGCCACTGAGCTGAAACATTCTGAGACTTGGAGGATAAGTATGAAGCGCCATTGTGTGTATAGCCTGCTAACAACTGTGACACATACTAATAGAAACATACCTAATAAATTACTGCTTTCAGGTCTAGCAAGCTGACATTTCTCTGCAAGGGACAATTTTATATTTGTGGCACAGAACAAAATTGCTTCATATGAAGCCACTGTGGATTAGCATAAAAATTAACACTTAAATTTCAGCTTATTTTCCACCCTCTCCTCCTGCCACAACAATCAATTCCTCTTATAAATCTGATTAGATTTTATGATGCTTATTATTCAGAGCATGTCTCAACACAGCATTCACAGGCTTGAAGACTATTTGTTTAAATAGAAAAAAGAAGCAGATAAATCTATAGGTATTTTTTATTACCCCACCAGTTTCTTCCTCATATTGTAACATCAGTAATTGATTGCACACATTAATTAACATGTAAGGTAGAAATTCTGCATTACGCATGATTTATTTTCCTATCTGGTGAGTAGGTCTGTCTGCTGCCCTTGTGTTTCGAGGACACTGGGCTCGATTCTGGTCCAGACATAAATGCCGATGCTCATTCCCCTGAAAGTTATTAATGTCAGATATGAAATGAGATTTTTGATTTCACCTGCTTACTAATCCACAAAAGCTGTTTTGAGTGATGCTGGCTTAAATGCCGAAATTCGAAATGATACATTGCTATATCTGATAACATGCAAATATGTTCATTAGACATAATTTAGCAGGAGAGAACAGCAACGCTTTTATGACAAGCCTAGGTCAAAAATGGTTGTTAATTACACAACTCATGAAAAATGGTATTACGAGGAGACTGTCCGGCATATACCAGACTTCTCCAAGGATACATCACCGATAGGAACCAAATGCTTTTTTGAGAAAACAGAGGAAGAAAAAATAAAATCAAACTTTATAAGCATTTCACACACGCTAAAGCAAGATGAACAAAACCGAGCCTACACGAAGACACACATTGGTCACATACTCATCTCAGATTTGAACAGTAATACACTAGACTTCTCCATCTGAAGATACAATTTCACTTTCTGTCTTACTAGTTTAAAGTGATTTATATGGTTGACGCCCTCACAAATAAACCAGAAAAGAAATTAATATTATTTCCAACCATGCTTCTGACTGCCCTGAGTGTTTATGGCAGCGTATTTTACATCAAGCGGAGTAACCACAAAAGCCTGGTTAGGCGTTGGCAGCAGGGCGGGGCATCGAAGGAGGCCAAACTTGAAGGAGAGAGGTGCGGGAGCCTGTGGCTCTTCTACTTCCTGTGGTCCTTCTCAAGTGTATGCTTCGGTTGCCTAGGGAACCGGTGTATAATAAGAAGTCTCCTGATTGGCCATGAGTTGAGATCTTTGTGGGCAGGGTTCTGACACCTCACACCACCAGGTAAAACAGGACATGAAGGTCTGGCTTCTTCTCATGAGGCATCGGGGACAGCTGGGCAAAGGACGGTATCCGGGGAGTGAACCACAGTCTACAGAAAGTCAGGAGGACTTTCAGGCTTGCCACCCACACAGCCTTTGCTATGGGGAGGGAGAGTATTCAGAAAGTGGTAAAGGCTGAAGACACATTCTAGAACCAACAAATGCCCTGTGCCAGCCCACAGCTGTGAAAACCATTAGCTGATGCTCTACTCAGCAAAAGCTTCTTTGCAGCCAAAGGTTTGAGAGATGGTCTGTAAAGCCCAAAGGAAACATTGACATACTTTCAGAGTCACGCACAGTAAGGTAAGCTGAGGGTGAGAGTAAGCACCATCTCAATGAACTGAAGGTCCACATGGAAGCTGCTTTGACAATCAGCCTCTCCTTTGTGACACTAGCTCTGAGCTTGACACTGGGATATTCCTACTCCTCACTCATCGGGTGGAGAAATAGGTCCTTCCCCAACGACATCGTGCCCAAAGGTAAAACCACTCTTGAACTCCGTATTATTACCAGTTCTAGGAAGTGGACCTCATCTTTGGATTGTGCTTTATGGTTTCTGTGCTTTCAAATGCGGAATCTCTGGTAGTGAAATAGACAAGATAGCATTCTTTTGTTTACCTGTCAAGGACAATGTGACATTCAACAAAGAAAATGGAAGAAGGAAAGGAAAGACTATTTCTCAGACCCTTGGTAGTCTTCCTTTCCCACCTTGACCTTCACCACGTCTCCAGTTCCAATCCGTGCACATACCTCATGACATCATCTGGACAGGCACCCCCTCCACCGGCTCTGCCAGTCACACCACAGCACTGGTTCTTGAACTCAGCTGCCTATTGTTCCTCGTGAGGGACTGTGCCTGTTCTCAAGTTCCAGAAGCAACCCAGGGGTGGCTCAGGGTCACAAGAAGAGTTATTAATGGAATCCAAGGGGTCCCATGAATTGTGAGACCATGGGGAAGACTCGGGAAGAAGGCTTCTAAGACCTCAGCATACAACTCACATCTGGATTCCAGTACTGTAACTCAGTGAATAACTTTAGCCTACACCTCTCACAGCTTAGCAGTTCCTGGGGCTCCTGCATTATTTTCCCAGCTCTGTTTGCCTCTTTGGAAACCTTGCTGATGTAGTAGTTAAGTGCTACAGGGGCTAAACAAAAGGTCAGCAGTTTGAATCCCCGGGTGCTCCTTGGAAACTCTATGGGGCAGTTCTACTCCATCCTAACAGGTCACTGTGAGTCAGAATAACTTGACCTCAGTGGGTTTGGCTTTTTGGAGGATTATGTTCCTCTATATCCGATGAAGGGAAAGGTGCTTAGAATCTACCCTGGGTTGTGGATAAAAGATTATTCATGGATCCAGAGGCTTTAATTCATTTCAAAGTGACTTATTTGTTGGATGAATGAGTGAAATGCATATGTGAACAAATATGTGAATAAATGAGTCAATGAAGAAAGACATATCTGAATGGATGGGTGAATGGAGAGATGAAGTGATAATGAAGGAGCAAAAAATTAATAAATGCATAAGTTAGCAGGCAAATACACAAGTGTATATGTATACGAAAAATAT
This sequence comes from Heterohyrax brucei, assembly GCA_028571685.1. Taxonomy (NCBI): domain Eukaryota; kingdom Metazoa; phylum Chordata; class Mammalia; order Hyracoidea; family Procaviidae; genus Heterohyrax; species Heterohyrax brucei. The sequence continues at coordinate 77,159,411 of CM053161.1, forward strand.
CTCAATGAATGAATGGAAGACTATCATTTGAACATCTGAACCAATGAATAGGCATGAGCACCTCTAGCATACCCACCTAGTGGGCATAGGAAAGACACAGAAGAGACGGTAGGCAAGCTCCCTGCCCTGGTTCACTGTGGGATGTTCGGTCCCTCGTCCTTGCCTTCCTTTTACGTCTTCAGGGCCACAGATTCTTAGAGAACCCTGTTGAGGATCCAGGAGGATCCAGCCACAACTCCTGATGGAGTCAAGAGGTAGGAGAAAGAAATAGTTCTCTCTCCTGTTTGAACCTTAAAGACGAGAAGACAGGGTCACTGTAGTCCTGATTATGAGACACCTGTCCCAGGACGCTTCAGGGCAATCCTGCTGGACATGATGGACTCTTTCTGGAAGGGTAGGTGACTCAGCAGAGGCAAGAGCTGCAGAAACCTAGAGCACGGGTCCTGGGTCAAATCCCAATCAGCTCCAGTGCTGATACTGAGAAGTCACATCACCACCCTGAACCTCAGTTTCTTCATCTTTAGAATGGAGATAACAAGAATATTTACTTCAGAGAATTCAGAGGAGGTTGAGCATAAATAACAGAGACAACAAATTTGAAAGTCCTTTGCTCAGAAACCTAATAAACACTCAACTCTCAGCCATCATTGTCAAATTCATTGTTAAGCGTGTGTCTCCTGCAGGGTCTGGGTTCCCTGCCATGGGCAGCTTGGGCCAAGGTAGCCATCCATCTCTACCAAAGGGGCTGCTACTAGACAGCCTGAAGCAGGAGGTGGACCACAGAAGCCCTCACATTTCTTCAAAGTACATACTTGATTTCTTCCACCAAAACCCCACTAATAGCTGCCTAAGATAGGAAGTCTGTTATGTAAAATGACCCTGAGGAGTCCATCTGTACAACTGTGGACCCTTCTGTGGAACTAGGCTTTCCATCTGCAGAATCCAGGGCTTGGTCCAGATTACCAGTTTGGGGATCATTTTGCTACTCTACGAAACCTATTCCCAAGGGAATCTTACAACATACAAGCTGATCAAGTACAGCTGCTCTTGTTCAAACGGCAGAGAAGAATCTTGAGTTTTTTCCTTCCTTGAGCTCCTGAGGCTTCTTTTTTAAATCCTTTGGGCTCCCGCAGAAACCAGTGTGAGAACCACTGGACTGCAGCCTTCCTGGTGGCCAGTGAATCTGTTACTCACGGAGGCACGTCCTGGATGCCTGGTGGTGAGCAGAGCTGCCTGCCAGCCCCACACAGTTATAAACACCTGGACGACCTGAGCCACCCAGCTCAGAGTACACGAGGGGCTTGCAGGAGATGCTCTCTAGCCTCCCACACTGACACCCTTCCAGCCAGCATCAGCCACCTACTCGTTTCTGCTGATTCCATTCCCACCATGAATTCCAAGCTAGAGGCCAGAATCCTTTAAGGGGGCATGTCAGAATCCCAGGAACACACACTAGGGAAAAGCATCCCACGTTCTGCCCACTGTGGCTCCATCAGAGAGTGGAGACCTACTGCCCCAGGGGCAATCTGTTCTCAGGTACCCATCAGGAAAATTAGATGCCGAGGCCCTCTCTCCTCAACAAACTGGATGTAACATATAACCAGAGGTCGGCCCCCAGAATGAAGAGGGGGGCTTTCTGAAACTCCCACAGTTGGGGTGACTACCTGTTCCTCTTTCTTCTCCCTTAACTATACAGGGGAGGGGAGACAGTGTTGTCCAACTGTCACTGACTGGCATTCCGCCAGCACCTACCTGGTTTCCTTGTCTGCTTGTACCTCCCCCGTTAGCTAGTGCCGATTGTTCACTCAGTTGACTCACACATTTCCTCAAATCCACTGATTGTGAAGAGAAACTCCCCACCACACTGCCATAAATAAAAACCAGTACTTTTTCCCCAGTCTATGTACATACATAGACATACACAGAAAAACCACCAGTGCAGTGAACCCGCAGTCCCCACACAGCTCCCCAGGGCTGCAGGTGCCGCCCTCAGAAAGACCCACTGCCCAGGGAGGAGCCAAGGGGGCAGCTGAGATTACGAGCTGGGGACAGCCACTGCCTGACAACCTCTCCAGACCCCAGCTTCCTCGTCTATGCAGGTGATGGTAGTTCCTGTCTCAGAAGGTTGTTGCAAGAATTAGATGAAATGATACAGGAAAATTAAGTGAGATAATGCCCTGGTATATATTTAAGCGCTACTGTTTCTGCTGTTGCCATTATTATTAATATAGTAAAAGATAAGTCAGCAAGATGGGGGTATGTTTCTAGAACTGATCACCTCATGCGTTTTTTTTGACAAAATGTTTGCTCACATACACTTAACAAAATCACTGGGCTAAGAATCAGGAAACGTGGGTTCATCCCGGCCCTCTCGGTAACGTCTGAGGTCTGCAGTCTCTTCCTTTCCCTTCCCTTCCCAGGCCCTGACTTTCCTCACTGCACAGCAAGAGGTTGACCCCACGGTCTCCAAAGGGCCTACGTAGGCCCCACCTTGGTAAGTAAATCTTTTTCCCACTCACTCTGCTCCTGAAAGAGGGAAACATTTAGTAAGTGGCTTCCAAAGTGTAACAGGCCAGCCCAGGGCCAGAAGAGGGATGACACGGAAATTAAAAGAGGCCTCAGCCCTGGTGAGCATAGACAAGAGCAGGTGATTCCCAAAGCCCATGTTTGAGGAGCCTGAGGAGGTGCAAGCAGTGTCCCTTGTCCCATATCTGGGGCAGGCCCAGAGGGTGAAGGACCACAGAGCCAGCAGAGGGGTGTGTATCAGCATCGCCTCCCAATCGCCAAAACACAGCCACCAGGGTGATTCCTGATGAGGTCTGGAGCAACTGCCACATCAACATACTATCTTAAAAAGTATTGAAATAGTGCCAGTTTGTCTAATGTACTGATGGAATAATGGTGACCAGCTTCTTGCTACAACTACAATAACAAAAGTGTTAGAGGAAGGGGGTCAAAGCCCAGGGCTAAGATCTGGAAAAAAACAGTCAAAGGGTAGAGACAGACAGAAAGGCCAGTACAGGCTGATAGGTGGTGGATGGATAGACAGACAGACAGTTAGATAGACAACTGCCGTCAAGTTAACTCTGACTGATGGCGAGCTCATATACAACAGAATCCTACTCGGTGCCATTGTGTCCAGTCGTCCTCACAATTGACAAGATTAGTGTATCATTGTAACCTCTGAGCCAACTGCTCTTGTAGAAGGTCTCCCTCACCTTTGTTGACCCTCCAGAGAAGGATCCCTTCTGATAAAGTGTCCAAAACAAGCAGATCAATCAGTGTTCCTTTATGGTCCACAGAATTTTCATTGGCTCATTTTTGACTCAAAATAAGAAGAAAGAGCCGCAAACATCCACTAGTAATAGAACTTGGAATGTATGAAATATGAATGTAGGATAATTGGAAATCATAAAAAATGAAATGAAACACATAAGCATCAATATCCTAGGCATTAGCTAGCTGAGATGGACTGATATCAGTCAATTCTGAATCAGACAATCATATTGTTTGCTATGCTTGGGGAACCCTGGTGGTGCAATCATTAGGAGCTATGGCTGCTAACCAAAAAGTCAGAAATTCAAATCCACCAGGCACACCTTGGAAACCCCATGAGGGTTGCCATGAGTCAGAAATGACTCAACAGCAGTAAGTGCTATGCTGGGAATGACAGTGTGAAGAGGAATGGTATTGCATTTATCTTCAAAAAGAACATTTTAAGATCTGTTCCGAAGTACAACACTGTCAGGGATTGGATAATACCCAACATACCAAAACCTGTTTCCATCAAGTCAATTCTGACTCAGAGCAAATCTATAGATCAGAGTAGAACTTCCCCATCAAGTTTCCAAGGAGCACCTGGTAGAGTCAAACTGCTGATCTTTTGATTAGCAGTCACAACACTTAACCACTATGCAACCAGGGTTTCCCAAATAATATCTATAGGAAGATAATATAAATACTAGTATTAGTATGTAGTGTAATATAAATATTAGCATTATCATGCTATGTTGTAATAATAACAATATTATATTATTAGTATTAGTATATAATAATATTATAATGTATAATTATAATATCCTATAAAGAAGAACAGTTAATATGACTTTTATTCAAATGTAACCACCAATTACCAAGGCCAAAGATGAACAGACTGAACATTTTTACCAACTTTCCCAGTCTGAAATTCATCAAACATGTAATCAGGATGCATTGGTGATTGGAATGTGAAAGCTGGAAACAAATTAAAAAAAAAGGATTGGTAGTTGGAAAATACGACCTTGGTGATAGAAATGTTGGAGATCACATGAGGGAATTTTGCAACACCAAACTTCTTCATTGTGAATACCTTTTTTCCCCAACATAAGGGGTGACTACACACGAACCTCGCCAGATGGAATACATGAGAATCAAATCAACAACATCTGTGGAAAGAGACTATGGAAAAGCTCAATATCAGTCAGAACAAGGCCAGGGGCTGACTCTGGATCAGACCATCAATTATTCACATGTAAGTTCAAGCAAAACTGAAGAAAATTAGAAGAAGTCCTCCAGAACCAAAGTACGACCTTGAGTACATCCCACCTAAATTTAGAGACCGTCTCTAGAATAGACCCGATGTGTGGGAGACACTAATGACCAAAGGCCAACTGAGCTGTGGAATGACATCAAAGCTATCACATATGAAAAAAGTAAGAGGTCATTAAGAAGACAGAGAAAGAAAAGAACTAAAAAGATGTCAAAAAATGCTTTCAAACTTGCTCTTGAACATTGAGTATCTAAAGCAAAGAGGAAAAAAAGGATGAAATAAAAGAGAGGAACAGAAGATTTCAAAGGGTGACTTAAGAAGACAAAAAGTATCATGTTGACATATACGAAGACCTGGTGGTGGAAAACCAAAAAGGAAGAACATGCTCTGCAGAAAGAACTCAAGAAAAATTTCAAGCCTTGAGTTGCAATATTGAAGGATTCTACAGGGCAAGTATTAAACAGCACAGAAAGTATTAAAAAGAAGATGGAAAGAATACACAGATTCACTATACCAAGAAGAATTGCTCGATGTCGAGTCATTTCAGGAGATAACATATAATGAAGAAACTATCGTGTTGAAGAGGGGGCCCAAGCTGCACTGAAAGCATTGGCAAAAACCAAGGCTCTATGCATTGAAGGAATACCGAATGAGATGTTTCAATAAACAGAAGCAGCACTGGAAGTGCTCACTGGTTTACGCCAAGAAATTTGGAAGATAGCTACCTGGCCAGCTGACGGGAAAAGATTCATATTTAAGCCTATTCCCAAGAAAGATGATCCAACTTAATGAGGAAATTATAGAGCAATATTACTAATATCATGTGCAAGAAAAAATTTACTGAAGATCATTCAAAAGTGGCTATCACAGTATATTGATAGAGAACTGCCAGAAATTCAAGCTGGATTTAAAAGAGGATATGGAACTGGGGGATATCATTGCTGATATCAGACAGAGCCTGGCTAAAAGCAGAGAATACAAAAAGATGTTGACCTGTGTTTCATTGACTATGCTAAGGCATCTGGCTGCATGGCTCATAACAAACTATGGATAACACTGCGGAGAATGGGAATTCCAGAACACTTGACTGTGCTCATGGAGAATCTGTACATGGATCAAAAGGAAGTCATGTGAACAGAACAAGGGGACTGCATGGTTTAAATGCAGGAATGATGTGTGTCAGGGTTGCATCCTTTCACCATACCTATTCAATTTCTATGTTAAGCAAATAATCCAAGAAGTGGACTATATGAAAAAGAACAAGGCACCAGGATTTTAGAAAAACTCATGGACATCCTGCAATATGCAGATGACACAGTCTTTGCTTGTCAAAAGTGAAGAGGACTTGAAGCACTTACTGATGAAGATCAAAGACCACAGCCTTCAGTGTGGATTACACATCCACATAAGAAAAAAAAATTCTCACCACTGGACCAATAAGCAACATCATGATGAATGGATAAAAGATTGAGGTTGTTCAGGGATTTCGTTTGCTTGCATCCGTGATCAACACCCATGGAAGAAGCAGCAAAGGAATCAATAGACGCATTGCATTGGAAAAATCTGCTACAAAAGACCTCTTTAAGGTGTTGAAAAATAAGAAGGTCACTTGGAGGACTAAGGTGCACCTGAACCAAGTCATAGTGTTTTCAATTGCCTCTTCATGCTTCTTCATTTTTCGTGTTTCTTTTTTCTGATTTCTCTTCATAAATGCTGGAGTCAGCAGCTCTATCTTTCAAATCAGAAAGTCTCTTTTCCATTTGTTCCATTCTGTTTTCTTGGCTTTGAAACAAAGTTTCTATGTCTTTGATTTTGTTCTTGATCCGCTGGATTTCAGAGTACTGGTGTTCCATCAGATCAAACAGCTTGCTTAAGTTTTCATTTTGTTCTGCTGCATCTTGTATAAGGTCTAGGAGGGCTGTATATAATCCTTTTGCATTCACCTTCTGATAGGTTCAGAAAAGCTTCTTCGTCTGGGAAGTTCTGAGACAGTTCCTTTTGGGAGTTTTCTGATGACATGGGTGATTTCCTGGCCACCATTTTCTCCAGAGTTTATTGCATCTGGGGATTCACATGGGTCAATAGAGGCTGGAAGAGATGCTGTGAGGATGGACCACAGTTGTTTCTCTAGGCCTTCTTAAAATGAGAAGTAAAAAGTATCTAACAACTTCCTAAGTCAGTCAGATTTTCAGGTGTACAGGTCCCTCTTCCCAGCAGACAAAGTGCCCCTGTATCAAATCCCAGATGTTATACACCAGCTCAAAATACAAAAACGCTACTGCTGCCCTGCTAGGCTCTGCTGTCGGGCCCAGCTGTAGGTGATACTGTGTAGAATTCTGCTTTTCTGCCAGAAAAACACTCTATTTGGGGCAGGCACTGCCTCCCAGCCCAGGAATTAGGTCCAGCTGAGGCTTCCGTATGGTTATCCCTGCCTCCCAGCCAAACAAGATGGCACCCTGCACAAGCCCACCACCTGGCTGTGACCAAGCTACTGGCAGAAAGAGAGGCCAAAAGTGCTGAGATGCCCAGAGTCCATAGCCTCCATTGCCGGGCCTCAGCCTCAGGCAACACTGTGCAAAACACCACCTCCCAGCTGGAAAAGCACTCTCCCCCCCAGCAGGTGCCGCCTCCTGGCTTAGGTACCAGGTCCAGCCGGGGCCTCTGCCTGGGCATCTCCATCTCCCAATGGATCAAGATGGCATCCTGCAGAAGCTTGTCACCGCATCCGTACAGCTACCACATGGCGAAGGTAGAAAGATAGGCCAAAGGAGCCGAGATGCACAGAGTCCGAAGCCGGGCTCTCAGAACATGGCAATTGAGCTTGTCGATCCCACCAGCAGTGCATCCAAGACCAGCAGCTGGTCAAATCCCAGCTCTGTCCACTGGCCAATACAGAGGAAAAAAAATCAAAATGGTGAGTTACCTTCAGGCCACGCAAGCCCGCATTTGCCGAGAGTGGGGTCAGCGAAAGGGAGGAGGTTTTGCATTCAGTGATATGAAGTCCAAATTAACGGCACTATGCTGCATCCTAGGGCTCACTAGGTGTCCAGAAGGCTCTGTTTAATTATCAATTCAGGTCTTGGTTTCCAGAGGAATTTAGGGAGACATGTGCTTAGTCTGCCATCTTGACTCCATCCCCTCAACTGTCTCATATGCATGAGGAAACTGAACAATGAATCAGAAAGACTGAAGAAGAGCTGATGTCTTTGAACTGCAGTGTTGGCAAGAGTAGTGAACATACCACGGATGGCCAGAAGAACAAACAGATTTGTCTTGGAAGTGTACAACCAGACTGCTCCTTAGAAGCAACGATAGCAAGACCACATCTCGCACACTTTGGACATGCTATCAGTAGGGATCAGTTTCTGGAGAGCAATATCATGTTTCATAAAGCAGAAGGTCAGTGAAAAAGAGAAGACACTCCACAAGAAGAATTAGTATGTAGCTACAATAAGGGGCTCAAGGATAGCAAGAATTGTGAGATGGCGCAAGACTGGGCAGTGTTTTATTCTGTTGTGCATAGAACGGCTGTCAGTCAGAGGCAACTGGACAGCCCCTAACAAGAACAACAACAATTTTCAAAAGTAGATCACCAGGTGCTTCTTTCTGGTCTATCTTCATTTGGGGGCTCTGCTGAAACTCGTCCACCACAGATGACCCTGCTGGAATTGGAAAGCCCAGTGTCACAGTTTCAAGCATACCAAGATCACATAGTACAGCAAACTGAGAGACAAATGTTCCTTTGTCTGCGGCCCAGTGCCCTACCGGTATGGCTCCTCTCACCCTCTAGACTTTCGTGTCCAACCCAAGTCCTATGGGTAAGACTTTCTCAAGAAGCAGAAATTCATACATATTTCCTGAAGCAAGGATAGGTCACCCATCTCCTAATCTTTACACCCAAAGGTCCATTTAAAAAAGCTGGTGTGATTCTCAGCTACAAATACGAAACCCCTCCCTGAAAATTTTTATGGAAACTATGCGTTTTCTCAGCAGTGAGATCAATTTGGAACCCAGCTGCACTGCCATCTCAAAGTTCATGGAGGACCATAGAAAGTCAACATCACCTTCTCTTGCCTATTCTCCAGATCAGCACTAACTCTGTCCAGATTTATGTCCTTCTTGCAAACACCCTCCAATGTGGGGTCCTAAACCAAGCCAAACACACTTGACTGGGGGTCAAATCTGCTAAGAAGCTTGATGGTGCTGGTAAATATGGCTGTGATGGACATTAAGAGGAGAGCCACTAGGTGTGGCTTCTGCACAAGATACACACACGCCAGAAGCTTCCTTTGGAGGCATAAACACATGGGCCCTGAAAGAGACAGCTCTGAGTCTCCAAAACAAAATGAGGGCATAAAGCCAACACTGTTTATAACCTGCTGGATCCCTTCAACGTGCAAGCCCTGGGACCCAGAAGTCTTCCTACACGACATTCTTTCTGAAGCAAAGTATTTGCCTTGCTCCCAGATGAGGGGGGACACTGCCATGGAAGGATTTGCCCAGAAGCCCACGTCTACTCATGCCAGGGTGTCTGGGGTCAACAGGAACAGGAACACTGAGTAACAGACCAGTGCCTCGTCCTTGGAGGGACTGACCGATGACAGCCCAACCGGCCATTCCTGCAGCACTCTTAGCAAATATTAGCATGACCCAACCCTAACCACTGAGGCAGGTGTTTACTGCTCTCTGGTTTTTATTAAAGCTAACACTGTAAGAAATCCTCCCAATACACACATCCAAAAAAAGGTTTGTTTTTTTTTTGTTGTTGTTGTTCTCATTTCTTTCCATTGTTCTGCTTGGTGACTTTATTGCACATTAGTTCAAAATAAGCTGCCAGTAAAGTTGGATCAAATTAAACTCACGCTGGAATTTTTCCTCAATAATTTTCGCTGGGTTGTTTTTACTTTAATATGGATTTGAAACGCAACATTATCTTAAGTTTAGAAATTTCACTTTCTGGGTAGTTACAACTTTGACTGAGTTTATGAATTCTAATTTCAGTTCTTTTGCAATGAATCCGGTTTTACTGTTAGCTTCATACAGGGGAGGTCTTTGTAACAGTTTGTCTTTCTCTACACAGAAATCAAGACATAAAACCCAAATCTCCTGTACTGTAATTAGGCTTAGAAAATTATGTGATTTCTAATTTAGCAGAACCTCAAAATGCTGTATAACCCACAACCCAAAGTCAATATTTGTTTGCATGTATGACTTCAAGAAATTATTTTTTTTAAGATAGCATTCGTGAATAGGCCAAAATGATTTAATTTAAGATAGCAAGTAAAAAATAAACATCTTGAAGTAAAAATAACGTGCTATAGTAATTTGATTACAGAGAAAATCAAACACTGTGTGCTGTAAGCAAACAATAGAGATTTTTATGCAACTGAACACTTTTCTGGCTATCTAACTATGATTTATACATCCAAAATGATAAATCTAATCCCATCACCAGTAGATCAATTGCAGGTATAAAGAAAAAAACAGAATAAATCATAGTATCACTGTATTGGAAACACAAAAAGAAGAGAGAAGCAGAGACTTTTGACTTGAAGCTGAAATCTGTTTCCAGGTTTTCCAAGGACAATTTACCATGAAGTTCAATGTATACATGAAGTCATCTGATCCAAATATGCTAATGATTTTTATTGGTCAAATCTTAAAAGTGAGGTTTATTTTTACGAGTCTGCATTAATTAACCCAGCATGTAGTATCTCTCAGCCTATCTTGCCAGGAACTTTCATTTAAACATGTTTTATTGTGAAATGTTTGCATTCTCCACATTTGCGGCCCACACACGGATTATTTCATACTTTCCTTCAGAGCGTTTAGGAAAGTTAAAAGGAGTTATTGTTTTTGATTAATGTCATTGTGGGGCAGTTGGGAAAAAAAAGAACTCCAAAACCTAACTCTGCGTAAATTTTTCTGCATTACAATCTCTGCAAGTTCTACCACAGGCGGAGACGTGGGAGCTGCCTGGGCTTTCATTTTAAGGTGGCCTCCTAAATCCAAACCTGATGAACTCGGGCATCTGCAGGAACTTGCAAGGACAGCAACGGGCAGACGGCAGGCATCTATCAATCACAGCCGGAGAAGCTGCGAGCACAGGGCCGTGGCGCAGAGCCACGCAGATGGGAGTTCTAAGGCTCTGCCTGTCATCTTTTGATTAAGAAAAGGAAATGATTTCACTAAAAAGATATTCCCTCTTGTGTTGTTTTCTTTTAACTGAGTTTGTACTTTCTACCAAACTGGACATATTTATTGAGACTCATAAGTGAGTTCACGGCTAGCAACACCAGTGCAATCTCAACAAACTCTTTTTTTTCCTTTCCAATTATCTAAATATCATAACTATAAAATATCTTAAAACATTCTCCATACTGTAAACATCTTAGCTACAAAGCTCTGAGTGTAAACAGTACGATGCATCAGAATGGTTTTAAGCGATGTTATAAAAACTGCTCTTAAAAACTAAACAAAATGTAAAGCTCCCATCTGTTTTATGATTTTTCCACCGCTGAACGGCTGCTGTGTGCCAGTTCACTGAACCATGGCTTGCTAAAGAGCTTGCTGGGGTCACGGACTGCAGAAACAAAGAGCATGTCTTTAATGGTGGGTTGTTTTCTTTTTCCCCTCAAGTCTTCCTGACAAGACTGGAACAGAATGAAGTGCACGTCGAGGAGAAGGGACGTCAACAGCACGCGACGCTGGCTGCCGGAGGAGCCCTCTCCCTCCCCCTCGCCGAGGCCCACGTTGCATAAAGGCTGCCGTTTAGGCAATTATCTCGGCTTTTTGGTGATTGTGTACCTGCCACCTCACAGGCTCTTGCTTCCTCCGGAATTTTCCTTTTGGCCCCGTATGTGTGAGTTAAAAATAGACAGCAAATTGCATGCTAAGAGAAAGCACTGGGGCTTATTTTTGTGTACACATGCAGGTACGACACAGTGACAATTTAAAGACCAGCTTTGTTTCTCCACTCCTTGTCCTGGCCAGAGGGGACGCATAGGTTCCTGAGCAGCAGAAGACACCACAGAGGCGCAAGAACACTGCCTTCCCTTGGACTGTTTGTCACCAAGAAGGAGGCACGAAGGGGAAGGAACCACGAGGACTGAGCGTCTGACCCATTGCCTCTGCTCCAAGGACCCAGCCACCAGAGGACACTGCAGTGGACTGGTCGGTGGTTTGATGCTGGCCCTGCACGGTCCCAAACCTGGAACACTGTGGTTGTGCTGTGACACTGATCGTCGTGTCCCCGAGGCCACTTCTGAGGAAGTCACTGTTGGGCTGCCGGGGCAGGCTCCCCAGAAGTGTAGCCAGGGTGGGCTGAGGCTTCTCTGACCTTCCTCAGGAGGGGTGCAGAGTGAAGGGAACACTAAGGAGTCAGCCCCGAGGGTGAGTCAGGCCAGACTTATGGCTCCCGTAGCTCCCCTTTAGCAAGTGGACACCCCTGGAGCTGGGATACGAGGGAGGTGTAGCCTGTTGGATGCTGTGCAAGGTGAGTTGGGAGTCAGCCTACCACCTTTTGGGTGAAAAATGTACACTGAACTTCCCCGTGTGGACTCCATCCCACTGTCACCTTTGGGACACCCCAGAGTCAGACCACACACAGAAAGCCAGGGAGAGGCTGGCACTGCCAGAGAAGTCCACCCCCGGCACTGGAAGCAAACAGCCTCCGGCTCTGCGGGAGCACAGACAGAGGCCTGTGCCCATTCAGGATGGGTGCTGCCGTCCAGGCCCACTCCGACCTCTCCTCCGTACTCAGGGCCGCAGCAGCCCCCACTCCTGCAGCCCACAACGCAAAGACCTTGCAAAGCCCATCCTCCCAATGAGGGCAGTCTTCACACTGAGGTGGAGGCTCTGCAGGGGCAGCACTGGGGCAGAGACCCGTCCCAGCTTCCTGGGGAGCAGCAGCCCACACGCCTCTGCCCAGGTGAGCAAGGTCCTGTTGGTGCCATGCCCTGAGACCAGAGAGCAAGGATAGGGTACTCTCAGGAACCAGACTGCAGTCTCCACTCTCACTCAGGCCTGCTGGGCACACATTTCAGTTGGCATGAACCCAAGGAACTCCTCAGATGAACAGTCAGTGCTGTGCCCAGGCCCACAATCCTTTCCAGCACGTCCATGGCACTCAGGGCATCAAGGGCCCAGCCCGGTGTCCAGCCTTGCCATGCGAGTGACCCAGGAGCAGCCAGTCACCTGAAAAGGCACCAGCCTGCAGGCTCCGTGGGCCCCCCAACAGGCTAGCACATTTCCGTGCTGATTCCAAATTTAAACCTGGGATGCTTTCCCCTGCTTTCTCTGCTCCAGAACACGGGGTAGGCATCTGCAGGGAAACAGCTGTCACCCAGAGGAGGCAGCCCGTTGGCACCCTCCGTGGAAGCCACACATCAGCCAGGGTTACTAAGCTACGGAACTTTGCCGCCTGGGGAAGGAAGGAAGGAAGGGAATGTGTGGGCGGAAGCCAGCCGGAAGCAGTCACCTCAGGCCCCACGGGCAATCAGTAGGACAACTCAAAGACAGGCAGCAGTGCCCGGCTCCGTTGGTAGGGAAACTAAAGCTCAAAGAGGCTGACTCGTGTGTCCAAGGTCACGCTACCTCTAGGGCAATGATACAAGGGTAACAACCACTCCTCTGTCGACTTCTCCCACTGTGGTAGCTTCCCTGTCAGCTGTGAGGCTGGAGCTGCGCCACTGGTACTCATACGCCAGCTGAGTCGCCCGTGATGGACAGGCTTCAGTGGAGCTTCTAGACTAAAATTAGGAAAACAGGGCCAGGGATCTACTTTAAACACTTAGCCAATGAAGACCCCGTGGATCACAACAGAATATTTTCCAGTGGAGCTCTGAGGATGGGCCTCCTAGCTTAGAAGTCACTGAAAACACCCGAATCGCCAATGATGGACCACACTAACGATCCTGCAGACAGTATAAGACCAGGCACTGTTTCCTGTCATACAAGGCATCTCCATGAGTCACAGCCAACTTCCGGCCACTCCCAACGACAGAGCCATGACAACCAGCTGTCAGAACCAACACTAACATGTTAACAACAGTTACTGTGACTTCCCTTGGAAACCCTGGCAGGGCGGGGGTTAAGTGCTATGCTGCTAACCCAAAGGTCAGCAGTTCAAATCAGCCAGATGCTCCTTGGAAACTCTACGGGGCAGTTCTACTCCGTCTATAGGGTTGATATGAGTCAGAATCAACTCGACGGCAGTGGGTATGTCCTCCCTTAGGGTGGTCCACCTGCAAACCCTTGAAACAGCCTGACAGAGTGCTGCTAACACTATCTTCATACAGATAGGAGCACACTTAGGCCCAGGAAGATCAAACAAGTTGCCCAGAATTATATAACCAGGGAGGGATTAAGTCAGAACTCCGTTCTAGGAAATCCAACGCGACTCTCTCAGCCGTGGTCCCCGCCGTCACCACCAGCACCACTGCCAGAGGAGGAGCTAACACCGCAGAGCTTTGGCTAGAACCCCTCAGGGTGCCAAGTCCTTTAAATTTCTGGTGTCATAAAGAAACCGAGACCCAGAGAGGTTACGCCATTTACGGAAGGCCGAACAGTAGAGGCAGAGTCAAGCACGAACCCAAGCAGCCTCGCTCACCAGCCGTGCCTTTTCGGCCTCCAGAGAAGACGGGGTGGAGCTGGGAAGAGAAGAATGAGGCCTCCCTGAGGGTCTCTCCAGCCAGTGTCCCGAACGGGACCTCAGAAGAGAAAAACAGGCCCAGGCCCGGAAAGCCCTGCCCTTTAAAGCCCCAGAGAAGCTGTTGTTTCCAAACCATGTGTACTTCTCACAAGACTAATCTCGATTACGACGAGGGCTTATGCTAAGTCCAGCGAAGGGCGTGTGGCCAGGAAAGGCCTGGCTGAACGGACGGCCAAGCTGAAGTCTGCAGTCGAAGAAGACGTTGACAGTGGTGGGCGCTGCTACAAAGCCTGACCATATTTAGGAGAAGTGGAGACTGGAGATGGCCAGGCAGCCTGGCTGGGGAGCCCCAGAGCCAGGCCTGGTTTCCCTGGACAGCCAGAGCCACGGGCTGGGCATTTCTGTTCAGTCTTCCCTTCGCAGGAATCCAAGTTCAAACAGCAAGGAAGAGGAATAACTCAACAAGAAAATAAAATTACTAAAGAGTAGCAATGTGGCCACCACTGAGAAACTCAGAGACCTCCAGAGATGAGCCTTCCAGAAGAAGCACTAGAAGATACGGCCCTGCTGCTGGGGACACACAAAGCCACCAGCTAACCTTCTTCAGATTCTCAGAGAAGACAGGCACTGGGCTGGAGGGTCAGGCTGCACTTTCCACCAGCCACCCACTCATGAAGTTTGGGGTGAGCTATTTTGAAAGCAGCCCACACAGCACAACCACACACCATCCTCAGCTGCAATTTCATTCATAATTAAATATGAAAAAGCCACCACCTTAAAATAACGCAGGGGTCACACCTGAACTCCCGAGCAGGGGCCTCCGCTGAGCCCCGCAGATCCTCCAGCGCCTCCCTGGAGCAGACCCAGCACTGCAGCCCGGGTCCCACAGCTGCGGCCCCCCTGCCACCACACTTCAGCTGACCCCACCCTGGCCCTCAGGCCAGCCTTTCTGCTTCCTGTCTGTTTAGGCAAAAGGCCAACAGTGATTCAAAGACAGGCACCAACAGTTCAAGCCGAAGTGTCACCAGGCTCTGGATTCCTGTGCCCTTGTCTCCACAGCCCCTCTGGCACATCACCACCTAATGCAATACACTCTCCTCTGGCTCTTGCGAGCATCATTCCCCTTCCAAGTGTAGGTAGGTGTCCATGCGTTCATTCCGATAATGCCTACTGAACCCCTACTACATGTCAGGAGCTGGAGACTTGCAGCAAGTGATTAGACACGGCCTGGTCCTCCTGGAGGGCCACTTCTAGACAGAGCAGGTGATCAAGGCACCAGGGAGTGCTCAATTGAGCTTTCCAGTGAGGCTGTAAGCTCCCTGAGGTCCAGCCCTCCTGGGATGGCGTCTAGACCTGCTCAGTCCCAGCTAGGGGTGTCTGTCCATGCACGAGGTCAGGTTAGGGAGCTTCGTGGGCAGTGGCACTCACAGCCCATCTAACACACAAAGCCAACAGAAGAGTGGCCAGCCCAAAGGAGCAGGGCCGAAGGACCAGCAAACAGGTACAGCAGCTGCTGGGAGGAGAGCGATCCCCCACGAGCTTAGGTGACAGAAGGCACAACACTGACTCAGCACGTGCTGGACACTGTCTGGTGCAAGCCCGGGCTTGACATGGGCTTGGGGCCTCTGCCCCTTACAGACCGCTGTGGGGAGAAGACGCTACACTGTGAGCAGGTCAGGATGCCTGCCAGGCTGGAGGCGGCGCTGTCAGCGGCACCGTCACCACGGGGACTCCGGGTGAAGCTGAGCCTCCCACGTGCCTCACTGTTTTTGTTGATGCTACAACAGCCTAACTATGCAGGTTCCAAGAGGCTCAGTAACTCACCCAACATCACACAGCCGGTGCCTAGCAGGGTCCTTATCCTTTCATTGCACCGTATTCCCCATGCTCGGGTCACATCTGCTCATTTGTGACTTCCTCATGTCCCCTCCGCATCTTCCCCTAGCTCATCCCCACATGCTATATGCCCACTGCTATAGAGAAGTGTCCAATTCATAGTGAATCTACAGGTAAGGGTAGAACTACCCATAAAATATAAAAATCCAAAACCCATGCCATCGAGTTGGGTCCAACTCATAGAGACCCTAGAGGTGAGAGCAGAACTGCCTCATAGAGTTTCTAAGGTGCACCTGGTAGATTCGAACTGCAGACCGTTTTGTTAGCTGATGTAGAATTTAACCCACTAGGCCACCAGGGTTTCCATATGGAGAGCTCTAAAAGGTGGTCATAGGGCTGATACCACTGGAACAGTCATCACAAACAATGTCACCGTGATCAGGCCTCTGCATGAAGATTCTTACAGCATTGTTAGAGTCGTTATCTCTCCCCATGCATTTACCTAAGAGGATAGGCCAGTATTGATAGTCCCAGTCTACAGATGTGAAGACAGAGGCTCAGAGAAGACGAGTGACCCACCACAGTGGGTGGAGAAATGCACATTATAACCTCATGTCGTTATCAAGCCAGCTGCCACTGGGTCAGCTCTGACTCATGGCAACCTGGTGTATGGCGGCTAGAACAGTGTTCCCCAGGGTTTTCAGTGGCTGGTGTTTGGAAGCAGATGACCAGGCCTCTCCTCTAAGGTGTCCCAAGATGAGCTGGAACCACCAGGCTTTCGGTCAGCAGCCAAACACAATAACCACTCATGCTACCCAGAAACTCTGATATCATTATAAAAACACCAAAGCCCTATTGTCGTCGAGTCAGTTCCAACTCATAGCAACCCTGAAGGATAGAGCAGAACTGCCCCACATAGTTTCCAAGGAGCATCTGGAGGATTTGAACTGCTGAACTTCTGGTTAGCACCCGTAGCCCTTAACCCTTACACCACCAGGGTTTCCTATCTCAGTATCCTAAAACTGAAACCCTGGTCTTGGCCCAAACCCCAAATCCAAACCTACTGCCTTCACACTGATTCTGACTCACAGTGACCACACAGAGCAGGGTAGAACTGCCCTGTGGAGTTTCCAAGGAGTGCCGAGAGGATTCAAACTGCTGACCTTTTGATTAGCAGCCATAGCACTTAATCACAACTCCACCAGGGTTTCCGGTCTTGGCCAAGATCCATTATTCTTGGGACCTGACTTTCCTCATCTGAGAAGCAGAAAGTCATACTTATCTGATGCACAGAAATAGGATTAGAAATCCAAAAGAGAATGATAGATTTCACGAACTGATAAGTTTATTCATTGACTTTCTGGGTATTTGGCAAAAAAGCTGTTTCAAACATCTTTCTCCATCCATCCCCAAGAATCCTCCAAGTTTGTGTACAATTTGGATGCCACCATCCATCTTCAAGGTCAAGGATTTCATTTTACTTGGTTCCACAATCAATGCCAATGGAAGCAACAGTCAAGAAATCAAAAGGCATATTACATTGGGAAAGTCTGCTGCCAAGGACTTCTTTAAAGTATTGAAAAGAAAAGATGTCACCTTGAAGACTGAGGTGTGCCTCACCCAAGCCATGGTATTTTCAATTACATCATAGGCACATGAAAGCTGGACAATGAACCAGGAAGACACAAAAAGAAGTGATTCTTTCGAACCGTGGCACTGAAGAAGAATATTGAACGTAGCATGGACCACCAAGAGCACAAACAGATCTGTTCTGGAAGAAACACCAGAGTGCTCCTGGGAAGCAAAGATGGTAAGACTGCATTTTACATACTTTGGATGTGTTGTCAGGAGGGATCAGCCCCTGGAGAAGGACATCATGCTTGGCAAAGTAGAGGGTCAGCTAAAAAGAGGAAAACTCTCAACCAGATGGACTGACACACTGGCTGTAACAGTGGGCTTAAGCATAAAAACAGCTGTGAGTGTGGCAAAGGATGGGCAGTGATTCCTTCTGTGTGTATAGCGTTGCTATGAGTCGGGACCAACTCAACGGCCCCTAACAACAACAATCAACCTTCAAACTGTCAAAATTTTGATTCCTTCTACATAAGGGGAAGAAGATATTCTGGAACTGCAAATATTCGCTTCCTATTGGCCAAACTGCTTTTTTCTGGTGCCTCCCCTGGCGGTTTCATTTATCGAAAGCTCTCGCTCTGTCACTGGTCATGTTCATCAATAACCAGCAAATTAGCAGCCTGCTTGTGCAGACACTTCTATTTTCAACCTGAAGGGTGGTTTGGGGGGTTCTTTTAAATTTAGCTATCCTCATTAAGGATTCATAGTACACCAAAAAGAGTGTTTTTTTATAAAAAATCGTCTTTGCAGAAGAGGAGTATCAGCAAAACTACTCCCTATTCCAGGCTGAACAATGAGTCCCTAATGAGGACAGCAGTCATCAGTTCAATAAACATATCATTAGGGTGAGAACACAAGTGTCAACACAGACACAGTCCACTCATTTGAGGGGTGGTTTATCTGTGCTTAGTCTTGGTGGGGTCTGGCTGGCAGGTGGGTGTTCCCAGGAAAGGGTCTTAGGTCATCTTTTACAGGTAGGCCTTGGGTGGTGGGGACGCCAGGCCAGACCGAAGTTTCTAGAGAGACTAGTTGTGGAAGATAGACAGTAGGACTCCAGCCTGGGAGTCAGGCAGACCAGTAGTCAGTGAGCAGGTGATCAAGCAGGGAGCCCTCAGCAGGGACAGCCCCCAGTATGAAGATGAAGTAGAGGAGCCCCTTAACTAGACCCCACTGCCGGGTCGGTCTTTGAGGTCAGACTTCCACCTGGATGCCCAGCATGGGCACAGGGTCCCACCTGGCAGTCCTCAATGTCAGGACTGCAGAGATGCTTCCTCTGAGAGAAAGCAAGAGTGAAAGGATCCAGTGGATTCCCATTGGTATTTCCCGACTTCTGTTTGTAAGGGATCCACAGTTTTTTAGAGTTGATCCTGGGACTCACACTGCCAAGAGGGTTCGTAGAAGCATGCTCTCTTTACAGAAACATTCAGTGAAGGTTTCCCACAGTTCACGTATCATATTAGATGCTGAGGTGTGGCCAGAAGGAAGATATATTTGGCTTTTTCTTTCAAGGGACTTAAAATTTGTGGGAAGAGAGAGATAATAGACAATTAGGTGAACAAAGGGTTACAATAACATGCTATAGCAAATTAAGTAGGTGAGAGACAGTGGGCGACTGCAAAAGGCTGCTTTTATACAAGGAGATCAAGCAGGACTTTGGGGACAGAGGGACATTCAAGCCAAAGCCTGGACTGTGGATGGGAGGACATCCCTAACACAGGATCTAGGAGGGCAAATGTGTGAGATGACGACCTCAGCTCAGCAGGCAGGTGTGTGTACCTGTCAGTGTATACACACCCACTCCCCGGGGGGCCAAGTGTCTGGGCAAGAGAGACTGGATCCCAGGTGTCCTGGAGGCATTGGCCTTTGGAAGAATCAGGGTGGAGAAGAGAAGAGAAGGCAAGGGCCAGAGGAAATGCAGCTGGTGCTGGAAGGACAAAAATACCGCAGATGGTGTCTACTTTCCCAATGAGGTCAGTAGCAGAAGGAAAAGAAAGTGGAAGAAGAACAAGGGGCATTCTGGGGATCAAATCTTAGAGAGAAATGAGGGAATATGGCAGCTCGCAGCATCGTGGCTAAGTGCTATGTCTGCTAAGCGGAAAGGTCAGTTCATATCCACCAGGCACTCCTTGAAGGACAGTTCTACTCTATGCTGTAGGGTTCCTATGAATCAGAACTGACTCAACAGCAGTGGATTTGGTTCTGGTTTCATGGCAGGTTGAGCGCCTGCTTGACGTCTGTGGTCGCAAGTGAAAGTCATCGACTCCGTTAACGCTTTCTACACAGCAATGGGGACCCCTGAGCTTACACAGGGCTGCAGTTTCGTCAGGCACACCTGATGGAGAATAAAGAGGCCTAAGAAATCAGAAGGTGCGAGGGTGTGATTAAAACGATGAGCCTGGAACTCTAAGCTGGTGAAGAGGAGCCGAGAAGACCAGACACGGTGAGGGGAGGTGAAGGAGGGGGGCAGGTGCACAGAGACACTGTGAAGGAACAGCGGGCAGCAGAAACAACAAGCTGGATGAGGAGCCGCAGCTGCCAGAAGGTAGGATGGACGAAGGCCAGATTTCAGAGTCAGAACACGTATTGGTCACCGTCAGGTCTAGGTGGGCTAAGGTGCTAGATGACTAAGATCAAGTGGAGGAAAAGTTGCTGTTGAGAAGTTCAAGGAAGTAGAGTCCAGCCTGTTGCACACATGAACTTGACTTTCTTGGTCTGTGACCCTAGCCAGCAGACCCCCAGAAACTCAATGGGAAAACATGCATTGACAGACAGTGGTATCAGAATGCAGGGATGTCAGTAACTTCCTTACCATCTGTGTCCAATGCCATCAAGTGATTCCAACTCACAGCAAACCTACAGGACAGAGTGGAACTGCCCCTATGTGGCTTCCAAGGAGCAGCGGGTGGATTCAAACTGCTGACCTTTTGGTTAGCAGCTAAGCTCTAACCCCCTGACCAGCAGGGCTCCTTCCATATAACACACGCCCTCAGTTCACTTTAAGAAGGAATCTCATTGGAAATCCACACAATTGTAACAGGGGCAGAGGCGTTCCAAGATTTGACATATTCAGGAGAGCTTTGACAAAAAGTGGTAACCTGTCATGAAGACAAACAACACTCTTTCATTTACTGGTGTCAATGACCTTGGCCTGATTTCCCTGATCCATCACTCCCAATACTACAGAGACAGAAACCTCTAGCTCTCAATTCCTAAAATGGAATCTCATAGCACAGCAATGTCACTATGTTTGGGGTATCAAGGGTCCTAATTTTTCTGTGGCTGAAGCAAGTCACCACCGTTCCTCAAGCCAAGCTCTCCCCACAAGGGAGCCATCGGGGCTGCGGAATGGCTTCTATTCCAACACCTGGGAGTCACTGGGCCACCAGATTCTTTTCTTCTCTGATCCCAGAGGAGTGCAAGGCTCCAGGGGCTGCTTCTCGAAGCAGCCGACGGCTTCATGGAGCCCGGATGTCACCAGGAGAGCCCCAGAGTCTACCTCCTAGAGCAGGAATCTGAGGCCCAGAGTGGCAATGTCACTTCTCTAAATCCCTCTGGTGACAAAGCAAGGCCTTGGCCTGGGTCCCATCTCCAAAGCTAAGAGTCCTCTGAGTGCCTTGGGTCCCCCTCCTCCTGACCAGAAAGTTGCAGTTCTGGTCTCAGCCAGTGAAAACAAGTGCAAGACCCAAATATCCCCCTAATCAGCCTGTGTACACAAAGCCCACCAGCAAGAAACTGGCACCCATGTCCCACTGGGCCCTCTGTCCCAGTGCTGCATCTGTCTGTCCAAGCTGCTTATACCACCAAATACATTCTTATGTAACACTACTGGCCAAAGCCATATGCATGATCAGACTGAGAACAGTTACTATTTAACATGTTAGCACCTCGTGGCATCATGATAAGTAGTTTCCAATGTATTACTCAATATTTACCTAACTCAAAATATTAAGAGTAGTGCTGGCTGTGGTGGTAGTCATCAGCATAACAGAATCAAAACAGTGTCCATTGAGTGCCTACTGCATACCAGTAAGTAGACAACAGCACTCGGTAAGGAGGGTGACGAAGAAGACAGAAGAAGAATTGATGCCTTTGAACTGTGGTGCTGGAGAATGTTGAATGCACCATGGACCACCGAAAGAATCAACAGATCTGTTCTGGAAGAAGTCCAACCAGAGTGCTCCTTGGAAGCAAAGATGGCAAGACTGTGTCTTACATACTTTGGACATGTTGTCAGGAAGGATCGGTCCCTGTAGGACATCATGCTTGGTAGAGCGAAGGGTCGGCGGGAAAGAGGAAGATCCTCAATGAGATGGATTGACACAGTGGTTGCAACAATGGGCTTAAGCGTAAAAACGATTGTAGACGTGGTGCAAGACCAGGCAGTGTTTGGTTCTGTTATTCCTGGGGTCACTATGAGTCGGAACTGACTCAACGGCACCTAACGACAGCTACACACCTCAGACTTGGTGGTACGGTGGCTAGGAGCTTGGCTGCTAAGCAGAAGTTCTACAGTCTAAAGCCACCAGCCACCTCCTGGGAGCCCTACTCTGTCCTATTCCCGGGACAGCTCTACTCTGTCCTGTAGGGTCGTTGTAAGTGGGAACTTATTTGAAAGTAATGGGTTGTGTTTTGAGTTTGGCACTGCGTACTGGTGCGATGTAACTCCTTTCAAGTACAGCATCGTCTGGGTCATGAGATTATAAAGTATCAGCAAAGACATATCTTTTGCAATATTTTAGTCTGTTTTGTGCAATCAATATTTTTCAGAAATCAAGTAGTGCAGTTCGATAGTACTCAAATCAATTTTGATTTTTTTTTTCTTCTGAAATTTGGTAGAGAAAGTATCTCCTGCACATGTAGGCCTGGCGAGTCATTATACCCCAGAGCAAAATATCCTGCCATAGCAATAAATCTCCATAAAAAAAGAACATGCATTTTAATGGAAGTATTGACACGACCCTAAGAACTTGCGCCAGCCCCAAATGCTGCAGCATGATGCGGCAAGGGAGAGAGGCCTGAGAGACTGTAGACAGTCCCCGCCACAGGCTTTCAAGAGCTGTCTGGAGCCAGCTCCAACAGGTAGTTTTCAGGGTCATAAAGCAGGCGCTGTTTTAAATGTAACTGAATCACTGCCTTTATGGCCATTTCATCTCATCTGTTGGTCCCACACACTTTGCAAAACAGAACCCCCTTAATGCTGTTCACTGGGCATTTCTGTCCATAAGCAGATATTCTCTTGAACAGGCTTGAAATAGATTCCTCTCTATCTTCCATCCCCTGGCCCCTGCCTCCAAAATTCCTACTAAGCATAGCTTTACTCAAAGGGCAAAGTTGGCCTAGGATTATGCGTGTTCTCTGCGCAAAGGATATGTTTTCAGCAAGCAGAACTGCATTCCTGTGAGGCAAAAATATTCCTCCTAAGCTGATTGCTCCAATCCTTTCGGCCCCTTCTCAATGAGGCTCTGTTCTGCCCATTTGCAGTTATGTGGCCCCTGTTCTCAGGTGTGGCGTAGGACAAGTATTTGTCTATTATGAAGCCCAAGCTCAGCCCTTCTGAGCACTAAGCCATGTCTCACAAAAAGGCAGCTTCTGAGAACTGGCCTTCTTGACACACCAGCATTGTAACAGCAGGCCTTCCAACAAGATCCACCCCAAAAGGATCCAGAAGAACTCCTTCCGCACTACAACCTTCTCATTTCTCACTCTGGTAACAGCCAAAAATCCTATTGTTGCAGGGAAAGAAGAGAGGAGCGGAGAGGAGAGAGATGAACCAAGAAGAACAAAATCAAAGTAGCCAACAATAGAAATTCTTGTGGCATAATGGTAAGTGCTGGAGGTGCTAACTGAGGGGTCAGCAGTTTGAATCCACTAGGTGCTCCTTGGAAACTCTATGGGGCAGTTCTACTCTGTCCTATAAGGTCACTATGAGTCAGAATCAACTTGGCAGCAGCGGGTTGGGTTTGATTCCTTCAAGGCAGCCAAGCCTGACCTAAGCGCCTGGCACTGTCTGCTTCAAGAGTGGTGGGAAAGCCCACCACGACTCTCTTCTCAAGTCTACATCCATGCAACGATGCTCAAGAGAAAGGCATGTTTGTTCTTTTCAACATATACAGGATCCAGCAAAACTCTGTCTCCGACAGGGTGGAACCACCAGACTAAACCTTCACTTCTGAGGCACACATGTGGTACAAATAACCACTCGCATTACAGAACGATTCCAATGGAACTCGGGCAGTTAGTTAAGGTGACATGGCCAGGTGGAATAATGCATCACCATTTATTGAATAAGCGATTATTGAGAACTAAGTCCTCCCCTCTAGCCATTCACAGAGAACTCTCCGGGAGCTCTGTGTGTAGATCGAGGGTGGCAGAGCCGGAGGGTGGCTTACACAGAGACCCCTCCTAGGAGTCTGTGAGTTCACTGCTGCGTCCTTGGGGGCTGCGGAGGAGACTCTGTGGGGGACACCTGAGGGAGCTGGCCGTGGGAGCTAGAGCTGCCCTCCAGCCACCGTGGCCCAAGCCGGCCCTCCTCCCAATCCTGAGCTTGCTTCCTGCTGAAGTCCTCAAGTCCTCTGACCTCCCCAGGCAGATGCCAGCAGTCCCTGGGGCCAGTGGACATGTCTCCGCATAATGAGGGGAGTGTCACAGAGCTGGGCACACAGAAGGCGTCTCATTACTCACAGATAAGCCAGTATGAGCGAAGACCATCCTGGTGAGTATTTATAGAGACCTTCATTCTGCACCAGGCACCATGCCAAGCACCTTAGAAACATGACTTGATTTCACCCACACTAGCACTGTACAGTGAGTCCCTGGGGGGGAGCAAACAGTTAGCACGCCCAGCCGCCAACCCAAAGTTTGGTGGCTCCAGTGCACCCAGAGATCCCTGGGAAGAAAAGGCCTGATGGTCTACTTCTGGAAAATTAGCCACTGCGAGCCCTACAGAGTTCTACTGTGAGACACATGGAGTCGCCACGCATCACAGTCAACTCGAGGGCAGCTGTTGTGTGCACCTTTATTAACACCGTAAGGAGGCCCTGTTCCCACCCTCAGGGAGGAGGAGAAGAAACCAGGCCAGGAAGGCCTGACTTGTCCATGACATAACTGTGGCTCACAGAGCCCTCTCACGGGCCCGTGTACCTGCACCACAGACCATTTATTCTTGACACTTGCCCACCACGCGAGAGAAGCTTCCCAGGCTCCGTGAACCCACCCTGCACGCCTGACTTCTACCTCTACTCGTGGAACTACAAGCGCACTGCCCAGGGGTGCACGTCCCACAGCTCCTACCACCATGGTGGTCACAGGCCCTCACAACAGTGAGCTGGAGAGCCCTGAAGATGAGCTGGCCCCACCTGGGAGTACTGAGACGTGAATCCAGAAAAACCAAAACCCAAACCAGATCCTGAGAGCTGCCACCGAAACTTGGGGCACACAGCAGCCGTTTCACACAACATCCAAACAAAGCCCGTTAGAGACACTGGAAGAATAATTACGGCATGCAAGTGTCATGTGATTTTTGTCACTGATCTTTTAACATGCATAGCGGGGTTCATGTGTCTCCAATTCAAAATCCAAAATTGAAGACTTATGTGGAGATAATTATAAGTGAAAATCAAACGCAGGCCTGGAAAACACCCCACTTTCCTCATAAAATAACTACTCGCTGAGAGGAGGCTGGATTCCCAGAGGAAGTTGTTAGGTGATGGGACCACAGTGGCCAGGGAGCCCAAGGGCAAGGTTAGACCAACAGCCTCGGTCCTTCTGGTTTCGGTGCCAATCCTACTGACCCATGCCTGAGTTCTGTGCCCAGTGTTACAGAAGAAGCATGTTTCTCTGGCCTTCATGTCAAAATTAATACATCCTTGAACAAAAGGTTGTCCGCCAAAGGACACTAAAATTGTATGTGGAAGACATGGCTTTTCAGAAATGTCATTTAAATAAAAAATTGTATATCTTTAGAGGGCTATTTTGGGGGCAGAGTCCCCTTGCTACACACACCAAAGGGCAGAACTTTACAGAGATGGATCGCAGTCACCGTGCCGGCTCCCTTCTCTCAGGACGCTGTCAGGGTGCAGATCTAAGACGTTTCCCCAGCAGAAGCCAGAGGGTTGCACCGGGCTGTCTGGGGTATCTCATCTCACCAGGAGTAAAAGGGAGACAGCGCTGCTCAGCACAGACTGGTCCATATCAGCTTCCTCTCATCCTCGTCTCTTCTCTGCCTGCACTGCTCCAGCTGCTAGACACCAAGCCCACACATCCCCATGGAGCCTGGCGGGGTGGACCCCCAAAGGTCCAGCCGTCCTCCTACCAGTGGGCAGAGCAGGCGCAGCTACGGCTGACCGAGGGAACGGCTCCTGTTAACGGCCGGCCCTCCTCGCCAAGCCACTTCAAAGCAGTTGCTATTTCTGCACTCCGCCTGCTTGCCTCGAGCGTGGCAAGAGGTTACCATCTGACCCCAGCACTATTAAATCTTTTTAAAGTTTAATCTTCAGGGGATTTTGACTGTAAATACAGAACACTCCACATGCAAAAAATAAACTTACACTCATGACTTCATGTGTGACCCCGAGTTCAATTCCTGTTTGTGATTTAGCCTAGAGCAGGTGAGGTATGTGGGGTGCCATCTGTGGGCATGGCAGTGGAGTTCACCAAACACACCACCAGATCACGTTGACAGACTGGCTTCTCACTTCACAGCTGAGAAAGGGACACCTCCAATGAGAAGCAGCACTCCTCAGCCACGCGACCAATGGGTGGTAGACACCTCAGCAACCAAGGCTCATCTAGCTCCATGTGGACGTATCTCCGTAGGCCACTGAGGTGTGAAATCTGGGCCCCAGTTCCCACTGTGCCATGTTCACAGAATTCACACTGCAGGCGACACTAGGCCCTGTGTCCACTAGTGCCCAAACCACTGGAGTGCTCCTGGGATAGACGCAGAAGTGAACAAATGGACATGCGGCACCCCAAGAGTGAGGAGCAAGTCGTACTCTTCCCCTTCCTCTTTTCCCTCCCATTCCCCATCCCATGGTGGGTCCAAGCACAGTCATCCTGGGGAACCACAACAGCCCCAGAGATTGACAGATCGGCTCTTAGCACTGAGATTTTCCATTTTATAAATAAACTCTTCCTAGAATCCTCATGGCTATTTAACAGCACCTTAGCATTGTGGCTGCAGCACCCACCTCTCCTCCCAGGTTCCAATACCCAGCTCAGACGTGCAGGCTGAGGATGAGAATTAGCATCAAGGGCAGAGTTGACACAGCCACACCCAAACCACCACTAACTACAGCCACCTGGCCTTCCACAGGGACAAGCTGATGCCAGAGTCCCTGGGCAGCCAAGTGAGAAGGGGTGCACTTCGACAGCATCCTCACCAAAACATTCACCACCGTGTATGCCATTAGTACTCCCGTATTAGGAAGTCATGAACCCTGACATCACAGCAAAGGTCCCAAGATAAGAAGCCCAGGTGAGTAGATCCAGAACAAGTGCATTCACAGTCTAAACTTAGGCAGATGTATGTCCCCCACTGGGTTTTCTTTCCACTTGCACAACAAAGGTTTGAGTAGGGTCATCCTTAAGGATTCTTCCTACTGTGACATTCCAGAAGATGTCATAGACCATATTTGCTGTTATACTTTATTGTGAATTGACTCTTCAGTCTCCAGGAGAGACAGGAAGAAGAGAAGGAATTTTATGGAGAAAGGCACAGGAGATAGATTAGGAATAAGAGGCTCTGACTTGGCTGAGGGGAGGGGTAGTAAGCAGGAGATGGCCAGTTTGTATTAGTACAGATGATTACTTGCCTGAACACTCCACTGGAACACAGGGGCAGAAACTGTGGAGTTCAGAATCTGACACTATGTAGAGATGCTCAAGACACAAGCATCGATGGATGGAGGGATGGATGGACAGATGGACGTATGAACGGATGGGTGGGTGGTGGGTGGACGGACGGACGGACGGACAGACAGATGGACGGATGGACGGACAGGTGAGTGGGTTGTGGATGGGTGGGTGGATGGGTGGATGAAAACATGAGGGTGAGCGAGTGAATGAATGGGTGGATGAGTCATTTGGTGGGTAAATAAAGCGAAAGACAGATGGAGAGAAGATGGACACAGACGAATGGAAGAAGGGACAACAGGAAACAGAGCAGGATAGGTAGGTAGAGAGACATCAGGAAAAGTGGATGAACAGAGAACTGGAGGAATGAATGGAGGAATAAACAGAGGCCGATGGAGCAGTGGAGGGTGGATGGGGCGGTAGAGTGAACACAAGTGTCGGCAGAGGAACCCTTCAAAGGTATGGGGAAAGCTGTGAGAACGAGCAAGGCTGTCTAAAGCCCGATGAAGTCCATCCTGCCACCATAACTGTGGCGAAGAAGATAGGCACTTCATGCTTAGTGCCTTCCCTCTTTCTCTGGGTGACTGACCCAAGAACCTGGCAACCCTGGAGCTAATTCATTCTGAAGACCCTCCCCCACCTCACCAAGTCAAGCACTGATAGAGATGGCACGCTTATTTTTTTAAACAATAATTAATTATTTAGTACTTCTAAATCCAGAAGCCCATCAAATCTAAAACAATATGCCCTGTGTTTTTCTTCCTCTCCCTGCATATACTTAGAAATATTCTGTAATTTCTTTAAAGAATAAAATTATTGATTGTGGGTGAATTAGCGACTCAGGAAAGATTCAGGATGCTAAGAGGAGGTAGGAGGTGTCAGAGGACTTAAGTGCCTGAGAAGAGGGGGGGAGTCCTGTGTGAAAGGGAGGGAGGAGGTGTGAGAGTGGGCCAGGGAAGAGGGAACATTTGTACAACCCTGGCACTGACTGGAGGATAAAAGTCCCCATCCACAATTGTCCTCATGGAGAACAGGCATCCGGAGCCATGAACTCTGCTGGCAAAAGTGGAGCCCGGGTGAGGAGGCCACGGAGCTTCTTTAGAAACTCCTGAGCTTGCACGGTGGATGGTGGCTTCTGGTGACTGGTTTGGTTTATTGTCATACCACAGAGCCCCGGTCCTAGAGTCAGGAAGCCTCCAGAGTCTCCTGAGTCCTGGGCTCCCGGCTCTGTTCCTCATGACTGGTTCTTTGAATCAACGGGGTGGAAAGACTTCTCGAATCCAGCACTTTGCCCCACACCACCTACTTCCCTTGAGAAACCGTGAAGTTTGGAAGGCTGGAGAGCTCAGCAAACCCTCCCATCAGGTGCCCAGCCCTACCAGCAGGACTCCCATGAGGCCACTGTGACTCAAAAAAGAGCCAAATCAGAGCAGTGTCCACCAGGACTGAGCCCAGGCTTTGAGCTGTCTGCTAGCTGTCTGCCAGAAGCCACCATCTGAACGACACTGAGGGGCTCAGATGGGGGGAGAAGTTGTGTACTGAGGGCAAGTGGGAAGCTGATGGCTTTTTCCAGTGTCTAAACCCAAATCCATTGGTGTTAGGTCGATTCTGACTCACAGCAATGCTATAGGACAGAGTAGAGTTGCTCCATGAGGTTTCCAAGGAGCAGTTGACAGATTCGAACTGTCAACATTTTGTTAGCAGTCACAGCATGTAACCAGTGCCCCACCAGGGCTTCTCCCGTGGCCGGCAGCAGTAAGTTCCAAAAACTTAGTTTTAGCTCCCAAAGCATCGATTGCCTCACCCATGAAGCACTGATTAAATGGAAAAAGAAGAAAATTTCAAGAAAGTCTTTCCTTGTAGTGGACTGGGCCTCCTTTGATCTTAGTCAAGGAACAGGGTCCAGGGACCCCCCCAGAATGAGTGCATGATACATACACCCCCACCTAGAAGGCACCTACAATACAAAGTCCCTGAGGCAGCAAGATTAGGAGCCAGAAAAGAGAGAAATCCATATCCATGAGAAGGGACAGAGAAGCAGAGTGGTACCCTCTAACCCAGGAATTTCACTTCCAGGAAATAACTTGAAATAAGGAAAAAAGATCTTTTTTTTTTTTTTTCATCTAAAGATGGTCGTCACAGTGTTTTTTCTATTAGAAAACTACTGGAAATAACTTGAATGCCAATAATAAAGGAATTGTGAAGTAAATTACGGCATATCCATCCAATGGAAAACAGCAGCTATTAAGAATGACGGTTATAAAGTACACGGGAGCTTAGCAAAATACCAGCCACACAATGCAGGGGGAAGGGATTTAAAAATATAGGGACGATGATTACAATTACATACCGTGGAAAACGCGTACAAAAAGGAGTGGATAGAAAGGGCAGTTCCTGAAAGGCTGGCACGTGGCTGGTATTGAACTGGTGGAAATTACAGCGTGTGATGGTGGCTTTCACCCTGCTTCCTCTGCTGTCTACATGTGAGGGGCTAAGATTGCGGTAGCTGCTGTTAGTCGCTGCTGAGTGAGCGCCAGACTCGTAGCAACCCCACGTGTTACCGCGTCAAACTGCTCATGAGGTTTTCTCGGCTGTAATCTTTACACAAGCAGATTGCCAGGTCTTGCTTCCTGGAGCCTCTGAATGGGTTCGAAGCGCCAACCCCGAGGTTAACAGCCAACTGCTCACAACTTGTAGACCCCAGGCTTCTGAGATTGGATTTGGATCTCTTCTATGATTTTAAGACAGAAACACGGGGAGGGGAGTTACAGCAAGAGCTTCAAGTGGTCTCGGGTTCAGAGAAGAGCAAGCTTAGGAAAAGAGGTGAGTCTGGAGGTGGACAAGTTCACAGGTGGGAGTGTTTCCAAGGGGGGCCCAGATAGCCAGGGGCTCAGTGTGTCCAGAAGGTGGGGGGCTCCAAGACTACATGCCAGAGGCATACTTCCCTGCATCACACTCAACCGAGAACAGAAGCCCCAACACTGAAGCCAGAGACTCCTAGGATGATCCGTGACCAACAGAAGGAAACGGTATTACACACGTGTCTTGTCACCAGAACAAAGACGTGGGAGGACCAGGTCATTTCTCAGTTTACTCACAGTGTGTGATGCAAAGTGGGCACCCATGACTTACGTGATGGATTTGTTGATGGAACTATGCCACCTGCCTTCCAGGACAGGCCTAGCCCGTGGTAGACTTTCAATGCTGTTGAACAAATCACATTCAAAGCCCCAGTTATTCTGGGGGTGAAGAAAGGAGTACTCTGTATGTCGTGTAATGGGTTCAGTTAATTCAAAGATCCAATTTGGGTAATCCAGGTAGGACAGAACCCAAGTGCTCCAAACACCACCCTCAAGGAGAGGCTACTGAACTGGAGGGCTCCATGGCACCGACCCCGTCCGCAACCACCCGTCCCCACCAGGCCCTGTCCCTAACCACCATGTCTCTCTGCTCCTCCCCACTGCTAGCTTCTCTTTCTGGTGGGTCCTGACCCCATCCAAGCTATGTGCTTTTGCCTAGGAACCAGCAGATAAAGAAGATTTAATGAATTGGGAAAGTATAATTTGCTCAGGAAAAAGTACATTACGTGATTTCTCTGAGAAAGACCAAAAACATTCCTTATGAATAGAGTCCAATGACTTTGATTGAAATTGACTCGAATGAGTCCACTGTACTTCTATTCAAAAATCAGAAGCCACTGATTCCATTTAATTCAAAGATTAAACATGATTAAAATTTCTATAAGTTATCAGAATTTAAGAGAAAATAAACCACAGTGGCCATCAAAATATTGATAGTTATTGGGAAATGACTTCTGGTGTTTAATCAATGTTATTTTTTTATCATTCCATTTTCTCATCCAGTCAGCATCTAACACTGAACTACATTTCATCAAGGTTGGTAAAGCGGCTAGAAAAGGAACAGATGTCAGAATCTCAGGACTGCCAGTAACGCTGATGGGAGCCAGTCATTTTTTTCCCGTCCAATAGCAAAAGGATGAAAAACAGTCCAGACTACCAAATAATGCAAGATTCACTGAAACACTAATTGCTACAAAGAGGAGGGGTACGCCAAGCTATCGCTGGTCTTTTCCTAGAACATTCCTTAGTAGTGCTTCTTTTTTGTGTGTTGTGTTTGTGTGTGTGTTTTAAATTTGTGAAAAATTCAGTTGCAAACTGAAAGGTCTTCACACTTTTCAACCCTAATTATCTGTACAAATACAGCTGATGGTATTGATTAATGTTTATTAGCTCATTCCAAATATACTTGCTTCTTAGTCAATTCTGCCTTTTAATAATTTTGCTAAATCTCAAAAATGGAGATGCAATCTTGCCTTTAAGAAGGCAGCCCTGCTAGTTATTTACAGATTGTAACATTTACATAAGAGTTTGGTTTAACAAGAGATATAAATATAGATAAAACCCTTAGGACTTCATTCTTTAAACTGCCCTCTAAAAATCTGCCCTGCAATTTGCAAACTGAATTTTGTGTAGCCTATTCTTGGAAGCCTTTGTGAATTAGGGAGAGCCAACTCAAAGCAAGGGCTGGCTAATCACAATTTTGCAAATTGTACGTAGCAATCATCCTCACATTGTGAAATTCAGATCTATAAAATGCTGATGTTTTAAAGTTGAAAAATAAATTAGCTCACTAGAACTATTTCCCAAAAAAAACAAAAAAAGGAAAAAAATCAGTCTATGGCTTTACAACCAAATTATTTGTTTTAAAAAAATTAAAAGACAGTCACATTGGTAGCAGATAATAAATAACAGCAGACCATCACTCCTGCATGCCCCTCCTACAATCAGCCCTGTGACGGGAGGGGGTGTCCCCGTGTCCCTATCTTCACAGCAGCTCCTATAAATACTCACCTGCCTCCGGCACGTAGATTCTGTAACTCCCCCGAACACACTTGTGGCCGTGCTGGGACTTCTATTTTCAACGTCTCGAATGTATTTGTCTACAGTCTGATCTGGAAAGCGCTCTCTGACAGGGAAGGGATTAGTCAACATATTCTTTGATATGTCAGCTATTCACTTGCTAAAGCCGATTCATGTCTGTCCAGCCAAGGAAGTTGGCAGTTAGCATTTGTTTATGTGTTCAGATTGATGCCATTTGGGTTACCAAAACTGTATTAATACCGACTATGAAAGAGGGGAGGAAGCCGCCTCAAAGGCGGGCCCCCAATCCAGTGAGTCTGAAAGTGGGTGACAAAAGATGACCTCAAAAGACAAGTTTGCTCGCTCACCATGGAACGCGGGTGCACAGGATCTGGGCTGTGGGTTCCTTTGCTGAGCATTTTCTGCAGACCATCACCCTGGGAGAGAGGCACACCCACGCCCGTGAACACATGGGCACTCATGCACACCCATTCAGCCACACAGGTGTGCTCACACCTGCACACGTGCCTGCAAATGCACAGACATCCGTGCACACAGAAGTCCAGCTGTCAGCCCCAGAGCCACCCGCCCCAGTCTACAGACAGTCACAGGTGGATGAGAAAGGCCCAAGCTCAACAAATCTTGTTTTCTCAAACTCTAAGGCCTCGCCACGGTCGTTAGCTCTTGTGGAGTTCAGTAGTATTTAAAATTGCTTGAAATAAGCCCGGATTTAAAGATACCCTGAGTGCCACACCCACATGCTCCAGCCACGGCACGGATGCTTTGATTGGTTTCTTTCAGTGCCACGTCTGCTTGCTCAGTTTCTTCCTGTCTGGTGGCTATGACACACCACGTGTGAGCTCTGCTTGTGGTGTATGTGCCATGGGCTGAAGGAGGACTGACCCAGCACTGTGTGTGTGGGTGGTCGGCCTCAGTGTCTGCTAAGACCTGCACCAAGCTCGACGGCTCCTGGGGGAGGCTGGCGAGGATGAATTGCATCCTTCAGACATGACCACAATGTCCTGGGAGAAAGCAGACCAATGTGACAGTGGCCACTGTGTGGGTTCCCTTCGCCTGGCTAAGGAGACATCTAGACACCGACTCACCTCCCCCCCAAGGTAACATTTCCTGCCTTGGTAGTCAATTGTTAGCCTGTAGCTTAGGCATTTTGTGCAACACTACTTCTAGAAAGCAAATATTTATATTAGTAAATACCATCAAGATATGATTTGCACTCAAGTGTTTTCTATAGGTAGCTACTAGAAACAAGAAGAGAAATTGCCCCCTAAATGGCAAAGAGTGAAAACAAGATGCAGAGGTATCTCTGAAGAATTGATGGAACACCTTAAAAAGTTACCTTTCTGTCTTACTTCTGCATGTTGACTAAACTCCCTGTTGCAAGGTAAACCCATCAAAGGTAAGATCCAAAGGCCACTGGAAAGTCCCCCAAACTCCCAGGAGAATACACAGTACCTGTCAACAGGATGAGTACAAAGAGGTTCCCCAAGTCTCATTGTCAGCAGCCCATGGGGGAACAGATTCAAATACACATAACGTATTTTCCCAGGGCATAGATTCCCGGTGGTGGAGAACCTGGGCAGAGGCCCCCACCCCTTGGCCACTGGGCTGTAAGCCCAAGCTGATGATGCACACTGCTCACAAGTATGAGACTAGGAGTCCTAGGTCTGAAGACGAATGTTACCTGCCATCTGCCCATCCTGATTTCAGGGGCACCTGCCAGAGGTTCTGTCAACACCTAGGGAGTCAAGACCATGAGACCCAAGGTCAAGTCCCAGCTCAGACAGCAAGTGGCTGGACAATCTCAGATAGGACTGTAAGTCCCTGCTCCTGAGACACCTAGTTTGCAAAATCAGAATAGGAATTTCCAGCTTCTGGGACCAGTGGTGGAGGGCCTGGTTCCACCTGCGACAGCTGCCTTCACTGTGGATTCTGGTGGTTGTTTTTAACAGCAGTCCTTGATCTACATTTGAAAGTTTTTAGGTAAATGAAGTATTGATCCACGCTTGGAGCTGGAAGACACTATGCTGAATGAAACAAGTCCATCACAAAACGGTAAATGTTGTACAACCTCAAGTATATCAAAAGACAAGAGCAGGAAAATGCATAGAGAACAAAGTTTATTAGCAGTTACCAGGCATGGGAGGAGCCAAGTGGTGCAGCAGTTAAAGTGCTCAGCTGATAACCAAGAGATGAGGATTTTGAACCCACCAGCTGTTCCACAGGAGAAAGATGCAGCCATCTGCTTCCATAAAGATTTACAACCTTGGAAACCAAATGGGGAAATTCAATTCTATCCTATAGGATCACAGTGAGATGGACTCCACTCAGTTCTAGTGGGTTTTTTGGATTTAGCAGGGGCAGGACAGAAGGAAAAAAGGGGGTTAATGGTAATAAAAATACAACATTGATTAAGGGTAGGGTCACACAACTGGTTGTTGTGATTGATTGCTGTTTATAAGTTTTACACCTGTAACAAACTGAACTGGCAAAAGTTGCATGACAGACATATTCGTAACAATGACACACCAAAGAATAGCTGCTGAGGCCATTTATGTACAACAAAAGAACCTCATGGCATTTGGTTCTTTGGTTTGGATTTTAGGGTCATGGTTTCATGGGGCATCCCAGTTAATGGGCCTGAAAATACGTTTAGAGTTTCTGTTCTACCTCCTAGCTCATTGCATAGTGCCTGGAGTCTCAAATGCTTGTAAGTAACCATTGAAGGCACAGCAACAGGGAAGGAGAGTCAGGAATAAGAGGATGACATGGCATGTGTAGCTGGTTGCCTTTATCAACAACTGACTCTTTTGCCATGAGACCAAAAGAACTGGATGGTGCCTGACTGCTATTACCGAACACTTTGATCAAAGACACTATAGAAGAATCTTGATCAAAAGGGGGAAAATGCAGAAAGGAAGGTCAAATTCTCATGGACTTAAGACATCTTAAAACCACAAAGGTGGCATGAGCAACACTATTGTCCTAAGACAATCTTTAAACTTTAACAAAAGAGAAAACAAGTTAACTGGTAAAAACTGTCTGCCTTAACTATTATACTGCTTTAAGAATTACCTCTATGGGATCAAATTGATAACAGTAACTTAAAAGATTAGATAGAAGCCTTAGAGGGTGGTGATTTTATGTTAATGAGGCAGGAACATTTTATGCTAATGAGGGAGTAACAATGCAAAAAAGGTGGGTGAGATTGGTAACCCAACTCACTAAACAGTACATGTAGAAACTGTGGGATGGTATGCTTTGTTATCTGTATTCTCACCAACAAAAACAAAATAAATAAAGTTTAAAAAAAAGTTCAGTTTACTGGATCACAGACTCACAAAGCTTTCACCATCTTGAAGACAAAGGGGGCTAATCTTGCCCAGTCCCACTTCTTTGCGCAGAGTGCTGTGTTCTCCTTTCCCTGGGCTGCATCTCTGTCCCTTTGCCTTGAGGCTCTCTGGGTCCACAGGCAGGCACAGCCACAATTCCCTCATGGATGCTAGAGTGAACTGAGGAGGATAGCATCCCACTGGGCCAAGAGATGTCACTGCCAGAGCTCAGGACAGGACTCTGAGGTCCACAGAGTCTCAGGAAGGAAATGATTTAGTCTATGCACAAACACTCAGTTCAGTTCACAACCACTTCTGGCCATTTCCAAAATCCTACAACACATGCCCAGGTAACTGGAAGAGCAAAACTGCTTGTGATGGAATTGGGAGTAAGTGACATGCTGTGTAACATAACAGAATGATCAGGCTGCACCTTCCTGGACTCACACCTCTGCAGTGGTATGTCATTCCTTTGGCTTTGGTCTCTCCTGCTCCATCCATCCTAAGCATGTACCAGAGCCATCTCCTTAAGCTCCAGCCCTAATTATGGCCTCACTTTGCTCAGAGCTTACCAAGAAAATATTTTAACTACATATCACAAAAGATTAATAGCCGACATATGTAAAGAGCTCTTAAAATCAATAGAAAAAAATAGAAAAACGGGAAAAATATTAACAAGCTGTTCATAGAAGGCAATCTAGTGGGAAATGAACATATTTTTTAAAAGGTGCTCAAAGTCAAGATGGCAGGCTAAATGCACATCTCCTTAAATCCCTCTGGATACCAAGACCTGAAATGATAATTAAACGGAGTCTTCTGGACACCTAGTGAGCCCTGAGATGCAGCATAGGGCTGTTAATTTGAACTTCATATCACTGAATGCAAAACCTCCTCTCTTTCACTGACCCCACTCTCAGCTAGCACAGGTTTGCACAAACCAAAGACAGCCTAGAGAAACAACTGTGGTCAATCTTCACAGCATCTCTCCCAGCCTCTATTGACCCACATGAAGCCCAAAAAGCAACAAACTTTAGAGAAGACAGTGGCCTGGAAATCACCCATGGCATCAGAGGGCCCCCAAAGAAACCTCTTAAGAACTTCCCACACAAAGAAGTTTTTCTGAAACTATCAGAAAGTGAACAAAGAAGGATTACATATAGAGCCCTCCTGGACCTTATACAAAATGCAGCAGAGCAAAATGAAAAATTGAGCAAGCTGTTCCATCTGATGGAACATCAGTACTCAGAAATCCAACAGATCAAGAACAAAATCAAAAACATAGAAACTTCAATTTAAAGCCAGGAGAGAAGAATGGAATAAATGGGAAAGAGAATTTCTGATTTGGAAGACAGAGCTACTGACTCCAGCATATATGTGGAGAAATCCAAAAAAAGAAACAAGAAAAATGAAGAAGTAATAAGAAGCATGTGGGACTCTATTAAGAAGAACAATCTACGATTAACTGGTGCTCCTGAACAGGGCAAGACACCTGAGAACACAGTATTTTTGCTGAGCTGCTGACAGAAAACTTCCCAGAAATTAGGAAAGAAGAGAATATAGATATCCAAGATACGTATCAAACACCAGTCAACATAGATCTCAATAGAAAGACTCCAAGACATATTATAAGCAAGGTCAACAAAATGAAACATAAGCAGAAACTCATAAAGGCAATATGACTCAAAGCAAAGCTAACATTCAGAGGGAAATTCTGTAGGCTTTTGTTGGATTTCTCAGCAGAAACACTGCTGGCATGGAGACAGTGGCATGACACATTCAAAGCCTTGAAGGAGAAGAACTTCCAACCAAGAATTATATATCTTGCAAAACTATCTTTCAAATATGAAAATGAAATTAAGACATTCTCAAATAAACAGAAACTCAGAGACTTTGTAAAAACCAAACCAAAGCTACAAGAAACACTGAATGACTCTCTTGGCTTGGAAGAACAAGACCACTAACTTTATATTTTAGAAGGACACACTACCCAGAATCCTATTCAGTTAGGGAAGGCTCCAAACACAATCAAAGCTATAATAGTGTAAGAAGCAACCTAGTGATCATATCATTTAAACTATGAAATCACCATATTAGAAAGAAAGATGTACTACAGTCTTTATAGTCCTTCCAGAAGGAGAGGAAGTTGACAAGACTGATAGCAATCAAAATTGTCTTTACATATAGTTTATTAAGCAGGATCATGGGGCAGTAGTAAATTACAATAAAGAAGCAACATACCATATCAAGAAATGTAATACAGGAGTCTCAACAACCACAAAACCAACCCTGAACAAGGTAAAAAATCAACTCACAAAGAAGGTCACAGAACAGATTAATTAGAACAACAGAAAAAATATCAACATAAAAATAAACATATCACAATGGCAGCACTGAACACATGCCTATCAACAATTACACTGAATGTGAATGGACTGAATACTCCAGTAAAGAGAAATCAAGTGACATCTTGGATCAAAAGACATGGCCCATCTATATGTTGCCTGCAAGAAACTCACCTTAGACTTAAAGATATGAACAAACTGAAAATTAAAGGATGGAAGAATATGTATCAAGTTAACAATCAACAAAGAAGAGCAGGTGTGGCAATTCTAATCTCAGATAAAATCAATTTTAATGTAAAATCCACCATCGTGGACGAAGATGGACACTATTTATTGCTGAAAGATTCAATACACTAGCAGGACTTAACAATATTAAATATTTATGCACCTAATATTAAAGCACCTAAATACATCAAAGAAACACTGACTACACTCAAAAAGGTGATAGATCACTCCACAATAATAGAAGACTTCAACACTCCACT
This sequence comes from Heterohyrax brucei, assembly GCA_028571685.1. NCBI lineage: Eukaryota > Metazoa > Chordata > Mammalia > Hyracoidea > Procaviidae > Heterohyrax > Heterohyrax brucei. Next base: position 77,197,968 of record CM053161.1, read on the forward strand.
CTCAATACTGGACAGATCATCTAGAAGAAAGCTCAGAAAAGATACAGAAGACCTCATTGCCACAACTAACCAATTAAACTTCATTGATATATACAGAACTTTCTACCCATGAGCAGATAATTACACCTTCTTCTCGAGTGCACATGGAACATTCTCCAGAATAGACCATGTGTTAGGACATAATGCAATTCTCAACAACATTCATATCACTGAATCACTGCAAAGCACCTTCTCAGATCATAAAGGCATAAAAGTTGAAATCAATAGCAGAAATACATAGACAGAAGGTGAAACTCATGGAAAGGGAAAAACACTTTGCTCAAGAAAACATGGGTTAGAAAAGAAATGAAGGATGAAATAAAGAAATTTATGGATTCCAACAAGAATGAAAACTTTTCCTACCAGAACCTATGGGATACAGCCAAAGCAGTATTCAGAGGTCAGCTTATCTCCATAAATGCACACATCTGGAAGGAAGAAAGAAACCAAATCAAAGAACTGACCCTACAGCTTGAACAAGTAGAGAGAGTAGAGAGAGAACAACAGAGGAATCCCTCAGGCACCAGAAGAAAACAGATCATAAAGATCAGAGCAGAACTAAACAAATTAGAGAATAAAAAAACAATTGAAAAAAATTGAAAAGACCAAAAGCAGGTTTTCTGAAAAGATTGACAAACAATTGGATAAACTTACTAACGAAAAACAGGAAAGTAAACAAATAACCCAAATAAGAAATGAGAGGGGAGCTGTCAAAATGGATCTAACAGAAATCAAAAATATTATAGCTGAATACTATGAAAGACTGTATTCTAACAAATTCAAAAACCTGGAGGAAATGGACTAATTCCTGGATTCATGTCACCTACCAAAATTATCACAAGGTGAAGCAGAGCAACTTAATAAACCCATCACAAAGGAAGAAATTGAAAAAGTCATCAAAAAACTGTCAACCAAAAAAAGCCTAGGCCTGGAGGCTTCACTGCAGAATTCTACCAAGCTTTTAGAGAAGACTTATCTCCAATATTACTGAGACTATTTCACAGTATAGAAAGGGATGGAATACTCCCAAATTCATTCTATGAAACCAGCATAACACTGATACCAAAGCCGGGAACAGACCCACCAAAAAAGGAGAATTACAGACCGATATCACTCATGAATCTAGATGCAAAAGTCTTCAACAAAATTCTTGCTGATAGAATACAACAACATATCAAAAAATAATCCATCATGACCAAGTTGGATTCATATCAGGGATGCAAGGCTGGTTCAACATCAGAAAAACAATTAATGTGATCAACCACATAAATATCACAGAAGACAACAATCATCTGATCTTGTCTATTGATGCAGAAAAGGCATTTGATAAAGTCCAACACCCACTCATGCTAAAAACTCTCAGCAAAACAGGAATAGACAGCAAATTCCTCAATGCAGTAAGGGCCATTTATACAAAGCCAACTGCCTATGTCATCCTGAATGGAGAGAGACTGAAACAGTTTCCTTGAGAACAGGAAATAGACAAGGATGCCCACTTTCACCTCTCCTATTCAACATTGTACTAGTTCTAGCCAGAGCAATTAGACAAGACCAAGGAATAAAGGGCATCTCCATCAGCAAAGAAGAACTAAAATTCTCCCTATTTGCAGATGATATAATTATATATGCAGAGAATCTGAAAGAATCCATAAAGAAACAACTCAAACTGATAGAAGAGTTCAGTAAAGTCTCAGGATACAAGATAAATGTAAGTAAATCACTAGGATTCCTTTATACCAACAACGAGATTATTAAGGAAGAAATCATCAAGTAAATACCACCTGCTGTAGCCCCTAAGAAGATAAAGTACCTAGGAATAAATTTAACCAGAGAAATAACAGACCTTTACAAAAAGAACTACAAACCCTTACTTAAGAAACTAAGAGAGACTTACATAAATGGAGAAACCTACCCTGCTCATGGATAGGAAGACTTAACATTGTGAAAATGTCTATTTTACCCAAAGCAATCTACTTATGTAACACAGCCCCAATACAAGTTTCAGTGACATTTTTTAATGATATGGAGAAACAAATTACCAACTTTGTTTGCAAAGGGAAGAAGCCTCGGATAAGTAAAGCATTACTAAAGAAGAAGAACACACTGGGAGACCTTTCATTACTCGACCTTAGAACCTATTACACTGCTGCAGTAGTCAAAACAGCCTGGTACTGGTACAAAAACAGATAGATAGATGAATGAAGCAGAATCAAGACCACAGAGAGGACATCATCTGCCCATGAACAGTTGATATTCAACAAAGGCCCTAAGACATTAAACTGGGGTAAAAACAATCTTTTCAACAAATGGTACTGGCAAAATTGGAAATCCCTCTGCACTAAATTAAAACAAGATTCATATTTTACACCTTATACAAAAACCAACACAAACTGGATAGAAGACCTAAATATCAAATCTAAAACAATAAAGCTCATCCAAGAAAATTTAGGTACAACAATGGAAGGTTTAATACACAACATAGACTTCAAAATCTGTGAAACAAACCACAATCAACATAAGAGAAAATAGGTAAATGGGAACTACTAAGAATCAATCACGTTTGTTTATCCAAAGACTTTACTAACAGAATTAAAAGGCCACCTACAGATTGGGAAAAAATATTTGGCAACTATATGTCAGACCAATGCCTGATCTCCATAATCCATAAGGTACTACAAAATATCAGTAAGAAAAAGATAAATCACCCAATTAAGCGATGGGCAAAGGGATGGACAGACACTTCTCTAAAGAGGATATCCAGGCAGCCAAAAAACACATGCGGACATGCTCACAATCATTAGCTATTAAAGAAATTCAAATCAAAACGACAATGAGATACCATCTCACCCCAGCAAGGTCAGCCATGATCCAAAAAACGCAAAACAACAAATGCTGGAGAGGCTGTGGGGAGATTGGAACTCTCCTATATTGTTGGTGGGATTGCAAAATGGTACAGCCTCTTTGGAAAGCAATCTGGTGCTTCCTTAGAAAGCTGGATCTAGATTTACCATACTGCTTGGAATATACCCTACAGAATCAAGGCCATTCACACTGACGGGATACATGCACACGAATGTTCATTGAAGAACGTCCACAATAGCAAAAAGATGGAATCAACCCAGATGCCCAACAACAGAGGAACAGATAGGTAAGCTGTGGTATATGTACTCAATGGAACACTATGTAATGATAAAGAACAACGATGATAGCAGGAAACATCTCTTAACTTGGTTTCAACTGGAGGACATTATATTGAGTGAAAGTACTCAGTGACAAAACCACAAATATTGTATGAGACCCCTATGATAAGAACTTAAAAACAGACTCATGCATAGAAGAAAAGACTCTTTGATGGCTGCAAGAGTGGGGAGGAGGGGAGAAAGGCAGGGTTTAGTCTAATTAATAGAAATTTGGTTGGGCAAAATCTGTGACAGCACACATTAGAAAGAAGATCAATAATAACTGGACTTCAACACAACTTGAGTACTCCACCCATCTTAACCCAACACTGCAAGGACAGAGTAGCTGGGGCAGGGGGATGAGGGACCATGCTGACAGGCAAAATTGAGGCCAATTGGCACAGCTAGTGTTTTGCTAATGAGGTCTCTCTCCACCCCACATCGGTGACTGGCTTCTGGGGTCTTAAAAGCTGCCAAGCTGCCATATGAGTGTGCAGCAAATGGTCCCAACTCAACTGGAACGGATGATCACCAAGGACAAGAACAACACGGGGAAAAGAGAACCCAGAAGACAGAGAGACCCACATGAGTGGGTCTCTACATTGACTCATGACCAGAAGAACCGGATGGTGCCCGGCCACCACCAGTGATAGCCACAATGGAGCTCACAAAGTTGAGTCTCACTGGCAACAAGAGAATAAATATGGGTGCACACTGAGATCTCCACTAAAAGACCACAATTAATGATGCAGGGTCTTCGGGGTTCCCCTGGGAGCATGGCCCCTGGCCCTGATGCTGCCCCTGTTCAAAAATCATAATAAAGTTCAACTTTTCAGACAACAATGGATTGGACTTTGCCACACAGAGTGACCATATCTTGTGGGAATTTTATGGTTCTGTGCATCTATAGGATGTCATCCTGCTGACCTTTTACTGGAGGAAGGGGAGTGGGTAGAGAGGAAGGGCTAGGAGTCTGTTGGGAGGATAGGATATGTATGGGAGAGGAGGGTGTGTGCTGTCACTAGGCAGGGAGAGTAGTGGGAGCTGCATATAGGTGAGTATGAGAATTTGTATGGGAATGTACATTTTCACTCAATCAAAATAAAAAAAAAAATCCACTGCTGTTGAGTGGAGTCCAACTCTCAGAGACCCTACAGGTCAGAGTAGAACTGCCCCATAGAGTTTCAAAAAAAAAAGTCACTGTGCTTTAATGAAGGACATACGAAGATATTAATTCTCATTTTTCATATTGGTAAATATTTAAAATCAATAATATTCAGTAGTGGTGAAGTTTTGAGAAGTGTATACTATTGTACAATACTGGTAGGCACAGAATTATTTTGAAGGGCAATTTGTTGTATCTATCAAAGAATTCAATATAACAACCAGTGACCAGCAATCTACTTTCAGAAATCTATCCTACGGAAGCAGTCAAACTTAAAGACATGTATGAAAGAATGCTCGCTGTAGCATTAGGAGTATAACGATGACAGGAAAAATGAAAATCACCTTACTATCCATCATCAACAGGTTTATGGTTACCTACATGTATGTATATCAAGCTACACAAAATTATATAGCAGTTAAAAATGGTCTGCTTTTTCCATGTATGCTGATTTTTGATCTACAGACAATAATATCAGTTTTTTTTTTAAAAAAAAAAGGAAGCCTTTGAATAATGCAGATACTATGATGGAACAATGTAGCTAAAAACACAAGTATGATTTTAGCTATTTACACGAATATTTACCATATGTAACGTAAACATCCAATGAACAGACTGTAGGGTACATACTCAGACTCGTAACATGGGTTAACTCCAGAGAGGAAAGAAGAATTGGGAGTGGAGTTGAAAATGGGCTTTGAGGCTTCACACTACTTACTTCTTTACTGTTTGTGTCTTACTAGTGAACACACAGAATTTTTGTCATGGTTGCATCTTTGTATACAGGATGAAGACCAGAATACTTGGCCAGTACTCAAAAATCTTCCCATCAGGCCCTAGATGATCTCCTCCAACCAGAAGCTTCAAAGAGGTCAGATGGTTAGGGAATCCTAGTCCATCATCACTCTTCCTCCTTTTTCTGTCTTTTGCTTGTGAATGTCTGACTCACCCTTTGGGTCTACTTCCTCTGAGATTTCCCTGACCACTTCAGCCCACAAGATCCCTTTCTTAGAGATCTACACAGAGAAAGCTACAAAACACTACTGCAAGAAACCAAAAGAGATCTATATAAATGGAAGAACATACTATGTTCACGGAAGGGAAGTCTCAACGTTGTGAGAAAGTCAATTCTACCTAAAGCAATCTACAGCTAAAATACAATCCTGGTCCAAATACCAAAGGCATTCTTTAACAAGATGGAAAAACTGATCCCCAGCTTTACATGAAAAGGAAAGCCACCCAGATAAGCAAGCATTATTGAAGAAAAAGAAAAAGGCAGGAGATGTCACACTACCTCTTCAGCCACAGTAGTCAAAGTAGTCTGGCACTGGTATAATGACAGAGATCTAGACCAATGGAACAGAATCAGGAATCCAGACACAAATCCATACCCCTACGGTCGTTTGATGTTTGACAAAGAACCAAAGTCAATTAAATACAGAAAAGATAGTCTTTTTAACAAATAATGTGGGCAAAACTAGACATCCATCTGTAAAAAAAATGGAACAGGAACTATATTTCAAACTTACACAAAAACTAACTCAAAACAGGTCAAAGATGTAAACATACCTGAAACAATAAAAATCATCAAAGAAAAAATAGAGACAATGGTAGAGACCCTAATGTACAGCATAAACAAAATACAAAACATAACTAACAATGCAACACTAGAAGATAAACTAGAAGATTGGAAACTCCTCAAAATTAAACATTTATGAGCATCAAAAGATCTTACTGAAAGAGTACATGGAGAACCTATGGATTGGGAAAGATTTCTGACTATGACATATACAATAAGGGTCTAATCTCTAAAATCTACAAAATACTTCAACACCTCAACAACCAAAAGATAAATAAACCAATTTAAAAATGGGCAAAGGATAGGAACAGATACTTCACCAAAGGAGACATACAGGCAGCTAAGAGATACATGAGGAAATGCTCACAGTCTTTAGCCATCAGAGAAACACAAACCAAAACTACAGTGAGATACTATCTCACCCCAACATTACTGACACTAACTTAAAAAAGAGAGAGAGAAAGAAAGAAAAACAACAGAAAATAACAAACGTTGGAGAGGTTGCCCTGCCAACTGGAATGTAAAACAATACAACCACTATGGAAAACTGTATGGTACCTCCTTGAAAACCTGGAAATAGACACACCACAATCTCCACCAGCTCATGCCCTACAGGAACTAGACGGTGCCCAGCCACCACGGCTCTGACGTACCACAGATTCTAGTAATCCCCTGCGAGTAATACATCTTAGAGAAATAGGAGCTGTCACACAGACACGTGTACACCCATGTTCACTGCAACATTATTTATAATAGCAAAAAGATGGAAACAACGGAAGTGCTCATCAATAGACAAATAAACAAATTTCTATGCACATACACAGTGCAATAGCATGCAACGATAAAGAACAATGATGAATCCACAAAGCATCTCCCAACATGGATGAATCTCAAGGGCATTCTGGTGAGTGAAATAAGTCAATCACAAAAGGGCAAATGTTGTACGAGACTACTATTTTAAAAACTCAAGAAAAAGTTCACACAGAAAAAACAATTTTTGACAGTTATGAAGAAGTGTAAGGGCAAGAAAGGAAATCATTAACTGTGTAGAAAAGTATTAACTTTGGTAAAGGAAAAAGAATGCACAGTGCAAGAGATGTCAGCACAACTTGACCAAGGCAAGTCACGGAAGCTCCTCACACACATTCATACACCTTCCGGGACCAAAGGGCTGAGGGCTGAGGATCACGGTCTCGGGGGTTGAGGGCTAGGGATTATGATCTCAGCACGATGGCATAACATAGTCTGTAAAGGAAATGTTCTACATCCTAGTTTGGTGAGTAGCATCTGGGGTCTTAAGAGCATGAGACAAGCCATCTAAGGCACATCAGTTGGTCCCATCCTATCCAAAGCAAAGGCAAAGAAAACCAAAGACACAAAGAAAATATTAGCACACTGGACTAACAGACCCCAGGAACCACAGCCTCCAACAGCCTGTGTCCACTGGGAACTGGATGATGCCCAGCTACCATCACTGACAGCTCTCACAGGGATCGCAGCACTGGGACCCAGTCAGAGCCAAAGAAAAACGTAGAGCAAAATTCAAATTCACACACACAAAAGGAAAGTCAGACTTACTGGTCTAGCAGAGACTGAAAAAAACCTTAAGACTCTGGCAGCCAGGCACCTGCCTCGGCCAGGAGCTCACCTTTCAGTCAAAGACGAGACAGGCCTATAAAACAATCAGTCACATGCGTGAGGAACACGCCCCATAGCTCAGTCAAGTACAGGAGACCAATGGGCAACACCTGCCCAAAAGCAAAGATGAGACGCCAGGAAGGGACAGAGAATTGGATGCGTGGACGTGGGGACTCTGGGATGTAAAGGAAAAGCGAGAGAGCACCGACACATGTGAAGATGGCGACCAATGTCCCCAGACGATTTGTATCTAAGTTTTGTGAAACAAATCTGCACTGAAAACTTTCACCTAAAGCACAATAAAATTTAATGTTAAAAAAAAAATTTTTAAATCCCCTCTTTGCTCCCGACTCCTTCTCTCACCATCTACACCTGCGTGGCTCATCACTTACTGTCTAGCGGGTCACTCACCCCGGACAACACTCCTTAAGAGAAGACACGTAGCTCATCCTGCTTCCCTGCCACACATTTGCTGAGCACCCACGGTATGCTTGAGGCCCTAGTGGCACCAACGGATAAGTGCCCAACTGCTGACCCAAAGATCTGAGATTCTAACCCAGCCCAGAAGTGCCTTGGATAAAAGTCCTGCTGAGCTGCCTCCAAGGAGGACGGACGTCAGTTCTCCTCTGCACACAGAACCAGTGTGCTGACTACTGCTTTAGTTTGGGCTAAATGTGGTTAAAAAAAAAAGTTTGCCATCAAGTCAGTGCCAGCTGACGGTGACAGGGATGATGCCAAAGCAGAGCTATACTTCTTAGAGTTTTTAGTAACCGGTTTCGGGGCAGTAAACCACCAGCCGTTTCTTCCAAAGCATCTCTGGGTAGACACACCTCCAATTTTTCCATTAGCTGCTGAGTGCATTAAACTCTGCACCACTCCAGGACTCTGAGCACAGTTCCAGGTGCTGAAAATAAAGCAGAGAGAAAGGACAAGGTTCCTGCTCTCAGGGACCAGACCATCTGGTACAGCAGTCAGGGCCCCAACAAGAAGAAAGAGGTTAAAGCCCCAAGAGAATGAAGCAGCGGGAAGAAGGGGAGTCTTCTGGGGCCGAGGGGACCAGTAAGGCCCCCTTGAACAGATTCCCTTTATGGGAGCCCTGCAGGTAAGGAGCCGGCGAGGAGGGTGGAGCTGGTTCCCTTCTTGTTCTCTGTATGTTTAGGCCAGAGCTGGCCACGTTTCAAAAGCTCAGGAGCAGACCAGCCAATGATGGGTGCAGCCAACAGGGGTCTGCTCTGACTGGGCTTGAGGACAATCACAGCAAACTGGGACATACATCTTATACCTGTCTGTTGCTACCAGCCCCAGACACATTCCTCCTTTCAGGCAAAGCACAGACCACACCACTACCTAGGCCAGAGCCCCAGCCCAGCTGCCGGGAGTAGGACAGAGGGCCTAGTTGGCCCCCATGAGCCCAGGTCAGAGCCTGGGCCTCAAGCGAGGTATCCAGCCCAAATCAAAAGCTGTTTAAGTCAAAGACAGGTGCTAACTTCGAGAGCAGGCGTCCTGCAAGCTAGCTCTGCCTCCCAGATGCCCTAAATCCTCCTGGGCATGCGTACCGCCCTTTCCTGAAGGGTAAGAAGCCAAAGTGGAAGACGCTGGAGCTGTGAGACCTTCCCCCGGCCTGCAGCTTCAGCCACAGCTGACCCACAGCAGACCCATCCCGAGCAGGCCAAGTGGCCCCGGCCCCCGCGTTGCACTGCCCGTGGCCTCCACAGCCCTGCCTAACACACCCTCCTTTGGGGGATGTGGTGCTGTTCCTCAGCTCGAGTCCACCCCCTGCCTCGTCACCCTAATATTCTCTGTGCAACAGGGGCCAGGAAGCCTCCACCACACTGCAGTCCAAGAAGATAGTGTGGACTGCACTATCTTCGCAAAAGCGAAGATGCTTAAGACAAAGCCATCCCCAAAACGAGAGCATTGCAAACAGATCACTGGGGTTGATATTCCCCAAAAAGCATATGAGTCACCATGATTTAAAAAAATCAGACCTCTGTTAGACTTCCCATCACATATGTTAGAGTTGAGCACTATTTTTATTCTGACATGCACTTGCTGCAGATTGAGGGGACAGTCATTATCTTCTCAGTGCTCGAGCTTCCAGAGTCTTCGCTTCGTCCCATGAGACAGCCTTTGGGTTGGGATCTCCGATTCCATGAACCGATTTCTTTCGAGGAGGCTCCATCTACATTCAGGATGTTGAAAACAGCACCTGGGAAGCGGGGGTTTCCAGGCCAGCCACAGCACTAGCCAAGGACCCTTGTGAGGCCATTCTTGGCTAGAGCTGGAGGACACTGCCCAGGTGGGCAGCCCAGGATGACAAGCAGTGAGACCCTGTCCAGTCACATTCCCGCTCCTCACAGCCCTGTATCTGACAGGAGGAGGGCGTGGAGCAGGGCGGGAGTGAGTGGAAGGGGCACAGGTGCGGGGCTTTGCTTAGAGATGTGGGCATCCATGGGCAGCGGGCAGCAGGCAGGCTTCTCTTTGACGCCGAGGAACCCAGGCTCAGACCCTGCCCTGCCCTTGGCCAAGACAGAAAGGGGTAGAGAGGGAAGAAGCAAGAATCCTGATTAGAAGTCAGTAACACCTACTGGATTTCCCTACGGCCTCACTCACCCTCTCCAACTCATAGGACCAGATGGAAGCCCAGGGGGTCTCTGGGGGTACAGTGGCTAGGAGCTAAGGCTGCTAAGCAAAAGGCGGGCAGTTCAAATCCACCAGCCATTGCTTAGCACCCCTGGGGGCAGTCCTCCTCTATCCTATCCTATAGCTCTGCTCTGTCACTGTGAGTTGGAATCAACTTGAAGGCAATCGGCTGGCTTTTGCCTTAGTAGCCCAGGTGTGGTCAGCTCTGCAGAGGAGGCTGGACCAGAAGCCTTGCTGTACCAGGCACCTGGAATTTGCATTCCAAAAGCAAGACTCACCTCAATATTTGGGGACAGGGTGGCCCAGTGTCTGTGACCACACCAGGGCAAGATCTGCATGAGCCCCCAAGGCCTCTGTGATCCACCATTGACCCCTGACATGCTCTTCTGTGCACTAACTCAGAGCGGGATCCTGAAGGATTTGGCTGCCCCTCCCCTTTGATAAGAGGAAGTTCCAGGAAGCGTGGCTGTCATTGTCCCTGAGGACTGGAGGAGCCCCAGCCCTGTAAAGGTCAGGGTAGGTGCTGCTGTTCCCATTTCACAGAGGAGAAAACTGTGCCCCAGCAAGGGAGGAGGCCACAGGAGCGTCAGTGGTGAGACTGCAGGGTGCTGACTATCGGCACAGTGCACACCCCAGCTGTGCTCCACATGGGGCCCAAGCCCACGCACGGTTACAGAGTATGACCAGCACGCGCCCCAGGTGATGGGAACCCCCTCCTTCTCTGGCCAAGTGCCGCGTGCCCTCAGTGGCTTGTTTACACCGAGGCTCCACTCAGGTCAACACGAGGGAGTCACTCATGGCAAAAATAATTGTTCTATTTTATACTATTTTATTTTGAGCTGGTTTTATACCAAAAGAAAACTTGTCAATTTCACAGAAACACACAGACTGAATATAACTAGGGGAAAGAAATCCCAGGGAACCCCAAAAGCATGTTTCTGTGGGGCCCTGGAGCCCCTGTCTGCAGTGTGTGGGAAGCTGTGGGATGACTGTCTGTCTGGGGTCAGGGCAGAGGGAAGCAAGAAGGGGAGCCAGCATGCCCTCTTCATGCTCCAGGACACAGTGTTCCCCTCCTTCCCTTCCCACTAGCTGCCATGGCCACCCACAATTCAGATCCTCGGGGTTCCCTTTGGGCCTTTGTAATCACACCAGACACATCCCCCAGCTGGGGAACAGGACTTCACACAGTCCCCCTGTCTGGGTAACAGTATCTCACCCAGTCCCCCCTGTCTAGATAAGAGGACACCACCCAGTGCCCCCTGTCTGGGTAACAGGACATTACCCAGTCCCCCTGTCTGGGTAACAGGACTTCACCCAGTCCCCCTGTCTGGGTAACAGGACATCACCCAGTGCCCCTGTCTGGGTAACAGGACTTCATCCAACCCCCTATCTGGGTAACAGGACCCTATCCAGTCCCCCAGTCCAGGTAACAGGACCTCACCCAGTCCCCCCAGTCCAGATAACAGGACCCTCCCCAGTCCCACCTGTCCAGGTAACAGGACTTCACCCAGGACAGGACCCATCCTCTCAGGTGTGTCATTTCTCCCTCTGCAAAATCCTGAGAGCAAACTAGATCCAGGTATTTAAAAAATGGGGCCAGGAGGCAAAACATCTTTATATTTTATTAAAAATTATGCATTTACCTTAATACGTCTTGGGGAAAACATAACCGGTACCTCAAACTTGTGATTCCACAATGCATCAGGACAGAATCAAACAAGGCAGAGGGAAAGCAGGGAACAGAGAGCGTTGACCGAAACGGCTTCAAAGACAACAAGCTCCCTAGTGGCGCAGTGGTTAAGTGCTCGGCTGAGAACCAAAAGGTCAGCTGTTGGAACCTACCAGACGTGGCAACTGACTTCCTAAGGACTACAGCTTTAGAAACCCTGTGGGGCAGTTCTGCTCCATCTATGGGGAGCCTGTGTGGCGGAAGCAACTCTGCGGCGGTGACTTTGGGTTTGGGGTTTATCAGATAAAATATCCAACAAATAATAAAAGTGTACAGATGTAGAGAAAGAGGGAGGGCAGGAGGAGGGAGGGGTGAAGGAGGGAGGGGAGAGGAAAGAAGGCAGGGGAGGGGGAGGGAGGGGGAAAGGAGGAGGGGAGAGGAAAGAAGGCAGGGGAGGGGGAGCGGGAGGGAGGGAAGGAGGAGGGGAGGGAGGAAAATCTGAAAGAGGCACCAGGCAGCATGAACCCCAAAAAGCAGGAAAAAATTATGAAAGAATATGATGCCTTGAGAGGGAGAGAGAAAGATTTAATACCATCTTGGGGAAAGAATCAGAGCTTGGACTTGGCCACACTTACACTGTGGTTTCCTATTGATTTTCTGTGAATTGTACACAGAGCAGAGAAAGGGAGCAGGGACCTTTCCGGGGTCCGGGCCCAGGCCACCCAGCCCTCCATCTGCAGGGCCGCCATCTGCAGCTCTGGAGAAGCAGGCCTCTGGTCTACCGCAGCCCTGCTGAGCCCATCAGGAAAGAGAGAGACCGCCCAAGGAAGCTCAGAGAAGCCCCTGGGGCAAGCAGAGAGGAGAGTGGGGTCCTTTGAGGATTCACTCCCAGCCTCCTTGAGGGGATCCCTGAGCCTGTCACCTCAAAGTCCAGTAAGTAGGGACTTTACTCAGGACAGAAGCACCCCAGGCCAGCGCTCAGCAATGCTGTATCTCTTTGGCCCGTTTTCTCCAAGACCCATGGGCAAGGGAAGCAACCTGCAGCCACCAGTCACTGTGGAAAGCACGATTCAGATAACAAGGAATGGGTTTTACGAAGCAGCCCTCTGCTGCTGGCCGTGAGGATCCGACTGTCTCCCTGTGGCCCATTATCCTCGTACTTGAACCCTGGATGACAATGAGTTCACAGAGAATGAAAGCGCTCGGCTTTAATTGTCTGTATTTAGTCACGCAAACAGAAGCAATGGTCTGAGAATGGCTAGTTAGCCGCTGACAGCCTGGGCTCCGAGCTGGCTCCGAGGAGCGGTTACAAATTGTTTTCATGGAGTCTCCACCAGAACGGTCCACATCCTCCCCAAGCTGCTTGCCTGGAACCGGGTCTCTCCCCTCCCTCCTGCTTTTCCTTTCTCCCCCTCTTTTCGCCTTAAATGAAATTCCTGCCGCTGTTAATATCCAACAAATAAACATCATTAAGAAATTGAAGGCACTGAAAGAATGTGTGGTTTCTGTGAAATTTTCCCCTGTCAATCAATTCTGCATGTCTGCATGAAACCCATGATCGCATCATCATGTTAGTGCGCCTGACTCGTTCAGCACAAAGAAGGTGGGAACATTTTCTCAAGCAGGGATGTCAGCACTTGAAAAATCCATCACCATCTGTGTTCATTTTCTAAAAGGGAGAAAAACAACCCCTGTTTAAGAATACACCAGAACAAATAACTTGAATGTTTGAAAATAAACCACAGGGTCAAAGAAACTTTCTAGTGAAATGGGAAAGCAAGAGTATTGTTCGGTTTTTGCAGTGTTGGTCTGGCGTACCTTCACGTACCCCATTCTGTGCTCTAAAAATAGATATGACTACTACCTACAGAGGGCCCGGCGCCATGTGAAATGCATACAAACACGAGACGTTGAAAGCATCAGGCCTTTCCACCACGGCCTTCCCCCAGATCGCCTGTTCCCACCTCCTGGGATGGGATGGCTGCTGCATTCAACACCACGCCTGGCTCTTTGCAGACCCTCTCTCCAGCTTCCCCATCACTTTTCTCATCTGAAAGGCAACCAAGACCCCTCCACCCCCATGAGATGGTCGCTCACAAACAGCCAAGGAAGGAAAAAGTTCTGTCACCAAACTTCTGGGTGAGCCATCTGCAGCATGGAGACTAGAGTGAGCAGAGACATGAATGGAATCACTGTTCTGCCTTTAATAAACTTATAAGCCAAAAGCATTTTGATCTAATTTTTCTTTCTGTGGCTCCCCATTGTACTTTGTCATGAGGAGGTCTCTCATAAATAATGTAGCGTTCTTACGAAACTTTTTAAGGCACCCAGAGTTGGACAGCGGCATTACAAATGATAGCCAACACAAAGAATATCAATTAATCAAATGGTAAAACATTACAAGAACTCACAATACACAAGTAGCGGAGAGAAAGATAAATTGATTTTTGCTGCAGCACTGCACCTTTTCAGCAGCACAACTGTGTGAAAAATACCAGTTAAAAACTGTGCTGAGGCAGCGAAACCACTTAATACTCCACAAACAGTTATCTAAGGCCACGGCCAATAACCAGTCAGTACACTGCTGTGACCTACATACTAACAAAGTCATTTTCAGACACGGAAGTGACTCAAGGCCCACTCGCTGGATACCCGTTAGATCACTTGTCTCTCAACCTTCCTGGAAGTTTGGTTTTCCCTTTCTTTCACATATTCCCACTGCCTCGCGTCTTACCTCAAAAAAAAAAGTGATCGTCAGAGACAATCCAGGCAACAATCAGAAAGTCTCAGTAAATACGTCCTTTCTGAAGTTTTTCTCCCTACTGACTGCCCCTGAAGCCTCTATTTTCACACAGTGCTTTTGTTTGTTTGTTTGGATTTCCTTTGTACATCCCCTTTTGGATTGACACCCCCAGGGCCCAGTGGGAAACACTTCTGCGGCATGAGGGCCTCCCTTCTCCCAGCACGGCTTCCTTTTGGAGCTCTTGTTGGGAGTGGAAGGATGGGTGCAGGAAGGGGAATGCTGGGAGAATCGCAACAGGTGACAGTGAGCCACAATCGTAATGAATTGCAATGTCATTGAATTGCACTGGAGTGGATCACCAGCGGCACTGTCTCCAAGGGAGTCTCTCCACCAAAGACTCATCATTCCATAGCTTCTTCCCAGGGAATAATGACCTTTGTGGGGAAACAGCTTAGGTGAAGCTACATAAGAGCTGAGCTGCTAGGAGCTAAGGGACAGCCATCAGTTGAGGTCTCAGCCCAGTGGGGACCAGAGAACTTCCAATGATTTCCACTTTCCAGCTGTTTGAAGCTTCCGAGAGACTTTCCCACCAGGTCTTGACTCTCTACAGCCTCTACAAGGGCAGAAAAAGTCTGTTGTAATTTAACAAAGGAGGACGCCAAGGGCCTGACAAGTTCTGATCCCCCTGTCTGCTACTGAGCAAGACAGCAAGATGGCACCCAACCCAAGATTCCTTCACCAGCTGGAACTGAGCACCACTTTGCAAGTCTCTCTAAAAATCTCTTTCTAAATGCTTTCCCCTCCCCTTTGCGGTCTTCAGAACTTATGACTGATAATCCTCTTTGTTTCAAGAAAGGCATGGTTCATATTTTAAAAAAAAAATGCTTACAAGATTACATGGAAAGATGGCCAAGAACCCTCAAAGTTCAGATCAGTCCACCTTGTGAGTAGTTGCAGGGTAACGTTTCACCGTAGGCAGCAAACTAGTGGGCAACACCACAAATCCTGATACCTGAAGCCCAGCAGGTGGGATCCTGGATTCAGCTCACAGCTCCAACGCCCACCTCCATAGCTGAGAGCCAGCACCTTTCTCGAGATGTGCTATGTAAGTTCAACAGGATGTCACCATCCGTCACCCGGAGCCTGTGTGAACGCAGGCCTTCACATAATAAATGGTATACTTTGCAAATTTCTGTTACCAGCAAAGAATGATTTAAGATCATAAAATAAAGCGTCAGCCCTCCATGCCAATTACTGTGTTTAAGTCATTGAAAGCCACCAGGAAGGTTAGGGGAGCATGCCAGTGTTAAAGGAATGTGTAACCCATCTGCAAAGAGAGGCCAAGTTCTGCCACTTCTGGGTAAGAAGAGCAACTCGCTAAAAGCTTCAGCCTGGCAAGAGGAGAGTGTCAGACGCCACAACCTCACTCATTGGCAGTCAACACCAGCCAATAACTAAATCACTGTCGCTGGTTTTGCTTGTGGGTCAGATCGAGAAATACTGAAACACATAATCAAGTTCTTACAGTGTTTTAATAAAAAAATGAAAAACCGTCATGATCTCAGACTAGCGAGCATTCCTAAATGTTACAGCCAACAAAGAATTCATCCACAGACAGGGAACTCTGGGTAGGATGAGTTAGGGTGAGTCTTGGTGGAAGGTAACAGAATTAAAAGACAGAAGAAAAGTCAGCCTTCCTACATAAGTTTTGCGTTATGTCTCTTTGGAGCCTACTTTGAAATCCCAGAAGTTTCCAATGCAGAAACAAAGAGAAAAATCAGACGTATCCCTCATGTTAAAAACCAATGCACCCGAGGGTACCAAAGGTCTGTATCCTTTTTTGCGTTTCTTCTAGCCTTAGGAACAGTGCCCACCTAATCATAGGCCCCCTGACACAACGGTCATGCTTCACTTAACAGCAGCCAGATTTGGGTTTTATTTTATTGTCAAAGACAAGCAGTATTTCACCAATCCACCCAAAAAAGGAAAGGGAAAGGTATGGACGTTATCTCAACATCAACTGTGTTTTGAAGCTATAGATACAAATGAGAGGACTAATTGTAAACTTCTCCCGGAAACCCAAATCCAAATTCATGTTGCCATGCAAATCCAAAGATAATAAATTACATCCTTCCAAGTAAGGCACCCGCTGTAATAAAACACCCGCCCTGGAGAACTCAGAAGCCTTGATTCCAGCTAAAAGGATTCTCGCCTTTGGAATTCTGGGCATATATATTATTTTTCTGTCGGTTCTCTCAACTTCTCTCAATTACAGATGTTCTCTCTGTAATGAATTTTCTGGGTTTTGATGTGTGATTATGGCTATATTTTTATCTATATGTTTTGTGGTTCTTGTACTTAAGCTTTTTTGCTCACAAATCCTTTATTAAAAGTACTAAATTGTAAAAAGCACATTCATATTTCATTCAGTGTTCCATACAGAAATGTGAGTTTTTGCAGCAAACGCAGCTGCGTGGAGAACGTTACCGTGAAATATCGCGCTGCACGACGGCGCTCTGCACGTAGAAGGCCTCAGCTCAGAAGCAGCTTTACTGGAAGTAGAGATTCCAGAACATCTCCACCTTCTTCCTCAAACAAACTCGTAGCCAACATTTCTGTTTTCCGAATCGTAGCTTAAAACTTTGCTTTAGATCTCATACTTCTAAGCAAAGGCCCAAAAAATAAAAAAATAAAAATAGTAAAAAATGACCCGTCAATATTTCAGATTTGCTAGGCCCCACAGGGAGACGCTTGCCTACTCATTGGCTCTACCAAAATGTCAGAGGTGAGACTTTTCCAAACAAAACTTTAGCTCTTTACTTGAAATGGACGAACAGAAGTAAGAGAAGACTCTTCCCGCAGGGCGACGCAGCTCAGAGAGTGAACCAGGAAGCAAGAAGGAAGAAGACAAGGCGCGGACCCTACAGCGTCCTGGGAATTGTGAGGCTTCCACCTGAGACTAGAGAGGGAGAAAGCCAAGGCCGAAGTCTGGCCCCCATAAAGGTGGGGCTCTGTGCAGAAAATCCCCTCTCCAGGGGCACACGCGGCTGGCCTGGTCTGCTAACAAGCTACTGGCCTTTTGAAAGAAAGGAGCATAGGATTAGAACTGCCAAGAAGGCAAAACAATTACTCCACAAACAGATTTTATGAGCAAATGAATGTAGGAATGAATCACGTGAACATTTGTTGGTTGTCATCGGCATAATAAATAAAGCTGACACTAAAATTTTAAGGGGGGAAATAACTGATGTGACCCCAACGTCATATGAAATCAATAACTATTTCGTGAGGACCTGCTACTCCATACCTGGCCTAGGCGTGATGTGCGGGGGACACGGAGAAGCAGGGCCGCCTGGCTCTGGTCTCCCCGACCCATAGCAGCTCCTCCTGCCCAAAGCCGTACGGGTACTACCAAAAGACCAGGTCCTTACTTCAGTCACGGTCCCCGCTGCTGCCTGGAAGAGTCGTCCAGGTGACCAACCAGAGGGGGGCTCCTGCCCCCAGGCCCAGGACCAGGGTCGTCAAATGGGCCCAACCTAGCCAGGAGACTATGGAACCTATCAAAACATTAGCACCCCACCAGGCACAGAGGACCAAGCATTCCTGTCAGCCTCCAGCTTGGGGCTGGAGAAAAGCAGAGAAAACCCCAAGCCAAGCTTCCCTGGGTTGGAGGGAGCTGAGGCAGCAGGGTGTATCCTCGGGGCTTACATCTAGGCCAGCTGAGCGTCCAGAGCTAATTCTCCCAAAGAACATTACAGCTCGGTTGCTCCCTGCTTACATCACGCCTCCGTCTTCAAAGCACTTTATTTACTAAATTAACCGTGGCCTCCCGCCTCCGCCCACACAAGGATGCCGGCATCTTCCCCCTTGCTTTGTACAAATGGGCCAGTGGGCAGTCAGGACGGTTCCCGAGGGCCCAGTGAGGAAGCCTCCCCTCGTCCCCTCCGCAGAGGCCCGGGCCTGGCCCTCCTTGCTCCTGCGCTGCCGACACGTAGAGTGCCCCGCAGCTGGCACCCCCCCAGCTCGAGCTCCCACTGGCTTCCTCAGCTACCTGGCTACTGGGGGGCCTCCCACTGCCCATCCAACCTACAGGGGCTATGCTGGGGAAGGGGAGATGGGAAGAAGGCTGAGTCTACTGTTGGTTCGTGCTTACTCCATCCCCTGTCTCTCTCTTGCACACACACACTCGCACACACACACACACATACACACAGTTCACACAAGCACTAGGAGTCAGAGGCTTAGCTGACCACACAAATTTCCACTCACCTGGCTCAATCCCACCTGGTGAACTGAGGCCCCCTGAGGAGAAAGGGCAGCAGCCTCAAGGCCTTGGCCCTAGTGAGAAGCTGACACCCCCTCCTCCTGCCTTCCAGGCCCCTGGTCTTTCCGCTCCTGTCTGGGCTACTTTCTTGGGCCCTGGTTTGAAATTCTCCAGAGCTTCAGATAGACCAGTGTGCATGGCCAGAGTTGTTGGTTTGCCCTTAGCCGTCTCCCCAGCCCAGAGGTGAATGGCTGGCTGGCATCTCCCTAAGAACGGGGACCTTTCTGATAAAGGGTCTCAGCAGCCAGTCAGGTCGCGACAAGCAGGCCTGGGCACCTGCAGCTCCTCTGAGTCCACGAGGAGAACCTGGGCCAGGCCATTATGCACTGTCTGCCCCGCGTTGTGAGGGCAGGTGCAAGGCCACCGGCTAACAGCAGGCGAGGGCTGGTCACTGACAGAGGCAGGCCCATGCGCTGGCCTTTCATCTCGGACACAGCAGTGCCTGCTGTGCTGCCGCTTTTCATTCCACAGCTAGCAGGAACAAAGCCCTGCACGGGAACCTCACCGGGTCGCCTCCCCTGTCAGCCTGCAGCCTCCAGAGCTAGACACCCCGGGCAGCTGCTCACTCTCTCCAGCTCACGAGGGATAGTCAGAAGCTGCCCAGGCAGACGGAAGCCCTGCAGGCCTCCCCACCCCTCCACCAGCTCTCCCTGTTGAAGGGCTGAGATGAGGAGGACAGAGCTGGGCTATGAATCAGCTTTCAGCTCTGCCAGATTCTCAGGCCTCAGCTTCCCCACCTGGAGAATGGACAGTGGCTTTGGGCTCCCTCACTTCAGAGGCTTCTGAAAGGCTCCATGGAAACACCAGGAATGAACCAGTAGCTTTGAAAAGTCCCAGTGGGGGTCTGCAGGACAGCCCTGGGTCCCAGGCTTATTCCCCCACCTCCAAAAAGGCCCTGACACAAAGGTGAAAGTGAGTGGCAGATGGTTCCCCTGGGTGGTGACCCCACGAGGTGTCACTGAGCTCATGGGGACGCGGGGAGAGGGTAGGAGCCCAAGGAGATGAGACACCGAGGGCGCCAGGGAGCTCTGAGCCCCTGACTGTGACGCATCTCTGCTGCTCCAGATCAGCAGAAGCAGAGGTGTCCGCCACCAGGTCCACTCCAGCACCTGTTAAGGCATTAACTCCCTGGTCCTACCAGCCTAGCAGGGCCAAGCATGCTCCTTTGGCCAGAGAAAGGCCAGCAGAGTCACAGACAGCAGCATTAGGGAGCGCCAGCTGGTAAGAACGAGCAGCTGTGTAGACAGAGGGCACCTGTTCCATGTTCTAGATCTGGCCAAGAAAAGCATTCTGAAGACTCATGAGTAACCAGACCCTCTTCTAGTAGACAGTCCCAGATTGTCCGCTCTCCAGGAAACCACCAGCCTTGCTGACCACAGACCCCAATGAAAGCTAAACACTTTGAAGAGGCCTGTGGTATGAGCTCCCGTCACCTGGTGCCCACATCCACCTCCAGCTCTGGATCCCTCTCTCATCCCTGGCCTGTGCCAGGCATCACTTGCCAATCACGGCTCCCTGGCCCTCTGAACACTACCCCAGAATCATCCTTTTTGGCTCTCCAGCAGCCGGATGTCATCTCAAGGGACTGTCATTTGATGTCTATCTGATATCTCCAGACTAGATGACTTCTGAGCATCCTACAACGCTATAGAACGGAGCACAAGGTGGCAGCCCACCAGAACCAAACCAAACCAGCTGTCAGCACTGCACAAACGCCCCAGCCACTGAGCCAGCTGCTGGGGAGGACCACAGATGGCTGAGATGAGGTCCCACCCTCCAGGACGTGCAGCAGGCTTCAGGGCAGTGAAGACCTGTCCTGGTCCCACTCCTGGGGAACCAGGATACCAGCTAACCTCTCAACCTGGAGCCCCTGGAGCCCCAAATGTCACAGGACCAATGAACCAAAGTGTTTACAGGCAAAAACCTCAGGTGCTCATAATATCCATTAAATCAGAACCATCAATTCTCTGAAAATACCTGTTCGTGGGGTTCTCCTACATTGGTATTCTAGCATCAAATGTGAGGAAGTCATATACAAATGGCAGATTAAAAAAATTAAGATGCCCCTGCCTCCAGAGAGTTTATAGTCCACAGACGGGTAAGAAGGTATCAACCAAGCAATTGTGGCACAAAATGTGGATTTGTAACCCATTTCTCCTTCACCACTCAGATCCACTACCTGAATTGGAGGGTCCATTCAGAAGCTGCTGCGAAGGCCCCCTCCAGGCAGCACTGGGCAGGCGGGAATGGGAGATGCCACACTCAGACCCTCGGACAGCAGTCTGTAGAAGGTGAAGTCTGGTCACACAAGGGACACTGAGGGAGCTGGCCTGGAGCAGAGGGGTGGGTTGGCATTCCAGACAGGGCTCAGCAGAGGAAAAGCTGAGAAGGCGCTTGGAGTGTCTGAGAACCTGCGAATGGGGCTGGAAGCTGGTGGCTGTGGGCTAGAGCAGGCAGCCCCAGGCGCGAATGCCTGAGCACTCAACGGCCAACGAAGACACTAGAGGTTCAAGCCCACCCAGAAACACTTGTCTCCAAGAGTCACAGCCTTGGAGACCCTTTGGGGTCACCATGAGCTGGAGTCGACTCCATGGCAAGTAGTTTGATTTGGGATTTGATTTGGGTGAGCTACAGCCTCACCCTTGGTCCTGGAGAGTCACAGGACACTCAGAGGTCATCTCATAGGGGAACAGTAGATGGGTGTCGTCTCCAGTGCCTATTCCTTGAAATGATACCTGGCTGCTGCAGAGTAGAGGACAACGAGTCTGGAGCAGCAGTCAGAGGACTAGCGAGCTGTAACTGGAGAGGGACTCCCGGCACAGACACGGGATGAGCAGTACGGTACGCTGCCTTGTGTGCTGGTTAGCCCTCATTTTACAGATGGGGAAACTGAAGGATTCTACCTACAGAGGGAGTAGTCCTGGAGAAGCAGGCCAGCTCTGAACCAGAGGTGACTGCCCAGAGACAGCTAGGGCTGGCGGGGAGGCAACCAGCCAGGCCCCTGCTCGCTGCTTTGACCTGGGAGCTCCAGTGAAAAGGATCTTGGTCAGGTCACCCGCTGTCTGGGCACAGTGCCCTTTGGAACTGTTTGCTCCCTGGCACAAACATGTACCCTTTCACTCTGCTGTTTCCACACCTCACCATTTCTCCCTGAGACTCTGAGAGCAGCCTCCAACTGGTCTCCTTGACCCAGTCTTGACTCTCCCAAAAGCTCACTTTCCTGTGCCGGTCTCAGCAGCCCTCCTTGCCTGGGCATCAGTCCCACCACTGTGAAGTCCTTCATGACCCGCTTGCCGTCTGCTTGTAAACTCAGGTCACAGTGTCAGTGGTACTGACACATACAGAGGCCAGGAGGGAGACAGACTCGCACAGGGCAGCTGGCCAGTCTAACGCTTGGGGGTAGGGAGCACCCCTCTTAAGGCCTTCACATTAAAACTACGATAAAGACCCTGTGTGAGCCAATTCATCTTGGAAACCCTGGCGTTGTGGTGGTGAGGTGCTATGACTGTTAATCAAAAGGTTGGCAGTTTGAATCCACCAGGCACCCCTCAGAAACTCTTTGGGGTAGTTCTGCCCTATCCTATAGGGCTGCTATGAGTCAGAATTGACTCCATGACAGTGGGTTTAGTTCGGTTTGGTTTGGTTTGGTTTGGGGTCACGTTCAGCCCACAAGCCATCCTGTTAACAGGTCCTCGCAGATGCCAGACCCTTTTTTGCGTTCTCTTTGACCCACCAGCCCCTTGCTCTGTGCAAAGCCAGGCATCCCGAGAAGGGACTGGGTCCCATAAGGCCACAACAGTTAGAACCAGAGCTCCCCCGTGCTCCAGAGCAGCCTCCGAGGGGCCACGGGCTGAGTGCTCTGCTCAAGGAGAAGACAGCGTGCAGGCTCCAGAAGAGTCACCCGAACCCCACGCTGCCTTGGGCTGCAGAGCAAATGGCCCCGCTTTCCCCACTGCACCACTGAGGCCCGCACCCTCTGTCAGAACGTCTCCCTCCCTTCCTCCCAAACCTGATCAGTGCAGGAGAAAACACTGCATACAAACAGCCATTATAAAAAATTACTTGTGTGACGTGTTCACAGGTGCTCAACATCCTCTTTTAGCATCACCTCCGTGAGAAAATCTCGTCCCCTGACATCCTGAGGGGACTCAGCTGAGCCACTCACGGGATGCGGGGGTGGGGTGGGTCGCACCCAGCCCACAGCAGCACCTGGCATGGTACCTGTCTGCACCCAGCCTGGTAGTTTCCATATTCCCCCCGGCCTTGTTTCATTCCCGCCCCCCCCCCCCAGCATCAGACATCATATTTAAGTCTCTCCAGCAATACAAATTTCAATTTGGCCAAGCTCTTTAATATTAATAGTTGTCAATCCAAATGCAGAGTGCATAATAAAAAATTTAATCGAAACGAATAGCTCGCATATTTCTCTACCTCCTAAATATAGTCACCAATTAGACAAAAGATGTGGTTGTATAACTTTGTAGAAGTAAGGCCACCTACTGAAGACCACCAGTTAAGGCTGGAAAAGCCCAAATGCCTGGCTTCTTGCTGGCCATCTCTCTTCAGGACAAGGAGACTCTCACCCAGAGAGTTCCTTAATTGCAGGCTCAAAACACGAATACAGAATCCACAGCATGTGATTTGGGAGACTTTCAGGCTAAGTTGTAATCACGGAGTTACAGAAATGGTGAAAGCATCTTTCTGATGGCACTTCATAGCAGAGAGGCCCAGCTCTGGGGCCTCTGTGGGTAGCAGGGGGGTGGCAGCAGTGACATCACCCCCATTTGGCAGACAGGTTAACTGAGGTACAGAGGGATGGTGAGTAGCTCAGTAGGTCACAGCCAGAGTGCCCTGATTCCACCAACAGCATGCGGACTCCTCGGACCCAAAACTCTGTCAGATGGGGCTGCTTGCACTTCCTGCAAACCCTGGGCACCACCGCTGGTTTCCCTGCTCTTTGCTCAGAACCCAAGCATTGCTGCTGGACTGGGGTAGTGCCTGTCCCTGCAGCCTATCCAAGTGTCCAGAGCCAGAATGACTTCTCAGTCAGGGCAGGAACAAAGGAAGACATGCCAGCATGGCGACTAGGGGTGCCAATGGGGAGCACCAGACTGCTGTTCCAGAAGATCTCCCGACCACCCAACGTTTCATAGGATTGCTGAGCAGGGGGGGCCACGGTCTCTCCCACTGAAGCCAGCAGCAGAGCAGACAGCCCAGAGAATGGACGAGAGTCACCTAAGGTCCTGGAGCTAGTGAGCAGCAGAGCCGGGGCTAGAAACAACAGGTTTGTACATGCACACAACACTCAAGAGTTGGGGAGCTCTGGAAGTTCCAGGGAACACCCCCAAAGAACAGTGCTGGCCTGCCTCCTCGGCTGGCAGGGCCTCCTGCCTGCACTCAGGGTGTTTCTTCTGCAAATTACTCCAGGCTTCTCTGTGAGCGGCTCTGGGCTCTGCCCTAAGCTACATCGAGCAGGAAGTTTAAATGAAATGACTCCCCAGTTCCTTAAATGGATTAATAAAACATATACTGACTGCAATGTGCAGTTTATAGTGGCAAACTATCGCCCCTCAGTTGGGAAAAATGACCTCCAGTCGGCAATACCACTTTCAGCTTCATGATTCTGGTCCACTGTTGGCCATTTCCTCAACCCACCGGGCAATTCTTTTCCATAACAAGGCCAATCGCAGCCACCGTGGGTACGCTGCTGCCAAAGGTGCCAGTAATGTGCTTCCACACAGCCTGTGCCAGGACCAGACAAAAGAAGGAGTGTGCAGACGGCACCAACACAAGCCAAAGAGAGGAACACTGCTTGGAGAGCAGAGAGAGGCCAGAGAACCAGTGTTAGGGGTTCAGAGAGAGTCAAGGAAATGAAAGGCGGTACCCACCTGGAAGCTCCCTCTGTGTGTGCGTTTGCATGGCCCCTACTCAGCGTCCCCAGGGACTAGGATGGGCAGCAAGTTAAGCCAGTTCTAGGGGACACAATGCCCAAACTCCAAAAACGTTCTTGTCACCTGTGACCACAGAGTTAGGAAATGCCAGGCATCGATCAGGGTAAGACGATCTCCGAAACTCTCCTACGTTCAGAACAACCAGCTATTAAAAACACTTCTAGTCACAAATGCCACTGCCAGTATTTGGTGCTGAAAGGTTCTGCTTCATTTGAAAAGCCCAGGAATTTGACTGCCAGCCTCCGATGACCTTTTCTCCCAACTGGTGCATGGAGGTGGCTTGTTAAGCTCATTAGTATTAAATGGTGAATTCGATTAGACACTTTATGATGTTTCAAAAAAAGCCTTTTTTGATATGAAAAAGCTGCCATTTCCTTTTTTTGACATTTTTCACTTTTAAGGTAATAAAAATGGCATGTGTGTACCATGGCATAATGGATTAATTAAGGAATATTATGTTTATCCTAACTCTTAACCGAGCTGTACATCTTCATAACTCACTCATAAAAATTAAGGCATTCTCTTACACCATGGCATGGGAGAGCGATTTTTACCAAACCTGCCTAGAATATATTGTTCTCAATTGGATTATTCTGAGAAATCGTAAATACCGTATTTCTATATTATCAGTCCAAAATTACACTGTTACTTTAAAACGTTGTATTAGTATACACAAAATCATAAGCATCACCCTGCCAAGGCTTTGAGCTATCTGGTTCTTGGATGATCAAGCTTTTCCCTCTACCTATGCTGTCTCTGTTTTTCATCTTCTTTCATTCACAATGAATGTATTGTTTTAACACACACAGAGAGAGAGACGCACAGACACACACACACTGCATCAAAGACCCACTGGACGATGTTTTCTTGGCTATCTGTGTCTTGATGGTAGATGTGAACATAAAAGAATATTCATGCAAGATTTATAAAGGCCCCAGATTTCTAAATCAACAGAAGAAAAATTCCTAAAATTAATAGTGTCCAGATGTTGTGTATTTAAATGAGCTACTGCCATTTAATGTTGCCAATCACTAAAGAAAGAAAATTTGTGAATTTCCAGGTATCTATGATTTACAGAGGGTCACTGTGTGGGTTTGGGGTTTTTGCATTGTGTGTGTGAAGAAAGCATCCAGAGTGTTCAAAATCAGCAATTTCAGTAAACACGAGTGATTCTCTCAAGGAGGCCCACCTTTGCACGCTGGCCTCGTGCCCCAAGCCCACACTCACCCTCTGCAATTCTCACCCTTTTGCAGGCCCCCTTCAGGGGAAAGGGCGAGTTAGCAGACCTCAAATGCAGATGGTTTTCAGTGCGCTGCAACTTCCGACGCGGAAGAGCTTTTGGAAGCTTGTGGAGACGTGGGTTCCTCCTTTCATTGGTGAGAAGATTGAAGTTTGGGGACTCAACTGTTTTTCTCAAGGTCCCTCGGCTTTCAGAGAAGACAGCTGTCACATACGGCCCCTGAGGCCCGGGCTGGGGCTCTGCCTGCCCAATAAAACGCGGGTGCTGTGTTAACTGCGGGAACCTGGCGACACAGTGGTCCAGAACCACAGCTGCAAACCAGAAGGTCAGCGGTTTGAACCCTCCAGCCACTCCTTGGAAATTCTGGGGCAGTCCCACTCTGCTCTACAGAGTCACTCTGAGTCAAAGTCAATTTAAGGGTAATGATTTGGGGGAGGGTTGTTTGTTTGTTTTTTCTTAGTGTACCTGTCACCCCAGAGCCACCTGTGCTGCCAGAGGAGGTAGTGAGAAATGACGATTCCCTGGTCCCTTCCTGGACCATCACTTCTCCTTTGGGGCCTGGGAATCTGCACTTAAAAAAGGTCCTATCAACAGTTCCTAAACAGCTGCCACAATATTGTCCCTGGCCCCTAGTCTTCTAGAATTCCAAAAAATTTCTTTGGAATGAGACAGGATGGAAACCAGAACCAATCTTGCTACCTTCAAGTCAGTTCCAACTCATAACAACCACAGAAGGCAGAGACCTGCCCCACGGCACCCCCAAGGCTGTCATCTGCACGGAAGGAGACCCCACATCCGTCTCCCATGATGGGTTCCAATTGCTGACCTTTTGGGTAGCCGCTGAGCACTGAACCACTGCACCACCAAGGCTCCTCAGACAGGGAGGAGGCATCAGCTAACTGTGCTTGGTAGTTGGATAAAAATCTTTAAACAACTCTGGGCTGCTTCAAGGATGCCCTCCTGGAACTGAGGGAGTCAGGTCGCCATCCTTCACAAGGTTTTCAGAAGCATCTGCGTTAGAAGATGGAGGTGGGGTGGGGACCGACAGAGCCCAACCGGCAGCTCCTAAGACCTGCCTTTGAGAAACCCTGGGCTGTGAATGAGGGTCCAACTGCACGGTATGACAAAGCAAAGAGAGGGCACTGTCCCTCCAGGAGGCGAGTAAGGTGGGGAGACCCCCAGGGGAGCACCCCAGGTACACCTCGTCTGTTCCAGGCACAACCAAGAAGCAAGTCTCCACTCGAGTGGGTGGTGCCGTCGCCACCTTCTCATGGGCACGTGGCGTGCAGAGTGACCCACTGTGCAAGAGGGGAAGGGAGCCAGGGAAGCCCAATAGACCTCTTCAGGGGTGAGAGGCCTGTGGGGGAAGCTCAACTGATAAAGGGTATCTTTGCAAGGCCAAGAGGGTGCTGCTGACCTGCCTCCAGTCTCCCCGGTGCTCCACTGTTCAGCGGACCACAAAGCCACAGACCAGGGCAGCTGGTTCCGTCAGCCTCGAAAGGGCTGCCTGGGAGACAGTGGCCCCAGTGTCTGCCACTTGTCTTCTTTAACTGTCACCTTCATCAAGCATTCTACAAGGAAATCTACATTTCTCACCCATCAAAGAGAGAAAAGCAAAACCCACTCCCGTGGAGTTGATTTTGACTCATAGCGATGCAGATCGACAGGGTAGAACTGACCCATCGGGTTTCCAAGAAGGGGCTGGTGGATTTGATCCACTGCCCTTTCCGTTAGCAATTGAATGCTTTAACCATGGTGACACAGGGCTTCTCAAAAAGACAAAGTCAGCTGATTCCTGCGCCACCCTACAGCGGATGGCTGATCATGTCTGGATCCCTCAGGGGGAAAGGACTATGTTCTGTTTTGCAAGATGAGCAAACCTGGTGGCAGAACGATTAAGATCTGGGCTGATGACCAGAAGGCCAACAGTTCAAGTCCAACAGGTGCTCCTTGGATTTGGAGTCGGGTCCTACTCGACGGCACTTGGCTTTGGCCTACAGGCTCTGTAAGTCAGAACTGGCTTGATGGCAACAGGCTTGTTGTTTGTGTGTTCGGTTGTTTTACACCATGCGGCCCCATTCAGAAACATGTCAGCCATCTGACTTAAGCAATCTTTTTAAAGTTCAGTAATAAAACCCTCAAGGATTCTAGACAGAAGTGGCGTGGGGTCAGACACGTGCTATTAGGAAAGGCACTTTAAGTAGAAGTTCCATTAAACAGGATGTAAACTTCCCCACATACATCATGCCAGGTATGCTAAGAGAGTCTGTAATTACCTCTAGAAATACTTAAGTAACAAAATGTCTAATAATGTCACAGTGAAGTTTCCAAATCAGCCTTTCACTAAATCCACATAGTTTTAAGTTGAAAACAGAACACAGATCAACTAAAGGCAAGATGCTTGAGCTTGATTTGGGGTTGAGCATCAAAACACAGCAGACTTTGGGAAATCTCTTAAGGAAGTGTCCTAGCTGAATCACTGGGAAGCACAGGGTGCTGGCCACTAGACTGCTCTTCCCAGCACAGGCCTCACACCTCTCTGCAGGGCATCTCCCACACCTGTCCTGGCTGTAGGGCATCTCATGTGCCTGTCCTGGCTGGCGGGCACCTGATGCACTGTCCTGGCTGTATAGTATTTTGCACACTCGATGGCACTTGCCTTGGCCTGTCTGTGGGGTATCTCCCACACCTGTCCTGGCTAGGGGGCATCTCCCACACCTGTCCTGGCTAGGGGGCACCTCCCACAGCTGTCCTGGCTAGGGGGCATCTCCCAGAGCTGTCCTGGCTGGGAGGCATCTCCCACAGCTGTCCTGGCTGGGAGATATTTCATGCACCTGTCCTGGCTGTATGGAATCTCACACACCTGTCCTGTCTGTGGGCAGTGCCAGCACCAGATAGAATCTCTCAGGCATGTCACATCAGGGAAACTGAGTGCAAGCACAATGACAGCAAGTAGCTCAAACGAGGGCCAAAGGACACTGCATTTCCCTTGTCCCCTCTAAGGCAACTATCTCTGCCTCCCTTACCCAAATTGGAACGGTCCCAACCTCCAACACAAGCCCACCGAGTGAACAGGCAGAAGAATCAGCTCCATCACAATGTCTCAGGAAGAGCCAGCTGTGTTGGCCACATCTCGGTTCCCCAGACGCAGAGGTGGAGGGCAGTTGAAGGCTGGTTGAGCAGCTCTCTGAGGTCAGAGGTGGCGGTCTCAGGTGCAGGACCTGGATGCTGGAGAGTGCCATTCACCCCTCCCTAGCTGGTTCCCAGAACCTCCTTTCAGATGCCTCTGCCCAATCCAAAGCCAAACAAAGATCTCTCACCTAAAAGGGAACTCACTAGCCGGTCTACCCCAGAGGCCTTGGCCCAAGAGGGGAGGGCCGCTTGGCCTCTGCCGAGGGGCTGGGTGCTCTGGGCTCTGGCACCTGGCCCGCGTCTGTCATCTGGGCCATGCAGCACCCGCACCTGCCGCTAACAGGGCTTTGCACTGCTGTCTTCAAAAAGCATCCCAAAGACTGTCTCTGCAGTCACATTCCACTGCCCCTTCCCCGGGCGGACTCCCTCCCTCTTGCCCAAACAATTCCTGCCCTCATCTAATCTCTCCTCATCTGGGAGGCAGCATCGGGTCCTCCTCTCTAAAACAGTTCTCATTTCATGAGGTCGTTTCAAGAGTTCAGTGAGATCATGCATCTAAAACAGGACGGTGCCTGGCTCCTGGCAAGCCATCAATGGGCTCCAGCAGCACGCAAGTTTGACCTCACCACCAGCTGAGCCCCCAGGCCAGGCCGAGAGCCACGCAGTGCGTGTGACCATCTGTGGTGCCACAGGGAGGCCAATCCAGCATGTGAAACACTGCAAGACAAGGTGGGTTGGGGGCCTGGCTTCAACTGGAGGACACTATGTTGAGTAAAGGTAGTCAGCGACAAAAGGACAAATATTACATGAGACTCTTACAATAAGAACTTAAAAGCAGACTCATGCATAGAAGACAAGACTCTTTGATGGCTGCAAGGGTGGGGAGAATGGGAGGGCAAGGGGCAAGGGTTTAGATTAGATTGTTGTTAGAAATTTGGTTGGGTGAAATCAGTGACAGCACACATTAGTAAGAAGATCAGTATTAACAGGACTTCAGCATAACTCGAGTACTTCTCCTATCTTAACCCAATATTGCAAAGACAGAGTAACTGGGGTTGGGGGCCAGGGACCATGCTCTCAGGGGAAATTGAGGCCAACTGGCACAACTAGCATTTTGCTAATAAGGACTCTCCGCACCCCACATTGGTGAGTGGCTTCCAGGGTCTTAAAAGCTGCCAAGCTGCCATCTGAGGGTACAGCAAATGGTCCCAACTTAGCACAAACAGGTGATCACCAAGGACCAAAATGACATGGGGGAAAGAGAACCCAGAAGACAGAGAGACCCATGTGAGTGGGTTTCTACACTGACTTGTGACCGGAAGAACCAGATAGTGCCCAGCCACCACCAGTGATGGCCACAATGGAGCTCACAACATTGAGTCTCACTGGCAACACAAGAATAAATAGGGGTGAACGCTGAGATCTCCACTAAAAGACAGCAATTGATGATCCAGGGGCTTCAGGGTTCCCCCGGGAGCATGGGCCCTGGCCCTGATGCTTCCTCTGTCCATATATCATAATGAAAGTCAACTCTTCGGACAGCAATTGAGTGGGCTTGGTGATGCAGAGTGACTATATTTTGTGGGCACTTTATAGTTCTAGGCATCTATAGGATGTCATCCTGCTGACCTCATGCTGGAGGAAGGGGAGTGGGTGGAGAGGAGGAGACAGGAAACTGTCGTAAGGATAGGACATGTATGGAGCAGAGAGGAAGAGTGCACTGTCGCCGTGCAGGGAGAGCAGTGGAAGCTGCATATAGGTGAGTATGCAAATTTATACGGGAATGTACATTTTTATTCAATCATTAAAAAAAAATAAGACGGGTTAGGGGCAAAGACATCACATCCAGCACCTAGGGTGGCTAGGGATCTTGCCTGTCCTTCTCTCAGCCCGAAAATGAGTCTTCACCATCCTCATGACTAAATGTCTTGCCTTTACTTCAGATATTTTCAAACATTTTATTTTCCTTACCTACAAATCCTGTTCAAAATGCAAGTTCATTGTGACTTCAGATGGAGGGATGGGTGCAGCTGAAGCCCCAGATTCTCACTGCCCTGGGGCCCTGACCGATGATTATCAACTTGCTTGATCCCATTAGGCTGGTGGGTCAGTGTGGTTCCTGAACCAACAGTGCCAGCACCGCCTGCTGTCGTCTGCTCCCTGCAAGTCTGGTGGCACGGTGGTTACGAGATGAGCCACTAACCAAAGCTTGGTGGTTTGAATCCAGCAGCCATGCCTTGGAACCCTTCGGGCAGTTCTACTTTCCCCTACAGGATCACTATGAATTGGAATTGACTCACTGGCTGTGAGGTGGCTTAGGTTCTGGTGTTACTTTCCCAGGGCCACCATAACAAAGCACCTGACACTGGGAGAGCTTGAAACAGCAGAAATATATGAGGTCTGATAATTTAAGTTTGTGAACTCATCCTAGAAAAGTGCTACACACCTCATTGGAGAACATCACTACGGTCACCTTTGAATTGCTCCCTTCGGGAAGCTGTGCACTGACACCAGTGCCTAGTCCACCCTGCAAGATCATTTTGGAACTCTTTCTGGAGTGGCCATCAGAGCTATCATCGTATTACCGTTGATGTCCTGAATGTCATCAAATGTCTTCCTTTCAGTGTTTCCTTTATTTCCATTCTGATCAAGAAAAAAGTCACATCAGAGTCCAGATCAGGTGAGCAGAGAGGGTGTTACGATACAGGTATTTGTTTACTGCTAAAACCCCTCACAGACAACTAGACAATTAAGTTCATGAACTTGCCACTGTGCTGCCGTATGCAATAGCCATCCCAAGAAGAGTTTCAAAATTGCTCTGAAGGGTGGACCAGGTGCCGGCATAGTGTATAGCTTCCCAAGGGGAGGACTTTGAAAGTGACCACAGTGTTACTCAGCCCTGAGGTACGCAGCACTTCGAACAGTTAAGTCTGCTGACTTAATTGTCAGACCTTGTACTCTCTCGTTGTTCTGAAGGGCAGAGGTCCGAGATCCAGGTTCTGGTGGTCATGTCCTTTTGAAACCTCAGGGCACGATCTTTTCTTGCTTCTCCCAAGGTCCAGTGATTATCAACAACCCTTGTCAACTCTCACCTTGCAGCTGTAGCACTCTGATCCCTGCCCCTGCTGTCACCTGGTGTGATTCCTATGTCTCTCTGTGTCCCAACTCCCTTCTTCTTACAAGGATACCAGTGACATTGGACTTAGGGCTCACCAAGGTCCAGCTTGACCGAATTTTAACTCGATCACCTCTGTCTCCACGTAAGGTCATATTCACACCTTCTGGATGAACAGGAATTTGGGGAAGACACATGGAGCCCTGGGGTCACAGCAGTTCAGAGACTGAACAGCCAGTTTGAGACTGGCAGGCATTCCTTGGAAACCCTCTGGGACATTCTCTGCTGTCCAACAGGGTCACTATGAACGGACTTAACAGCAACTGAGAGGTGATCCAACCCAGCAGGCCTGGGAACTGGTTAAAATTCAGACTCCTGGTCCTCACCCCAGACCTCCTGAATCAGGTGATTCTGAGGCTCGCTCGGGTGTGACATCCTCTCCGTGACACCAGTGGCACACACAGACCCTGAGCCACTTCTGCAACTAGAGTCTGATTTGACTGAACTGGAATAAGGCCCAAAGATCATTGTGGGTAACTGCAGATGGGTTGGTCCTCGACTTATGGCAACCCCATGCACAATGGGACAAAACACTGCCCAGCCTTACACATCCCCACGATGGGTTATGAACGGGACTGTTGTGACCCACTGGGTTTTTGCAATTAGATCATCAAGCCTTTCTTCCTAGTCTGTCTTAATCTGGATGCTCTGCTAAAATCTGTTTAGCATCATGACAACACACAAAACTCCCGAGGCTCAGATACTGCAGGCCTTCCGAGCTCCCTAAACACACACAGCTGAGAATCAAGTCTCTTGCTACTCAAAGTGTGATCTGAGGGCTGGTGGCATCAGCCTCACCTGGGAGCCTGTGAGATATACAGACCTCCTGAATCAGAGTCTGTGTGCTACCCAGATCCTCCAGCGCATCTGTGTATCTTATTAAGACCCCTTACAACCTACAAGGAACCTTACATATTATGTGGTCCAAACCACTCAGTCACCCTTCAGATAGGAGCCTGAGGCTGCCTCTACCTGCACCTGTCCAAGTCACCAGTCCAGCTGCAGCAGGTCTGCAGTCAGTCCCAGGCCTTCTCTCTCCGGTCAGTCCTTTAGCTTTCACCCAGGCATGCCTGCCCTCCTCTCCCACCCAGAAGCTTCTCTTAGCTTCTATCCCCGAGGCCCTGTGAAGATAGGAGGGGTGGTGGCCGGCCCACCAGTAGAAGCGGGAGCTGCAGGGTGTCCAAGAATGGCTGGCAGGGATTCCCAATGGATCTTCCGCAAAGCTGTAAAACCTTTTTCGAAAGATAAACTGGGAGCGTGTGCCTCTCATTGTATGACTAACTGGTGCCCTGATAATATTTGAGATATTGCATGTCTAGAAACACTGGAGTCATGTTTAAACACACAGACAGACAGACACACAGAGTTCTGGTGAGGAGAAAGGCGAATCCGGTGAATGATTCCAGCATACTCAGTGTCGATAGAGTTTCAGATTTTATACTCTTAAGGAACACAGATTTTTCCTGTGGTGCTCAGCCCACTCATGAGAGCAGCATTGTGTGTGCTATGAACTGTTTTTAGACATAAAGCAATCCACTCACACAAACATATGGAAAACTAAGGAGGGGAAAACTTGCTTATCTTCTTGCAGTATTTCAAGGGAAAACAATGTCTTTGGGGAAGGAAAAACTCAATAAGCCCTTCTCCACACCACTGTAAAGTGTGCACACTTGCACACACGTGCACACACGTGCACACGCACACACACACAAGCATACAAGCACACACACAAAGCCCCCACTTGCCCAGCTTAAGTTCCCTCCCCTCTGGAGAGCAAG
Source organism: Heterohyrax brucei (assembly GCA_028571685.1). Lineage (NCBI taxonomy): Eukaryota > Metazoa > Chordata > Mammalia > Hyracoidea > Procaviidae > Heterohyrax > Heterohyrax brucei. Next base: position 77,232,223 of record CM053161.1, read on the forward strand.
ATCCTTAGTGCCAGGGGCCACATCCCCTGCCAGGGCTGAGCACAGGCCCCTGAAAGTTCAGCTGTTGATTGCTGGAGCAGCTGAGAGAAGGGGGCAACCGCAGACAGAAAAGGCAGAAAACTCAGGGGCAGACAAGTCTGTGGACCAAGTTCTCTCCACCTGCTCAGCACGTAGAGACCAGGGCCAAACTTAAACACACAAACAAACAAGTCACAGACAGCCTCATCTCCAAAACGAATAGGGTAATGTTACTGCAAACGTCTCCCCGCGACACACACCCCTTATTCTCAAGCACAAACAATTACCGAACGAATTCCTTCCTTTACCAAGCACCTGCTAGGGGTGGGCCCCTCACTTGAGGCAGCTCTGCAAAACTTTCAAGGGTGAAACTCCATCTCCAAAGTCATCTCTGTCTTTCTCGTAATGTGCTAACATGCCGATCACATTATCATCCTACCGCTCAGAACACCAGACCTGCCTTTGTGCAGAGTGAACTGAGCCAGAAAACCGTACGGAGAAGAGGCCAGCTCTGCTGGACCCAACCCTCAGCCAACGGTTCGTGAGAAACACCGCGGCGCTTCACACTGCAGCCACTTGAAGCCTATTGTTGAAATACGGTCGTTATTATAGGAAATGTCATGCATTCCCAAACATAAAAGCAGAGCTGCAATCTGTTTTCTTGAGATGGACCCAAGACCAACTATTCCCTGGAGCTTTGCAGAGCCCCTAAACACTTGGATGGATAGATTATCTCCATATAATGCACATTAATATGAAAAATCAACTAAGACTTTTCACTCCATTGAAAAGAGAACAAATAACTATCCATGCTTTGTCCTTCCGGGTACCAAATCTATGTGTCAGTTACAGACCGTAGTGGATGGAGAAGAGGAGGCAGAGAGAGAAAACTGCCCGGTCCCTCATTAACAACAGGTCAACTAACGGTCTGCATCCAGGAGGGCCAAAAAAAACAAACCAAACCTATCACCATCAGTTGATTCCAACTCACAGCAACCCTTAAGGCAGAACAGAACCGCCCCAGAGGGCTTCCAAGGAGCTGTGGTGGGTTGGAACAGCTGGCCTTTTGGTTAGCAGACCACCTGTTTAACCACGATGCCACCAGCGCCTCTCCAACAGGACAATCTGTGAGAGGTGGGATGCCGACAGGGGTGTCGACATTCTGAGACGGGGGCTGGCCAAAGATACCTGCCACAGGGTTCATGCCAAGCAACACGTGTTTTTAAAAGAACAGAGGGCAGAGAATCAACCAAAATGTTCCCTGTATGCTCTGGTTTTCTTTCCTCCAGGTTATAGGAACAACTTATTTTTTAGTACAAGAGGGAGTTGTTGGTTGGGTTTGACTTTTCTTCTAATCCTGAGAAAATGCTACCCATGTAGACACGAGGGCATCACAGAACTGCCTCCACTTTCAGCAGAGCTAAGAACCCATCCTACCACGCAGCCCAGGGTGCTGCTCTCAGGGCTCCAGTGTAAGAAATAAACGGAAGCTCGGCTGTCGGAGAACCCCGTCCCGTCGCTGCTTTCTCCCTCACTTGGCCACCTCTCCCAGTAACAGGAGCCCTGGTGGTGCAGTGGTTAAAAGCTATGGCTGCTAACCAAACAATCAGCAGTTCAAATCCACCAAGTGCCCCTTGGGAACCCAGTCAGGCAGTTCTGCTCTGTCCCATAGGGTCACTACAAGTGGGAATCGACTTGATGGCACATAATACACCCAAGACGAACATTGCATTTTAGTCATCATTGCAATTTTTTTCAAGTAAGATCCGACCTCAGGCTGACTGAAAGCTCAGTTGACAGTTCCTGAGGCGGCGGTGAAGAGATCCAGATTTGGAGGGGCAGTAGTAGGGTCATGGATCCCGATGTAACCATCTTCTAGATGTGCAACTTGTGCGAGTTACTTACCTTCACTCACCTGAGTTTCTGTGCCCACAGAGCAGATTGATGGAAGGATACAGGCTAAAGCGCTCTTAACGCAGGCAAGGTGGGCCAGCGTTTTCCATAGAGTCAGACGTAAACACTTTAGGCTTTGTGACCTCATGGTGTCCATCACAACTACCCACCCATGCCCTTTTAGCATGAAAACCAACCCTAAAACCAAACCAAGAAAACCATTGCCATCAAGTTGATTCCAACTCGTAATGACCCCATAGGACAGAACAGAACTGCTACATGGGGTTTCCAAGGGGCGGCTAGTGGATTCAAACTGCCGGTCAGCAGCTGAGCTCTTAACCACCGAGCCACTAGGGTTCCACGAGCAGCCAGAGTCAATACAGAAATCTGTGGCTGTGGCTAGGCTCCAATAACACTTTATCGACAGACACTGGCATGCGACATTCGTGTATTTTTCACACGTCACAAGAAGTTATTCTTCTTTTGGATTTTTCTCAACCGTTTAAAAATATAAAAGCCATTCTTAGCTCCCAGGCAGCATACTGGAAGCGGCCTATGGGCCATAGCTTGTTAACCCCTGGTGCAGGGCGTAAGAGGAAACACAGAAAGAATTCCAAAAAAAAAAAAAAAGGCAATCGCAAGAACATCAGGGTTATAAGAGAAAAAAGAAATGTGAAGTCTGACCCATTTCCGTTTGGGCCAAGCTCCTATTCTAGGACCAGCAGTCATCGGGGCATGTTCTGTTGTGGTTTGCTGCCTTCACATTACCACGCCAACTGAGCAAGCGCTGCCCGGTCCTGCGCCACCTCCACGACTGGCTGATTGGCAGGAATGTGACACCTGGCCTCTACTCCTGTCCCACCGTAGTCTGGCCACTTGGCTGACCCCTGTTGAGCATCTCAACAAAGTGCGAGCCCCCACTGACCGATGGGCGGTCGCCGCACGTGAGGAGCGCTAGCCAGGAATTGAACCCAGGTCTCCTGCATGGGAGGCAACAGTTCCGCCACTGAACTATGAATGCCACCTGGACACGGGGAAGTAAAGGAAGAACGCTGCTCCTCCACCCTACAGCCCCACACCTCTATCCCATATGCCACAGTCTAAAGAAGGTTCTGCACACATGCAAGGACACACATCAGGGAGAACCAGCTGCACGTGGACCGGCAGGAGCGGCTGGGCAATGCAGGCACTGGCATGGCTCCTACATGAGGCCAGTCCCTCGTCAAAGTGGTCAATGATCTTGTCAGGGACAGAAAAGTTCAACGACTAGGAGGTTGAGTTTAATTATATGTTGTTGTTGACTAGCAGTGGTTACAATGTACAACTACACATGTAATTTATCAGCAAGATACTTGCATACGTAATAAACCAAAAGCAAAGCATTAAATTTCAGTGGAAGCTAAAAATATGAAACTGGACCATGATGTGAGGCAGTCTTCCTCACAAGGAAGTGGGAGACAAACCACAGGCACCCCATTCCCTCTAAGAGCTACTCCCACCCACTGTGACCATGCTGTCTCCACCCAAGGAATGTGCTCCCCAAACAGCAAGCAATTCCCAAGCCCCCAGTGGTGTGTCAACGCCGCTCCTCCACAGAGGAAACAGGCAGAGGAAGCTGGCTTAGAAAACTCACCACCCTTTCTGACTCTCTCTGAACTTGCTAACCAAGGTCTCCAGGGGTGCTGGAGAGACCACATGCCTGGCAGCGTCCTGGGATTCTTAGCTCTGGTTATGAGCCTAAGGGGAAAAGGCCAATTATCTGAAGAACGGGCCTATACATCCACCAGTTTTGAGTAAAGAGGGGGAGCTCTATCTTGGAGGAAGGACAGCCAGAATGCTCCTTAGAAGCAAGGATGGCAAGATTTCGTCTCACACACTTGGGACATGTTCCCAAGAGGAACCAGTCCCTGGAGAAAGACATTATGCTCAGTAAATTAGGGGGCCAGCAGAAAAGTGAGGGACCCCCAGCGAGACGCACTGACTCAGTGGCTGCAGCAGTGGGCTCCAACGTATCAGTGACCGTGACAGCGGCACAGCAGGACTGTGCACGGTTTCATTCTGTCACACGTAGGGCCCCTGTGAGTCAGAATCCACTCCACAGCTCTTAACAATGACAGCACAGAGAGGGGGATAGGATCAAAGATAATTGAACAGGAGAAATGAAAATAATGATGTTCAAAAAAAAAAAAGGAAAATATTTATGAAGAACCTCTCTGGAGCCAGGCATTGCTTTAAGAACATTGCATAAATTGCCTGTGTAATCTACTACCTTGTTGTAATTGTTATTCCCATTTTGCAGACGAGAAAACTGAGTTCCCACAAGGCTAAGTTTCCTGGCGTACTGTGGTTACCAGTAGTGAGCAGTGGAATGGAGCCAGGTTTCCTGTTTCAGAAACCTGGTTCCAGAGTCTGCAGCCTTGCCAGGTTGAGTAGTCTGTTATCTCTATTCATTATTGCATTCTTCCCAGTACTGGCTGGGTGCTCACTGTGCACTCATTCAGAAATCAAGAGCGGAGTTACTCTGGCCATCCCCGTCACCAGGAATCAAGTTCCCGATATGGAGGTGGTTTGCACACACCACGGATGAGTGTGAGAACCCCACAGCCTAGAGCTTCCACCTGTCTCTCCAGGAATGCCAAGCAGCAGGAACCTGCCACACAGATAAACTACGGTTTTTGCCTGGCAGGGTGTGTCTGTCTGGACAGGATGTCTTCTGAGCCGCACAAGTGCCTTGTTCACAGTCCACACAGAAAGGTCATCTCTTACCCTGCCTGAGTGCCGTCATACCCATGTGGTCATTTAGCATCCTTGTTCTGAAGACATTTTTGCAAGGAGGCACCCACGTGCTTCAACACCCAGAGAAGGCCACACACCATCTTTCACACTTATGTTTCTACTTTCTACACTGGACTGAAGAAGGAATGAACATGCTTACTAAAACTGACTGTTTAGACATTAAAAAAAAAAAAAAAAGTTTGAGAAAAGAAAGGGCCAAGAGATGGTGGAAAAAGTGAGATTTCAATTCAATCTCTGAGCCCATCACTGTAAGATTTCCAGGACAATTTGGGATAGAATCACATTCACCCACTCACCCGCCCACCCTTCCTTCCATTTATCAAAGATTTATTAAGCACCTACTGACAAAATAGCAGTCACAAGCTTGGTGGCTCACCAAAAGGGTGACAGTTCAAATCCACCAACCGCTCTTCGAAAGACATATGGGGTGGTCCCAGTCTGTCCTATAAGGTCTCTGTGAGTCAGAATCAGAATTGCTGTTTTTTATTTTCTGTGCAACAGAGAGGGATAATGGTGGTTTTTTGCAGAATTTTCACCTTCCATGTGGAAGACTCAGGTTTGATTCCCAGCCAATACACTTCAACTGCAGCTACTCATCTGTCAGTGGAGACTTGCATGCGGCTGTGATGTTCAGGGCAGCTGTGAGATGAAGGCAGACTAGGAAGAAAGGCCTGCCATTCTACTTTAAAAAAAAAAATAGTCCTTGAAAACCCTATGCTCACAAGGGCCCAATCCAGTCCCATTGTGAGTGGGGTCCCCATGAATCTGGGGTAACTGGGAAGCAGCTACTAATAACGCAGCTGAGGCATCCCTGAGGAGCCAGGGGAAGGAGCAGACTACACAGAGCTGCCCTCATAGGGGTTCTCCGGAGTGGGGGAGTCTGAGCAGGTGGCCAGAATGGCTCCTGAGCTCACGCCACTGTGCATCGGAAGTCTTCCCAACACAGTGGTGAATCAGAGCCATTCTCCCATTGCTGTTGGCACCAAGGATCAGCTGTAAAAACAAACAAGGCTGTCTCGTATGGAAACGTTAATGGAATAAAAACGTATTCTAGTGTAGCAGAATCATCCGAGGGCAAATATTGCCAGCAATATTTTTATGACAAAAGCTTTATTTCTCATCTTCTGTATCCTTGATTCAAATATGTACACGTATGTTTGTGCACGTGTATCAAGATTCAAGTATTTCAATATAAATTTTGTATTCAAAATACTTTTCCTGATTTCAGTTGATTGCATATTTCGAGGCAATGTAGCAGCAGTAATTTCTGTTCTGAATCAGAAACAAGGATCTTTCTCTCTCTCCCTCTCCTAGGCTCAACAGCCTCTCCTCCTGCCCCCACCCCCAGCCCTGAGAAGCCCAAATAGTCAAGACACGTTCAGAGATGGGTGGTATCAAGGGCACAACCTGTTTCTTCTCATTTATTTTTCTGCTGAAGGGCTCTGGGGCCACAGAAGCCTAGGCATGGACTAAAGCCATCATAAAGGCACTGAGACAGAGGGACAAACCTTCCCACTTTGATAGGAGAGTGTAATTGTTGGAATACATCTAGCCAGCACGACAATAACGTCATTCCTGGTTGACACAGATTTTAAAGCCCTTTGAAAAGGTGGAATGCTATCAATCATGAGTGTGATTATAATGGGATTTAAGTGGAAGAAGCTAAGATTCAGGCCCTGGCTCGGGCCAGGCTCTGTGACAGAGTAGGGAAGGGAGAGAAGTCGGAGTGCTGCATTTCAGCCAAGGGCATGAGGGAGCTGCCCCACACTTGTCTTCTGCTGGAAATCAAAGATATCCAAGCGAGCACCACAGGCTCTAGAACTCAACCGCAAGGGCCTCAAGCCCTGTTAAATCTGCTGATGGGCCCATTGCTTTTAGATGAGGGCTTTGAGCTGGAGGAAACTGTGCCTCCCAAGGCACACTGGACAATTTCGGGAAACAGCTTCAGTTGTCACAGTGGGGGTGGCACTGTGCTACGGGCTTCTTGTGAGTAGAGGCCAGGGATGCTGCTGAACATCCCGCTGTGCCCAGGACAGCCCCCGCAGCAAAGAATCACACCCCCTCAAGGGCCAGTGCAGCAAGGCTGAGAAGCTGTGAATCACAGGAGACGAGAGCCACTGCAGTCGAGTCGATTCCAACCCGTAGCAACCCTAGAGGTCAGAGTAGAGCTTCCCCATAGAGCTTCCAAGGAGCACCTGACAGATTTGAACCGCTGACCTTTTGGTTAGCAGAAGTAGCACTTAACCACTACACCACCACGAAAGAGAAAGGCAAAGCTGAAGGAGATGAGCCTGGGAGGGGACTTGCTGGGACGGCGGCTTTGAGTTACCTCTACTGACTTTGCCACCTTCTCGTCTGCCAGGTGATGGAGTAGGTGATGGGAGACAGGACAAAACAGGGATGGGAAAGAAAGAGTCTTTGCACCAAGCCACTTACTCTTTTGCTTTTTGATCTCAAACATACTTTCCTTATGTAATCAGGAAGGGACCAGACACCCAGCAGGTTTTTCCTCCAAGTCATACAATAACCCAGGTCCAACCAAAAAAAAAAAAAGTCATGAAGCTCCCTGGGACCATGGGACCTCTTGCCTGACAAATCCCAGCGGGGCCAACGGGTATAAAATTCACCCATCAAGCCCAGTCACACGCCTGAGATTACCAAGGAAAGAATTGTGAATTTCATTAAATATGTTAAAGGGGAAAAATCAGCTTTGAAAAATAGTAATCCTGTCTTTCAACAAAAATATTATAGGAAGCTATGAATTTGGTAGCTCCGAATAGGATGTTGGTACATGTTTTACTAAGGTAATAGAATGGCACCCTATTATTAGATCACATTAATCATTACTGTGCCAACGGCACTGACAGCCTCGCTGAAAAGGATTGAAAGGCCTGGTAATGGATATAAATTACCCATTGTGTGATAAAAGGATTTTTACTAAGAAGGTAAGAATAAAACAGCAAATTTCTAATATAACTGTTGTGTAAAAACCAAAATAAAAGTAATCCAAGGTCAGTAATATCCACAAAATCAGAAGTAAGCACTTTTCCAAAAAGATAAAGTCACAATAAAAAAAAAAAAATACGTATTCAGGACAATATAAAATTAATTTCAGAGTGCATAATTCTGCTATCAATTTCCCTGGTTTATGTGGCAACCTGAGCGCACGTGGTCAGGAGAAGGTGGGTTTGGCTAATTAGATCTGAGGGTGAGTTTATGGGGAGATCAGGGGCCGTCTCAGAGGAGGCAGCCAGAGACGTCAAACACACACACTGCACTTTCTTTTTTATTTTCAGTTTTTATCAGCTTCTATGCTGGGAAACACTCAGTGACTGAGACTGTGGGCTTGCGTCTGATCAGGATTACAAATGGGGCTATACTGGGTCAGGTTTCCTCCAAGCCTAGGTCAGACCACTGAGCCAACGTGGTGAGTGACGGAGAGATGGACGTCAGATGGTGATTGGACGGGATTGCTTGGCTTTGGGCAGCAGCCTCCCCACTCACCAGCTCTGGCTCCATGACACTGGCTGACGGACAGGGACTCCTAAGGACCTCACATGAAGTAGAAAGAAGTCACCTGTCTAGGGCTTTGCTCCTTTGGGGACCCCATCCTGGGATTCAGCAGCATGTCTCAACCCTGCATGTGTATTCCACCAGAAGACTAGGGACTCGCGCTACAGCCCAGAGGCCCTTGAATCCAGAAGCTTCTCTTTAGACCATCTCAGCCTTATAAGGAGAACCCTTATTCTGCACATGGATCTCTGAGACCCACAGTAGGCAGCCTGGATGTCCCCCACACTCACAGACAGACAGCACTTGGACAGACTACAGAGCAATGTTCCTTACCAGGCAAGTCTTAAAGCAACGGGTCTCCCTCCTGGTTGAAGGATATTCTTAAAGTCTTGGTGGGCAGGAACTGCAAAAATAAGACCTGTTAGAAACTTTAAATGTCAAACGCATTGATTCTAATAAGACACATAAACTGCCTTCATCTGAGGTAACAATTTGCTGGTGTTGGTTGAGTCTAAAAATATTGAATAGCCCTCTTGCCCCAATTCTTTGAGAAATTTTCAAAATGAAAAATATGTGACCTTTGCTTCAGTGAACCAAATTTGCTCAACTTCTTTTCAGTGGAAATTGCCACCTGAGCGAAAAAGAAGGGGGTGGACCTTCCAACCATCTCTTCTCTTACATGGGTCGGAGGAGGAAATAAGAGCAGAGAGGGTCTCTCACTCTGGCCCTCATTCTAGCTCTTACACTCTCTCATTCACTCCTTAGGATTCTGAAAGTGAGGGAAGTACCCAAGGAGAGTCTTTTTTCATGATCAAAGTCCTCCGCTTACAGTTGAACAAAATTCTACCCCGATGTCAATTGACTGGGCCTGTCTAGTGGCCAAGTCAGTCCTCAGTGGGTCCAAACCAAGAGTCGGCAACTGACTGAGGCTTACGGATGCTGTGTTGGGCATCACCGTCCTCCTTCCAGAACCAAGGCTAGGAGAACAGCAGCCAATTACATGTTTCACATTTTTCTTCTGTTTCATAACTGAAGCAAGACCTACACAGATGATCTCATCTACTGTGGCGTGCTTGGATGAGATAAGGGCCCAGAGAGAGCACTAAGAGGCTTGTCCACTGTGGCTTCAGAGCCACTGGCCTTGCTAATCAAGGCAAACCCCAACCTCTGCTCATGTCACTCAGCTCCAGCCCATATCTCAGTCCAGCTCACACCTCAGGTCCCATGCAACGCAGAGTCCAGTTGGTTTTGCCACATTACAGAAAGGATTTTGTGGCTGATGGAGCAGGAGAAAAGTGGGGTGCAGAGCTCAAATTCTGATAAAAACTCTGAACTCAGTGGTCTGAGTACGACGAGGACCACAGAAGGCATGGACCCTGGACTCCTTGTTAGCCCAGAATTCAAACTATACCTGAAGCCAACTCTCCAGACAATGATTAGATTGGACTAGAAGACATAAAGTGATACTGGTGGAGGGAGCGCTTCTTGACCCAAAGACATACAGAAGACTAACTGGGCAGCTCCTGCTCAGAGTCAAGATGTGAGGGCAGAAGCAGATAGGATCTGGCTGAATGAACACAGGAACGCAGGGTGGAGAGGAAGAGTGAGCTGTCCCCTTGTAGGGACAGCAAGTAGGGTCATGAAACAACATGTGTACAAGCTTTCATAGGAGAAACTGACTTGAATTGTGAATTTTCACTTAAAGCACAATAAATAAATAAATAAAAAGATGGGGGGAAACATTCCCTCTTCATAGATTACCCTGTACTGAGCCTGAAGTTATAAATTCTGGTTCTAGAAGAAGAATTCACATACTCTATTTGCAGAACATTCTCAAGAATGTTCCGCAAATAGAGAAGAACATGATTGTTTAGAGTAAGGACCCGTGGTGGCAGCTCCAGGCCAAGGAATCTGGACACCAAACTGCTGGCTTCAACACTCCATCCAGTTCCAAGAGTTCCTCCTGGCACTACTCCTTACATACAGTGGGATACTACCCAAGGATAAAGAACAGTGATGAATCCCCAAAACACCTCACACCACGGGGGAATCTGGAGGACGTTACACTGAGTGAAATAAGTGAACCGCAGAAGAGCAAATATCACACGTGACCACAATTATAAAACCTAAGAAAGTATTTATACAACAGAAAAGAAAAGAAAATCTTGGCTGTTTATGACACAGGGGAAGTAAGGAGGGTGAAATTACTAATCAGATGATAGGCAAATGTTAATTTTGGTGAAATGAAAGACAACATACAACATGGGGCTATCAACACAACTTGATGAAGGCAAAGCCATAGACGCTTCCTAAACACATCCAAACACCTAGAGGGGCAGAGTTACTCGGGCTGAGAGCTGGAAATCACGGTCTCAGGGGACAGTGCAGTCAATTGGCATAACTTGTAAAGAAAATGTTCTACACCCTACTTTGATGAGTGGTATCTGAGGTCTTGAAAGCTTCCTGGTGGCCATCTAAGATACATCCATCGGTCCCATGCTGTGTGGAACAAAGGAGAATGAAGAAACCCAAAGACACCAGGAAACTTAGTCCAAAGGACTAAGGGATCACACAAGTCACAACCTCCATCAGCATGGGCCCACAAGAACTGGGTGGTGGCTATTGCCACCAACCACTGGGATCGGGATCATAATAGGGGTTTCCAGACAGAAAAAGATAAAAATGCAGCATAAAATTCAAATTCTCTGAAAAGATTAGGCTGACTACCAGTCTGACAGAGACTAGAAGAATCCTTGGGGACCACAGCCTGGGGTGACCCTGCTAACACAGAACTAAAGCCACCCCTACAGTCCACCTTTCAGGAGAAGATCATACATGCTCATAAAAGAAACAACGACACACATGAAAAATGTGTTTCTTAGCTGGTCAAGTCTACCAGACCAGATGGACCACCTCTGCTCAAAAGGGAGGCAGGAAGGGACAACACAAATGGACCAGTGGACACGGCGGGCCCAGGGTGGAAAGGGAAACGAGCATGCTTGCACAAGGCAGGGGTGCGTCCAGTGTCTCAAAAACAATTTGTGTATAAATTTTGGAAAGAGCAACTAATCCATGCTGTGAGCTTTCACCTAAAGCTCAATAAAATTTAAAAAAGAAAACATTTTTCTGGGGCAGCGAGAACGTGTTGGCCAATGATGCCAGAAGTGTTTTCTCTGAGTGCAAGAGGGATGGTGCCGTTTACAAACAGGATTCCCTGTACCCGGGAAACCAACAGAACTCAGAAAGGGAGCAAACAGCATGGTCCCCATGAGCAAGGCCTGCAAGGCTTCAGCTTGCTGATCTCTGACACATCTTAGGAAAGGCCTGTCGCTAGATAAGAGCATCACGACTGGTCAAGTGGCCGACCGACAAAGGCCAAGACAGTGGGGTCCAACAGACCAGCCATGGGCAAGGTAGCCCAGAGCTGGCCAGCACTTCCCTCACTTACACGTGAGGTCGCTCTGAGCTGGATCTGACTGGGCAGCCACTGACCGCAACAACGGTGTCTTGAGACACAAAGCAGAAAGCGTACTTTGCAATTACGGTGTGACAAGAAACTCCCAGGTTCTTTCTCTTTCTCCCCATCTCTCTCCTCTTCTCTCTCTCTCTGTCTCTCCACCTACCCACCCGCAGTCTCTCTCTCTCATCTCAATCAGATCATCTTTCACATTCTGTTTTTGTCTATCATTCAACATTAAAACCTAGAAAATGGGAAAACAAGGGCTCAATACTACACTTTCCAAGATTCCGTTCTAGTGCTGAGTTGAACAAGTCCTCAGTCCCTGGCTGGCTAGGCGTGTCCCTGGTAGCTGACTGGCTGAAAAACATGGATTTGCTTTGCTCACAGACTCACGATGTCCAGGAGGGCGGAGGGGGAGGTCCCACAGAAGGGGACACAGGTTCCGGTTTTATACCCAGGCTCATGACTTGCAAATTTTGGGGACTACTCTCCAGTGAATTCTCACTCAGAAGCTTTGTAAATCCTGGTGACAGGGAGCACAGGAAGAGGGCGGCTGCCTCTCGAGGACTCCCACCTGCCTGGCCTCAGCATCTCACCCTGGATGAGAACGTCAGGGTCTCCTCTAGGCTGCAGGGAGGCCATGGCGGGGAGCAGGCCCCTCAGGTGGCACCCCTGCACCATCCCTAGAGGTCCCATCACAAGGCACAGAGCCTGCACTGGGGCTGAGCCCTGCTATGTGCTCTCCCAAGTGGTGAGGCCTTTATCCAAGGGGCTGCCCGGCTCAGGCAAGCTGGGCCCAAGCAGCTCCCCACTTGCACAGTGGGAGGGTCCAAGTTTAGGGGCAAACTGAGTGAGTTCTCCAAACCCGTGTAAGTGGCAGTGGGCTGCTGGCGTGTGATGTCACCACAGCCACTGCAGGCTGGGAAAGGTGACAATCTTGGACCACTGATGCCCTCCGGATTTAAGGGGCGGGGCAGCAGAGACACATGGACAGGGACTGTCTTCTCCAATGAAAGAAATAGGAGAAAGTCCCAGAGGTTCATTTAGGGGCCACACAGTGAGTCCCGTAGGCCCAGGCAGGTCCCTGCCCCGAAGGCTCACAGAACGCACCCTCCCTACCTCCTAGGAAGACCCCATGCTGGGTGGCTAGGTGGGCCGACCCGGGAGACTGGCCCACAAGACCAGTCTGGGCCCTACTGCTAGGTAGGAGAAAGGCTTGGAGGGGCCATCTATAAACGCAGCCAGAAGCTCGGTCAGCGGGGACGGGAAGCAGACACTGCACCGAAAAGATGAACCTCCCAGGTGTGTTTCTGCACCTGAAATCCGCTGGCTGTCAACGAGCAGCCCCACTTCCTCTCTGAGGGGCAGGTCAGGCACACTCGGTGGTCCCCCAGCTACCAGCAGCTCAGAGGGAGGGAGTTCAGGAGAGACGCTCATTCAGTGACTTCTAGACTCTCTTTTGAGCAGCTACTGTGCACTAGTCCTACTGTGCAGATCAGGGGGGTACTGAAGTGGGGTACTGAAGTCAGCCCTGTGTGATGACAGGTCTGGCAGCCAGGACAGGGAGCACACCCCACACACAGGCAGGCAAACTGGAGGGCAAGCTCGGTGGAGCTGGGCCCTAAGTGTGTACCAGCCAAGTGCAGTCGAGTCGGGTCCGACCCATGGCGACCCTAGGGGCCAGAGTGTGTGCAGACAGTCCCTAAAGCAAAGGCAGTGCCTTGGCGGACAGGGGTGGGGGCGGGCAAGAGAATGGCAAAGCTTCAGAGATGCCAAGCTGTGAGAGTGCGGGGTCCTAGGAGCCAAAGCAGTTCAGAGGGCTCACAGCTTCCAGAAGGGGGAGACAGGAGGTGCCACCACCCGGGGGGCGCTCCTCAGCACCCATGTCCTGGGTAAAAACTGGCTCAGGCAGAATTGGAAGTGGAGAGTGCTGGAGAAGGGGGCGGTGATCTCATGGATCCCAGGAACCAGCTTCAGACACTCAGGCAACCACAATTTCGTCACCTCTTGGGGTCCTCTATGGACAACCAATGTTGGCCTTGGGCAGCTTACACTCCGGTGAGCAGACGCAAATGGCAACCAGGTAAACAAAAACCAGCATCAGTAAGTGACAAGTTCTCAGAAGAAAGGTAAAGCCAAGGAACAGGATGACCTGAGCAAGATGAGGATCAGAGGTAGCCCAGCTAGCGGGGCAATATCTGCAAGGAACCGGGTAAAAGAACAGGGTGGTCCCCATGGCAACTGGGGAAGAACTTTCCAAAGAACAAGTGCAAAGGCCCTGATGCCAGGAGGAGATAGTGTGTTGAAGGAGCAACAGGAAGGGCCATGTGGCCAGAGCTGGAGGGTGAGCAGGAAAGTAGGGAAAGGCCAGCGACATAGGGTTGACATCAAGAGAGACCTTGAGGGTCTCAGTAAGAAGCTTGGATTTACCTGGAGCCATGGGCCAGCACTGAACAAGAGCAGGAGTGAGCTGCTTTATGTCGTGCATGGATCATTCTAGCTGGAGTGGAAGAACAGGCCAGAGGGGACAGAGGGGACAGAGGGGACAAAGGGGGCAGAACAGGAAGTCAAGAAGCCAGTGCAGAGGCTGCTGCAGTTCCCCAGGGAGGAGGCTGGCCAGATGTGGGAGCCGTCGAGGTGTAGACAGTCAGATTCAGGATGGGTGTCAACAGGGAGCCAGAGAGGAGGCTTGCTGAGTAGGAACCCAGGAGCAGGAGGGGCCCAGAGTCCTGCGTGCCTAACTAGGACCTTGTGGGCGCAAGTTCCCGATGCCCAGCCACCCCCAGGCTGAGGCTCAAGTCCCAGGCCATCAACACAGTGCCTCTGGAACAGAGTGTGGGGCCCAGGAAGAGAGCGTGGTGGGTCTAGGGGACAACGGCCAAGAGGGGCTTGCTCTCTGGCTCGCCTGGGAGCCGGTCCTAGGAACTTCTACCAAAGCGGGTGCTCAAGGATCTGCTCCTGCTGCAGAGCCGCAGGAGCTTCAAACCGGGGGACAAACACCCCAAAGTCAGACATTTCTTCCCTAAGTCCCACAGGCCCACTCCATGCGCCCCACGCCAGCTCACTCCAGTCAGGCCTGCAAACACAAGCACCAACTCCTGTCTGTGTCCGTGCACACACACACACACACACACACACACACACACACACACAGAGGTGAGTGTGTGCCTGCGGGCACACATACACAGGTGGAGGGGGTGGCAGCTGGCCCCTGCCTCAGAGCCCAGCATTACACGACGCAGCTGAAATAGAACGTGGGGTGTGCTGGGCTGCCCAGACATGCATCCAGAGGAAGCCTCTTCTTTCATTTTAAAACAAAGGTAACTTTGATGGAGAAGCCACCTGATACCTGTTCTCCATCAGCGCTTTCAGGATACACAGAGATCAGAGGCGCACAGGAACCTAAAAGCCTGTGGTATGAGCCCAGGCGCTGGGACGAAAGAAGAGTACCAGGGTGGCTGCTTCCCCACGACCGGCCTGCCCGCTGCCTGCATTTTGACATGCTTTAACATGAAAAAAAGCCACGATGCTCAGAGCCAATCAAATTACATCACTGTCTCTTTAATAAACAAATCCATGTGCACATTAACAGTGTTGAAAATTCAATTTAAACTCTTTGTCTGTTGCTGCTTACTCTAAAGATGGTCTTTCTTAAACAAGAGAACACCGAGGAGTCGTTAGTGCTCTCTCTTCATTACTTCAAAAAACCAATCATTAGACACCAGAGTATATACGTAATTAGAAAATCACTTCCTTTGCAATCCAAGCTAAGTAGTTTACATACTGTAATTACAGGGACAAAATCAATTTTTAATCATTTCCCTGATTGGGCTCATCAGCTCTGTGGGAACATTGTAACCTGCTTGTTGTGCAAAAGCAACATCTGGGCTCAAACAATTACCCTTTGTTTGCTACAATATTCCTTAAATCTTTTTGCTTGCATAAAAAAAAAAAAAAATGAAAACATGAAGACAAGATATTTGGATGTCTTTTTGTCCTTGATCAACACACATCCGAAAGTTCTCCTCACCACAGAGATGAATGTTTCCCCGGAATTTACGCTTTAAGAGGACACATCCAAGGAATGTATTTTTTCAGGGAGATAAAAGTATCTGATTGTTTTAAAGATCCATTCAGCTGCCTAATTGTTCCATAGCTAACACATGGTATTCAAACAACCCACACATTACAAAAGCTCATTTGGGTAATCATGGGCAACTATTATTGCGATGGTTTTCACTTTTCTAATACAAATGAATGGATTTTATCAAAATTTAAAAAAAAAACTAAAAAGCTGAGTATGTGTGAAAAATAGTTGGTATGAATTGGCAAGGCGAGGCTAGGCGTTTTGTTCTCTTAATAGGAAATGACCTCATTTACACTGGAGTAATAATTACTACTGCTTTACTGACAGTTAAGGAAAAAAACTTTCCCAGTATAATAAGGCAGCTCTCCTTTGTTAGGGGATCCACATTGATTATTAACCCTTGCCAAGAACGACCAAGTTTAACCCTGCGTTCCACGGGGCTCCTGCTGGCTGGCAGATCAAAATAGCTGTTTGGAAAGCATTGCCTCTCGTCCAAATTTCCAAAGTTGTGCCTCTCGGCTTTCAAGGGACACCGTGAAGCACTTTGAAGAAACATGGGGAGCCCCTTCCACCCACACAGCCACCGGGAAACCCATTTGTCCCTCCGCTCTCCCCTGGTGGCCCCGGTCCTCCCTGTTCTTTTGAAGTTCATTGGCTTTGATTATTGCTTGCAAGTTCCCCTACCCTGCAATTAATTCATAGTCCAAAAAGCCCAGAGAAGGGCAGAAGAGAGGGAAGGGGAAGAGCGAGGGGAGATAGTCCTGCTGCCTGCACAGCTCACTGAGCCTGATGGTGCGGACGCAGGGGCCCCTGAGCTGTGAAAGAAGTACAGGGCAGGCATAGCTCCTGTTTATGTACGCAGACACACACACGCACACACGCACACACGCACACACACAGGCCTAGAAACCCCTTCTACAGGGACTTAGCTGTGACACCATTCTGAGCTCAATCGGAGTGACAGCTAACATCTATTGAGCACTTACCATGTGCCAAGTGGAGTTCAAAGTTCTTAGCAGCACCGTCCCAGTTCGTCGGGACAACAGCCCTCTGAGATTCATGCACAGGTGGGAAACTGAGGCACATGCTGAGAAGCAACTTTGCCCAAGCTGAAGAGCCAGTGATCTAGACAAGCCAGTGTTGTCAAACCCTTGACCTTGCTGTTCCCAACACAGGGCAGTGTCTTGAGGAGCCTGGTGTCCACAAGTCAGACACGAGCGGCAGCCCTCTCCTGTGTCCCCAGCAGCACACACAGACCTCAGCACCATTCTGCACATGGATTACTACCTCTCATCTCAAGACAGTGGTCCTGACGCAGGACAAGGCAGACACCAGGAAGCAGACAGTGTCCTAGGGCAGCAGCCGCAGGCTAGGGACTCAAGTGTCCCCCACAGTCAGGAGCACCAGTGTCAAGGCACCGTGGCGGCATTCCCTGGGAGCCTCAACACATTCAAGATAGGTGCCCCTAGCTCCCTGTGGGGGTCCTCCCTGAGACCCCAGGCCTGGCAGGCCCTCCTGAAGCCTCAGTTTACCCATCCATGGGAATGCAGATCCCAAGACAGCTCGAGACTCCTCAGAGCAGCAAGTGCAAGTCAGCTCTGGCCCCCAGAGACAGACTGCATGAAAGAAGGAAACTCCAGAATATTCCACAGGCTCTCAAATAGATGGTGTGAACACAGAAAGAGGAAGCCCTTTGCAGACAACGTCACTCAAAAGACAAAATCAGCAGATACCTGAGAAAAGAACTCTCTGGAAGCAGAGGCATCAAGTGGCCAGAGAAGCAAGGTGCTCCATGGCTGCATGTCCCACTGTCACCTCAGGTGACACGGCTATGCACGCAGCCAACTGCATCCAACACTGAGACACAGCTGTGCAGTCCAGGGTGCTGGCCACGGGCCACCAGTGGCTACTGAGCACCTCAGCTGGAACCTGTCCCCTCTGCAACCAATGCATTGCAAGTCCAAAAGCCACATCACAGCTGGAGGCATGTGAAGTTTCTCATCGTTTTTTTTTTTTTTTTAATATAATTTTGTGTGTGGAAATGATCATTTTGGGATACCTTAAACTAGATAAAATATATTCCTCACATAAATGTCACCTACTTCATTTCACCTTTTTTCAGATAGCTATCAGAAATTTTTTTTAACTGTCCCTGTGGCCCATACTTTTGGCCTGCATTGTATTTCTATTGCACAGAGCTGATTCAGAGCTAAGCAGAGGAGGAAAAAAAAAAAAAAAAAACCATGACAATTTGTGAGGTCGAGTCATTTGGATGGCACAGTGTGCCCACAATAAAAATTCACTTGTTTGTCCAAGCAGATTTTTAGGGGGAATCAGGATCATCAATGGCACGTGAAATGTGGTTCTACGGGTCTTCTCAGAAGTCGAAATGAAAGTTGTCTGCCTTCTGACGTGACACTGTGGGTCCTCTCTTGCTGGTTTCTCTTTTTTACATGGTCCAGTTAAGTTTTAGCTTTATAATGCTGTTTGATTATTCATCTAACATATGCTCATTAGTAGACTTTTGGGGACATACAAAATACTACCCAGGAGGACAATAATTCATAGTTCTATCAGCCAGTAGGATTGCTGCTGATATTTAGGCCCATATTCCCCCAGTCTGCTCTGTGCAGGTATCTGTGGTACGTGTGTGTATGTCTATGGTGTGACGTGCATGTGTGCATGTATACTCAAGAGAACACAGTTTGTACTTGTCTCTGATTTTACATGTCCCAAAACTCCAAGTCTTAGTTGCACATAAATGTGTCCTGGTCACATAAGAATGCAAGGACCCCAGCTAAGGTGGCTGACACCCACGTGTGTTGAAATGAACAGCTTCAAGGAACCCCTAGAGAACCCAGCCTCCTCCACATCTGCGAATCAGGAAATAGCCCCAGTGCTTGGAGATTTAGGGTCCTTCTTCAGCCTTCTGGCCAGCACTTCCTGACCAGTGGACATCCAAGAACCACAGAGCAGCTGCCGGGCAGCTTTTAGAAAATGGACATAGCCCAGGACACCAAACCCCAGAGCCTGGAGACTTCCTGTTGCCAGGTCCCTCCTTCTCTATGGGCAGCGGTGGTGTTTCACTTCACAAGATGAACTGACCTGAATCTCCAGACAGGAGTCTAGATCAGCCAGGCCTGCGCCCACTTCTCTGCCTCCTGGGACAGAAAGAGTATCTCACCCAGTCTGCCATTGTTTCTTTGTCTCCAAGACAGAAAGCTGGCTGGCTCACAACGGGATGAAACCCAAAGCTAAAAAGCTTTCTAAATATAACCAAATACTTTGAAGGACAGAGTAGCAGGGGCAGAGGTCTGGGCACCATGGTTTCAGGGGACATCTAGGTCAACCAGCATAGCAAAGGTTTTTAAGAAAATGTTCTACATTCCACTTGGGTAAGTGGTGCCAGCGTCTTAAAAGCTACCAAGCTGCCATCTAAGAAGCATCAGTTGGTCCCAACCCACTCGGAGCAGAAGAGGATGAAGGACATCAAAGACATATGGAAAATACAAGCCCACGAGACAGAAAAGTCCATATAATCCAGAGACTATATCAGCATGAGACCAGAAGAACTAGATGGTACCCGGCCACCACTAATGGCTGCCCCAGCAGGGAAGACAACATAAAACTCCCTGATGTCTTGGGAGAAAAATAGGTTTACAGAACTAGAACTCTATCTAAAAGACTAAACTTGGTGGTCCAACAGACTGGAAGGTCCCCAGAAGACACGGCCTCTGGACTGTCTGTTAGCCCAGCACTGAAACTGTTCCCAAAGCCAACTCTTCAAAGATTGGGCTAGACTCTAAGACATAAAATGATGCTGGTGAAGATTGTGCTTTGTGCTTAAGTAGATACATGAGGCTCACTGGGCAGCTAGATGAGAGGGTGGCAGGGAGAGAAGCTGGGTGAACGAACAGGACACAGGAAATCCAGAGTGGAAAGGAGGAGTGAGCTGTCACAGTGCGGGGAAAGCAGCTAGAGTTACATAGCAGTGTGTGTTTGTCAGCTTGTCAGCTTTCATATGACAAACTGACCTGGATTATAAACTTTCCCTTAAAATATATATATATATTTTTTAATAATGCATTAAAATTTAAAAAAAAAAGAAAGGAAGGAAGGAAGGAGGGAAGAAATGTGACTGCTTTGAAGATTACTGATGGGGACAGGGGGTCAGAAAGATGTACAAGAATGGACACGAGCAGCCACCTCCCCAGCTGGATGCCAGCTGCCTTCCGCAGGTTGTCAGGAACGTTACAAGAGAATGGTATGATTGTCTTGGTCTTTCTGTCTGCATCTGGGCTGTGATCAGAATGGTACTGCCCCAGTCAACTCATTTTTACCTTTCAATCTACTGTTAGTTACTGATTCTTGTGCAGAAGGCCTAGAAAAGTCACCACCAGTTGCTATCAAGTTGGTTCCAACTCTCGAGTGTCAGAGTTCAACTGTGCTCTACCAGGTTTCCAGTGGCTGATTTTTTGGAAGCAGGTTAACAGGGCTTTCTTCTGAAGCACCCATAGGTAGACTTGAACTGCCAGTCTTTTGGGTAGCAGCCAAGCAGGTTAACTGTTTGCCCCAAACAGGGACTCCAGAAGAACAAAGGGCACATAACCTGGGGGCCAGGTAAAATATTGCAGCCAGTTTCCTTGGGATTTCAAAGCAATAGAAAGAAGTAGTAACTGTCAAGGCCACCAGTCCCTCAAGCATCCCTCACACTGAACAAGAAAGTTTCCAGGGACACACGCTGAGGGCAGTGCCTGCTCAGAGCATCAGATGTAGAAGGAAGACAGGGCCCCCACAAGCCAGTCTCCTTCCTAGCCCAGCCTGTCCAACACCAAATGCCAGGTCCCCTTTGCTTATCTCATGGTGATGTTTCTCGTTCAGAAAATTAAAACTTAACAGTTCACAGCAAATGAGACATCTTCCCCTCGTCTTTCAAACCTTTTCATTTGGGTAAAGATTTTGCCGGCATTCTTCAAAAGAGTGTATTCTTTCCTCTGCCCACAGGTAACAAGGGCTAGCAGATGGTTCAGAGGTGGCACATTATTAAAGAAAAAAAAATCTGATGTCACTAAAACCAGAATAGAAGATGTTTACACATTAACAAACATTGTAATGGATTTGCATAACCTTAACCGACTGTACACCCAGCATAATGAAATGGTCTCCATCCTTTCAAAGAAAAAATTACGTATGCTAGCACATAGCTTTAGAAAATCATTGTTCTTTAAAAAAAAAAGAAAGAAAGAAAGAAAGAAAAAGAAAAAAAAAACCTGCATTTTTCCCAGCTACCATGTAATTTGTGAGATGCATTTTTAAATGATCTGCTCCAGCAGTGGGCTTCATCAGTCAGATGACGCCGATAGATAATTCACCAAACCGTCACGCAAGCTTCCATCACTCTAAAAGACACGAATATATTGCCACAAGCTTTGGGAATAATGGGTGCACCTGTTTATGGTGTCACCTCTGTTTGCTAATTGTCTCCTTGAGCTACATTTTACTTCTAATGCATTTATTTTTGACAGGCAGTGTCTATTTAGAAATCACATTACTTCAAGTGCAATTGTTCTTTTGTCTATCAAGCAAATGAAGTGTTGTTATACAGATTTCAGGTTCTGATTAGGAAAGTATCAGAGCCCCCAAAAAGGTCAATCAGTGATTTTCCTGAGGTAATAGAAGGATTTCAGACATCTTGAATACTCTCCAGCTCATGTTATAGGCCGTCTGACTGTAATTATTCAATTCAGTTTATCATAAGGATATGCTCCTGAGGTCGGCAGGCTAAAGAGGCACACAGCCAGGCCAAGCCTGGAGATGGGCATCCATGCAGAATTGCAGGCGGAAGGGTCACGTGTTGGCATGCATGGATGCCACCAAATCAAGCCCACCAGGCTCTGGAAATGCCAACAACTGTGTTCAAAGAAGTGTGTGAGTGCAGACGCACCTACTTACTGGCTTGGACAAATTCTCCTTAAAACAGAGATTTTAAAAGAATTTTTCAAATCATTTTCCTCTTGAGTTCTTCTTTGATAAGTTGGATCAGATCAATATAAAGGCAATTACAAGCAAGACAAAAATCTAAGGGCAAATGGACAGAATCAGTAGCGCTGTCTGTAAACACTGGGAGGGTGCAGGGAAGGAGGAGGCTATGGTGGTTCAGTGCGAGAATTCTTGCCTTTCAGGTTGGAGACCCCAGTTCAATTCCCAACCAGGGCTTTCATTGTGGACATGATTGAATTGCTTGGACACAGTACTTTCAAACCAGAAGCTTCTTTTAATTTTTTTTTTTTTTTTAATTTCTGAAAACCAGGAACCAGCCAGAAATAGGATCATCTTTGACTTTGGCCCTAGAATAGCACGGTGCCAGCCAGCTCCTCAAATGGCGCCGTGAAGGCTGTGCGACACTTAGCTGTGGCCTCGTTACACATACAAGCAGGGTCAGAACCTCCTTCTCATGAGCTTGTGCCAGAAGCCAGGTTCACACAGTCGTGAACGTCTTCAGATGAAATGACCAGATTTTTCGGGGAGATGGCGGAAAGCCTTTGGAGCCCCAGTTCATTCCCTGGTGTTGAGGTCCCTAGGTCCCAACCTCAAGGAATCACCAGTTATTCCTCTGGCTCATCCTTCTGACCTCACCACCTGAGAAGCAACCCCAACTGCGAATCCCAGAGACAGTTCCATATTTCAGACTCTGTTGTCTCCTACGCAGATCATCTACCACTTCTCGTGAATTGCAGAGTCCTCTCTCCCTCCCTGCCTGCTCCTACTGCGTCCCGCGCCATTAAATTATCGCCAGAATAGCTTCTGGTCCATCGCCAGGTCGGTGACCACTGTCCGCCAGAGGCCTGGAATGCACTAAGTCATACCATCCAGTGCCCTCTCCTCCTGACGCCCACCTTCTGCAGCCTTGTGCACAGTGGCCACCCCAGGTGGGCAGCAGGCTTACAGGGAATTGCAGAGACCGTCGCTGTTGGACTCATTTGCCAACAGAAGGAGATACAGAAAGTCCTGCTTGCCTTCAGTCTCATTCTAAATTGGCTCCCTGGAGCGTCTCTTACCTTGTTCACTGACGACTGTGTGTGTTTCTTCACTGTTTAGCATACACGATATAACCCGAGTAAGACTGGCTTCCTATCACTGGTTATTCTGCCGAAGGATTCTCCCACCAGGACCATAATTATATGCAAGCGACTTGACTTAGAACCCTTCACAAACGTGTCTCAAATGTTCCCTAGGACTGTTCCCCTAGCGGAAAGGAGAAGGCACGTGGCTCCTTTCCTGGCGATCACAAGGCCAGTGAGACGGGGCAGCCTCCCCACGCAGGAGCACGGAGCATCCTCGAGAAACAAAACCAGCGAGCCGAGGAACATCCTCTTCATTCCGCAGTTTATTTCAGCTCCAAGTGCTCTAATCACGGGAAGTACGTTTCTGCTTTTTAAACAGACTGCTTATTTTTACAGGTCAAGAGCATAAATAAAACAGTCAAGTTGGAAACTTGGAAAGCTCATTTGTACAAGAAGGAAGTAGTTATAGATTGTCCATTTGTGCAGACACTGGGCAGCTCTCAGGGGGCAGCTTAGCTGTCTATGAAAGCCAGACCCCTGTGGCCAGACCCTGGACCAGCCAGTGCTGACTGGGAGGCCCCATGGGGCACCCTGTCCCCTTGCCTGGCCTGAGTCTCAGCAGGGGTGGGGAGGTTTTCTCTCAGTGAAAGGCTGGGGTGTTATTAGAACCCTGCAGGCTACTATGTAAGGTTTTAACACGAATGAACACCTAAGCCAAGTATCAAAACATGCTGGTCTGAGAGGTGGATGTGCGGCTAAGTCGTGGTCGCCCTGAGATGCAAAGTCTTCTCAAGTGCTGGCTACGAAATCTAGTCGCCAGAACCAACATGGGCCCTGATGAGCAAAATTACACCTGTTGTCAGGCAGTCGGTTCCTGCTCATAGCAACCCGCTAGGATACAGCAGAGCTGCTCCAGAGATTTCCAAGGAGCGGCTGGTGGATTTGAACTGCTGACCTTTGGGTGAGCAGCCAAGCTCTTAAACATCGCACCACCAGGGTTCTGAACTCAATGAAGCACCTACCAACTACAGTCCGGGGTCCAAGGACCAGAGGGTCAACTCTGCATTACAGAGGACCTCGGGAAGTTAGATGCTTGAAAGATGATGTATGTAAGACCGAAGCTTTATCAAAAACAAAAGAAGAAGGGGAGGGAAAGAGAGAGGGAAGGAGGGGGAGAGAAAAAAAAATCACTGCCTACTTTTTTCCATACGAGAAATTCCATAGGTGTGTTTACCACTAAGATTAAAAAGAACATAATCAAATAAATCATATTCATTTTTGGTCTCTCACACACACACACACATTCACACACGTGTGGTTGCTGATAACGCTGATGATGGAAACCAAGTACCAAGAGAGCTCACTGTCAATGCCAGGGCCATCCGAGCAGGGGAAGATGGCTAAAATAAGAGTCTACCAGAAGAAAAAACTGCTGGGACAATGCTGAAAACAGGTGACAGTCCTGGACAGCTAGATGGAGTGCCCAGCTGCCATCACAGACTGCTCCAACATGGATCACGTCTGAGGGTCCCAAACAAAGGTGGAAAAAAATGCAGAACAAAATTTTAACCACAAAAAAAAAAGACCAGACTTGCTGGCCTGACGGACACCGGAGACCCCCTGAGAGTGTGGCCTCCGGAAGCCCTTTCAGCTCAGTAACGGAGTCACTTCTGAGGTTCACCCTTCAGCCAAACACCGGACAGTTCCATGGAACAAAACAAGACTAAAAGCGGCCCACCGGCCCAGGAGGCAAAGACCAGAAGGCAAGAGCAGCTGGGAAAGCTGGTCACAGGGAACCCAAGATTGAGAAGGGAGAGTGCTGACCCACTGCGGGGTTGGTAACCAGTGTCGTGAGGCAGCGTGCATGTATGCTGTTTAAATGAGAAACTGGTGTGTGCCGTAAATCTTCATCTAAAGTGCAAAAAAAAAGAACAAGTGATAACTTCCTGTCAGAAGGAAGACAGGGAGACAAGAGTCGTTTGGGGCTGTAGCCCCAGAGGACGGGACAAGACGTGTCACAGATCACGGACATCCTTGATGCTAGAGCAGGTCGGCTCCTGCTTCCTGCCACACAGAGCGGCAGGGCCGGGGGCAGGTTCGACCACTGGGCCACGCTTCCGTTGCTGCCTCTCCTTTATTTCTCCTTCATTCTGCAAGTGCCAGGCCAGTCCCCATCCCTCCCTTTCTTTTTATCAAACATTCCTAATGTAGTGATAAAATGAGGAAGAATGAAAGATTATTATAAAGCAGGACTTTTATGGCTAGCGTCCATGGAACAGCCACACTGTTACATATATTTTCTCTAAGTAATCAGGAATGTATTGGTATTTTGAAATTATGTATCTCTAATAACACAAAAGTACTTAAGAACAGAAATAGACAGTAATGGAAAACGCAGTCAACTGTTGACAACATATAGAATTTCTGAAAATAATTTGCAGAGAACAGCAGAGCAGATGAGTCAAAATTTTCACAAAAATATTTCTTGCCTCTGATAGTCCAATGTAATTCATTTTCTATCTCTGTTCATTAATCATTGTTAAAATTAGTGATCCATTTCTTCCACTCTGCCATCTGCACTCAGCTTCGTAACAAACATGACACCTTCCTGCATAATAAAACCTGACAACTACTAGGATGCATTTCCAAATAGCTTTCTGCATATTTGCACCTCTGTAACAGACTCTGTTGTCAGACAAAAGTGGATTATTTAACCAGAGTTCTTTCTTTATCAATCCTGAGCACAGATGTGTGTGAGTGTGCACGTGTGTGTGTTAAAATATGATCAAGAGAAATCAGTTAATTTTAATTAAAATGAATTCTACTGCCTTCAATGGATGGTGTCTGCAACCCAGGTTCCACCAGCCAGTGTTGCTCACTAAGGGCGCAGCCAGAAGTATTGTGCTGGGGAAGAGAAGTTGACACAAAAATTCATGGCTTCGTCTTGTAAACTTTTCTAATAAAAATGATCTTGACCTTGCAGCCTTCTAAAAAAAATTTTTTTTCATTTTAATATCCTGCTCTATTTCAGTTTTGGGTCTTTGATCACAGAATTCTGAATAAATATTTTTAAGGAGAGCCAAAACAGTCGAAGAGCAGGGAGACACAAACAAGGACACTGATGAATAATTAAACACATGCCGGCCGTTCCCTTGGGAAGCCACCACTGGGTCCAGACCACAGGGAAGCATTTTTGGTTCTCCTGGACAAACACGCGTGGGGTGCCAATCAGCCTGGCTGTGATGAGGACAAAGATAAAGAGCTGTGGCCTGGGACCCACTCCCTGCCCTACTGCCAGGCAGCCTCTTGAGAGGTAGGTAGCTCTATGAGATTTGAAGAAAGGGGTGCCCACCACAATGACAGGGCAGACCTGTGTCCCTCTAGCCAGCCTGGAGCAAGGAGGAGATGACAAGGTGATACCAGGTGAGTATCTTTCCTCATTGCCCCTCCCCGTAAAGGGTGCACTCCCTAGCTAGAGACCTCAGATGTCCTGAGGACAACCAGTGCCCAGAGGTTCAGCCTGTCTGCCTGCCTCTACCCAGCACCCGCCCAGCTCTGCACTAGAGAAGCCTGGAAAGATGGCACGGGGGGGGCTGCACCCAACACACCCTCCGGAACCCCCAGAAGCTCTCACCAGAGGAGTGACAGGATGAGTGCAGACATCACCAAACGTGGACTGAGCAGTAAACGCTGTAAGGTGGAGGGTGTGGCAAAACGGGGGACAGTGCCCTAACCTACAAGGTGGGGCTGCAGGAGCACCGGGGGGGGGGGGCTGCCGAGCCAAGACGGCGTCCTGGCTGGAGGCGACCCAGGCCCTGCAGAGGCGAGGCCCGAGGCAGGACTGGGGGGACGCTGGGGCTAGACTGAGAGCCATGAACTCCAGCTACTGCCGGTGCCATTCTGCTGCAGACGGACCTGGGGCACCCCGGGGAGGCCAAAGGGGCAGCATCCTCAAGACACGGCCCCCACATGGCACTCAGAGCCCAAGGCAGCAGCACGAAGAACACCCAACTCTGAAATAAACTGCACTTTCTTCAAAATTAGACAAATGGCTATCTAATGACTGGTGGCCAATGAATCTCTCTCTCTCTCTCTCTCTCTCTCTCTCTCTCTCACACACACACACACACACACACACAGACGCACACGCCTATTGACAGAGCAGAACTTTTTGTTTCATCCTCCCCCCACCCCCCAGTTTATCTTCCTGTGTCCTCACAGCCTGGTGTGGCGCTTGGAGCAGATCCCCTAACTAAGCCTGATTAGAATGAGAACAGTCAAAAGACAAACTTTGCAAAAATCAAGGTTTAAAATAGAAATAGCAACTGACCCTCAGCTGCAGTGCTGCCGGCTGGGACAGTGACAATAGCGACTCTTTTGTTAAACTTTCCTGAGAGCTGTGAGACGTGTTCCCTAGACTGGGGTGGGGGTGGGTGTCTGTCTGTCTCGTCCATGAGAGAGTGGGAGAAAGGCTTTAAAATAGCTGTGGCTCAGGGAAAAAAAAATTAATCACCAATTACCACTCACCCCCTTAGCAGCCAACATGTCTGTGGATTCATTTAACATACACAAAATTCAAAGCTGCCCTATAAATATTTCAGAACTTGAAACCTTCCATTTTGTCCCTGCCTCTGAACAATAACACAGACTCACAGACAGACACACACACTCACAGACGGACACGTCCGAGGGTGGTGGGTGGGGAGGCGGCTGCAGGGGGCCAGAGACCACCACCCCCCAGCATTGTCTCCCGGCTGGTCGCCTGCTCCTTCAGCCTGGAGTCCCCCCATCCCTTCAGATGCCTGCGTCCGGACACACTCGGTTTCAGGTTATCAGCACATCTGAGTTATGGAATACTGAAGGGGACCCAGGACAGGCCTCTCCGAGCTCATCAGCGCCACTGAAGGAAGCTCTCCCCAGCCGGTTTCACTGGCTGGGAGCGCCACCATGGTGGGTGGCCTTCCATATTAGAAGTCACACAGAGCTGTCTCATTTGAATTAAATATGGACGAAAAGAAAGATCTGATTATGCTTATTCATAGCTAACCTTTCAAGTCCCCCAAGCTGCCAAACTTGGCTGTGAAGGCTGAAAAGTTTCTTTCCTGTGTTTCTGGATTTGAGGGGTGTTCTTGTTTTCTTGTGCAGTTTTCAAGGGAGTCTGAAGTGTGTGTGTATGTGTGTGTGTGTGTGTATTTAAATTGTGGTCAAGCCCAGTCAAGGGATTTCCTTCTAAGAGAATGCCTTTGGAAAAGCTTTTAAGTTCAAGAGAGACAACAGTGAGAACCTGAGTCTAATTTTAATTCACAAACATGTGAACACACACACATACACACACACAAACTTGACTACAAGAGACTGCCTCTTATAACTGGATGGATAGCTGAAAATCCCATTAGCACAAATAAAATTTTGTCATGGGGCCGAGCGGAGCAGTGATTCAGAAGAGACTCGAACCCACAAACGGTGGAACCGCTGGCGTGAAGGTGATAGCCCTTCCGGGGTAGTGTTTCCTTCACGTCTTCACTGTCTCGTGCACTCACTCACCCCATTATTTTTAACTCTCCTCTTTCCTCAGCACAGCGACTCCTTTAACACCCAGATAATAAAAGAAATGGGAGTCCCCATTGGGCTGGGGACTCTGCTACCCCAGGGCGGCTGCAGACTTCACGAGGACAGGCTCTCCAGCACAGGCACTGGTGTGACTCAGGTCTGGGCTCCCGGCTTCAGCCAAGGGAGGGACCCCAAGTACTCTTCGAAATTACGGTATGTGGAGGACGGCCCTAGCACCCGTGTCACTGGCGAGCTCCTGTTCCACTCGTTTCCGTGCCCATCACGCCGGTTCTGTGTGCCACCACACTCCACAATGACCCTCCCCCTTGTGCCAGGGTACAGCCGGGTTCCGCAGGGTTTTCAGTGTCTGGTTTTTCAGAAGCAGAGTGCCAGGACTTTCTTCCAGGGTGCTCCTGTGCACAGACTGTGCTGAATTGAGTGTTTTCACAAAGAAATGCCAGATGCCACCCTAACCCTCGTTCCCCACCCTCCCTCGGGGCCCTCTTCCCCCTCGCTGCTCTGTCTGCCCTCAGGACCCATGAGGATGTCCTCCTTTCTGCCTGGTCCCTCTCTGGAGGAGACCCAGGGTCTCCATCCCCTGGCAGGTGGTCTGTCTCTGAACACCCCGACCTCACAGAGTGCCCTCGGCGCCCCTGCTGTGGGCAGGTCATTCCACAAAGTTGGTCTTGCCTACATCTAGGTGATAAATTCCAGGAGAACGGAAATGACATCTCTTCCTCCTTGGAGTCCTTCCCACAAAGTCTTCCCCAGAAAGCCCTCTGTGTTGCACCAAGCAGCCCCGACCGAGATCTGGACCCAGAGAAGGAGGCTGTGCGTGAGTGTAGCAGAGCAGGGGAACCCTTGCAGCTGAGTGCCATGTTCCTCCACCACCTCTACAGTGGCAGGCCACCACAGCAAAGTGACACTGTCCCTTCTCCACTCATCACCAACCACTCTAGGGCCTGCCCTGCTGAACTCCATCAGCCAGTAGCCTCGAAGTGCCACAATGCTCCACGCCTCCTGAAGACACTCTCCCGGTGTCTTCCCCACATCAGCATCCATGTGGGGCCACCGCCCCTACTGCAGCCACTAGGGGATGCCAGGAGAGGGTGGAACGTGGAACCACTGGCCAAGACACTCAGTCACAAGCTCAGGGGTAGCTTGATGCTCATTCTCACAGACTCCCCAACCCACAGCCTGCAGCAACGAACCACAAAGGATGGCCCCGGTGGTTCCCATCTCAGTACAAGTCCCCCGCTTGCACCTAGGTCGGCCCAAAGTTCCTCAGTGGGAAATTCAAGTGGATGCCTCTTTGCCCCTCAACTTGGGCAAACCCACAACCCAGGCGGCCACCACGGAAAGAAAGAGGTTGCCAAAGGCACTAGCCAGACTCAGCCCTCTCCCTGGGGTCTCCCTGCTGAAGGAGGGGTGCTAGACCCCTGTTCTGGTTTGTCTGGCCTGGCTTGGTGGAGTTTTTCTTTCATGAAGCACCACCGTTACCACCTCTACCAAACCCACACTTCTGAAGGGGATGAGCTTGCTTGTAGCCGGCTTTGAACCTGCCGGCCTCCCACGGTGCCAGTAATTGCATCTCGAGATGCAGAAGTGTGCCCACAAGCATCGTGAAATACGGCGAGTAGGTGGGGCTCCCATCAATAAAACATTCACCCAGGATGTGCCTGCCGGGTGCCTGTCATGAGCACCGGCGCTTTCTGGGGCTGGCCACGGGGCTCGGCCCACGGCAGCTGCCCCCACACCTCAGTCATCCACAGGCCACTTTCACCATCCTGCCACGTCTTTGTGCCACCTGGGCTGTTATTTACTGAACACTTTCTGTGAATTAACTTTAAATCAAGTCACTTCTTGTTTTTTAAATGTAACCTCACCTTAAGCAATAACATCTGTGGAACCACAGCTATGATGTGCCAGCTATATTTTTCTAATAGGTCTTAAAATACCCAACTGTTAAAATTTAAAATCCGTCTATCACCTAAAATAGTCTCAGACAGTGTGAGCCACCTTTGGAGGGATCTTGGACAGCTTAGAGTGCGGGGTAACTGAGAATGGACAAGACTCTGAGGGCCCCAGGACAAGGGTCTCTGTCTTCTGTCTCTGAGAACAGGAGTGGTTTTCTGGGGAGCCCAGGTGGTGCAGTGGTTAGGCACTCAGCTGCCAACCAAAAGGTTGACAGCTCAAACCCACCATCCCATCCTTGGAAACCCTATGGAACAGTTCTACTCTGTCCTATAGGGTCACTATGAGTCGGAATCAGCTTGAAGGCAACGAATGAAGTGCAGCCCCCCCACCCCTGCTCCTCCGGGCGTCTGAGGCTCTGCAGATCACAAGAGATCCCCTGTAAGTATGACGGCCTGGCAGGTGACTTGTGCACAGTTTCATCAGAGAAGCCATTGTCTCATTGCTTTCCAACCCAGAGGATTCTCAGTGGCCAACGAAGTTGAAGTTCCCTCTGGTTCTGTCCTAAACTCACTGCCAAGAAGTTATGCCCCTGCCAGAAATCTCCACCTGTGAAAAGTGTAAAGCCAGTGCAAGAGGGAAGAAGGGAGGCTGGCCCGTGTGGTGACGGCTAGCCCTTCCTCCCGAGATACCACAACGGTCACAAAACTGGCTTCTGTCCAAAAAATGCCATCAGAGCCTCTGCAATGAAGAAGAGGCCTCTTCTTACTCCACCCAGTGAAATCTGAACAGACAACTTAGAAGTTCATCACATGTGAATACTTCCTGTACACAAACAAACTGGTGACCTGGACAGAGAAATTACTGCCACCCAGGGCAGGTGTCTCAATACACAAAGCACACATGTAAGCCCATTGCACTTGGCTATTGATCTGTAGTGCACAATTTCTGCTGCCTTCACATTGCATCAAACACGTGGTGAAAGCCACATAAACACAGTAAACAAGCGTGCCTGTGGGTCCCTTGCTTACCGTAAGCCAGTGAGTGCCTTGCTTGTTGGCTAACGCATCCCTGCACGCCCGTGAGAGAGGGGTGCAAGAGGCGAACAGCAGCACAGCGTGCAGACCTAACACAGTCCACATAGACGGAACGCTCCAGAACTCATGTTGAAAATAAACAAATGTACAACATCAGAACCACTTCTACAGGTTTCATTCCCCTAATGATCAAATGGAAACCCTGGGGGTGTAGCAGTTAAGTGCTAAGGCTGCTAACCCAAAGGTCAGCAGTTCAAATCCACCCACTACTCCTTGGAAACTTTATGGGGAGCTTCTACTCTGTTCTATAGGGTTGCTATGTGTCAAAATTCACTCGATCACAAGGGGTTTGGTTTTGGAGTTGTTTGTTTGTGTTTAACAAAAAACACAACCACCAATGTGGCTTATTGGATGTAAAGCCTTGTGGTGCAGCCTTTAAAAAAAATACTGCAAGTCAAGAGACACTGGAAGGTCTCTAGTACAAAGAGCAATCCCCTTTACCGTGAGGGGTCAACACTCCACTCCCATTTTACACTCCCCAGAGAAGCGATTCTCAGATTTGACGTGTATCAGAGTGCCCCCCGAGAGCCTGTGAGAACACAGGCTGCGGGCCCCATTCCCACACTGTCTCAGTAAGAAGGTCTGGGGAGGGGCCTGAGAACGTGCATTTCTCACGAGTCCTCAGAGGAGACTGTTGCCATGGTCCAGGGCTATGCTTCGAAGATCAGGCCCTTGGTAACCCCAGCAACCTGCTGTAGTGTGTTCACTGTAAGGAGGGAGCTGCATCCCTGCTCCCCAGTACACTTCTTTGGTCATTTGAAATTTTTGATCATTGGAAGAGGAAGAGGGTGAGGCCTTTTCTTTTTAAAGTGTAATTAACTATATATGAAAGCATCAGAATA
The DNA here is from genome assembly GCA_028571685.1 of Heterohyrax brucei. Taxonomy (NCBI): domain Eukaryota; kingdom Metazoa; phylum Chordata; class Mammalia; order Hyracoidea; family Procaviidae; genus Heterohyrax; species Heterohyrax brucei. The sequence continues at coordinate 77,264,457 of CM053161.1, forward strand.
TAAATGATGAAGAAAAGGCAAAGATGTTGGATGCCTATTCCATGCAAAATCACCCCCAAGCCTTCTGTATCAGGAGGGAGGGAGGGAGGGAGGGAGGGTGAAGGGAGGGAGAGAGAGAGGGAGGAAGAGAGGGAGGGAGGGCGGGCTGAATGCAGCAAGGTTCTCTCAGATTCACTGTCAGGTACCCTTCTGCCAGTTCTGTGTCAGCAATCCCATGCAACAGAGTAGACAGCTCCATGAGGTGTCCTTGATTGTACTTTTCAGAGAAGCAGGTGGCCAGGTCTGCTCCCTCAGAGCTGCTGGGTAGGTTCCAACGCCACCCTTTAGGTTTACAGCCGAGGGCATCTCCACTGTGCCCCCAGGGCCCCACCCTCTCGGATTTAACTCCAGCTTTGTCTAGAGGATCGCTCCAACTCGGAATCAACTCTACAGCAGCAGGTTTGGTTTTTCAGTGGGTGTCGTAGGTTTTCAGGAATTTGCTTCTCTTCACCTACGAATCAACTTCTGTAATGTTTAAGGTTTTATTTATTCAAATGCAATAATGAATAAATATGTAAAAATGAACATTTAGGAATCACTCTATGAATTACTACTAAAGAAGTAGTAGTATAAAAATGTCTTTGTAAACCATTCACCTACCAAATGGGACTAATCGGTGAGCATGACCAGGGTGCTCATTGATAAGGTAGGGAGATAACTCTTTGATAAAGTATCTAAGTAACTTTCTCTTTCTTCCACAAAAGCATTTCCAAGTATAATGAAACATAAGTTGCCAGGAAGACCTGCGGAAGCCCCATGAAGTCTTGCACAACCCTGGTGGCTTAGTGGTTAAGTGCTGTGTCCGCTAACAAAAGGTCAGCAGTTCAGATCTGCCAGATGCTCCTTGGGAACTCTAGGGGCAGTTCCACGCTGACCTACAGGGGCGGTATGAGTCACACTTGACTCAGTGGCAAGTGTCTCTGACTCTGTCTTAAAGCAAACCTCAAGGTCCTGGGCTGTCTCTGGTGAGCTCTGAGGCATTCTCTTCTGTCTGTTGAACGGGAAGATGGGCCGGTTTCAGCTTTAAAGCTTGTCTGTGACCAGGGTCTTTGGAAGTAGCTGGGAAGTGAGTTTGTGGCCTAGCTGGACAGGCGATGGTACCACAGTGTTTGTCATGTTTGCAGCCAAGGTCGACATTTCCAAGGCGTCCTGCTTCCATCCAGCCCCAAAATGCCATGTCTCCGTGTTCTCAGATGTAAGGGTCGTGGCCAAAATGACAACCAGAGGGGGAGCCAACCCTTCAGGCCGTTATCTACATGGTCCATGTGCAAGCATGAGGAGCAGAGAGGAGGCCCTGGGAAGGGGGTGAGGTATGGCAGCGGGATGAGCCTTCAGGTAAACGCAGGCTGTCCTCACTGCCTCAGTACCTAAACCCAAAAACCAAACCCACTGCCATCCACTCGCCTTCGTCCTGTGGGACACAGCAGAACTGCCCCACAGAGTTTCCAAGGAGCGCCAGGAGGATGCTAGCTGCCAGTCGCTTGGTTAGCAGCTGTAGCTCTAACCACTAGGCAATCAGGGTTCCCCTCAGTGCCTACAAGGTCCAGTGATCCCCTTGACAAGCCAGCTGGTTTCACCGGCTCAACCTTGGCCGGGCCATGGACAGCTTTCTAGAAAAGATGTTCACCTACCTTCCCTTTCCTGGGCTCCAGAGTTTGGAGGGAACAAAGCAGCCAGAAGCCCCCACCTGACTCGGAGAGAGGACTTCTCCACTGCAGATGGATTGGACCACAGCAGCTGACCGCAGGGTGGACCCCTGCCTGGCAGTCCCCCACCTTCCCTCCCGAAGGGGCTGAGGCCTTCTCGGGAGGCTGGCCAGGGATAGCGTGCCAGGCCCACCCCAGGGTACCCCGCAGCACCGGGCCGTTGAGTTCTCCAGTGTAAACAGCATCGACCTGGAGCTGGTCAGCTGTTGGCCACATGGCGGTAATGAGCCTAAGAACTTGGAGTTCACAATTATTTCAGATTTTCTCTCTTCCTGATCTTTCATTTTATCAGGAAAACATCCTCTTGGCACTGGGTAGAAAGCTAAAACTTAAACGAAAAGAAATGCCAAGGAAGAGTCCATGCAAGGCCGGGTGTCCGAAAGGAAAGTGTTCAGACCTCAGCCTGGGCCTTGACCTCTCCCTGTCTTTTAGCATTCAACATTTGCCCCACCTTTGAAAAGATAAATGTGGCTTTTGATGACAGCCAGTGTTATCTGAGGATTAAAATAGCCCTCTTGCAGTGCTCAACATTAAAGTCTTCCGCATTTGCAAAATTGCAAACAGATGCAACTCAAGTACCTGCAAATAATCTGCCAAGACCAATTTCAAAAGGGAGATTTCAAAATATGTGGAAGTCATTAGGACATGTATTATTTTTGCAATGAATAGGCGCCAGGAGTGTCTCAAGGAGCAGATGGGTGCTACTTTGTTTATAAAAGATCAACAGAATATTCGGTGGTAAATGAAGACATATAAGCTATATGAAACAATTATGGCAAAATGGCGAACATTTCAAAGCTAATTGTAATGGTCTTTTAAGATCTGAATTCCTCATTTCTTCCTGCCTGCTAAAATATCATTTTAGTTTTGGGTCTTGATTGATATAATTACTGAAATGACAGAAAATTAAAGTAAATGCTGTCAGTTTGACTGTTGTAAATGTTGTCACTGTATCACTTGTTTACAGTTGCACCAATACTGATAAGTGAATATTTTTCAACATGAATAAAAAACGTGACCTCCGTCTCCCGGAAGTCTTCAAAAAGGACAGCCCCAAACATTAACAACTCAAGCCGGCAGACGGAACCTCAAACTGCATTATCCCCGAATTCCAAACAGCCTCCCTTGCACCCCTGCCAGCTTCAGAGGCCCCTGTTGCTAATGAAAATCACCACGATGTCACAGAGGAAAAATAGAAACAGCAACAGCCATCGGCCCTGGCCGGGTGGCTGTGCATCTGTGTCGCCGCTCGAGCAGCACCGACTTGAGCCCTGCTCTGTTTCCCTGCTTCATATTGGTAATCATGCGAATTAGATAATTACTCATGGAAAATGTGATTAAACGTACGTCGCTATTGCCAATACCAAATCATGAAGAAAGGGCATTTCTGCGAATTGCTTTTAACATAAATAGCAAACTGGGCTCGTAAAAAAAATGTCCAATTAAGCCAATACCTAGTGATAGATGGGAGGAGGCTGTGACTTTCTAGATGTAGATTGGAGGCAGGGCAAAAAAAAAAAAAAGCCACCAGAGTCCCAGAAGATAGCGTGGATCCCTGTTCCCACACAAAAGACTTTTGGCCCAGGATGCTTCCACTATTTGACTGGCTCCTCTGAAGTTGATTCTGCTCTGTCTTCTTTGTTTTGTACAACAAAGTTTTCTATGGAGGCTTTAAATCCTGAGCACTTGGGGACTACTCTCCCACATCAGTAAGTTTAGGAGGTGGAGAGCAGAGAGAAGAAGGACAAGAGGGAGAGAACCTTAGGCTGAGGACCCAGGCCTGGAAGGGGGAGGAAAGAAGAGGCTGCCCAGGAAGGAACCGAGAACAGGCTGGAGGCCAGGGCCAGCTTCCCTAGCTGGACCTCCCCCCGGGGGTCCCAGCCCCCACCTGTCCACCTCTGAGCCTCCTCTGGGTCCCAAGCACCCGGCGACCATGGCACAGAAGGCTGTTGGCCTCAGCAGTTCCCTGCCTTCCAGCACCGCTTTTCCGTAAATCTTTAAGCCAAGCTTGCATATTCTCCCATGACAGGGTCCAAGCAGACGGAGATCTGCACCCTACAATCACTGATGAAATTTGTATTGACTCCGAAATCAAAAGTAATGAGAAGAAAATTGGTTCACAGCCTGACCCGACAGTTCCAGACTGCTGTATTGAAGTTGCAGAAAGATATTTTTTTATTGTCTCCAGATTTCAATTAACGACATCAAGCTACCCCATCCTCCTATTATCTGTTTGAACAGAAGATCAGATTCAAGAAATTTCACTAAATTAATTACTGTAATACTATATCTTGCATTTCGGGAAAACCTTCCTGTTTTGTAAAGAGAAAAGGTTCCTTTTACGAACTGCAGGCTACACAGCAACCCCACACACCACAAGTGTCCACCCTAAGATGTGCTGAGTTTCACACAAATGCTTCCTCTTAAAATGACATGTGCTCAGAAGACACACCAACTCAAGACAGGACCCTCAAACCCTAGACCATCTCAGTTGTAACTATGTCTTCGCAAATATTTCCAGTTTGCTTTTAATGCCAAGCTGAAATGTCTCATTCTCTTAAGCCATATGGTCATATCAAATTATTAATAATGGCAATCACCCTGAATGCCACAAAGAAGAGCTGTCTTCTTTGGGATGAAAGAAAAGAGAAAAAAAGAAATATATTCAGACAACTATCACTGCCCCTATCTGGAGTAAAAATGCAAATGATGCCACACGGTGCTAAATTATGCTGGGATATTTCATAATATGAATTAATACCCACTAGAGTCTAACCTGAGATCATCACACTCATTTCACATAAGACAACGAATTTAACCACCCGTGACTCAACGAGTGAGAAGTTAACATGCTACCCAGCAACACTAACCGCTCCAAGGTAGACTGGCTTTAAATAAAATAACCCATTTTAAAGACTCTGCCATCTGATGCTGACTTGGCCACATCTCACCAGATGGCCGAACATTGAACACTCAGGCTTTCAGTTCACATGAGGATGGAAATTATTTCTGTGGAGATCAGGCTGCATCAAGTCACCATCTTCGATAAAGCTCAAGTCAAATCCTATTCTGCTAAAGTGAAACCACACAAACAAAGCATTCTAACACTTGGCAATCTCTGCACAGTTGGGCTACTGGCTTCTTGAGAGCTGGGGTGAATGCCGTGTTGCAAATCCACATTTGAAGGTCCACATTCCAGAAGAGGTTTGAACGATCTTTTCTTTAAAAAATGTAAGATCTATGCCCCCCCACCCGCCATGGCCACCCTCAAGAAGAACAGTCAAATTTAAGGTAAGGCTCTGGAAGAGGGAAAAATAAAAAAACTCGGAGGCTCTCTAGCCTACAGCCCAATGTACCCGTAATACACTTGAACAATAAGACAGGCTGTGTTCCTTTCATGGAATAACACCGTCCACATGAATCCCAGGAATTTAGTGTATCTGACAGTTTCTCTCAACCACCCATAACATTCTTTCCTGTCTCGTTGGAGCTGGCAGAGGAGAATTCTGTAATTGAGTGGTACAGAACATGTGCCCTCCTTGCTGCAGATGACAGATGGATTATAAAAACTTCAAAGCGCAGCGTTCGCAGCACCAGGGGAGAGATAGTGGGTATTTGAACTCTCTGTCTTTACCCAGGAGACAATGGCACTCTGACATGGAGCATATATCAAGGAATGGTGTAACTAGATAGACATAATCTTTCGTTTCACTGAGTATTTAACATTCTGTTAGGAACAAGTTTCAGCCCAGTGAAAGCACAGCTCATCTTCATACTAACCATCAAAGTGTGATGGACACCGGCCCCCTCCCCATGATATACACACACATATATATATATATGTATATATATATATATATACACACATATATAGTTCCTGTTTTCAGGCAGGAGAAAAAGTCAAAATGAAGCACCTGGTTGGGGTTAGCGCCTTTTCTGATTCACTAATCTGATGAGGTTTTTCTTCCAGAAGCTTCTTCCCCTTGGTCGGGACGAAAAAGGGGTTCTTATACATGGCTCACAAGACCACCTGTCACCAGTGACCCATGTCACAGCACAGCCGGGACTCACCTGAGCCCAGCAGAGGCCACTGGAGCTACCCCACATGTCCTCAGTCACCAAGCCTCCCCTCCTCGCTGTTTCTCCCTTCCCACCCCTTATCCAGACCCCGTACAAACACGGCCAATAGGGGGGAAGTCATTATGGAGCCTGAGTGACACAGTCACCTCTTGCTTGCTTAGCCAGCCCCACAATTCAGCTGCAAAGACCAAATCAAAACAAGGCAGGTTTGAGGCTGGGCAGTGAGGACACAGCCCTGAAGACAGAGCAAGCTCCTGGCCCCGGAAAATGGCTCCCCACTGAAGTGCAAGCTACAAGATGACTCATGTTGATGTGATGAATTGTGAGCCCAAAAAAACCTTAAATTTTCTATGTCTCTTAAAATTTTGATAGAGACATAAAATGGCTTATAGAATTCTAATTATAGCAACAGACTTCAAAAAATGTCTCAATGTCAGAGATTAGTGAATCAAAGGCACATTTTTTAAATCAATTCTTCATTCTGAATATTAACAGTATTTATCATTCACGCTGCCCTCTAGAAACACCAGCCAGGCTGTCTCTCAGCATTTGACAAGGAGGGGTCTCCTGCTGTTATGAGCCTGATGAAAGGAGACCTCCCCCAGGGATGAAGATTTGCCCAGAAGGTAAAAGTCACAACTGGCACCAGCACGGTGGGTGCCCTCTTCAACAACTGATCCCAAATCTCATCAATTATCGATGGCTTGTCACCATCCCTGGAAACCCTAGTGGCATAGTGGGTAAGTGCTATGGTTGCTAACTAAAGGTTGGCGGTTCCAGTCCTCCAGGTTCTCCTTGGAAACTCTACGGGGCAGTTGTACTCCATCCTGTAGGGTCTCTATGAGTCAGCCTTGCCTTGATGGCACCGGGTTTGGGTTGGGGTTTTGCCACCATCACTAACACCACCAGCACCGTTGTCATCTCAGAATACTGTCTACCCTCTCCACCACAAAATAAATGACAGCAGAATTAAATGACTTGCACAACTTACGAGAATCACAGCAACTTTTTTAGAATATCAAAAAAAAAAGTCGATGTTGACTTGAGTCCAGGTGACCCCGTGGACGGCAGGGTAGACTGTGCCCGAGGGATTCCAGTGATGGATTTTCCGGAAGCAGATCATCAGCTCTTTCTTCCGTGGTGCCTCCAGGTGGGCTCCAACCTCCAGGTTGCTGGCTGGCAGCTGAGCATGCTAACCATCTGCCCTACCTCCTGGGACCCCTGAAACAGCTGGATACCCCTAAAAATCCCCCCAGCTGGCAATCCTTCTCTTCTCAACTGCCTGTGAGGGTACAATGAAATGTACCACAAACTGCCAAGCTAATTTACTAGAGATTTGACCCAGAATCTACCTGTCTGGGTCAGTGTGGAAGAACCCTCTTTCCCATTTCAGCATCTTGAAAGCGCCATTGCACAGGCGTCAGGTTTCTATTTTCTGGGTCCCTTTGGGACTGTGGGTGGTTCTGGTCCCAAAGGCCACAGCCTTCCTGGGTGGTCTCCAAATGTGTCACTGATTCACACAGGAAGTATGACGGCCCTGGAGCTTATTTCACTCAGTTGGGTACCTAGACCCAATAAAAGCCCCCAAAGTCTGTTTTCATAGGCTGTGGACATGGAGGAAGTGAAGGGAAAGGAGTCCTGCCCACGTCCCGCATGCCTGTCTCCCCGCAGCCCATGCCCTGGCCTCCTTGGCTTCCTGTGAGACACGGAGGACTCTCAGGTAGACTCAGCAGGGTCTGTAGCCAAAGCCAACAAGGCCAACAAACACTGGAGGGAACACTCCCTGACGTGAACACAAAGTGCTTTTTAGAAGTGGAAGGCTTTCTTTTTTTTTTTTTTCTTTCAATGAGTCTAAACTATCCCTTGAAAATTGGGGAAAATGTTGAGGAGGCTGTTTTTAACCTTTTTGAGACCTAATTATTTTCTGCTTCAAATTTACAGTTGATGCTGTGTATTTTCAGTAGTAGAACGCATGCAGAGTCATTGAGTGTGTGTAAATTTTCAGTTGGTAATATATATTTTGAAAAATATTCCTTGAAAGTGCATAATGTATAGCAGCTCACCTGGCCCTCCAGCCCTGGGTAGTAGGTTTTACTGTGGGGAGTGCTGCCGGTGAAGCGGTTAAGAGCTACAGCGAGCTACTGGCGGTTAACTGTTAAGCACAAGATCAGCGATTCGACTCCACCAGCCACTCCTTGGAAACCATACGGGGCAGTCCTGTAGGGTCCTATGCAGCCAAGGTGTGTCACAACACACTCAACGGCAAAAAGGTTTGGGGGTATTTACCTTCCACTTGGGTACATGGAACACCTCTGGTTTTGCCTAATACCCCAGCTCTTTTGCTTCAATGAATGTTTCTTTCGCCTTTAGCATTCACAAGTACATAGAGAGAGGCAGATGCTTTCAGCAGGAAGAGGGTACCTCCCAAGCAACTCCAGAGGCATCAAAAATGGGTGGAACACCTACATTCTCCAGTTGAGGGAGGACGTTAAAGGGCCGTTTAGACTGTAAGCCAGACACCTGTGTGTTTGTATTCATAGTGTCCATTTCTCAGCTTGGTCTAGAAATTTCAGCATACAGCATATGGAAAAGCCTGAATCTTTGACCTGAGGTCATTGGCACCTACATGAACACTCTAGAGTTGAGAGCTCTTCTTGAAGGGGCTTCTGAGCTGTGGTTTCACAGTTGTCCCTGCTAGCGAGTGGAGAAAACCTCATAGGTGACTCAAACAGCATCAGAAGGGGTTTCTGGTGGTCTGCAGCAGTGGAGACACAAGGTCTCACACAGACCCATGCCCACCACGACACCTGACCTCCAAGGTTACCCAAGGGAGTGCTCTGTGACCAGACTGCCCAAGCCCCCACTGAAAATAAAGCCTCTTAAGTCTCCTAGGTATTACTGACCTGGGAGGCTGGGAAGACGATGTTTATCCTAGGAGTCCCCAAACCCAGAAGCCAAAATCATTGCTGTGGAGTTGATTCTGATGTATAGCAACCCTATAGGACAGAGTAGAAACTGCCCCATATTGTTTCCAAGGACACCTGGTGGGTTCCAACTGCCAGCTTCTTGGTTAGCAGCCGTAGCTCTTAACCGCAGGCCACCAGAGTTTCTAGTGCAAATGGTTAAATGGTGAACAGATTCAGCTGCTAACTAATGAGCAGCAGGACTAAGCCCATCCAGCGGTGCCTCGGATGAAAGGGCTGGTAACCTACTTCCGAGAAATCACCCCTTGAAAGCCCTGTGGACCATAGTCCTACTCTGCACACATGAGGTCGCCATAAGTGAAACGTGACTCAGTGGTGACAGATGAATAGAAATATTCATCACACACTAGATCACAGGTCCCAAGTTCAATGAGGCCTTAAGCCTCTCTGGTCACCTAAGCCCCTGGGGACCTGACAGACAGACCCAGTGTGCCCTGAAAACTCCCCAACCAAGAGAAGACAGTAACAATGCAAAAATAAACTGTATCCTTGAGTATCTGACAGTTGATATCTGCCCCCTCCAGAAAAGAGAAAAAAAGGCAGGAGGAACAAATGAGAATCAACCTTGTCTGTACGTTTACCGTGCCTGAAGTGCCCTAAATGCCTCTGGAACTGCATGGGTGGGGTGCTCAAAGAGAGCACCCACAGCCTCTCCTGCCCCTGGGACCCAGTGATCTCACCTGACCAAGTGCCCACAGCCCACCCAGGCTCTGAGGTTCTGTGAGCTGTCCAGGCAGGAGACACTTTCCACTCCTAAACAGGCTCCAGTGCCGTGGATTCAACTGTGTCCCCCCAAAATATCTGTCAACTCGTCTAGATCATGATTCCCATTATTGTGTGATTGTCCATCATGTAGTCCTCTGACGTCATTTCCCTGTGTGCTGTAAATCCTGTCTCTGGGATGTTAACGGGCCCAGATTAGTAGCAGTTATACAGACTCGATCTACAAGACTGATCGACGACTTAAACCAAGCTCTGCTGAGATATGAAAGAGAGACACAAGCAGAGACACAAAGGACCTCCTACCACCAACAAAGCAGCTCCGGAGAAGAGAGTGTCCCTTGGACCCGAGTTTCCTGCACTGAGAAGCTCCTGGTCGGGAGAAAGATCAACAACAAGGAACTTCCACCAGAACCGATGGGGAGAGAAACCCTTCCTCTGGAACTGACACCCTGAATTTCAACTGCTGGTTTCCTGGGCTGTGAGACAATGACCTGTGTGTCAAAGCCACCCATTGCAGTATTTCTGTTACAGAAACAGTAGACCACAGAAGAAGGACAACTACAGGGCTCCCTGGAAGCAGGGATGGTGAGACTGCGACTTATGTACTTTGGACACACTGTTGGAGGGATCGGTCCCTAGAGAAGGGATCAGTCCCTGGAGAAGGGATCAGCCTTGGTAAACAGACAGTAGTGAAAAAGAAGAAGACGCTCAACAAGGTGGATTGACACAGTGGCTGCAACAACTGGCTTAAACATAAAAATGATTGTGGGCACAGGGCAGGGGTGGGTAGTGAGGGTTTCCCTCTGCAGTGGGGGGGTCACTCTGCGGCAGAACAGACTTGACGGCACCTAACAACAACAGGGGACTAAAACACCCAGAGAAGCAGCGCTGTGTTCCCGGGCCGAATCAAACGGCTCCGTGCGTAGCTCTCCCCACGCCCCTTGTAGAACCAGCTTCCAGTACAGGACAGAAAGCTTCAGGGAGACACGATGCCAGCGAGGCCCGCCTCAGCCCCCTGCAAAAGGCACCATCCCAAGAATCTGGCCTGAGTGTGCCACAGCAACGTGGCCCGACTTTAAATCACCCGTGAACTACATGTCCCCTTTGGAGGGGACACAGACCCCAGCATCAACCAGGGGGAAAGGACCAGGGTCCTTGAAGGGGGCCCATGCAAGAAAGCCCTTTTTAAGAGACCATTTTCATCTCCCTTTTTTACAGTGATCTTCTGCCATGGTAGAATGTAAACACCACAGGAATAGACAGAATTGTGAATTAAGGATTGGACGCCGTGCTTTAGAAGTAATCTTCAAAGCACGCTCAGCCCAAACATCAGAGCCACACAACAAGGCTCCGAGCAGCTTGCAACTGCCTGGGAAACGGCACGGGTCACACCTATTATCACCAGTTGGGTCCTGAATTGCTTTTAAAAATCAATAGAAAGCATGTTCTTACATCTCATCAACTTGGCAAGGGGGCAGATTGAGGGAACACTGTCTTTGCCCAGGGAAGAAGTCATCTCACGTAAGCCCCGCTAACGTCCCCAGCTGTCAGCATGAGCAGGAACTAAGCCCCTGGCTGGAGGCCCTGGGCAGTGCAGACAGTCAGTGTGCTCATCTACAAGCCAAAGCACTCTCCAGTTTTGAGTCCAGGTTTCAGTCCACCCTGAAAAATCACGGAAGAAAGATCTGGCAATTTACTTCCTAAATAGCACAGCCATTGAAAACTTGAGGGAGCACAGTTCCACTTGAACACACATGGTATTGCCGAGAGTCAGAATCAATTTGACAGCTACTGGTTTTAAGCTCATGGCTATCCGATGGATACTTCGCCCCCCAAAAAGTCACTGGAGACGGCTGGCTTTGGAAACAGTCCACCTGGACTTGACCTGGCCTTCCACTGCCACTTAAGGTGGCACAGCTGACCACTGGAGTCTCGAAGGACTCTGCACAGCTCAGCCAAATTGGAGTGATCACAGCCACAAAACAAATGACTGCAACATCACAGCAAGGTGTGAAAGAGGCTCTACCGAGCGGGGAGGGGTCTCCCACTGGACTTGCTGCGTGCCGTGAGCCTGGTTTCTGGGGCATCCCTCCTGCTCTGAGCTACAGGCTCCTCGTTGGTCTGCTGAAGGGTTGGTGAGAGAGCCCACAGGTGCAGGTGAGTGCACACAGTGCTGTACAGCAGCACCCTCCTCCTCCTCCTCCACCTCCTCCTTCGTAGCCTTCACCACTGTCGTTCCCAGCCATTCAGAGAAGCACAGTGCCAGGCACTGAACAAATGTTTGCTTTCAAGGAGAAGGGGATTCTATCCATAAGAGATCATTCTCTTCAGGAAAATTCAGGCGAGGGCATCCCCAAAACCCAAGGGCAAAACCCAGGAAATGAGCCGCCTGGGCTTTTGTGAGTGCAGAACCCAGAGCATCTTTTAAGATTAAATCTGTATGAGTGGCAGAGGACAAACACTGAGCAACCCATTAATTCCACAAAAGCAGAGATCTGGGTGAGGTTAGGACCCAATTTGGCAGCAAATCGAGTTCTTTGATTTGATACCAAATCTGTACACGGTGATGATGTGTCTTTCCTTCTTAATTTCACTAGACTTCTCAGGGAAGGGCTGCTAAACAAGAAAAAAGGACTAGACACCCGTTTCCTCAGGAGTCCTCCTTGTTAAGGGATGAAATCTAATAGGCCCTGGAAATAACGGCTTCTCATAACCATTGCTGGCAAAGGTCGAAAGTGAAACACACCTGGAGCGTTATTAATAACGCCTTGTCCCACTTGCTCAATTAGGGAGTTATGAAGAGTATTTCCAACTTGTGGAGAAGGAGCAGTTTATAAGATTAAAGGTTAGAAGTCTCTTTCTAATCACATACGCTCACTGCAGCTAGACCTTTCAAGAGCGTCTCCCCAACTTTACCATGCAGAAACCCGAAGATTTCTTGTCCATGCAGAAACCTGAAGATTTCCTGTCCAGCCAGATTTCGATTTTTGTTGGGTTTGGTTTGGTTTGGTTTGGTTTGGGTTGGGTTGGGTTGGGTTGGGTTGGGTTTGGGTTAGTTTGGGCTGGGTGGTTGGTTGGTTTGGTTTGAAGCTACAAGTTCTTAAAATTACTGATAAGGCTTTTGACAAATTACAACGGCTCCTTTTTTGTCTTCTACTATTTTCTCATTGGTTTGAATCCCAGATACTGAGATCTGGCCACCACACCACAGCTTGCTCTTGGGTGAATGCGGTGTGGTCAGTTCTGCCCAGCTTCGTTGTGTGGGACCCCAGAAAAAGTTTTCACAGGGGTTGAGGTCAAAAGCAAGAGCAATGGGACTTATGTCGCCCAGTGTGGGGCTTCCTGATGATGTCACCTGCCTTGTCAGGTGACAGAATCTCTGGAAGACACTTGGTTAGAATTGCCTCTGTGATTGTGGCCTGGAAGAATCTCTGATTTTGCAAGAAAGTCTCCAAACTGGGGCAACCTGAAGAAAACCAACTAGACAAGTCAGGTTTTTCGATGTCCAACAATTTCTCTACTTTCCTTTCCTAAAACGTCAGAAGGGAGCCTAAAGGGCCCTCCTGAACAAACGGGTCTCAGAATGGGGTCCCTGGACAAGAGAACCACCTATGAAACTGGACTCTTCAGGGTGTGGCCCAGGAATCTGAATCACAAGTGCTTCTTTTGCCTGTCCAAGTTTAAGGGCCATTGGTCTAGAATGTCTTTCTCATTTTACAGGATGGAAACTGAGATCCAGCTTGGGTAATAGACAGCTCAGGTGAAGAGCAGGCAAGGACAGGACCCAGAACTCTGCCTCCGGCTGATGTTTGACCCTGACTTGTTCCCTGGCATGCAATGGGGAATGCAGCTGGCTCCCCTGGAATGCCTGTGTTATCGTACGCACACAACCACACAGCTAGAACACAGCGACTGAAGAGAAACCTGGAGACCTAGAGACTCTGGGCCGATAAGCTGGAAGGCAGGAAGGGGTAAGCCAACACCAAAATCCTGATGGAAAATTGGAAGAGGCAGGTTCAACCGAGCCTTCGGGTGTGAGGTGGGACGTCATGCTGAGCTAGAGGCCAGTGCCGATGGTCACCAAGAAGCACAAAGCCAGGAGGTCCCTTACGTGAGCAAGGAATCTAGTCTTTATTCTTCACTCCCCAAAATTTTTAGCTTTGCTCAACAGTGGTGTCAAGTCTCCTTAGTAGAGTCTTATAAACAAAAATTATTATTCGGCTTCTTTCTTAATAGGCTGAGGAGAGGAGAACTAGCCTTAGAAACCAATTAGATAGGAAATGGCCCAACTCCAACTCATTGCAATGGAGTCGGTTTCAACTGACAGTGGTCCTAGAGGAGAAAGTGGAACCGTCCCACAGCATTTTCAAGGCACGGCTGGTGCATTTTAACTGCCTGAAACCCTGATGGCTTTCTGGGTTAAGTGTTATGTCTGCTAACTGAAAGGTCAACGGTTGAAATCCTCCAGGCGTTCCTTGAAAACTCTTTGGGGCAGTTCTACTCCAACCTATAGGGTTGCTATGAGTTGGAACTGACTCGACGGCGGTGGGTTTAGGTTTTGGTTTTCTTTTGGTTGGCAGTCCAGCTCTTAATCACTGCCCCCACCAAGGTTCCTCAAATAGCCCAAGAGGTCTGGTTTATATCATGATTTATATAACGACAAACAGAATGGGAAATTAGCGTATTTTCAAAAAAGCCATGTTCCTAATTCTATTCATTCATGAAAGGCTTTTTTTTTTCCCCCTTGCCCTCTCCTATTCTATCTTGGATGAGGGGAGAACAGAGAACAATGCCCATCAAGGCACTGGCACCCTTAGAGAATAAAAAGGAAAATTCTGTCCTCAAGGAGCCTCTAGTCTAGGGGAGGAGAAAAGATGCATATGGGAAAAGTAAATTCCTATTGAGCACACTGAGTCAATGAATACAAAGAAAAGAAGAAATGTCATACGATGGGAGAATTCTACAGGACAGACAAGTGGAAACTGAGGCTTGTGGGGTATTCATTTCCAGCCTCATTTTCATCTTTTGTTTTTCTTTAGGAATTGGTGGTTGAGGTTGGCTTATGGGGAGGAAGAAGATGATAAGTGCTTCTAACTCTTTCAGAAAATGGCTTCTTCAAGTTGCTTGAGCAATCCTAAAGCACCCCAAGACGGGAGTCACTTGGGCAACAGGATGTGACATAGGTTTGAAGTCCTGGCCCCCCTCGCTGCAATCATCCTCTGTGATTTGAGTGTCTCGTTGAAGCCAGTGGGGTTACTCCACCTCACTCATCAGCCGAATGAGGGGCTCACCAATCAGGGAGCCAAGGCAGCATCTTCGGCAGGCTCCACGGCTGCTCTGCCCAGGGACCCCCTCAAGTGCTGCCAGAAATGACAATGCAGAGCGACTGAGAACTCTCTCTGTGTTAATCAGGGCCTTACGCAGCTGGCTCTCAGCAGTGACAAGAACCCACCACGAAATCTCTGTGCCCCACGTGCTGATGCCAAGGAAGAGACCTGGGGTGGGGACTCTGTGGCCTTCCTTAAAGTGTCACAGGCGGGAAGACAACCTGAGAGGAAAGGCTTCTGTGTCCAAAATGCAAATCAGAAAACATACCCTTGACTAAACCGGGCCCCCCACGAGACGAGCAGACCTTGGCAGTAACACTAATATATTTTCGTCACAGAGACAACTGTTCTTCTGAACGCCTATCACGGTGACCTCTTGGTAGTGAGAACAAAGCCACAGCTGAAGCTTCCATCTCTAACAATGGAACAAAGGATGTGTCATGGGAGAGTTCGTCGCATGCCAGAGTGCCACCCTCAAAAGGTCAAGGACATATTCCCAAATCAACATGTTTCCTTTGGGAAAGTGGGGTTCTTCCAAAGAGTCATTAGCTGGCACCATTGGAGTCATCAACCAGACCATCAAGGGCTCTGGTCTTGGGCAGTCTGGTCCTAAGGGAGGGAGGCAGGTGGCAAACATCAATGAAAAGCCCATAAAGGCAGATACTGTGGGTAAAATACAACAGGACGAGAAGACAGACAGTGGCTGGGCTAAGCCAGGAGAAGGAGAAGGCCAAGGGAGACGGTGTCGTTTGAGGAAAACGTGAAGGAGGAACCTCAGGGGTCAAGGCTGGTGAAAAGAGAGGGTATTATTGCACAGAGGAAACAGCCAATGCCAAGGCCATCGAGTGCAGCCAAGCCTACGTGGGCAAGGCTCTGAGAGAAGGCCCAGAGGGCTGAAGCCTCAGGGACGTGGGGCACAAGGCGGGGAGGTGGGCCAGCCAGGTAGACATGGGGTGGATCGGATGCTCCTGTTTATCAACTGGAGCTTATCATAACCCTTCCCAAAGGGACTTGTTTCCTAGGCAGTATCCTAAATCTTCCTAACATTCTCCCAACCTCTCCCCAAAGGAAAGAAACACTTGTCTCTGCAAAAAAACAAAAATCCTTGGGCAACCCCAAGGCCCGACAGTGCTGTTCTCTTTGCAGCTGCTCTGCTGGTTCATATTCCTCCTTCCCTTCCTGGCCAGGTGTTGGTTAAGGTGTTAATTAGCCAGGTGACCCCCTAGAGGACACAGAAAGCTTTAGGGGCAGTAAGCAAAGAGTTGGCTGAGACGCTAGGAGACACAGCGGCCTGAAGCCCCAGAGGAAAAGGAAGAAAGGTGGGCGGTGGTGGGCCAACTCCGAGCTTCAAAATTCTCCTGTAATTATGGCTTTAGTCAAGAAAATGCACATGAGTTCACAGGATGATAAATATTAGCATGCTTTTCCAAGTTCAAGTGAGTTGTCAATAAGATAATTAAAGCAGCATCAATAATATGCTCTCTGTATTATTATCTGGATTCTAAATCCCAGGCTTTTGTGAACTCTGGAAGACAAAGCAGAATGGGCAGTGGTGGTACAGATAACTTTTTGCACGAGTGAGAAATGTAATTCTGCACGAATGTGAAGTCAGAGTACATGGATCGTTCTTAAATACTGTGTCAAGAGCTCGGGGCAGTGAAGAACGGGGTAGGGGAAAAGGACCCTTACAATGGACAGTCAGCAAACCTATGGCTAAGGAGGATCAATCACTTCTATCACATGACCCCAATCAATGGGAGGCTGAATAAGTGCTAGCGTTGACCTTAATCAACTGTCAGTCAGTACTCAGAAATCAGAAGCTCTAGAGTCTTCAAAAAAGAAATGTGAAGGGAGAGGAAGCTAAGTGGAACTTTAGGTGAAATTAATGAACATGACTTTTAACAGGCGTACGTGCATGTGAAAAACCATACGCTATTCCGCTGAACTGGAACGTAGAACAAACCATTCCTTGAATACCAGTTGCAATGGCCAAACTTTGTCATTGTTCCCCAAGACAAAAACTTACACAATGCAACCCTTGATACATCTGCAGAATCAAAAATCATTTCCCTCTAAAAATAACTCACCAAGCATTAAATGCAATGGAATGAGGCTAGATGTTAAAGCTACTGTCTGCCGACACTGTGCGATTTAGGATCGAGCAGAGAAGTTGTCTCCGAATCAATGAGTCAGAAATAACAGAGCCTTGTCAAAATATTGATTTTATTTTATCCTACCTATTGTTGGCACTCTTCTTTTAGTGGCAGGAAAATATAATTTTTTCATTAACATTATCATTTGTAATTATTGCATTATTTGCTATTTATCATGGAAAAGGAATCACGGCACTTGAAGCGAAAATAAACTTCCAAATGTTTCCCAGACAATTTCTATAAGAGGCTAAATGTTTCTAAAGAGGAAGAACTATTGATTCAAATTTCACAATATATTGTATGTAAATATGCTTACATTTGTACACTTGGGTAACAATATTGTTCCAAGTAGAACCTAAAAACTATTACATTCACATTTATATGCCCCTTATAATTAATGAATGAATAGCCATCAACGTGTAGACAGGGACTTGAACAGATAAAATTCAGGGAAATTTTGTTTGCCAAGGTCTGTTCCTTTACTCTTAAGGATTATTTTTTTAGTGCTTTTGGACTTTTATTTTTTTAATTCATCATAGATTTCTGCTAAGAAAAGGGAAATATTTAGACAACTTTTCTGAAAGTGCAGTAAAAGTCATGCATTTGTTTCCATAATTTTTCTATGGAGTCATTTACATTTTAATATTATGCATTGAAGTGAAAATGATGTGAAATACGATATGTATGCAGGACTATTTGGAATGTTTACAGTTATTTAATGAAATTTACTTAACCATTTAGAACCAAATGATGAGAAAAAAAAGTTCAGTTGCCAAAGATCCAGGACATATTTCATTTTCCACCAATAAAAGAAAAAGAAGAAAGAAGAAAATAAATGGTTTCCATTGTAATAATTTGAGTAACAGGTCAGAACATCAGAAAGTCCTGTTTGGATCTGCAGGCCACACAAACAAGTAACTAGGTTTCCTGCCAACCAGTTCATGTCCCCCCATAAGAGTTAGGGGAGGTGAGAACCTACTCAAAGGGCCAAGACACCTAACACAGAAACCCAAGGTGTCCCTGTTGGGCTCGGTCTCCCCTTGCTGAGTGTCACCTCATCACCCCGTGCTCAGCACACTGCCTGACACAGACACAGCTCAGACACCCAGTAACAAAAGGGAGTGTCATGAATTGACTTGTGTCCCCCCAAAACATGCATGTATCAATTTGGCTGGGCCATGATTCAAGCGTTGCTGATGTTCCTATGTATTTTGAATCCTGCATGTATGATATCCGTGAAGGAGAACGGGCAGCAGTTGTGTTGGTGGGGAGGATTCCATCTACAGGATTGTGTTGTGCCCTGAGGCAATCTCTAGAGATATTAAAGAGAAAAGTAAGCAGAGAGACAGGAGGACTTCACATCACCGAGAAAGCAGTGCCAGGAACAGAGGGCTTGCTTCGGACCCAGAGTCCCTGTGCTTGAGAAGCTGTTAGTCCAAGGGAAGACTGAAGACAAGGACCTCCCTCCAGAGCCAAAAGAGTGAGAAAGCTGTCCCCTGGAGCTGACGGCCTGGATTTTGGATTTCTAGCCTACTGGACTGTAAAGAAATAAATGCCTGTTTGTTGAAGCCATCCACTTGTGGTATGTTATGTCACAACAGCACTAGGTTACTGAGACAGGATGGAAGGAAATAGGGAAAGCTACATACAGCAGCTGCACACAGGAGAGAAGAAGGAAGTCCGAGGTGCCGGCACAAAGCTCAGGACCAGCCTTCTGCTCTGGGATGAGCATCCTCCACTGCTGCAGAAGTCAACACGTGTGCAGCTGGCAGAAAGGTGGGAGTTTCAAGCCCAGGTTCAAGCCTCCGCGGAAAGGCCTGGCAATCTACTTCTGAAAACTCAGTCACTGAAACCCCATGGAGCACACTTCTACTCTGACACACACAGAGTCATCATGGGTTGAAGTTGATTAGACAGCAACTGGTCCCTCTTGCACAAGACGACAACAAAAGTATGGAATTAGGGGCCACCTCCTGAAGACCCCAGGGACAACAGCAGAGAGGAGCCCGGCGTCACCGAGTCACCCGAAAATTGCAACAGAAACTAGAAGGTTTGACATTTTCTGCCTTTATGCTGACTTAGAGCTTGCAGACACAGTGGTTAAGAGGTCAGTGGCTAACCAAAGGTTGGGCGGTTCAAATCCACCAGCTGCCCCTTGGAAATCTGATGAGGCAGTTCTGTCCTCCTGTAGGGTTCCTGTGAGTTGGAGTTGACACGAAGCACTGGGTTTCTGGAGGGGGACAGGGGCATGCTATCTTTATGTTCTAACTTTCCCATGTGCCTGGCACAGAGCCGAGGCTTGACTCCTGCCTGTAGGAGGAATGCATGCAGGAGTGATTTGTACAGGAAGAACAGAGAGTGATGACTTGCATTGTTGGCTTTGGATGACAGGCTAGGATACCAGGGAGGGAAAGCCTCAGTGGCCAGTGGACACTCTCCAGTGAGAGGTGCTTCTCAGCAGAGAGAGGGAGTAGCAGCCCCAACTGGAAAGAAGAGAGCTTTTCCCCTGTACAGAGAAAGAAGACAGTATGTTCTTGGGGGAGCAGGATGCATTCAGCTCCAACAACCCTGGCCTTCCTTCTTCTCTGCAAACCTCCAAGGGTTTTCCAACCACAGGGCATTTGCACATGATGTTCCCACCCCAGAATCTCGCCTTACCCTTTCCTCTGCTGGCTCCTCTCACCCTCGGTCCTCCAGCGGGGTTCCACCGCCCACTATGCTGAAGAGGCAGTTCCTCCAGCCTCTGTTCTCATCCTTCACTGTCTTCACCGCCACTGCCGTGGCTTTCTCATTATACTTTTACTGTGTCTCTCCCTCTAAAGCAGCAGGAGTCATGTATGTCAGATCCACTGCTATGTCCCCAAACCCTAGCACAGTGCCTGGCACATAGCAGGTGCTTAGGAGGTGTCCGATCAAGGGACAACTATGAAGGAATGCACTGTAAAGCACAGTGACTCTGTCAAGAGGGACATGGAGCAGGGCTCAGGAGAAAACTAGCCCTGCCTACTACGTGGCCCCTTCCCTGCCCCAGCCACGTGGAAGATTCTGCTGCGCCTTGGACCCACTGGGCATAACGCTGCCTCAGGACCTTTGCACTTGCTGCACCCTTGGCCTGGGTTGCTCTTGTCTAGATCTTCATTGCCAAGAAGCTGCTCTCTATGTTTTGCCTTTGTGCTAACTTCATGATCTCAGGTATGCAAAGCTGCTCGGATGTTGCTTCTCAGTGCAGCTCCCTTTCCACCCTACTCGGTACTGGTACCCCTTTCTGAGCCCTACCCCCTCACTGCTGCTGCTTTCTTGATAACAGTTTTCACCCTCCTCCCTACTATGTATTTTAATTCTTTGTTTATCCCCAGTCTTCCCCTCCAGAATGAAAGCAGACCAGTTTCTGTTTGCTCACTACGGCATCCCAGCCCTTCAAACCATCTGTGGCACATAACAGATCTTCAAATGCCAAATGAATGACATACTTGTGGGCCCCCAACAAACCTCCCCAGCAAGTCTCGTCCATGACTCCTTGGGACGAGCCATGCTTTCCACTCCAAGTGCTGATGCCCACTGCCCCTCTGTGGCCCTCACTGATCTGCCCAGCAAAGGGCCGCGCTCCTTACTGCCTACTTTTTTTTCGTTCCCTGAGCAAGCACCAATGCCTAGGTACCAAATACCTTCCCAGAAGGCCAAGGCACGCCTCACCCAGGCCACCTGCAAACACTACTTTCTCAGGGCTTGGGTGTCTAGGCCAGCTGCCTGCGGGGTCACCTGGGCTGTCTCTGAAGCCAAGGTACTGTTATTCCTGCTGCCAACTCTGTGTGGACCTGGAAGCCCGGTTGCTGTGACTGGTGGATGTGTGTAGGGGGCTACTAGGCCTCAGGGCCTCACTACCCAAGGCAACTGTGGCGACGGATTTAAAGGATCAGAAGGCCCAAAATGCTGGACACCTCCCAGTCTTCTGCCCTGGAGAGACAGGTCCCTTTGGGGGCTCTGGAGACTGGACCCCGGCCAGCAGAGCCAGTTGTAAGAGATCCTTACACGCAGTCCATGTCTGTGCCTGTGTGTGTTGTTTGGGGTTGGGGGTTAACAAATCACTGATGATAGAGAATGAAGCCAGCGCCGCCCTTCTGGTGTCTCAGCATCAGGGAGGGAGTCTCCTGTAGAATACTGGTGGGGAGCAGGTGGGAGTCCCCAAGGCCCCGTCTCTAAGAGTACGAGGGTTTGGGCTCTTTTTTGCATGTCAAATGTTCAAGAAAGGCTTGATGGGTTTGAAGTGCAGCCTGAAAGGCGATGCAGAGAAGGGCAGGAAAGACAGGGGCATTCTGGGAGCTGGGTGAGGAGCCCAGGGACCATGAGCAGCCAGTGGTGGTCGGCCTCCTGCCGGCACTCCCACACCTTCTGAGATGCTCAGAACAAGTCTTCTCTTTGGGGTAAAAGCCAATAGAATTTCTGTAACTCAAACAAGTCTGTCTATTTCACGAGCCTCAATTTTCGAGCAGCTGTAGCTGTTCTGTTCTCATTGCTGTCAGGGGTCGTGGAATTTCCCTGGCCCAGGGGGACCCCTTGCACAAGAGTGAAGCCCCGCCTGGCTCTTTGCCACCCCCATGATGGCTTAAGGATGGATTGAGGTTAAGAACTTCGGAATCCACAGGATTATCACTGACTGATTTTTCGGAAGCAGATCACCAGGACTTTTTTGCTAGCCTTCATCCTGGAAGAACCGCTGAAATCCACTCACTGTCATAGCGACCCATCAGCCTCCAGCGACACGCAGGGGGTGGTAGGCTTGAGATGCACAAGCAGGGAATCACACCTGGGTCTCCCACCTGGAAGCTAAAAACTCCACTACTGAGTGACCACTGCACAGGAGACTGCTCTATTTCTAGAAGAGGCCTAGGCGAGGTGCCAAGGAGCCCAGCATAGGGACACACGCAGCCCAGGGGTGTCACAGGCACAGCTTCCCATCGGAGAGCCCAGTGTCATCAGCCACCTGCTGTGTGACCTTGGGCAAGTCACACTGCAGGGATGAGCTTCTCTTTACCTGTCACAGTACAGTGTTCTAACAGTTTGGTTAAATGATATTTCACTTTAAAACACAAGACCACCTATGAATAAACAACAACAACAAAAAAGAAAACCTGTTCCCATACAGTCCATTCCAGCTCCCAGTGACTCTGCAGAGCAGAACGGCCCCATAGGCTTTCTAAGGTGGCTGGTGGATTTAAATTTGGGGTTAGAGGTTGAGGTCTTAACCACTATGCAATCAGGGCCCCTACCCTGTGAATGAGAACTCAGGCAATACAAGACCTCTGTTTACAGGGACTGGTCTCGGTTTCAAATTTCTCCCTACGGAGAAGAGATCTTACTCATTAGGGCAGCATCACTGAGATGTTCCCTGCTTTACAGGACAGCTGCAGATTTCCCTCTCATCTTGGAGTCAAGACCACCTCCAGCCTAGAATCCCACCTTCTCCCCTGTGGGAGAAGAGAAAGGAGTTATGCCCAACTCCCACCCCTCTCTGCACTGACTCATCTTGAAAGCAGACTGCAGATTCAACTCAGTCATTTTACACTTCAGGCCTAAGAGCGGGAATCCCTTCAAAAGAACGTCCAAACTTGCACCTGTCTGTAGCGAAGATCAGTCCCTGATCTTCTTCTTTTTCAGATCAGGAATCCAGAACCTTAGAGTCCATTACTGACCTCACTTCTGCCTTTGACTTGAGAATACGACTCCCAAAATGCTGCTGCTCCTTGTCTGTGGAACAGCCCTGCCCAAGACAGGGAATGAGCAAGTGCGGAAGTGAGTGCGTGAGCACGTGAACAGCACCTCCTGGGAGTCTTTGGCTTTGGTTGCTAGCAAAGTCTAAAGAGCAAAGTCCATCACATTTCCACCAGAATTCCAGCAATGTGTGTGTGTGTGTGTGTGTGTGTGTGTGTGTGTGTGTACGTGTGTGTGTGTGCAGCCTGAGGAGATCATGGTGTTTGCACTCAATGGATTGCAGTGAGAAATTGTTTAGGGAAGACTCAGGCCCCACCCACAACATACTGCTACATGAACTCGGCTGACCCTTCAAAATGCATCTTCAGAAACATATTGGAAATCAATCAGCTGATGTTCATTGACCGCCCCCCCACCCCCACCCAGGTAAATAACTCCAAAGACCAGGCAGCAAAACCAAGGTGAAATGACACTTATCCACTAGCCTCTGAAAATGAGTGACACCTTTGGGACAGTTCTGTTTCTGAGATCTTTACCACAATGATAAGACAAGTACTGATAGCAGCTACATTCATTGAAAGTCTGCTCTCATTCTCTCATTTGATGCAGACGACCCTATTAGGGAGGGAGGATTATTCCAACTTTACTGAGGAGAAAACTAAGGATCGGGGAGGCAAACGCCTTCTCACCAACAGCTTGTCACTGGTGGAGATGGGTGTCAACCTGGTCCCGTCTCGCTGGTCCTGAGCTTTTATCAGTGTTAAACGCTGCTTAAAAGCAAAAAAGTAAATAAAATGCTTCGAGCTCTTCCTCATTTACAAACTTGATGTTTCCAGCTCAATGAAATAAACATCTTAATCATGGAATGAGGGAGAAAGCAGCTCTAAAAATTAAGTCACAGAAAAAAAACTAATTTATAGATATGGATATATCAAGCAACTGAACGTTCTATGCAACCGTGGCAAAAATAATAATAATAATAATAATTGGCAAACAAAATGCACACCCACAACCCCCTCTAGATGCTCCACCTTCGGGAACGAACTGGAAAAGTGCACAGAGCTTCCCTGTGTTTATCCAAGGGTTAACAGCCGGCTGGTGACACAGATTAATAAAAGGGTGTCAGCCTGGCCCTCACTCAGTCCAGGGGCAATTCAACTGGCCTGCCTCCTAGATGGAGATCAGCAGCAGCAGTGTCTGTACATTGAAACACAAAACTACCCAACTAGAATTTTCCCTTGGTCGTTGCTAAGGCTGTCTGAACTCCCAGAAGAAGATGCACTCTCCCTCTCAGCCTTCTCAGTGGCCTGGCCTCTTCACAATGGCCTCCACGGGAGGCCAGCCTCTCCCCAGGATGAGTCAAAGAGCCAGATTCCAGGTCTAAATCGGTCCCAAGGAATGGAACGGCTGGAAATCATTCATTCTTGAGATCCGGAAGCAAATTATTTTATTGATGGTGGTATTTGGAGATCACATACGAGAATTAAGGGACTGTATCTGAGTGGCATCACCAAGCAGGAGGAGAAAAAAAAGTTCTCTTCAGGGCAGAGCCAAGACCACATGCACGGTGTGGTGGTTTGCACTCAGGTTTGCACCGAGGCCGAGCCAGCAGCCCCTGACACCACAGCCTCACCAGATGCAGCACCAGTAAGCCTTCTGTCTGCCACGTCAGGCCAGGGGCAGGACAGGTTGCTGGCATCAGCCAGATCAAAGGGAAGAACATCAAGACGCAGCTGGGTCTCCAGCAAGCAGAGTTTTGAATATGGTACACACTCTAATATCTGGAATATATTACTTGACCTCATCAGCCAACCATGGCTTAAGAACAAACAGGCCAACCGACAAGGCGTGCTCATCCCCTCAGACACGCCAAGCCGTCGTCTCTGGCCAGATCGTGGTCGGGGGAAGGCCCAGCAGATGACCAGGCCTTGGCGCAGCCTGTCATTTGTCACATATTTAGAAAGCCATTGCCTCTTCCTCAGAGTGGCAGCCAGTATTAAAGGGGAGACTGTGACCCGAGAGCCCTTCACCAATACGTTTTTACAAGATGCAAAATGTCCATCCGTTTGCCTGTGTCCTTGTGCCCCTGCAATCTGTTAGATGGGACTGCACAGGCAACAGAAACTCCAGGGCCCCCACCCACCCACCAAACTTTCACGACAACTCTTCAGCATGCTTTTGGAATGAGTCTGCACACCAAGGGTGAAAGAGCTGCAGAGAGGGAGTCGTGGCGGGAGAGAAAGCAAAACAAAGCAAAACAAAAACCACAGAGAAAATAAATCTTAACTTGTCAAATCAATGATCTCAGAAAAGAATTGCAGATGGAGCGTCTGGCTTTTTGCTTAAGAAACGGTACATCCAGAATCATCCGTGGGAGAGCTCCAGGCTGGCAGTGGCTTCAGGCCGCTCAGAGAGGGTGAGCGGCTCTGCCCAGCCCAGCACAGAGGCTGCCCCGCAAGCAGAGGAACTGCCCTGCCAAAGGGTTCCGGCCTTTCATGTGGGCCGGGGGCCTGCTCCTTGCCCTCCCTAGTCCCTGCACGACCACCTCTCCACCTTTGGAACTCTTCTTGGGCTCTCAGAAGGAGAATAGCTACCCACCTGCCCACCCTGCCCCTCTCTGGAGTACAAACATTTGTGAATAAAGTTTCTCAGATGTTCTCTGCTCATTGCAGATTTAAGGTGGCTGTGGGGGCTGCTCAGCCTGTAGACCACAACCCCAAGCCAAGCTGGGGGCCCTGGCCGAGCCAGCAAAGCAGAGCAAGCACCTCAGCGGTGATCTCCGGGAGATCCTCCCAACTGTGAGATTCCATAGGCTCAGCAGAACCCCAGGAGCTCTGTAACCACTTGTTGAGCTTTGCTGACATGACCTTCGTAGACTTTAAATAGAGAACTTAAAAAACAAAATACAAATTATTTATGCCTCTTCTTTCTTCCTTTAGCCAGTAAGGGAGACGTGTTTCTAGACGCTCTGGGAGATCTCGGATGATTCGAAGGGATTCCATGTTGTGTGGACACTAGGTGGGCTACACTCTGTTTGCTGGCGGTGTCACTGATACAGAGCTTCCTCATATTTCCTCACTCTTGGGAACAAAGTGACAGCAGTGCCTGTGTTCTCAAAGCACCCAAGTTCAGTTTACCTTCTTAAATGCTATTTTAAATACAAGAGTATCATTAAGATGAGTGGTTTGGTTCACAGTCCTCTCTGAAGACCCTACGGGGAGGCAGAGACACAAGCAAGCTTCAGCACACTCAGTACTCTCATTGTCCACATTGCTGAGATAACGGTGAGGGTCCCCCTTGATTGGCTTGTTAAGGGACAGTGTACTCAGGGTACACAGACACCAGGGCCTGGCATGGGATGAGCACCCAACAGTGGCCACTTAACGTGTGGACATTGTGGTCACCCCTGCGGACCTCCACGGTGCCCCGATCCTCCCCCACCCCTCTGCCGGATGCCTGATACGTTTGTGGAAGAACCTCTTGCTTCTCCTTGTGCACACGACGGGCGTCAGTGTCCTCTGAATTAATGCAAACTCTTGAGGGCCCTAAAGCCTAGCCCTTCCCTGAACCCAAACCCCATTAAAATCTATGGGAATTATGTGGGAATCTCAGACACACGAGTGGGAGCATCGTGATGACTAAGGCTGCGCGGGCATTTCTGTGATGCAGCTTGGGCTGACAGAATCCATGGGTCCACTTTGACAATTTAAACTGAGCTGCTTCGTGTGTGTGTGTGTGTGTTTGTGTGTGTGTGTGTGTGCGTGCGTGTGTGCGTGTGTAACTGGTAACAGTGCAGCAACGGAGAAAGATGAAAAAATTGTGAAAGGGGCTGAGGGTTCCAAGGAGACGGAAAAGCTGACGTGTACTGTGGGGCAGTGGTGACGCCAGTCTGGGCTGGACAATCAGTCTAGAAAAGGGGAGGCCAAGCACACATTCACCAGGAGAAAAAGCCACCTTGGTGTTCAAACACCGGACTTGGTAATCAAGGTGACTCAGGTGATCAGAGCTTTAAGGCCTTGACAGAAAACCTTAAGGTCTATGATGATCATTTCTTCTGGGTCAGAACCGCCCTGACGTTCTTATCATAAGCCAGAGACTGGGAAGAGATGGGCAGAGGTGGGGGCACCTATCAGCCCATGTACGTGCCTGCGTCTCTTCGGCCTCCTAGGTGTCCGCATCACCTTCAGCTACCCCCCACCTGGAGGCCCCTTCCCACCTCCAAGGGGGCTCTCCCTGCCCCCTACAAGCCCACAAGCCTTGTGAGTCCAGCTCGTATCGGAGGGGGCCGGCTGTGGGTCAGGGGAGACAGCTGGTAGCACCACAGAGATTGAGTGTGGGAGCTCTTGAACAGACTGGATGGGTCCCAGCTTTAGACCCACCACCTGGCCCTCTCTGCTCCTCAGATTCCCCTTCGGAACCTCAGCATAAATACAGCACTTGCCCTCATAGGATGACTACAAAGAGGAAGCGAGGAAAACACTTCAAAAGAAATGCTGACCACACAGTATAAACCAGTTGCCATCAAGTCCATTCCAACTCATGGCAACTCCGTGTGTCCCAGAGGAGAACTGCGTTTCACAGGGTTTCAAAGGCTGGTTTTGCAGAAGTTGACCGCCAGGCCTTTTTCCCACGTCACACTGTGAGTCTCCCCAAACAGGGTCACTGTCAGTATCCTGCCAGCAAGGTGTACAGCACTCAGTGGGAATGGTCACTTTCCGCTTCCTGGTTTGTTCTGTCACAGTCAGGGTGGCCCCAAAACATAACTCTTGCTCATGGGTTTCTGCTCAGGGTACACTTGATACAGAAGCCGAAAGGGCTGTTGGCCCCGGGGCCGTGGCTCCAGGCCTGCCCACCCACCTTCTCCTCCCCTGAAGAAGCGCTCCCTCCCCGTCTGGCAGGAGCCTGGGTCTCCAGGTGCCAAGGGACACCCTGGCACTTCTGCTTCTCCATCTACCTGTGTGACCTTGAACAGGTATCCGCATCAGGGACAGGAGAGCTGAAGCTGCTCTCCTGTCCCCTTCAAGGTGCCCATGGCATGAGAAAGGTATGGAAATGGGTCTAGTTCTCCCCCCACCCCTTTTGGCACTATCTGGAGGTATTTTTAATTGTCCCAACTTGAGTGTGCCCCTGGCAACCAGTAGGTGGAAACTGGGATACTGCTAAGCATCCTACAGTGCTTGGAATGGACCCCCACAACAAAGAATGACTCAGCCCCACATGTCCGCGGTGGCACTATTGACAAGCCTTGGTCTAGACAAGCAGTGCCCAGAGTAGGCTGGTAAGTTCCATCAGAGGCTGATCTGGTAAGTTCCATCAAAAATCCCTACCTGATTATTGCTTATTATAGTGAATAATTCCAACCTCCAGCAGGCTCAAAGGCTGTGAAAACCTGATACTGTGATGCCCTTTGTCATAGCAAAACCCCAACGCAAGAAAAAGAAAAAATGCACAAGAATTTTTGACAAGGAAAGCTGAGAGGGCCCTCAAACAGCTAATCCAGCCTTGGTCACCCCCCTCCTCCCCCCGCCCCACACACAGCCCATGGCCGACAACCAGCACGAGTCTGCTGAGGGCATTAACAGGCCAGAGAAGGCTCCCACCACCCTACCCAAGGCACAGCCTGGGCCCCAGCCAGGGGGCCTGTGGAAGGGCAAGGACTCCTGAGCTGAATCCCATCCATGCCTGCCTTCCTGTGGGAAAATAGGAGGCCCCAGCAGACGCGGCCTGTCCTCACCAGGATCTGAATCCTGAGTGTATATGGCCACCCCCCTCACTTTCGGGTTCTCTCTGCTGCTTTCAGCACTGACCCCCCGACCCAGGCTTCACGCGCACCAACTCACGGACCTCTCCTGTGCAACAGGGTCACACGTGAATCATCACACGTGAATCACGACAGAACAGGTACCTTCCACAGACACCACCAATCCCCCAGTGTGAGTGTGTGTTCCTATGTGCACATACAGGTACCTGTGTACATGGATGGAAACAGATGCATACACACATACACGAGTACATGGATGTATACATGTACACACACATATGTACACACAGGTACACACACACCCCACCATCATCACCAATGAGACCCCCAGGGGACACTCTGTCGCTTACTTGGCTCAATCTGACCTCACATACTATGTGTCCACCCCATCAAGAACACTTAATACTACCATGGAGAACATCATGCTGGCCCAAAGAATCTTGATCTGAACAACCAGTCCCCGCCCTTGACTGAAGGCCTCCATGCCAGAAAATCCCACTAGGGGCCACCTAAAACATGCAGAGCCCCCCGGCCCCACCTTCCCCTCCAGCCTGTACCGCCCGGTTGCCCCTGCAGTGGGGCTCCCCGGGGGCCCACCAGTGTGCAAGGGTAGGTGTGGATCCCCAGGGAAGCTCCACACACGAGCCCCACTCGCAGACAGCTTCACCCACAGGCATGAACTCGGGCCTTGCTTCTGAACTCTAAAATCCAGCCTTACTGTCCTGACACCTGAGAGGAGGCATCCTACCACCTGACCAGCAGACTAAGCCAGAATCTAAGCCCTCACCTGGAGACAGGACAGGGGCAGCCCCTGGGCACTCAACGCAGCTCCACGGCCCATGGGACACCCCAAGGGGGGACCCCGTCCTCGGCACAGACACAGCTGACCTGCAGAAAGCTCTCCATGTTTTCAACTCATGGCAAATCTCACTTTAAATAATGTTGAGAACAAAATACAAGCTGATATTTCAGCTTACTTAAAAGGCTTATTAAAAACACTAAATCCAGCGGAGTTAAAAAGCTGTAATTGTCCTCATTCAAACGGGAAAAATAAATCTATTTGCTCTCTCCTTTTATGATACTCTTCCAAAAAAAGAGAAAAAGTTCATCTATATTCTCATGAGCGTCACTGCTGCCTTTTTTGTTGTTGTTTCTTCCCCATTCAAGGCACTCTAGAAACACCTGTGCCATTCACAGGCAACTTTTGAGCAAAAGGCAGCCACGTCTGAGGAAGGCTGGTTTCACTCTGATTTCCTTGCTCTAGAGATGAGCTTGTCTTGTGCAAAAGGAAGATGGCGTTCTTTTGAACGGGCTTGTGGGTTTTATAGGTCTGAGTTGACGGAAATGTCTTCGGCCACCTCGGGCGGAGTGGACGAGCTGATGGGTCAGCTTCTGGGAGCTCAGGAGCCAGTGATTCCCTGTGTCAGCACCGCCTCCAGCAGCTGACAAGCAACCATGGGTAGCAGGGCCACACCTCCAGCCTGGTCCCCGTCTTCTCCCACAGTGGAGATACTGGCCTCCAGCTTGGGTCACGGCAGCGTAACAGTCGCTCCCCGCCTTGCCTGAGACTTCTGCGAAGACAGCCCTAGCCAGCGCTGAAGTTGCTGAGCTGTGAGGACCTAGAGCCTGCTCAGAAGTTCAACACTCCAGGCCCAGGACGAGAGGGGTTTTCAGAGCGCTGGTCCAGCAGAATGCAAATGTATTGAAAGCCTTTTCTCCAGGTTTTCCATAACTGCCATTTATGTCTCCAGGAACTGTTTAACTGAACCCAGTTGAGGGTGGAAGCATTTTAGAGACTTTCTCTGCAGATGACAGACGAGGTACTAACCTTTTTACATAGGCCCAGATGTTAAGTTCCTTTTCATCACGTCTATGCAAATTTCATTTGAACAGTAAATCAAAAGAAATCTTAAATCATTGTGCACTATTTAAAAATTAACACTAAATCAACACTACATCCAGTTTAGTTGCAGTGATATTAACATAAAGTCACAGTCAGGGGACAAAAGGGAGGAAGCAGATGTCATGATACTTTCTTCCATGCCTGGACCTTGTCAGATCCAAATTATCAGTGCCTGGTCCCCGCCCTATTCACGTTTTCCCAGATTCAGGGAATTATGGAAATCAAAGCCTTCTAAAAGTTTCCCAAACTTTGGAAAAACAAGGCTTTTAAGACAGGGTCCTACCATCAACGACGGCATCCAGACTGTGGCACCGGGCAAGCTCCAAGGCAGGCCTGATGGCAGGACTTGGGGTGGTTCAGGCACTCCTTAGTGGAGGAAAGTGAATTCCTGGGGCTCTGCTCTGCATTTGTCGAGGAGCTGGGCTCAGGGCTATCATTACCAAGCAAATCAGCCAGGCGGTTAATGGTGAATCAGGAGACATTTGCACTCTGCTATCAGGTGACATCATAACTAAAGCAGCCTACAGCCAGAAGCCTGAGGCTCCCCGAGAGCTGAGGCCAGAGGGCTGCTAGGGGCGCCCTCCTGCGACTCCCCAGGCTGAACGCACAGTCTCCTGCCCCTACCAGACAGGGTGGTGCACCCAGCCCCCATCAAGTTCCCCAGGCTGGCCCACCAAGAAGGAACCCTGTAACACTTTTCCCCTAAAGCAAGTCGACTTTTCCCCCAAGGTTCTGAACGCTCTGAATAATAAGAGTGTGTGTATTTTTAATAGAAACTGGGGTTCTGTGAAACCACTCTCTTCACCTGACAAAGATTGGTATTTTCTGAATTTTCACGTTTGGCTCCAGAATTTACGGCATAGCCATGAGAGTTGTCAATCTTTATGTGACCCGCGGTCTGTAGCAAGCAGCCCCTCCACGGTCTCCTTCCAGCGACGGAAGTAGATGATGCCGGGGAAAGGACCGCGCTACAGGAGAAGCCTTTTCTGCTTCTGTTTTGGTGGCTTTTCTTTCTTTTTAAAGCACAGCCTGTCACACACGCGCGCGCGCATACACACACGCACACGCGCGCAAACACACACACACACACACACACACACACACACACGGCCAGAGACACAAACCTTAGAATAATAGGGGAGGCATTTGGCGAGAAGCTGCATCCGCCGCGCGGCGCGAAGAGCAAGGAGCCCTGCTTGCTCGCCGCTTTCCCCTCCAAGGCGGCGGCGGAGACCAACTACCCGTTCCGGACCCGAGATGCCCAAGTCCACCGCGCCCCAGAGATTGCCTCCCGAGTCTCGCTACAGGTACACGCGTGGCCCAAACACCTCACCTGGCCCGAAAAGTCGGGAGACACAGAAAAAAAAAAAGTTGTGCGAGCAGCCAAGCAGGCAGCCTGGGCTCCCGCGGCTGCAGCCCGGGAGCCATCCTCCCTGGCCCGGAGGCCGGCCCGGCCGCGCGCGGATCCCAGTCGCCTCGCTCGCCGCCTTTGCGCCCTAACCCCAGGGCGCGCCGAGGCCACGGCAGGGCACTTACTTGGCACTAGCTTCTGAGCGTGCAGGTCGTCGCGGTTTTCAAACAAGTTTCAGGGAGGAAGAAGGAGGCCAAAAAAAAAAAAAAAAAAAAATCCAATTATGCAAATGAGCTCCGGACTGGGTGGCGCACGTTGGATCTGGCGCCGCTACCGTACGAGTTCTCCGAGCAGCCCCCGGCCGGGCAGATTTATGGAGGCGCGTCACCGCTACGCCAGGTCCCGCCGCCAGAGCATCTCGAAGTTAATTAAAGCGGTAATGTCCACTGTCCCGGCGACCCTCGGTGCGCAGGTTTACAGTTTCACCATCAAACCCGACCCCGCGGGGGCGGGGGCGCTCTCTCCCACGCCTCTCTTCCTTCCCACTCTGCTCCCCCCTTTTCCTCTCCCTTTCTCGCCCCCCTTGTTCCTCTCGTTAGTCTCTTTAAGTCACCAGCCTTCCACTCCGCGAACAATGAACAAAGATGTAAGCGACTGGAAGGATGGCCCCCTCCACCCGGCGGCGAGCAGAGCCGGTCTTAAAGTCAAAAATCCAATTGCTAATATCAAACTGGAAAGAAAACAGCGGGTTCCCGGTCTAACCTCCCACCCCCCAACACACACTCTCACGCACGCACAGACCACCCCAAGTTCACCTAAGCCCTGGCTGGGGGCGAGGGCGCCAAGGCCGAGGGGCGCGGGGCTGCCCAACCGGCCAGGGACACTGGGGACCGGGGTGGCGCGGCGCGGCGCGGCGCGGCGCGCACTCGGGCCACGCTCGCTTCCCGCGCCCCTCCCCTGCTGCCCCAGCAGCCCCCTCCCGCGTCTACCCCGGCCAGCGGGGCCTGGCCGCCCGCTCCAGCTGCCGGGCGGCCGGATGCGCTCTGCAAACGCGGCCCCTGTCGGATTCCTGCTAAACTGCACCGCGGCCGATGAAGGCGCAGGAGACACCGGCTGCCGGCACGGCGCGCGCTAACCCGCCGGGCCCCTCGCCCCTAGCCCCGGGCCGCGGAGCCGCCGACTGTCCCCCGCGCGCACGCCGGCGCCCCAGCCCGCGCCCCGAGATGCGCCAGGCACCCCAGCGCGGCAGGCCAGAACGACGCGCAGCCGCCGTGTTTTCTGCTAAAGTGAAAACGAAGGCGGCTGACAAATCACGTCTCCACCGAGTCACCCGTTAGACATAACAATATCCGGCAAACAAAACCCGGCCACGGCTGAGGCCGGCGCCGGGGTCTGGGACCCCGCCCTGGCCCTCTGCGCCCTCCAGCCCACTGCTGCTGTCCCCGCCAGCCCCAACACCTCCCCCGAAGCGATCGTCCAGGTCCACTACCTAACTCGGGGGTCGTATACTGGTTCGCCCAGAGGCGGACAGTAGGATCGACTCACAACGCAGAAGTGAAAGAGGGGGGTGCTAAACTTTCCACCTGTCCCCAAAGAGATCCCTGTGGAGTTTCCTCCCAGAGTTCAGAGGAGGGGGCCTAGCTCTGCCCCTGACCCACCTCCCCCCGCCCCCCTCGGCTTCCTTTTTTCTAACTTTCCGGCGCCTGCGTTTCCACCTTCTCTCACTTCGCATCCGTCCATCTATATAGAGATATCTGTATTTTAAATTATTTGCAAAATGGCAACAGATGGGCGCGTCGAGATCTGGACACTTTCCTACTCATCATCAAAGAAATGCTTCCCCCCCCCCTTCTTTTTTCTTTCTTTTTTGCCTAAAATACATCCTGAGTCGCGCCTCCGCCTGTTTTCTTCAATTCTTCATCTCCGAAAAATAATGTCTTGAATCAAACAGAAACGTTTATCAGCAGAAACATCGTTCTCTCCCTAGTCCTACATCTGGGCTGGGGGAGGGGTGTCCAGCCCTGCGATTGCACTCTCCTAGACGCCCCCAGACCTCTCCGTCTTCCCAGCCTTCCAGAGCTCCCCACGCGGCACTTCTCGCTCTGATTGGCCTCACTTCTCAGCGAGGACGGGCCGGCAGCTGGGTTCCTTCCTTAACCTGTTAGGTTTTTGTTTGTTTGTTTGTGTTTTTAATCCTTGGGGCCCGCTTGGCCTCAGGGCCTAGGCTGGGCCAGGGCTGGCGCTTTGGGCCCCACCCAAGCTT
This sequence comes from Heterohyrax brucei, assembly GCA_028571685.1. Lineage (NCBI taxonomy): Eukaryota > Metazoa > Chordata > Mammalia > Hyracoidea > Procaviidae > Heterohyrax > Heterohyrax brucei. The sequence goes on from CM053161.1 coordinate 77,298,456, forward strand.
GCAGACACCACCGCGTGCGTGGGGTCGCAGGTTCGGACCCCGGCTCCCCGGCCCAGCCGAGTGCCCGGCCTCGGCCTCACCAGCTCCCGGGGGACGGGGGGGCGGCACTGGAGGCCGGCGACAACACAAAATGGCAGGTCCCAGCGGCCCTCGGCGCCCGCAAGTTATATACACCGTAAGCTTCGACTAACTTTGATTTAGAAAAAGACACGGCTACAAATTACCCTCCGGGTCCCCGGCGGCGGGGCCCGCATCCCGCAGCGAGCCGCCGGGGTAAATGGCAGCCAGGGGAGGCCGAGTCCCCAGCAGAGCCACCGGGGAAAGTCACTTGGGCAGAAGTTTCCGCGACCCCGGCCCCCGCGGCGGCCGCTCCCCCAGGCCCTGCCAAAGTTTCCCGGGGCCTGCGAGAGCCCGGCGGCCGCGCGGGGGGCGCAGGGGGCCGAGCCTGCTCCGCGGCCCCCGTGCGCCCCGCGCCCAGCCCCGCGCCTGCTTTTCAAAGTAACGGTCCCGGGACCGCGGGCGGGGGAGGCGGCCCGGCGCGGGGCCCGCTCGTCGCCGAAGTTCCCGAGCGCCATTCGGTGCCCCGGCGCCGCCGCCGCCGCTTCCTCGGCTGCCCTTCTCTTCTTCCTCCCGCTGACAGCTTCTCTCGCCAACGTCACAGCCACGGATATTTAATTAGACCGTATTTTTTAATCGTGATGGGGCGACAAGCAGCCGGGCGGCAGGCCTGGCCGAGATGGGAGGGGGAGGGGGCCACGCCAAGAGTCCAAACTCACTTTGCCGCCCCCTGGGCGCCGGGGCCGCCCCCCACCCGCCGCGCCCCCGGGCGCGCGCCCCCCTCGCCGCGCCGCGCCCCGCGATCCCCCCACCACCACCTTTGTTTTCCTTACCTTAAACATTGAAACGCGGGCGTCGGGAGCAAACTCGGGCACGTAAACGGAGCGTTGTAAAAGATTGTGTTCAATGAATAATGAAACATGTCCACATGATTGACTTGATCATTTTCCGGGGCTGAGGGGGGACGGGCGCCCTGCTCCAGCGCCTCGCTCGCCCACTCGGCAGAGCCCTGCGAACTGTTCCCGGCCCAGCCGGGGCAGGGCGGGCTCGGTTTTCATCTGCCTCTTTGCAGAGTCGCCGGGTTCATTGATACTCATCACCCAGCCCCGGCAGACAGCCCCGTCCCCGGCTCGGCCTCCCCCTATCTGGTAGGTGAAATGCATTGTACCATTAAAATCGCTCTCCATTGTCGCCCTGGCATAATTCACAGCAACTAGATAGGTCTTGCGGCATTTAGCTTTGATGAGCCAGAGACTGAACCCTTGATATAATAATCTACAAAGAATGGTGTGTGATCGTCCATTTTTTCTCTCTGTCTAGCAACTAAGAAACCATTTAACACGGCGCAGCTTGCTTCTGACCTTGAGCTCATGTAAACACACTTATTAAAATCTATCTATTCTCCGAGAGCTACATTCTGATTGTCAGACTCGTTACTGAGACATATATCAGCCCCTTCGCCTGTCACTACTTTGCATTCCTGCCTTTGACTAAAGAATTTTTTATCCAGCCGAGAGAGAGAGAGAGAGAGATTGCCACGGAGAGAGGGGAGAGAGAAGCGGGAGAGGGGAGAGGGGAACGCGTAATTCTTACCTGCTCCTGAAACTATGGAAAGTCTGTTTCTTTTCTGGGGGGAGAAAAAAAAAAAGAAACTCCCGGGTGAATCTCGGTGGACCGCGGGGCGCGGAGAATCAGTCACAGCCCGGGCGTTTAAAGGAGTCATCAGTGATCAAATGACGTTGATCCGCGCTGTAACCTTGTGGCGTATTTAATGTAAATAAGGCAGTTATGTTGCCAATCGCGCGGCGATACAGACGCCGAGAGGACCTCAGCCTCGCCTCCCGCGCCTGCCGGAGAGGCGACTTTATTTACAGATACTATTTAGGAGATCATGATAATTCTAAAACAATAGTAGTGCCAAATGATTATGAAAATATGATTTTAATTAATCACGTAGTAGGCAAGGAAATTAGCATACGGTAATTAAACTTCAAGAAAAACGTCACGCAGGTTCTCTGCCTTATGCGTCCGGCATAATCTTCTCGCGGTGGGCGCCAGGACTTAATTATCCAACCAAATAACTTTTTTAAGGCAACTTTGCAAGGTGGGTCCTGGAGGCAAACGTTTTGTTTAAATAAAATAAAATAAAATCACAAGCTGAGGTAACGGGGTAGGGAGGAGAACGGTGCTGGAGGTTGGGTCTCTGGGAAGCGAGGAAGAGGGGAAGAAGGAGAAAAAGCTGAATAATGCAGTTATGGATTCTCTGTCCTGGAGTTGACAGAAGCTGCTGCCTCAAAAGCCTCTTTGTTATGGGATTATATAATGCTCCTGGTGTCATTATGGCGGGGGGGGGGGGAGAAGATTCAGTAATAATAATAATAAAAGAAGTATCCAGACACCAGTGAGGAGCTTGTTTTAAAGAAAAGGCTGGCATGTGACATGGGGGCACGTTAATGGCAGAAAGGCAGAATCCCAGAGAGTTGGCAAATAGAAAAGGAGATAGAAAGGAAGGAGGGAGACGGGGACAGGCCTGCGCTGTGCCCGACTGAGAAGCGATGGAGAGGGATTGATTGTTTAGAACGCCAAGCCACAGGGCCACTTAAAACATTGATTCAGGTAGGACTTGTTCCAGCCTGTCGGAACTGCTTTCCCCCAAGATGACTGGCGGGTACCACAATACATAAACAGCAAAGACACAGAAAAAGCACGGCACACTATCCGTGATCCTCACCCCCTCCTGCGGAAGGAACCGCTCAGCTGCAAAGCACCCAAGAGATAGGCTCAGGGCAGAAAACTTGGCACTGAGAGGTGCGACAGGGAGGGGGCCCGCTGCGGGGAAAGCATCCTAGGCGACCCAGCAGCCTGGGGCACTGCGGCCTTGGTTTTCCTCTGCCGGTGGTCCGCTCCCCAGGCGCATCTTGACGGGTTGGGGTGGATACCCGGCCTGGTCACCGTGCCTGCACCCTGGGACTCTACCCTAGAGAACCCAGCTGTTTCTCTCTCTGTGTATGTCTCTTTCTCTAGGTATTTGGGGCAGTAGGGAGTTTTCCTCAACCAGCTAGTTTTGTGCGATTCTCTAAGTCCGCTGAAATCTCCCCAGTGATAATTTTTTTGGAAAAAACTTCCTCCCCCCCCAAAAAAGTTTAGGGATTCCTTCCGTATTTTCCAGTTTGATGTGTCTGAAATTCTCTTTGAACAAATTCCAACATGCAAGGTTTTTTTTTCCCCTTGTATAGAAATTAGCATCGCAATCGCATCAATGATAGCACTATCTCTATGGGAATGATAGCCCTACCAGCGGGGTGTGCTTTATTTCAATTCTTCGTGGATCAACTGATTAAACTATGTAGTCTTTTGAACTTGTTATTGTAAGTCAAGTGATTCTTTATAACTGACAGCTCGGACAAAGAGGCGAGCAGGGCCGAGCAGGTCAAAAGGAAGTGGCCATATGGACTTGGAGAAAAGGCACTTTCTGCCCCAGAGAAAGGGGTGGCAGTTTCCTTTTAACCCTCCAGCCGTCGGCCCCTCCAGGGCCCTGGGAAGCACACAGCTGGAACCAGAGTCCTGGCATCGCTCGAGGCCCTGGGCAGGGCTCAGAGGGGATGGGCTGGGGCCGCGGCTGCCTGACCCCCAGGGCGTCCCTCCCTGCATCTGAGGACATGCGTCTCGCTGAAGCCCGCGCTCTGGGCGGCCGGCGGGACTTGGGCTGGTGCGCACCACTGCTCGGGGCCTACGAGGCTGTGTGTGCCCCGGCCGGCGGGCGGGGACAGCGGGGCCGTGACTGTCCTTGACCCGGCGGACGCGCTCAGGGGCCTGAGCCCAGCAGACGCCACGGGCAGAGGGTCTGCCAGCGCCCCCTGTCGGCGCTCGAGAGCTCTGCGTCCCCGACGACCGGCGCAGGTCCCGGGGGGCTGTAGGTGCTGAGGGGTGGGAGTAAGGGCTGGAGCCTGGACAATTGCTGGAGGCATGTCCTACTTGGGAAGGTGACACTTGGCTCCTACCTGCGTCCCACTAGAGGAGGGCGTTTCCCCATAGACCTCTCCCACCCACCAACTCCATCCCACCCAACTCCTGTGGTTTGTGGCCACTGCCGCACTCCATGGCTCGGGTCCTTTGCCTTTTGGCCCGATTTCTTGGCTTCTCCACCCCACTTTCCCCAACTCTGACCCTGGGCCAAAGACCCACTGAAGACCTGCCGCCACTCTCCAAGTACTTCTCTGTTCCGCTGTCGGCCGGGCGCCTCCTGTCTAATCCGCGGCTGCAAAAAGCACCCAAGTCTATCAGGGAGTCCTACCCCACCAGCCGCCACAGTCCTGATGGGCCTCCGCTGCAGGCCCACTGCCCTTGGGTGGATTCAGACTCTCAGTGACCCTCTAGGACAGAGTAGAACTGCCCCATAGGGTTTCCCAGGCTGAGTCCCAGTCTACTCAACCACAGTGGGTTTGGTTTGTAGATAGATGTTTAGGAAAGCCAGTTGCCACCTTTTCTTCAGGTCAGCAGCCCAGCTGCTTCCACACTGGCCACCAGGACTCCGTATGGTAGCCCCAGCCTTTGGATTTCCTGAGTCTGATGAAAGCCATTCAGCACCATCTGTGCTGGCCATCAGGTGAGTGGTAGCTGGGAATGAACGTCATGATGGAGGAATCAGCTCTTCGGTGATGCCTAGCCCAGCTCTGAAGCCAGGCCTGGGAGGAGGCATGCTGTGTCTGGAATACAGAACCACAGAGTACAGTAGAACTGACCTCCATGGGGTCTTCAAGGCTGTGACATTCCAACAGCAGGTCACCAGGCCTTTCTTCCCAGGTGCTGCTGGGTGGTTTCACTTTGCCAACTTTTGTTAGTGTCACATGCCCACTTGTGCCCCCCAGGGGACTGTCAGAGTCCTTTCAATTGCCCTTGTAATAAGCATCTGGCTTCTCCAGGTTACTGCTTGGAAAGTAATCCCCCTGGATGATGGGTTCATCCCGGCCCCTCCAGTTGGATTCTCAAAAACGACTGTGATTCGGGAAATGCCCCTACCACTGCTTTGGAGTCCCACTTCCTGTCACAGCAGCCTTACTTTTCACTTCTTCGTTGTCCTTGTCCCCTGACTCTCTTCTGCTCCTCATAACTCTGCCTCTCCCACAGTATCAGCAGGTTTTAAAAAAAATAGTGAAGGCCCACGGAGGAAGGCATCCTGAGAGGGTTGCTTGAGCTCTGGAGTGGACGGGTGGTCTGGGGTCGCTTGTGAGTGCAGGACACCCTCCCCCTCTAGCCCAGACCTCAGCTCCCTCCCCACACGGTCTGGTGCCTGTCAGCCTCCTGTGACCACTGGGAGTCAGAGGTTCTGGGAAGAGGGTGGCACCCTCAGGGTGTTCAAGCAGAAGAGAACTACAGACGGCACATGTCAGGTGGGGAGTTGGTCAAGATGCTTTTGGGGACCCACCTGGCTCCTTGATTTCTGGTGGCTTTAAAGGCCATCGTTAGTCAGCCCGGGTCCACCTGGGCTCCCACGGTGATGTTTCCTTCCCTTGAGTGAAGGCTTCCTCTGCCACTGAGGCCCGCAGTCTCTCCAGACAGAGGCTAAGGAGAAGGCTTCTCACTCATGAACATCGAAGTACGAACTGGCTTTCCAACTTCCCTGATGGCAGGATTAGGAGGCCGTGCCTTCAGAGTGGAAGAAATTGGGGAAAACCTGACCTACTTGGCTATTCTGCCACGAACTCCTGGTCCCTGGCCATGGAAGCTCCTGGGAGAAAGCCAGTCAGGCTTTCCCTCCCTCCACCATCCCCTTTAATTAGAATGAATGGCCCAGAGTGCACTGTCCCACAAGCCCCCCAAAGGCCCTACAGCATTTCTGGCATTTCTAACATAAAGAATGTACTGGAAGTCAGCATAGTAACATCTGTTGCCCCCACAACACCCCTGATTTCCAGCAACACCCCCTGCATTTTCCCCACCCCACTCCATCCCTGGAAATCTGGGGGGGGGGTCCTGTCTCGTGTTCTGGCCAATCAGTGCATGGTAGCTCTCTAAAACTATGATTGGCTCAGACATGGGCATGTGACCTAAGCTGGCCCAATCAAAATGAAACTCGGAATTTTATTTTGAATATGGGCCAAGTGGAGAGGCTGAATGGCTAGCTCAGTGTAATACTCATCCTCACTCCAAGAGGGGAGGCAGAGAGCTGGCAAAGGCCACCAAGACAGTGAGGATGGTGACAACACAGGAGATAGCAGAGTGGAGAAACAGGGAAATGTCCCTGTTTGTGGTGTCTGATCCCTAAACCCAACTACACCTGCAGCCAGCCCCAGGAAACACCTTCAGGTTTGAGCCAATCAGTCTTCTTTGTTGACCCAGTTTGGTTTTCTCAAGTTTCCTGTCCCTTGCTACAAAAGGCACGCTCCTGCCTTCACAACTTGACAGAAGCAGGAATGCCAGGGACCAGAGAGTTCAAACACGAGGCTGGTCCCAGCACAAGTGTGACCCCAATGCCAAGCTTGTCTCCCAGTACCTTTCTCAGTGAGCCAGCAGCTGAAGGATGTGCCAGGATTCTCAAGGGCAAGAAGTACAGTGCACAGATAACAGGGGTGTCACAGAAGCCAGAGATCAGCCTTAGAGCTACAAGGGGGTCTTGCTTTGCATAATAAATAACCAAGAAAAGAAATTTGTAAACTAAATTGTTGCAAACTGAGTCTGAGTTACTGCCCAGAGAAAGCTAGTTGCTTAAGGCGTCTCAGTACTCGTCATCTTTTGGAAAGTGAATAGTCATGTTCTGATGTAACAAAGTAACGGCAATTTATTTGTAAATTGAATGTTTCTACATCTTGCTTGTATTTTTAAAGCAGGACCAACACCCAACGTGGTGTTTTTTTATAAGTTAGCCAGAGGCCAAGATAATGTGCTAACCACTAGTAGATATGACTTGGCAATCCCGCCCCTTGCAAGTCTGTAAAGCTGGAATGTTCCAGGGAGATACTGGAGCCTCAACTCCAGGCCACGCAGTTGTGTGCAACTTGTGATGAATTCTGTGTCATTTAAGCAGGAAAAGGCTAGGAAATTAGAAGACCCTCTGGTTGGTGCTGCCTTCACCCATAAGAAGTTCTACATTCAGGGAGCTTTTGAGACTATAAATTGAAACAAAATATCAAGTTAAGAAGAGCAACCGGTGGCTCAGATTCAGGACCTTAATGTTCTTAAGTATTTCTGCCTTTACGGCTCCCTTCCCATGCTGGGTGCCTGGTGGCACAGTATTTAGGAGCTTGGCTGCTCATCAAAAGGTGGGTAGCTCGAATCCACCAAGTGATTCGTGGAAACCGTGTCGGGCAGTTCTACTCTGTCCTATAGGGCTGCCGGGAGTCGAAATCGACTTGACAACAAGAGGTTTGGTTTTTGGTCACAGGATGTGGCCCTGTGACCGTGTATCCCTGGCCTTGCACCCCCAAGGCTCTCATCTGCAGCCCTGATTTTACCTCAGAAGGAGGAGCAAATTCTATTTGCCACTAAAAACAAAAGGGATCAAATATTAGAAAAACATCATTTTTCAGAAAGTATCGTCAGACAGTGTTTGGCTTCTAGGTGGGTCCTGGCCAGTGTGAGCTAGGGAAAACCACCATGGGAGGCCTTCCCCTGGAGAAATACCCAGAGTCATCGTCCTCCAGGTGGCATTTCTCAACAAGAAAGCAGCAGCAGAACAAATGAGAACAGCAGGAGAGGGGAGCAAGAAGGGAGAGACAGTCGGCTCTACCCGGCAGCTAAGAGCACCCGGCTTCAGAACACCTCCTTGGCAAGCCTTCCACAGTCCTGTCCAGGGCACAGACCAGGGACTCGGGGTGGGTACTGGGCCCTGTGAGATGGAACAACCTCCCTGGCTAGCCTGCCACCGCCCTGCCCAAAGCACAGACTGTGGACTCCGTGTGGGCAGTGGACAGAGGGACCAGGTGGCTGGACACACCTCACTACCACAGAGGTTTCATTTTAAATGCCGACATTGGGAAAAAGAAGAGCTGCCTCTGTTGAATCTTGGGGAACCAGAAAGGAAGATGGGAGGTGGAGGGTAGGGACCATGTGTGTTGAGGGTCAAACGAGTGTGTCAGTAGGACCAGACTACAGGAGAGAAGCAGAGTTGACTCAGATGGTGGTGAGGGCAGGTGAGGGTGCCTGATCAGAGAGTCTGTGGGCCTGGGTGTGGCTCAGGGTCCCCCAGGCTGGCTGTGCAAAGGATTGGCTGGCAGAGTAGAGACAGGCGTTCGGCACCTGATGACATTGGAAGGCAAGTATGGAACCCCACTGGTGACTAAGGGCAAGTTAGATCATTTGAGTGAGCATTTGAGCCTCAGTTATGTCCTCCCCGGCTCCCCAGTCCTCCTCTGGCTCAGGATCGTCTAAGGCTTTTCTGGTGGAAGCCCCCATCCTACCCACAGCTGAGAGTTTCCAGAAGGCAGACACCTAGCCTGATTCATCAGCAGACTCCAGGCTGAGCCCAGCACCTGGCACAGTGCAGGGCATTAGGGAAGGTTGATGGAACTAACCAAGGAATTAATGAATCATACATAACACCTACATAATCCATACAATATGCCAAGCACTGTTTTAAACACTTTACCTTTATTGATTAATTGAATGAATGAATGAACGGTGTCTGCTTAAAGTGCGTTGTCACTGTGGGAATCCTTGGGTAGCACAAACAAGTGTGCGCCCACCGACTAACAGAAAGATTGGTGACTCACACCTACTCAGAAGTGCCTGGGAAGAAAGGCCTGGCAATCTGCATCTGATCGGTCACCTCAGTTTTGCTGATCCAGTATAAAGGGAGTTTCCTGGGGTGCATATTTCACTACCTTTTGTCTCACAAGAGATTAAACGGCAGTGCGCAGAGAGCAGGACCTCATACCATCAACAGAAAATCCCAGGGAGCTCTTCTACTCCATGACCAAAAAAAAAAGAAGAAGAAGAAACAGAAATATCAGCATCACTGGAAAGAAGTAGCAACTTTTAAAATGTAATGATTATTTTGTCTGTTATATTGCTGTGGAGTCAATTCTGACTCATCATGACCCTATAGGCGAATAGAACTGCCCCATAGCCTTTCTAAGGAGTGCCTAGTGGATTTGAACTGCCAACCTTCTGGTTAGCAGACTTAACCACTAAACCACTACACCAGCAGGGTTTCTGTCTGTTATATAGCAACCCTTAATGCAAACTGAAGAAAAATTGGAAAATGCAGAAATGCACAAAGGTCATTCGCTCTCCCTTACTCCCACCCCTTAGCCTTTTGTATTTTTGCTTCCAAGCATTTTTCAGTGCATATCTATGATTTTTTTACCAATTTCAAATCGCTGCAGAAACAATTTTGTGTCCTGCTTTTACTGGACGGCACTGGCTTTTATTCTCTAACCTTGTAGCACAAGGAATTTCTCCGTGTTGTTAAAGACCCTTTGAAAACAGCATTTTGTGGCTACATAGTATCCATCAAGCAGATACAGTGTAATTTATGTAAACAATCTCTGACTTTGAATATCCAAGTTCGGGGAGCATTTAAATTGTTTGTCATTGTTTTTAATATTTTTGTTCTCGTCACAGCACTGCCGCCAGCACCCTCATGGGGATGTCTTTGTCCCTCTGCTAGGGGTTGTAGGGTCAGCTGACAGAGGTGAAATGACCACGTCAGTCAATATGGAAGTATCTGAAGATCCTGACAGGCGTTACCAACTTGCTTTCCAAAAAGGCTGCCCCAAACCAAGCACCCTGCATTCCTGCTTCTCCTCCTTATCTTTGGCCCATTTACTTGGGGGTGTTTTTGGCTTGTCTTATACAGACTCCTAAGAAGACAGAAGCCTTTGGGCAGTCTCAGGTACTGCATGTAAGTCACCTTTCGGTTTCTGATGTAGTGTGAATTTTCAACAGATTGCTGTTGCCCTCAGCTGCACCCCTCAGCTCTAGGGAACTTCCAGTCCCCAGGAAAGGACAAGCAGAACTTTCTTGACTTGAAAGACTGTTTCTCTTTGCTTCGGCTTCTTGGATGGGCTGTGTGCTCAGGGGAGGGAAGTCCCCAGGCGGCAGCTGAGTCATGGCCGACAGCTGGCCCTCCTCTCCCGTCTGTGCCCACCCCATCTACCTCCTCGTTCCTTCGTCTTCCTCCAATGGCTTTTGCTGTCAATGGTGCTTTCCTGTTGCTGCAGACAAGCTGGAGGGAGGAGGGTCATGCAGTAGCTAAGGGCACAGGTGCTGGGACCAGACCCAGGCCTACCACTCTCAAGCTGTGCGACCTGAGGCAAGTCCCTGAACCCCTCTGGGCCTCATCCTCTACAGCTGAAAAATGAGCCCCTAGCTCAGAGACCTGCGTGGAGAACTCAGTGAGTTGGCACTGAACACAGCGCTTGACAGAGGCAAGCTGCACTTATTCTCATCAGTCATGTGCAGTTGTGATGTTTCATTAAATAAGAATAAAAATAAGACTTAAAGTGCTCCCCCCTCCACTAACCGAAAGGTTAGGGGTTTGAGTCAACCCAGAGGTGCTTCAGAAGAAAAGTCTGGCATGTCCTTCTGAAATGTCAGCCACTGAAAAGTCTACTAGAGCACAAATCTTCCCTGACCTACATGAGCCTGGACATACATGAGGCCTGACACACATGAGCCCCAACCTACGTGAGCCCCGACATACATGAGTTGGAATGGACTAGATGGCAACGAAATGTCTAGTTCAGCACTGGGGGCTGTAGAGACATGTAGCGCTGCTGCTGGCTCTCCCCAGTGTGGCCTAGGAGCTAGGACACCTTGCCCCACTCCTGGACCCGGCCGTAGGACACATCTGCCAGCCTCCGTCCCAGCTGCCACGGAAGCAGCTCTTTCTGCAGGTAACACCCACTTTCTCTTAACGCCGACACAGAAGCCTACCCACAGCATCCAGAGCGCTCCCATTGGTAAGATGCTGAGAGTATCAGATCTGGTCCTCAGGTCCAGAACGGCCATGCTCCACATACCCCACATACCCTGGCTGGTGCCTTCACTCCCTCTTTCCCAAACTCCACCCAGCCCTTGACACAAACGGCTTTCCAGGCTGCTGGACCTCAAACCTGCTCACACACTGAGGGTTCGTTCTCATATACAGTAGTCATCTGCAGGTCATAGATTTTCAAGCAAGAACTTTACTTGGTGGCTGCATGCAGTCTGGGCTGACTCTTGTCCTTTGCCTGTCCCCTCTGACCTCTGTGGAATGCCTGGCAGGCCATGGGCGGGGTGTTTATGAATTCGTATTCATCGTTTTACAAGTATGTGGCAAAGGGGGCCTTCACAACACGGACTGGTGGGAACACTGTTGCCAGTTAAAGAAAAGTCTCGTTTCCCGGTGGTCCTAATTCACTGCGTCACTAGCGTTAGCTAGAGCTTAACAAAACTCACGTCCCAGCTGTAACCCCCCGAATGTCCCAGCTGTAACCCCTCGAATGTCCCAGCCCACAGAGCCGCCTTGACAGCAGCTGCCTGCCTCTCAGGCTGTCACGCCACCCAATCAACTGCTGGGTGTGACATCCACCCAGGTACCCCAGGAAGCCAACCACACCTTTGTGAGCTAAGGGCCACCACAGTGCCATCGTGCAAAGTTACAGTTTCAAGCCTGCCTGGCCTTTGTGATGAGTGCTAAAAAAATGGAGTTTCTGATAATGAAAGGCACATGTCCGTCCTCTGAAAGTGCCAGGCCCAATTGGCATGCCAAGAGAGAGAGGGCAGCACAAACACATCAGCCCATGAGCCACTGAAGGGAGTTGAGTGACAGCCACACAGCTGAACCCCAAGATGAACCCAAGATAAGAGGCAATGTCCCCAGATGGGTACTGTGGCTGGCGTTCCCATCAGGTTCCCTGTTCTGTGTCACTGCAGAATGCAACACCTTAGAGACAGTGTTCCCAGAAGCTAGTTCCTGGAGGAAGATCTCTCTCTCTCTCTCTTTTTTTTTTTTTTGATGACTTTTAAGGATCCAGCCCTGCATTGTAGACTTGTAACAAGCTGCAATTGAGAATTTTAAAGCTGAAATTAACAACCTGTACCCTTGGCATTGTGACATCATCACCAGTCAGCAGAGGGAGCTTTGTGGAGGGAGGAGGCAGTGCAGGGATTGCCATTGGCTGCCAGCCTTGGGTGGCACCTGCATGTGGAGGTGGGTGAGAAGCCTTGGCTGAAGACCTGGACGTTGTGAGAGGACAGGCCAGGATATGCATGAGGGGCCCACAGGGGCGGGGAAGCGTGATGGGTGGCAGTCATGAGCCAAAAGGACACAGCCTCCTTTGTGTGACATGCTCCTAGCTCTGGTCCAGGCCCCGAGGGAAGAAAGCAGGCAGTGAATTTGGGGCTCAGACCTCAACCTTGATGGAGGACACGCTGCCTTCCGCCTGTGTGCGTCCCTGGCGCACAGCCGTCGTCTGACTCACGGCGCCAGGTCAGAGCTCGCCGCGGTCAGAGGTGGGTCTGCAGGGGCTTGGGCTGCCATGCCCCAGGGCCTCCTTCGTGGCTCCTAAATGGGTGAGTGAATGATCCGGTACTATGCACTAGGGTACTGCCTCCCTGTCCCACTCAGTGATGGGTTAGAGGGCAGTGGTGGTTCATGGGTAGAACTCTCGCTTCCCATGCAGGAGACCCCGGTTCAACTCCCAGCCGCTTCAGCACACGCACACACCCCCATCCTTCTGTCCGTGGGGGCTCACTTGTAGCTGCGATGATGAACAGGTTTCAGCAGAATCCCCAGACTAAGACAGACTAGGAAGAAAGGTCTGGCCTTCTACTTCTGAAAATTAGCAAAATCCCTGTGGATCACCACCATCTAATCCAGGGTTCACGGGATCACCTGCAAGCCAGGGGCTGACTTGATGCAGACACTACCACCAACAAATAAAGGTTTTTCTCATTTGAGAAACTCTCCATTCACCAGAATTGTTGGATTAATTTCACAGCACAGTGTGAGAACAGAAAAATCAGGATACAAAACTTGAGTGAGAGCAGGATCCCTGTTTTATAAACAGACACGTGAACACACTCTTGTGTGAGGCTGGTGTTGCGTGGAGGAGTTAACCAAAGGATACTACTATCAGCAAGTGGGTGGACTTCCTGCCACGCTCTTCTTTATGCACATGTGATCCACACGTGTCGGTGAACATGTGTGTGATGCAAAGAACAAACCACAGGCTGGGAGGAAACTCATCCACGGTTCATGGCACTTCTGGACAGTTAGGTTCTAGGTGGTTTAACTTTTAATGTTGACAGACTTTGTGTTTTCTAAATTTTGTATGATGGGCACACCGACAAATCTTTTAAGTACAGATTTGGGGAAGGGTAGAACAGTGGAAAGTATCTAGGGGAGGCCATAGAGGACAGGGAGACACTTGCATCAGGTATGCTGGGGACGAAGTTGTGAAGGATTCCCCACCAGCTGAGCCCTTGGGGTGCAGTGAAGCTGGTCTGCTTCATTTCTGGGTTCTGACCTCCTGCTGCCTGCCAGCTCCAAGCACAGCATGGCCCCTCGCAGAGCCCTGCAGGCCTGGACCTGGGCTCCATCCTTTGGAGGAGAGAAGAGGCCAGTTGGCTCCACCCACTGAGCGGACCAGCCTCCAATCCTGCCACCGTCCTGCTGAGACCCAGATTTTGACCCAACCTCCAGAGAACTGGGAGATGGTGAATTTCTGTTCTTACAAACGACCCAGCTTGTGTCACTTGGTGACAGCAATGCTAGGACACTAATCCAGGGAACTAAAATGATAGGCAAGTAAGAGGTGAGCCCCAACCTGCCCCAAGGTGGGCCCCTGTTTGCCGCGCTCAGACACCTTCTACTGCTCAACCTGGTCTTAGTCTTGACCAGCTCTCAGGCAGGCAGGGCCAAGTGACAGTCGAAGCGGTGAGGCACCCCTAACTTGCTATGGGTTTACAACCGCACTCATACACAAGTCCCTCTCTGAGGAAGGGACCAGGTAGTGCCTGAGTTTGCCAAGTGGGCAGGCTTGTGTTCTGCCTGGCAGGGCATGTGCCACGGGTACACAGTGAGCCACCAGGAGACACTGTCAGAACCAGACTGCCGTGGGACACCCTGGTTTCCAGCAGGTCTGTGTGGGTTCTCCCGGTACCACTCCGGACCGCTGTCCCCTTCGCCACCCAAAATGCTCCCTGAGAAGCCACTTCAATGGAGTCTTCTCTGACAAGTCTTCCCTTGTCCTCAGGCCTGAGTTCAGTTACGAAAGGCCAAGAGAAACGGGAGAACACTGGAGGAAGCAGAGCTTGGGCGTCCCTTCCCTTACAGTCTTCCGCAGGCCAGGGCATGGCAGTGGTCAGCTCCTCTATCTATGGCCTTCGGTCTTAAGGGCTGCACCTCCTGGAACTCCACTGTCTCCCAGCTCCAGGAGCTGGTCCATCAGCTGAGTGCCGCATGTGGGGTCCCTGCCAGGTGCAGCCCTGTGCATACTACTGAAGGTACAGAACAAACAAGAACCAAACCTGTTGCTGTGAAGTTGATTCTGACCCATAGAGACCCTACAGGACAGGGTAGAAATGCCCCATAGGGTTTCCAAGGGGCAGCTGGTGAATTCAAACTGCTGAGCTCTTAACCACTACACTACCAGGCCTCCAGAGTACAAAGAGAGCTACAATAGCCGTCTTACTGACCAGCCCTTGGTCACTTCACCTCCTTTGTGGGTTCTCTCAACTTTGCCCACACTAGACACACATCAAGCATCCGCTCCAGTGGGCACATGTCTCCTGCTGGGACCCTGACTTACTCAGACTCCACTGAGTTGCCCTCTGCTGGTACCTACAAGTTACGTGATTAATCCTCTGTAACATTGCCCTGGGCCTCAGTTTCCCATCTTCCAACTGGGACAAATAAATGATAGCCAGCAGGCTTGTTTGTTATTAAAAGCATAAGAACTTAGGAAGTGCTGCTCTTTTGAAAATGTCTGCAAACTCTGCTGTTAAAAAGGGAGTTTAGAGATTGTCCCCAAGGGTTTCCTGGGCATCACTGATGACTGGTTACTGTCCAAGCCATAACCTCTCTTTTTGGAGACAGGGCTGTGAATCAAGAAGGAAAGAGAAAATGACTTTGACTGGCATCAGCAGTGACTACCAAGTGACTGCCAAGCCTAAAGAGTCTCTGTCTCACTCAGGTCTATCAGACACTCCGTCGAAGCACCTGATGGCTTACTGTCTACGCAATTCTAATAACCCTGGAGTCCTGATTCCTGTCCACAGTTCAGTTCACCCAAAACCAAACCGACTGCCGTCAAGTCGATTCCGGCTCATAGTGACTCTATAGCTAAGCTGCTAACCAGAAGATTGGCAGTTCAAATCCGCCAGGCACTCCCTGGAAACTCTATGGGGTAGTTCTCTACTGTCCTATAGAGTTATTATGAGACAGTCCATTAGAAGTGGATATTTAAGACAGGAGAGTGGAGCTGCCAGAGACAACCACACTAGCAAGAGCAAACACTGGGAGAACCCCAAGCCTCCAGAAGGCAGACCGTAAGACTGAAGGGAGCAGACTAACCAGGCCGTTAGCAGAGGCCAAGTGGCCCAGCCAGCCCGCAGGATGGCCACCCCTCGTGCTCAGCACCTGAGGTTCAGCAGCAACCCTGAGCCATTACGGAAAGGTTAATGGTGTTCCCGTATTCTCCGAGTACAGAAGAAAGGGGATGTGCGTGGCACCGCAGAAATATTTCCCTCTGAAAATGTTACATGAAAATAATTTATAGCTCTATCTGAGAAACTCAGCTGTCTTGATCTCCTTCCCTTTGGCCTCCAGATGGGTGAGCTTTTGCTGTTCCTGGATGCATACAGGCTTGTGGGAAGTCAGCATTTATTGAGTGCCTACTGCATGTCAGGCACTCAAATAGGCACCAGGGAGAACAGACGGCAGGGAAGGGAGGGAGCACTGAGCTGCATCCTCAAGGGTCGGGGAGGAGCATCTTCACCAGCGGAGCAGCCTGCCAGGCCTCCGGCTTCCCCCGCTGCCTGAGACAGTGCTTGTGCGGCCACCCCCATGCGACCCGCCCCACACCTGGTAGCCGGATGGCTATTACCAGACTGCAAGCAAGACTGATTCAGGACGTTGAAACCGGGGGCCCCTCGGCAGCTGTGCACCCCACTCTGCACCCCTCTCCGGGGTCTGTTTTTATTATAAATATTTCATTGTTTAGGAGTTTGGGTTTTAGCTGATACGCAGCATTTGGCAGGGTTCCTCCCTAGCATTTGGTAATAATTCCATACCAAATGCTAGGGAGAAACCCTCCCAAATGGAGCAGCTTTAAGCCAGAGCTCTTAAAAAACCAGAGCCTGAGGAAGTCGCTGTATCTGAACCATCTCTGGCTCCCCAGGGCCAGCAGAGGAGAGAAAGAAACGGGATTCGGGGTCAGCTTTGTGTGCAGCCTCGCCCTTCACTGGTAACCGTGCAGGCACACTGGCCCAAAGGATACCAGGTGACCAGCAGTTCAAATCTTCCCAGAGTTCCTTAGAAACTCTATGGGAGCAGTTCTACTCTGTCTATAGGATCTCTATCTGTTGGAATTGACTCGATGGCAGTGGGTTTGGGTTTGGGTTTGGTTATGCATACAGTCCGCTGGGGTGAAGTCTGGGGGTGTGCCGTTCAAGGGTGCCCGTTCATCTCCTCCAAACCACCCTCGTTCTCTTACTCTGACCACTCCCCTCCCCTGTGACAGCCCCCCCCCCACATTCCCTATAGAAGAAAACGAGTGCTGAGCAAACCACAAGCCCATGGGAACCAGACTGCCTGGGTTCACAGTCCGGCAGCCCTGTGACCTGACTGTCCTTAAAATAGGGACAATAAGCCCTGGTGCACAGGCTTGCGGGATGACGGCAGGTGTTGTATCTGCAGACCACTGGGATGCACCAGGTCTTCAACGAACACGCCACCCTGCCTTCCCGAGCACTCGCCACGCGTCACCTGCTGTCTGTGATCATCTTACCCGGTGGGTATTTGACAAAAGTGCAGCTTTTTTCCGGGAGCTCTTCCTGGCTCTCCTGCCAAGCTGGTTGTTGGAAGTCATTGAGGGTATCAGGATTCACAGCTACCTCAAGTGACAGAACAGAACTGCTCCATGGGATTTCCCAGGCCGCCAGTCTCCACGGAGCAGGTCACCGGGTCTTTCTCCGAGGAGCCTCTGCTGGGCTTGAACAGCAGCCTTCTGACTGGCAGCCGAGCGCTTAACTGTGGTGCCACCAGGACTGCCTCCTTCCCCAGCAGTGAGATGCAAACGCACCCCAGGCGTGCTGCCCTGGAGGGCCCACCGCTGTTCACTCTGTCTCCCCACTGTGAAGGGCGTGGGCAGGAGAAAGCACAGGGGGCCACTGTCAGGGATGGAGGGGAGGCTTTCCCACTTGTTTGCATTCCAGCCACTCCTCTAGGCATCACCTCTGGAGCAGCAAGCTTTTGGGGCCCAGGAGCGGGCAGGAAGCAGAGAGCACAACCCTACAGAGGAAGTGACAAGCAGACCCCACATGGTCCCAGGAGTCAGGGCATCCCCCAGCTGATGCTCCAGCACCACTGAGGCCCAGGTGTAACTCTGGCACCTCAGTCTTGAGAGCGGAGTCCTGGTTTCCCAGTGGTTAGAGCTCAACCGCTAACCAACAGGTCAGCAGCTTGAATCCACCACCTGCTACTTGGAACCCTATGGAGCAGTTCTAGTCTGTTCTATAGGGTCGCTATGAGTCAACAGGTTTAGTTTGGCTTGGGTATCATGAGAGCATTCCTTCTCTCTCTTCCATAAATGCCCTTTGAACCTGAGCTAGGTACTGTCTTCCCTTGGTTGCTTCTGTGATATATTCGGGTGCGGATTTTTCTTTTCTGTAGACCCTACTTGGCGCTCATTGTGGCTCTCAGTTCTGACTACAGATGTCTTGCACCAACTTTGGGACATTTTCACCTATTGTCTCTTCTCCACCTCGGGCACCTCTGTTGGTCTTGGGCTGGGCCTGTTCACCACCCGTCGTGGTCCTCAGCCTCTCCTATTTCCCACCGTCTCCCTCCATGCTGCCTTCTGTGTAATTTATTCACCACTGGCTTGTGTGCGGCTGATTTTCTGTTCTGCCTCAGTGGGTTTCTCTTTTTCCCTACCAGTTCTTCCCTGACTAGCAGGCAAGGAGGGCACTTGAATGTGGGCAGAGGATCCAGCCCTGGACCCTCCAGCTCTGAGCTGACCCACTGTGGGGACCTGTGCCAACCTCTTTGCTCGGTGGCATCCCCACAGATTCCTCCTCTGGCTCCTGCGATCACAGCCCCTCTGCCCATGAATCTCTTTTTCAGAAGGAGGCTGGGAGGAGACCTCAGGAAGGACAATGGAGGGCGTGCACGGTGCCATCCATTTCATCAGCTTGCAAGGACACCCAACAAGCAACGGGCAAGACAGCCACGGGGAGCCACAGAGTGCTGGCACTGTGCTTGCGAGCACACCTCCTCGTCAGGCAGACACAATGCTAAGGCCCAATCTTGCCGTTTTACCATCCACGCGACCGTCGGCACCTTGTGGGCCACTCTAAGCCTCAGTTTCCTCCTCTGTAAACAAGGACAGTGAATGTGCAAGGTTGCCATGCAGATTGAATAAAAACCAAAACCAAAATCACTGCTGTTGAGTCGATTCCAACTTATAGCGACCCTATAGGACAGAGTAGAACTGTTCCACAGAGTTTCAAAGGAGCACCTGCAGATTTGAACTGTCAACCTTTTGGCTAGCAGACATAGCACTTAACCACCAATGAGGATGGAATGGTCATTCATAAAAGGCCTTTCTTCACCTGGTGCCCACACTTGTTGAGCCCATCACAAACATCTTTTGTTAAGAGTTTTGATGTTTGAAGTCCGTTTATATCAAGATCCTGCTGCATCGCTTTATCTCCCTGAAATTAAACACAGAACATTCCACTTGCGTTTTTATTCTAAGATAAAACAATCTTCTCTTTCTCCCTTCCTCCCTGCTCCCCAGCTTTCAGTACAGGCGATGAGAAATCATAAACAGATTAAGATATAGAGCTGGACAGAGGTGGGAATGGTGGGGACAGAGCAGAAACCCAGAGGAGAACAACTGCCAACCGCCATCCATCAAGTCCTTGACCAAAGGGCCCTGTCTCCCACCTGGGTCAGCCAAACACGTCCCGGTCTTCAACTCCTACCCATCCAGCTCTGCTGAGCATGCGAGGGTGCTGCTGTGGATCCTGGGGCCTCATTGGAGCCTGAGTCAGCAACTGAGGGCCATCAGCACCTCTGTCTCCCGGGTTCTCAGGCAGCATTGAGCACTTACAAGCCAGAAGCTGCTTCCTTTCTGCCTTCAGAATGTGACCTCCCATTAGGTGTCTGCTGATCCTGAAATGTCAAGTGAGCAGAAAGGCACCCCTCTCCCCAGAGGTCATTCTGCCTCAGCTGCCAGCCTCCACATTCCAGCATCTCTGAAAAGTGAATTCTGAGGCAAGTTAGGGAGCTTAAGTTACTGCTGACACTTGATTGGAATAACTGTTACGTAAAAGCCAACACAGATGAATCGCCTGTAGGGAGTTGTCTGACTGCATGAGTTTTTACACATCTTTCAGCTAAATCAAAGATCCAAATGCTAAATCTCACACTCAGGAACATCAAGTGGATTTGTGACAGTCCCTGGAGGACTTGGTGTCCATAAACCAATGAATGAATTACACTGATCCCGGTATGCAGTTTCTCGTCTGTGACTGATACAATATTGATAATATTCTTTATTTCACTTAACTCCTTCAAGGCCACACCAAAAAACAGTGGTCTTGAGCTATGCCTATACTATGATGAAAATGAATTATCAGTTGTGGGGAATAAATTAAACCAAAACCAAGCCTATTGCTGTCGAGTCAGTTCCAACTCATGGTGACCCTGTAGGACAGGGTAGAACCACACCACGGGGTTCCCAGGAAATGGCTAGTGGATCAGAACTGCCAGTCCTTTGATCGGCAGTCAAGCTCTTAACCACTGCGCCACCAGGGATCGATCACGGAGAACAGAGAGGATCGATAGCTTGCTCATCGGGTAGACCAGATGAGGGTTCAAAGGGCAGCTGTTGCTGTTGACAGTGTTGATACTGATGTTACATTGTTTATTTTGGAACTACCCCTGCTGGAATCTTGTGAATGTATCCACAGCATTGTACCTATAATTAGAAAGGCTGCTAAACAAAACTCTACCAGAAAATGTTGGATTTTTATGACAGGGACACATCACCTTTGAGATCAGCAGCCAGATATAAATGTTCACCAAGTGTTTACCAGTTTCTTCTGTGCTGGTCCTGTTCGGGAAGTCCAAGGGGCAGGGATGAGCCTGGTAGAGATGGGATCAGGAACAAGTTACTCAAAGACAGCACCTGGTAGAGCCAAGAGGGTCACACAAGGCTGTGAAATAACCCTGGATGGCCAGGCACGGTGGCAATAACATCAAAGATGCTGGTGATCGCACTCTCTTCTTTGCCAGGCCCTGCACTCAGGTATTTACCTGTACTCACTCATTCATCTCTCACAGCCTTACGTACCAGTTCCTGTCATGATAGGAACTCAGCTTTACAGACAAGAGAATGGAGACAGGCAGTGCCCATGTGATTTTTCATCCCATGTTACGGCAGGTTGAGGAATCTGAACCCAGAGCAGTCTGACTGTAAGATACACTAGTGTTTCCCAAAAGGCAAGATGTGTACAGCTGGGAGTTTTCTGATAATCTAGGTGTTAACAAATAGGGCATGAGGATCTAAACTGTTTCTGGAGAACGTTATTCTCTTTTTGAGTCTCTTGCAGTGCTGATCTGGTCAAGGAGGATGTCTTAGTTTCTTAGAGCTGCTATAACATAAATACTACAAGTGCGTGGTTTTAATAAAAAGAAACTTATTTTCTCATAGTTTAGGAGATGCCTTGGTCGTCTGCTGCTGCTATAACAGAAATTCCACAAGTGGATGGTTTTAACAAAGAGAAATTTATTCTCTCACAGTCTAGGAGTCTAGGAGTCCCAATTCAGGGTGCCAGCTCCAGGAGAAGGCTTTCTCTGCCTGTTGGTTCTAGAGGAAGGTCCTTCTCACCACTCTTTCATGGTCTAGGAGCATCTCAGCACAAGAATCTTGGGTCCCAAGGGCCAAAGTTTTATCTAAGTCAACCCACTTTGAGACATAAAAGAGTAGATTAAACAAGCCGGCAGAGACGGAAAGATAGCAGCCACACAATCATCAAGGAGTCAGGAAACAGAAGCTGAAAAGAAACAAAGACCTTCTTCCCCCAGAGAGGTCAGAGAGAGAAGAAAGGGTCTTCCCCTAGAAGGAGGTGTGCTTTCTTGGTGGTATGAAATCCCTTGTCTCTCTGCTCACTTCTCTCTTTCATATCTCAAAAGAGATTGATTTAAGACACAACCTAATCTTGACATAACTGTGGTTAATCTACCTCATTAACATCATAGAGGTAGGATTTATAACATACAAGAAAATCATATCCAATGACACAATGGTGGACAGTCACACAATACTGAGAATTACAGCCTAGCCAAGTTGGTACATATTTTGGGGGGACACAATTCTATCCATAAAAGGAGGTTAGAAGTCCAGATTCAGGGTGATGACTCCGAGGGATCATTCTCTCTTCTCTCTGCCTGCTCTGGGGGAAGACTCTTGTTTCTTTTCAACTGCTGTTTCCTGGTTCCTCGGTGATCATGTGGCTTTTATCCCCCTCCCCATGGCTACCTGCTTGTTTAATCTGCTCTTGTATATCTCAAATGAGATTGACTTAAAACACACTCCACACTAAAACTGTTGCATTAATATAAGAAAGAAAACTCTTTTCCAAATGGAATGACAACCACAGGTATAGGGTTAGGAGTTACAACTTATTTTTTGGAGGACACAGTTCAATCCATGACAAGCACCCAGTGAGTTCGTGGACAGCTACAACTAGAGTCACGAACCTGGGTTCTGAGACCTGGGCTGCTCATTTGTAGACATAATATGTGACAGCAGCTCTGAGTATCATCTTCTAGCTACAGGTTTAAATATTTTCTCAGATCACAGAGTTGCTGCAACCCTTTCCTTTTCTCAGTGGATTACAAAGTTACTATGGCTTTTCAGACATTCCTGGAAAACTGAATTTAAAAGCAAAATGGCTGTGGAAGAACAGGCCTGGCCAAACTTCCCCAGACCCTGGACTGTGTGCAGTCCAAGTCTCTCCCAGCTACTGGAAAACAGCTACTGAAATAGCTCAGTTATCACTACCTTTCTAAGGCAGGCAGACAACACGACCAGGTACAGCCTTAGGGTAAGTACAGGGTGAGTACTCTGCCGTGGCTCCATACCTGTGGTTTCCTTGTCTGGCATCCCTTCTAAGCTTTGTCCAGCTTCCATCAGGATGGGTCCGGTTGTGCTGCGGTAACTAACAACCCCAATTTCAATGGCTGGAAACAGCAAATGTTTATTTCGGACTCTAATGACGCATCAGTTTCCTGTGGGCAGGGCCCTGCTGTGGGTTATTCTTGTTCTAAGATCCCGGTTGAGGAAGCTGTGGGCCTCAGGAAGATCATGGTCCCAGTGCAGAGGGACAGAGCTCTGGAGAGTCTCAGACTGGCAATTGAATAGTTCCACTCAGAAGAGACAGTGCTACTTCTGCACACTTTCCCTGCCCAAAGCCAGCCATGAGGCATGTCTACCTTCAAGGGCAAGACGGGGTATATTTAGTATTCTTCACCAACACCACAGTTCAAAAGCATCTATTCTTCTTCTATTTGCTTATTCATTGTTCAGCTTTTGTATACATGTGAGATGATCAAAAATACCATGGCTGGCAACAGGCACACCTTAGTCCTCAAAGGGACATCCTTGCTTTTCGGTACTTTAGAGAGATTTTTTGCAGTGCGTTTACCCAAGGCAATACGTCATCTGATTTCTTGACTGCTACTTCTATGGGAATTGGTCATGGATCCAACTAAAATGAAATTCTTGACAACTTCAATATTTTCTCTATTTATCATGATGTTACTTATTGGATGAGTTGTAAAGATTTTTGTTTTCCTTACATGAAGGTGTATTCTGAAGGTACATTCCAAAGGCTTTTGAACTTCATCAGTAAGTGCTTCAAGTCTTCTTCATTTCCAGAAAACAAAGTTGTATCATCTGGCATGTCACCAAATAAGACGTTTAGAAGGCTAACAGATAAATGAGGAAATGCTCACAATCATTAGCTAGTACTAGAGAAATTCAAATTGAAACTATAATGAGATACCATCTGACCCCAACAAGGCTAGCATTAACCTAAAAAACCCAAAACAATAAATGTGGAGGTTGTAGAAAGATTGGAACACTTAGACACTGCTAGTGAGAATGTCAAATGGTACAACCACACTAGAAATTAAATTGGTGCTTCCTTAAAAAGCTGGAAATAGAAGTATCATATGATCCAGCAATCCCACTCCTTGAAATATATCCCAGAGAAATAAAGGCTGTCACATGAATACATAAATCACACCAGGGCTCACTGTAGCACTGTTCACAAAAGCAAAAACGTGGAATCAACCTAGGTACCTATAGATGGATGAATGGATAAACAAATCATGGTTTATTCACACAATGGAATACTTACACAACAATAAAGAACAATGATGAATTTCTGAAACATTTCATAGCATAAGTTAATCTGGAAGGCATTATTATGCTGAGTGAAATTATTTACAAAAGGACAAATACTGTATGAGACCACTATTATAGGAACTCAAGAAAAGGTTTAGACAGAAAAAAACATTCTTTGATAGTTAAAAGGAAGGGTATGAAGAGAAAGGGGAACACACTAATTACATAATAAGAATTATCTTAGGTGAAGAGAAGGATAACACACGATACAGGGAAAGTCAGCACAACTAGACTAAACCAAGAGCTATGAAGTTTCTTGAAGACAACCAAACACTTTGAGGGACAGGCTAGCAGAGGCGGGGATTTGGAGACCGTATTCTGGAGGATGTCACGGTCAACTGGAGTAACAAAGTTTATTAACAAAATGTTATACATGCCACTTCGGTGAGCAGCATCTGGAGTCCTAAAAGCTAGTGAGCAGCTGTCTAAGATACATCAATCTGTCCCAACCTTCCTAGAACAAAGGAGAATGAAGAACACCAAAGATACAAGGACAAGGAAAATACGAACCCAAGAAACAAAAAGGGCCATATAAACCAGAGATTCTATCAGCCTGGGCCAGAAGAACTAGATGGTACCTAGCTACCACCAATGACCACCCTGACAGGAAACACAACAAAGAGTCCCTGACAGAGAAAGAGAAAAGTGGGGTACAGAATTCAAATTCATGTAAAAAGACTAGCATTAACCTAGAAAACCCAAAATAGTAAATGTTGAAGAGGTTGTGGAGAGACTGGAACAAGACTAGGCTTAACGGTCTGAAAGAGACTAGAGGAACCCCAGAAGACGTGAGCCCCAAACTCTCTGCTAACCCAGAACTAAAACCATTCCCAATGCCAACTCTCAGACAAAGATTAGACAGGACTGTAAGGTGTAAAATTATACTTACGAAGAGTGTACTTCTCAGTTCAAGCAAATACATGAGATTAAATAGGCAGCTCCTGTCCAGATGCAAGATGAGAAGGCAGAGGGACAGAAGTTGACTGAAGGGACATGGGAAGCCCAGGCTGGAAAAAAGGAGTATGCTGCCACATTATTGGGACAGCAACCAGGGTCATGTAGCAATGTGCATCTAAATTTTTGTGTGAGAAACTAACTTGAGCTGTAAAGTTTCACTTAAAGCACAATAATAATAATAAGGTTGTGTCATCTGAAAATTGCAGATTGTTAGTGTGTCTTCCTCCAGTCCTGATGCTGCATTCTTCTTCCTATAGTTCAGTTTCTCAGATTATTTGCTTGGCAAACAGACTGAATAAGTATGATGAAAGGATACCACCCTGACACACATGTTTATTGACTTTAAACCGTGTGGCATACCTCCAAATTAATGCCCCTTGGTCTATTACAGATTTCTCGTGAACAATTAAGTGTTCCGGAATTCTCATTCTCCACGATGTTGTCTATAATTTGTTACAGTCTACTGTCTTTGCATAGTTGGTAAAATGCAGCAAACATCTTTCTGGTATTCTCTGCTTTCAGCCAAGATCCTTCTGACATCAACTGTGATATCCCTAGTTTCGTGTCCTCTTCTGAATCCAGCTTGAATTCCTGGCAGTTCCTTATCAATATACTGCTGCAACCACTTCTGAATGATTTTCAGCAAAATTTTGCTTGCATGTAATATACACTGGTCAATAATTCTGACGTTCTGTTGGGTCACCTTTCTTTGGAATGGGCATAAACATGACTCTCTTCCAGTCAGTTGGCCAGGTAGCTGTCTCCCAGATTTCTCAATACGGACCAGTGAGAACCTCCAGTGGTGCATCTGTTTGTTGAAACATCTGTCAGTGTTCCTTCCATTCTCAGAGCCTTGCTTTCTGCCAGGAAACCCTGGTGGCATAGCGGGTTCAGTGCTACGTCTGCTAACCAAAAGGTCGGCAGTGCAAATCCGCCAGGCGCTCCTTGGAAACTCTATGGTATAGTTCTACTCTGACCTCTAAGGTTGCTATGAGTCAGAGACGACTCAACGACAGTGGGCTTGGTCTGGGTTTGCTTTCTGAGATTCATTCAGTGCCATTTGGACTTCTTCCTACGGTATCGTCAGTTCCTGATCTCATGCTACTTTCCAAAATGGCTGAAGGTCAACCAATTCTTTTTGGTACAGTGACTCTATATCTTCCTTTCATGTCTTTTGAATGCTTCCTGCATTGTTCAATATTTTGCTCACAGAATCCATCAACGTTGCAGCGTGAGGCTTGAATTTTTTCTTCAGTTCTTTCAGTTTGAGAAATGCTGTGTGTGTTTTTTCCTTTTGGTTTTCTAACTCATCTATAAAGAGAAATGAAGTCTTGATACATGCTACAACATGGATGAACCTTGAAAACATTATGCTGAGTAATATAGTCATAATAGGACAATGACCACATAGACGAGATCTGGCAATTAAGTCCATGAACTTAATTGTTCCAAGCGCTACATGCCTCATTGCTGACCATCACTGCAATCACCTTTAAAGTACTTCCCTTGGAAAGCCATGCATCAACGACAGTGCCTAGTCCTCCCTTCAAAGCAATTTTGGAACTCTTTCTGGGATGGCCATTGCACATGGTGGCACAGTGGCAAGTTCACAAACTTAACTGTATAGTTGTCTGTGAGGGAGTTTTTAGCCAGTAAACAAAAAACTGTGTTAGAACACCCTCCATACTCACCTGATCTGGCTGCCAATTACTTTTTTTCATTACCCAAAGATAAAGCAAATATTGAAAGGAAGACATTTTGATGACAGTCAGGACATTGAGGGTCATATGACAACAGCTGTGATGGCCATTCCAGAAAAAGAGTTACAAAATTGCTTTGACGAGTGGACTAGGCACTGGCGTCAGTGTATAGCTTCCCAAGTAGAGTACTTCAAAGGTGACTGTAGGGATGTTCAGCGATGAGGTATGTAGCACTGTTTCTGGGATGAGTTTGTAAACTTGTCAGATCTCATACTACTGAAATTCTTCTGTAAAGAAAGGCTATGTCTTCTTCACAATATATTTGTTTATTCAATTATTTATTTACACCAATATCAACCCATTGATACATCTTTTATTGAGTTATTACTCAACATAATTACTGTTGTTCAAATTCTTCCAGGTTTGGCTAACGGAAGCCCATTCAGATTGGCAATTTGTCCTTTCAACATGTCCCCCACCCCCTTTACTTTCAAAGCAATGTACTGTTTTCTGAAACCACCAGATGCTTTAAACTTCATCTGGTATGGTCTCTTTTCCTGTCCTGGAATCAACAACTTCTAAAATAATCCTTGAAGCCTTTTATTGATAAATGGTACTTAGAAAACAAGTTCAAAGCCCTCAGTGTGCTCACTGTTAAGGGGATGTTTTTGTTTATAGGTCATCTCAGCAAACAGAGCTTAGGAATGCATGTGGATCTTTCCCTGTGCATACACACTTATTTACATTTATGTCTATATCTGTCTGCCTGTGTGTTTTAAAAAAATACATGAATTCATGCCAATACTTCTTGTTATAATCCATCACCACCAAGTTCATTCTAGCCTTCTTTATCAGTAGCTTCTTCCCTGGACAGTGAGAAACATAGCTCACATTACTTAAAATACGTTTACTTATTTGCTCAACTCTTCTATTCCCATTGTAGTTTCAAAATTTCCAAACATCTGCATGAGATATAAATTTACTAACTAGAAGACAGAATTTGTGTGCAATTCTTTTTCCGGTAGTCCTTGTATCATCCACTCAAAATACTTAAGTTTTTGCAAAAGTGACTAGGTTACTTTTTCTCCCCTAACCCTTCAGTGTATTTCTATCATTCATTTGTAACACTGTAAGTCTTCTTCTTGGAGTTTGTATTCCATTTTTCTTTTCTACAATATTCAGGAATTTTGTTCACATCCTAGATATGAGTGTGTGAGTTTTGACAAAGAACTAGTCATAATGTGTCCTATTGTTCCAAAAAATTCCCTCCTCCAGTTCCTGCTCCTGATAACTATTGATTTGTTTTCCATCACTACTGTTTTGCCTTTTTCAAAATGTCATACAAATGGCATTCTGCAGTGTGGAGTCTTCTAATTCTGCTCCTCTCACTTAGCAAAATGCGTTTACGAATTAGTCCTGTTTCTTCACAGGCCAACAGTTGGCTCCCTTCTATTGCTGCATTGTAGTCCAGTGCACGAATGTACCACGGTGTCTAATCACTGGTGGAAAAGCATCTGTGTTGTTTCTGGTTTGGGGCAATTATGAATAAAACGGCTCTAAAATTTTTGTACAGATTTTAGATGAATGTAAGGGTTTATTTACCTAGGAATAGGATTGTTGGGTACATTTAACTTTATAAGGAATTTCCAAACTCTTTTCCACAACCATTGTAACATCTGGCTTTTTCAAGAGTGATGTATTAGAGTCCCAGTTTCTCTGTATACTTTCTAGGGCTTATTACTGTCAGAATATTGTATTTTAATCATTCTAAAAGGGGTGTAGTGATATCTCATAATAACCCTTTCTTATTATAATCTTAATTTTAACGTCCTTTAAAGAGCATCAAAAGGAGATGAAAGGGATGTGCAGTCATTGCTGCCTTTGAATAGCACAGCGGAGACTGAGAATTCCAGAACCCCTCATTGTGCTCATGCAGAACCTGTACAGAGGCCAAGAGGCAGCTGTTTGACAGAAAAAGGGAATGTGTGTGGTGTAAATTCAGGAAAGATGTGTGTCAGGGTTGTACATTTCATCATACTTATTCAACCCATGTGCTGAGCAAGTAATCTAAGAAACTGGACTACACGAAGAAGAATGCAGCATCAGGACTGGAGGGAGACTCATTAACAACCTGCGATTTGCAGATGACACAATCTTGCTTGCTGAACATGAAGAGGACTTAAAGCACTTACTGATGAAGATGAAGGGCTACAGCCGTCAGTATGGCTTACATCTCAACACAGAGAAAACAAAAATTCTCTCAGTTGTACCAATAAGCAACATCACAATTGATGGAAAAAAGACTAAAATTGTCAAAGATTTCCTTTTACTTGGATTTATGATCAATGCACATGGCAGTGGCGGTCAAGAAATCAACTGATGTATTTCACTGGACAAATTTGCTGCAAAAGACCTCTATAAAGTATTAAAAAGCAAAGATGTCACTTTGAAGACTAAGGTATGCCTTTGTGTTGTCAATTGCTTTATATGCCTGAAAAGCTGGCCAATGAATAAGAAAGACCACAGAAGTGACGCTTTTGAATTACGGTGTTGGTGGAGAATACTGAATATGCTGTGGGCTGCCAGAAGAAAGAACAAATCTGTCTTGGAAAAAATATATCCTAAACGTGAGTGCTCCTTAAAAGTGACAACGGCGAGACTTCCTGTCACGTACTCTGGATGTTTTATTGCGAGGAACCAGTCCCTGGAGAAGGATATCATGCTTGGTGAAGTGGACGATCACCAAAACAGAGGAGGATTCTCGGAGAGACAAACTGCCACAGCGGCTGCAACAATGTGCTCAAACATGACAACAACCGTGAGCGTGGCGCGGGACTGGCAGGGCTTCCTTTTGTGGTCCCTAGAGTCACCATGAGCTGGAACTGACTCAGAGGCACTTAGCAACAACAACAATGAATGATGCTGCTAAATCTTTTCACACACTCGTTCACCATCTGTGTATCTTTTTTGGTGAATTATCTATTTATATTTTTGTTCATTTGTATAATAATTTTTATTGGTTTCTGAAATTTCTTTTTATGTGCTGAATACAAGTCCAATGCCACAAATTCGTTTGCAAATATTTTATCCATGTCTGTGACTCGATGGCACTTGGCTTGGTGTCCTATTTTTTCATTCTCTTAATGTTATCTAACTAGAGCAACACTTTCATAATTCTGAAAAACACCAAATTGTTTTTTGTATGGATCCTGCTTTTGGTGTCATTGTAAACTTGTAAAGATAGATTAGAATCAGAGTTACTGTTATCATTTCCTGTTTTTTTTTAAATATACAGGCAGAGATATAAACATAAACACAAATACAAATATGTGGGTATGCATGTGGGAAGATCCACATGCATTCCTAAGCTCCGTTTGCTGAGATGGCCTAGAAACAGCAACACCCCAGTAACAGTGAGCATATCAAAGACCTTGAACTTGGTTTCTAAGTACCAGTCAGTAATAAAAGGCCCTAGGGTTTGTTTTAGAAATTGTTGATTCCAGGACAGAAGCAGGGAACACACAAGATCAGCCCAAAGCACCCAGTGGTTTTAGAAAATGATACATTACTTTGAAGACGTGAGGCCATGTTCAAAGGACAAAGGAACCTGTGTGAGTATGCCCACATTGGCCAAAGTGGGAACAGTGTGGACAGTGATATAAAGAGAGTACTGAGTTATAACCTGATGTCATACTCAAGGTCACAAAGATAGTATGTCTTTATTTACAGAAGTTGTATAATTTCACATTTTACATTCAGGTCTATAATCTTTTTTTTTTAATTTGCATAAAGTGTAAGGTACGAGTGAAGGTTTTTTTTTTTTTTAATAAGCTATTCAGTTGCTTAAACAAAATTTCTTCAAAAGATTATCCTTTCTTCATTGACTTTTCTTTGTACCTTTATCAAAAATTACTTGTGAGGGCCCATTTACGGGGTCTATTCTCTGCTGTCGATCCGTGTATCTCTTCTTTTCACCGTTAGCGTGTCGTCTTGACTACTGTTGACTTACAGCAGATTTTGAAACTGGGTAGCCGGTTCCACGGCACTTGGCTTGGCTTTTGGCTCTGGTTTTTGTTTTGTTTACCTTTTAATACCAATTTTAAAGTCAGTTGGTCGACATCTAGCCTGCTAGACTTGTGACTAAGATTGTGGTTAATCTCTAAATTAATTTGGGGAACGTTAACATTTTAAAATGCTGAATCTTCTAATCCATGATGATTGGTGAGCTCCTTTGAGAGCATTTTTGCACATGTCTTTCTCGTTTTATTTAGGTCTTTTTTGATTTACTTTATCAGTGCTTCATAGTTTTCAACACCTGTATCCTTTCTAGACTTTGTTAGATTTATACCTAAGTATATAATTGTTTTGGTACTGTAAGAAATGTGCTGCTTTGCAAATTTTGAATTCCAGTTCTACATCACTAGAATATGAAAATATAATTGACTTTTAAATATTGACCTTATTAATTCACTTCTTAGCTGTAGAATTTTTTTTAATATGATCCATGGGATTTTCTACATAGACAATCACATGATATAGAAACAGAGAGGGAGCATTTTTTTGGTTGTTTCCTTTCATTATAATCTGTGTACCTTTTATTTCTTTTTCTTAACTTATTACTGACTAAGATTTCTATTATATTGCTAAATAAAAAGTTGAGACAGTTGACATCCTTGTCTTATTCTTGGTCTTAAGGAAAAGCAGTTGATTTTTCCATCATTAGATTTGATGTTAACTGTAAGATTTTTCTAGGTGCTCTTTATGAGGTTGAGAGAGTACCCTTGCAGAGATTCACTTGTGGCATGATAAACTAAGGAGCTCTGCAGAACCACTCCCCAACAAAATCAGTGAAATTTATTTTTTCAAGCAACCATTTACAGTCCCTAAGAATATCCAAGGGTCATACAACAAATGAAGGAACATTTATGTGAGAAAATATTCTAAAATTCACCAAGAGCATCAATAGTCTATATTGTCTGAACTAAGACTGCTTCAACGTTTCCCCTCTCAGCTCAGTGAGACAGACACTGCGCTCTAGGCTGGCCAGGCCGAGAACACAGGACACCCTCTCTCCCAAGAACTCAATGAGAAGTATGGTTGAAATCGCCACCGTCTGAGTCAGGCACACTTTTGTCAAAGTGACATCTTTACTCTTTGATACTTTAAAGAGATCTTATGCAGCAGATTTGCCCAGTGCAAAGTATACTCTGATTTGTTGATTGCTGCTTCCGTGAGTGTTGATTGTGGACTCAAGTGAAACAAAATCCTTGACAACTTCCTTATTTTCTCCATTTATCCTGATGGTACTTACTTGTCCATGTAATGGATTGAATTGTGTCCCCCCAAATATATCTCAACTTGGTTAGGTCACAGTTCCGTGTCTCATGTGGTTGTTCTCTACTTTGTGATTATTATTTTACATTCATGAGGATTAGGGTGAAATTGTAGCACCTCATCCACGACGTATCCCTGATCCAGTGTAAAAGGCGATTCCCCGGGGTATGACCTACACCACCTGTTATCTCTCAAGAGATATAAAGGAAAGGGAAGCAAGCAGAGAGGGTGGGCCTTGTATCACCTACAGAGTAGTGCTGGGAGCAGAGCACCTCCTTTGGACCTGGGATCCCTGCTCAGAGAAGCTCCTAGTCCAGAGGAAGATCGATAGGATGGCCAACAGAGGGAGAAAGCCCTCCCCTGGAATCGACACCCTGAATCTGGACTTTTATACTACTTTACTAGGAGGAAATAAACTCTTTGTTAAACCATCCACTAGTGGTATTTCCGCTATAGTCCACTCAGGAAGATGTTTGTTTACGTTACGGTATAATCCACACCCAGGGCTGTGGTCTTTGGTCTTCACTACTAAATGTTTTGAGTCTTCTTGACTTTAAACAAGCAAGGCTGTGTCATTAGTATTATCACAGGTTGTTGTTCATAAGTCTTCCTCCGATCCTGATGCCCTGTTCTTCTTCATATGCTCCAGCTTCTTGAATTATTTGTTCAGCAAATTAAATGTGGTGAAACAGTAAAACCCTGATGCACACTTTGTTAACTTTAAACCACAAAGTAGTTGCTTGTTCCATTTGAATGACTGTCTCTTGAACCATGTACAGAATCCTCATGAGCACAATTAAATGTTCTGGAACTCTCGTTCTTCACAGTGCTATCCATAATTTGCTACAATCCACACAGCCGACTACCTTTGCATACACAGTGCAACCCAGGTAAACATTTTTCTGGTGTTCTCTTCTTTCAGCTGTGATCCGTCTGATAGTAGCAGTGCTACCCGACCAAATTCCTGAGAATACACAACCTACCAAAACTGACTCAAAAAGAAATAGACAATCTGACCAGACCTACAACAAGTGAAGACACTGAGCAAGTGACGGAACAACTACCGAGAAACAAAAAGCCCAGACGGCTTTGCTGCTGAAATCCACCAGGCAGTCAAAGAATTCTTATTAGCTCTTCACAAATGCTTCCAAAATACAGAAGTGAAGGGAACACTTTCCAATTCCCCTTATGAAACTGGTATTACTTACCCTGATAGCAAAACTAGAAATGATACCACAAGAAAATTACAGGCCAATCCTGCTGAAGAATATGGAGCAAAAGTTCTCAATAAAACCACTAGGGAACCAAGTCCAGCAGCATGCAAAAGAAATGGTACTCATACTAGGAAAGCAAGGTCGGTTAACATCAGAAAAGCAGGCAATATAATACAGCATATTAGTAGAGCAAGTAAAGAAAATCACTTGATCATCCCGATAAATGCAGAAAAAGCATTTGACACAATCCAACATCTTTTCATAACAGGAACACTTAAGAAACTAGAAATAAAAGAGAAGCTCTTCAGCCAAATAAAGGACCTCTGCAAAAAGAAAAAAAACCTACAGCTGATAA
Source organism: Heterohyrax brucei (assembly GCA_028571685.1). Taxonomy (NCBI): domain Eukaryota; kingdom Metazoa; phylum Chordata; class Mammalia; order Hyracoidea; family Procaviidae; genus Heterohyrax; species Heterohyrax brucei. The sequence goes on from CM053161.1 coordinate 77,331,700, forward strand.
CGTATCTACTGATGACAGACTAGATGCACTCCACCTCAAACTGGAAAAAAAGGTGTCCTCTCTTGTCACTTCTAATCAGCCTTGCCCAGAGGGTCTATCTAGGGCAATCAGGCAAGAGAACGAAATCGAAGGCATCCAGACTGGAAAATAATAAATAAAACCATCTGTGGTCACAGAGGACCTGATCTTAAATACAGAAAATCCTAAGGAATCCACCAAAAAACTACTGGAACTAGTGGACAAATTCAGCAAGATTGTGGAATACCAAATTGATATATAAAAATTCATTGTAAGTCTACACATTTGCAATGCACAGAAAAAGAAACTAAGGAAAATAATTCCATTCACAACAGCATCAAAAATAATAAAATACTTAGGAATGAAGGGAACAAACTAAGTGTAAAATTTATACTCTGAAGGCTGTAAAGCATTATTGAAGGGAATTAAATAAGATTAAAATAAGTGAGGAAGTGTCTCATTTTCATGGATCAGAGGACTTAATATTGTTAAGATGGTAATGCTTTCCAAATTGATGTGCAGATTCAACACAATCCCTAACAAAATTGCAGAGGACCTCTTTGTAAAACTTGACAAACTGATTTTTAAAATCATATGGAATTGCAAGCGACCTTGAATAGTCAAAGCACTCTTGAAAAAGAAAAACAAAGTTGGAAGATTCACACTTCCTCAAATTCAAACTTTAAGCAAGGTAAGAGCTATCAAGACAGACAATGTGTTAAGGACAAGGACAGACAGATAGACAAATGGAAGAGAACTGAGAGTCCAGCAATAAACCTGTGCATCTATGGTCAACTTATTTTTGACAAGGGGGCTAAGGCCAGTCTATGAAGAAAGACCAATCTTTTCAAATGGTGCTGAAACAATTCAATGGCCACATGCAAAAAATTTAGTCGGATGTACCTCACACCATATACAAAAATTAACTCCAAATAGATCAAAGATTTAAGCATAAAACATAAAGCTATAGCTGTAGAATTCTTAGAAGAAAACATAGCAATAAATCTCCATGAACTGAGATTTGGCAATGAATTTTTAAACATGACACAAAAGGCACCAGCAACAAAATTAAAAATAAATAAATTAGACTTCAGTGAAATTGAAAACTTTTGAATTTCAAAGGGCACTATTAAGAAAGAAAAATACAATCCACAGAATGGGAGAAAATATTTGTAAATCACAAACCCAATAAGGAACTTGTATCTAGAGTATCTAAAGAACTCTTAGAATACAATAATGAGACAAATACAGTCGTGCACAGCTTCATATCCACGACATGCTCCATGAAACAGAAAGTTAGGTGATTTGGACTTTGTGCAAAAGAAGTCCCCAGGTTATGAAAGAGTTTTTTCCTAAATTTGTTTTTCAGTCAAGTTTGTATGTAAATAAGAACAGTTTGGTATGGTTCATATCTAACGTCAGTTAAATGTTTGTCTTAGTATATAGTGTACCTGTCTGCGCATTAGAAAAATTAAGAAAACACTTCCAGATATACTAAAGCATCTTTAACATAATAATGTAATAATAATAATGACAATGTTGTGATGCCCATCACAAAGTGATGCCCATTGGTTACCATGAACCATTGTATGTACCTCAGGTTTTTAATATAATAGACTTTATAGGGGTTGATCCATAACCATGGTTGTAAGTAAGTCAGTTGTTTGTAACCGGGGGATTGCCTGTATTTCGCAAAGCTGTATAGGATACTGTGCTGTACCTGTGTTGACTAAATAGCCAAGACGCTGCACACATACAGTACTGTATTTCAGCAAATGCTTCTGGCAAGGTAACCTAAATTTATTATGGACATGATATCAGAAGGGACCGGTCCCTGGAGAAGGGCACTGTACTTGGTAAAGTAGAGGGTCTGCAAGAGAGAGAAAGATCTTGAATGAGATGGACTAACACAGTGGCTACCACGGTGGGTTTATCATGCCCAGTAGCTGTTGTGGGACAGCACGAGACGGGGCAGGGCTTCTCCTGTTTACCCGGGGTTGCTGTGAGTTGGAACTGACTTGACAGCAGCTAACAACAACAACATCACTAGGTTAAGACTGAACAATACTGTATCTACAATAAAATCATGTAAACGTACACTAACGTAAACACAGGCCGATGTGTAATCTGGATGTAACCACAGTTGGAGTCTGCAGGGCTCGTGTAGTGCTGGCTGGGTCTACAGGCTGGAGCTGCCAGAGTTCTGTCCCGTCAAAGACTCTGAACTTACACTCAAGGGCACTATGTGCACTGTAATACACTGTATAGATCTATGTACAATAAATGCTTTTTAAATTTTGTTTCTATCAACTAATCTTAGGCCACTTTGTAAATCGTGTTTTAAACTTCATTTTTTGCTTTTTTTTTCTACTTTTTAAACTTGAGTGTGAGCACTTTCCCAGCCCTTAGTGCACACAGTAGAGGATCAGGCATGTCCCCATCACCGCTCCTGATGCCTCAGGGCACCCTACTGCAGAGCTTCAGGTCCAGTGACACCTACAGATGCACCATCTCCAGCAGTGATCACACAATCTCCCTGTTGTCTGAGGAAACCCTGGTGGTGTACAGGTCCAGTGCTACAGCCATAACCAAAAGGTCAGCCGTTCGAATCTACCAGATGGTCCTTGGAAACTCTGTGGGGTCACTACGGGTCAGAATCGATTTGATGGCAAAGGGTTTGGCTTTTCTAGTATTGTCTGAAGGACCTGACTGAGGTTGTTCTGCGGACTTGGTGGCTTCTTCAGGAACACGTTCACTATTGTTAGAGGAGTTTGCTTTTTCTTTTCTTCCTAAATTGCTTTATAGGCAGCCAACACTGCGGAGCCTTCCTCTCAACCAGCGGAAAGCATCCAGTATTCGAGTTCATCTTTTCGGAGTTCTTCCACAAGCCGCTCAGGTCTGCGTGGAGCCTGGCTAACCCGTCACCAGGGAACCCCTTCTGCTCGTGCTCCCCTCCTCCTGCAGCTCTGTTGCCCTCGCCTCCTCGTCAACTCTCCCCTCTTGCTCTGGTTCCAGCAACTCCTCATCTGCTGGTTGCCCAGGAGCCACCTCTCAGAATGTTTCAATGTCCTCACTGTCTGTGTCTAGGTTCAAGTTTGTGCTCACCTCGTAGACAACAGCTCTGTTAATCCTTGTAATCTCGTCATCCTTTCAAATCCCTTCAAGTGACGCACTCACCACTCCCGTTATTTTTTTCCACCTGCCATTCGCGCACTCGTTGCTCCGGCGGACTCAGACGCGAGCCGGGCTCTTCCTCCCTGCAGTGGTAAACGCTGCACCCCTTCCACAGCTGCCTCAGGGTCTTGGTGGTGTCATCAGCAGCTGCGGTAGCCTGAGCGAACCTCTTCTTCAGGTAGAAGGCCTTGAGCCCTGCAATGATACCCTGGTCCATTGGCTGGTTTAAAGAGGTAGCAGGTGGAGACAGGAACCCCAGTGGTGTAGTGACCAAAAAAGTCAGCAGTTCGAACCTGCCAGGCACTCCTTGGAAGCTCTATGGGGCAGTCTACTCTGTCCTATAGGGTCCCCTGCGAGTCAGAACTGACTCGGCTACTTTGGGGAGTTCTTGGTTTGGGTGGAGGTCACCGATGAGAGGGGGTGTCCTGGAGCACTACATGCCTTCCTCCTGGCTGCGTTTCTCCATTTCATTGGCAGAGTATCTGAGAAGGGCATTCTGAAACACTGTTTGTGTCATCCAGGACCTTTTCTTGCACCTGTAATAAGCCAGTAAAGTGTGTTCGTTAATGCTCTTGAAATTCCAAAGAGCACCTGGCGATTTGAACTGCCAATCTTTTGGTTATCAGCCATAGCACTTCACCAACTGAGCCACCAGGATTTCCAAATGGCCAATAGCCAAGCCAAGTGATGACAAGTCAGATCCAACTCATGGCGACCCTAGGGGGTGGACGAAACAAGTGCTAGACATCATTAGTCATTACATGTCATGGATTAAACTGTGTCCCTCAAAAATGAGTATATCAGTTTGGCTAGGTCATGATTTCCAGTCTATCATTTCATCATCCAGCAAGATTTCTCTGTGTGCTGCAAAATCCCATCACTATGATGTGAATGAGATGAATTAGTAGGAGATATGTGGATGAGATCTGCAACATTAGTTAGTGTCTTAAGTCAATATTTTAAAAGACAGAAGTGAGCAGAGAGACATGGAAACTTCATGCTACCAGGAAAGTAGCGCCAGGAGCAGATCTTGTCCTCTGGCCCCAGGGTTGTTGAGAAGCTCCTAGTCCAGGGAGAGATCAATGGGAAGGACCTTCCTCCAGAGCCAACAGATACAGAAAGCCTTTCCCTAGAGCTGATGCCCTGAAATTGGGCTTGTAGCCACCTAGACTGCGAGAGAATCAATTTCTCTTTGTTAAAACTTTCCACTTGTGGTATTTCTTCTGTAGCAGCACCAGATAACTAAGACGTTAGGGAAAGGCAAATGAAAACCGCACTGGGATGCCATTTCACACTCACTAGGATGGTTATAATCAAAGTCACATGAAAACAAGTGCTGATGAGGATGATGGAAAGCAATCAGAACACCATACACTGCTGGTGGGAACAGCAAGTGGGCAGCCACTGTGGAAATGAGCCGGCGGCTTCTCAGCCCAGTAAACATCAAGTCACCACAGGACCCAGCAATCTCACTCTTAGCTAAATGCCCAAGAGAAACGAAATCAGTGTTTGCTCGTGTCATGGATTGAATTGTGTTCCCCCAAAAATGTGTGTGAAGCCATGTGGCTGGGCCATGATTCCTAATATTTTATGATTGCCCTCCATTTTGTGATTTTCCTATGCTGTGTATTAAAGGATTAGGGTGGGACTGTAAATCCCTTTATACGATCACCTCCCCGCTCCACTGTAAAGGGAATCTTTCCCTGGAGTGTGGCTTGCCCCCCCCTTTAATCCTTTCATCCTACAAGAGATAAAAGGAAAGGGAAGCAAGTAGAGAATCGGGAACCTCACACCATCAAGAAAGCACTGGGAGAAGAGCGTGTCCTTTAGACCTGAGTTTCCTGCTCCAAGATGCTCCCTAGACGAATATTGATGCAATACTGGACTTTCCTCTTGAGCTGACAAGGGGAAAAGCCTTCCCCTGGAGGGGACATCCTGAATTTGGACTTGTAGCCTACCAGACGGTGTGAGAATAAATTTTCCTTGGTTAAAGCCATCCACTCATGGTATTTCTATTAGCACAGCACTAGCAGACTAAAAGAGCATGATACATCTTTTTTCTTTTACTTTTCACCCAGCTCTGTTTTTATACTTAAGCTAGATTTCTTGTAAATAAAACATTTAGGAATAAATCTAACCACAGGTGCAAAAATCTATACAAAGAATATTACAAGATTCTACTGCAAGAAACCAAAAGCGGCCTACATTAGGGGAGAAAGCCACCTTGCTCATGCATAGGAACATTTAACATTGTCAACATGTTTTTCTTACCAAAGCAATCTACACATACAGTGCAATTCCAATACAAACTCCAATGGCATTTTTTAATAAGGTGGAGAAATAAATCACCGACTTTATATGGAAAGGGAAGAGACTTCAGATAACTAAAGCATCACTGACTTTAAAACCTATTACCCTGTCATGGTAGTCAAAACATCCTGGTACTGGTACAGAAATAGATACATAGACCAATGGAACACAGCTGAGAATCCAGATATAACATCAACCACCTATAAGCACAAGAGTCGAAATGCTGTGAACTGGGGAAAGACAGTCTCTTCAACAAGTGGTGTTGGCATAACTGGATACCCATCTGTAAAAAAAAATGCTGTATCTCATGCCATGCAAGTAAACTAACTTAGAATAGATCAAAGACCTAAATATAAAATCTATAACAATACACATCACAGAATTAAAAATAAAGACAATGCTGGAATTCCTAACACATAGTATAAGTAGACCATAAAAAATTACTAATAATGCACAAATACCAGAAGAGCAAATTAATAATTAGGAACTCCTAAAAATCAAACACTTATGCTCATTCAAAGACTTTACCAAAAGAGTAAAAAGACAACCTACAGAATGGGAAAGAATTTTTGGTTACCATAAATCTGATTGGCATCTAATCCCCCTAATCTACAAGGTACTGCAAAATCTCAACAAGAAAATGACAAACAAACAAATTAAAAGACTGGAAAAGGATATGAACAGGGACTTCACCAAACAAGACATCAAGAGTGTTGACAGATAATTAGCAAATGATCACAATCATTAGCCATCAGAGAAATCCAAATCAAAGTTACAGTGAGATACCATCTCACCCCAGCAAGACTGGCATTAATCCAAAAAACACAAAGTAATAAATGTTGGAGAGGATGTGGAGAGATTGGAAGTCTTTTATAGTGCTGATGAGAATGTAAAAGAGTACAACTACTTTGTAAATTGATTTGGTGCTTTCTTAAAAAGCTGGAAATGTGATATGATCCAGGAATCCTGCTTCTGAGAAAATGTCCTAGAGAAATAACTGCTGTCACATAAACAGATACATCCACACCGTTGTTTATCACAACACTGTCCACAGTAGGAAAAAGATGGAACTAACCTAAACACCCATCAAAAAATGAGCAGATAAACTAACTATGGCACATTCACACAATGGAATGCTATGCAGTGACAAAGAACAACTAAGATTTTAGGAAATATCTCATAACCTGATCCCAGTTGGAAGACATTAGGCTGAGTGAAATCACTCAACTGCAAAAAAACAAAGGCTGTGTAAGACCACTATTATAAGGACTTAAGAAAAAGTTTAAGCACAGAAGAAAATAACCTTTGATGGTTATAGGGTGCAGAGGGAAGGAAAGGGGTTTTCGTAGAATAGATAGCAGATAGGAACTGGGTTAGATGAAGGAAGCGGCAGCACGCAGTAGAAGGAAAGTTAGCACAAGTAGACTATGCCAAAAGCTAAAAAGGTTTTCCAAATACAACCCTACATTTTGATGGATAGAGCAGCAGGGACAGGGTATCAGGACCACAGGTGTTGTTTTTCCTTTTTTTTTTTAAAGGAAATGTTCTGCACACCACTTTGATGAGTGGCATTTGGGTCTTAAAAGCTAGCGAGCTGCCATCTAAGTAGCACCAATTGGTCCCAATCCACATGAAGCAGAGGAGAACGAAGGACACCAAGGGAAGGAGGAAAAGATGAGCCCAGGAGACAGAAGGGCCCATGTGACCTAGAGACTACTGCAGCGTGAGACCAGAAGCACTAGACGGCGCCCAGCGACCACCGGTGACTGCCCTGACAGGGGACACAGAGTACAGTCCCTGATGTAGTGGGAGAAAAGTGAGTGCACAGAACTAGAATGTTGTTAAAAGACGAGACTGGAGGGTCTGCTGAGGACAAGGGCCCTGCACTCTCTGTTAGTCCAGAGCGGAAACTAGTGCTAAATCCAATTCTTCAGACAAGGGTTATGCTGGGCACAGCAAATGGTCCCAGCTCAGCTGGAACGGATGCTCACCGAGGACCAAAATGACGCTGGGTAAAGACAACCCAGAAGATAGACAGACCCACATGAGTGGGTGCCTACATTGACTTGGGACCAGAAGAACCAGATGGTGCCCGGCCACCACCAGTGATAGCCACAGTGGAGCTCACTAAGTTGAGTCTCACTGGCTACACAAGAATAAAAAGGGGTGCACCCTGAGATCTCCACTAAAAGACTGCAATTGATGGTCCAGCGGCTTTGGGGTTCCCCTGGGAGCATGCCCCTGGCCCTGATGCTGCCCTTGCCCATAAACCATAATGAATGTCCATTCTTTGGACACGAGTGGATCGGACTTGGTGATGCAGAGTGACCATATATTGGAGGCACTTCATGGTTCTATGCATCTATAGGATATCATCCTGCTGACATCTGGCTGGAGTAAGGGGAGTGAGGGGAAAGGAGGGGAAAGGAGACTGTTGGGAGGATGACACTTGTATGGAGCAGAGAGGACTAGTGTGCTGTCGCTGGACAGGGAGAGCAGCGGAAGCTGCATATAGGTGGACATGTAATTTTATATGGGAATGTACATTTTCACTCAGTTATAATAAAAAAAAGATTATGCTGGACTGTAGGACATAGAGTGATGCTGGTGAAGAATATGCTTCTTGGTTGAAATATACATATAGGTGAGGCTGCCTTAGCAGCTCCTCTCTAGAGGCAAGATGAGAGGGTAGAGGGGGACAGGAGTTGGTTGAACGGATGCTGGAAGTATAGAGTAGAGAAGAGGAGTGTGCTGTCACGGAGAGTTGGGCGGGTGGGAGAAGAGCACTTAGAGTTACACGGTGGTGTGTGTTTGGGGTTTTATATGACAAATTGATTTGAGTTGTAAACTTTTATTTAAAGCAAAATAAAATATTTTTTAAGTAGATTTCTCATGACAGTACATTGTAGATAGCATATTGTACTTGTATCCAACCTACAGTTTTCTTTTAATTGGTGTCTTTAGACACACCCATTTAGTGTGATTACTGTTTTCTCTTCATTTCATCTATCTGTTGTTCCTTTTGTTCTTCTTTTGCCTGCCATAATTTGAGTTTAATAATGAGCATTTTTATGACTCTATTTTCACTACTCACTTATTTCTATTTTATTATTTTTAGTGGTTGCCTCTGGATTTATAATGTGTATATTTACTTAATTGGAGTCTATCTTCCAGACATATTGTACTGTACTACACAGAGTATAAATGACCTTACAGCAGCATATCCCCAATTTTGCCTTCCCATCTGTTTTAGTCAGCTGCTTTACCAGAAATACCACTAAGTGGATGGCTTTAACAAAGGAAAGTTTATTCTTACGTAGTCTGGTAGTCTACAAGTCCAAATTCAGGATGTCCATTTGGGGGGAAGGCTTTCCTTCTTGCCACCTTTGGAGGAAAGTCCTTGTGTTGCATCTGTCCTTGTCCTGGGAACATCTTGGAGCAGGAACCTCAAGTCTAAAGGACACGCTTTTCTCCCAGTGCTGCTTTCTTAATGGTGTAAGGTTCCCAATTCTCTGCTTATTTCCCTTTCCTTTTATCTCCTGTAGAATGCAAGGATTAAGGGTGGTGCAAGCCCTACTGCAGGGAAACTCCCTTTACAGTGGAGCAGGGAGGTGATCCTATGAAGGCATTTACAGTCCCACCCTAATCCTTTAACATACAGCATAGGAAAACCACGAAATGGAGGATAATCATAGAATACAGGGACTCAAAGCCTAGCCCCATGGCTACTCATGTTTTGGGGGGAACAGAATTCAATCCATGACATCTTACCCTTTGGCACCCCAAAAACCACGCCTTTCAAACATGTGACACATTCATCGCATATGATAGAAGTCTTAAACCAGTTCCAAGTCCAAAATTCAGAAATTCCTTTACATCTATGAAACCTAGAACACAGCCATCTGCTTCCAAAAGTACAACGGCAGAACAGGTACAAGTTAGACAGCTCTATTACAAATGGGAGAAATTGCAGGAAAGAAGGGCATTAACAGGCAACAAACAAGTCAGCAAAACACGTTGTATCAGCCCTCAACACTTTGAAAACAATCTTCCGTTCTCTGAGACATTTTACACAACAGCCTTGCCCTCCACACTCCAGATATTGGCCAAACTCTCTGGATTCTGAGTGGAGACCCCCAGCCCTGTGCTACAACCCTGCCTAGAATGGACAGCAACTCTGCTCCATCTGCTTTAGGTGCACCCTAAGCCCCACTGAGTGGCAATTCCACCCTTACAAACACAGAAAGCCCTGGCTCCACCCTTTCAAACCCCTGAGGTCATGGCCATACCTTTTGAGACTGAGGCAGCTCAGCTTCTCACGCTGTTTGTCTCTTCAGTTTCTGCTTCCTACGGCCGCATGGCCTCAGCCTCAGGCCCACGTTTGCCCTGCTGGGGCAAGTGTTCCAAAGCTCTGTGGCTCCACTGATTCAGGTGCCTGGAGGCACTTCCGTATGCTAGGAAGCCTCCCACACAAGGCATTCGCTGTCTGGCTCCATGGGTCAGAAAGGGTAACTCCACTGATTCAAGTGCCCAGAGGCACCCCATTCTGCCAGGAAGTCTCTGTGCACAGGCACTTAGCTTTCTTGCTCCCTGGGTTGGTTCCAGCATTGCCTCTGGTTGAGAACTGCTGCTGCCGCTGCTGGTTCTCAGCTGTTTTCACTATCCGCACCTCCTGCAGCCTTAACAGTTCTCCTTGGTTCCTTCTGAGTCTACTATCATGTCATAGTTCGGAAAATGGCTCCCACACTTTAGGTATTTCCTAGAGCAGCACCATTTGTAATGAAGATGTGTAATTTGTGCCTTCTTGTTATACATTGTTATACCACTGTTGTTACACAATTTTGAGAAGATAATACCTGTTCTGGATTTCACAGATGAAGAGAAATTTATGGAATTTGGATTTAGACTTAAGATCTTTTCTGTACTACAAATGAATACATGTTCTAATGATATGATTTTCGGGGGGCCAAAGGGTGGCATGTCATAGATTGCATTGTGTTCCCCTCAAAATGTATGTACTGATTTCTTTTGTCTATGAGTCCCAGTATGGTGCAGTTCTTCCCATGTGTTGTGAATCCTGCCTCTGTGATACTGATGACGGAGAATGGGCAGCAGCTGTGCTGGTGAGGCAGGACTCCAGTGACCAGCTGCTGGATGTAAGGGACAGAAGAAAGCCTGGAGGGTTGGAAAGCTCATACCACTGAGACCGAGAGCAGAGCACCTCCTTTGGACCTGAGGTTCCCGTGCTGAGATTCTCTTGCTGAATTTGGACTCTTGGCCTACTGGACTGTGATGCTTTCTCATAGTGAGTGGACTTGTAAATGGCTTTGTAGCTTATTGGACTATGACAAAGTTTCTCTTCATAAAGACTTCCACTCATGGCATTTTCTGTTAGAGCAGTACCAGGTGACTAGAACCCCATCCCACAAGCTATTATTGTATGTTTTACTTTTGCATATAAATAGCATCCAATAATTACTTTCTTTTTACTTTAGATAGTACTGTTCTAGAGCAATTTAAATAAAGTGCATTTTACCTTCACGTACTCCACTCTCAACACTTTTCCCTTCTTTGACTAAACCTAGGGTTGGATTTGATCTCACATGCATTCTGATGAAGCACTTGTGTTGACTTTTCTGATACAGGCCTTCTGGCAATGGATTCGCCTCTTTTTTTTTTTTTAATCTGAGAAAGCCTTTATTTCTCTTTTATTTTGAAATGTATTTTCGTTGAGCATAAAACTCTGGAATTCCTAGGTGAGATGAAGGGTTAATGTGATTGGCCACTAACAGAAAGGTTGGGAGTTCAAGTCCATCCAGAGGCACCTGAGAAGAACAACCTGCTTGTGAAACAACCCACCACGTAGTTAGACCTTGACACGCATAAGGTTGCCATGAGTTGGAACTGATTCAATGGCAACTGGTTTATGTGCCAGGCTCTGTGCTAGGGACTGAATAAGGCAGTCAGGGTTGAAATTCTTGTCTAAATTCTGGGGAGTGGGCAGAGTGGAGAGACAGATCATCCACAGTCGACAGATCAGGAACAAGTAATTCCCACTGTGAAGAACAATGTAACTTCAACTCTGATAGGCTCAGGGAAAGATGTAGATTTGTGGACTATCCGTTTCTTCTCCAAATCAAAGGGAGGAAGCGACCCTTTCTCCAGTTTTCCATGTCTCTTCTGAATTTTTATAAAGTCTACTTCTAACCAATCAAGTTTGGGGGGCAGGGTCTCAACTCGATTTTCTTTTCCCTCCAACTTTTTGTCCGATGCAAAGTTGTCGGTGGACTCCTCATCTTCAGTTCGGTGTTCACTAGGAAACGTTTCTATCTGTTCTGATATTTTAATGGTGGACGTGACGGGTACATACTCTCAATTTCACATTTCTCCGAGGCTGAGTTTCAAACAGCCTTTGTCACTCAAAGTACTTCTCACCTTGCCTCGTGAAGCCAGAAGCAGCTAAGGCTTACCACCAGTACTCGAAGGCTGGATTCCCCAAGCCCTCGCTAACAGTGGCAAGTTTGCTTCCTGTCTTCTTGGTTACCATAGGGACAGTTTTGCTAATGTTTCCGCACTTCATAGCATAGTTCAGTGTCTTTCTATCCTCTGATTAGAGTTTCCTCATTTCTTATCAACCCACCACAAAGTCAGTACCGTACATTTTAGGTTTTTGTTTTAGAAGGCTCTCGTCTCTGATTCTGATTTGCCTATCATTCAGGATAGGCTAGGTTACTCTGGGTCACCCAAAAAACTGAAATGCTTGTGGTTTGTGATGACCAATGTCTATTTCTGTCGCTCATGTCCCTTGTGGATTTACCAGCTGGGGACTCTGCTTCCGCCTGTTCTCACTCTGGACCCCAGCTTGCAGGGGCACCCATCAACTGCAGCTCTTCAGCTGTGCACCCTGAGTGATGTGCATACCTTCCGTTCATATCCAGGGGCCAAGGGAAATCACGTGGAACGTGACCTCCAATTGCCCAGAGCAGGAAGCCAGACACATTCCCAGGGCATCCAGTGTCTCTGCGCCTCATTCCTCTAGGCCACTCCACTTCAAGGGTGATTTAGGTCTACTAGTGGCCCAGGACAGGGCAGAGCTTTGAATTCCCCCAACTGCAGGCACTGGCTGAGACCTGGGTCCACGGCCCAAGTCAGCCCACTGAGACTCAGTTCAGGGATGCCTTTGGAAAATTGCTAAAAGAGCATCTCTTTCTAGTGAAATTGAAACTATGAGACCATAACCCTGAAACTGTCAGAGGCTACAAAGCACAGAGGGTTTTGCCTGAAGAGTCACAGCTGAAAAGCAGTGGTGGAATAGAGGTAGAACAAAAAAAGGTGGGTAAAGAGAATGAGAGAGAAGATGCAGTGAGGAAAAGAGAAGAGAACTAGAGAAAGACTGTGAGAGATAAGAGAGGGAGAAAAGAAAGAGAGAAGAGAGAGCCCCTGGATCCAGCCATTCCTGATCCACCCTGGGGCTTTTAAGTGATGACAGCCAGCACAACCCTTTTGGGATAGGACCAGACTCTGTTGCCAACAATCACTAGTGTCCTGAATGACACGTTGACCTTCTGCCAGGCTCAGTTGCTCAATTCTCGCCCCCGGAAGGCCCAGTGCAGCCCCGGACTTGTCCTGGAGGACACTGTCCATTTGTTAGCCAACTTGGCAAGAGGAGAGAAGCAGCCAGCATTCACTGAGAAGAGTGAGCTGGCTGAAGAAACATGTGATAGATATGCAAGACCAACCGTAGACCATCAGGTTTAAAAGGCACCCAATCAATAGAAAGTCATTAAAAATCAATCCCAGGACAATGGAAGCTCTGGTTTGCTTGCCCTCACTCACCACTTCTAGCCTCTAATGCCTGAATCATTTCCCATTGACATGCTGAGCAGATGCCAATTTAAATTTATTGGAGCACTTCACATTTTTAAGTGCTTAAATTTGGAAAAGATGAGCTTTATGGGGCCAGCGTAGTGTGGAATGATCAGAAATGTTAAGAATGTGTTGCACTTTTTGTCATTTACAAAAGGTTAAAGAGTTGGGTTTATGAAATTCACAATGATTGAAAGTCATGGAATTGCTTTAGTCAACCAGAGAGGTTGGAATTTGGGGATTTGTAGGCAGCCTGTTTTACCCTCCAGCTTACCCAGGGTGACCCTACACTTGACCCAAACTGGATCTTATCCTGCGAGGGAGGGCAGGAGAGTCACCCGACAGATAATTTAAAAAATGAATACTGTGCTCTTTTTTATAATTATTATTTGTTACTTAACTTACAAGCAACTTGGGCTTCAGATAAGTACAATATACAGTGATTTACAATATTTAGCAAAACTCATATTCTCAAAAGAACACTTACTCTCTCAAATTAAAACTCATTTAAAAATTTGAAGTGATTTTAATTGATCTTCTCTTCAGGCTGGCAAATCTTACTTCACTTTTAAAAAAATTAATTTTTTGTTTTGCCCTGCTTGTTAAAGACGCATATGGAAAGCTACTGCAATCAGCACCGTGATTTCAGGAATCGAATCTGAGTCTCGCACAGTAAACATGGATAAATCTGCGGAACTGCAAACGGCTGCCACAGGCAGGTGATCTTGTTGTGGTGTTTCCTCATTACTCTAACGCTGCAGCACCCCCATCCTCTTCTTCTGACGCTAAGTACTGGGAATATTAAAACACAATTACAAATGAAGAGGCAAACGGCTTCCAACAGCCAGCTCCTGCCTTCTTGTCAAAATCAGAAGGAAATGGTTGCAGGTGCTGAGTGTAGACTCTTCCTCTAGAAGTCAACTTTTCTGGGCTTCCCATTCTGTGTGGACATCACTCCACACAAGCCACTGAGATTCACCTGTAATATTTCATACAACGGCAATCCTTTGCTTAAATAGAGCCGAGCATTGATGCCGCCGCACAAATTTGCTAATCTTGTCCTTAAAAAATATGTGCACTGTAAAATAGATGAACATTTCAGAACTTTAAATCACTAGTTTAAAAAGCTCACATTTTATGAGGGTGATCAAAAGTGAAACACACGTGAAATGAGGATTATAAACCTAAACGCAGAAATGTATCAAGCACAAGGCGCTTGTCAGTTCAGTAGACAGTTCTCATGCCTGGAATGTTCCAATTTCTCCCTTGACTTCTACTCCACCCTTCCAAAGGAAGATCAAAGAAGTGACAGATTTGAATCGCAGCATTCTCGAAGAATATTGAATACACCGTGGGCTTCCAGAAGAGCAGGTGAATCGGTACTAAAGAAAACAAATTTACAGGTGGGAAATTCCTTAGAAGCAAGGACGGTGAGACTTCCTCTTGCTGACTTTGGACATGTCATTGGGAAAGACCAATCCTTGACCAAAGGCAAGGACTTGTGTCTGATAAAGTACAGGGTCCGTAGAAATGGGGAAACTCTTCATGAGACTGATTGATACCAGAGCCATAACCTTGAACTGAGATCTCCCAGTGATGACAAGGACGTCACCAAATGGAAACAGCATTTTGTTCTCCTACACGGAAGGTTGCCATGAGTCAGAATCAAGTTAACGGCAACCAGAAACAACCACCAAGCTTCACAGTCCCCAGACTGCCCCGAGATGGGTCGCAGCTGGTCTGTCCTCAGGTCTCCCAGGCGGCCAGCCTCAGCCTCTCTCAGCTTCCTCCAGCAGCCCTCTCTCTGCCCGCTGTACCCTAGCAGCCTGGTGGGGTGGCCCTGCACAAAGCCAGCTGATGGCGCAGAAGCCAGCGCGTGACTGCCCCACTGCCCACAGAGAGGGTGGCAATTAGCTGCCTTCCGAGAACCCCGGGCTCGTGCTTGGCACCGAGGACCCACCAGCTTCTCAAGCTCGCTGAGATGTGTGAGGCTGAGGCAGGAAGGGGAAAAAAATAACTTTGATCCAGAGAGACACTTTATCAAGAAAATTCCACAAGAAATTGCTTGTTACCTGCAGATAACAACTGGTTTGTTAGCTAATAGCTGGGGGCAAAGCCAAGGCCAGTTATAGCTCCAGCTGTCCAGTCATTAACTGCAGTAAAGACTGATTTTGAGGAGGTTATTGCTGTGATAAAATACCCTCACAAGATTATAACAGCAATAGTGTACAGGGGGAAAAAAGTCTTAGTGCGATCGTATGACCGAATGGCTACATTTGAAAAATTGGCTGCTCCCTGGCGGTTCATAACCGATTTTCCACCAGTCAAAAGCAAGTTGTGCTCCGTTAGGTTTATTGTACAAGGCAATAAAAATATTGGCCAGGTTAAATTGTCAGCGTGTGATGGTGTTAACCATTCTTTTACTGTGTTTAATTTAAGCGTTACGATGATTCATTTTGGAAGAACGTGTCCCATGCAAATGAACAGACATTGAGTGTCAAAAATAGGCAGCAGGTTTTTTTTCTTAAAGCAAAATTAATTTTTATTTGACGGCTTCTGTAGGTGGAAGGACATCAAAGACGAAGCAAAGAGTCTATGTGTACTTTTTTTAATTGCCATGGCATTCTAAAAGAGTGAGTCGTGACAGTGTGGTTTCTCACCTTCTCCTGGCGGGGCACGTGGCCCTCTGCAGACACCTCCTGGCAGGGGTGTTGCTTTGGAAAATCACCTGGTGGTCCTGGTACCAGTGAACTCCCACCTCACAAGCCCAGTGCTTTTTCCCTCTCAAGGTCTTTGGCACATCTGGTTCTAAATCACCTTTTGGGTCACTTCAGTGGTTGTTAAATAAGCCACATTGAAGAGCTGTATCTGACATGTTGCTCTGGGAGGGTGGGGGACGTGCAAGAGCAGACGTAGCCTTCTAGAAAGGGACTTCTGGTAGCCAAGGCAACAAATGGCCAAAATCCTTGCCTTTTACTAAACGGGACCCATTGACCACACCGTGTTGGAGATTTTGCCCTATGCATCAAAAAGCACAGCTGTGGTGTCAGGGGCATGTTATTGCAGCCCACTGATGAACACGCTAGGACTGCCCGAAGGACCCACAAACCCGGCTCGGAAGAAGTACAACCAGCCAGAAGGCTCCTCAGAAGCAAGGATGGCAGGACTTCATTTCACATCCTTTGACACGTTATCAGAATGTATCACACTCCAGAGAAGGATACGCTGCTTGATAAAGAAGACGGTCGTCGCAGAAGAGGAAGATCCCCTGTAAGATGGATTAACACAGTGGGTGCAACAACTGACTCGAGCACCCCGACCCGGAGGGCGTGGCGCAGGACCAGGCACTGTTTCACCCTGTCACACCTAGGGTCATTATCACTCAACACCAACTCGACGGCACTCAGTGCCAGCTCGAAGGCACCTGTGTCAACCAAGGATGTAGGCGTCCTGGAGACCCAGTCAAGGCGGCAAAATGTGTCAGACAGTTTTCACGGCCCATAACCCAGACTAGGGGTAATTTCACAGTATTTCCCTCCTCTTGAGCCCCACAGCACCTTGGATATACCCTTCTTGTGACACATGGTAGTTCTTACCTTGTACAGTCACTACCCATCTGTAAGTCATTTACGGTGGCTTGGGTACTGGGATGCTGAAAGCTCTGCCACCAGTGTTTCCCAAGCAGCAGGGACAGGTTTCAGGGGAGCCTCTGGACTAAGACAGTCTAGTGACCTATTGGAAACCTCGTGGATCTCAATAGAACATCATCCAGCATGCCTCCTGTGGCCACATCATCAAAATGAATCAGTCACCAGAGGAAAGCATCATGCTTGGTGAGGTAGAGGGCCAGGGAGGGGAAGGGAACCCCTCAGTGAGGGCCCCTGGCTGTAGAGTATCTGGTAGGGGGCTGCTGAGCTTAGGAGAGGTACAGCTGCCCAGCAGAGGGGCCAGAGCAGGAGAAGGTAGACACCAAGCAGCAGCTACAGCAGGTGGGGACGGCCTGGGCACAGTAGCCACAGTGACGGAGCAGGAGATGCTGTGGACTGGGAGGGTGAACCAGGGGCAGGCAGCATTTCACTCTGCGGCGCACACGGTCGTCATGCCTCCAAGTGGACTCCACGGCAGCTAACCACAACACCTTGCCTGAAAACAGCTGTTGGCATATCTTGTCAACCCTACCTGGCAGAAGAACTACAAGCTCCTTGAAACCAGAGCCTGTCTTCCCTGGGTCCTACTGTTCTGCAAGCATTGTACTGGTCATCACGCGTGCACCCAACTGGAGGACTCCTGTCTCCTGCCACACGCCACCACCCGCATACAGCATTTCTTGGAGGCACCAGCCCAGATCTTAGAAGCCTCCCAGTCCATCCCCACTGGCTGTAGCTACTGCTTGGTGTCCGCCTTCTCCTGCTCTGGCCCTCTGGTGGGCAGCCTCGCCTCCCCTAAGCTCAGCAGCCCCCTACCAGGCACCCTGCCGCTAAAGCCCTGGCACCATATAGCTGTCTGGGGGCCCGGGCTCTGTGGCAAAGTGGTGGAAGTGGACTCCTGGGCTCCACTTTGGCAGAGAGGTCCCACAGCAGTGTCCCCAGAGCTGACAGGACTATGAACAGGATGCCAGCTTCCTTGATTTCCCCAAAGCATTCAGGCTGTGGACGGTCATCCGACTTGGCTCCGAGAGTCCCTTCCTCCTCCCTGGCTGTTGCCAGCATCGGCTGCTGTGGAGCTGGCCCTGACACATGGTGACCTTCTGCATCACAGACCCCTCCTTCGCCCAGTCCTGCAACCTTCACGGTCGCTGGTGGATTTCAGTCCATTCTTGTGCTGTTGTGTCATCTCACGGAGTGTTTCCCTCGTTGTCACCGACCCTCTGTTTTATCAACCATGATAGTCTTTCCCAGCAATTGATCTTTCCTGATGGCGTGTCCAAAGTAAGTGAGCCCAAGTCTCACCACCCTTGTTTCTGAGGGACATTCCAGTTTTATTTCATCTGGGATTGGTTTGTTCATTCTTCTGGCAGTCTGTGGTATGTTCAATATTCTGTATCAACATCACAATTTGAATGCACTGATTCTTCTTCTGTCTTCCTTTCCCAGCATGCAATTTTTGTAGCCACATGAGGGTCTGGAAAACAGCATGGCTGGGGTCAGGTGCAAAAAGTGACATCTTTACTTTTTAAAACACAAAAGACACTTTTCAAGCAAATTTGCCCAATGCAATACGTATTGTCTGATTTCTTGCCCGCTGCCTCTGTGTCTATTGAATGCTGATCCAAGTAGAATAAAATAGTAGACTTCAGCTCAGTTTCTTCTCCATTTATCATGATGCTGTTCATCAGTCAAGGGAGGATTTTCGCTATCTTCATGTTCAGGTACAATCCATAGCAAAGTCTACAGACTGCGACCTTCATCAGCAAGCACCCCTCTTCCCTGGGGCCTCATCTGGCCAGCATCCTTCTCCCTCAGAGATGCCTCTGAGGACCCAGACAGCCCAGGGCCTGGCACCCAGAGCTTTGCAGCAGTGGCTGCTGAATGGAGATTAGCTGTCTCCTGGGAACCTCACACAAAAAGATTCCTGTGGCCCTCACAGTCCCAGGACACATGTAGCCCCAGTGGTGGACACCGCAGGCCATGTCCCCAGCGACAGCCCCGCAGGCAACACAGGAAGGAACTTCGTTGGAATGGGCTGCAGTGTTAACAGCCTGTAGTTGGGGCTTTCAAGGAGCCCTGAGGGTCTCCTTGACCACGTGGCTGGAAACCTGTACAGGGCAGTGTCAGAGACCCGAGGGAACTCTCTGCAGGAAGCAGTTGGATTCAGAAGGCCCATGGTGATTGCTCCTGGCAAGGTCCCACCACTACGTGGAGGATGTCCTAGTGTTGCTCTGTGGGCAGTTTCCCAGACTAGGAGACTAGGATTTCTGACGGCAAAGGCACAGGTGAAACCCCGGGACCTTCACCTTGGCACGCCCAGAACAGTCAAGGGTGCCCCCCTCCCCAGAATGTCTGAGCCCAAAGCCCGGAAGCAGAATGGCCCAGCCTGTTTGCTGAGGCTGTCCGAGCCAGAGCCCCTGACTGCTCACGCTTCACGGAAGCTCTCCCCGCTCGGGGCTGCATGAAGAAAGTAGTCCCTACAAGCAGACACATTTCTTGCTCAACTCCAGCCTCAGACGCCTAGTGACTAAGGATACTCTGGGGGTCTCTCTCCCTACAGGGCCATTCATCCAGCCCCAAGGAGCTGTGGGGGGAGGATTCAGGCCACAGCATAGGCTGTGCAGGGAGGCAGCAGGCCCACATACCTCATCGGAGCAGGGCTGGTTTCCTGGGTGCCCCTTCTGGACTTCACCAGAACCTGAGCTACAGGTACCTTAGAAGCACCCAAGCTCCATGCTGCCTTCCATTTTCACCTGCCCACAATGCATCATTCCACATCACAGATTAATTTTTATCATTACACTGTGTAAAACTCTATTGCAACACGTTGTGTTGTATCCTGATGCAT
Organism: Heterohyrax brucei; assembly: GCA_028571685.1. Lineage (NCBI taxonomy): Eukaryota > Metazoa > Chordata > Mammalia > Hyracoidea > Procaviidae > Heterohyrax > Heterohyrax brucei. The sequence goes on from CM053161.1 coordinate 77,351,563, forward strand.
TTTGCAAGTATAATACAAAAATTGAATGAAATGATATACACTTCTTATTTATTTTTATTACTAGCCAGCTCACTGTTGTACTCGGAAAAGCATAGCCCCAGACAAGTCAATATACTGGATTTCGGCACAGTGGTTTAACACGCTTTACTTCAGGGACGTGTCACCCACAAACACAACTACGTTTCTGCTCAGGGGCAAAGGTGCTCCTGAATGAAACCTATCCAATTTTAGACTTCACAAAGCACCATTTCCCCCGGCTGTGGCCGGTAAGCCCCTGAGTATTTGGGTACCTCAGCAGAGACTGACTGGACCTGTGTTCCACTTTGTTCTCAAGGCCTGGGTTTCACTAATTTTGTGCTCTCATAGCTGCTAAATCAAAAGAATTTATTACCCCTGAAACTTTAAATGGGAAGGAAGTATGGGGAGGAGGTTAGCACTGAACCTCGATAGTGATGAAGTTCAGCCGTGGTCAGCCTCTTCTGTGCCCAGGTCCTCCCGCAGCCGCTGAGGCCGAGCAGGCCCCGGGGGACTCCAGGCAACCACGCTGCCCGGCCACCCGGCAGAGTGCTAGCTGGCTTGGACTTGCTTCTGAGAGAGGGAAAAGACCAGCTCCCTTCCTTTCTGTTACTTGCTTACATTAAGCCTAATTCCTCCTATTTTGCTGGAATTAATTTGGCTTAATTCTCTCCCCCCCTCGTTAAAGGCCTCTTGCCATATTCTGGGATTTTAAATACCACCCTGAGGTGAGAAGAAAGAGGAAAGAGAGAGAGACGCCAGGAGGAGGGAAAGAGGCCAGCAGAGAGACGACCTGAGAAGAGACCCTTCAGAGGATGCGCTGCTCTCAGTACCACCTGTGCACGCCTTTGGGTGAGAGAGAAGATGCCACCCTTGATGGGGACCCAGGGAGCAGGCCAGCGAGTAATCCTCCACAGCGGTGCGCAAGGGAGCCTGCGGAAGATACCGCTGCGTTCTCTTTCCTGTATCGGAGGAGGTAACCCACCACAAAGCGTTTGGGGGAATGGGCTGGATTTGTGACCTTCAGGGCTCTGCTGGGGACACTGTCCCTTGCTGGCTGCTGGGGGGACCACGTGCCCCACCCCAATAGATTCAACTCATTCAGATTCCACAAGTATCACCCGGCACCTGCTGAATGTCAACTTGCCCTCCGTGGGGGCCAGGTAGGCCAGCCCCAGAAGAGGTAGACTAACCCCGGGGACCTGCCTGGGGTGGTCACATTACCCCAGATTCGCACCCCACCCTGGCAGATGATTTCTCCCCTGTGAAGCCGGCGGGGTCCCCCTCCTGGATGAGGGGAGTCCCTCTGCACTCTGCGCCCGCATGTTCAGCCGCTCCCTCCTGGGCCCTAGTCCTGCTTCCCCAGCTCACCCTCCAGCTTCCCTCCTCCCTGCTCTCCTGGATGCCTCCTGGTGCTTTCTGCTTCCATGCTTTAATACCCCCAGGCCCCTCCAGAGAGTGGCTTGACACCACTGCAGTCCCAGTCCTGTCCCACCCTGAGTACCTGTGGGACACTTGTCGGAGGTCTCAGTGTGAGAGGTCAGGGCCTCAGACCCTGCCCACCTCACCCCTTCACCTCTGCTGCGGTTCAACTACTGACCATCATGTGGCTCCCTGCCCACTCCTGCCAGGGCCTCTGCTCCCTGGCACCCAGATGGCCCACTTGGCTGCACGGGGACCCCCCCATCACAATCCCTCTCTCACAACTCCACACACCTCACCTTCAGGGTGTCCAAGGCAGCTGTGATCACCCTCCCTTTATCCTAGGGATGATGACAGCAATGCTTCTTTGCTCTGGAGACTGAGTTCCAGAAACCTGTCTGTGTTGGGTTCAACGCTTTAACCTGGATCCGAGTCCAGAACTTGGTTGAAAGGAATTAAAGCAACCCAAACCAATGCCACTGAGTCAGTTCTGACTCCCAGTGACTCTGTAGCAGAATTTCCCAGTAACATTAGGTTGTCCCTGTGTGGTGCCCTTGCAGGTGCTGTGACCTACCAGCGTATGGGTCATAACAACACCATGTGTTGAGAGTAGAACTGTTCCATGATATTTGTTGGCTATAATCTTTGCAGGCAAAGTTTGCCAGGCCTTTCTTCTTTGAAGTCACCAAGTACAACTGAGCCACCAACCTCTAGGTCAGTGGCCAATGATGGTGAACTCCTCGGGCCACCCAGGCTGTTTAGCAAAATTAAAATTTCAGGAAAGGAAAACCATTTGCTAGATAGATCATCGGCAATGTCAGAGACAGGGTTAATATCCTCAATGTAGAGCCAGATTGTGCAAATGAATTTGAATAACAGAAGGGGACTCTCCTAGAGATGGATGGGCAAATTATGAACTGAGACAACGTGTCCCTGGTCCCAGTCCTGGGAGCCCTGCCTGACTCCATGACTCCTGCTGTGCAGACACTTCACTGCCATCCCTCTCCCAGGAGCCCCAGCCACACAAGGCCACCACCTGATGGCCTGTGCCTCTCAGGTGGATCAGGGCTTCTGGAGTGGAGCCTGCTCCAAAACATCCCCCTCACTGACTTGTTCAGGGAAACCTGGGGAGAAGAAAAGCCACTGCCTTGGTGGCACAACGACCCGGTAAGAGACACAGGTGGACAGACAGAGCAGCAGGTGTGGCTGACCGCTCCTTCTGTAGTAGCTGCTTCAGAAAAGCTTTGTAGAAACTGAGCTGTTACAAAGCATCTCTTATTTCAAATGCACTGGAGGAGAGTTCCTGTAAAAATAACTCTGACAGAATCCTTTTGTAAAGCAAAACAATGTGTTTATAACATGAGACAGCTCTTCCCACTTTACCGAAAATTCTGACATCTGTATACTGAGTTTACTTAACGGCGCACCACTCCCCACGAGGCCCCTAAAGGACAAATTTCAACTGCTCCAGCCTTCGTTTCCCTTTGTCTCCTTCTCTTTTCTATTTTAATACTATTGTGCTGTACGTATTTTCATCATCCTTATTAAATCATCTTAAAGTGTTGATTTGTTAACAGACAAGCGAGTACGCCCGAGTAACTTCTCTGTTTCTCCTCTTTCATCTCAGCCAAGCAGGTCTAGGTACCGGGTGACCCCAGAAGGCAGGCCACCAAGACAGACCCAAAAGGTGGTGCCCGGGGCTGGGGAGGAACTAGGTGTGGGCTGTGATGTCAGGCATGGTCCTGGGGAAGTAGACAAGGTCTTCGCTCAGGCCCCAGGGCTCTGTAGAGGGAGAACACCATGTGCAGGTGGAAGACACCCATTTCTGGCCCAAGCTTGAGGTCAGGATGACAGCGGGGGGGCGGCACTGGGAGTGAACCGGGGAAGAGCGGAGAGTTTCTCCAGTGAGGCACCCACACCCTGTGGAGATCTACTTCTGTAACAAGGCTGCTTGTCTGTCAGTCTCTCCTGCTGTATGACTGACCGACTGTCTCCAAGGATACCAGGCTGAGTGGCGGGGGTGGGAAGGGAATGATAATACAGGCAGCTCCCCATCAGAAGAAGAAGCTGTGGGCACGGGGCCAGAGCGCATTCTTGGATGGGACTGTTTTGTTTCCAGTGCCCTATTGGAAACCAGCTGCAATTCTTTTTTTAAGTACCATTCCATCCGACCTTTTGAAATGAAGAATTTGTATTTCAATGGGAAATCTGCATTTTGACTTAAAGATGAGACTCAATATTCTGTCCTTGGTTGTTCTCCTCAGGCAAACTGGGTTCTTCTGGGGACCTAAAAATTTGCTGAAGATCAAAAACAGAGCCACCTGTATCCAGAAAACGACAGCTCAGAGGCATTCCCCTGAAGTGACTGGAGAAGGGAAAGGTCAGTCTGCACTCCACACGAGAATAACGCCTCACAGAGATGCCATGCAGGGGAAGAAGTGACGCATGAGAGCAGACAGCAAACAAGGGACAGGCCGTTAGACACAAACCCAAGGGATCTCTGACACTTGCTCTCAAAGTACCGAAGGAGGGAATGAAGGCAGGCAGGCAGGGAGGAAGGAAGGGAGGGAGGGAGGCAGGCAGGCAGGAAGGGAGGCAGGCAGGCAGGCAGGCAGGGAGGAAGGAAGGCAAGCAGGCAGGAAGAGAGGAAGGCAGGCAGGCAGGCAGGTGGGAAGGGAGGCAGGCAGGTGGGAAGGGAGGCAGACAGGCAGGCAGGTGGGAAGGTAGGCAGGCAGGCAGGCAGGAAGGGAGGCAGGCAGGCAGGTGGGAAGGGAGGCAGGCAAGCAGGTGGGAAGGGAGGAAGTCAGGCAGGCAGCCAGGAAGGGAGGAAGTCAGGCAGGCAGCCAGGAAGGGAGGAAGGGAGGCAGGCATGCAGGCAGGAGGGAAGGAAAGAAGAAAGGAAGGAAGGAGGAGCTTAGTGGTTGGGTGGATAGATGACAATAGAATATGTGCCATGAAAGAACATTTTACTTTGCAGTCACAGGGATGATTTTAAAAGAAGGAAAGAGGAAAAGTGGGTGCTATGTGACTCCACTGGCTGATGCAAGCCTGGCCAATGCAACTGATAACCTCAGCAAGTGGGTGAAGAACCCCTCCAGGACACTGACTGGAAAGTAGCTCCACTGTTTTAGGAGCGGCAGGACTGCTCCGCTGTCTCAGTTAGCCAGTGCAGCTACAACAGGAAGACCACATGGGCATGGCTTTAGCAAACAGAAATTTGTTTCCTCACAGTTTAGAAGGCTAGAAGTCCCAATTTAAGTTTGCCAGTTGCAGGGGACGGCTTTCTCTCTCTGTTAGCTCCAGAGGAAGGTCCTTGTCTCCTCGAGTTTCTGTTCCTGGGTGATCTTCGCGTGGCCAGACATCTCTCTTTTCTCATCTCTGCTTTCTGGCTTGCACTTCATCTCTTTTCTATCTCACAAGACAGTCACACTACAGACTCCCTACACTAACCCTGTCTTATTAACATAACAAAAATAACCCATTCCTAAAAAGGATTTTAACCACAGGCATAGAGATTAGGATTTACAGCACACATGTTTTGGAGGGCCAAGGTTTAATCCCTAACATCTGCCACTCCCGAAGATGTCATTAACAGAAATCCAGACCCCAGGTGACACGTCCCAGAACTGAATGCAGGTGCTCAGAGCCCGTCCTGTCTCCTGGAAAAGGAAAGAAAACCAGCCAGTAGAGTTTGACGTGGTGGCCAACTTCCCAGGTTTGATCTGGGTTAAAAATAAGACAACACAGAAATGGATGAAGACGGAACCGGTATTTGTCCTGGGTGTTCTGAGAGCATGCAAGAATGGAATTCTGATTAATGAAAAGTGAGAGAGTGAGAATTTGGGAGGCAGGCTACCAAGCCTTGAATCCTGACTCTGCCCACTCACTGCCCTGGAAACTCAGCAAGCGCCTCAGATCCCTGGATTTTCACCTTTCTCCCTGTGCCCAGGAGCTAATATTGCACCCATTCCTCAAGACAGCAGTGAGTGCACTCTGTATTGGTGTGTGGCGTCTGGGGTCTTAAAAGCTGCCAAGCTGCCATCTGAGGGTAAGCAAATCGTCCCAACTCAACAGGTTCGGACGATCTCCAAGGACTGAAACAACAGGGGGAAAGAGAACCCAGAAGACAGAGAGACCCACGTGACTGGGTCTCTGCATCAACTTGGGACAGGAAGAAACAGACCTTGGCCGGCCACCACCACTGATAGATGCGATAGAGCTCAGAAAACTGAGTCTCACTGGCAACACGGGAATGAATAGGGGTGCACCCTGAGATCTCCACTAAATACTGCAACTGATGGTCCAGAGGCCTCGGAGTTCCCCTGGGAACACAGCCTCTGGCCCTGATGCTGCCCATGTCCATAAATCATAATGAAGGTCAACTCTTCAAACAGCAATGGAGCAGACTTGATGACGCGGAGTGACTATACCTTGTGGGCACTTTATGGTTCTGTGCATCTATAGGATATCATCCTGCTGACCTCTTACTGAAGGAAGAGGAGTGTGTAGAGAGGAGGGGATAGAAGACTATTGGGAGGTTAGGTCATGTATCGAAGAGAGAGAAAGAATGTACTGTCACCGGACAGGGAGAGCAGGGGGAGCTCCATATAGGTGAGCATGCAAATTTATATGGGAGTGTACATTTTCATTCAATCACAATTTAAAAAAAAAAAAAAAAAACCAGCAGTGGAGCACCAGCTCAGTGCCCAGCTCACTGTTGGTGCCCACGAGTTGTAACAGCGATGGCAAAGGAGAGAGGCTGGGGAGCTCGTCCTACAGGGGCGGTCTAGAGATGAGCAGGAGGGCTCAGAAAGCCAATTTTCAGGGCCAGCTTGCTCCAGGTCCTCCCATCGCCATAGTGACCTGTGGAAGCAGGATCCTAGTTAACACTGAACTGGTTACGAATTAGAAAGTATGGACCTATAACCCCATTCTTCTTCCTGGGAAAAAGAAGGCAGTTTACAAAGCATCGAATTCCTTTGATAATTAGGTGATGGTCATCGCCACCCATGCTGGCTCCTCCAGAAGTAAAGGGGTCTTAGTAGCCTGGGGGTGAGACATCTCTAACTCACTAGAGCAGGTGGCTTCCAGAGTCTCTCAGGGAGGCTCCTGCCCCTTGCCACCCCACCACCCCCAAGCCACCAGGCCCTGAGGGCACTCTGTAGAGGACTGGGTTCCTCTGATCATGTTTGGCTGCCAAGAAGCAGAGGCTAGTGAAGGCTGAGCCCTGGGGGGACAAAAAGGGGTGCTCCCTCTAGGCCCTGCTTTAAGGATATGCCATCAAGTCTACGGATCTCCCAGCCAGGAGCAGACAGGAGAGAAGCCAAGGCCAGACAAACGCACTTGGAATCAGAGAGTGAGTGGATCACGTTCCCACTGGGCTGGTCCCACAAGAGCTGTGGGTGGGGATCAGGGAAAGTCAGCTTTGCTGGGCTTTCAGGAACCCAGTCTGAGTGATCCTGAGTGATCCCTTCACCTCTCTGAACTCAGATTCCTCTCCTGTAAATGAGGAGTGAGCCAGACCACCTCTGTCCTTTCAGGTTCAAGCCCTAAGAGCTTCTGCTTTTTCTGAGAGGCAGTGAGGGGCCAAGCAGATATTTAAGTGGCTGTGAGACAAGAGCTGAAGCTCCCGGGTGACAAAACACGGTTAAGTGCTCAGCTGCTGACTGAAAGCTTGGAGGTTCCATCCACCCAGAGGTGTCTCTGGAGAAGTATCTGGTGAAAAACTCCTGAAAACTCAGCCGCTGAAACCACTGGGAGCACAGCTGTCCTCCAACACTTGGAATTACCAGGGTCAGAATTACTTCAATAGCAGCCGGTTTGGGGAGGCCAGAACAGCCGCCTGGCTTGGTTTTTCCCAAAAAGGAGTCGTTCCTCTTCCACTCATATCCGCTTTGGGCTCTTAAACCCAAGAGTCCAGCAGGGGCAATGCCTTTCCTTTCGTTCAGTGAGGGCTCTGCATGGGTAGGAGCTGGGAACTTGAGGGAAACCACGAGGATGGACGTGCCAGCCTTGGCTGCTGCTTTCAGGGAAGAAGACGCCACGGGTATGAAGGAGAGTCACACTTAGACAAGAACCATCCTGTCTGCGACACCCAGGGGTCCAACAAGTCCACGGCACTAACAACATCTTCTTTGTGATTGGCAGACACCATTCTCTCACCTAACCCTGGGTCCAGAGAAGGAAACCAAGTCACAGAGGGGTGAATGGCTTGTCCCAGGGCAGCTACTGAGATCTGCTCCCATCTATGGCCATAGCTCCTAGTTCTCCCATTAAGAGCCACTCCTTTCCACATTCTCAGTCCATGTCCCCACCTCCCTGCCCACTAGGAAAGGGATGTGAGGCCTGGTCCTGACAGTCAGCCTCAGCTATCACTCTGCACAGTGATTGGTACAGCAGTGGGCGTCTGACCTGAACCAGACCCATGAGATTCCAGGGTTGTTCTTGGAACCAGCACAAAGTTTTTCTGCTGGGGCTGCTGAGCTGGAGGATGAAATGCAAAGCATGTCTTGGCCACCTCAGAGGAAGATCTGCTGGAGAAAGAAGCCAGCATGGAGGAAAGCAAAGCTAACAGGGAGGAGAGATGGGATCCTGAAGATAGCTTCAGGCCCCTAGATCCAGCCATACCTGAAGCTAAGTCTGTTCCTGGGCTCTCCAGTCTTCCTTCCACATCAGCTGAGTTTCTGCAACTTACACCCAAAGGAGCCTGGTGAACTGCACTGTCATGTGGCCCCCAAGGCCCCAGAGTCTCCTGACCCTAAGCAGTGTCCTCAGGTGCAGGGTCAGAGGAAGAAGACAAAGGGAGCCAGGGAAGGCCCTCCCTGTTGAGTTTCTAACTGTCCTTCAAAACACACAGTTGCTGGGACAGACACAAGCCTCCTTCCCGAGGACTGCACGGATGTGGTCATGGGAATCAGCCCTGGAGTTCCCTGTCCCCTGCAGGGTGGGAAGGGGCTGAGGCCCTGGGGCATGCACAGGGGAGAAAGGAAGCTAGGGAGGTGGAGCTTGCCAGAAAATGCATAAATAGAGGAGCACACAGGCAGCAGGGCACCCTCAGTGCGCAGGAGGAAACGAGAGGCTGTTCAGCTGGCGCAGCAGAAACCATTTGGGTAAAAATTAGAGATAATCAAAGGCAGTAACATAATTCTTAACTGTTGCTCAAGGCCTTTGGGTCAGTTAGGGAGTTAAATTCGGGGCTTCTGGAGGGACTGAGGCTTCTTCCACAGGACTCTGGGGCCTCCTCAAGCTGGGCTGAGGGGCACCAGTGTCCCCTACCCCAGGGGGTGTTTGCCAAGAGCAAAACACTGCAGTCACCAGATCCTTCTGCACCAGTCTCACCACACTCCCCAAACCGCAGCAGAGAGACCACAGCTGAGCTGTCTGGGGTGGCCGCCCGTCCAGTGCAAGAGGAGCTGGTGGACTCCCCTGCCGCTTAGCTTGATTCCTCCAAGCAGAATAGGAGTGCAGCAGTGGCCCTGGGGAATATTCGGGCATGCGGGTTATGTAGACAGTCCCCGTGCGCCCTTCCTCACACATGCTCCCTGGGCTGGGGCCGCAGGAAAAGAAATCACATCCTTGCTGCTTATTGCAAACTGACCCTGGAGACAGAGCGGTGGGCAGAGTGGCGCGCAAGTCCAGACACTGGTCCAGACATCACCAGCAGAAGGAGCAGCCCCAGCTGAGGGAGGACACCTGGGAAGGTGTTCCTGTCAGCAGGTGTGGGTCCTCTAGGCCAGCCCGGTCCGGGGAAAGGCACTGCAGTCTTGCCATGCCCAGGAGCTGGCCGACAACCACCGCAGGCAGAGAGCAAAGAGGTGGGCTCAGCTCGTACAATCCCAGCAGGTCCCTTTCAGGAACCACTGAGGCGGAAGGAAGCTGGCTTCTGGAGTCCTGACGGTACCCCGCACCCTCAGAGTCCCCACTTCTTCACTTATCCAACCAGCACCTACTCTCCACCTGCCGTGTGCCTGGCGCTAGGGATGCAGCGAAAAGCGAAGCAGATGTGTGCCCCTAGCCCCTGCTGGTCATGCCATCCAGACCCAAGTTACTCTGCCCCAGGGCTATCCTACCGATGTTTGGGACTCGGTGATGCCTTGTTGTGGAGCTGTCTGTATCCTGACCCACTAGGTACTGGTAGCATCCCCACCCTCACCTCCCCTGTTATGAAAACCAAACCTGTCTCCAGACACAGCCAAGTGTCCCCTCCTCCACTAGCTGAGAACTACTGGTCTAGGGAGGAAGAGTGATAAGCATACACCCCACATGCCCACGTGGAGGCCACATTTGTGCAAGCAGAGAGTAGAAGGGACCAGCAGTCACAGAGGACTCTCAGGGTGGACCCTGTGCATTGGACCAGGGGAGAGCCTCCAGGAAGGGACAGTCACCAAGCTCTCCGTACCTGCTCAGCTCAGCCAGCATCAGTACAAGCAGCTGGACAGGAAGCACCTGCCCAGTCTACATGTGACAGGAATTCAAGGCTGGGAAAAGGGAAAGGACTCTCAAGGTCACCTGGCCATGAGGTTTGACCCTGAACCTGGCAGTCTGCTCCTCTCCTCTCTTCTCTCCTCTTTCTCCTCTCTCCCTTCACCTCTGGCTGCTCTTCTTTGAACCCCACATGTTCAGAAGGAGCCTCTGGAAGGAGCTGATTCTGGCCAAGACCCTGGGGAAACCTTTAGATGAGGGACACGTCCTTGCCTGGTACACGTAGTAGGTCTTCATGAAACACTGCCTTGGCTTGGGTGGCCAGGTACCACCCCCATCGCCAGGGCCCCGCCGGCTGGGGAGCAGGTGGCAGCCTGTTTTGACAGGGTGTTGTCTAACCTCCTGCCCTTGCCTGGAAATGTGAAGGAGAAAAACAAGCCCACGCGGCCCCACTCGGAGGGACGCAGACCAAAGCCTCAGCTTGGAGGCACCGGCTCTTGGCAGGCGCCGAGCAGTTCAGCCTCTCCCAAGGAGACAGTAATTGAGAGCGTCACTAGGTTATCTCTGGCAGCTCACTCAAAAAAAAAAAAAAAAAAAAAGCCAGGAAAAATAAAAATTAAAAAAAAAAAATCCGAAATGCTTAGCATCTGAATTGCTTCCCAAAGACATAGAATTTAAACATGATTAATTTTTAGGCTTTTTTGTGAATAAGGGCTGATTAAATGTTTATATTTTCCATCATTTTGATGAAAGCGTGACTGCATTATGCCAGCAGAACTGCACTAACTAAATAATATTTCTGTTACTGTTATTACATTTATTCTGCAACATTGGGAGCGGGACCGCCGCTGTCATCACACCGATCCAAATACGCCATTCGGCGCGGTGTCGGGGCAGCAAGGATTTTCCTCCGTGATCTACCTGCGGGTCGGGTCTTTACCACCTGACAGAAGAAGCAGGGGCTGGGAGGGAAGGTATTTTAGATGACGCATTTTCCTAAAGGGAGTCGGCACGGACCTCCCGCACCCCGTCTTCCCCTCTGAGCACCGATGTCCCTCCTTCTGCCGGCACTGTCATCTTCTCCAAAGTAAAGAAGAGCCATCACCACCCGGCTGTGAGTCATGCTGCCCACAAGCTACCCACCCGCTTACAAAGGGAGGGCTGCAACGTCCCGATTCCAGCAGCCCCACAGCTGGCCAAATTCTGGGGACAAAGGTGCTGCTGATTATTGTCACGCGAACACAGAGTGCAAAAATGAGATGAAATATATTTTGACTGGTTTATAAAAAACAATCTGACATAAAGTAATATTCACCTTTGATGAATCCAATATTCTTAGGGAATGATATTAGGCAGTATCTATTATATCTTTCATTGTGTTCCCATCTGCCCTTTCCAGGAGCTAAATTACGTGCATTAGTACGTAAATGGACTAATGCCTTTCTGTATTTAGAGGACTGCGCTCCGTGAATATATTCTCCGCTTCAAGAAGTAATTGGTAATTACAATGGTCATTTAGGCAATCACTGTCTCGGCTAGATTCATGTCATTCTTAAAAATAACTAGCTCTTAACCTTTGACAGAATTCTACAGAAACTGTTCATCATCGCCCACGCTTTGATTAATTTCACACATACACAAACCTGTATCAATAAAAGGGATGGTTTTACATTTGTTAAGCACAGCGATTTGCCTCACTCATCAAAACAGCTTAATATCAGGTAACAGTGTGCTCCAAATCTCATTAGTTTCATTTTATAAACAGTTTTATAGCACCTTACTTGGAGGAAAAAAACAGTGCATTCGAGCTTTTTCCGTCTTTGAGCTGTCTCTGCACCAGGGACCTGGGAACATTTGTTCAGGGCAGGGGAAGGGGGTGGTCTTGTTTTTTTTTTTTTTTAATTGGGGTAGAGACGTGAAATAAATGAAACTTAAGAAAAATGCAGGTTGCCCCCTATCTACTTACTGTTCACCCCAAATTCCCTGCCTCCCCGGATCTGCTGTGTTTGCGTGTGGGCTGCACGGTTCCCGGGAGCTGAGAGGAGAGGACAGACAGCGGAAATGTCAGGCAGAAGATGAAAAATCCTGCATTCTGGCAACTCGCAGGACAGACTGCGGTGCCTCCAGCCCCCGCTGCAGACCTGTGCCATTCACCTTTCCGAGCTTTCCCTCCCCATTTCGCACCCCTTTTTATTTATGTAAAAGCTTCAACAGATAAGCAGTAACAGGCGTGCCGACAGCGTGCTGTCGTTATTTAGATTTAAAGCTGCAGAGCCGACCTCGCCAGACAGAGGGAACGCAGAGCGCGCTCCTCGCCTGCAAAGACAATCAGGCCCTGTCTGTGGACGGCCGGCCCAGCTTTTCCAGTTAATATAATTATGTGGAATTACAGAGCCACTTGCGTTATTGAGGTAAAATTAGACTTGATTGTCAGCATCACCCCAATCCCTGCCTCATTCGAGTCTAGATGCTGGCAGCGAATCCTAAGGTGCCAAGGTCTCTAGCTAATGTGTGTCCCTCACAGAGGCAGCCAGTTTCTGACCCTCACGAAGGCTTTGCAGAGAAGGCGAGCCCAGCTGGTAGGCCAAGGCTCCAGGGACTCTGGGCTGGGCATGGCCACCGAGAAGGCAGGACAGCGAGAAGCCTGGGGGGAGACATGAGTGGCGGGCTGAGGGCAGGACTTTAACGTGCGCCACCTTGGGGAGAGGCCCCAGCATCGTCCAGACCATTGTGGAGGTTGAGTCCCAGCTCCCAGCTTCTCCAGACTCGGGCATCTGCTGTCCCACTCTCAAGAAGGAAGGTCTGTCAGCACTAATGTCCCTCTGATGCTCCCCTAAGGTAGAACAGGCCTCCTGGGGCTGACCACAGCCGTGAGCCCAGCTGAGGAAGGCAGAAACCCGAGGGCACTCTGCAGGGGACAGTACTGGAGGCTGTGTACTGTTGCATCGCCCGTCAAGTTTACAGCCTGTGAATGCTGGTGTGTTGCTCTGATGCTGAAAGCTAGGCCACTGGTACTTCAGACACCAGGAAGGTCCCCCGTGGGGGCCAGTTTTCAGCAAAGCTTCCAGACTCAGGCACTGGGAAGAAAGGTTGGCCACCTAACTCCTGAAAATTAGTCCATGAAAACCGTGTCGATCACAGCAGGGGATTCTCTGACATCGTGCTGGTGGCTGAGTCCTGGGTTGGAAGGCACTCAGAGTCCAGTGACTGCAACAAGAAACTCAAACTGATCGACAGGTACAAAGATAGCAAAGACCAGGCAATGCATCCTTCTGCTGTATCTGGGGTTGTTATGAGTCAGAAACGACTCCCAGAGGATGCTGCGCGTGCACTCGGCAAACCCCGAGGGAGCTTCACGGAACGCTTCTCTCACCTTGGCCTTGGACTCTTCCTCTCCAGAAGGTGAAGCGTTCGCCAGACAGGCACCTGCATGCGGGTAAGCACCTGGCGATGCCCAGCGCCCTAGGTGAGCGCGAGCGGCCTGCCCAGGAGACTGAGGTCCGTTAAGGCGCCTGACTCTGGGTTCGCAGGGAGCAGAATTCTTCTCTTTGGTTCACTGCTTCACCCTCAACGCCTTGACCAGGGCCTGGCACTCAACATGTTGTTGTTGTTGTCATTGCTGTCGTTGTCAGGCGCCGCGGAGTTGGTTCCAACTCATAGCGACCCGATGCGGAGCAGAACAGAGCCCTGCCCGGCCCGCGCCAGCCTGCACCGTCCCCAGAGCCACTGCTCTGTCTGAGCCCGTCGTTGCAGCCACTGTGTCAGCCCACCGCCTTGGGGGGCTCCCTCTGTCTCCCTGACCCTCTACTTCACAAGCGCGATACAATTCTCTTCTCCAGGGACCGGTCCTCCCGCTAACGTGCCCGAAGTCAGTGACGTGAGATAAAGTCTCACCACCCTCTCTTCTGTACTTCCTTTCTCTGAGACAGACTGCGTTCCTCTGACAGTCCGTGGTACAGTCAGTGTTCTGCACCAACACCGCAACTCAAAGGTATCCATTCTTCTTCGACCTTCCTTATTCCGTGTCCAGCTTTCACACTCATATAAAGTGATTAGAAACACCATGGCTTGAGTCAGGCGCACCTTAGTTCTCAAGGGGATACCTCTGATTTTCAACACTTTAAAGAGGTCTTTTACAGCAGATTTGGCCAAGGCAACAACACATCATTTGATTTCTTGATAATGCTGCTTTCACCGGTTTTGATTGTGAATCCAAGTAAAATGAAATCCTTGACACTTCAATACTTTCTTGTGATATTGCTTATTGATCCAGCTGTGAGGATTTTTGTTTGCTTTCTGTTCAGATACAATTCTTACCAAAGGCTGTGGTCTTTGATCGCCATCAGTAAGTGTTTCCAGGCTTCTTAAGTTTCCGCAGGCAAGGTTGTGTTGTCTGCATGCCACATGTTGTTGAGGGGTCTTCTACCAATCCTGATGACACAGTCCTCATATTTTGCAGCTTCTCAGATTGTTTGTTCAGCATACAGATTGAATAAGTATGGTGAAAGGAGACAACCCTGACACACATCTTTCCAGATTTTGAACCGTGCAGTGTCCCCTTGTTTTGTTTGAATAAATGCTCTTGGTCTATGTACAAGTTCCACATTAGCCTGTATTAAGTGTTCTGGAATTCCCATTCTCTGCATTATTATCCATAATTTTTTTTGTCCATGTGGTCAAATGGCTTTGTAAAATCAATAAAACTAAGGTAAACATCTTTCTGGTATGCTTAGCTCTCAGCCAAGATCCCTCTGACATCACCTATGATACCCCTGGCTCCATGTCCTCTTCTGAATTCAGCTTGAATTTCTTCTGGCAGTTCCCTGTTGATATACACTGCAGCCACTTTTGAATAATCTTCAGCAAAATTTTACTTGCATGTGATATTAATGACATTGCTTGATAATTTCTGCTTTCTGCTGGCTCATCTTTCTTTGGAATGGGCACAAATATGTATCTCGTCCAGTTGGTTGGCCAGACAGCTGTCTTCTAGATTTCTTGGCAGAGGTGAAAGGACCCTTCCAGCACTGCATTTGTTTGTTGAAACATCTCATTTGGTCTTCTGTCCATTCCAGGAGCCTGTTTCCCACCAGTGCCCCCAGTGCAGCTGGCAGTTCTTTCTTCAGTACTATCGGTTCTTGATTATATACTATCTCCTGCAATGGCTGAACACTGACCAGTTCTTTTTTGGTACAGTCACTGTATATTCCTTCCATCGGCTTTTGATGCTTCCTACGCCATTCAGTATTTTATCCATGGAATCCTTCAATATTGCCCCTTGAGGCTTGAAGCTTTTCTTCAGTTCTTCCAGCTTGTGAAATGCCACTTGTGTTCTCCCCTTTTGATATTTTAACTTCAGGTCTGTGCACATTTTACAGCAATAGTCTGTCTTCTCGAGCCACACGTTGAGATCTTCTGTTCAGCTCTTTTACTTCATCATTTCTTCTATTTGTTTCAGTACTCTTAAGAGCAAATTTCAGAGTCTCTTTTGACATCCATTTGGACTATTTTTTTCTTTCCTGTCTTTTTAATGAGCCAAGTGCCGTCGAGTCGGATCCAACTCATGGCGACCCTAGCGACAGCACTTGGCTTTGGCTTGGCTTGGCTGTCTTTTTAATAACCATTTGCTTTCTTAATGTATAATGTCCTTGATACCATCTTACAGCTCATTTGTTCTTCATTCACTAGTGTTTAATTCATCAGTTTGGGTGGGATACACTTAGGGTTGTACTTTGGCTCATGTGGACTTGTTTTAACTTTCTTTAGCTTCAGCTTGAACTTGCGTTTGAGAAATTGATGGTCTCTTCCACAGCTGGCACCTGGCCTTGTTCTGCTTGTGGTATTTTGCTTCTCCATTGTCTGTTTCCACAGATGAAGTTTATTTGATTCCTATATACTCCACCTGGTAAGGTCCGTGTTTATAGTCACCACTTATGTTGTTGAAAAAAGGGATTTCCCATGAAAACGTCATTGGTCTTGCAAAATTGTATCATGTAAACTCCTGTGTGATTTCTATCATGAAGAGCATAATTTCCAATTACTAATCCTTCTTTGTTTCCAACTTTTGCATTCCAATCACCAGTAATTCTCAATGCATCCCAATTGCATATTTGATCAATTCCAAACTGCAGAAATTGGTTAAAACCTTGAGAACACTAGGGAGCAGTCACAGCCTCAAGAGTTTTGTTGCAAGTTGGTAGCTTTTTAAATCTCTGGTTGGAAAAAGGCTAATGACTTTTTTCCTTTTTTCTATGTGTAAAAGCAGAGAATATCCATCCAGCTCTCTCCCACCTTTTGGCAAGTATATGATAATCAAGTGGTTTTATATCTACAAAGGCAAGGATGAAGATTCCCAACTTTCTTCACATGTAACACAGAACGAATCTAGAGATGAAAGGACAAACAACTGTGGCCATTCGGGGGCTTTTCCCATCTTTTCCCCCAGGGTGTGAATTCTAGCAGAGTGAGGGGTGACTCAGAGGGAGGGGAACTTCACCCCTGTCTGCAGACCACCCACGCAATCCTCAACCCTACGTGCATAAAAGTATAAACTAGATCACATGGCTGCAAAACTCCGGGGACTGGAATTTTTCCCATGGAAACTCTTAGGTGCAGAATGCCACCCTCCTAGAGCCTAAAAGCCATGGGTTTTCCTGGGCAGTCCTGGCCCCCGGCCACATCTTTGCAGCCCCTGATGTCCTCCCACACACCATGAGGCACTGTCCTTAGGGGAACCCTCAGCTCCCGGGAAGTCACCTGCTGCCCAGGGCTGGGTGGCCATTTCAATGCCTGTCCTGCTGTTGTGTTCACTGGAACTCTGGACATCACCTTCAGCTGGATGTTGCTTTTGTGGTACTGGCAAGAACCTTGGAGCTCCGAGAGCCTGAGAGGCTGATCTAAGATCACACGGGAAGAACCCTTGTTGCACTGCGCCACTCCTAGAGTGGGAGTTTGGGATTTGGAAGCCAAATGGGGTGACCCCTTGAAGGGTCAGCGGGTTCACAGGGAGCCTTCACCCCAATCTGACCACCGGCACCAGGTGCTCACCAGGCTCGGTTCTGCTCTCCCCTTCCTTCTCCTCCAACACCAACTTGCAACTCTCGTTTTCCCATTACACCAGGGCCTCTCGTGAGCAGGCCATGGCAGTCTGCAGCCAGCTCAACAGCCACGGCACTAGCTGTGGACTGAGGACAGGACAGGCACTGTCCTTGTTTGATGGCATCCCACCTTCGCTCCCACTATGCAGACGGGAGCTATGGGGCTCAGACACAAGGCACAGCCATATGCGCAGGACAGGGCCCACACGACCTTCTTTGAGTTCTCCCTTCCAAACATGGAGCCAGCCCTGAGCCCATTTCTCCATTTGGAGAGTCCAACTAATCCTCCGACTCCACAGCAAAGAGCAAGGTGGCCAAGAGCAGGCTCTGAAACCAGATTGTCCTCGTTAGAGTCCCAGCCGATACTTCCCTGAGCCTCTGTTTCTCCATCTGGAAGACAGTGTTGATAATGGAATCATTTCGTGGGTGATGGGATAAGGAGACTCTGAAAGGTCTCAGAGGTTGTGATCATGAGTTCCCTGAATAAACCATCTACTCAGGTCGGTGTGAGAAGGAAAGAGAAAGGAAGGCACAGGAACAGCACAGACAGGCCATGGGCTGCCCGGCCAGCCCTACCCAAGTCCTCCCTCTCCAGGAAGCCCTCCTTGACTGCCACAAACCCCATGACTCCTCCATCTGGGCCCACTGGTGTTTCTTTTCCCTAAGGGACCAAGGAACTTGAGGGACCTTGGATGTCAAAGCCATTGCAGGGTACATGCAGAATTACTTTGCATTTCTGATATAAACTTACATTTATCTTAAACACAAAACAAGCATTTGCACTTGAAGCAGCCACCCTGAGTTGGGATCCTTTATGACCCCAAGACCACTTTCTGCCACACTTCCCGACCTCCTACCTCAATTCCCTCCAGCACAGGGGTCTCTGCAAAGACAGACTTTAGAACAACTGACCCACCTTGGATGATGACCCCTCCGTGCCTTGGCGTTTGTCACAGAGCGTGTCTAGCTCCTGCCAGTACCCATGGTGTGGTTCTGGGAGCGTGAGTCACTGAGGCACCCAGTCGTGTTGTATCGTGGCTGCCTGTGTGTGTGCGCGTGCTCGTGCAGGTCTATGTGTCTGAGCGTATGTATTTGCCGTCTGTGTATGTGTGCGTGTGTATGTGTCTCTACACATGGCTGTGTGTCTGAGTGTGTGCAAGCCTGTGCATCTGAACAATGTCGGTGTATGTTCGTGTCTGTGCTTGTCTGTGCACACACGCATATGTATGTGTGTCTGTACACTTCTGTGTATCTGAGTGGTGCATACATTTGTTGGTGGTTCACCTGTGTGTCTCCACACGCTTCTGTGCCTCAGTATGTGTCTTTGCTGCATGTGCCGGCTTGTGTGTATGAGCAGCATTGGTGTGTGTGTATGTCTGTGCTTGTCTGCACACATATGCATGTATGTGTGTCTGCACATCTGTGTTTCTGAGGGTGTGTATTTGCTGTGTGTGCAGATCGGCGTGTCTAGTCAGTGGTGTACATGTCTGTATATACATGTGTATATGTGTGTCTGCACACGTCTATGTATGTAGGTGAGTGTGTCGTTGGGCAGGAATATCTGTTCTGTGGGTGTGTGTCTTTGTCCATATGAGGGCATGTGAGGGTTTAATCCCGTGGGAGTGTGGATATGTGGGCCTGTGTGCGTGTGTGAAGTCACCAACAGGGAGGCAGGCACAGCTATTCTGAGATCCCTGGTCATCACTCAAGAAGGAATGTGGAACAGACGAAGTCACCCAACGGGTTATTAATATGAAAACTGTAGCCCGTGATGACAGATTGCAACTTGTCTTTCTAGAGGAAGGAAGGACATGTGTCTCATATGGATGAGGAACATGGCATAGGGGAAAGAGCAGAAGCCTGGAGTTACCAGGCTTGAGCTGGGATCCCTGCCGCTACCCTGTCTCACATGTCTCTGTGCTGCTCTTCTGAGCCTGAGTTCCCCACCCATCGAAGAGGGACAGTAGACAGACCAGAAGGTCAAGGACACAGGCTCTGGGCTGGGCTGGGCTCTAACGTTGCCTCTGCCCCTATCTAGCCTCTCTGGTCTTCAACGCCTTACACAGAAAATGGGCTTACCAGAGGTAGGTACCTTGCAGAGCTTGTGGGATTCAATGAGGGAATCCCATAAAGTGCTCGGGACAGTGCTGAGCTTACAGTAAACACTAATCAAGGCCAGTCACTAATTTTTTATGTATATGTCATCATTCTACAACCACTCTTATTTTATGTGGCTATTAAAGGACTCAGAAACCCTCTTGGTATGGTGGTTAACTGCTACAGTTGCTAATCAAAAGGTTGGCAGTTCATATCTGCCAGGTGCTCCTTGGAAACTCTATGGACCAGTTCTACTCTGTTCTATACAGTTGCTATGACTTGGAATCAACTTGATAGCATTGGCTTTTATTACAAGATTGACACTTTCTCATACCTCTGAGGCAAAAAGCCACTAGGATCCTAACACAGGGTGGTCCCCATGTTCACGAATAACAGAAAAAAACATTGCAAGAGATACTAAAATATAAGACATTTTTCTTTCTTCTGCTCTTTCAACTCAGTAGCATTTTAAAATTCTCATTTAACATCATTCTGAGTAAAAGAAAATTTAAATTTTGAATTTTTGGCATGAACTGTTCACCTTTATATTGTACAACACCAGTTTGTAGAGCTTCTGACTTATAGGCAGAGATCACTCAAGTGACAAAATTTGTGTTTCCTGTCTCACTCACTTCTGTGTTTTGTTCAGAACAGTGGGAGCACTGAGCAAAACTAACTATGACTTTGACTTCCCTCCTCGATAGGCACGCGCTCTGCAGCACTCTCGATCAACAAGAGGGGACTGGAAGGAAAAAGAAACAGTGGGCTTGTCCAGTCTCGCCCAGTCACTATTTCCAGCACCAGCGTTAGCTCATGCTACCCTCTTCCTGTCACTATGTTGTCCCGCAGTGGCCTGCATGTTGCCCTGAGGCTGGAAACGCTGCCGCTGGTATCTCAAATACCAGCAAGGCCACCTATGGTGGGCAGATTTCAGTGGAGCGTCCAGATGAAGACAGACTAAGAACGAACATCCGATGATCCACTTCCAAACATTAGCCATTGAGAATCATTGGGTCCTAGCAGAGCCTTGTCCAAAGCAGTGACAGGGGATGACCCCCTGGGTTAGAAAGACCAGTGCCTTGTTGTCAGTCAGTTCCAACTCACGGCGACCCACATCTTACCTAGCAGAGCTGCTCCAAGGGGTTTGTGTTTGGCTGTAATCTTCACGGAAGTGGCTTCCCAGCGCCCTTGGCACCCCTGTGTCCCACTTCTCAGATGCCACAGGCACGCCTGTTCCCAATCTGAGTCTCGCGGAACTCTCAAGTACAGTGGGCTTGTGGGGATCCTGACCTCTTGGGTTGTTGAGACTGCTGTGTGCCCACGGGGCAGCGAGGACAGAACTGACGTGATGTGGTAGGGTACCATCGAACTTCACATGCAAAACACAACTTTAACGATCCAAGAGAGGTTCAAGACAAGAGCACTGAAGCAAACCCAGGGTCCTCGTGAGAAAGGAGAAGCCGGCCCCATCCCCTCTCAACCCTGTCCTTGGCCCCTGTCAGCTTGGCCTTCACTGCGTGGCTCCCCGGGGTCTTTCAGCAGCACCCCACCCCCACCCACGTCAGGGACCAGTCAGTAACAACGGCCTCATCGCTCGGCCGTCTGACACCTGTGGGAGTCAGCAGATCCCGTTCACGCTCCCTCTCCCGGGTTGAGCCGGATCACTGGTGACAGTCCCTCCCATGGAAGCTGTCACCGCCCAGTCACTCTGTAAGTGGTGAATACACTGCAGAAACCCCACGAGGACACACCTGTGTGGCAGATCCAGTATTCACGGAGCAGCCCAGGCTGGTGTTGCTCTTGGCATGCCTGACGGGGCCCAGTGGTCACTCATATGGGTCCAACCAAGGGCAAGATTGGACCAGGGCTCAAGATGAGCCCCACTCGGCCTCAAGCAGAGGGGAGGTGAGCCTGTGAGGCGATGATGGAGACTCCGGCAGAGGCTAGCCACAGCCTCAGGGTTACAGGACCCCCAGCTGGCAGGCTGGGTGGTTAATGGGCACAGGCCTGGTGCTGCAGTGGCAGGGAAGGGCATGGGGCAGCCTGGGCCACACCCACAGAAGTCTGGCATCCACTTGCTGAATCCTCCAGGGCACCCATCCTACCATGCACCATCCAAGCTCAGCACCTACCACGTTCCCGTAAGGAAACATAGTATTGTCCATGTTTTTCAGATCAGGGAACTGAGGCAGAGGGATTGCATAGCCAGTCACTGATGGGGCTGGGGGCTAGACCCACTTTGTGCCCTGCATTGGGCCGCCCCACTGGACCTCAGACCGCCCACTCACCTGAGGCAGCAGTTACCCACTCAGGGACAGTCACCCACTGTGAGGTCTGATACTTCCCTGGGCTAAGAATCCCCAGGCCCGCCCTTCCACCTCTCCCAAGTCGAGAGACTGTGTGCAAATAAGTTTCTCCATCTCTTTCCCACAGACAACAAAACGGTTGCTTTTTATCGGTGGAGTTGGTCCTGTGAAGAGCACTAAGGGGCCTTCCCATGAGGTGTCGTTACCATTGAGGGGACTGGAAGGGGCTTCCCCTTCAGAGAGAGACTCCGCCTGGCACCCTGCTGCCCCCGCCCTCACCAGCCAGGGCGACAGGGCAGCTTGCAGGGCCCACTGGGCTGGGCCCCCTGTGGGGGGAGCCCTTCTGAAAAAAGGTCCAGGCAGGGAAAGGCACATCCCACAGTGCCCATGGGCACAGGGAGTTACAACACTGGGAAGCTGCCGCTCACTGTAAAATGCCAAGCTGCCCCACTGTCCGCAGCTGATTCAGTCTACCTGGCTGACACGGTTAGAGAGTATCCGTAAACAGGCCTGGGTGGAAGGGTGGTTAAAGAGGTGTCTGCCTGCTTCCCGGAAGGAAGGTGGGAGGTGGGCAGGAGCCTGGCCACGGGAGGCCGGGATGGAAGAGACCCCTAGGCTGTCAGCCACACTCCCAGAACCCCTGCTCCTGGAAGGCTGCCCCTGCCCCCCATTAGCCAGCCCCCTGACCTTCCACTTCCTGTAGCTACGCCCCCACCGCCCTACAGGGGGATGGGCAATGGCCACGTGCAGAGCTGCTCCCCCCGGCCCTGGAAGCATGGGCCCGGCCTCCAGTGACCCCACCAGGCCTTTGGGTGGGACGTCGCTGCCGGGCCTGTGTGTGACCCTCAGTGAGAAGGCAGCCTTCCAGGCCAAAGGGCCTGCCCCAGATGAAGGAAGAGCTTGTGGTTGGACAGAACCCCACTGAGCTAGAGAGGACGTGGACCCTCTCCCCCCGGGTAAGGGCCCTAGGCTCCCAGCAGAGTGAGGTCAGGGCAGGGTCTCGGGCTGAGATAATCAGGCAGGAAGAAACCTGATATCTCTGCATAAACGAGATCCGTTTGTCAAATACAAGTACCTCCTAAATGAAATGGCGAGAAGCCAAGGACAACAGCAGCAGCCCCGTGGATGCGCTGGGGAGTCTCCGTGTCCCAGCCCCCGGGACTGTGCTGGGGGCTGGAAGCCCACCAGGCTTCGATGAGAGCTGACCCTGGGGTGGATGGATGGAAGGAAGGGTGGACGGCGAGGTGGACGGACAGACAGGTGGGCGTACAGGCAGGCAGATGATTGACGGAAACAGACAGAGAGCCGCTGTCGACCTGACTTTGACTTGTGGTGACCGTGTGTACAGGGTTGTTGACGAGCCTCGGGCCATCTCCAGGGTCACGAGTGTGCTCCTGTCCAGCGTCACAGCTCTCCTGCCAATCTTGCTCGCCAAGGCTCTACCTTGTCACCCTCAGTTGTCCACGTCACCAATGTCCTCCTCCAGCAGTTGACCCTGCCTGACAACGGCTCCGAAACAACATGCTGCTGTCATCCGTAGAGTTTACCTGGGCTGACTTTCAGAAGTGGGTCACCAGGCCTTTCTTCCTGGTCTGTCTTTGGAAGCTCCGCTGAAACGTGTCCCCAAGGCAGAACCTGCCGCTGTTTGAAGTATCTATGGTGTGGCATCCAGCGTCACAGCAACAGCCAGGCGACTGCAGCACAAGCGTGACAGACGGGTGGTAAGACCCTGAGATAACACCCCCTACGAGAGTGAATCAAAATTTGTAGAAAAACAACCTCGGCGATGCTTCCGATTCAGCCTCGGGGAAGGCTGAATGTGGGGACCGGGGTCCTGCCTCCAAGAGGTCCCCTGAACCCGGGACCCCCACGCCGAGGAAGAAGTACAGGAGTACCAACTGTTGTGACAGCGAGATCGGACACAAAGGTTTTCCTTGAAGCAGAGCACTACTTGGCACTGATTCTGCGTTACATAACCTCTGCCGGTCACAGAAGAGACACTGCTTTTGACCAGAGTCAGGAGAACGGAGGGCTTAGCACTATGGGGAAGGAAGAAACAGCTCACAGACAGGGCCCCACGGCCAAGGGAATATACTTGCTATTAACATGGGTTATGGCGTAATCAATATTGCCATTAACTGGAGCTGATCCTGGCTGACTGCGGCCACGCCAGCTTTGTAAATAAGAGGCTCATGGAACCACAGCCCGAGGAAAGCACGCCAAGCGAGGGCGCTTGCTGGCCATGAACCCTGCTGCTCCGCCTCCAGAGAGACGCAGAGCCGGGCTCAGCCCCCCGACGGAACTTCCGACCAGCTGGCCTTCGGGACATCTTACTAAGAGCCCTCGTCAGAGACCCAGAAATCGGCACGAGGACAGCTTTCATAATGAAATGAAACCCACAGCCTTGCAAGAAAGGATTTCATTTTGTACATAATTAATAATAACGCATCCTCCTTTTTTCTTTATTACAGAAGAAAATAACTTATTGATTTCAACCACAAAGATAACTATTTGCATAACATAGCTGATTATGTGCTGTAACTGGCCCAGATGGAATTAATTTGCTCAAAATAAATTATATGATTTTCTTAAACAGGTAAAGATTTCATATCCAGTAATATTTCTGGTTGATTAGCAAAGCCCCTGATCTCATCGTGACCAGCTTAGAAAGACACACTGTGAATCCCCCGGCCTGCGGTCAGAAATGAATTGTTTCTGAAACCAATTCCGTGAGCCAGCTAAGGTGCTTCTCGGCCATTCAGAAAAGGCACACGAGAGGGAAAAAAGGACTCTCTTATTCAACCAGCACCTGAATCCCACTTCCTCGTCCTGCGTCTCGTGGCCTAATTATTTCAGAAGGCGAGTTTCCCAGGTCAGGCGTATTCATTTTTAGCCTTAATCACCTCATTTCTCTCGCCTGCAAATCGTGGTGCAGATTGCAGCCAGGAATTCTTGCTGGGCCTCCGGGTCAAATGTGTGTCCTTCAGTCCTAACGCACCTTCGCTTCTTCTCTCAGAAAAAGGGAGAAAGAAGTGTCAGATGCTGTCACTTAGCAGCACCTGCTCCTCCAGGGCAGTCAGGGACAGCAGTGCCTGTTGCAGGGCAAGGAGGGAACACAGGGGACACTGCTGTGGGAATGTCTTAGTTCCTGAAAAAAACTCCAAGCAAATGTGACATCATGCTGAGATTTGATAAAACTGAGTGGCACGCACGTAAGTGCTTATTGCATCCCTTTTGGTCTATATGACAGAAATATTTCACAATAAACAATACATTAAAAATAGCTTCCGAGGAAAGGTAGGCATATGAACGGCATTTATTTTGATCAAAGCTTGCAAATGACTGGACCAGCAAGCCTCACTTTACATAATAACTGTAAATGTAGAGATGCTAATAAATGCATCTGTATTTGTATTTATGAGGTATTTATCATTTAATTCAGCGCGCCTTATGCTATCAGACCTGGCCCCTTCCCACAGAGAGCAGCCACGGCACGGCAACCCCTAAGAAGCCGTCTTGCTCTTTCACCCATCTGCAGGAGCGGAAAGGCCCAGGCCAGAGGGCTGGAGTCATCATCGGACTTATATCCAGAGCAGACAAGCTCAAGGCCTCTTGGCTCTGGTTGGGACAGAGGGTGAGTTATCTCCATTTGCCCTAGCGTAACCTGTGACTCATCCCCCCCTGCTCTGCCCGCTGGCCCTGGAGCAATTCTGCTGAACTGGCATGTTTAGCTTTGCATTCACCAAAACCCGAGACCCACATGAGGCCTGTCCTGAGCACGGCTGTCTGTGCTCCCTGCACATTGGCAAGCTGAGGACAAACAAGTGCCTCGGTCGCAAGCCCCTGGTTAGTGCTGCAGCATGGGAAGTTTAAGCAGGTGGGCATGGGGGCTCTTAATGATTCAGGTATCAAGGTAACTTTACAATCGAAGGCTGGAGATGCCCTGGTCCTACTGCTGTGAGTTCTCCCAGCCTGTGCCCCAGGAACATCTTTCCAGAGACATCTGACATGGCCAGGCCCTCGCCCACCGAGTCCGGAGTGTGCTCACCCACTTTGCTTCCACGGGCAAATGAAGACACTTTCCCCCGTGGTGAGAACTTCCGTTGATGTTTAGACTGGTTTGTGTGGCCCCTGCCCCCTCACAGGCCCTGGCCTCGCTGGCATGGTGAGGAAACAGTGGGTGTCAACTGGAAAGCAGACATTTGCACACTAAACGAGGTGATGACACTGTGTATCTGTGTCACCCCACAGTGCCTCCATGCACACCGTGGAGCACCTCCAGCTTTGCCAAACAAAAAAGAAAGAATCTAATTGGAAGAGATCTCTCTCTCTCTATATATATATGTACATATATATATAATATCAAAAAGCCCATGGCTACAGCTACATTCATTCAACCTCAGGAGAGCTGTGATGGCTTTTCAGCACCTCCGTATATTTAGACATGACTATGTCATTAATGCACAAACAGCAGAAAAGAAACTATTAAATGACCACCATTTAAAACAGGCAAACCTGTATTTTTGACTCAAGTTTGCACACATTCTGTACACTCGAGCAAGTAACACAGAACCCAGATGTTTTTGTTGAGTTTCCATTTGCTTGAGGTCTGCATCTGAAATGTTCAAACGTCACTGATTTGTGTTTGAAATTAGGAGGCAGATCTTCAAGGAAGATTTCCAGTCTGATTTTCTCAACTGTCTTTAGACTTTCCAGAGAAGTCTACAGCCAGACAGTAACTCCACTTCAGGTCAGCCCGAATGAGCAGCAATCTCCTCTCTCGGTACCAGAAAGCAGGGCTGTTTGTCAGAGTTGAGTCGAATGTGAATAAACATGCTACTAACTGGCAGGTCTGGCTAATTCCATATATGTTTAAATGCCTGCACATTTTTCTAAAAGATCTTCCAATTTCAAAAACCCCCTGGCTCCTAGGATCATGTGCTGTGTGTTGTATCATCTTTAATCGTGGGTTTATTTTTCTATGATCAGTAATTAGCAGACCGCCTACCCCAAGGGCTGCTAAATTCTCCCTCCTTCCTAACAGGAGTCTGTGCTCAGCCTTCAGTGGTCCCTCCAACGCCATCATCTGCTCCTAGATTTGGGGGCTCCCCTCCCCGCCCAGGCTTTGAGCGCAACCTGCAGAATGCGGGCATGGGGCTGCGGGGACGTCAGGTGTTCTTCCAATGAGGAGCTGGAAAAGCAGAGCCGGCCCCCAAAACAGACAGCTGCTCCCTGGGCTTCTGGAAGTGACTTACTGCCATAGGGCAACCTGAATGGCCAAGTTACAGCAACTCGTTGTCATTCCGGTGACAGCTTCTGAGGTTGTGATGTGCAGACACCAGAGTTACTGCTCTGTCTTTAAAAAAAGAAAGTAGGGTTGGGACTATTTTGAAGGCTCCCCATCAAAATAGGACACCACAGTGGGCCCATCTGACAGAAGGACACCCACAGAGCAGGACACAGGGACATGGGCAGGGTAAGAGGTGGGGTACACCTCTCCACGGGGTGTGCACCCCAAGTTTTTTTTCCCCTGGGGCAGCTCCATCTGGACCGTGAATCATCCAGTGGGCCCCACCCGAGTGAAATACCTTCGAGACTTCTCCTTCCTCGACTCTTGGAGATCCGTCTTGTCTGCTGCGAGCAGCCTCGTTTTCATGTGGGAACAGATGGGGCAAAATTGTCATTAACAGAAACTGACAACTCTAAAACTGAAATATAGATTTAGAAAGGAATCTAATGAATTAAATCAATGTTATTGCAGTGAAAGCCAAAGAAATTATTAGTGATTTGTAAAGTTACCCTGTATTTTAACCTCCGTATATTTCAGCCGGGGCCATTTCAGCGCACACCATCCTTTTTCACTGCCATGGCTAATGCCTAACCGTGCGACACACTCATCTTCATTTATCTTCCCTCCCTGATAGGAGGACGGCAGGACAGCCGAGGACTGGCTCTGGACAGCCCTCCGTCCCATCTGCAGCCCAGCAAAGCCAGAGCCAAGGCCTGGCCTTGACCTTGTAGGGTCTTTTCAGAAAGATGCAAGAGAGGCTCATGATATATATATATTTTTTTTTTTAAGTGAGGAGAATCTGATTTTAAAAACAACCAAAAAAAAAAAAATCTAAGGCTGTTTTAAGTAATAAATGGGAGGAAAAACGTTTCCAGCTGTCCAATTTTTTGATGCTTCTCATGATCATATCAAACCAATTATAAAAACCAAACCCAGAACACACTGGGCCTTCCTGCTGCTGGCATCCCAAGGGTGAACAAGGCAGAAGCCTCCTGGGCCCCTTGACCTGCAGGGTGGGCAGGGGTTCTGGAGGCCTTGGATCGCTGGGGACAGCCTGAACCTGCCAGATCTCCGGGGGAGGGTGGAGGGAAATACAGTTGAACCCCTAAAATACACATTCATTCCTGCTGATGGGGATTCAGCCTGTGTGGCGTGGCTCTAGGTTCTGGAATGCAGCCAGGTGAGGTCAACAAGGCATTCGAGGTTCTGAGTCGTGACTCTGGTTGGGGTAAAGGGGGAAAGTCACACCATCAACAAGCAAACAAGCAAGACCATGGGAGTAGGGAGGGCTTGGAGAGAGACAACATCAGTGGCCCATCAGAGAGCACTTGGATCAGAGACCTGAAGGAACAGCACGTGGGGGGCTGAGGGAAGGCTGTCCCTGCAGAGGAAGCAGCCAGGGCAAGGCCTGAGGTAGGTGGGGGTAGGAAGAGCTTGCAGAAAGAGCAGAACGGGCAGTGTGCCTGGAGCTCAGCAAAGGAGAAAGGACAAGAGAGAGACGACGAACCATGGGAGGACCAGGTCACACAGGGGTGTGTGAGGAGGACAACAGCCTCATGGCTTCTCTCTGCTCTGGAGGTCACCAGCTGGTGGATGGAATGGGCAGCCCACCCACCGCCCATGCTGAGGCCTCTCAGGACCCTGTGCCCAGCCTTGGGGTCCTGGGAGCTTCAGCAGTGCTGTATGCTGCTGAGACCTGGCCCATCTGGATTCCTGCCCTCTCCCCTTTCTGATCTGCAGAAATCTTTAAAATCTGTGCCTGCCAGATGAAGTCCAGACTCCTCATCCTGGCACTGGAGATCTTGACGTAAAACCGGAATCACCCACCAGCAGACCCCACGGCTCCGTAACCCGTCCTCCTTCCCATCCGCTCCCGCGCCTCACAGAGATCTCACTCACCCTCTGAGGACCACTCGGACTTCACCTCCTCTGATGGAGCCCTGTGGCACAGTGGTTAACAGCCCAGCTGCCAGCCGAAAGGTCAACAGTTGGAATCCTCCAGCCACACCTTCGAAACCCTGTGGGGCAGTTCTACTCTGTCCAGCAGGGCAGCTATGAGTTGGAATCAACCAAATAGCAAGAGATATTCAACCTCCTCTGACTCTGCCCACAGCCAGTGGCCCTCAGTGGCACTCATTCCCTCTGGTACTTAGGTCCTCTCCAAGTCAGGTCCAGAGGCTGCTCCTGTCCAGATCCTTCTCCCTCCGTCTTGACCAGTCATTGTAAACAGCCCCAAATGAAGCCTCCCTCTGGGAGAGTTTTCAATCCTGACCGCCAAGGCACCCTGCCTTCCTTTCTGCAATGCAATCAATTGCTTTTGTGCAGCCCTCTAGCCTCGTAACTCCCACCGAAGTGATTGAACAGGACTGGGTAAGAGGGTAATTACGGTCCCCCAAAGGGACTGGTCAGCTCTGTCACCCCACTGGGCTTCAGGTGAGTCATCCCAGAGGTGGAAAAGAGAGGATCCCATCACCGCCAAGGCAAGAGGGACCACAGCAGAGACCCAGCAGTAGGACACAGCATGGTGGGCTTCTCGGCTGTCACGGATTGAATCAAGTCCCTCAGAATATGTGCCAGCTTGGGTAGACCATGATTCCCGATATCGTGTGGTTGTCCTCCATTTAGTGATCTCCCTTACTGGGCAAAAATCATCATCTTCACCTCAGGTTAAAGAGGATTAGGGTGGGATGTCACACCCTCGCTCAGGCTACGTCCCTGATCCAGCATAAAGGGAGTGTACCTGGGCATGGCCTGCACCTCCCTGTACCTTACAAGACTTCACACCACCAAGAAAGAAGCACCAAGGGCAGAGTCCGTCCTCCGGATCTGGGGTTCTGCACAGACAACCTATTGACGGAAGGTCTTTTTCTCAGAGCTGACAGCAGGAATGCCTTCCCCTGAGACGGACATTCTGAATTGGAACTTGTAGCTCTACTAAGGTGTGAGAGAATAAATTTCTCTTCATTAAAGCCATCCATTTTTGGTGTTTCTGTTAGGGCAGCACTAGCTGGTGAAAACAGGTGCACTCCTCATCCTCTCCCAGTTGTTGCACCTGCTGACTGTTCAAGGCCAGTCTCCCTGACCCTGACCTTGACGGCAAACTCCAGGACAGTGGCAATCTTGTCTGGTTTGTTCAGCTGTGTGCACCCAACCCCTTACACCTGTCTGGCATGTGGCAGTATCCTAACATGATGCCATGGAATAAATGGGTGACTGTCCCACGCAGTCTGGCTTCATTTCCCGGGGAGACTTCTGTACCCTCAGCTACAGGAAGAGTCTGCTAGACTCTTTGAAGCACCTTGCAACCTGATGGCATTCATTAACATTTGCCACAATGCACTTGCCATTTGTCTTCCCCTCTAGCCTTTGAGCCCTGAGGCTAGGTGGACTGTGGTCCCCACTGTGACCTCAAGCCCAGTTCAGGGTCACACCCCTAGAAGGTACTCAGGGGACATTCACAGGCTTCATTCAAATCACTTTGCAGAGGGCAACCGTTGTTTCTGATTGGGTGTGAGCGCTTGCGACGACTCCCTTGCGGGGCGTCTGTAGGCCCTTAAAGCTATGCGGGTGCCCGCATCAGCCGGAGAGCAGTCTTTTGCCTCAACAACTCCACTTATGACCAAGAGACTGGCTCTGAAGGGGAGACCAGGCACAGTGGCTCACAGCTGATCCCTGCGGGGGACCCTGTCGGGGAGGAGGCCCTTCTTTCCACCAGGCCAAGGGAGTTGTGGTGTCCAGCAAACACCCATGTCCGAGCTGTGTTGGGAGGTACAACTCGCCTCGGGATTTCTTCAAGGGCAGCCAAGACGTCCCAGGTGTCCAGGGCTCTATTTTAAAACATTTGTTGGTCCAAATGGGAACTCTAGATGTCAGGTGCTCTGTGTTTACCAGTGGCTCTAAAGGTCCTCAAAATTAACAGTACTGTCATGGGCTCCCACAGCCCAGCCCTTGGTCTCAGTCCTATGTGCAGTCACCAGCCAGACTGACACTCTGCAACCAAGTACCAGCTCGGTTTTGCTAGCCTGACAGTGACCCTCTGAACAGGTCATCAGGAGGGGGCTCCATGTGCCCCTCTGAGTTACAGAACCCAGCATGACATCCTCCACTCTGAGGAAGGAAACCCACAGTTCCCTGGCCTGACTCAGGCATCACTTACCTCCCAAGTCTGAGCTAAAAAGAGGCCTCAGAAGGGAGAGGAAGGACACAACCAGGGTCCCCCCATTCCCTTTGCAAATATGGAATCCCCAGCCTCCCCTGACGAATCCAGCACTGCCTGATACAGGGGAGAGAAACAGGGAGATGTAACCTGGTGTGGACCGAATTGTGTCCCCCAAGAGGATTTGCTGAAGTCCTGACCCTGTCCTTGTGAACATGACCTTATTTGAAAAGACAGTTTTTCTTTGAAGGTGTTAGAGTTTACGAAGTCATGCTGGAGTCGGATAAGTCCAAATCCATCCCAACTAGTGAGCGTGTCTTAAGTGAAGAGCACAGATTTGCTTGTGCAGGAGAAGACAATCCCAAGGGAAGACACATCTACAAGCCAAGAATGCCAAGAAGCACTTGGGGACATCAGGAGCTCTGAAGGACGACAAAGGCTCTTCACCTGGAGTGGACAGAGAGTGTGGTTCTGCCAACAGTCTGAATTCGGACTTCCGGTTTCTGGAACGGAGACAGTACACTGCTGCTCTTCAAAGCCCCTCCAAAGAAAGGGCAAAGTAATCCAGAGGCTATATCAGCACAAGACCAGAAGAATTAGATGGTACCCAGCCACCACCAGTGACTGTCCTGACATAGAATACAATACGCATTCCCTGATGTAGCAGGAGAAAAATGGGTATGCGGAACTAGAACTCTATTAATGGTCCTTCAGAACAGAAGGTCTCCTGGAAGACACAGCTCCTGGCCTCTCTGCTAGCCCAGAACTGAAAAACTTCCCAGAGCCAATCGCCAGCTCTTCAGACAAAGACTGGACTGGATTAGAAGACATCAAGGAATGCTTGTGTCACAGATTGAATTGTGTCCACCCCAAAACACGTGTATTAATTCGGCTACGCTGTGATTCCTGGTATTGTGTGGCAGCCCCTGTACGCTGTAAACCCCCCTCTATGATGTTAATGAGGGAGGATGGGCAGCAGCTGGGTTGGTGGGGCAGGACTCAATGCATAAGATTGTATAGTACCTTGAGACAATCTTTTGGGGTATAAAGGAAAGGGAAGCAAGCAGAGGGTTGGGGGACCTTGTACCACCAAGAAGCAGTGTCAAAAGCAGAGTATGTCCTTTGGGGAGGACTTAGAGTCCCTGCTTTAGAAGCTTCCAGTCCAAGAGAAGAGTGACAACAGGGACTTTACTCGACAGCCAACAGAGAAAGACTTTTCCTGGAGCTGGTGCCCTGAATTTAAACTTGTAGCCTGTTCAACTGTGACAGAATAAAACATCTCTTTCTAAAGCCATCTGCTTGTGTTGCTTCTGTTTATGCAACACTAAATAACTAAGACGCCTTGATTCCTGGTACTGTGTGATGTTCCTATAGGCCTTAAAGTGTGCCTCTATGATGTCAGTGAGAGAGGACGGACTGCAGTTGTGTCGGTGGGATTTAAGACTGGGTTGTGCCTTGGGGCACTCTCTTGAGATATAGAGAAAAGAAGCAGCAAAAAGATTTGGGGCCCTCATACCACCAAGACGCAGTCCCAGGCGTACAGCATACCCTTTGGATAGGACTCAGGGTCCCTGTGCTGAGAAGCTCCCATTCCAGGGAAGAGGGACAACAAGGACCTTCTTCCAGAGCCAGCAGAGAAGGCCTTCTCCTGGAGGGGATGCCCTAAATTTGGATCTGTAGCCTACTGAGCTGTGATAGAATAAAATTTTTATCCATAAAGCCATTGACTTGTGGTAATGACTAAAACAACCTGCTATAAGCAGGCACCGTACTAGACTCTATGTTCATGTTCTAGTCCATCCCCTCAGTGTCTCTGCATGGCAGAGTGTGTCACCTCTGTGCTTTTAGATGAGGGAACAGTCCATGAAGGCCTTAGCCTGGTGCCACACTTTGTGAATTTGAATCCATGCTGGCCATGTGTCCCGCCCACTGGGTCAGGTTTCTCCTGAGATCAAAAAGCCCTGCAAGGAATTTGCATTGACTGTCTACTGTGAACAGTAGCCAGCTGCTTGTCCTCAGGGGGTGCTGGGAGAGCCCCTTCGGCAGGACAACCCACAGGCTCTCCCTTGTCATCGATGGAGGTATTCGCAGCAAGTAACAGCTGCACCGTGTCCTCGGGGAATCCCTTCCTGCCCTGGTTTTTATAAGCCCCATCGCCAGCACTCCAGATCGAACAAAAGCTCATGAGGTTTCAGGGCCCCACCGACACCTGAGCCCTGCAACACCTCCACACCCAACCAGCACCCCAAGCAAAACCAGCCCCATGGGCTTCAAGTTGGTCCTGACCGTATCACGGCCCTACAGGACGGAGTAGAACGGCCCATAGGGGTTCCAAGCAGCAGGTGGTGGATTCAAACTGCCTAGCCAGCACTTTCAAATCTACTGCCCTCTAGATGACACCAACTTATCACGACCCTAAAGGACAGAGTAGAACTATCTCATAGAGTTTCTAGAGAGCACCTGGTGGCACTGAACTGTCAATCTTTTGATTAGCAGCTGCAGCACTCCCCCACTATACTACCAGGGTTAGCTAGCACCTAGGACGGGAGAAGTCCCCCTGCATTCCTGCTCACACAAGTATGAGTGACGGAGGAGTGTGCTCAGGGGATTGGGAGGAATTTGAGGCTGGGGTCTCCTTCTGCCACAGGTGCCCCCACATCAGCACAGAAATACCTTTAGAGACTGACTGACCACAGCACCCTTGTTTGAACCCCACCAGCCTTCCTAGGGACAACTCTGCAGACCCAATAAACACCCTAGGGGACACTACTGGCCACACTCTTCACACCTCTTGTGAAGGGTCCCCCATGGAATCCACTAAGACCTGGAGACCAGTAGGATGACTGCCTCTCCTTCCAAAAACTGGGCCTTCTTTGACAGGACAATGGAAGTAATTAATCTCATATATTCTCTTTGTAGACGGCAGTGATAATTCCGTGGTCAGATTCTCACCCTGCATGAAAGAAACACGAGTCCCCAGTTCCCAGTCCACATACCTCATGTGCAGCCCCCACTCAGTGTCAGTGGAGGCTTGCATGTTGCTAGGATGCCAAACAGGCTCCAGCAGAAGTTTCAGCAGAGCTTACAGACAGCACCAGACTGGGAAGACTTGGGGAGCTACTTCTCAAAATCCTGCAGGTCACGAAGGTCTGATCCACAGTCCATAACCATTCAGAGGGATGACACAGAGCTAGGCAGCATCTTCTTCGATTGCATGTGGGGTCGAGGGTTGACCCTACAGCAGGTAACAACAACAACAGCACACTTTCACTTCTCACCTTTGCTGCCAGGAAGCTCAAAAATGGCATTAATGTTTAGTCCATAACCCAGGGTTAACTTCTTCAATTTCATCTTTTGCCTGTAGCTATAGTATTACAGTTGCATCGCACACGTATCGAAAAATGTGCAGGCATTGGAAAGACTGAAATTCTAGGTAAAGCAACAGAGGAGAACGCTCCTGGGGCCCTCTCCTGGGGCCTCCCTTAGCAGTGGAGTCTAGCCACCCATGTTTGCCACTTTGTCACTTCAGAGAGGCCTGGTCACGTCCCCCGCTCAGCACTCTTTTCCTACTTCACACTGAGAATCCTTCTTCTCTGCAAAGGCCTCTGTTTCATCCTCAAATATTCTATCTGGCAGCACACAGGTGTCAGAAAATCTTGTTGAAGCCCAGAGTGAGAGAGAATTTTCTCTCTGGGAGGCACGGGGTCCGGCATGGTGCGGGCACAGCTGCCTCTGTTTCCTCTGAACCCTGCCTCACAGGTGATGGACTGCTCTGCCTCGAGTTCAAAACACAGAGCGAGTTTTGCTTTACTAATTTAGTCACACACAACAATAAATCCCAGAAATATGTCTTATGTGTATTTTGCATTACCTTTTTACAGACAAATACAAAAACATGGTCAACATTTGCAATAAAATTATCATAGAAATGCCATCTCAAATCTTATTTTCTTTTTTCCAATGTGCATTTCACAAATAACGTGTATTAAAATTATGTTTTACGGAGTAGAAATAGAAAACAAATACCCCTGGTAATTTAAAGAGGTATTTGCATAACATGACTAGAACACTTTAGAGAAACGCACAGCATCGGAAAATATGAGTTCAAAAACACTTAAATACAAGTGATTTTAATAGGTCTAATATGAAAAATGCCTTTTAGCTGTATTAATTAGTGAATTAAAATGTGTTGATCTTGGAGTATTTTCCAGCTAACAGGTTTGGGGAATTTGCGTAGGGTTTTTTTTTTTTTTTTTCCTGTTTTGGAGAGAACGTTTGCCATCCATTATACAGCACAGGGGTGCCCATTCGGAAGAGCTTCTGCAGGTCATCCGGAGAAATGCCATGAAAGCAGGCTCCGGCCAGGGCAGAGAGGTTCTTTGGCACACGGATGGTGGGGTGACCACCACAGACACCACGTCTGCAGCCTGGTCCACTGCGGCACCTTATTTCTTCAGGGCCACAACGGGGCAGCTGGCTCCCCCATCGCAGACCTGTCCGGGCTTCCCAGCAACCGCGGGGTGGAAGGGACAGACAGCACTCAGTGTGGAGGGAGTCACCCGGGGGTCCTGAGATGGGGCCTTCCCCGTGTCTGCTGAGCCATGATACTGAAGGGCTCCCAGAACCAACATCTGCCCTCCTTTCTCTGAGCAGACTTGCCAAAGCCCAGGTGTGGACAGACACAGGATGGTGGCTTAGGGTGCAGTCCCCGTTTTTCAGTGGGGAGTCTGGGAGAATTTGTTCTCTCTCTCTGTCTTCTCTCTCTCTATACATATATGTACATAAACAAAACAAAATAAGCCACTGTCACGGTGTCAGCTCCAACTCATAATGACCCTGTAGGGTTTCCAAGGCTATGGATCTCTGCAGAAACAGTTGACAATGTCTTTCTTCTGTGAAGCTACTAGTGGTTTTGAACAGCGAATCTTTCAGCTAGCAGTGGATGACTTTAACCACTGCACCACCGGGCTCACATATACACATACATGAAACTGTTGCCACTGAGTTGATTCTGACTGAGAGCAACCCCAGAAAATGGAGCAGTGCTGCCCTGTGGGGTTTCCGAGGGGCGTCTGATGGAATGAAACTGCCAACCTTTCGGTGACTGGCCATAGCTCTTAATCACTATGCCACCAGAGGCTCATAAACACACGCATACACCTCCACACATATGTGTACATATATACACCAAAACCAAACGCTCTGCTGTCAAGTTGGCTCCAGATAGGTGGTAACGGTGGTGAAGTCCTGATAGTGAAGAGGTTAGGTGCTACGTCTGCTAATCAAAAGGTCGGCAGTTCAAATCTGCCAGGTGCTTCTTAGAAACTCTATGGGGCAGTCCTACTTTGACCTCTAGGGTCACTCTGAGTCAGACCTGACTCAATGGCAGTGAGTTTGCTTTTTTTCTGGTTTTT
Organism: Heterohyrax brucei; assembly: GCA_028571685.1. Classification (NCBI taxonomy): domain Eukaryota; kingdom Metazoa; phylum Chordata; class Mammalia; order Hyracoidea; family Procaviidae; genus Heterohyrax; species Heterohyrax brucei. The sequence goes on from CM053161.1 coordinate 77,387,781, forward strand.
GGTGAAGAGCAAGACAGTCACACCACTGGGAAAGCCAGTCCAACCCATGCAAAGCAAGGTCATCAAAACTCCGTAGACACATCCAAATTCCCTGAGGAGCTGAATTGCTGGGCTGAGGGCTGTGAGGACCACAGTCTCAGGGACCATTTATCTTAAATGGCATAACATAGTTTGTAAAGAAAATGTTCTACATTCTACTTTGGTGAGTAGAGTATGGGATCTTAAAAGCCTGTGAATGATCATCGAAGATACTCCACTGGTCTTACCCCTTTGGGAGCAAGGAAGAGTGAAGAAGACTCAAGAAACACTAAGAGAAATGGCCCACACCCACGATGGCCTCCAGCAGACTGAGTCCAGCACAACGAGATGGTGCCCAGTGACCATCAGTGACCACTTAGACGGGGACCACAGCAGAGGGTCACAGTCACCACTGACTGCTCAGATAGGGACCACAGCAGAGGGTCCCTGACAGAGCCGGAGAAAAACATAGAACAAAACTCTAATGTAAAAAGGAAGTCCAGAATTGCCTGACAGAGACTAGAGAAACCCTGAAAGTATCGCCCCTGGATGCCCTTTCAGCTCAGCAGTGAAGTCACTCCTGAGGTGACCTCAGCCAAAGATTGGTCAGGTCCATAAAGGAGACTAAAGAGACCCACCAGCCCAGGGACAAAGAAGGGACAAGCAAGCTGGTGGTAGGGAACCCAAAATTGAGAAGGGAGAGTGTTGACCTGTTGTGGGGTTAATAACCAATGTCATAAAATATTTACTTACTGCTTACTGAAAAATTAGTTTGTTCTCGAAACCTTCATCTAAAGTAGAAGGAAGAAAAAAAGAAAAGGTGGGCTCTGACACACAGGTGTCAGAAAATCTTGTTGAAGCCCAGAGTGAGAGAGCATTTTCTCTCCGGGAGGCGCAGGGTATGGCGCGGTGTGGGCACGGCCTCCGCTGTTCCCTCTGAACCCTGCTTCACGGCACGGTGGGCTCACAGGGCAGAGCAGAACTGTACCATAATGTTTTTGAGGACTGGCTGGTGGATGAGACCTGCCAACCTTTGGCTTACCAGTCAACCAAACACTTGACCCCTTGTGTGTTGTTGTTAGGTGCCACCGAGTCAGCTACGACTCACCGTGACCCCATGCACAACAGAGTGAAACACCAGTCCTGTGCCAGGCCCACGGCTGTTTTCATGCTTAAGCTCATCATTGCAGCCCCTTCGCCAACCCATCTTGTCAAGCCAGCCCAGTGCTGTCGAGTCGGATCCGCGCCCTACCAAGCGTGGTTTTTCTCCAGGGACTGATCCCTCCTGACAACATGTCCAAAGTATCTAAGACTGTCTTGTCGTCTTTGCCTCCAAGGAGCACTCTCATAGTGCTTCTTCCAGAGCTCATCTGTTTTCTTCCTTTGGCGGTCCACGGCACGTTCAACAGTCTTCTCCAACACCGCGTTTCAAAGGCATCAGTTCTTCTTGTGTCTTCCTTATACATTGTCCAGTTTTCACACTCATATGATGCAACTGAAAATGCCATGACTTGGGACAGGCACACCTTAGTGTTCAAAGTGACATCTTTATTTTTCAACACTTTAAAGAGGTCCTTGGCAGCAGATTTTCCCAGTACAATGTGTCTTTTGATCTCTTGACTGCTACTTCCATAGGCATTGATTATGGAACCAAGTAAAATGAAATCTTTGACAACTTCAATCCTGTCTCCATTTATCATGATGTTGCTTACTGACCAGTAGTGAGGATTTGGGTTTTCTCGATGTTGAAGCATAATCTGTACTGAAGGCTGTGCTCTTTGATCTTTGTGTTTCAAATCCCTTCACTTCCAGCAAGGAGGGTTGTGTCACTTGCATAGCGCAAAGGCATTCAGCTGCGTGCATCGTAACAAGTTAGGGACAACACTGAGGAGAATGGGACTTCCAGACCACTTAATTGTGCTCGTGGGGAACCTGTATGTGGATTGAGAGGCAGTCATGTGAATAGAACAAGGGACACTGCATGTTTAAAGCCAGAAAAGGTGTCCATCAGGGTTGTATCCTTTGACCATACCTTTTCAATCTGTCTGCTGAACAAATAATCTGAGAAGCTGGATCATACAAAGAAGAGCGAGGCACCGGGACTGGAGGAACCCCGTGTGTGGTTGTTGTAAAAAGCTGTCTCGCCCAGCACTTGCCAGCCCACCCTCAGGCGTATCATGTACAGACTGCAATTACATTCGTCTCTTGTACAACCATCACTAATAACTTTTCAGCTTGGGGTGGTTTTTCATGCTCCTCTTTTTCTTTCTGTTTCTGAGCTGTTCCCTGGCTTGGTCCAACAGGTCAGCTCTCAGCAGGTCCTGGGAAGCCTGTAGTACCAAGGCCACGCCACACAAACGCCCCTGGAAACACTCCAGCCAGGCCCTCCAACACGGCCACTTCCCACGAAGGTGCGCGCTGCCGCCTAGGGATTCGGTTCTGTGCAGAGACTGCTCCTTGCCAATGAGGAAGATGCGTGTTTATTTCCACAATTTAGCTGGAATACCCTTCTGAGAATCTGCAGTCGAGGAGCCTTCCACACACAGCTTCTGAGCTGTTAAAATTTTCCTTGGCGGTCCCCGGGAAACAGTGCATTAAAACACGCCACACTGCTTCCTCATGTCATCAAGACTGCCTAGCTTGCCACTCTGCTGTTCTGAGAGCAGGCTAGGGAAATGATAGCCTGGCATCCTGGGACATGATCTGTGAGGGAGAGGCCGACAGGGCAGGTGTTTAACAAGATGGCCTGGGGCCACCATCCTGCTGGACAGATGCTCCTGGCCCACCGTCCTCAGTCACCATCCACTGCGTGCCTAGAGCTAAACAGGCTTCTCTGGCTCCTCAAGTGGAGTGTGAAAAACATCGTAAACTGTTACTGTTAGACTAGAAGACTGAGTCCTCCAATTCAATAGACAGAGAAACTGAGGCCCAGAGAGAGACGCAGCCACAGGGGACCCAGCCCCTTGCCTCAGGCTAGGATTCTTCCAATACTGATTCAGCAAGATGTGCCTCATTTTTTTTAAAATACATTTTTAATGTTAGAATCAGTTTACATTTACAGCGAAGTCATAAAGATCATACAGAAAACCCTTTGCCGTGGAGTCTGTTTTGTCTGATAGGAGACCCTGTAGGACAGAGTAGAACTGCCCTGTAGGGTTTCCAAGCAGTGGCTGGTGGATCGAAACTGCCTACCCTCTGGTTAGGAGCCGAGCTCTGACAGACAGTTCCCATATTGTTAGCATCTTACACTACAGTTTGTCACAACTAATGAGCCAGTGTTGGTCCGTTATTATTAACTAAAGCCTATACTTCATTCAGATTTCCTTGGTTTTTACCTAAGGTCCTTTTACTGTGCCAGGATCCCATCCAGGATGTCACATTCCACTTAGTCATCACATCTCCTTAGGCTTCTCTTGGTGGTGACAGTTTCTCAGACTGCACTTGTTTCTGATGGCCTGGACAGGAGCCCTGGTGGCACGGTGGCTAAGAACCTGACTGCTGACCAGAAGGTCAGTAGTTTGAATCCACGTGCTGCTCCTTGGAAACCCTGTGGGGCGAGCTACTGTGTCCTGTGGGGTCACCATGAGCAGGGATTGATTTGACGGCAACTTTTTTTTCCCCTCATGGTTAGATGGATGTTAATAGGTGCTTCGGAGGCAGACCACGTGGAACACGATCAAGTTCACCACATCACGGTAACACCAGGACTTAATACTGTTGACGTTGACCTGGGTGGCTTGGCTTTGGTCATGTTTTTGCTCTGTGAAATTCCTCTTCGCCTCCTTATCCTTCCACACCGTACACTTCAGGAGGGGGTTTCCACATGCAGACCATTCTTAAGGATTGGGAACTATAATCCACCTCTTTGAGGCCAGGGTATCCGAACAACTTATTTGAAACTCTTCTGTGCAAGGGATTGGTCTCTTCTCCCTATTTCATTTATTAGTTAGATCAATACAGGCCCACGGATATGTATGTATTTTATGCTCTGGGTCATAATCCAATCCCATGAGATTCCGCGTGCTGCTCTTCCAACTTTGACCACTGGGAACACTTTCAGTCGATCCTGAGTCCCCCTGACACACCCACACCCTTGTGTGTGGCTTTGATTGTTTAAGCATTTCTCTCCTTTCTAGTGCAACACTCTGGGCTCGGATTACATACTTCCTACCCCAATCCTAGAATTAGTCATCTTTCCAAGGAGCTCTGGCTCCTTTTTTGAGAATAAACAGTATTAGAAACCAAGATCTGGGTGCTGGATATACTAGTTGCCACCGGGATGTCCTTACTTCTAGACCCCTTCGGCTGACAGTAAGGAACTGTGCGTGTATGTGCCAACCTGAGTGTGTTGTTGTTGTTAGCGGCCATCAAGTCGGTTCTGACTCATAGTGACTTTATGCACAACAGAACAAAACAGTGCTCAGTCCTGCACCTCCCTCACAATTGTCATTATGCTTAAACCTGTTGTTGCAGCCACAGTGTCAGCCCTTGAGGCTCTTCCTCCTTCACTTGGACCTTCTGCTTTACCAAGTGTAATAGCCTCCTCCAGGAATTGATCCCTTCTCTTAGTATGTCCCAAGTATGTCAGATGTAGTCTCAGCATCCTTGCTTCTGAGAAGCACACTGGTTGTACTTCTTCCAAGACAGATCTATTTATTCTTTTGACAGTCCACGGTACCGTCTTCTGTAACGCCACCATTCAAAGGCAACAATTCCTCTTCAGCCTTCCTTGTTCCTTGTCTGGCTTTCACATGCGTAAGATGCAACCGAAAGGACGATGGCGAGGGTCAGATACACCCTAGTCTTCAAGGTGACATCTTTGCTTTTCAAAACTTTAAAGGGTCTTTCGGAGAAGCTTTACCTGATGCAATGTGTATTTCGATTTCTTGACTCCTGCTTCTGTGGACATCAATGGGGGATGCAAGTAAAATGAGTTCCTGGACAGCCTCAGTTTTTTTCCTTAATTTATCATGATATTGCTTTCTGGTCTCGTTGTGAGGAGTTTTGTTTACTTGATGCTGAGGTGTGATCCATGGCAAAGGCAGTGGCCTTAGAGTTTCCCCAGAAAAGGTTTCAACGTCCTCTGCACTTTCAGCAACAAGGTGTGTCATCTACGTAATGCAGTTGTTAACGAGTCTTCCTCCAATCCTGATGCCTCGTTCTTCTTCATATAGCCCAGCTGCTCAGGAGATGGCATAAAAAGCCATGGTGAAAGGATATAACCCTGATGCTTACTTTTCTTGACTTTAAACCATGAAGTGTCCCCTTGTTGTATTTAGACAACTGCCTCTTGATCTGTGTACAGATTCTTCATGACCAGAACCAGCACCCCTGTATGTGTATACATACATTGATGAATTTGACTGTATGTGTCTATCTGGGTAACAGCATCAGGTAAAGAGGGTACCAGCATCAGGTAAAGAGTGTACCAGCATCGGGTAAGGAGGGTAATGGTGTCGGTAATGAGGGTACCAGCATAAGGTAAGGAGGGTAACGGTATCGGTAATGAGGGTACCAGCATCAGATAAGGAGGGAAAGATACAGTAAGCAGCCCCCACTGTCTGCCAGTGAAAGCTTGCTCGTCTCTGTGATGCAGGAGGCTACACCACTGGTACACAGGTACCAGCAGGGTTACCCATAGTAGGCAAGTTTCAGCTAGCTTCCAGACTAAGATGAGCTAGAAAGAAGGACCTGGCAGTCTACTTCTGAAAGGAATTAGCCAGAGAAAAACGTATGAACAGCAGCCAAATATTGTCAGATACAGTGCCAGAAAATGAGCCTCCCAGGTTGGAAAGCGGTCGAAAGATGATTGGGGAAGAGCTGCCTTCTCAAAGTAGAGTCAATCTTAACATTGTGGGTGGAGTAAGGTCTTTGGGATCCTTGTTCGCTGAGGTAGTATGACTCAAAATGAGAAGAAACAGCTGCAAACATCCATTAATAATCGGGATGTGGAACGCACAAAGTATAAATTTAGGAAAATTGGAAATCATCAAAAATGAAATGGAATGCATAAACATTGATGTCCTAGGCATTAATGAGCTGAGATGGACCAGTTTGGCCGTTTTGAATCCAACAATCCTATGATCTACTATGTTGGGAATGAAAACTTGAAAAGGGACAGAGTTGCATTCATCATCAAAAAGAACACTTCAAGATCTGTCCTGAAGTAAGTACAGTGCTGTCAGTGATAGGATAATATCCATACACCTACAAGAAAGGCCAATTAATATGACTATTATTCAAATTTACACACCAACCACTTAGACCGAAGATGAAGAAATTGAAAATTTTCACCAATTTCTGCTATCTGAAATTGATAGAACCTGCAGTCAGGATGCATTGATAATTACCGGTGACTGAAATGCAAAAGTTGGAAACAAAGAAGGATTGGTACTTGGAAAATACGACCTGGGTAATACAAATAATGCTGGAGATGGCGCGATAGAATTTTGCAAGACTAATGACTTCTTCATAGCAAATACCTTTTTTAACCAACACACACAGCAACGGTATACATGGAACTCACCAGATGGAATACACAGGAACAAAATTGACTACATTTGTGCAAAAAGACAATGGAAAAGCTCCATATCAGCAGTCAGAACAAGACTAGGTGTTGACCACAGCACAGATCATCAATTGCTCATATGCAAATTCAAACTAAAACTGAAGAAAATTAAAACAAGTCCACAAGAGCCAAAGCATGGCCCTGAGTATATCCATTCTAACTTTAAAGCCCACCTCAAGAACAGATTTGACGTACTGACCACTAATGACTGAAGACCAGATGAATAGTGGAGTGACACCAAAGACATCATCCACGAGGAGAATAAGAGATCACTAAAAAGACAAGAAAGAAAGACCAAATTGATTACCGGAAGGGACTCTGAAACTTGTTCTCAAACACCGAGCAGCTAAAGCAAAAGGAAGGAATGGTAGAGCAAAGACCTAAGTAGAAGATTTCAAAAGGGCAACTTGAGAAGACAAAAGAAAAAATTATAATGACATGTGTAAGGAGCTGGAAATGGAAAACCAGAAGGGAAGAACATGTTCTGCATTTCTCAAGCTGAAAGAACCAAAAAAAAATTCAAGCCTCGAGTTGCAATAGTGAAGGACTCTACAGGCAAAATATTAAACAACTCAGGGAGCATCAAAAGAAGATGGAAGAATGCACAGAGTCATTATACCAGAAAGAACTGGTTGGTGTTGAACCATTTGAAGAGTTAGCATACGATTAGGAACCAATGGTATTGAAGGAAGAAGTTGAAGCTACATTGAAGGCATTGATAAAAAACAAGGCTCTAAGAATTAACAGAATATCAATTGAAATATTTCAACAAAGCGGTGGAGCATTGGAAGTGCTCACTTGTCTATACCAGGAAACTTGGAGTAGAGCTGCCTGGCCAAGTGACTGGAAAAGATCCATATTTATGCCCACTCCAAAGAAAGGCGACCCAACTGAAAGCAGAAATTACTGAACGACATCCTTAGTCTCACACACAGGTAAAATTCTGCTCAAGATCATTCAAAAGTGACTGCAACACTACATTGACAAGGAACTGCCACAAAGTCAGGCTGGACTCAGAAGAGGACGTGGATCCAGGGACATCACTGCTGGTGTCAGATGGGTCTGGGCTGAAAGTACAGAATACCGGAAGGATGTTTACCTGTGTTTCATTGACTATGCAAAGCCTTTTGACTGTTTGGATCATAATAAACTACAGTTAACACTGCAGAGAATGAGAATTCCAAAACACCTAATTGTGCTCTTAGGGAATGTGTATATTGATTGTTCTAGTCAGCTAGTGCTGCTCTAACAGAAATACCACAGAGTGGATGGCTTTAACAAAGGAAAGTTCATTCTTACACAGTCTGGTAGGCTACAAGTCCAAATTCAGGATGTGCACTCCAGGGGAAGGCTTTCCCCCTTCTCCGCTCTGGAGGAAAGTCTGGTATTGTGTCAGTCTTTATCTAGGGAGCATCCTGGTGCAGGAACCTCGGGTCTGAAGGACGTGCTCTTTTCCCGGTGCTGTGCGCTTGATGCTGTGAGGTTCCCAGTTCTCTGTTTCCTTCTCTTTCCTTTTATCTCTTGTAAGACAAAAGGATTAAGGGTGAGGCAAGCCATACCCCAGGGAAACTCCCTTTACAGTGGAACAGGGAGGTAATCCTAAGAAGGGATTTACAGTCCCACTTTATATCTTCAACATACAGCATATGAAAATCACAAAATGGAGGAAATCATAGACTATAGAGGATCATAGCCCAGCCACATGGCCACACATATTTTTGGGGAGACACAGTTCAATCTGTGATGTTGATCAAGAGGTAGTTGTGCCAACAGAACAAGGGGACACTGCCTGATTTAGTCAGGAAAGGTGTGTGTCAGGGTTGCATTGTTTCACCATACCTTATTAATTTGTATGCCAAGCAAATCATCCAAGAAGCTGGATTATGTGAAGACCAAGGCTTCCGGATTGGAGGACGACTCATTAACAACCTGCATTACGCACCTTGCTTGCTGGAAGTGAAGAAGATTTGGAACACAATGAAGATCAAGGACCACAGCCTTCAGAGGGGAGTGTACCTCAACAGGAAGAAAACAAAAATACTCACAACTGGGCGAGTAAGCAACACTGTCACAAACAGAGGCAGGACTGAGGTTGTCAAGGACTTGATTTCACTTGGGTCCACGAACAACACCCATGGAAGCAGCAGTGAAGAAATCAAAAGACACATTGTCTTGGGAAAATCTGCCACGAAGGACCTCTTTAAAGTATCGAAAAGTAAAGATGTTACCTTGAAGACTAAAGTGCCCTGACCCAAACCACGGTATTTTCAATCACGTCATATGCATGTGAAAGCTGGACCACGAACAAAGAAGACAGAAGAATTGATGCCTTTGAACTGTGTTGGAGAAGAACGTTGAATGTACCAGAGACCACCAAAAGAACAAACAGATCTGCTCTGGAAGAAGTACAACCAGAGTGCTCCTTGGAAGCAAAGACAGTGAGACGGCATCTCGTATACTTTAGACATGTTGTCAGGAAGGTCAGTGCCTGGAGAAGGACGTCGTGTTTGGTAGAGTGGAGGGTCAGCGAGAAAAAGGAAGACCCTCCATGAGATGGATTGACACAGTGGCCGCAACAATGGACTTGAGCATCAGAACGATTGTGGACACGGTGTAAAACACGGCAGTATTCTGCTCCGTTGTTCATAGTGTTGCTGTGAGTTGGAACCAACCCGATGGCACCTAACAACAACAACATCTGTCTGTGCCCACGTAAAGCTGAACATGAACTGACACTACTAGCTCCTGTTCTGACACGTGGGTCATTCTGGCCTTCCTGCCTTGCTTGTCTGTAAACTGACCATTTTGCAGGTGGAGAAAGTGAGGCGCTGAGACAGGCTACATCTAGCTGAACATCGCACCTTAGATCAGGAATGGACAGTAGAGCCCACAGCTCTTGTCCATCCTGACCTCTACCAACAGCACAACCCCCTTAACTAGTGGTTGGCCTTCTAGATTGGAGGGTGGGGACATTTGCTAGGGAGGAGACATGGGACAGGGAATCCTGCCCCAGGCACCAAGAGATCAAAGGCCCAGTAGCTCAACAGGTAGGATCTCATATTTTAAAAACAAAAGCCTGTTGCTGTCAACCCTATTCTGACTCCTGGAGACCCTACAGACAGAGTAGAATGGCCGCATAGTTTTCAAGGAGCACCTGGCAGATTCGAACAGCAGATCCTTTGGTTAACCACTGTAGCACTGAATCTCTGAGCCACCAGGGTTTTCGGATCTGACATACGAGGCAGCCAAGTCACAGCCTTGGGGACCCCACATTACCGCTGTTCCACCACCCTAACCAACCACAGCCAGAAAATGTGATCTGGAAAAGCTGGTTGTAGCCGATGGTGGCTGTCCCTTGCCCCTGCAGACTGGCCTCGGCCCCCAGCTCACTACAACGCACGCACAATGGAACAGACTGCTTTGCCATCCTGGGCAGTTTCCATCATCGGCTACAGCTCCCTCCCCTGAGCTCCACAGGGTTTGCGTTGGCTGACTCTCAGACGTAGGTCACCAGGTCTTTCTACCTAGTCTGTTTCAGTCTTTGAGATCCACTGAGGCCTATTTCAGCATCCTGGTGACACTCAAGTCTCCACTGACAGATAGCTGGTAGCTGGGCTGGATGGGGTGTGAGCCGGCAATCAAACCGGGGTCTTCCCCACGGAAGGCAAGGACTCGACCACTGAACCCCCAATGCCCCCTGGCCCAACAGACCCCTGCAGATGTGCTAGCTAACTGCCTCAGCAGAGGGAGCTGAGGCTGTTATCTCAGACACCAGCAGGGGCAGAGCTGCGGAGAGGCGCGAGAGCGCCAGCAGCACAGCGGAGCTGCCCTGTGAGGCCCAGGGAAGGAAGAAGGAGGGACCCAGCTTCACACTGTCGCCCTCCCTGGCCAGGTTAGAGGGTCAGGAACCCCGTTTGTCAGCTGTAGGGAGACATGCTGAGGGCCTCTGCTCCAGAGTGGTCCCTGCACAGAGTCTCCATGACGACTACAGAAAGACCCCGTCAGTCAGAGGGGCCTGCGCCCAGTGAAGGCTGACCATCGGCAGGAGACTGTTAGCCCTAGATGTGCCCATGTAGAGGGGTGCTCTGGCCACCCCCCACCACGAAGATTAACAGCATCTGTCAGGAAGCTCCCCACAGGCTTGCAGAAATGTCATCTTGACTCGGGGGCACACCACCACACTCACCTGTGACAGGTCACCAGCTGCCCACCCCAGAGGCACTGGCTTCAGTGCCCTTCACTGCATGGGCAACCCACTGCGTTCACGGATCCACACACGCACACAGGTGAACACACATGTAGACCTTACACATGTACAAACACAAGCCACTCCCGCACACATGACAACATCACTTCTGCTTTTCAATGCAAGGTCTTTTTTTTCTCCACAAGTTGGTCCCCCTGGCCAGCCCCTACCCACCCTGGCCGTAACCACACCACCAAGGCTCCTGGCCCCTGCTGGGAGGGGTCTGGCCCCCGGGTTTGTCCCAAGGCACCCCAGGAAGCAGCTTGAGGCCAGAGCGAGATTCTACACTGAGTTTAGAAGGATTCCGAGGTATCCTGATTACCAGTCCGTCCTTATGAACTGGATTAGAGAGCCCTTAACAGACAATGCCTGGGGTTCGCGCTGATTGTGGGACATTGAGCAATTATGAGCAAGGTCTTAAGAGATAAGTGGAACAGTGATGCCTCAGCCAGGAGCGCAAAAGGTGGCCCCTGCGAGACTTCCAGGGCAGTGCCCGGTGCGGGCGGGAACCATTTCCCTGGCTTTGAAGGCTGAGCTGTGAGCCCCTCGATGAAACCTTTTCCTATCGGGATAAGACCTGGGTAGCTCTTAATCCTTTAATTCTACCAGTTGGCCAGGAGCTAGAATTGGATTTGGGGCCTGACGAAGGGAGGGGGCAAAAATCAACAGAGGAATTTCAACGCCTCAAAGTTGAACCCGGCTTCCTCTTTCCTTCCCAGACCCAGCCAGGGGGAAGACCGGCAGGGGCGGGGAGCTGCCCTTCAAACAGACCTGGCCTCCCTCCACTGATAGGGGACCAGACTGCAGGGCCAGGCCTGCCGTGGGCCCCGCGATCACTGACTGGAGGGTCAGAGCTGCGCCTGGGTGGTCTCTCAGCGAGAGGGGCACTTGCCCTGGGAGCGAGTGGTAGTGTCCCCTCCCCCAAAGGGTAGAAATAAGCGTAATGATAACGATCAGATGGTGTTTTCCTGAAGCAGCTGGTGGTGCTGTCATTAAAGCTCTCAGCCAATAACCAAAAGCCAGCAGCTACAAAGGACAAAGAGAAGGCAGTCCGCTGCTGTATAGATTTCAGCCCAGGAAAGAGACCGCAGCACTCCTACTCTGTCCTGCAGGGTTGCCATGAATTAGAATTGACAGCAATGAGTTTGGTCAGGTTTGGTGTTTTCTTCCACCTCACAGGGACGCTCGCGGGAACGCTCGCAGGCGCTCTGCAGCGTCTTTACGGAGGAGAGCTCCGTGGCCTCCAAGTCATGGGTCACGCCAGCTCAGCTCAGGAGGAGTCCCGGCACCATCCACCCAGACTGCTGCCTGCACCCCTGCTAGGCACCACTGTTCCGGGAAACTCTCCCTCCCTCCCCTTCTCCACTGATGCCCAGCACCTCCACCCCACCGGCGGGGCAGCCTCACCCCTCAGCAGTGTCAGGGGTTGGCCAGTGAGAGGCAGGTGTGGGGGTGGGTGGTCTCCTTTAGAGAAAAGGAAATGGGGTGCACAGGCAGGGGTGCAGCGGATGTCTCCAGAGAAAGAGAGGTCCATGTGCAGGTTGGTCGGGAAAGGCTTCTGCTCCAAGGACGTCTCACCTTCTCCCTGCCTCTCTCCATCCCCTCCCTCCACCCGCCCTTCCCTCCATCTCTCCTTCCTCCCTCCCTAACTCCATCTCTCCTTCCTTCCTTCCACCCATTTCTCAACAGGCATGACTGAGGCCCACTCTGACCTGCATGCTATCAGATCTGAGCTCTGCACAAGAAAGCATCGCAGAGAGTTCCAGCCAAAGGCCTTGGGCTGCCTCCTGGGACACTCACGGGTCAGGCGAGCATCCCTGAGTCAAACGCTGTGACTGAAAGACTGTGGTTCTCTCATGAGACACGCCTGGGCAAAGGGCCCAAGCCTTAAGCTAGGCTGAGAGTTGAGGCTCCCAAAAGAGACTCTGGATACTACCACCGAAAGAAGTGTGAAGGAATGCAAGACAGTCAGGATAGACCCTACCTTCCTCACCGGTACCCAAGCAGGCAGATCACGAGGGACTCCACCTGGGTGGGGACAGGGCCCTTCAGCTCCCGCATCCCCACTGGCACCCCTCCCCCCAACCTAGCTCCAGCTGGCTCCTCCCCCCCGCCATACACCCACCAGTTCCAATCCCAGGGAATCCACGTGGGAAAAGGCAGCTGTCCCTCTGTGCTGGTTATTGATGTAATTTCTGTTTACTTTGCTGTGAGCTTAATTTGCTGTGTTAATGGCATTTTAATCCACTTGCCCATGGCACCGGGCTGATAATGCCATACTTTTGTGTGGTAGCAGTGACATTTCGCTGCATCCCGGTCCTTCAGTGGGCGGGACCAGCATCACGCCCAAGGTTGCTGCCTGTCTTCCCCACATGTGACACCCACTGCCAGCCCCTGTGAGGTGGGGTCCCTCTCCTCTGTTGGCTGGGTCTCTGGGAGGGTACCCCGGCTAAGACCCATCTCTGGACCCAGAGGGGAATGAGCTGCTGTGCAGGCGAGCTGCAGGGGGTGGGCAGCAGAACAAGGACAGCTTCTGGGGTGGCCTTGGCCCTGTGGGCTTCCTGGTGGGTTCAGCCCTGAGCAGACTTTGAAAGAAAACATGAAAAACAAGTGAGACAAATTGAGAGATTCTGGCAAAATCTGGAAAAATCGGAATCCTCACCTGCAGTCAACTTCTTTGCTGACTGCCCGAGTCTGTTCTTGTCCCAAACCCCCACCGACTGCTCTGGCACTGCGGGTTCTTCCTGGCACCCAGTCACCCGCTTTGGGAATGTCCTCCCTCAGGGCTCAGGGTGGCATCTTTGGAAGTGAGACGTGGTTGAAACCCGGCTCTGGCCATCAGTCCCATCTCTATAAAATGGGGCTCAGAATACCAAGCAGGCCAAAGTCATAGAGGAGAGGGGACATGGGACAATGCCAGGTGAACCACAGCTCTGCCCACGTGGTGGCCACTGGGGAAGTGAGCAGATCTGGACAGTGGACACGTGCTTCAGACACCTGCCATGTCCACAGTCCCCCAAGGCCTGCCCCAGGGCTGCTGCCCTCCGTTGGAATCAGCAGCTCTGCACCCTAGAATCCTGCCACCCAGCCAGAGCTTGGCCTAAAGACAGCCAACTATCGGTGGCCAACTGTTGTCTAGGAGCAGGACACACATTTCTGGGGAAAGAGCCTCTCTCTGGGAGACAGTGACCATGATACAAAGAGCAAGTCATGGGGGATGCAGGACACGCAGAGAACAGCAGAAACAACCACAAAAAGTAATAATAGAGAGGAGGGGGCGGGAGAGGAGAGGGGGAGGGAGAAGAGAGGAGGGGGAAGGGAAGGGGAGGGAAGAGGAGGGAGAGGAAGGAGGGAAGGGGAAGGGAAAAGGTGAGGGGGAAGAGGAGAGGGGAAGAGGAAGGGGAGAAAGAGGGGTGGCTAAGACAGGAGCCCCGGGCCACTCTGACCAGCAGCCAGGGTGACCCCAAGTCAGAGCTGACTCAACAGTGACAGGTCTAAAAGAGTTAAGTAAATTGCTGGGAGCAGGCCTCCAGGAAACAGTAGAGGCAAGATTTGAACTCACAGCTTGTGCTGGCAAAGTACAATGCAGTAAAAGGAAGTCACGTTCAGCAGAGTCCGTGTGGGGACACAGCCTCAGCAAAGCAGAGGCCACGGGGCCCAGAGGAGCGTGAGAGGAGGTGGTAGAAGACCAGGGCCAGGCTGCAGGTCCAGGCCAAGGCGGGCAGCAGGCCTCGGAGGCCGCGGATGCTGACAAATCTCCTGAACAACAGCCGAGTCCTCAGCTCGGGCCCTGGGCTGCTGGTTCCCTACTCCGGGCTCCCCGACCCTCGGTTACTGTCGGGAAAACGAGCGGTCTCTATGTCACACAGTGAGTGGAAGCCAATCCAGACCCTAATTAATTATTTCTGGCCCCTGGTACCCCAAACCAGGTGCAGAAAGCCTCCTTCCTGTCTTGCTCCAGCCCTGCCACCTGGCTACCTTCTGCCCCCGGGTGACTCTTGGAGACGATTCTCTGGGTTTCCAGAGTGAAGAGTCCACTGCTGCCTGAGTCTTCATTGCCCCATGTGGACCGCGTCCTCATGTCATGGAGGCACACGTACACATACAAGCGGACACACACGCAGCCTGGGTGTCTTCCTCAGCTTCCCCCAGAAACCAGGACCCTCAGTCTGCGGCAGAGGGAGTCAGGAGTCCGGGCAGAGGGGGGCTTCAGCGAGGGTGGCCAGCGGTGTGTCCTCACCACGTCACCATCCATTGGAGCTGTGCAGCCTGTAATGACCCTGGGCATTTCCCGGGATTAATAGCCAGCAGGATTAATGGTCCTGGGCGACACCTTGGGCCATTAGGCACCAGGAAGCCCCACACCTCAGTGGCTGTTACTTAAGTGAAAGACATTAGAGAGCTAACAACAGTGTCTAACAAGGAGGGGACCGTCAAGACAGCACCTCCCTCTGCGCTCGTTACCCGCTCAGGCCCTATGACAGGGACCCCCAGACAGCGCACACAGGGGCACTGAGTTTGAGCTCCCCGCTCTTCCACCTTCTGGAGGCTTCTGTTTGTCCTGAGCGTTTAGCCACAGATGTGTGTGTGTGCATGTGCACACACATCTGTGTGCACACGTGTGTGCGTGTGTGTGTGAGGGGTAAGGCCATTCCATCTACCTGAGCTCTAGAATGTTAGCCCCTCCTAACCTTGTCTCTGGAAGGAACAGCCTCTTCACCCAGCCGGCAGCCTCCTGCCTTGGGGGCTGCTCTGCGCCCGGAGCTGCTGTACCCCTCTTCCCTGCCCTCAGACCTTCTGCATCTCCTTCCTTCCTTCCTTCATTCCACAAATGTTTACTGGTCACGTAGGGACCCATGTGCTGTGTGAGTCCCAGGGAGTCAGGTGTGATGAAGAACAGGCCTGCCCTCATGGATCATACAGTCTAGAAAGTGACCGTAAGTGCCACAACAGGGAACAAGGGGCATCCCCGAAACTGTCACTGTATAGTGGTTATGAACTTCTGCTGTGAACAAAAGGTCAGAGTTCAGCTCTGGAGGCTCCCGGGGAACTGTGTGGGGCAGCTCCACTTCCTCCTACAGCATTCATGTCAGAATCAATTGGACAGCAAGGGTTCGGTTTGGGGTTTTGTGCTTCAAAGACAGGATCCTTGTACTCAACTCTGCAGGACCTTCTCTGCTGTGACTGGACTCTGCTCTCAAGTGCTTCCTGCTTGAACTTCGAGGATTAGTTCCATGCTAGCCCCACGGGTCCTTGAACAATGCTCGCTCCAGTTACGTACACAGGTCACCTGATGAAATCAGTAAAAGCCAAAACAAAAACAGACCAAGCAAATAAGCAGAAAAATCATTCTTATTCCTGGGGAGGGGGAGGCGAGCTTAAAATTGCAGGTGCTGGGTGTCGTTGGAAAGTGGCTTTTAAGGATCACATAAAAAAACAATCCGGTAAGTGGTTCTTTTATGGAGGCTGCAAATGGCAAGTGCTGCTCATAGCTGTGGATAAAATTCCCAACAGCATCATGCGTGGATTTAAAAAGTGCTGCATCCCGTGGGAAACGGAAGGAAGTGAAAACAGACACATTCTAGAAACTGTGTTAGGTGCCAGGTGAAACAGCTCCCCTGATGAGGAAGGTAGGGGACAATGGAGGTGCGGGACGAGAGCTTGCAGGAGACTGATTCATGCTGTGGGAGAAGGTAGAAGTGTACCTGAGTGACGGGGTGGCTTACACACCGAAGTTCATGTGTGCAGTGCGAGGTAACTGGTACTTCTTCTAAAGAAAAACGGCACTATTTTGACCAGCACCTCTGTAAGAGTTTACACGTGAAATCAAAGGAAAAAAGCAAACCCGTTGCCTTTGAGTCAATACCGACTCACGGAGACCCTGTAAGAGAGAGTAGAACGGCCTCGTAGGGTTTCTAGGGAGTGGTTGGTGGGTTTGAGCCGCTGCTCCTGTGGCTAGCAACTGTAGCTCTCAAACTCTGCATCTTCAGGCTCCCTTATCTAGAAAGCAGGGCTCCCCCACCCAGATTCTTACCTTTGGGAAATAGGGGATCCTCTTGTATTCAGATGTTGAGGCATAAACAGGGATTATATAATAAATTTTCAATTAAAACAGCAGTGTGAAGAGACTGGAGCCGTCAGCCACGGCTCTAGGAAGGCACACTTTGGAAACAAGTTTGGTGCTTGCTGACACAGCTGATCGTAGATGACCCTATAACCCAGCATAGATTACCCTATAGTCCCAGTCCAAGGACTCTACCCAGAAATGACAGCATGGGTGCAAACAGATGCTTGCACACCAGTGTCCCCTGCAGCGCTGTCCACAACAGGCAAAAGGTGGAAATGAGTGTAGCACGGTACACTCAGACAACCCAGCACTCTGAATTCCTCAGGAAATAAGGTCCCTATGCTGCTGTCTGGATGGACCTTGAAGACATCGTGCTGAGCGAGGCGAGTCAACGGCAAGGGACAAATATTGTATGATCTCCCTTATGGAAAATAGTGACTACGTAGACACTAAGGATTGCTAGCAGTTATCAGGACGAGGGAGAGGGAAGAAGGGAGTTTTTGCTGAGGGGGCACTGAAGCGCCCATTAACAGTGGTGGGATGATTTGGACACAGATCTCGACAACGGTGATACAACTTGAAGAGTGTGGTCACTGTCAGTGGACAGTACACACAGAAAGCATTGGCAGTGTGTGTTTTGTTATACTTTCACCATAATAAAAACTTTTTAGAAAGGAAAAAAAAAGACTATGACATTTGCTGCAAGGAAGAGCTGGTGCCGTCACACCTGAGGAGGGTGTCCCTGAGAGATGTGACATCTGAGCTGGCAGTGAAGATGACAGGAACAAACTCGGACAGCAGGGGTGGCAGGAGAGGCCTTGCAGGAAGGGAAGACAGCAGGTGCAAAGGCTCTGTGCAGCCTTGGGGGACTTGAAGGCCATGTCAGCAGGCGCTGCAACGGCAAGTGGCCAGACCACACAGGGCCTCCATCCTAGGAGCCCAGCAGCAGAGCACGGCAGTCTAGCCCCTTCTGCAAAGATCCCGCTGAATGCATCCAACAGTTAGCACATCACCCCTGAGTGTTTTGAGGTTTGGGGGTCCACTAACCTGCATCCGCTGTTGCTATTCCCCTTATTGTCTGGGGTGTGTTTTTCCCAGCCACCAGGCTGAGTTCCCTGTGGGGTCCCCATTGATGCAAATGCTGGAAGCACTCAACTGCTAACCTAGAGGGTGGAGGCTCCTGTTCACCCAGGGGCCCCTCAGAAGACGAGCCTGGCTAGCTACTGCTGTAAAGCTTATAGCCCAGAAAACCCTATGGAGCAGTTCTAAACCAAAAACCAAACCGAACCTAGTGCCGTGGAGCTGATTCCAACTTGTAGCCACCCTACGGAACAGAGTGGAGCTACTCCACAGAGTTCCCAAGTAGCTCCTGGCAGATTTGAACCACCACCCTTTTGGTTGCAGCAGTAGCATTTAACCGCCAGCCCACCAGCGTTTCCAGAACAGTTCTACTTGGTAATAAATACATGGGGTTGCCTTGAGTTGGGTTCTACTCAGCGGCCATGGGTTTGGTTTTCTGGGGGTCCATGGATCTCCCCCTGGCTCTCTGTCATTCACAGACACGTGCCCAGCGGGGGAATGGCCAGCGGAAACCATCTCATGGTTTAAGCCATCATCTCTGTCCCTGTGTCCCTGTGTCACTCCACTGAGAATTCTAACGTGAGCTGTGTCTGGTGCCCCACCAAGCACTTCCCTGGAGCTGTTACTGGACACAGCAGGCTAGCCCAGAAATGCTCCCCAGACGGATGGCAGGACCAAGGCCAGCGCCCTTCTCTGACCCCTACCCGCAGCATGAAGGACACGAGGGGCCAAGGCCCAGCCTGGTCAGGCTCACCCGGGCCTGGTTGGCCTTGCCACCATGCCATGTGGGGACACGAGGAGCAGCTGGCCCCACCGGACGTGAGGTCTGCACGCGACGACAGTCACGTCCTGCCCTAGGGGGGGTTCCATCTCATCACCCCAGCCTGGCTCCGGGTAAGCCAGACTGCGTCCGAGCTCACCTCCTCATGAGCCAGCTGCCCTGATTGCATGGTGTTTCAGGGCTGTGTGTGTGTGCCCTCTCACACTGGAAATGTTACCTTGCATTTTATTTACATTTTCTGGTGATAAACCGAACATTAAAAATAGCCCACGCCCAAGTTCAAGACGGTTACGGGTCACGCCCACACCGTCGGGGCGACCGGAGGCTGCTCCTCACCTCATCTCTCCTCTCTGCTTAAATATTATGCCACATCCTGATTAATACCAGACCAATAAAATCATCTCCGCAATCTGGTTAGAGGCTTTTGTCTTCCCAGATGGCCCGCAATGTTAATGTGTGACAATTTCAACAATGAACTAGGACTGTTTTATGGAACCAACATTTGTTCCACTGCTTTTTTTTTTTTTTAGACTCAGAATTTTGACACAGATGGTACAAATTACTCAAAAAACAGAAATGTTCATTTAGAAGGCTTAAATATGTGGTTTTACTCAGGCCATCAGAATATTTTACATTTGCAATTCAGTAAATTTACTAACAACCCTGCTATAATTAAGGTCTGTAAAAAAATAATAAAATCCCCTTTCTCCAGCTTTTGGTATCTATAGAATTTCATTAGAGCCAGAAAAAAATATATTATTATTTATTCTCTTCGGGCCGTGTTCGTACTTCCGTGCGACACACATTGTTGGCCTCTGCTTTCTGTTTCCGTTCTGACTTCTAATTGCTGCTGAGGATAGAGAAGGAAGGGGGTCGGTAGGCTAGGCTGCTCCAAGGACCCCCCTAACCCCACGAATCAGGTTTCAAGTCGCTGAGGCTAATAGTTACAACAGCAGTGTTCCCTAGAACCTGCTCCTGCAAAAGAAGGTAACTGTGTCTCTTTGGACATCCTGTGCATTATCTCTGCAAGGACAGACCCCACAGCACAAGCCCTGCACTGCAGCAGTTCTTTGTTCCCGACTGACCTAAGTCTCCCTCTCAGCATCAGAAGAGAGTGTTGCTGTTGTTCCCCTACTCTCCTTCCCTGACATTTCAGTGCTTGTTCTGTGCTGGGCACCATGCAAAACACTCCCCAGGAGTGCCCTCAGTTCAGTCCTCCCAGGAGCCTAAGGACGTAGGAAACAAAGTGTTCCCTCGAGCATTCAGAAGAGGAAACAGAGGCCCAGAGATGTTAAGCAACCTGCCGAGGATGGCACAGCTTTATCACCTCGGGAGCAGCCTAGAGCATATCAAGGGAGAGAAACAAAAACCAAGCCTGTTGCCTTTGGGTCGATTCCGACTCATAGCCCCTCTAGGACAGAGTAGAACTGGCCCAGAGGGTCTCCAAGGAGCAGCTGGTGGATTCAAGCTCCTGACCTTTTTGGTTCGCAGCCAAGCTCTTCGTTGCTCTGCACAGCCAGAGCTCCAAAGAGCCATCAGGGCCACGTGAGCAACACTGGTGTTTACGGAGAGATTCCTCTGTGCCAGGCACTGTACTGGTTCTCTGTATGCCAGTTCATTTGGCCTCTCTTTAGAAGGATGGGTGCTGCGGCTCACAGAAATTCAAAGGAAGCATGGTGGAGCCCACCTGGGGCTCAAACAGACTGAGCACCCATCACCCTGGCCAGCCCTAGGGTGGGCACCACAGAGAGAGGGTGCAAAGAGACGGAGGGAATCAGGATGACTGCTGAGCTGAGGACACGCCCGTGAAGGGGAAGCTGCTGGACTCTAAGGAGGAGCACAAGCTCAAGGCCACCTGGTGCAGGGTTGTAGGGGGAAGAAAATCCTGTTGCGACCTCAGCTCCCCATATGGAGACGACTCTGCCGTAGAGAAGCCACCAGCTGAGTGTGCTGCTTCGAACGCAGGCTTGAGTTATGGGAGGCCAAGCCGTCAGCAAGTGGAGGGCAGGGACTTGGTCTCCTACCCCGCCCTCCCTCCTCCTAGCGTCTGGTGAGCACGGGGAGCACAGTAGGCCCTGAGTGCTACGGGGAACCTATTGCAACAGACGAGACGCAGTCACATGGCTTTGTCAGAGCACTCAGAGGACAGTGTAGTTGAAGGAAGCACCCTCTGAGCCCGGAGAGAGCTCTCTAAGGGCTGGCATTCGTGCATGCAAAGTGGGGAGGACGGGGACTCTCAGCAGACACTAGGTGGCCACTGGTGTCGTCACCATCGCTGTCGGGATGGATGTGTGCAAAGCCAGCCGAGTGATCAGACCTCCGACACTCCTGCTCTCTGGGGAAAGACCCAGACTTCGCAGGAGCCCCGGACCGTGGGCCTCGCTTCCGGCTCCCTGAACGGCCTCAGGTTAATCCCACAAGACCCTCCAGCCCAGCGGCCACAGTCTTGACACCCCTTGTTACTCTGTTGATGTCCAGTCAAAGAAATTGGCACCCGCCACGCAGAACCCAAACACAGCAGGGAGTCCCTGTCGTATCTTCTTGTTCCCAGCTGCAGGAACTCTCTGAGTTAAGTGTTTTGCAGTCAAATTGACTGCGCCTCCCAGAAAACCCATGTATCAAAGGAGAACTGTGTTTCACCGGGTTTTCGATGATGAATGTTTCAGAAGGAAATCTCCAGGCCTTTCTTCCAAGGTCCCTCTAATGGTGGACTCGGATTTTCCACCTTAGGGCTAACAGTCAAGTAATTGAACTGTTTGTGTCCTCCAGGGAGTCTTAGTGTGGTGCTGGAGCAGAGAAAACCAACCAAATCCTACTTGCGGTTCCGCGGACCAGAGTTTCCGTGTTCGCTCTGCCCACCAGGTGGGATCTGGTTATATTTTTGAGTTGATTCCTGTTGTCTAGTGCTGTCAACAGATAATTGATTTCAATTGTAGAGTAAAAGCAAGACCAAAAAAATGCATCTACCGTTGCTGTCCTTTGCCAATCCTTATAGTAAGTGATTACGTTTCTGTTTAAGGCTTCAATTCATTACAGCGTTCTATTAGCACTGCCAACACAGACTATATTCTGAGTTTTCGAATGTTGTTTCCATTAAAATCAATCACGCTTCACAATTCAGCCAATAGTCTCACCATTTTTGCTGTTATGAGCTAAAGCATCCTAAATATATTGACAGCTGTCTTCAATCGGATGACACAAACTGGAGGGGTGGGTTTAAGACTAAATGTCACCAAGGGAGCAGGCGAGCTTCTCCAGCTGAAACATACCTCATTGCATACCCCAGAAGGCATTCAGTACACTTTTTTTTTTGCAATGGCAATGTACAGTAATCAATGTTTTGCATATTACAATCAATAACACACTTAAATGTTTAAGTTTTGCATTCTTTTGCAATAAATATTGATATATTACAAACTCAGTAAAAACTGTTCATTGGACTTTTTGTTTGCACTGTGTACTGTATCATTCAGCAAATAAGTGAGCTAAATATTGTTTGTTACAAAACAGATGTCAAATAAAATTATGCCATATGTGCTATTAAACACTTTTCTTATTTTTTTTCCCCAGCAAAACCCAAGACTTAGTTTGAGAGGCTAATGTATTTGGCTTTTCAAGGATTTGAAGCATGAAAGCAACATCTTGGAAATATTTTTAAACCTGCTGGCTTGGTGTAATTCAGTTTTGTGAGCTATTTCTGGATGTTATTATAAATTTAAAATGAAAAAAATACATAGATAGATAAATAAAGATATAGAGATAGAAGCCCCAAACCTAAGGGTTCACACGAATCCAGGATTGCAGAAGAGAAGAAACAGGAAATCCTGTGCAAAAATAAAAATACAAAGAAAAACAAAAAATGAGATTGTTTTTCCCCCCAAGAGACTAAAGATCTTAAGAATGTAGAAGGAAACCCCTTTAAAAATTGGCACCACAGAGGGAAAGTCTGAGGTGTGTTTGGAGGTGACTCAGGTGGTGTGGGGACTATGAAGTGCCTCCCCGTGGGGGCTCAGGGACCAGACAAGCGACAGCAGTGCAGAGAAGCACACAGGGCATCAGCTAGCTCCGAGATGGCTGTGCAGGGTCAGAAAAAAGATGAGGGTGAGGTGCCAGGACACTGTCCCCCAGTCGTGCTGAGCGGCGTCCCCAGGGGCGAGCCCTGGTGCCTTCCCCTCACAGCCCCCAGGGCTCCTCTGCCCCAGCCCTGTCAGAAGCGTTTCCAGGGGACGGATGGATCTCTCAGCCCGAGGAAGTGTGAAATGTGACACAGAATGAGCAGAATGCGGGAAACATGTTGCTAAGAGCCACCAAGTGAAACAAAATCTGGAGGCCCGGCAGGCTGGCACTGGCCTCCGCAGCTGTGATGCTTCCCCCACCAGAGGAGGCGGGAGGCCCCCAGCGGAGGAGCGGACCCTGCTGCCAGCACCCCAACCCCCAGTCGCAGCCCCCGAACGCATCCTCAGAGATGCCCCTGACCTTGGCAGTCCATCTGAGGGGTCAGACCTCAGGAGGCCTTAAAGGGCTGAGACCGCTTATGCATGGGAGGCCCTGAGGGGATTAAAACCACCCAGGCCCCTCGGAAATAGTGATAGACAGACAGACAGACAGCTGCCACCGAGTTGACTCTGTCTCACAGTGACCTATGTCCCTCTAGGCCAGTGCTGGACACTGTCTGTGCTTGGTGCGAGATGACCTCCTCTAGCCAGCCCTCACTGCAGGGCTCTTGCTGCCTCCAGGACCTGCTCAAAACTCACCGGCACAGCCTGAGCACTTAGGGCCAAGTGTGGCCTTGTGGTTGCCTTGGTCAATGGGGAAGAGTACCTGCTGGTGGGTGAACAAATAACCAAAAAGGCAAACCCATTGCCATCAAGTCAATTCTGACTCACAGCAGCCCTGCAGACTAGAACCGCCCCCTAGAATGCACGCCCATCTTGTTCTCCAGGGTAGAAAGTTCAGAGCTGTGCTTCCTAAGAAAGCCCCACGGGATCGAGCACCTGTTGCCCGTACTGATGAACACCTCTGTCCTTGCATTTGCTGTACCTCTTCCTCACCCCAACTCCCTGGGATCCCTTTCCAAAGATGCCACCTATACTCAAGCCTTGGCCTCTGTCTCTGCATTCCAAGGGACTCTCAGGGTGAGACAGTCTCCACATCCATAGCCTCCTTATACTGTGCCCCTCAGGCTCATTTTCCACCACTCAGTGGTCACTTTGTCATACTGTGGTGGCTTGTATGTTGTTATAATGCTGCCATGCCAATGATATTTCAAACAGCATCAGCATCATCCATGGTGGACCGGTTCCAGCAGAGTTTCCAAACTAAGACAGACTAGGAAAAAAGGTCCAGTGACCAACTTCTAAAGATTAGCTACTGAAAACCTCATGGCCTGACTTCCTTGATTTGGACATGTCATCAGGAAGAATCAGTTTCTGGAGAAAGACATCGTATTGGTAAAGCAGAGGGCCATCTTGGGTGAGGGAGAGCCTTGATAAAAAGAATGGGACAATAGCTACAACAGGGACTCAAATAGACTGGCGATGGTGAGAATGATAGGGTTCTGGGCAACCTTTTATTCTGTTGTGCTTAAAGTTACCATGAGACAGAGTCAACTCAATGAGAGCTTTCTATCCATCTTTCTGTCTGTCTGTCTGTCCTATCAACCTGTCTATAGCTCCTTATGATCCCCATTATAATGTAAACAAGACTCTGTACCCCAGGTAAGTTCTTTTGACTACTGGTTGGTTAGCAGACTTTTTCTGAGACTGATGACTATGTTTTAACCACATGGCTTACTCGTTTAGTTAATGACTGCTCTCCATGAAAAAGGAGCAGAGCCCTGGTGGCATGCAGAGACTTGTTGGGCTGCCACAACCAAAAGGCCTGGAGATCTGCTTCTGGAAAGACTGCAGGCAAGGCATGGAGACAACATGGCACCTGAGGGAGGTGCATCAGCTCCTCCCTATGTAGCAACAACACGGAAAGCTAAGTAAAACAGATACCGGCAACACTCCTGGACCCCTAAGCATCAAATGAAGGGACAAAGAACAGTATCAAACAGCAAATGGAAGAAAAAGCCAAAGGAAAACAGAGAACAAGGAGAGATAAGAAATGGAGGCTCCTTACTGTTACGGATTGAATTGTATCCCCTAAAAACATGTTTATCAATTTGGCTAGGCCGTGATTGTTAGTATTGCATGATTGTCCATCATTGTCTCATCTGATGTGATTTTCCTATGTATTGTAAATCCTATCTCTATGGTATTGACAAGAAGAAATTAGCAGCACTTATGTTAATCAGCAATCAGACTGTATCTTGAAATAATCTCTTTTGTAATATAAAGGACAGAAGCCAGCATATTGACAGGGGAACCTCATACCACTAAGAACGCAGCACTGGTAGTGGAGCATATCCTTTTCTGTCAGCGTTGCTTCTCACAGAAGCTCCTAGACCAGAGGAAGATCGATGGCAAGGACTTTCCTCCAGCATTCCTAGAGAAAGCTTTCCCTGAAGTTGATGTCCTGAACTGGACTGGTAGCCTTCTAGGGTGTGAGAGAATAAGTTTCTGCTTCATAAAGCCATACACTTGTAGTAACTCATCATAGCAGCACTAGATGACTAAGACACCCACCAGCTTACATGGCAAAACATCGTCATCTTAGACCATGGCCAGACAGGGAGTACAGGAAGGCAATTCATGGAGTTCCCAACAGCCAACAGAGCACCTGGTAGCCGGAGAAACACTTTTCCACTTGTTGTGCTCCTGTCCTGTATGTCACCCCTACCACAAGTCAGGTAGTGCCACTGTTTTAGTCATCTACTACTGCTATAACAGAAATAACACGAGTGGATGGCTTTAACAAAGAAGAGTTTATTCTTAGACAGTCTGGTAAGCTACAAATCCAAATTCTGGATGTCCACTCCAGGGAAAGGCTTTCCCTCTTTGTTGGCTCTGGAGGGAGGTCCTTATGTTGCATGAGTCTTTGGTCAGGGAGCGTCTTGACACTGGAATCTCAGGTCTGAAAGACACTGTCTACTCCTGGTGCTTTCTTGATAATATGAGGTTCCTAACTCTCTTCTTGCTTTCCTTTCCTTTTATCTCTTGTAGGATAAAAGGATAAAATGTGGTGCAAGCCACACTCCAGAGAAACTCTCTTTACAATGGAGCAAGAGGTAATCTTAGAAAGACATTTATAGTCCCACTCTAATCCTCCCTAACATACAGCATAGGAAAATCACAAAATAGAGGACAATTACAAATATTGGTAATCATGGACCACCTAAATGGCCACATACATTTTGAGGGGAACACTGTTCAGTCCATGACAGCCACTTAGCTAGAGAGACAACAGCTTGCTGTTACCCCAGGTCTACAGGTCTACCCTGCCCCATCTGCCAGCTCCTGCTGCACCATATCGTTTTTTCTCTTTCTTCCTGGTCTTTTTCCCAACTACCTGGCCCCATATGTCACCCACACGCTGTCATGATGGGCCTCACTGCACTGCTCATCTAGATAGCTATCAGCGTACCATCACCTGGGTCTCACTCTGTCCCTACCTGTCAGCTCCTCTTGTGCCACTTTTTTCCCTTTCTTACTTTTGTTTCTCCCTCAAAACTAGCCCCCTAAGCCCCCTTTACCACTTTCTGCCAGTCCACATCACCCTGCTGCAGGTAGACACCTAGCAGCCCATGATCAGCCTGGGTCTCCCCTACCCCCAACCCACTGGCTCCAGCTGTGCCACTAAAGCAAGAACATCCCCAGCTCAGGTCCATCATCACACTGTCCTCCCTTCCTGCAACTTGATCAGATGCTTAGCAAAGGGAAATGGGCCTGTACAAATCCCTATTCACCGACTCTGCCTATCTGGAAAGGGGATGTGAATGTTCCCACACTACTGGACCAAAACCAGGAGGTACAGTGCCCTCCCAGCCTTGCCTCGGCCACCTTGCCAAACCAGTGTATAGCAAAGTGGGGTTGTCCTACCCACTGCTGCCCTGCCCACCGTGACAAGATGGTAAGAGCTATCACGCCCACAGACAAGCTAGCAGCAAAGCCTGCCTGGCCCACCCCCTGACATGTCAAAACTAAACAAAGCAGTAAGATGAAACAAACAAACAAACAAAAACCCATCATCTATATACACAGAAAATAATATCTTAATGTCTTAGAGATAGCAGACAATATCAAAACATTGGGGGAAAAAAAGGACAAAGTGACTCCAGAAAGTGACAAAAGTAAAGAATCAAATGGCCTTCTAGTAGAAGGAAAAGTAGTGCAACCACCTGATATGGAATTCAGAAAATAATACTTAGTGTTCTCTAAGAGATTAGGAAAGAGATCAAGGAAAACATGGACAAAACCATCAAAGAATTAGACAAAATCATGGAAAACACAGACAAAGATAAAGAAAAACATAGACAAAGCAATAGAAGAGTTCAGGAAAATAATACAAAATCAAAATGTCCAAATAAATAAACAGAAATCAAACCAAAACAGCAACTGTAAATCTAAAAGATAAACAACAAAATTTCAAAAACAGACAACACAATAGATGGTTTTCGGAGTAATTTTGAAACAATAGGCAGACTCTGCAAGATCGAAGATGAATCCATGAGTACCATTTTGTTTCAGGAAAAGAACAATGAAAAGAATGAAGAAAAGCTGAGGATGATGTGGGACAACGTTGAGTACCATGGGTCTGTGCTGCCCATGGCTGATTGGTGCCCATGAAGAATGCCACACAAGAAACACTGGTGGTGAGCAGAGAAACTGGTATCTCTGATGCTCCAGCAACAACTCTTAGGCATCAGGCAGCTCCCTTTTATTTAGTGTACACAGTAAAGGAGGCATTAATTTGAATGGGGTGTGGATAGTTCTCCACAAGGTAAGTGGGTGTCTTCCAGTCTAATAAAGGTTACTTCCTCAGGTGAATTCACCTCTCCAGGAGGTAAAGCATTTATGCCTGG
The DNA here is from genome assembly GCA_028571685.1 of Heterohyrax brucei. NCBI lineage: Eukaryota > Metazoa > Chordata > Mammalia > Hyracoidea > Procaviidae > Heterohyrax > Heterohyrax brucei. The sequence goes on from CM053161.1 coordinate 77,415,506, forward strand.
GCACACGTACCAAGATCACATTCAGCAGACCAGATCCATCTTTTGCAAGAGTCTGATGTCATACATTCCAGCCATTTGCGGCTGTTTACAATTGCTAATTTATAGACTCACAATCCCTGGACCCAGGCCTCAATATTTGCCCTAACCATGGTCAAGTTGCCCACAGCCCCAGCTGTGGTATGTTGCCCACAGGACAAAATCAAGAGCAAAAATTTGTGAGTGACTAGAGTTTCAAAAGGGGAGAAAACGGAAAACACAGAGAAGACCGTCAAAGATTTGTAGCAGAAAACATCCCAAACCTCAGGAAAGACCAAAAGCTGACCACCCGAGAAGCTCAGCAAACCTCATATAGGATAGACCTCAAAAGAAGTCACCAGTACATATCATAATCACACTTGCCAAAACCAAAGACAAAGAAATAATCCTAAGAGCAGCTTGAGAAAAAATGGGAAACAGTAAGACTGAATTCTGATTACTCAACAGAAACTATGCAGGCAAGAAGGCAATGGGAAAATATCTACAAAACCTTGAATGAAAAAAATGCTAACCAAGATTAAAATATCCTGCAAAACTCTCTCTCAAATACAATGGTAAAATTAGGACATTCTGAGACAAACAGAAATCTAGGGAATTTGTAAAAACCAAACCAAATTTACAATAAATATTAAAGGCACCCTTTCAGTTAGAGAACCAGTAACATTAAACAACAAATGAAGTTTTGGACACAGGATGGTATCAGTCAAATACTAACCTAGGTAAACAACTCTCAATAATAAAACAGTGCTAAAAGACTTAAAGTAGGGAAACAGAGACATCAGTCCATAAGTGACAAACGATAGAGGTGTAAAATTTTCAGATGAATAAGTCAGGGCAATATCAAGGAATAAAAAACAGATTCAAACTTAAGAAGGTGAATTCCAAGGTAACCACAAAGAAAACTAACAGATCTACTCTTCAGAGTAAAAAAGCAGAAAAATGTGAAGTTTCAGTAAACACAAAATCTATAATAATGAAAGAAATGAAAATCCACAAATAAAAAGAACTCAGCATAGTTAAGAAACACACACACACAAGGTAGAACACTGTAAATGGCTGAATGTGGCTGTTAAGAGACAGAGAGTAGCAGAATGGATTTTAAAAAACATGAATATCAATATGTTGTCTACAAGAGACACACCTTAGATACATAGACATAAATGTATTAAAAATCAAAGAATGGAAAAATATGCATCAAGCAAACAGTAATCAAAAAAAGGCAGGATTGGCAATACTGATCTCACATAAAAGTAGATTTTAAGCCAAAATCAACTATAAAAGACAAGTAAGGGCATTATATAATGACTGAAGGGACAAGAAGATATAACCTCAAGAAATACTAGGACTGCCAATTATGTTTGAGAACTCATCCTAGGAAAAACTGCTATGTACCTCACTGCTGAATATCCCTACAGTCACCTTCAAAGTATTCCCCTTGGGAAGCTATGCACCAATGGCAGTGCCAGTCCACCCTTCAAATCAATTTTGGAACTCTTTTTCTGGAATGGCCATCAGAGCTGTCATCGTATTACCCTTGCTATCCTGAATGTCTCCCAAATGTCTTCCTTTCAGTATTTCCTTTATCTTTGGGTAAAAAAAAAAAAAAGTCACTGGGGTCAGATCAGGTGAACAGAGAGGGTATTCCAGCACAGTTATTTGTTTACTGGCTAAAACTCCCTCACAGGCTGTGCTGTGTGAATTGGTGCATTGTTGTGAGGCAAGAGCCACAAGTTGTTGGCAAAAAGAAAAAAAAAAGGTCACATCCAAATGTTTTCATCTAACTTCTTAATGTAACCTTTTCAGCACTTCTAAATGGTAAATTTGGTTAACTATTTGTCCTGTTGGTACAAATTCATAATGAAAAATCCATCTGATATCAAAAAATTCAGCAACATCACTTTGATTCGATTTGGACTGACAGAACTTTTTTGGTCATGAAGAATTGACTGACTTCCATTGTGCACTTTGACAGTTTGTTTCAGGGTTGTGTTGGTATGCACACATTTCCTCACTGGTGATAACACAGCCCAGAACATCATCTTGCTTCTCTGAAAGGTCTTGGCAAACTTCAGCTCTCCTTTGATTATGTTCATTGGTGAGCTCCTTCAGGACCTTTTTGGCACACACCTTTCTTGTGCCAGGATTTTCAGCTAAGGTTTTCCTGACTGTTCTCTGTCAATGTTCACCCAGTCTGCTGTGCTTCTCACAGTCAGCTGACGATTTTGATGCATAATTTGACAAACCTTTGCATTGTTTTTGTCACTTCTGCTCGTTACTAGCCTCCCTGACATCTCTTCGTCAGTGACACTGTCTCTCCCCTCAGAAAAATGTCTACTCTACTTGTACACTGCCATTTTCTTCATGACATTACCCCCATAAACTTGGACTAACATGTCCCTGGTTTCACATCCACTCTTGTCAAGTTTAACAAGAAATTTAATGTTTGTTCATTGCTCTAATCCAAGCTCTCACATTCTTGCAATGGCACACAAAAACACACAACAACAATAATGAAAGCCACTCAGCAAGACACTGACACACGTTGACACAAACACAACTGTGAGACAGTGATATACCAAGGTTATGAAACCTTACTGAGTTGTTTGTACAGCGCTGCCAACTTAAGTGTATTGTGGCAAGTTCACAAACTTCATTGTCAGACCTCGTACAAAGACAGCTGTGATAGGCCATACCCGAAAAAGAGTTCCAAAATTGCCTTGAAGGGTGGACTAAGTGCTGGCATCAGCGCATAGCTTCCCAAGTTGACTGTAATAATATTCAGCAATGAAGTATATAGCACCTTTTCTAGAAGGAGTTTGTGATCATAATTGTTAGATGTCTTAGGCTGGGTTTTCTAGGGAAACAAAACCAGTAACACCTATACATATGAAGAAAGACTTATATAAAAGAAACAGCTCATGCAATTACAGAAGGCGAATGTCCCAAGTCCTAGCACAAGCCTCACGCGACCACAGGAGCTGGTGAACCCAAGGTCAGTAGGTCAGAGACCAGAGTTCAAGGTCACTGGCTGTGTAGGTCAACAGGTCCCAAGCTGGCAGCGAGACTGCAAGTTCTCTGCTGAGTCATGGAGCTGCAGGGACCTCTAAACCCAGGATTGGCAAGTTAGGGGACAGGACTCTCACTGACTGGTTGTAAGGGTTGATAAATCCAACAACTGCTAATTCAGGTCTAGGAACTAGACCCAGAAGAGAGCAGGAGCTTCTGGCAACGTGAACACGCAGGAAGTACATGGTGGAAGGCAGAGAGATGAGAGCGGAGGGGCAGGAAGCCACCACAGCACCGCCCCCGCCACTTGATACAGCAGCCAAACATGGAGTCGCCAAGTTGACGCAGTTTGAACCACCACATCAGACCTCATAAACACCAACTTTATATGGAAAGAGGCCTCAAACATGCAAAGTATTACTGAAGAAAAATAACAACCTGATCTCAGAACCTCCTATATAGCCTCAACAGTCAAGCCAGCCTGGTACTCATACAGCCACAGACGTATAGACCAATGGGAACAGAACGGAGAAACCAGATGCGAATCAGTCTACCTATGGTAGCTGATATTGGACAAAGGACCAAAGTCCATTAAATGGGGGAAAAGACACTTTTTAAAAGAAAGGAAAAAATGGTGCTGGCAAAACTGGATATCCACCTCTAAAAATGTGAAACAGGACCCATATCTCACCCCACATGCAGAAATTAACTCAAAATGAATCAAAGACCTAAATGCAAAACCTAAAACAATAAAGATCATGGAAGTAAAAATAGGCACAATACCAGGAACCCTAATACTTGCCATAAATTCAACATAAACACAAACTGACAATTCACAGACACCAGAAGATAAACTAGATAACTGGGAGCTCCTAAAAATTAAATACTTGTGCTCACCAAAAAGAAACTTCACCCTAGAGTAAAAAGAGATCTTACAGACTGGAGGGAGAAAAAAATGGCTACAATATCTTTGTCAAGGGTCTAATCTCTAAAATCTATAGAATAATTCAACATCTTAATAACAAAAAGACAAATAATCCAGTTAAAATACGGGCAAAGGATACGAACAAACACTTCATCAAAGAAGATATTCAGGTTGCTATCAGGAACATGAGGAAATGCTCACTATCACCGGTCATTAAAGAAATGCAAATCAAAACTACAACAAGATACCAGCCCATTCCAACATTACCGACAAGAATCAAAAAAAAAATAAAAGAACAGCTGTCAGAGAGGTTACAGGGAAACTGGAGCCTTATACACTGCCGGCACAAATGTGAAACGGTAGAACTACTACGGAAGATGATGAGGCAGTTCCTTAAAAAGTTAGAAATAGAAATGGCATACAATTCAGCAATCCCACTCCCAGGAAAACATCCCAGAGAAGTAAGAACTGTCACATGAATAAACGTGTGCACACCCATGTTCTTAGCAGCTTTATTCACAACAGCAACTGGAAGAAAACAACCTAAGCAGCCACTGGCAGATGAATGGAAAAACAAATTATGATACATACACACAATGGAATACTACACAACAATAAAGAACAACGAGGAATACAACCAACATCTTGTAACGTGGATGAATCTGGAGGACCTTACGCTGAGTGAAATGGGTCACAAAAGGGCAAATATTGTATGAAAGCACTATTATAAGGACTCAAGAAAAGGTTTACACACAGAAAAGAAAAACAATCATTGATAGTTATAAGAGAGAGGAGGAACAGGCAGAGGAAACCCCACAACACATAATCAAATCTACAGAGCACACTAGTGGCAACTTTGATGAAAGGAGAGATAACACATAGTGCAGGGATGTCAGCACAACTTGACCAAGGCAGACACAGAAGCTTCCTAAACACATCCACATCCTTTGAGAGGCTGAGTTACAGGGGCTGAGGCCTGGGGATCGTGGTTTGGGGGAACATCTAGGTCACCTGGTACAACATAATTCATACAGAAAATGTTCTACATCCTACTTAGTTGAGTGATGTCTGGGGTCTTAAAAGCTTGCAAGTAGCCATCTAAAAAACATCTATTGATTCCATCACTTGAAAGGAAACTAGAAAGAAGAAAACCAAAGATGCAAGGAAAACATCCATCCCAAGGACTAACGGACCACGTGAACCACACCGTCCACCAGCCTGTGCCCACAGAGTTAGACGATGCCTGAATACCATCACTGACTACTTTGACAGGGATCACTATACAGAATTTCAAACAGAGCAGGAGAAAAATGTAGAACAAAATCATAAAAAAGACCAGGCCTACTGTCCTGAGAGAGACTGAAGGAACCCCCCAGTACTATGACCTCTAGACACATGCTAACTCAGAACTGAAGCTGCTCTTCAGGTCATCTTTCAGCCAAAGATTGTTGCTGTTACCATGCGCTCTCGAGTCAGTTTCAACTCACCACAATGCCATGTACAACAGAACAAAACCCTGCCCAGTCCTGCATCGTGCCCACAATTACTGCTATGCTTGAGTCTGTTGTTACAGCCACTGTGTCGACCCATCTCCCCAAGGGTCTTCTTTCTTCAGCTGATCCTCCACTTTACCAGGCATGATGTCCTTCTCCAGGAGTTGATCCCTCTTGGCAACATTTGCAAAGTACATAAGACAGAGTCTTGCCAACCTCACTTCTAAGGGACACTCTGGTTGTACTTCCTCAAGACTTATCTGTTGACTCCGTTGGCAGTCCATGGTGTATTCAGTATTCCTCGACAGCACCACAATTCAAAGCAGTCGATGCTTCTTTGGTCTTTCGTATCTATTGTCCAGTTGTCACGCACGTTTGATAAAACTGAAAACACTATGGCTTGGGTCAGACACACCTTAATCTTCAAGATCACATCTTTGCTTGAATGTGACCTTTTGGTGCAGACTTTCCCAGCGCAATGTGTTTTTTGATTTCTCAACTGCTGCTTCCATGGGTGTCGATTGTGGATCTAGGTAAAAAGAAACCCTTAACAATGTGAATCCTTTCTCTGCTTACCGTGATGTTACTCATTGGTCTGGTTGTGAGAATTCCTGTTTTCTTTATGCTGAGGTATAATCTGTACTGAAGGTGGTGGTGTGAATCTTCACCTGTATTTCAAGTCCCCTTCACTTTCAGCAAGAAAGGTTCTGTCGTCTGCGTAATGCAAGTTGTTATTAAACCTTCCTCCCAACCTGATGCCCTGTTCTTCTTCGTAGAGTCCGGCTTCTTGGATTATCTGCTTGTTGTATAGACCGAGTAAGTACGGCGAAAGACACAAACCTGACACACACCTTTCCTGACTTTAAACCATGCAGTGTCCCTTGTTCTGTTTGAATGACTGCCTCTTGATCCATGTATAGATTCCTCACGAGCACAATTAAGTGTTCGGAAATTCACGTTCTCCTCGGTGTTATTCATAATTTGCTATGGTCCACACAGTTGTACGTCTCTTCACGGCCAGTCAAACATAGGTAAATATCTTCCTGGTATTTTCTGCTTTCAGCCAAGACCCTCCTGACATCAGCATGACACCATGTCCTCTTCTGAATCCACCTTGAATTTCCAGCACTTCTCTGTCAATATACCACAGCAGCTACTCCTGAATAATCTTCAGCAAAATTCTACTTGCAGGTGATATTAATGGTATTTTTCAATAATGCCTACATTCAGGTAGATCACCTGTCTTAGGAAAAGGCATAAATATGGATCTCTTCCAGTTGATTGGAAGAGAAGTAGCTGTCCTCCAACTTTCTTGATGAGGGAGTACTTCCATTGTGTCTGTTTGTTTTTTTGTTTGCTTGTTTTGCTTCGCTTGATATGACTGCGTGAAAGTTTACACTGTAATTCAAACTTGCACGCCTGCCTATCTGCAGCTCTCTCTGCTCTCCTTGCCGAGTAACAGCACACTCCTCCTTTTGATTCCATACATGTCATATCCTCCTGACCACCTCCTGTCCCGTCCTCTCTACGCTCTCCACTCCCTTCTAGTAAAAGGCTCCAATGCATCCGTTTGTTGAAACATCTCAGTTGATATTCCATCAGTTCCTGAGCCTTGTTTTTGGCTGATGCCCTCAGTGCAGCTTGGACTTCTTCCTACAGTACCATCGCTTCCTGATCACGTGTTGCCTCTTGAAATGGTTGAACACTGACCAGCTCTTTTTGGTACAGTGACTCTGTATCCCTTCCATCTTCTTTTGATGCTTCTTGCATCATTTAATATTTTCCCTGTGGAATCCTTCACTATTGCTTCTTAAGACTCGATTTTTATCTTCAGTTATTTCAGCTTGAGAAATGCTAAACATGTTCGTCCCCTCTGATTTTCTATTTCCAGCTCTTTGTACATGTCATTCCATATAACACTTTTTCTTCTCAAGATACCTTCTGAAATCTTCTGTTCAGTTCTTTCACTTCATCATTTCTTCCTTTTGCTTTAGCTACTCAGTGTTCAGGGGCAAATTTCAGAGTCTCCTCTGACATCCGTCTTGGTCTTTTCTTTCTTTCCTATTTTTTAATGACGTGTTGTTTTCTTCATGTGTGATGTCCTTGGTGTCATTCAACAGCTTGTCAGGTCTTCAATGACTAGTGGTCCTCATGTCAAACCTGTTTCTGAGATGGTCTGTAAACTCAGATGGGATACATTCAAGTCATGCTTGGGCTCTTGTGGACTTGTACTTCTCTTCAGTTTCAGCTTGAACTTGCAGATGAGCAGCTGACGGCCCGTGACACCGTCAGCCCTGGCCTTGTTCTGACTGCTGACACTGGGTTTTCGATGCTCTCTCTCCACAGATGTAGTAGATTGAATTCCTGTGTATTCCATCTGGGGAGGGCCATACGTATAGTCACCATTCGTGTTGGTGCAAAAAGGTATTTGCAATAAAGTCATTAGTCTTGCAAAATGCTCCCTGGTGGTCTCTGGCACCGTTTCTATCCCCAAAGCCATATCTTCCAGCTACTGATCCTTCTTCTGCTTTTCCAGCTTTTACATTTCAATCACCAGTAATTATCAATGCGCCCTTATTACCTATTTGATCAATTTCAGACTGCAGAAACTGGTAAAACTCTTCAGTCTCTTCATCTCTGGCCTTAGTGGTTGGTGTGTAAATTTGAATAACAGTCATATTATCCAGACTTCTTGTAAGTGTATGGTATTTTCCTATCATGGACTTCAGCACAGATCTTGCAACATTCTTTTTGATGATAAATACAGTGCCATTGCTCTTCAGATTGTCATTTCCGACATAGGAGGCCATATCACTGTCCAATTCACAACGGTCAGTACCAGTCCATTTCGGATGACTAATGCCTGGGACATTGGTGCTTATCCTTCTCCCCAGTCATCTTTTGAATACCTTCCAACCTAAAGGTTGCCACGGTCTCAATGCTGTGCTGCTAATCATATGGTTTCTACTGGCTAATTCTTTTCAAAAGTAGGCTGCCAGGTCCTTCTTTCTAGTCTATCTTAGTCTGAAAACTCAGCTGAAACTTGTCTACCAAGGATGACCCTGCTGGCACCTGAGTACCTGTGGCATAGTTTCCGGCATCACAGCGATACACAAGCCCCCAGGGTATGACAAACTGACAGATGCACGGGAGCAGCCAAAGATTAGTCCAGAGTGTCATAGGAACACCAGCGAGCGTGAGAAATGTGCTTCCTGCTTCAGTCAGGGGTATGAGACCAAGCGGGCAGCACCTGCCCAAAAGCAACGGCGAGAAGGTAGGAAGCGACAGGAAATTTGTAGGAAGGGACACAGGGAACCTCGGGTGTGGATGGAAATGGGGAGAGCATTGACACATTGCAAGGATTGCAACCAATGTCACCAGATAACTTGTGTATAAATTTTTGAATGAGACACTAATTTACACTGTAAACTTTCCTCTGAAATACAAACACGCAGAGAGAGAGATAAACAAACAAACAGAGATGATGGCCAGGAAAACTCTACGAAGCAGTTCTACTCCCCCATGAGGTAGCTACGAGTTGGAATGGACTCAACGGCACCCAACAACAGTCCAGGCAAAGGGGGTCTTTCCATTACTGATGATGGAGGTACTGCCACAGCGGCCCTGGGAACAAGGATTTGGAGTCAGGGCCTTCCATGAGGGCTCAGCACTTCCCTCTGAGGGCCTTGGCAGGCCTAGCTCACAGCACAGGCTCTGCACACTGAACTCTGAACCAGGCACACGTGTCTGCGTGCCACGGCAGCTGTTTCATTCCTATTACCCTCGGCTGTTGGCTCTCCATTCATACTCTGTCACAGGGCCTTTTTTGAGCCCTTTTAGGTATCCAGCCCAAGTGCAACTTCTCACCTTCAGTCTTGAAGATGGCATGCAGGATAGGGGACCACCCAAGCCCGAGTCACAAAGGACCTAAGGACCAAGACAGTTTGGTCCATCAAAGCTCAGCCTTCAGAGTCAAGGGGTCAGGGAGGGCCTGGGCAAATGAAGAAGGCCCACTTCACCCAGCGATGAGGAAGGGCTGCAAATATCCCCAGGGAACAGAGAGGTCTGACCTGCCACATGGGGATGGATAGGTCCCGGGCAGAGAATGGTGTTTGTGGGCACAATAGGGTTTGTATCTGTGAGTCCCAGGAATAGTCAAGACCTTTCCACAGTGGCCTGGTGGAAGCAGACAGGACTCTACTCAGTAGTCCACTGATGGGGCTGGCTCACCCACCTGGGGAGCCTGGGAGTGCAGACAGAAGTCCATGAGACAGGCGGTGGCTGAGTCTCTCTGTGTCCCCACGGTGACAGCAACCATCCCACCAGCCACAGCCCCATGCACAAGTAGGTGTGGAGACCAGATCTGTCCCCAGTGCACAGAAGGGTGACAAAACTTGTCCCCAGTGCACCAAGATATGAGAGGACCTGTCTCTAATACACAGAAGGATGAGAGGACCTCTATGCAGTACACAGAGGGGCTACCAGGGCCTGTCCCCAGTGCACAGAGGGGTGAGACAACTTGTTCCCAGTGCATAGAAAGATAAGAGGACTGGTCCACAATGCAGAGAGGGATAAGAGGATCTCTCCCCAGTGGACAGAGGGGAGACCAGGGCCTATACTCAGCATACAGAGGGTGAGAGGACCTGTCCCCAGTGAACAGTGGTGCTCCCCAGAGCTCTGGGGAAGCAGGGAGGTATGGTGAGCACCATCAGTCCTTGGGACAGAGAAACAGCTCAGAGGATGAGCCAGGCCATGAAGGATAAGCAGGACCTGAGAGAAAGTACTTGCCAGCACCCTAGCAGGAACAGTGACCGCAGAGTGCCAGACCCACAGCCTGCTTTTCCTGGACTGACAGCCAGGCTCTCACGTGGCTCCTACAGAACCTTTCTCCTTAGCCTCACCGGGCTTTGCTCTTGGCTTAACTTGAATGGGCTTCTTCTCTCCCTGCTCTGAACATGTCACTAAGCACCACCTGAGAGATTTTGGACCTCACTCTGACGTCAAGGGGTCATGAAGTGTTTTCGGCTGGGGTGGGACGGGTACCTTTCCAGAGCAGCCATTTAGTCTCCCCATTCTTCCCCTGTGCTGAAACGCTGTCAAGGCAGGGAGGAGACCAGATGCAGGAATCCAGCTGTGGGCTGTGGCCATAGTCCTGAGGACAGGGAGGGACAGGCACAGAGTCAGAATCGGGAAGCGGAGTCAGAAGGGCCCATGAGGACTTGGGTGTGGACGGTGAGGGCAAGGAGGCAACTGGGATGACTCCCAGCTCTCTGGCTTGGCACCTGGGTGACGAAGGTGGGCTCTGGGGAAGTAGGAATGTGTCAGCTGTTAAACACTTTCATCAGGTTGCTTTCCTCTTAGGCCAGGCTCAGAAGGGCCGCCACTAGGGTAGAAGACAAATGTGGGGAACCGGTCTCCCACATCACTGCTCTCGAGGAGCTTCATCTTTTGGTAGTGAGCAGGCTGAAAAAGAGAGAGACCTGTGGACAGGTCCTGGCACCTGGGCACCTGGGAGTCTCAGTCGTCCAGTGCTGCTCTAACAGAGAAACCACAGGTGCACAGCTTTAACAAAGAAAAATTTATTTTCTCACAGGAAAGCAGGCTAAAAGTCCAAATTCAAGGCATCAGCTTCGGGGGATGGCTTTCTCTCTTGGCTCTGGAGGAAGGTCCTTGTCATCAGTCTTAACTGGGCTGGGAGCCTCTGAGGTGTGAGGACCCCGAGTCTAAAGGATGTGCTCTGTTCCCAGTGCATCTTCCCTAGTGCTATGAAGTCCCCAGTCTGCTCCATTCTCTTGCCTTTTATCTCCTGAGTGATAAAAGATGATGCCAGCCACACCCCAAAGAAACTCCCTTTTCTTTGATCAGGGAGGTGACCTGGGTTAGAGTGTTACCATCTCACCCCAGTCCCCTTTAACATGAGATTACAATTATGAAATGGAAGACAAAACTGCCACACACGTTTTGGGAAGGCATGATTCAATCTGTGACAGATGGGGGCTGCTCGGACAGGAAGTCAGGGGGCAGGAGTGACGCAGCGACTGGCAGCAGCAGGAGGGCAGCCAGCCTGGGAGTGACCTGCAGTTCAACCAGCTTCCACTCCCACATTCTGTTTTCTTACTGGTAAAATGACCTTGGACTCCAAGGCTTAGTGGCCTTATTTACAATGCCCAAGGTCGGCAGTTCAAATCTACCAGGTGCTCCTTGGAAACCCTGTGGGTAGTTCTAGTCTGTCCTATAGTGTTGCCGTGAGTAGGTTTGAGGTTTGAGGTTTGGTTTGGTTTCTTCTTTTTTGTTTTGGTTTAAAATACTGAGAAAGTCTCAAATTCTAACCATTAAATTAAGGGTTGCAAACCCAGAGGCCCATGGGGCCCAGTAGATGAAAGACAGAGCCAGGGACAAGAAAGCGCATCACATGACGCTCTGAGAAAGCTATTGATCCCCTCAGCAGCAGTGCATGGGAGACAGTAAGGAGTGGTGGGGACTGTGGAAAAGTAGAAAGTGTGTGCTCTCTTTAAACAGGGCAGCTACTGCAATCCAGGCCCTGTAGACTAGGGGTACAGTATGGTTACATCTTTTGATTTTTTTTTTTCTTTTCCCAAAAGAGCCTGGAAATCTAGACTAAACATAAAACAAAATAATCAGCAAAATTGAAACATCTCCCAACACACTGAACAAAAAGCCTCAGAGGGCGGGATTGACCCTGTGATCCAAAGGTCTGTAACCTGGGCTCCCCATCAGGACTCCCTGCCCACCCTGCTGTCCAGCTGGGACTCCAGGATTCAGTCCTGTGAAAGCCTGAGCCCAGCAGACTCACTGTCCGTGGGGACAGGGCACAAACGGAGCCCACCAGGGTCTCCTCTGGGTGCAAACAAAGGAAGATTTCTGAGGCCTAATCTCAAAATGTTAATCAGATTCATAAACATAGAACATGACAATTTAATGGCATTTGGTAGAAACTGAGAATTCTTTAAAGTTCTAACTACCCTACATTGAATTCTAATACTTTTTTAATTATTAGATATAAAATGCTTAGAATTTTCGGGGGAAATTAGACTTGGTAATTTATATTTCTTGTTTATACAGTACAGTTTGCTGATGAAAAAATGTGCTAAACTTATTGATTCATGACCATAATTGTTTAATTATTTATCGTTGCAGAATGGTATTAGCATTGCTAATAACACACATGTGCACAGAGACAGGAGTCGAGTGCTGCGTTTGGATGGGGTACACGGGCAGGAGGGCAGGAGGGCAGGCCATGACATTCCAGGGCCATGTCTGTTGGCAGCCCTGTGGCAGCAGGATGCCTGAACACAGAACCTGGACTCAGGGACCGACCGGAGCTCCTGGAAAGTGCCTTCATGCTGCCTCTTGCCTTGCCTAACTTGTCCCTATCCGTCCACCCTGTACGGCCCCGCTGACTACCCCAGGGAAAGCTCAGGGACAGGGGTCAACAGAAGACTCTCAGCACGACCCCCACATTTGTTAGGTGGCTAAATGTTGACGTGCTCAACCATCACCTAAATTAAGAGGGGGCTGAATCCCAAAGAAAGTCAAAGGTAGCTTGATACCCCACCCCTAAGCTCACTCTCTGAACTGGTAGGTGGGCTCATACAACCTGCTTATTTTGCAGATAGAGAAACTGAGACCCAGGGAGGCCTAGTGAGTACCCATAGCCGTCCAGAGAGCTGGGGGGAGTCCAGTCACCATGGCCCAGGAGTCAGAGGCTCCAGCTACAGGAAGGCCCTGGTGTCCGCACAGACAGATGCGGTGGGTTGAGTTCTTGGTCCAGTGGCTTGCTTCTCTGTCATCGCACGGAGTTGTCCGTCCCCCCGCTTGCCACCGTCCATAGTGGGCTGAGCACACCTCCTCACCTTCACTTTGGAGCCCACCCAGCATCCACCAGTGAGAGCAGACCTGATGCCAGTGGGAGCTCTGAAGGTTTGGGGCGGCTGGTCATGGTCTCCAGAGCTTCAGCTTCCGCAGGGAGAAGACCATGCCCATGCGGCGGCCAGCGGGGACACCCGTGAGACATAAATGCTCACTGCCGTCTGACACCGAGTCCCAGGGTCATTTGTTACACAGAAATACTGCCACCATGGCTAGCTGATGAAGTGGGTTACAGCTGTGGGTGTAGGTCAGGTCACCCGGGGAGGAGGGAGCTGGAGAAGAAGGCGGAGGAATAAATCCTGGCAACAGGCGGGCAGAGTAGAGGAACCCCAGGAACGGTGGAGGCTGGGCCCACAAAGGCTGCAGGAAGCACATGTTTCAAAGCAGACACGCAGGTGTCGCTTATGCCAAGTGGTCGACCGAGGCGAGGGCAGGAAACCTCTGGGTTCTTACACAGCAAGGTCCCCAGTGATTCATGTGGCCCTGGGTGGCATCCAGTGAAGGCAGCGTTGTAGGGCCAGGTAAGGGGCCCTGGGGACAGGGGCTGACACCCAGGGGCAGAGGGCAGAGAAAGTTGTTCAGCAGTACTCAGATGCCTGCGTCAAGTAGCCTAGCAGCAGGGGGACAGGGCAGATGTGACAAGCTCCTCATTACAGCCAAGCCAACTGCAAGCAGAACTGTCAGCCCCCATGTCGGGTCCTGTGACAAAGGGGACAAAACCAAGAAGTAGATCTGACAGCTGGGGTAACAGGCAGGCAGCCACAGAGAACCAAACGTGGCATCATCACAGGGAAGAGCCTGGCCCCAAGGCAGGCCACAGGTCAGTGCCAGAGGGCCACGCGCCGTCCTGTGAACCACAGATGGCCCTGGAGACAGACAGGCTGCCTTTGCGGGTCTCGGGTGATTCCCGGATCTCAGCCCTCCCGCCCAGCCTCCGGACCACAAGGACAGAACCTGCCCCTTCTCCTCCCCTGAGCTTGGCCCGTGGGCAGAGGAAACACGAGTTGCCAGATGAGTCTGGATCTAAAATTCCTACACCACTCCGAATGAATTGGTGGGAAGAAATGAGGGGTGGCCATTGTATGCAGTGTTTGCTGCGTTTGGGGGCATGGAGGGTTTTGCTGGGGCTGACCGGGAGACTCGGAAACATCTCTTGTTTCCCACAAGGGAAGAGGTAAGACTGCTGGTCTCCAAAGTCCAGAGCAAGGCTTCTTTCCCCCAGCACTTTCACTTTTGCTCCAAGCCACAGCAGGGGACGAGCTGTGGATGTCCCCCACAAGGAATGGTGGGGACATGGTGTCATGCTGGGAGAGAGCACAGAAGAGAGGCCAGGCTTCCCGAACCTGAGGAAGGGACACCGTTGAGCCAAGTGACCAGAGGCACGTCAACACTGCAGACCTAGGCCTCTGGTACCTTCTGGCTTGGGATTTATGTGAGTTGTGAGGAGAGGAAGGGGCCCCAGTAACAGCTGATGTCACCTCCCTGTTAGCTGGATCTCAGAGACCGTCTGATACGAAACAGGTACCGATGGTGGCTGCCTCAGCCTTTCAGACCCTCTGAGTTCATCTGCGCCCCAAATTTGTCCCACTGGGGAGAGCGGGCCTCCTGCCACGCGGCTCCAAAAGAGGCAGGCGGCAGGAGAGCTGCAGGCGTGGGCCCCCTGGCACATTTGAACTTATATCTTTTATCTGCCATTTCTGGGCCTCAGTTTTCTATTCTGTGAAGTGGATATTGTAATTTCTATTGCATACAGCTCCAGTTTGATGGGATAAGATTTGTAGTGTGCCCAGGGCAGACCAAGCATCTCGTAAAAGTTTGCCAAACTGGCAGATACCCAAGGACACCCTGGAAGGAAGCAGCCCCAGACAAGGATGAATTCCATCACTGAGCACACCCCATGAACCTGGGAGAAGACTTGTCTCTGTAAACATCAGATATAACCACTTCTGAAGGTCCTCCCAGTTTGAAAGAATAATGATAGAAGCTGGCCCTTATTAACGGAGTCCCTGGGAAGCGAACTCCCCCGTTCCCCAACAACCTGCTTCTCAAAAATGAGAACAGAAACCCTCTGGGGACCAGTTCTGCTCTAACACACAGGAGCCAACCACCAGCCAGAGGCACCTCAACAGCAACGGGCTTGGGAGGAGCAGAGGTAGCTCCGTGGGGGCCTGTCACCTTCCGCGCGGGAGA
Source organism: Heterohyrax brucei (assembly GCA_028571685.1). Taxonomy (NCBI): domain Eukaryota; kingdom Metazoa; phylum Chordata; class Mammalia; order Hyracoidea; family Procaviidae; genus Heterohyrax; species Heterohyrax brucei. Next base: position 77,431,046 of record CM053161.1, read on the forward strand.
TGCAGGTATGACCCCCAGGCAGCGAACCCCGTGAGCAGCCACCTCCTGTCTGTCACCAGAAGCTTGAGTGTTGCTGGAACGCTGACGAGTTTCAGCAGAGCTGCAAGACTAAGAGTAGGAAGAAAGGCCTGGTGACCTGCCTCTGAAAATCAGCCAGTGACACCCGGTGGAGCCCAAGGGTCTAATTAGCAACCAGCTGGGGGGACAACCCAGGACCAGGCACTGTGGGGTCCCCTGTGTGTGGGATCACTTTGAGTCAGGCCCTCCTCAATAGCAACTCACAGCCAGGCAGATGAGGAGACCGTGGGTGCTGCCCACACCCGCGTTTTTCCTTGCTCCCTGCACCTCAGCTTTCCGTGGTGGCCTGCGACTTGCTGGCCCTGGGGAGGTGCTCGGCAGACCTGAGGGACATATGCCACCAGAGCCTGGAGGCTGGCACTGCAGGGAAAACCTCAGCCCCTGAGGGAAGGAGCTGCTCCGAGTGTGTTCCCTGCTCCCTCCAGGGACCCTCACGGACCCACGGTGGGGCCCTCCAGCACGCTGCGGTGGGCTGCTGCTCCCCGGGTCCTGCCCTGGGACTCTTCCTTCTCCCCCTCTGCCCCCCCTCTCTATTCTCCTCCTTTCCACCCTCCCCCAGCTCCTCCCCCACTCCTCCTCCTAACTTCTCCCCCCTTCCTCCTTTTCCCTTCCCCTACTCCTCCCCTAGCCCTCCCCCCGCCTCCCCCAACTCTTCTCACCCCTCCTCCCATTTCTCCTGCCTCTCCTCCTCTCCCTCCTCCTCCCCGCTGTCTCTCCTCCCACACCCAGTGAGCTGGCTCCCCAGGAGACCCAAACATCTTCTCCTCCGCTACCCACAGCAGCCCTGGGAAGCAGGTGCCAGGCTCAGAGAAGGCCGTGTGCCCAGGCCAGTGGAGCGCCGCCTGGCCAGGACACCGTAGGGCTCCCGCTGCCTGGACTCCACTTCCTAGGCTCATTTGGCAGATGAGAAGGTGAGGGGCTCGCTGCAAAGCCTCAGCCTCTCCAAGTGGGTGCCCCTGACCCCGTAAGACTCAGCACAGGCTCTCCTAAGATGCTCTGGGCGTGCCCCCAGGGCCTGGGTCAGGGACAATCCACCCCCACCTGGCGGGCAGAGGCCCATCTACATACCACCTGGGTGGGCAGGGCCAGTGCAGCAGGTGTGCCTGCCGAGCCCTTGCTGGGCCCTGGTCTGGATCAGGACTTCCACGCAGGTCTGGGGGCCAAGCCCCTGCCCGCCTACTCCAGGGCTCTTCTCAGACCTCCCTCTGGGCCCGGGGTGCTGCTCCACCTTTGTGATGCATGTTTCCTGGGGTGGGAGCCCCGGATGGGAGTCAGAGCACCTGACCAATTAGCCGTGGGACTCGGGGCCTCTCACCTCTCCTCCTGGAGCCCAGGTCCTTGTTGAGTCAGGCAGGGCTCCCCTCAGCATCACTCGCCTCACGGGGCACTGAGGAGGACCTGGGGTCAAGCCTGGGTCAAGAGGGAACCACCTCCTAGACCAGAAAGTGGGGTGCTGGAGGGACGATGTGTGCATTCCCGAAACAAATTGCTGTGGAGCCAAATCCAACTCCTAGCAACCCTACAGGGTGAAGCAGAGCTGTCCCACAAGGGTCCCCAGGGGCAGGGGATGGGTCTGACAGCCAGTCGCTGGGTCAGCAACCCGGTATGTGTCAGTGTGTGTAGTGCGTGTGTGTAGTGTGTCTCTCGTGTGATGTATGTAGTGTGCACATAGCATTGTTGGTGTCGTCTGTGTGTGGTGTATGTGCACGTATGTGTGTAGTGTGTGTGTCTGCGTGTCTCTGTGTATACGTATGGGTGTGTAGTGTGTATGTGGGGGGTGTATGTGCGCAGTGTGTCTAGGTGTGTATGTATGTGTGGTGTGTGTGTGGTATATGTGTGTAGTGTGTATAGTCTGTATATGTATGTGTGTAGTGTGTGCATGTATGTGTATAGTGTGTATGTCTGTGTGTCTCTGTGTATATGTGTGTGTGCTCAGTGTGTATGTGTGTAGGATGTGATGTGTAGTGTGTGTGTGTAGATGCATGTGTGTAAGGTGGTCATGTCCTCCCACAGCAAGGTGCTGTTCTAACCACTCTCCACGTCCCAGCTCCTTTGACCTGGCAACAAACACTGCTGTGGAGTAGATCCATCATAGCCCCCTTTCACAGGTGAGTAAACTGAGCCTGGCTGTCAGCTCCTGCTGAGCGGCCAAGAGCTCAGTCCTGTTCCCTGAGGTGCTGGAGTCCTCAAGGAAAGGCTTCAGCTCAGCAGGACACCAAATGACCTCAGGATCAGAGACGCTCTGGGGCCCCGACGCCCCTCAGGGTGCAAGCAGGCACGGAGAAGCACTTCCGTGGAGTCAGGTGACTGCAGCCCTGAGGACTGACGGGTAGGCCTGGACAAAGGTGAGAAGCCCCAGCCAGGACCCAGAGCAGCGGTCCACCTGTGTCTCAGCGTGGGAGCCCAGAGAGCAGGGTCGTGGGAAGCATAGGGGAGCTGGGGTCCCTGGGCCTCGTCAGCCAGAGCTGCGATGGCAGACCCTGCTCACCAGCGGCTCCTCCTCCTCCTAGGGTCACCCACCCTTCACACTGATGGAGTGACTTGCCAGGCCGGCTTCGTACCGTGAGGCAGACACAGAGCCCCTCGGTGCCCAGCAGGAGCCTTTCCCACACTCCATTGGGAGAGCACTGCCTGTATTTGCCAGATACGGCACTGGGAGAAACCCAGGGAGGCAGGGAGGAGGTGGTCTTGTCTCGGGCCCACAGGAAAGGCAGCTGTCTCTGTCTGTCCCAGGCCTAGTCCCAGGCAGGAACAAATTCTGCCGTGGAACTCACCTCTCCACAGTCCAGGCAGCAAACAGGGGAGACTGGCAGGACGCGGCACAGCCCAGGCCACGGCCAGCTGCGCCCAGCTGGGCCTCAGGATCCCTCTCATGCCTGCAATGGGGGCTGGACGTCAAGGGCTTCACACCCAGCCCCTCTGGTGAACAGCCTCTCCCTCCCAGGTTAACGGGATAAAGGCTGGGTAAAGAAACTACTCATTTCCCTGGCTCGGAAGGAAGCAATTATGTGACTTTCTAACGCGGTTTCAAATATATTTTGCAAACTAGGACTCAGACAAATATTAATGGCACCAAATTACAGTACTTAGCAGAATTATCACCTAGCAAAGAGGCGCTTTTAATCTATAAAAAATATCAACAAAAGATGTAAATATGAACCCCTCGATGGGTGGCGTATCTTGAAGAAAATATACATCTAATCTCACAGTGTGTTACTCCAGTACCTGGGGAGAAGGTTAACAATTCTGAGACATCCCCTATGGCTAGAGAATATATTTTGAAGTAGATTTGTGGATATCAGAGACTTTAAATCTATTGTATAATCACAGGGCGGGAGGGAGGGCCGGGCCACCTATTTCTCGGTGACAGGAAGGCACCGCTGAGCACCATTTAAAGAGCTCATTCCCCTTCTTCACGCACCTCTTCAGGGGGACAAAGCTGACTGGGTCCTGGCCTGTCACCCGGCCACCCTCTCACCTTGAGGAGGGGAAAGCAAGACAGCGGAGCAGACGATGGGTCACTGGATGTGGGAAAGGCACACCCAGGGGCCAGCCACAGGGAGGGCCACAAAAGGAGTGAGCCACTTGGTGTCAACTCCACTGCAGTGAGAGGCCATGTAGGCAGGAGTCCCCACCACACTCTCCCAGCCCTGGTAACCCCAGAGCTCACCCACTGATGACCCGGACCCCAGCTGCTCCCCGAGGAGCCTGGACGGGCCTCAGATGAACCCTCCATCAGCAGCCTGAGCTAAGGTGGAAGGAGGGCCCTTGGGAGGCCGTGAGGGAACCCTAATCATGTCGGCACCCCCCACACCAACACCACCTCTTCAGTGATAACAGTCACACAAGTCCTCCACACCAGTCACCTCCGCTGTCCCTTTGATGACAGCCTCAACCCAGGAGTCCTAAGCTCTGGCCTGGACTCTTGCCAGAAGTCCTCAGGCTGGGGGTCTAGTGGGTCCCATGTGTTCTGACCCAGGCACAGCTAAGCCCCTCACGGACCCACGAGGAAGGTAGTTGGTCGCTCCTATACTTGCCCTTGTCAAGTTCATGTTCTCCTTCACACATCCCCGTGAGGAAAGCTTAGCTTGAGGTTTGCTGATGTGTACCACGAACAATAAGGTCTTTTGGAGACAGGATTTCTTTCCATACATCACCAAGATCCTTCACTCCTTACCCCTGCTTTCTCCCCGTCCCTTCCCACCAGGGAGCCTCAGCCTACCGTGGGCTCAGCCCGGGACGCCTTCCCTGCAGCGCGACCACGTGCACACACACGTCACTCCTCAACTGTCCTTTCCCCAGGGCCCAGCCTCTACACCAGCCGTGTCGGGCTGCGCAGGCCCCTCTCCTCTGGGCAAAGCCTCACTGACAAGGCTACACCCGTGTGGGATTCTTACAAACCCGCATCTGGTTCCCCAGGACACAGAAAGCCCTAGAAAGGCAGGGACCTGAGCTTTTGTTGGGTGTTCTTTGTTGTTGCGTTTTGGCTTTCTCTCATCTCCCCAGAGCCTTCCCCTCCTGTCTCTCCTCCTCCCAGCTGATCCCGGTATTCACTCAACTCCGGCTCAGCGGCTCTGATGGGGAAGCCTTTGTCAGTCTTCTCAGTTTCTTCCTCCATCTTTCCAGTCATCACCCCTAGGCCCTACCTAGACACAGAGAGAAATTCCTAGCAAAGCCCCTATCCGTGCACACCTGGAATCCCAGCAAGCCATCAGCACCTGGGGTTTCCAAAAACCATCAGCAGAGTCTCCTGTCCACCCTGGCCCAAGTTCCCAGCATACCTTGGGGTTCCCACAAGCCATCGGTGGGACCTCACATCCCTATACACCCATGTTCCCAGCATGCCCCGGGGTTCCCATGAGCCACTTTCCCTTATGGCACTAGAGTGAAAGCTGCTTTGGGGCTTCTCCCTGCTTGCCCACCAAGAGGGCTGGGATGTTTATCATTCAGCTGGTTCTAACACATAAAACCACACCATCAAGAGGCTACCTAACAGTTATGACTCTATTGATTGCTTCTCAAAAACAAAGGTTATTCTTCATACTTGATTTGCTCTGCCACCTGTAAAATCACCCGGCTGGTCGGTCGTCTCTAGGACTTAGACTCAGTCACTTCCCTGCCTGCAGAGGATGAAAGCTAGGCCAGGCGGGGAGAGAAGGAGGCTCCCCAGTCACCTCAAGGTCCACAGCACCAGACCCAGAGCCAAACAAATTGGAAACAGGGCACTTACCGGGGAATTTCTGCCACTTGAAAAATAACTGGGCTCTTTACCTGCCGCCTGAAGCTGTGGCCACAGAGTGCATGCTTTTTCCAAAGACACTTGTCACCCTCTGGTGCTGTGGCTGGGGCTGACTCCCTGATTCCATGAGACCTCAGACAAGCCGCTTAACCCCTCGGTGCTGCGATTCCTGGCAGAACCAGTGCCTGCCAAGGCAGTCCCCACCTCTGTCACCCGCCTCAGTCCAGAAGTAGTGGGTGATGCTCACCAAGTGCTTTGAGCTTCCCAGAAAAAGGGACACCGGAAACATGGGGACAATGACTGTCATAATCACTGCCTCAGACTCACGTACACAGTTTTGCCTTCTAATGTTCTCCCCAGTCATAATGGTAGAAGAGTCAAGGCCACTGTCCCCAGAGGAGGTGGTTTTTAGAAGCTCCATTTTCAAAGCGGAGCACAGCTTATAAAACAGAACCACATTTGTTCTTGACAGTGCTGGTCGAAAGACTCGCTAGCCGGCCCCTCAGAAAGCCTGGGGGTTTTCAGCCACGGTGGGTGCGAGCAGACAGGCAAAGGGACCACGGCTGGGATTCCGAGAGCCCTCACTATGGAGAGGACTCTGAAGTGAAGGTGGCCACTCCTTCGGTTTCAGCGACGGGTGAGCTCGTGGTGGAGGCCAGCTCCGCGTGTCAGCTCAGGCAGGCCGGCCATCGTCTCCTTGCCAAATTCACGGTGTGGCCTGAGCGGCCGTGGCCGCTCTGCTCCTGACGTCGTTAGCTCAGGGCTAGATGAGGGGCCCAGGGAGCAGGGCGAAGGGCGGGGCCAGGAAGAGCCGAGCCAGCTCCCAGCGGCGGGCCCCAGCTCCAGGCGGTCGTGTGGCACCACTGGCCAGGTCTGCACCCACAGGCAGGAGACAGGAGGAGGTGCCAAGAGAAGTGAAGGGTGAAGATGACCAACCGCTAGAAGGAGGAGTTGCCTGAAGGACATCCGGTTCCCAGGAGGCTCAGCGGCACCCTGCTCCTCGTCACTAACCTTCTCCATCCTCCTTCCACGACCCCCCTGGACGAGAACTGAGCCAGGAGGCTTATGCTCCCTGCATGAGAACGTCCCTCTCAAAGTTGCTCACAGGACAGAGACACTGCCGGAGCCTGGAGGGACTAGGCTGTACCTCTCAGAAGACAGCCAGGAATCGGGGCCTTCCCCAGCATCTCAGGCCTTCTGGTCGCTGGGCACTTATTCTGTGTCAGACACTCACTACTTCACTGAAGTCTTTCACTGACCAGGGGTGGTGGCTTCTAGAAGCATCCAGAGGAGAAAGCAGAAACTTTCCGAATTAAGTCCCTCATCTGTGACTCACAGGCTCCCAGGGTCAGGGAACACCAGAACCTGCCTGTTCTGCTCCACACTTGAGTTCTCCCACCCTCTCTACTGCCTCCGAGAGTCTCCTTGCTCTCTGATACCCATCACCCATGTGGCACTTAGGGCAGACTGGAGGCAGCCCACTAGCCACCCCCTACCTGGTGACACACCACCCCTGGGACTAGAGACTCTGGGACCAGACAGGCTGTTTTCAAGTGCCAGCCAAGGTATTTAAGTTGCTTGGGGTTCAGCTATGACATGGAAATAATCATATTTAGCAGAAATTTATGAAAACGAAAGGAAAGAACACAGGAAAATATTTTGTCACCTCTGGAATTGGACAGAAATGTGAGTTTTTGGTCTCTGTGATTCTGGCTCTGCCAAGAGGCCACAGTACCCTGCCGACAGACAGGCGTCGTTGGCATGGCCTCCAGTTCTGGGTTCCCTGGGGCTGAGGCAGGAATCTGCAGTCAGGGACACTACCCATGCTCACTTAGCTGGGCATGGGTCTTCAGGGCACGGTCCAGCCAGGAGTCTCATGGCCCCAGGAGCCAGGGAGGGAAAGGGTCCCAGCCCAGGAATCAACACCAGGCTGGTCAAGTGGGCTGGGGATGGTTGGAATGAAGATTGTAGGGTCACCTGGGAAACTGCATGCTGTCACCAAGGCTCCTTCCCAGGGCAACCCGGACCAGCATGCCTGGCAGGAGAGACCAGCACCGGCAGCCACGCACTGAGGAGGACACCCAAGGGCCTCTCACCGCACCACGTCTCTCTGAGTTGCAGCAGCTGAGACCCATCCAGTCCAAAGGTCTCAAAGAAAGACACTCCGTTCAAGCTGCAGTGGGAGAGAAGGTTGTTGGATGAACCAAGACATCTTCCTCAAGCTACCAACCAACCTGTGCTGAGGGCCAGGTCACATGTTATGTGTGGAGGGGACTCAGAAGGGACACAGACAAGTGACACCCTGAGTCAGCAAGGAGGGCTAAGAGAGCAGACTGACCTCACCCAGGGCCAGGGAGGGCTGAGGTGGAGGAGGGAGGGCTTCTTGGAGGAAGAGGCAGTGGTAGGCTGACCTGGAAGAAGAAGGGAGGGTCAGGAAGCAAGGGACCATCTTCTATGGCACAGGAGCCCAGATAACACATCCCACGGTGCCCATCTCTGACCAGCCCTGTGTGATTGGACAGCCAGGGCCAGGACTCACAAACTAGCCACCAAACCTGAGAGTGCACCCTGGCTGTCTGAGCCAGTAGTGGCATGGGTCTCCTCCCTCAGAGGATGGTGGCAGGGTCATGTCATCTCTGTGCTAATGTCAATCACCCTGATCTTGTTTATGAAGAGCCACTGACCCTGAGTGAATGCTGACCTCCGAGGGCTGAACGCATCACAGCCGTTAACCAGACTCAGCTTCCCCAGATAGGTAATCACAAAAACATCTTCATTCTAGAGAAAGGGAAGTTGAAACATAGACAGAAGGTGTAATTTGGTCAAGTCACTGCTGGGGACTGGATTTGAACCCCAAGCCCTTGCCTTTAAAAAGACCCCAACCCAGAGTCCTGCTCATGGCTGGCTGACCGTGTAATCAACACTGCAGAAATAGGAGAGCCACCAAGGTCATTTTCAACTTTCTAGCGGCCACATGTTGCTGTTGTTGCTGTTGGCGTTAGGTGATGGCAAGTCGGTTCCAACTCTTAGCAACTCTTTCTTTGCACCGGAGAATGAAACCCTGCCCAGTGCTGCACCACACCCACAATCGTTTCTACACGCAAGCCCACAGTTGCAGCCTCTGTGTCAGTCCATCTCGTTGAGAGTCTTCCTCTTTTTCAGTGACCTTCCAGGAAACCCTGGTGGCCTACTGTGTGAGTACTACAGCTGCTAACCCAAGGGTCGGCAGTTCAAACCCGCCAGGAGCTCCTTGGAAACTCTGGGACAGCTCCACTCTGTTCAATAGGGTTGCTATGGGTCAGAATCAACGTGACGGCGGAGGGTTTGGCTTTCTGGTTTTCCACTGTACCAGGCGTGATGTCGCTGTCCAGGGACTGATCCCTCCTGACAACATGTCCAAAGTATGTCAGATGCAGTCTTGCCATCCTTGCCTCTAAGGAGTGGTCTGCTTGTACCTCATCCAGAACAGGTCTGTTTGTTCTTTTGGCACCCCACGATATGTTCGATCTTCTTCTCCAGTACCACAATTCAAAAGCATCAATTCTTCTGTCTTCCTTGTTCATTGTCCAGCTTTTACATGCACATGATGTGATTGAAAATATGGCTTGTGTCAGGTGCACCTTATTCTTCAAGGTGACCTCTTTGCTTTTCAGTACTCTAAAGAGGTCGTTTGCAGCAGATTTACCCAGCACAATGTGTCTTTTGATTTCTTAACTGGTACTTAAACCACATAGGAAAGTAAACACAGTCAGATGAAATCGATTTTAATGACCTATTATATTTGGCCTAATGAACCCCAAGTATCACGATTGTAACTTATAACCAGTGTAAGAATGTTACTGAGGTGGCTTATATTCTTTTGTTGGTGCTGTCAGTGGTCATCTAGATGGCCCATGACCCCTGATGACCCCGTGGACCACGTGATGAAAGCATGATGGCTGTGGATCAGACCACTGAACAAACCATAGGATTTTCGTTGGCTGATGTAGTTTTTGGAGACAATTTGTTTCTCATTAAAAGGTGCATAAATTGTTTGGTCCCCAACCCTGCAGTGTGCCAGCACTCTCCCGTCTGGGGTCCCAGGTTCCCTGTTTCATTTGTCCAGTTTTCCTGCTTCTTCCCGCCTTCTTGTCTTTGCGTCAGGGCTGGTGCGTCGTTCATCTGGGACATGATTGGACTGGGAGGCCTGCCCCTTGCGTACGCTCTCATTGGCCCTGTAAACCTGTCTCGTCTTTGGCTGAGGAGAGAACCTGGAAGTGGCTTCCGTACTGACTTAAAGGGCTTTCAGGGGCCACAGTCTTGGGGTTTGTTTTTGTTCGAATTTGAATTTCATTCTGTGTTTTTCCTCGCCTCCGCCTGGGACCCTCTGCTGTGATCCCCACCACAGTGGTCAGTGGTGGTAACCGGGCACCGTCTAGCTCTTCTGGGCTCCGTCTGGTGGCGGCCGTGGTAGTCACGGTCCATTAGGCCTTTGGACTGAACTTTTCCCCTTGTGTCTTTGGTCCTCTTCATTCTCCTTTGCTGCAGCTGGGATGGGACCAGCAGTGTGCCTTAGACGGCCACTCACAGGCTTCTAAGATCCCAGATGCCTCCCCATGGTCAACTACAGAACTTTTCCTTTATGGATTGTGCTTTGCCGGTTCACCTAGATGTCCCTCGAGACCACAGTCCCCAGCCCTCAGCCTAGCAGCTGGTTCCTTCATGGGCTTGGGTGTGCCGGTGACACTTCTGTGACTTTGCTTTGGCCGAGTTGTGCTGCTTTCCCCTGCACTGCACATGGCCTGACCCTTCACCGAAGCCACCGCCTGTCCACTGTCTCGTGAGCTCTGCCTCCTCCCCACACTCCCCTCCCTCGCAGACATCGGAGGTTGTTCCTTCCTATGTGGCAGCATCTCCGTGGGCTTTGTAGCAGAGGTCGCGTACCGTGCTTGTCCTTCCGTGACTGACTCACTTCACCCCGCATCGTCAGCTGACCTTCAGAAGTAGATCTCCAGACCTTTCTTCCTATTGTGTCTTAGTCTGGAAGTGCCACTGAGACCCACTCAGCATCACAGCAACACCAGCCTCCACAGACAGACGAGTGGTGACTAGGTACGTTGTCTGCGAGCTGAACCCGGGTCTCCTGCACGGAAGGGAAGAGCTCTACCTCTGAGCCACCACGGCCCCCGGTCCACACAAGTCTTCAAAATCTGATGTGAACTGAGCACTGACAGCTCGCATCATTTCTGACAGGCCACGTTTCAAATGCTCCATAGCTGCTTGTGGCTCACGGTACCACCACCGGGCCGCATAGCCCTAAGTTCTCTTCTAAACCGGGATCTTTTGGGGTGAACAGAAGGGCCAGCAATAATTTCACGGGGACAACAGACACACCAGGACTGTCCCGGGCAAACCAGTGGCAACAGACACAAGCCACGATGGTCCCAAGCGAAGTGGTCCTGACAGGTGCTGGGACACTGTGGGTTCGCCTTCCCCACCCGCAGCCTGAAGACTCCTCCAGTCCCCTCGCCCCCTGCAGCCACCCTCCCGGCTTCCCCCTCCGCCTTGGAATGCCACACGGAACCTCCCTGTGCTCCTCTTAGCCTCTCTGTGCGGAAGTGTCACCCCTTGTCCTCACTGCTTGCTCCCCTGGCTTTGCTCTGACCTGTTTTCCGTTTGGAGAATCCGACACTTAGCTCACTTGTTGTCCAGCTTCCTAGGTTCCTGATAAACATATTTAAAGACACCCGTTTCCCTCTCTGGACCACTTTCTCCGTGCCCCACGCATTTTAATGTGCTGCCACGGTTGTCCTCAAATGTCGGTCCGTCTGTCCTGACCGGTGACAGCCCGTGTGTGCGGAGAAGCCGGGCTCCACAGTGTTTCACATGCAGCAGCATTCTCAGAGGGCTCAAAATCGTTCCATTCTAAGTTTTCTTAATTTCTCTCGTTCCTTCTATTTTACGTATGTTTTTTGACTTCTCAGAGAACACAGGAATTTTTAGCTATCCCTTTTGTTAAGAATTTTCTAATGTTATTCCACCGTGATTGGAAGACAAGGTATGTACTATATTAATCCTTTGAAATGTGTGGAGACTTCCTCTTTTATGACTTATTATGCTATTTTTGTAAATTTTCTGCTGTTGGGTGAATCCCTTCCCCTGAGAAGACAAGCACTGCTGGGTTTGGCTTCTTAAAAAAAGAATCAAACCAAACCCACTGACATTAAGTCAACCCTACCTCGTAGCTTCTGGAAAAAAATGAAAATAAAAAAAACCATTGCCACAGAGTTGATTCCAACCGTAGATCAGAGCAGAACTGCCCCATAAGATTTAAGGAGCAGTGGCGAGATTCGAACTGCCAACCTTTTGGTTAGCAGTCAAGCTCTTAACCCATATGCCGCCAGGGCTCCAAGCCCTGGTTAATTTAATAGCACCCCCTGTTCAAACCCTTGTAGATTCCCGGACAGGCCTGGAAAGCCCCCAAAGTCTGAGCGTGGCCTTCAGCTCCCCGCTCAGCCAGGTTCTTCCAGCTCCAGGCACCCCAGGGTGGGAGCTGTTTCTCTCCTCTGTCCTCATAGGCCACAGTCTCCAAAGCCCACAGGCCGGGAAGGAGCCCCCTCAGGGCCTGCAGAGGGCTGGGACAGGGAGGTCTGCCCCCGAGTATCCTGCTCCCTCATACTAAGCCCTCCCAAGTGCAAGATCGGGAGCTGGGAGTGCTTTGTGAACTAATCACCTCATTTAATCTGCACCCCCCCCCCGCCCACAGTGGCTGTAACCCCTGCTGCAGCTGGGAGAACAGAGGCTCTGTAGGGTGAGCTCACAAGGTCACGTCCCTGAGACCAAAGCTGCACTCTGGTCTGTGGCACTGAGTTAGGACAAGAATGAACCCATTTCTCAAAAATGAACCCTGGAGTCGGAACACGAAAGGGCTCTGACCAGGCCCCACATCTGGTCAGCAGGGCCTCAGACTCAACCTTCAGGGTTAGCCTGCTCCCGAGAAACAACCAGGCCCAAGCTGGGCTGCTCTGGGAGCTCAAGAAGGCCAGAGGGTGTCCTCTGAGACCTGGGTCCCCAGGAAGAGCTCAGATCCGTGTACGCACAGTCAGGGCAAAGCCAGAGGTGCCCTCTGCACACCTGCTCACTGGGGAACCCGGCCATCTAGGGTGGTGGGAGGGAGTCACAAAAGGGTCGGTGAGGGCCACTTGCAATTTGCTCCTGGACTTCACATTTTCCTTCTTCAGGTGACAAAGGGAGGTGAGAGGATAGAGAAAGTTCACCAACAAGCAGGCAGACCCCAACTCCCAGCCTCACAAACACAGCCCAGATAAAAGCAAACACCAACTCTGCCCAGGGCCAGACACCTCACTCGCCTCTCCTCTGGGCTCCAGAACGAAGCCTGCCAAAGGTCACGGACGAGATAGAATTTGACACAATAAAATTCCACCCCCACATTCATGCCCCTCGGATCGGGCCTGCAAAAGTGAAATAATAAATTTAGAAAAACAAGCAGATGACCCGTCTGGTTGGTTGGTTTTCCTAGATACCATCTACATATTTTAGAATCGTACAACCTTCTAATAGAAATGAATAAACTACTCAACCATAAAGTTGCTATAGAAGATACGCTTGTTCTGATTCGAAAGGGCATCTGCTATCTGCAATATTGATAATACTTTTCAAATTTCATCTGCTTTTGTTTGCATTCTGTGTCGTCTGTTTAAACACACTGAGAATAATAATGAATCCCGGCATTATCTCTACTTTTTCAAGGCCGAACATATAACTTTATCACAAAAATAATTAAAATTCTTTGGCACTCTTGTATCTTTTCCATTAAACGTTATCAACCAGCGACAATAAACTAACATGAGCCCAAGGCTGGCCATGGGCCGCCTTCACAAAGAATGCATTTGTCCCAGGGTGAGAGACATGAATTTTCGGTTTACAGGGTCAGACAATCCCGAAGTTTTTTACAGTACGAGACCACAAATCTACACCTCCTGTCCCCTCACAGGGGCCAGCAGTGGGCACAGGGCACCCCATAAATTCTAGGGCAAGAATACACTTTAATAGGCAAAAAATCTTGGCAGCTTCATAATTCTGAGTTGCAAATTTAAATATTTTACATATCATTAGACATTAAAAACAAAGATTTATGCTGCTCGTCTCTGCAGAGTGAAGACTCTGTCGACTTCACACACGGCCATGAATCTGCTGCAGGTTCATGAGCTGAGAGGCTCCAGCAACGAGAGCCCGTCGAGTGGAAACAGCCTCTAAATCACCTGTTATTTTCCCGCCTGGGACTCGAGGAGACCCCTCCTCTGAGCTCCACGCCGGTTCCTGGCCAGCCAGGGTCTAGTCACCCCAGGGCAGGACCCAGCCTCTCCACACAGCCAGAACAAGCGTGGCCTGAGCTGTCATGGTCTGGTCTGCCCTGGGGATGCCGCTGCAGAGCTGAACCCAGCCCAGCTGTGCTGGGGCAGCTGTGCTGGGACCTGGGGGCTGCCTCCTGAGGCCCATCCACTCACCCAAGACTAATGTGAAGTCACCAGGCCCCTGGTTGACAAATTCAGAGAAGTAGAGGAGGAGGAGGAGGAAGAACATGGGAGGGAGCGGGGAGAGACAGCGCTGCTGCTCGAGGGCCGGCTGGGCTCCTGCCTGCGGCACAGCCGGCGCTCCCTGCCACCCGCCCTGCCTCCTCACGCCCTCCTGCTTACCCTCTCAGGGAGACCCGCGGCTCCTCGCGTAGCCAGTTTCGGTCCTGGTACCCTTTTCCCAGGAATTCCCAGGCAGGAGCCTGCCCACCCCAGAGGCGCCCCGGCCACAGGTTCTCTTTCCTCCTCAACCGCTGAGGGAACCCTCAACAGGCCGCAGCAGACTCCAGACCTACACCGTGCCCGGGGTTGGCCCTCCAGCAGAGGCGCACTCTGGCCACCAGGGAAGGGTTGCACAGTGCTGGCAAATACGAGTGTCCGTAAGCCAGCTCTGCACTGCTAGAACTGTGACTATAAACCAGAGATGACACCAACACGAGAACAGAAGAGCTAGATGGTGCCCAGCTACCGCCAATGACTTCCCTTACAGGACACTCAAAACAGACCCCCTGGTGGAGCGTGACAAATGTGGGTTATGGAACTCAAGCTCTAGGAAAAAGGCTGGCCTTTATGATTTGGCAGAGTGGAGGGTCCCCAGAAGACATGGTCCCCAGACTCTTTGCTAGCCCCGAACTGAAGCCATTCCTGAAGTCAGTTCCTTAGACCAAGACTGAACTCGTCTATACGATATAAAATGACACTGGGGAAGGGTGTGCTTCTTGGCTTCGGTAGATATGGGAGACTAACTGGGCAGCTCCTGTCCGGAGGCCAGAAGAGAGAGCAAAGGGAGACAGGAGCAGATTGAAAGGACATGGGAAGTACGGGGTAGAGGGAAGGAGTGAGCCGTCACAGTGTGGGAAGAACAGCCCAAAGAGTGTGCAAGTTTTTGCATGAGAAACCGACGTGAAATGTAAATTTTCACTTAAAACACAATAGAAAATCAATTTTAAAAAGATACATATGTGTGTGTCTTGCGATGGCACTTTCCAGTCTGCCACTGTCCCCACCTCTTCATTTGTCATCCACCTCTCCCCATCAGGCCCAAAGGCTCCTATCTGGGACCCAGCCATACGGACTTACTTTCTTGGGGGCTGGAGCAGAAGGGAAGAATGACTCATTCCAGGGGGACAGGGTCGGTGCAGTCCGCTGGGTAACGATTCCTGAGTGTCGGGACCTGGAGAAGTCCTCTCCAGGCCAGCCCAGGCCACAGACATCTGGGACAAAACAGGCAGCATCCACTTCTGCCCTCACTTCATTCTGTGGGGTCCGTGATGGTTTTTCAGCCCTCAGCAGAATCCAGAAACGGAAATGCCAGCCCCCGCGCCACTAGACCTGGCCAGGGCTTGAGGAGGCGTCTCATGCCACATTTTCCTCTTCCTGAAGTGTGAAACTGAGGCTGTCGTACAACAGAGGCCAGCAGAGAGATGCCCAGCATTCGTATTCTCCCGGGTGAACACAGAAGGTTCAGCACGCACACACGCCTCTGCTCTTGTTTCAATCCCACTAACAGACAATAAAATTGAAAAAGGCACACATCAACAAAGAGAGAGAGAATGGGAGGGGAGGCAAGAGCAGAAGGGAGGTGTCAGCAGACACTTGAAAGAGGTGGAACAGCTGCAGCAGTTGACTGTATGAAGCACAGAGTCCAGCCCCCAGGTGACAGTGGGGGCACCGAGGGACAGAGGCACCAGGCCTTTCTGAGGGTAGGGGACGAATGGATCTAAGACCACAGCTCCAGTTGGGTGTCAAATACATACCCTGCCAACCCCAGGCACAGCTGGGGAAGTGGAGCAGAGGCAGAAGGTCCAGCAGGGGTGAGGAATAAAAAGAGAGAGAGAAGTTTCAGACCAAATGGTGCACCCCAAGACACCCAGGACTCCCAGAAATGACAGCCACACCGCCATGCCACCTCCAGGCCCATGGGGGATTAGAGAATCTCACCTTGATGAAGTTGACTGGCCCAAGAAAGAAACCAACACACCACATCTGGCACTTCCCAGAGAAACAGCCAGGTCCAGCACCCAGCTACCCTCAGCCAGGTCCCCAACTGACCAGCCCTGCAAGTGAACCTTCCAGCTCCTCGTCCTTCTTTCTAAGCTATGTGGCAAGGACCACAAGTCCTCGGATGAAAGTCTCCAGTGGGAGAGACAGATGCAGCATGAAAGTGAATGGCTCAGACAGATTTAAAAAGTCACAACTCTGTGAAACAGGAGTTGGAAACCGACAAAGAAAGACACCTTAACAAAGAGAAAGAGAGAAAAAAAACTTTTTAAAATTAGGAATACGAGAGTATAATTTCTTCTCTAAAAATATCAAGAGTGATTGGACACTGAAGTTAAGGAAATATCTCAGAAAGTAGAATAGCAGGGGAAAAAAGCAAAAAGTAGGAGAGAATGACTAAGATAACATGCAAATTGGTTCAAGGCATCAGATGGAGGACTGATGAGAGTTTCAGGAAGATTAAGTGAGAAAAACCAGGGCAGAACACTGTGGAGGAAATACCTTGAGGATACCCCAAGATTGAAGAACATGAGTTTTCAAAATAGCTGGAGCCACTGAGTGACCCTGACTAAGGCCCATTTTGTGGAATTTCAGAACAGGAATGAAGCGGAGTGTAAATCTTCCAGAGGACAACACAGAACAAAGACTGGGACTAGGAAAGGCACTGAACTTCTGAAAACGTATCACGGATCCAGGAAGACAAGAGGTTAGGGTTTTCAACTTTGGGAAGGAAAATGATCTCACCCTAGAATTCTACATCCAGTCACAAAACGACATTTCAAATACTGCAACGTCTAAAGATGAATATTTTCCAAGTACCTTTTCTCCACCACCCACAGGAGCATGCGTGCCATCAAGATGAAGGAGCAAACCGAGAAAGAAGACACAGTTCGCGGGAAATGGGAGAAGGCAAAGTTAGCCCCCTGAGTGAAGGTGAAGAGAGATGCCCGAGCAGCAGAGCCCTGCTCTGGAGAGTAACCAGCGGGATCTTAGGCCACGAGAAGAAGGCCCTGAAAAGAAGGAAAAAGTGGAAACGGTAGAAGCCTGACGTGTTAACAACCGTGAGAAGAGTTTGCAGGTTTGGTGGGAAGTTTGGGCATAAATGATAACTCCATTAAAAAAAAAAAAATCGGTAACATACAAAAACAAGGAAAGAATGGAGAAATGTTAGCTTCTTAGGGCTGCTGTAACAGAAATACCACAGATGGATAGCTTTATTTTCTCACAGCTCAGGAGGACAGAAGTTCAAACTCAGGACACCAGCTTCAGAAGAAACCTCTCTCTTTCTAGGGGAAGATGCTGAACTCCCTCAGCTTGTGTCCTCAGTGTGACTCTGTTCCTTGGCAATCCTGACATGCCACTTACCTCCCCCTCCCCCTCATTCCTGTGTGCGTCCTTGTTTACGCTGGCCCTAGACACGGATGCCATTAGCTTCAGAACATAGCCTGCACGGACATAATCTCATTAACCTAACAAAGAAACCCTTTCCACACAGGGTTACTTCCACTGGTACCAGGGTTAGGAGTCCACATCTACTTTTAAGGGACACAAAGGGAAAGTTACTGTACAGCATCTGATATAGCAATCTGGAGGTGAAATGCGGGCGGAACCTCTAACAGGCTTGTGCCACCTTAGAGCGCTGAGATCAGGGTGAGTAGGAAGAGGACAGGGGACTGCTGCTTGTCACTATAAGCCACCAAGTGCCACCTGCTATTTAAAAGCATGTGCATGTATTGTTCTTGTGGTTAGGGGCTGTCATGTGGTTCTGACTCATTGTGACCGTCGGCACAGCAAAACCGGACACCGCCCAGTCCTGTGCGATCCTCGCCATTGTCACCGTGCCCGAGCCCATTGTTGAGCCACTGTGTCAGTCCATCTCTTTGAGGGTCTTCCTCTTTTCTGCTGGTATCTACCAAGCATGATGTCCTTCTGCAGGCACTGCTCCCTCATGATAAAACGTCCAAATTGCCCGAGACAAAGTCTCAACATCCTTGCGTCTAAGGGGCACTCTGGCTACACTTCTTCCAAGATGGATCTGTTCGTTCTTCTGGCAGTCCAGGGTATATTCAAGATACTTTGCCAGTACCGTAATTCAAAGCCTTCAGTTCTGCTTCGGTCTTCCTTATTCATTGTCCAGAAAATATCACGACTTGGGTCAGGAGCATGCCTCCAAGTGGCATCTTTGCTTTTTTAACACTTTAAAAACATCTTCTGCAATGGATTTGTCCAAGACAATTTGTCATTTGGTTTCTGGACTGCTTCCTGGGGTGCTGCTTATGAGTCCAGGTAAACAGAAATCTTTCACAACTCCAAACTTTTCTCCATGCGTCATGATGTTGTTTATCGGTCCAGTGGTGAGGACTTTTGTTTTTTTGACGTTGAGCTGCAACCCACACTGAAGCCTACGGTCTTTGATCTTCATCAATAGATGCTGCAAGTCCTCTTTGCTTGCAGCAAACAAGGCTGTGTCACCTGCATATCACAGGTTGTTAACGAATCTTCCTCTGCGCTTGATGTCACATTCTTCATAGCATCTGGCATCTCAGATGATTTGTTCAGCAGTCGGACTGAAGTAGTAGATGGAAAGGATACAACCCTCATGCACATCCTTCCTGATCTCAAACCACACAATCTCCCCTTGTTTTGTTCAACTGCCTCTTGGTCTATATGCAGGTTCCCCATGAGCACAACTAAGTGTTCTGGAATTCCCAGTCTTCAAAATGTGATCCACACAGTCAAACACCTTTGCCTAGTCAATAAAACACAGTATTCTCTCCTTTCAGCCGAGATCCACATGACATGCCCAGTGATGTTCCTCCTTCCATATCCTTTTCTGAATCTGGCTTGGATTTCTGGCAGTATCTCTCCAATGTACTGCTGCTATCAGTTGTGAATTATCTTCGATATGATTTTACTTGCCCATGATACTAACGATACCGTTCAGTAATTTGTGCATTCTGTCGAATCACCTTTCTTTGGAATGGTCGTATATATTGATCTCTTGCAGTCAGTTGGCCAGAGAGCTGTCTGCCAGATTTCTTGGCATGAATGAGTGCTTCCAGCACTGCATCTGTTTGCTGAAACACCTCACTTGATATTCTATCAATTTCTGAAGTCTTGCTTCTCGTCAGTGTCTTCAGTGCAGCTTGGGCTTCTTCCTTTCATACCATCGTTTCTTGATCAGATGCCACCTCCTGGGTCTCAGCTGTCTGTTGCTGCTCTATTATCAACTCCCTGAGTGGATGGCTTTAACAAAGCAAGTATATTCTCTCACAGCCTAGTAGGCTACAAGTCCACATTCAGGATGTTCACTCCAGGGGAACACACTCTCTGCATGTCGATGCTAGAGGAAGGTCTTTGCATTGCATCAGTCTTTCTTTGGTCTGAGAGCATCTTGGCACAGGAATGTCAGGTCTGAAGGACCCACTCTGCTCTTGGTGCCACTTTCTGGATAGTATGAGGTCCCTGACTTTCTGCTCGGTCCCCTTTCCTTTGATCTCTAAACCCTGGCTGTGGAGTGGTCAAGTGCTACGGCTGCTAACCAAGAGGTCAGCAGCTCAAATCCACCAGATGCTCTTTGGAAACTTTATTGGGTGGTTCTACTCTGACTTATAGGGTCACTGGGAGTCAGAACCAACTTGATGGCACCTAACAACAACAAGAGAAAAGTCATGGAGCCCGCATTCCAAGGACGCTCCCTTTATATTGCAGCTGGGAGGTGACCTTCGGAAAGGATTTACAGTCCCACCCTAATCCTCTTTAACATAACCCAATCTACTAACCACAGACAGAAAGTAGGGTTTACAGCCCAGGAAAATCGAAAATGGAGGGCAGTCACACAATACTGGGAATCATAGTCTAGTGCAACTACCACACACATTTTGCAGGGGGACGCAACTCAGTCCATGACATCCTGAAATCGTTGAATGTCAACCGGTTCTTTTTGGTACAATGATTCTGTGTATTCCTTCCATCTTCTTTTGATACTTCCTGTATCATTCAATTTTTTCCTTATATACTCCTTCAGTTTTACAACTCAAGGCTTGAATTTTTTTTTCTTCAGTTCTTCCAGCTTGAGAAATGACAAGCACGTTCTTCTCTTTGATTTTCTATTTGTATATTGGTCATATACAAATTAAATTTATTAAAAGAAAGAAACCCTGGTGGAATAGTGATTAAGTGTTACATCTGCTAACCAAAAGATCAGCGGTTCAAATCCAACAGGCACTCCTTGGAGACCCTATGGAGCAGCTCGACTCCGTCCATAGGGTCGCTGTGAGTCCAAACTGACTACATGGCTGTGAGTTTGGTGGGTGTTTTAAGGGGGTTACTAGTTAGAACCACTCAGATGTGAGTTCTCTTTAGGAATATACCCTCTGAAGGCCGAGAGAGCCTCACCCTCTCTTTCCATCAGGGGTGGAGCTAAAACACCTCATGGCGGAGAGACTGATATCGCATCTTAGGCACCGTCACCCTGGTCTGCAGGAGACAGACATCTGCCAGGCAGGAAGATGAGAAGTCCGGAGACCCAGGAAAGGAGCAAGTCCCAAGACAGTTTGTGGCCTCCTAGAGCTGGCTACCAGGGCCTGCCCCCAGACCGGATGCTCCTTGTCACCCTCTCTGGGACAAGCTCATCGGACAGCCAGCCCTGTCCACCATGGTGAAAATCAGTCCTGCTACCTGGGGCTGCAGTGCCTCTGAAGACCTCCTTTCCCTGGGAACCACGGGAAGGCAGAGGTTCTCCGTACATTGCCCTTGTCTCTTCCCTCCCAGGGAGTGGGGACTGAAATTAAGCCAGAGCCAGAAATCCACCCTACCACCAGGAGAGAGGCTATCCTCCCCGAGAGATGAATTTTTTCCCAGTACCCCAGCCCAAGAGCCAGCTGACTTCCGCTTCCAGCACATTCCCACCCCCCTCACGGGTCAAGCACACACTGGCCCGGACCCCAGCAGTCCACCGCCACGCACAGTCAGCAGTCAGTCCCAAAGGCCTCCAAGCCCACTGCTCTTTTCCACAGCACCAAGTCCCAGCTAGAACACACCTCGTCCCACCTTGTGGGTGAGAAAGCCATAGCTCAGAGACAGGAGGGTCACTGAATGTGTGTGCACATACGTATAGTGTGGGAGTATGTCAGATTGTGTGTGTTGTGAGTGTGTGTGTACACGTGTGGGAGTATGTAAGATTGTGAGTGTATGTGTGGTGAGTTTGTGCACACATATGTGGGAGAATATAAGATCATAATTATGTGCATTTTGAGTG
This sequence comes from Heterohyrax brucei, assembly GCA_028571685.1. NCBI lineage: Eukaryota > Metazoa > Chordata > Mammalia > Hyracoidea > Procaviidae > Heterohyrax > Heterohyrax brucei. The sequence continues at coordinate 77,452,197 of CM053161.1, forward strand.
TATGTGCACACATGTGGTAGTATGTAAGCCAGTGCATGTGCATTATGAGTGAAGGGGGGAAACATGTGTGGCACTATGTAAGATTATAAGTGTGTGCATTGTGGGGGTGTGCACACATGTGAGACTGTGCTGTGTGTGCATACCTGTGGGAGTGGGAGTAAGCTTGTGTGCATGCATTGTGCATGTGTGCACACACGTGAGACAATGTGAGTGAGATTGTGTGTATGTTGTTTGTGTGCACACATGTGGGAGTACGTGATCAAGCTTGTGAGGGTGTATGCACATGTGTGAAGCTGTGTGAGTGAGCTGGTGAGTGTGTGTATGGATGAGCACGGGAGTGAGTGTGAATGGAAGCTTGTGTGGGTGTGTGTGAGCATGTGTGGTCAGCAGTGCGGGGGAGTGTCTATGTCCCTGCTGGTGATGTCCAGTGTCACCGACGGTGTGATGTGGCCCTCAGGTTGGACGCCCAGAGCAGCCTCACAGCGGGGCTCTGGGGGTGACCTTCTCATCTCTGCATGAAGGGCGCTCTGCCTGGCCCTGTGCGTAGCCCGCGTCACTGCCTACTGCAGGCCCCTGGGGCCGTCCTCGTCCCTGCTTCCTGCATGGGCAGCACAGGGTCTCCCAGCACGGGGCAGACCTCCTCAGCATCCACAGCTGCGGGGCAGGGAGCAGCCCCCAGCTCTGCTCAGTGCCGGGATCTTCCAGCAGCCTCCGTGCTCTACCAGAGACTCCTGTGAGGCAGCCTCAAGCCTCTGGGGTCTGTCAACTCAGAGGCAGCGTCACTGATAGGAGTGGCAAGGCAGAGGGGGGACAAGTAAGCCTGGGCTGCCAATTTGAGAACCCCAGAAACTGGTGGTGTGGAATCAGCTGAAACACTGGGCCACAGGCTCACTGTGACACTGGGGTGTGGTGGCAGCTCAGGACACTGGATCACAGACCCACTGTGGTCGTGGGGTGTGGTGACAGCTCTGGACATTGGGCCACAGGCTTGCTGTGGGGCATGCTGACAGCTGTAGTCATTGATCGCAGGCTCACTGTCGGGTACGATGTCAGCTGGGCCACTGGGCCACAGGCTGACAGCGGGTGTGGGAGCTGCTGCGGACACTGGGCCACAGGCTCACTGCACAGTGCCATCCCTCTGAGCCTCCGTCTCCCATCTGAAGAGGAAGCGCTGGACCTTCATGGCCTGCCCCTCCTCACTCCAACATCCTCTGAACAAGCAGCGCCCTAACTCTTCCTTTCCTGTGAACCTGAGTAGGGGCTGAGGTTGCCTGGGGTGGGGCAGTGAGCCAGGGTGGGCTTCGTGCTTGGGTTGGGGGCTCTGCCTGTGGTCTTTTGTCCCCTGTCCGTGACTGACATGGAGCCTTCCCATCCCTGACTATAAATAACATGGTAACGCCACACGGGTTTAGATGAACTTGTACCCTATGTTTCCCATGCCACACCCAGAACCTCCACGGGCTTGCAGAGGGAGCAGGCCCCCCGAGGATCCCCAGCCCCCCACCCTAGGTGTCTGAAATGGCAGAGCCTTCATTTCCGCTGTGGCTGGATGACGATGCAGGCACCTCACTTCCTGCTGTCCCGAAGGGCTCAGCAGGCCCTGGCATGGGCCAGGCGGGGTGAGGGCATTGGGGGAGAGGGTAAAGTGGAGTGAGAGCACTGAGGGATGAGCCGGGCAGGGTGAGGGCGTCAAGGGAGAGGGAGAGGGCAAGGTGGGATGAGGGTGGGGGGGCAGGGGGAGGTGGGGTGAGGGCATCGAAGGATGGGGCTGGATGGGGCAAGGTGGGGTGAGGCCGTCAAGGGAGAGGGGCTGGCAGGGGTCAGAAGAGGAGGCAGAGAACAGGAAGCTGCTCAAAAACCCGACCGCCTCCTCTCCCCTCCCTGCCCCCCAGATCACAAAGGCCTGCTTTCCATTTGCTTCCTATTCAACCATGTCTTCCCATTGTCAATAAAAGCCATTTTTAAGGTCAACTATCTCCCTCCATCAACCGTCAACCCCACACAGCTCCACCGGCCCAGCCCCAGCCCCACATCATGAAATAAAAATTAAATTGTAGTTGGGCTTTTAAATCAACTCAATTAAAATAAAGAGATTCTTGGCTTGATATAGGGAAATATTTGTATTTCCAATTCTATTTGTTAATACATTGACATATGTGCTATTTTTTAAATGTAACACTAAGTGCACTTTCTGTCAATGCCATGGATTTTTTAATAGACTGAGAAAATGCATTTCATTTCTTCTTATTTTCCTTCAATACATCATTTGGTTCTGCTTTTTTGCCTGCATGAAATTCATTTTCTAATGGAAATATTTGTTTTGTAAATCAAATATGTATTATGCACAAAATGCAAAGCACAAATTAAATTATGTTAATGAAATGAAAGAGATATGAAATGCATATTTCATGGACAAAACATAACCTCAGCAAACAACCATTTCTTGATAAAATCTTTAAACACAGTCTCATTCTGTGACAGACATATTGTTAAAGTAGATAGCACCTCATTTAAATGGTTCCCTTTAATATTAGTGCTTAGTATATAATTGTAAATAACTTTGGGGATGAAAAACCAATAATGAAATACTGTCTTTAATAGTCTGCTATTGATGTCAGCATAAAATTTGTCGTCGTTGAATATTGGAAATTGGGAGTGAGCAGAAATATTCTCAAAAGCTGTAAATGATTGCATATTTAAATAGAGCTGACTAAGGCAAAGATGTTATAGATATTAGTAATAGGCAGAAAATTATGCTGACCTAACATTATTTGACAAAACCCACTGTTTTAAATTATATATTGGTTACACTTAATGAATAATAGATTTTGTAGGTGTTGTTTGTCCAGTCGTAATGCTGATGATTCGATATGTCAGGGATTTCTCAGTCATCTTCCTGACAATAAACATAGCCCAGTCTCACAAAGGCTGGGTGACAGCCATCCCATGGCTAGCCAGTGCCCTCCCACCCAGAAGTCTCCCCGAAAGAGGGCCGGTCTCAGGAGGAATGGAGCCGGCATGCCTGTCCCCTGGGTTGGAGGACAGCCAGCTCCCAGCCCTGCCCACTGGTCCCAGGGACTCTGGCTGGCTTGGCTCTGGGCCCAGATGGTGCAAAGGCACTTGGGTGGGATTTCTGGAAGCTGAGAGTCCAACTCACCAGGGAATGCCGGCCACCTGGGAGCGGTGGAGGCCTGGCTCACGGAGTACCTAGAAGTCACCCAGAACACCCTTCTTCCCCGTCCCACCTTTATCATCAATCACGTGAAAGACGGGGGACAGTGCAGACCAGAAGTCAGCATGACCAGGAGACAGCATGACCTGGAGTCAGCGTGACCCAGAGACAGTGCGACCAGGGGACAGTATGACCAGGAGACACCAGGACTGGGAGTCCATGTGACCAGAGGACAACACAACCAGGAAACAGCATGACAGTGTGACCAGGAGACAGCATGGCAAGGGGACCACACAACCAGGAGTCAATGTGACCAGGAGACAGCACAACCAGCAGTCAGTGTGACCAGGGGACAGTATGACCTGGAGACGCCACAACCAGGAGACGGTATGACAAGGGACAGCACAACCAGGAGGCCCCAGCTGCTTGGGCTCCCCTGCTGCCTGCTGCATGTGCACACACACACAAATACACACACACACACACACCCCTCCGGCACATTCACACCCACACATGCATGTTCACACCCACACACATTCACGTCCACACTCACGTGCTCATGTCTGCATTCTCACACTCATGGTCACACCCCTGCACTCCTGGCCACTTGTGCACATGGACAGCTACACTTACACTCATGCACACGTCTATACTCACACACTCACATCCACACAGACTCCTTCACTCACGGTCACACTCTCACCCACACACTTCCATTCACACTCATACACATACACCATTCACACTCACACCCTCACGGTCCCGTTCCCATACATTGATTCACACTCACACACACATTCACACGGGCATCCACACTCAGAAACTCACACGTGCATGTTCACACACACACCTATGCACGACTGTATTCACACTCCCACATCCACGCTTGCACTGATGCACTCACCTTTCACACGTGTGTGCACACACAGTCACAGAGCACAGAGCTCCCAACAGACCCTGGCAGGCCTCTTGGCACCGGCACCCTGAGAAGCAGTCAGGACCCCACGCCTCCTGCAGGCACCCCCAGCAGCCGGTCACCCAAGGTGTATGCAGACCCCTGAACCCCAGTCTCAGCTCCACCTGAAACCTGGGGGCCTGCAGGCTGGCTCCCTCAGCTCTGTGTGTGTCAATGTGCATGTGTGTGAGGTTCGGGCATGTATAGCCGTGTGAGGCAGTGTGCACAGCACGCTGTGCATGTGGCCCGTGTCCCCCGGCACGGGTGAGGTGGGGCGAGGGATGGGCACATACTGGTGTGAGGGGCAGGGTGTGAGCCTGCACAGAAGGGAGCTGGACAAGAGCTGGGGGTGGCAGCTCTGTGGGGCCATCGTATGCTTTTCTAAGTGAGCTTGTCAGACTTGTCCTTAAACAGAGAAGACAGAGGAAAAAGAAGGCTCTCACACCCTCTCTGCTCTCTCTTCCCATCAACGCCTGTGCTTTCTCAGCTCTTTCCTCCCAGACAGGGATCTGAACTCTAAGTCAGGGCCAGGGTGCTCTGACGTGGACCTGCTGTGTGACCTTGGGTACAGCACTCCCCTCTCTGGGTCTCCGTTTCCTCGTTGGCCATGGTGGGGCAGAAAGCTGCCATCACTGGGGTCCTCCTCAGCTCTGGCAGCTGGTGGCTTCAGGACCCCAGTTGGCCACTTGGCCACTTGGCCACTTGGCCCAGCAAAGTGCCAGGCTGGGTCAGTGTGAGGTCACAAGGACACCTGTGCTTTGGGAGGGGGGGACATGTCCTCTGTGACCCACATCATGGACGGTCATCAGTGGGCAGGAGGGATCTTGGGGGTGACAGCGTGGGCAGTGGCTGGCACCAGGACCTACAACAAAGGTGGACAAGGAGGTGTCCATCCATCAAGGCTCACCTGACCGTCCCGAGCCCCCCGCAAACACCACACCACACAAACAGTGGGCTGGCTAACGGCTGCCCTGGGTTCTACCTGATGTTGCCAACTCCTGGGCACACTGCCCACCTCCCCGGGCTCCCAGCAGCCAGAGACCCTACAGGAACAAAGAACAGTGTTCCACTGGGACCGGCTGGGTGGGCTCTCTGTAGGCACCTCGTTCTTGGCAGAGTCCCGGGAAAACAGCACTGCTAGTCTTCATAATTCACGGTGGCCCTAACGGAAAAGTGATGCTCCCTGACCATCTGAACTATCGCTGGTCTTCCCCCACCCACTGTTGCAGCCACTGTGTATTTCGAATGCCTTCCAACTTAGGGGGCTCGCCTTCCAGTGCCGTGTGAGGCCACACCCTACTGTGGTTCCCAGAGGTTTTACTGACTCGTTTTCAGAAGTGGATCACTGGGCTTTTCTTCCTAGTCTGGGTGACCCTACAGTATTCGAAATACTGAAGACATGGCTTCCTGCACCACAGCAACATGCAAGCCACCACACTACAATAAACCGATAGGCAGGCCAACAGTAGGGGTCTAATAAATGCTTGCTGATTTATTTCTGGCTAAAGGCAGTCACTTGGAAACCCTGGTAGCACAGTGGTTTAGCACCCACTTGCTAACTGAAAGTTTGGCAGTTCGAACCCACAGAGCAAAGACGTGGAAGCCTGCCTCCCTAACAATCTCAGTCTTGCAAAGCCTATGGGGCCACTCCACCCTGTCCTGTAAGACCAGTGTGCCTCAGAATTGACTTGAAGTATTAAAGGCAGCAAATTAATCAGCCAACCACTACTCAGTGGGCACCTCCAAGGGCACCAGGCAGGGGGATGTGCTGGGTGTCCACAGGATATACAGACCATGTCCATCCCTTGTGGGGCTTGCAATAAAAGTCACTCAACTCAACCTGACTGTATACGGTGACAACTGCTACCAGGAAAAGCGTGAGGCCCTCCAAAGGAGAGGCCGTCTCAGTGAAGGGCAGCAGGGAAGGATGGACTCCCCAGGGCAGCTCTGTGCTGAGATCTGCAGCCGAGTTACCCCGAGTGAGAGGAGGGAGCGGGGAGAGCAGGCAGGGTCAGGACGAGTTCAAAGCTCAGTGAAGGTAGCCACTGGCCAAGCCCGGGAAGGGCAGATCAAAGGTATCAGGTATGCAAAGGGGCTGAAGAGGCAGGGCACAGCAGGAGGGGCCCTGGGGGCAGAGGGCAACGTTTGAGGGGTTCCCCAAGTTTCAGAGAGCCCCTGGCTTCTCCTCAGTTCCCAGCATCCCCAGTCTTTTAAGGATGAGAAGACAAACCCCTGTCAACTGCAGCCACCGGGTGTCCAGCCCCTTCAGGCCAAGCCTACAGGTTTCAGAGTCAGCCAGGAAGCTGCATCTCCAGGGGGCTCTGAGGCAGAACCCCTGGACCACACACTCAGACTGATGGGGGCTGCAGAGGCTTGTCCAGGGGGCGCTCCCGATGGCTCGAGCAGTGAGGGCTTGGGTGGCCTGGGAACAGGGAGGTGTGCACAGAAGTACCAAACAAGCCAGGCACTAGCCACCCTGTTGGGCACCGGTCACAGCCAGCTGTGTCCCAATCTCAGTCGCTCTGCCCACAGGTCTTGAGGGGGCAGGACACTTCTAAAAGGCTGGCTTTGTCCTCTGGGAATCCCACTGGGCGGCCCATGCTGCTTACCTCGCAGCGGGCAAACATTTTTATCCATTCCCTGAAATTAAACTTCCCCATTTTTCATTATCAAATTCCAAGCTGGTGTCATCTCCCCCATGCCGGCATGCGGCACTCGTTTACAGCACCCGAGATTAATATTAGGTGTTTGTAAAAGGCGAATATTAGCTTCTCCCTTATATCTGTCAGAATTAATAACTTCCCCATCACAGATAACTCCGGGTCAATATTAGATTCGCAGATGAGGCTGGAAATAAAATGTATGAAAATATAACGTCTCATTTGTACGTATTCAGAAGAGGCCCTTTCATTACTGAAATTCGGAGGCAACTGTTCAAAGGTCAGAGGCCCTCGTGGCCTGGAAATACCCACCATCTGGCCTGGGCACTTGCAGCCGAAGACAGTTGGAGCTCCGCCACGGGAGCCCGGAGGATGGGGGAGCCACGCGGGAAGGGCAGGCAGGGCGGGCAGGGCGGGCAGGGCTGGCAGGGCGGGCAGGGATTTTTATAGGGCAGAGAGGGATAGAAGGCTTACCAGCCACCAGGGTCCTTGCTCTCACTGGGCTCAAAGCCAGTGGCTGCCACCCACATGCCCTCTCCCACCCAGTGCCAACTTGAGGGCACAGGGTCCCCTCCCCTCCTGCAACTGTGCACTGGGGCACGCCAGAGACAAGGGGTTAATAGCAAATGCTGTCAGAGGACCCACCTTTTCCCAGAAAAGCCAAGCCACCCCCAGGCTCGCCCACCACCCACCTGGTGGGAAGCAGAAACGTGCAGCCCCCACTTGGCAATTGCTCATAAATCATAATTGACAGGCCTAATTTTTCCCTTGAACAGTGAGGGTGCTTTATTTAGTTGTTTCTACTTTATCTGGTTGCTGGAGATGACGGACCCCCTCCTCACCACACTGGCTGTTTCCCGTAAGAATGACACTCTGTAGGGGCCAGCAGGTGGGACGCCATCAGTTCCTGCAGCCTGGATTCAGCCCTCCAGGGGAGCGTGATGAGAGGCTCAGCAGTGATCAAGTGGACGGGCTCGTCCTGTCCCCCATGCAACCTCCCTGGGGACAGGAGCCCTGAGACACTGCTCCTCCTGAAACCAAGACTTCATCTCAGCATTAGGAAATTCATGCTTATGACAGAAGGCCCAGAGGAAGACCAGGCACACCCAGAGTCCCAGCAGAAGTGGAAGGGTCTCAGCGCCCTAAGGCTGGGCCAGTGCATCACAGTCACTGCCCCACCCCCTGGCAGGATCCCCTCCAGGGCCTCTCTGCTCGGACCAAGTTCCTGTGTGGCTCAGCCCCAGGCCTGTCTGCAGCTGCTGCCAGCACAGGCTGGCATCCTCGTGGTTAGGAGAGAGGAATGGCAAGTGAGTCCCAGACCATGGGGCCCAAGCTGCCTCCAGATTCCAGAGGGCAGAAGGCCAGCCTTCCTCCCCTCAGGAAAATTCCTCAGACAAGCCCCCTTCCCTCCCCCTGGCTCAGCTCAGAGGCCTTTCTTTTCTGCCCTTAAGAAACTCTCTCTGGTTCCCATAAATGACTTAAGCTTTTTCCCTATTAGCAGCCTCCCTCCAGCTGGGCTGGCATTGAGGTCTCGCTCCTGGCCTGAGTCTTTGTGAGGAAGGGGCCCAGCTCCGGGGAAGATGAAGGGAAAAGCCCTTCTCTTTCTTTCCTCCTAAGCCCTCAAACCCGCGGTGACCCACAGTTAAATCCTTTTTAACAAGGCTCACTTCCTCGCCGAACCAGTTAAAACTCTCCAAAAATAAACAAGGCCCCCAGCCAATTTCTCCAAAGCTTTGGAGGCTGGGCCAGCTGGGTCAGAAAAGAGGAGACAGAGCAAGACCCCTACCTGGTGGGAGCAGAGACCCCTGCCCAAATCCGTCCCTAAAGCAGCCTGTCCCTGGCATTGCCCTCTCCAAGCCAAAGCCTGGGGCTGTCTGAGCCCAGTACCCCCAGTGGGGCGTCTCCGTGGACTGTCACCTGCTGAACTCAAACCACGGCTCCATCTCCTGCCTGCCAGTGTCTGGGCCAGCAGGCATCAGTGCCCAGCTGGCATCAGCGCCCATCTGGTGCATCAGTCAGTGTTCTCCAGGGAGACAGAATCACTAACAGAGAAAGTTTGTATAATATTATGTAATTATATATCCCAACCCATTACCCATCGCCCTCACACAGAGTCTGACTTGTAGCAACCCTATAGGACCGGGTAGAATGGCCGAATATGATTTCCAAGCAGAGCCTGGTATATTTGAACTGCCGACCTTTCGGTTAGCAACCATAGCTCTTACCCACTATTGCACTGGGGTTTCCGGAAGCATATAGGTGTGTATAAGTACATAACAAAATGCAGCTGTTCGAATCCACCACCTGCTCCTTGGAAACCCTGTGGGGCAGTTCTGCTCTGCGCTTCAGGGTTGTTGTGAATTGGAGTTGACCCGATGATGAAAGATTATGTGGATGGCTAGATGGATGGACAGATGAATGGACAAAGGAATGGATGGCTGGAAAGACAGACACATAAAGAGAGGAAGAGATAGGTAAATGATAAGTAGGTAAGCAGGTAGACGATAGGAACGAGGTCCAACAACTCACTCGACCAACTTAATCGCCCTAAGTGCTGCAGACCTCATTGTGGAATATCACTATGGTCACCTTCACAGTCCCCCCCTTGGGAAGCTATGCACCAATGCCAGTACCTAGTCCACCCTTCAGAGCAATTTGGAAACCCTTTCTGGAATGGCCATTGCACACGGTGGCAGGGTGGCGAGTCTGCGAACTTAATCATACAGTTGTCTGCGAGGGAGTTTTCAGCCAGTAAACAAATCACTGTATTGGAATACCCTCCCTCCTCACCTGATCTGGCCCCCAACAACTTCTTTCTTTACCCAAAGATAACAGAAATCTTGAAAGGAAGATATCTTGATGACATTCAGGACATCAGGGCGATGACGGCTCTGATGGTCATTCTAGAAAAAGAGTTCTAAAATTGCTCTGAAAGGTGGACCGGGCACTGGTGCCAGGGCATAGCTGGCTTCCTGAGGGGAGGGCTTCCAAGGAGAGCCTAGTGCTAGTGAGGTAGACGGCACTGCGAGTAGTTAATGAACTTCACTGTCGGACCTCTTAGACAGAAAGACGTAGACGAATAGATGGATGTTGGTTGTCATCAAGCCAGCTCTGATTCGTGGGGGCCTCACACACTGTTGGCAGGTCTGAGCCCACGGTGGTGTCTGCCATGTCCATCCTCCTCACTGAGGGCTTCCCTTGTGACTGCCAACCGCCTCCTTTGCCAAGATATGTGTGTATGTGCAAATGTGTACATATGCGTGTGTATGTGTCTATGTGTACAGACACGGAGACAAATGATTTCCTTAAAGGAAATGGCTGACACCGTTGCCAAGGCTGAAAAGCCCCATTACAAGGAGTGTGGACAGTAAGCGGGCACTCAGGCGGGATTTCCAGGTTACATCCCAGAGGCAGAATTCCTTCTTCTCACAGAAACTTCAGTTTTTTTGCTTCAAAGCCTTCAGCTGATTGGCAGAGGCCCACCCATGCAGTGGAGGGTGATCTCCTTTACTCAGTCAACCGATGGTAGGCGTCAGTCTCTTCTACAAGACATCCTCACAGCAACATCTGGTGCTGGACCAAACAATGGGGCACAATGGCTTACCTCGCTGACACATAAAGTTAGCCATAGTAACTGGCTAATAGCAGGTATATCACACGAGGTCTGACCCCTGATGAGGTGGCCATGTAGGCCAGAGCTCCGTGAGTCTACAGGCTGGAGTATCAAGAGGACAACCCCAGTGGCCTACAGCATTAGGGGGTCCGGAAGAAGGGTGCTCATCAGCAGGGCAGCCAGGCCCTCGCCCTCCACTTAGAGCCAGACATGTCCCTAAATCCCTCTCCATGCACACACTCTGCAATCACACCCACCCAAGGCCACTCAGGGCCACCAGCACCACCTCAGAAGCTATCTGGGCCCAGGCACTTGGAGAAAGGGAAAAGCCTCTTGGGATTCCACACTGCATGGTGGTAAGGACTCTCTCATTCCTCCCTCATTCACCCTCCCCAGAGTGCTCCTGGGGACTGTATGTCTGGCAAGTGGCATCTCAGGGAATGAGGAAAGTCATGAACTACCTTCCCAGAGTCTGCTGTCCCTCACCAGGGCCAAGAGAGCCACACAAGGGGAACAGAACCAAGAGCACGTGGTGCTGATTTTGGAAGTGAGAAGTGAGGAGGCACTGTAATAAATGCCTGAGATTTGAGCAAGTGGCTTTGGACTTGGGTGGAGGCTGGAGGAACTCAGAGGTGCTTTATAGGAAAAGCTGGTGGTTCAGCCGTTGAACGCTCACTTTCCATGTGAGGACCCAGGTTCCGTTCTCACTCGATGCACCTTCTGCACAGCCACCCCTCATCTGTCAGGGGAGGCTTGTGTGTCACGATGATGTTAAACAGATTGCAGAGGAGATCCCAGACTAAGATGGACTAGAAAGAAAGACCTGAGGATCTACTTCCAAAACTCAGCCAGTGAAAACCCTGGGGATCACAATGACTGGACCCACCGAGATCGTGGTGATGGTGCAGAGCCAGGCAGCCCTCCACTCAGCTGTGCACGGGATTGCCAGGAGTTGGAAACCACCTCAACAACAGCCAACAACAACATAGTCAAAGTCTAGATGGCTTCAAGAGGCTGTTGGTAGAATTATGAACGTTAATGGTGACTCTGGTGGGGACTCAGGAAGAGGTGTAAAGAGCTGTAGAGAAAGCTCCTATCATTCTAGAGAACATACATGTCATAATGAACAAAACGCTGCCAGAAACGAGAACCTTCAAGTTGCGTCTGACGAGCGTGAATGTGAGACGCGTGTTGCCGAACACCGGAGGAAAGGCAATCCTTGTTATAAAGTGGCAGAGATCTTGGCGGAACTACTTTCTAGCAAGAGGTTCTAGCTGGGTCCTCAGGCATCTCACAGGGTTCAAAGCTGGAGAGCCCCATGTATTTGCTCCTGCTCCACATCCCTCCTGCCCTGCTCTGGGCCCACTGAAGAAAGCAACCCCCAGTCCTAACATTCTCCCTTCACTCCAACAGAGACGTTGTCTCCATTTCAAGATACACACTCAGCTCTCTGTCTATCTGTCCATCCATTCACCCCTAAATATTTATGGAGCACTTGTTATACACAAGATACTGTTCTGAACAGTGGGGATAAAGCCATCCACACAACAGGTGAAAACTCCTTGACCCTAACGCACTCTCAGTGAAATGACATCGCAGCTATGAGAGAACATAAAAGGACGGATCTCATGATAGCCTGGACAGTCAAGGAGGGCTTCTTAAAGGAAGCAACGTTTAAGCCAGTTCCTACAACATGAGTGGAACTGGTTATACAAAGGGCTTAGAAAAGAACACCAGGCCAACAGGACAGCAAATGCCAAGCCCAGAGGTACAAAGTGCTCAGTGTCTCCCAGAAAAAGATAGTCAAGCAAGACTGAAGGCAGAGGACAGTGTTCGCTGTCTCCAAGACTGTTCCCACCCCAGCTATGTCTACTGTCCCCCTGAGACACTCCAGGAGCTGTAGCTGGCTCTGGCCTGCCTTGACACTCTGGGAAGGGGCCCCTTGCTGTCAGAGTCCAGAGGAGAACAGCAGCCACCAGGGATGGGGGCTGTAAATGCAGAGGGAAGATCCCATGTCGAGAGACCTCCTGAGCATCTAGGTAATCCCTACTCACAATCTGCAGACTCCTGACTATGGATGCACCTCAGGGCTGCAGGTGCAGACTCCAACAGGCACAGGGGCCAGGGGACGCAGCCTTACTCTCCTTATCCTCTAGGGCCTGGCATCATTCATTCATTCTGTCATTCACTCATTCACTGAATGTCTGCCCACGAGCCAGGGCTGTGCAGGGCAGAAGACTAGATGAGGGTGACTGTGGGCCACCCCTTATCTCCCCCACTGAGCTGCAAGCTCCTCAGGGACAGGGTTGGCTCTTACATGTCACCACTGCATTCCAGGGCCTGGTGCAGAGGAGGTGCCTAGTGACTGTGAGCCAAAAGGAGGGACTGAGGAAGACCAAGTCCTGCCCACAGTTCTAGAGCTCACAGCCCCCTGGGCATAGCCAAGAAAAAGTGCCAAGTGCTGTGGCTGAGGTGGACTGACTGGGAGCTCTGTCCCCCACCCTGCTCACTCATTTTGGCCAGGTTTGGGGGGCCTTGCTTCCAGTTGCCCCCATGTCATCAGCCAGCTGTGGTATGAACACTACCCTTGGCTGGCAGCTGATGAGACAGGGCACAGCCACACAGCACAGCCCTTGGTTCCTCACTCACCCACTTCTCCTAGTCAGTGGATGATAACAGAAGTCTAAACTGCTCTCAGTCCCTTTTAGCTCAGTAACGAAGTCTCTCCTGAGGTCACTCTTCAATCAAAGACTACACAGGCACATAAAACAAAAGGATATTAAAGGGGCACACCAGCCCACGGGCAAAGACTGGAAGACACGAAGAGACAGGAAAGCTGGTAATAAGGAACCAAAGGTTGAGAAGGAAGAGTTTAGACAGGTCATGGGGTTGGTAAACAGTGTCACAAAACAGTGTGTGTACTAATTGTTTAATGAGAAGCTAGTTCTGTAAACCATCATCTAAAATACAATTAAAAACAAAAACATCTGTTGGAGTTCCAAGTCAGCTGTCTTTAATCCTCAAAAACCATTCACGAACCCCTTCAGAAAGTTATGCCCTGATGTATGAACTCATTGGATGAATGGATGAATGGGTGGGTGGGTGGGTGAATGGGTCGATGGGTGGGTGAATGGGTCAATGGGTGGGTGAATGGGTCGATGGGTGGGTGAATGGGTCAATGGGTGGGTGGATGGGTGGGTGGGTGGGTGGATGGATGGGTGGGTGGATGGATGGGTGGGTGGATGGATGGGTAAGTGGGAGGTTGGTTAGTGGATGGATGGAGTGTAAATGGGTGGGTGGATGAATGGGTGGATGGATGATGGACAGATGGACGGACGGATGGATGAACAGATGAGTGGATGGATAGGTGGTTGGGACTCAGTGAGCCCAGTCAGGCTCCTCTTATGATTCTTGCAGTATATTTCTATCACCTGTTCTCCCCACTGTGAGCGACAGAGTGAAGTCAAGCTGGGCTGGGCACTCTGGGCCTCGCCTGCTGGCCCTCTCTCTGTGATCTGGTCGCTGCTGTTCTCTAGGACCTTGAAATCTGCCGTCACTGTGCCCGATACACTTTCACATACTATTCACCACAACCCACCACTATCGCAAGGAGCACTGCAGCCCATGATCCCCTCCTGGAAGGCTTCCTGTTCCTCTGCCCCACCTGTGTCCACCCACGCCCTCAGACACCGTGGTCCCGTGTCACCTCTCCCTCCCATGGTAGGCCAGCAACAAAGACAACTGTTCCTGTGTCTACCACTTCACAAGACCAAGGCAGGTCCCACAAGAGTGCTCGGACAACAACTCAGGAAGCCTCAGGGTCCAGATCTTCCAAGTGCTGGGTTTGAGGTACAGCTGTCAGAACCCTTTTCCCTCCCCAGTCCCAGGCCCTGCACCACTGGGTTCCACAACAGCCTAGGCCAGAAGCATCCCATCACAGCCTCTCCACGTACGGCCTGGTCTCAGACACATGACCAGAAGGTCCCAAGAAGGCAAGGAGGACAGGCCAGGGGCGGGCAGGCAAACCCAGAGAATATTTTCCTCCCTGGGCCCATCAGGAAGCAGGTGATCGGCTAGGCCCCTGAGGGACTGTCTAAGGAGGCGGGCTTTTGTGTCTCCACAGAGATCGGGAGACGTATCGGGGGCCTCAGCTTCTCTAAGCCCCAGGCTGTCCGCCTGAAATGGTCAAGAAGTACCCCCACCCAGGCCTGACCGCAGAGCGAGTGAGTCGGTGCCCAGAAGGTGCCTGCAGGGCCCTGTGGTGAGCAGTGTCTTCACACGCTGTGTAAGCACCCAGGAGAGCTAGCTCCGGGCAGCGAGCTGTGGCCCTCGCCCCAAGCTCCAAGGGTTCAGAGCTTGCTTCTCTGAGTCTTCACAGGAGACATGCAGCTGCCCCTGGGCCGCAGGTTGTTCAAGAGGGCATTGGAGAGGGCTGGACATGGGACTCCATGCCTAACTCTGTCCATCTCTCGGGGCCCAGAAGGGCTGAGCCCTTACCCTCCCCCTCCAAGAAGCCCACCTGACTGCTGTGGACATCAGTCCCATTGCCACCTAACAGCCCTCTTGAGGACTAAGGCCAGGCTCCTTCACGCAGCTTCCCCAGGCTGAGCCAGGCTCAGGAAGGGATGTGGCCATCAGGGCACCACTGGGAGGCCACCTTTGTGTGCAAAGCTGGACCACCCCAGACCAAGGATGCTTTCCGTGAAGTGTGGACACTCAGGAGCAGGAGGGATGTGTGACCCACTCTGGGGAAGCTGTTGTCAGGTGCCATCAAGTCGGTTCTGACTCGTAACGATCCTCCCTATGTACAACAATGAAACACTGCCCAGGCCTGGGCCAGCCCCACGGTCTCTGCCGTGCTTGAGCCCCTGTTGCAGCCACTGTGTCAGTCCATCCCACTGAGGGTTTTCCTTTTTGTCACTGGCCATCTACTTCATCAAGCAGGACTGATCCCTCCTGACAACTTGGGGGAGTTGTAGTGACTCTACTGTTCCTGCTCCCTCACCTGACACCCAAGCCAACATCATTCCCTCCTTCACCTAACAGATGGGGCACTCATCAGGCTGGGGTGGTTCTAGGACACAGGAAGCATTTATGAGAGCTCCACAGTAATTGGTTCAGCCACTGAGACCCCTCCTGAGATTTCCGGGCAGCTGTTCTCCCATTATTCAGTAACAGGAGCTGGTCGCAGAGGCTGCTGGTGAGAATGAGGCCAACACAGGAAGGCAGAGCTAGGAAAGCTGGAGAGAGATGGTGATCTAATTCCATTGTTTAGAAGCTTGATTCAGCCGTACCTGAAGGTGGATTCTGACTTCGTGTATGAATGTATGAGCCAATACATTCACATTTCTGTGTTTGTGTCTCTTACAGCCAGACTCCTAAAGCCATGAGAAATCCCAGAACCAGTCTTGCTTAAGTCCCCTGGGCATCTGAGCCTTTCTAAACGGCCACCACCTGTAAACCTAAAAACAGCTATTGCCATTGGGGCTATTCCGACTTATAGTGCCCCTAAAAGCAGAGCAGAACTCTTCCACCTCATCCCCACCCCTCATAGCGTTCTGAAGGAACAGCGGGCAGATTCAAACTGTTGGCCTTTTCATCAGCAGCTCCAGCTCCCCACAGCCCTTAAGTGCCGCACCACCAGTATCCCTAAATGACCAGTCTCCTTCAACCCCACGTGTGACTGTCCGTCCCACCGCAAGTTCAGGCTTGCCCCTCAAGTGTGTGTGCGTCGCCCTCAGCCCCCCACATGCCCCCAGCGGGCCCACACTGCCCAGGGGCGGCCAGGCATTTCCACGTAGGCGGTAGTTTGACCCTCACACCCCACGACACACATCTTCAAGGCTGACGTGTGATTGCACACCGTACCTGTGCCGTGTGGCCTTTCTTCTCCTCCCAAGGCTTGCCTCGGCCTTCCTGGGGTGGCTGCCTCTCCACACACATATTCTGTGATCTCAGTGACCTTTCAGGCACATTTACACTGGCCAAATGGCAGGTCCACCCTCGAGATGCCGGAACCCAGTCAATGTCCAATATTCACAAAGCCCCTAATCCAACAGAGCCTGTCCCTCCTCCTACCTCTGATCTGTCCCCACCCCCTACTCCTGGCCCAGAATGGCCAGCATCCACAGCACCAGACGGGCGGCCCTGCGGGGCACAAAGGAGGGGACATAAGTGGGCTCGCTGGCGCAGTAGGCTGTGGTGGATCTCACCAGGCCTTTCCAGGTTCTCAGAACACTTCCTGGATCAGCCTGAGCAAATAGAAGCCACCCCTCTTCCCAAACAGCTCCCATAGGAGCCCTACTCAGAGGGCATCATGCATCCCACAAGGCCAAAGCTCATGGGCCAGGACCAGGATCCTGCCTTCGGCCACGGCCACACTTCCTATGACCTGCTTCCTGGAAGGCATTTCAGCTCCAGGGGCTGGGCTGCCCAGGGCTTCCAGGATGGATGTGGCGGGCAATGGCAGGCACTTGGCACAGCTTTGGGATTTCTGAACACCACAGAAATGCCAGGCAGCTTTTAACGACAGGCTGTGTTTCTGGGGACCAACAGGCCGACACAGCATCCCAATTTTCAGATGGCCTGTTCTGGAAACTTTTGGCACTCAGGCGTAGGATGGAGGGGGAGCCCATAGAGTCCTCCCAGGGGCTGAGGCTGTGTCCCCACTAGCAGGAGCACCTACCCCCAGCTGACAAACTCCCATGCCCCAGAGTCTGCATGCCAGTGCTGAGTTCTGATTTATAGTCTCCTCAGTTCTCTCGCTCACCAGCAGCAATTGGATGCACACCTTTGGCCCACACTTTCTGAGCAATGTGAGGTAGAGGAGGCCGTGACGCCCCGGCTGACACTGGAAAGGCTGCATGGACCAGAGCAGGCTGCCCTGGGCAGGGGCCACATGGGCCGACATGGCCAGGGCAGCAGCCCCCAGCAGTCAAACCCTGCTTTCCTGGAGGGCGGGGCCCTGCCAATGACGCCCGTGGGCTGGGCAGGGGTCAGTTACCCTCAGGAGTGAAGCAGGTGGGTGACTGGACGCTGAGAAGACAACAGTGAGCAAGACGGACGAGGACTCCGGCCACCACTGGGGACACGGGGAGGGGCTCCAGCAGGCCTGCCTCCAGCACCACCTCTCCCGGCTGTGCACAGTCAGTGGCCCTCCGTCTGCTGTGCAAGCGCCGCTCGAGTCCCCTCCCTGCAGAGGGGACTACAGGTTGTGCCCACGTCCTCATGAAGAAATCCCAGGGCTCCCGCACGCCGAGTGGAGGAAGGAGGCCTCCAACCCGTGAACCAGTAAGGCAGCAGCAGACGCCAGGCAGCAACAGACAGGAGCACTGGAAGAGTGGTAGGGCGGGGACTAGTCTCCACAGGGGACCCAGGCAGGACTCGCGGGGCAGGGAGTGGGCCCTGGCTGAGGTGGGGAACAGGGACGCTTCCACCAGGGCTTCGGGGTTCCCAGGTTTAGGAACTCTGGGCTCTGTCTGGCCTCCAGATGGCCTTTGCTCAGATCTCCAGACTTGGCCGCTTCCACTTTCCTCTCTGCATCTGGGACATGAATGGGCAGCTCCCAGACATTCATATACAGTTTGGCCAGCCCAGAGTCATTAAGAAAGAGTGACAGCTGGCCACAGGCAGACAGGTGTCCTGTGAGACTCCCACCCACAGGGTCTTGCGCACCCACAGGACCCCCCTCCACACACATGGAGTCTCATGCACCCGTAGGAACACACACACACACACAGAGTCTCATGAGCCCATAGGACCACCCCCCCACACACACATACAGGGTCTCGTGCACCCACCGGACCCCCCCCACCTCTCACAGGGTCTCTCGTACCCACAGGAACCCCATATACACACACTCTCATGTACCCACAGGACACCCCCTACACACACAGGGTCTAATGCACGTACAGGACCTCCCACACACACATGGGGTCTCATGCACCCACTGGATCCCCTGACGCACACACACAGGGTGAGAGTTTTTCACATAGCCAGTCTCATCCTGAAAGCACTCACCTGTGATCTTCAGGCTCAATTCTTCCCTCTGAAGGCTGCAGCCAAAGTGCAGAACCCACAATCAGGAAGCCCAAATCTTAGGGAACTCCTGAACCCAAAGGCAGCCAGCTCACCTGAGCCAGGACAGGAACTCAGGAGTCCGTGTGGGCTTCACAGCCAACGAGGTCAGCGTGGAGGAGGTGGGTCGTTGGCAGGGAAGCAATCTTCACGTGGGAAGGACATGGCAGAGGCCAGGAGAGACAAGACGGGGAACCCCTGGACCCTCCCTGCCTGCCGGTGGAAGGCCCCATCACTTGCTAGCAGTCTGACAGAGCTGGGGAGACAGCTGTTGGTCACTGCGGTGGGAGCTGGAGGGGACGGTGGGGGACTTGCATCACGTCATTGATGCTCCTGCTGCCTGCGGTGAGGTCCCACGGCCTCACGGCCACACACGGGGTGCCCAGAGGGATGTCCCACCACCTCCACCAAGCCCCAACGCAGGGTGCACTTTCTGGAAGACTTCCTTGACACATTACCCCATTATCCTCCTGCCTTGTCCCTTCCTGCCCCTGGAGCTTCCTCCGCGGGAAGCGACCTCTGAGGGAGGTCTTCGCTCCAGGCTGGGCCTCAGGCATCTGCTGCTCACCCTCGGAGCACCCTAGGGCTCTTCCACTCTTTCGCCTCATGCTTAGTTGGGTCACCGTGCTTTGCTGGGGTTCCCTGTCTAACTGCCTGCCACACACCCCCTCACACCCCTTGGCCAGCAATGATTTGGAAACAAGGATCGTGACAATCTCCAGGACATCCCCCGAGTCTGGCATGTAGCAGGCATCTCAGGCAAGAGTTGTCACAACCAGTGAGCAAGTGACTGAGTGGGTAAGCCAGTGTGCGGGTGAGTGAGCAAGTGGGTGGGTGAGCAAGTGGTGAGAGTGTGCAAGATTGAGTGAGAGTGGATGAGTGAGTGGGTGAGCCAGTGGGTGAGTGAGCCCGTGGGTGGGTGAGCAAGTGGGTGGGTGAGTGAGTGGGTGAGGGAGTGGGTCAGCCAGTGGGTGAGGGAATAAACGGATGGGAGAGTAAGTGGGTGCGGGAGTGAATGCAGTGGGTGAGTGGGTGGATGAGCCAGTGGGTGAGGGAGTGGGTGAGTGGGTGAGGGAGTGGGCCAGTGGGTGAGGGAGTGGGTGAGTGGGTGGGTGAGTGGGTGAGGGAGTGGGTGAGGGAGTGGGTGAGTGGGTGAGCCAGTGGGTGAGGGAGTGGGTGAGGGAGTGGGTGAGTGGGTGAGTGAGCCCGTGGGTGGGTCAGCAAGTGTGTGGGTGAGTGAGTGGGCCAGTGGGTGAGAAATAAGCGGGTGGGAGAGTAAGTGGGTGCGGGAGCGAATGGAGTGGGTAGGTGGGTGAGTGAGAGAGAGATGGTGAGTGAGAGGACGAGTGCCTGAGAGTGAGTGGGCGAGCGAGAGCGCAGCTAAGTGAGCAGGTGAGTGAGAGAGGGTGTGACGGGCTGGGTGGGTGGGTGAGGAGGAATGCAGGGATGGGTGGGCGGGTGACCAGGTCAGTGGGTGAGCAGCAGAGGAAGAAAGTGGGTGACAGGACAAGAGTGGGTGAGTCAGTGACAGACTTAGATGAGGAAGTGAGTGAGCACACGCCAGCCCGTCTGCAGGTCTGTCCGTCTCCGCCACCGGCCCTGCCCTGGCTCTGATCCACTGGAGCCCCCAGAGGACAGCACCTGCTGTGTCTGTGGACGGGCTGGTTGGGCGAGTGGAAGAAAGGAGGCAGGAAGGAGGAGACGAGACGGGGTAGCCTAGGGGGCCCTCCCTCCGACCCGCAGCCTCCTGCTGAGGCCCCAGTGCTGGATTTCCTGGTCACTTGAGGGGGGCGTGCACAGGAGAGAGGGAGAGTGTGGGGTCTGGGGGCATCTCCTGAGCAGCAGGGTTCACACCCACAGATAACCCAGAAAGGAGTGGAGACCGGTGTCCAGCCCTGTTGACAAAGCCTCGGCCATAATGCGCTATTCCTCATGTGTTTATTGTGCTCATGTATGTTGATTCATAGTGGTTTTGTCAATAAAAAACACCACACAGTTTCACAGTAAAACTGTCACCAAAAATTGTTTATTGCTACGACAACAGCAAATTATATATTGAAGGGGATTGGTGGCGGTGGGCGGGACAGAGTTCCAGAGACACAGGCGGGCCACTCGGGCTCAGACGATGCGAGATCAGCTGAGCTCAGGCCTTGGGACCCCAACCCCCAGGAATGGAAGGGTCTGGTGGGAAGATGGAGTCACAGGAAGAGCCAACACCCAAAATACAAGGGAGACATGATGTGTGCAGTGAGACAGGTGTCCAGGAGCCAGAGAGGCCAACTTTGACCAGGTAAGTTAGGAAGATAGCCTCCAGGAGGGGACCACTGGGCTGCCTGCCAAAGAGAAGGTGAGTTTCACAAGCTCAGCCCTAGAAGGGAACATGCAAGAGCTTGCAGAGAGAGAAATGCTGGCCGTGTTCAGAAACTGAGACCGTGACACGCTTCACACATCTCAGCACGGGCGTGTTGAAAGCAGGGATCTGAGCACAGCCCTGGTCCAAAATGCACCAGCATGACCCTTTATCCCTTTCAAACGGTGACCTTCTGCAGAGCTGTCCAATCAATACAAGGGTTGTTCTAAAAATTCTTCCTTGGCAAATTTACTCCCCAGCCCTGGCATTTCACGGGCAAAGTATAAACTGTGGAGGTAGCATCGACTACAAGAGCAAGCTTTTCTTTGAAAATAGAAACGTGCCAAGAGGTGCTGGGTCTCGGGGGTGGGAGAGCCACTCAGAACGTTAGCAGTTCCTGCCTGTTTACTGACAGTCACGGGTGGGCGGGAGCCGAGTGAGGGCTGCGCTAGGGCAGGAGAGGCGGGCGGGAAGCCACCACACCAGGAAGGTGGCACCCAGGGTGAGCGGCAGGAGGAGGAAAGGCAACCTGCCCAAGAGAGGTGTGCTTGCTGTTTGGGGGAGACTAACAAGGGTCAGCGCTCATTTTTTTCCTGGAATGCCTGCTTGGGAGTCAGTAATGTATACTTAACACCACTTGACTGCGGAGAATGGGAAAGAACACATTAAAAAAAAAAAAAAAGCTGTGGAAGATTTCTGCTCCATCCTGGCAACCCTTCCCCAAAACATCTTTCTCTTCATGTGGTTTTGTCTCAGCGATTTGAGCATGTTCTAATTTTGTCATTCAAGCCATCTGACTTTCACTGCTCTGTACAAACAAAACCTAATTTAGTCTGAGATGTTTTAAGTCACCATAATGACAGATGGCCAGGGTTCAGGTATGGTGGAATATTTAAACACCTAGTCTCTGTTTTTCTGATACAAAGACAGGCAGCTTTCTGTACTCTGATTAATTATGATTTTGCATTTCAGGGGGAAAAATAGCTTTTTCTATTCTACATTATTAATTGGTTATTTAATTAGGAATTCTCCAAGCTTCAGATGTTGGGAAGCTAAATCTGTGAGTGGGTTTAAAAAACAGCCCGGCTGCATCCTGTTGCCTTTTTGTATCTTATGAAGGTCACAATAAGACGTGATTGTTTGGCATAGCGGCGGTGAATTATACCACCCAGACAAGCTTTTAACCTATGTGCCTTCCCTCCGAGTGAGACAACCGGGCGTAGGCTCTCTTTAAACCGTTCTCTATTGAAGAGGATTCAATCACCATAATGAATCTGAGGCCAGGCAGCAATCTTCCGCACTGAAAGAATTTCTAAAAGATTGTAGAATTTGTAAAACGAACAGCTCGCCGACTAAATGGTTGTGTGGGTGAATCAATTATTGCAAGGCCCTGAGTAGTCATAATATTTAGTACATATCATAGAGTGTTTCAGGTACAATAAGATATGCTCGTTTTTTCCAGTTCCCGCTGGAAGTGGTACTGGGTGCCTCTCAACAGCGCCAGCCAATCTGCAGCTCCCAGCTGGAGCTGAGTCACAGCCACGCGTGTCCGCAGGCGTGTGTGCAGGCATGCACACGCCCAGACCCACGCTGCTCTCCTCAGCTCACCGCAGCCCCGTCAAGTCGCCCACGAACCTGGGCAGATAGATGCTCAGTTGCCAGTTTTCTTTTGGGAGGCTGGTTTGGAGCCGTTTCCTTATTAATACAATAATTATTTCTGCCTGACAGCACCATTTATAACCATCTACTCTGTGTCCAAGTAGCCCTGTTTTCATTAATCAACGGACACGGAGACGACTGTCACCACTCCTCTGGATTATGACTTATCGCCCCATGCAGACTCCTCTCGGGTGGACCACGTCTCCAGCGGGAAGGGAACCTCTCTGGCTGCCCAGTGGGGAAGAAGCTCACAGATAAGCTCGGATGTCTTCTAAAGACAGGTACCTCAAAGAAAAACATCAGGGAATCCCCACATCCTGAGTGCCTTTTCAGGAGTAAGCACCAGAAACCAACTGTTTTTCAGCTGTGAGGTAGGCAGAGCCTACCTCCCGGCATTGTGAGAAAGCTGGACGAGGTCCCAAGGAAGCTGGCAGCACATTATGGTGCCATCGGGACAGAAATGCTGATTGTTGGGGTGCTAAGAAAGCACAGGATGAGGACAAGAGTGCATTTGGGACAGGCACTGCAGTAATTTGGCTGGGACAGAGTCACCCATTGGTGGTCCCCCCAGTAAAGCTGGGGACTTCAACAGCTTCCCTAGAAGCTTCTTGTAGCACTCTGCCGATACCCCTTCTCTGCTAGCATCAGCACAAAAGGACCTTCTACAGCTCCCCAAGGCCCTAGAAGTGTCATCGCCCACTGTCCACTTATGCTCGTTGGACGAGTCCTTCCATGTTGAGGCCCAGGAAGCCACAACTCTATCTTCAGGGGTGGGGACATCTGTTCTGTGACAGCTGTTAGCTTGGCTTTACCCCTGTGGATTCTTGTTTATTATGAGCTTTAAGGGCTCACCATTCTCATCCATAAAGAGCTGCAAAGAAAGTCCCTGGATCGCTCAAAAGTTGGTGCAGATCCTTACCCCAGTGACATGCAACAGAGAGGTGAAGTCCTTTCTCAATGGCTGCAGAATAAGACTCAATCAGGAGTCTCAGGAGCCCTCCTGTCCCAGGATATCTCCCTCAACCAGTCCCTCTCTGGATCACCCAGTGCACCTATGACTTGTCCCTACCTCCCTAGAGAGGAGTAGACACTCTCCTCTCAAGCGGACTCAGATCGATGCTCCCCAACCAGCTCACACAGCAGCAGCAAATATGTTATTCCAGCCACTCCCCAAACATCCTCTGCCCAACTCTGAATTGTCTCATTCCCATACACACTGTCCTCAGAGAACGGTGGAATAACAGAACCAGCACAGGGAGCTACAGCACAGTAAGATCCGTGTGAGTAAAGAATATCTAGCTCTTAGAAAGAAATCTTTAAAAACATGCGTTTGACCACTTGAAAGAGAATTACAGGACTTTATTAAGAGATCTCTTAAACATCCTAAGCAGAGAGATATACCATATTCATGGATAGAAAAATTTAACATTATACAGATGTCAATTATCTCCCAATTAAATCTCTTAATTCAATGCTGTTCTACTCAAAGTCTCATGTGGATTTTTAAAGAACATCCTGAGTGATTCTAAAATGTATATGGAAGAATGCCTGGTACCTGTCACCATTGAGCCAACTCCCAGTCGTGGCCACCCCACAGGTGACAGAGTAGAACTGTCCTTACAGAGTTTTCAGTGGCCAGTTTTTGGCAGCAGGTCATCAGGTCTTTCTCTGGTGCTACCTCTGGGTGGACTTGAACTGCCAACTTCTCAACTAGCAGCCAAGTGCTTCCCCCATCCATACTACCCAGGGATGCCACAGAAAAATCAGGAGCTAAGGACAGCCAGGACACTTGTGAAGATGGAAAGTAGAGAGAAACAACTTTCCCTATCTTTTATCAGGACTCAATATGAAGCCACAGTAATTAAGACAGTGTGGTATTAGTGCAGGAAAAAATTAATCAACCCGAGAAGTAGAACAGGAAGCCCAGAAATAGACCCTTGCACGAAGGTCTATACTATGAGGTGTGTGACAAAAGCGATATGTGAGGTCATTGGGGAAAAGTGAGGCTGTTGAACAAGGGGAGTTGATAAAATAATTAGCCATCTGCAGAAAGATTACACTGGATCTTCTCCTCAGAACTCGAAAGAACCTGAATACCCACTAACAGGGAGTAGATAACTGGTTTGTATTTTCACCCACTGGAACTTGATTTGATGGTCTAAATGAGAGAACAACCATATGATGCAACAGCATGGAAGAATCTCAACCAAATAAATATCAACTGCAAAAAGGAATAAAAGATTATACACAGAATGATACTCTTTAAAACATAAAAAGTATACAAAATTGTATAGTTTTAGGAGTGCAATGTAGATGTAATAAAAATAAAAGCATCATAGCCAGCGTTACTCTTGCCCAACACCTTGGTGTTATTACTGCCAGACACCACATGCTACAGCACAGAGGACTGGGAAAGCTGACTGTTGACTATTTTACGAACGCAAAGTGTCAGAGGAGACAGCTGCAAAGTGAGGGCTGAGTGCATATACACAGGACAGCACAGGAAGGACCAGGAGAGAACCCAGAAGATGGCAAGAGGGGTGGGAGTATCGGGTGGCTGGGGAAGCATGAGTTATTGTCAAGTTCTTAGCCTGTATTTTGGGTAGCAGTCTCGTGTTACTAAAAACAACACTAATTGCATGCCGTCCTTAGACCACGGATGAGCAAGTGTGAACCAAGGATTGCAATAATTCTATCCTATGTAATTTGGTCCAATTTTTCAAAAACACATATACTTTGACCCAGTAATTCTTCTAGTAATTCATCTTGAGCATAATAATCAGAGACGTGTGCAAAGCACTGTGTACAGAACTGTTGAGGATCATTCTGCTTCTACAAACCAAAAAGAACTTCAGTGTCCCCAGACCAGGAACTGGCTGAATAACCACGTGGCACCATCATGCAATGGGATATGAAGTCTCCAGGGATCGCAGGTGGTTAAGTCATCAGCTACTGAGAGGCTGGCAGTTCAAACCCATCCAGTGGTTCTGCACAAGAATGGCCTGGCGATCCGTCAAGACCACGGTCAAGTAAACCCCACGCAATTCTACCCTGTGCCACGTGATGCTGCCGTGGGTTGGAACCATCTTATGGGCAACAGCGTGGCTTTGGCGAAGCCCATGCAGTGGAATACTCAAGATGCCCAAAGTGGGACAGGGTGTGTGTGCATGCATACATCGTGAGCGGTGAGAGATAAAACAACACAGAGAAGGAAAATCACTACTCTGACAGCACAGAGAGACTTTCCATATTGTTCCTGTGGTGTTATTCAGTGATTCTACCATTTTCAAAGGTAAATTTGAGTGACAACAGCAAAAGAAACAACACTATTAGACCACAGCTGGGCTACAGAAGGAGCCTCCTTTGCAGACACTGAAAGGATTACAGGTTTCTCTCACTATCCGGAAGCAGAACATTCCTGGGAAACCTCTTGTAAGCCAAAAACACATCAAGCAAAAAAGCAATTACCACTAGCAGATATGGGAACCTTTTTTGGGGGGGGGGGGGAGCACTGCCAGGCTCAAAAAATAACCTGTTAGATCATGTCAAATAAGACATAAACAAAAGTAAAACTAACCTATAGTAAGAGCATGAACGCTACAGTAAATACACTGCCTTACAAAGTAGAAAGAATCTGAGTAAAAAGTCTGACAAGTCCGAGAACTTCATTGTTCTAAGTGCTACATATCTCACTGCTCACTATAACTATGGTCACCTTCGAAGTCCTCCCCTTGGGAAGCTAGGCTCTGATGCCAGTGCCCAGTCCACTCTTCAAAGCAATTTCGGAGCTTTCTGGAATGGCCATTGCACATGGTGGCATGGTGGCAAGTTCACGAACTTAATTGTCTACTTGCCTGTCAGGGAGTTTTTAGCCAGTAAACAAATAACTGTATTGGAACACCCTCCCTATCCACCTGATCTGGCCCCCAGTGACTTTTTTCTTTACCCGAAGAGAAATACTGAAGACAATTGGATGACATTCAGGACATCAAGGGTGACATTCAGGACATCAAGGGTAATACGACAATAGCTCCGATGGCCTTTCTAGAAAGAGTTCCCAAATTGCTTTGAAAGGTGGACTAGGCACTGGCAGTGGTGTGCAGCTTCCCAAGGGAGGACTTTGAAGACGACCGGTGGTGATATTCAGCAATGAGGTACTTAGTACCATTCCGAGGACGAGTTCGTAATCGGCAGGCCTGGTGTGCCGGCACAGAGTAGAAACAATGAACACTCAGCGTGCTGCCTGCGGGAGCTGGCCACACCCCGCTCTGCCCAGGACGCTGCGCCTCTTTCAGGGCCTCCGTGTAAAACAGACACGGACGCTGGCTTCGCTTTTTGCCTTTTTTTAATAAAAGTGAAAATCCTTTTTGGATTCCTTTCAGTTATTGAAAATGATACTAATGTAGGCATAAAGTGAGTTTTTGAAAAGTGGGAGATACTGTACTTTCTCAGACACGAGAGACGGGTACTTTTATGTAGTTATTTTCAAAAACTGTTAAACTACATTTATTGTAGAAACTTGGGAAGACAGAGAAAACTCTACAGGGATGCCCCCGAGCACCACCACCTAACTCTGGCTCAAGTTTCTAGTCCTTCCCTTCATTACCTATGTTTGTGTGGTCTTTTTAACAAAATGAGATTCTAAAAACATTCACATCCTGTTGTCAGCATAGAATGAGCATTATTGTTGTTTAAAAGTGTTTTAAAAAAAAAAACTTCTTAGTGGTCCCACATGTCATATTCCTATAGTAATTTTTTAGCTAGTCCTTTAGTTAAAGGATGATACCCCACTAATGTACTGGCTAAGTGCCATGGCTGCTAACCAAAAGGTCAGCAGTTCAAATCCACCAACCGCTCCTCAGAAACTATGGGGCAATTCGACTCTACCCTATAATGTTGCTGAGTTGGAACCGACTCAACAGCAGTGGGTTTAGGTTTGGTTTTAGTTAAAGGAAACCTTGGTGGCCTAGTGGTTGGAAACTACAGCTGCTAACCAAAAGGTCGTCAGTTCAAATCCACCAGGTGCTCATTGAAAACTCGATGGGCAAGTTCTACTCTGTTCTGTAGGATCACTGTGAGTTGGAATTGACTGGGTGGCAGTGGGTTTTTTTGGTTTTTAATGCTAAAATGGGATTTTCCTCAGTTTTTCACTATTGCAAGTAAATTAACAGATTAGGGCATAAATCTTTACATCTGTGATTCAACTGGTTTTTGAAAAATGTAGTGAAGAGACACTGGGCTAGGTGTCAAGGTCTGGGTGCTAAAACTGATTTGACTTCCTTGAGGAGGTGTCTTGGTGGCCTCGGTGGGGTCAGCATGTGTTAGGCCCAGGAGCCTTTCCAGTCACTAACACTTCAGCTCCTTGTGAGCCAACGCGGCCTTCCAAACCCAACAGCAGGGCCACCACTGCCACCTGATTGCCCTCTGGGCATGTAGTGTGGCACTGTGAGCACATAAACCGAGCAGGGTGAACTCCTGAAACCCTCCTACAACTCCAAGGGGAGAAGCTGGGGAGACAAGCAGTGCCAGAGCAGCAGAGGTCAAAAGAGGGCTGGCGAGCTGAGCCCTGAGGCCAGACAAGAACTCTGGCCCCCCGCTGGGGTGTCTCCACAGGTAGGGTGCCTTTCCTGAACGCCTTACACGGTCCTGTTCTCGGCACACCAGCCACGGCCCCTGTTCCAGGTGTCACTGAATTTCTCCACACGTCTCGCAGTCTGCTCCATCTCGCTCACTTAGAGGCCCTGCCACCCCTCATCTGCTCAAGCCAGGATGGGAAGCATGTTCCTCACTTCTGTCCCTTCATCCCCAAGTGGTGTGGGCTGATTTGTGTTCCCCCAGGACCTGTGACTGTGACCTGACGGGGAAACAGCATTTCTGCAGATGTCATTAGCTAAGGTCACACTGGAGGAGGGAGGCCCCTGATCCAATGACCGAGGTCCCTACAAGAGACGAGATGCAGCAGCAGAGACAGAAGACAGACAACTCTGTGGAGGCCGAGGCTGAGACAGGAGTGACATTCCAGGAGCCAAGGCCTGTCTGGAGGAGACAGGGAGGATCCCCCCCCGGAGCCTTCAGAGATTTAGGTACCATGAGTGGACAGTCAGTCTCCCGGGGATACTATATAAAAGGACCACAAGTTGTGTGGCTGAAAGCAGGAGAACTGCTACCATCTCAGAGCTCTGAACGCTAGACATTCCAAGTCAGGGTGTCGGCAGGGCCACACGTTCTTGGGACCCCTCTCCACCTTGTCCCTAAAGCCCAACCCCAGTGAACGCTGTACTGGTGTTCTGGCCTCAGGGCTTGGCCCCCCTTCTTCCCTCCTTCTTCCCGTCCGAGTACTTTTTCCAGCTACGACAGCCCACCCTCAGATCAGGAGAAATGTCACTTCCTCCAGGGCTTTCCTGGCCCTCAGCCCATCCACAGTTATTCTGTGGGTGTACTTTGTATTTATGCCATCTCTGCCACTGGACAAAGTTCCAGGATGGCAATGACCAGATCTGTCTCGTTTATCCTCCTCTCCCCTTTAACTACCATGTAATAATCAATAGTCAGCTTCACACAGGGTTGATTCTGCCTCATGGTACATGTGACAGAACTGTGTGCCTTACGGTTTCTAGTCAGTGACTTTTCAGGATTGGAGTGTCAGGCCTTTCTTCCTGGCTACCTCGGGGAGGACTTCAACGTCCACCAGTGAGCACTTAATGTTTCTACCACCCAGGGACTCCTTACCACATAATCAGGGTGCAAGAGATATTTCTGAATAAATGTTTCCTCCCTCAAATAATTCATGAGACATGCAGGTCTGGGGAAGCTGCATCTGACAGCACACGAAAGCCCCCTGCAGCCCCGTCCTCACCAGCTCCCCTCTCTGCTGAACAGTTAGACTTCTGCCTGCAGGCGACTTCAGAAACGAAGGATGGCCATCCGGGTGTGTTAAGCACAGCCCAGCAAAGGGGAGGAGGATGGGGAAAAACTCAGGTTCTGATTCAGGGAGCCCAGTGGCATGTGAACCCTTCAACGGCAATGACAAAGACTCGTCTCATCTCCCGGGTTGGCTCTTTCTCTGTCCCTTCAGGACCCACGGCGCAGTCGCTTTCCCTCGTGATCCAGGACAGGCAGGTGACGAGAGTCACGCAGTCCAGTTTAGGGTCCCCAGGACCTGGTGGCCAGCCTCAGCAGAGGATGGAGGCCACACTGTCCCCTTGCTCGAGTAGTCAATGAGCAAGAGGAGGAGGAAGAAGGGAGAGGAGGAGAAGAGGAAAGACAGGGGGAGGAGGAAGGAGAGAAGGGGCAGGAGAATGCAGAAGACAGGAGAGGAGGGAGCAAGAGGAAAGGAGAAGGGGCAAGAGGAGGATGGGGAGGTGAAGAGAGACGGGAGAGGGTCAGGATGAGGAAGAAGAGGGGAGGAGGAAGGAGAGGAGAGGAGACGAAGAAGAAAAGAGAAAGAAGGAAGCTGAGGAGGAGCGGACCCGCACGTGCAGCCTAGACGGCGAATTCAGGAGGACCGGGAGGAAGGCAGGCCGGGGGGCAGCGGACAAGCCGCCCCCGGGCTCTGCGTCCTGAGCCTCCACCTCCACAGAGACCAGGTTTCCGGACCAAGCGGCTTCCCTCGGCGCCCGGGCTCCAGTGCCGACGTGAAGGACTGTGACTGAAACATCGAGAAGACTCGAGAAAGGCTTTCCCACTCTCGGCCTCTGTTCGCTTTGAGGTCCCTCTGGAGCCCCAGCTTCCAGTCTACAAGGACGGCAATGGGATGGAAAAAGACAAGCCCACTCACTCCAGGGAAGAAGTCCAGGGCCAACCTTTCCAAAAGGTAACTCTTCTCACGGCCCCCAGAAGTAATCAACATTCACCACGGTCCCTGTGAGCGTTTCCATGTCGGCAATAGTTCGCCGTGCACACACAGCCTTCTACAGCCTTCCAGGTTTTGCGATTAAGGAAATGACTCAAAATTAGGCTGGCTCGCCCAGGGTCGACAGATGAGTTGGGGTGTGAGACTGGGCATGATGGCCCCAGCTTGTCCTTTGCCTCCAGGCAATGGGACATGCTGTCGATGAAAACTCGAATCAGGGTTCTAAACAACATCGTGTGCCTTGGAAGAGCTGCTCCGGGATTCCAAAACATGAAACTTCCCTAAACTGTTACTGAGTATTCTGCCTGTCATCACCAAATGCACAAGAAGATAAAGAAATCCCCCAGGTGACATTCCCCCCAAAATATCCGCAAGACCACCTTCTACTGGCGGTCATCTGTGATGGCTACTGTTCCCTCTCCCTCAAACTTCTGGATTAGCACATCAACACTAGCCAGTGCTGTCCATCCTGACTCACAGCAGCCCTACAGGACAGAGGAGAACTACCCCACAGACTCTCCAAAGAGCACCTGGTGAATGCCAACTGCCAACCTCTTAGTTAACAGCCATAAATAGCTCTTAAACACTCTGCCACCAGGGTCTCCTATAAAACACTGGGTCCTTAAAACTTGGTGGCCCTTGGGTGCTCCAACAGGTTGACATGCTCCACTGCCATCTAACAGACCGGCAGTTCCAGGGCACCCAAAGGTGCCTCCCAAGAA
This sequence comes from Heterohyrax brucei, assembly GCA_028571685.1. NCBI lineage: Eukaryota > Metazoa > Chordata > Mammalia > Hyracoidea > Procaviidae > Heterohyrax > Heterohyrax brucei. Next base: position 77,483,256 of record CM053161.1, read on the forward strand.
AGGTCTGGCATCTACTTTCAAACAGATCAGTCACCAAACACACCACGGCATTGAGTCTGACACATGTTGGGTCACCACAAGTTGGAGTCCACCGCTGGACAACAGCAAGTGTCCCCACAGTTGTAAAGCTATAGACAAGACCTCGTTTTCTCGAGAAATCCTAACATGCTCCCATGGCCACTCTTCCCTCAGAAGTAAGACTCCCACATCCTCCACCATCACTGCCCCCCACCCCAGGTACACACACATGCGTGTATATGTTTATACGGGGCTGGGGCATTCTCCGACTGCGCGGCAGTAGTCTGCTGATGAGGTTTGCTGCTGACATTTCAACATTCGCTGGCTTTTGTCAATCTTGGCAGCCCAGGAAATTCGATCTGTAAGAGCTGCTCTTTGTTAAATTTGCAAGATATGACACTGACAAGTAGTCTGCTTTTCCATCGCAAACACAGAAGCAAGGGTCAGTGACTCAAGGTACCTTCTAACTGAAACAGTACCATTGCCAGTGTTCGGAGGAGTGAGGTAACCCACACTGGGTGTGGAGAACCCACTATTTCTCAGCAGTTATCAGGATGAAGGTCTTCTGGGGGAACGAGAACAAGGAGAAGACCCAGCAGAGGAGAAAGCAGAAGAGAGAACCTTTACACGGGCCTCCTTGTTCCCTGTTTCACCAAACTTGTCCCAGAACCTTCTGTGCCACTCTTTTATGGGCTATCAGTGACATAACTCCTATTTTTTCCCACCAGCCATTATGTATGATAAATAAAACAATGCTCCGAAAACACTGAGATCTCTCATCAATGTCATTGTGAAAAGGGCCCAGATAAATGAGTCTTGGAATCAAAGGCAGATTACATGACTGACCATGTATCATCTCCTATGTATTGAACGTAGTCTTTGTAAAGATAGAGCCGCAATAAAAAGTGGTATTGTGTGCTCTGAAGGCTGTGTGGGTCTGTGCATGACTAATCCGTCTTTCTGCATTATTTTATTCAATCTTCTCTGACTTTATGCCTTTGACATTTTTGCTACACTCAGTAAATTTGAGTGAATAGGCAATTTTAAAGAATTTTTATAGGGCTTCAGAGAAGTCATATGCAGACTCTATCTTTGTTCAAATTTAACAGTTTAAATATTTCCTTTGTCTAGGGTACAGAGTAATCTTTAGACAAAAAAGAGAAAAGGAAAGAGCACTTCAATCTTAAGATTTTTACAATGTTTTCTGAACTAGTTTAATTATTAAAAAAGAATAAAAGCAGCAAGCTGATAATCAAGGAGGCTGTCCAACATTCTTTTTTTTTTTTAATTTTATCATTATTATAAATAAGAAACCCCTTCTGGAGATGGAAGGCACTCCTTCTTCCTCCAGAGCCCAGAAGCAGAAACAGAAGCAGAAATCAGAGGGCGCAGCTCTGAAGGCGGGCGAGAGCAGGCGGGCGAGGGCACTCGTCTTCCCAGCATGAGCCACTTCTGACTTTGTGTTGCAAAGGGAGTTGTCACAAGTGAAGAGGGACTTCATTCTACGGTTTCAGTTCCCTGTGTCCACGCTACCAGGTCCTCAGATAACCTGCCGCCTCAGTTTAGAGATGTATACCGCAGAGACATGCGCTACGAAAATGACGAACGTTCCTCCCTTGCTCTACTGGTCAGGAGTTGTCGCCTGAAGTCTATGAGATGGTCCGACGGCAGAAGAGGCATTGCCTTCTGCTCCCAGCTGCGGACCTCCTCGGGGGAGAAGCCGGTTGTACTAGGAGCTTCCAGCCTCCTTCTTTATTATTGCTTACAAGCTCTCTCTAACATTAAGCTATTTAGGGTAAAGACCAACTTCAGAAGAACCTATCTCTATTTTATCATTCTGCTTAGCTACAGGAGCCCTGATGGCACAGTGGTCAACAGCTCAGTGGCTAGTCAAAAAGTGGAGAGTTCTAATGCACCAGCTGCTCCTTGGAGACCTATGACGCAGTTCTACTCAGTCCTATAGGGTCGCTGCGAGTTGGAATCAACTTGATGCCAATGGTTTTTTTAAAAATATGTCTACAATACCAGAGGAAACCCTGGTGCCACAGTGAGTTCAGTGCTACATCTGCTAACCAACAGGTCAATGGTTCAAATCCACCAGGCGCTCCTTGGAAACTTTACGGGGCAGCTCTACTGTGACCTCTAGGGTCGCTATGAGTTGGATACAACTCGATGGCATTGGGTTTGGTTTGGTTTTATAGTATCAGAAACAGAGTTCACAGATTTCATTTCACTGAATCAGTTATAAACTTACATCCAATAGGGTGACTGAAAACATGCTTAGTCCCAATCCCTCTGAGGTACTTTCAAGAAACTACAACTCCGTTCCCAGGTGTGGGAAGCAAGACTCAGTGGGAAATTTCGGCAGCTGTCACTTTGCGTCCGTCACTGCTGCTGTCCCCACCAGGCCCTAGGGCACACGTTCCAGAGCAGCAGGGGATCTGGGTAAACGCCAAGGACAACACAGGAAGGGGAGAACGGGCGCAGGGCTGTCGGCTCTGGCCCCCAGTGCCCACTCTCACCAGGAAACCGGGTGCAAGTTGACAACCACACCCCCTTCAGGGCTCAGAGAAGGTCACAGGGCAGGCCTCTGGCCCGAGGGGACCAGGGCACACCCCAGCGACTGCAGGGGAGCCGCTGATGGCATCAGGGTGACCCCATACCATCCTCCTCAGGGAGCACTGGTGAAGCCACAGTCCCCACCAGACCAGCTCTGTGGGCCCACCCTGGACACAGACTGTAAGACAAGCCCCAAATACCATCAGTGTCAGCCAGGCAGCTCCTCTGTCATCACCCAGAGGAGAACGACACCTGGATGTCACGTCCAGGTTTGTCACTTCTGCTTTGTGAGTGGATGCACACTTCACATCTCCACGTAAGTCTGAAATACAGCCCTCTGTCCTTTTTCACAACAGACACAAACAAGTCCTGCTTTTTGTCTCTGCAGAGCACTTGATGCAAGTTCACTAAAGGGAAAGACTGGAGAGTCCCAGACTGGAGCGTGTGCATCCGGGGCAGATCCGGGTAAGACACGCGGCTTCTGGTCTTCCCTTACCACACACAGGCCTGGTTCTGATCCCAATCCCAACCTGCATCCTGATCTCGCAGGATCTCCTTTACAAATCATTTTCATAAAAAAGGATACACAACACATACCATCAGTGATCGGCCTTGACAGGTCCCCACTGATGTATCTGACTCAGAACCTAAGGTGAACTCTAGTTTCAGGCCTGTCTCTGCTCATTTTTATTAAATAATAAGCCTTTAAAAATGACATGAGCCACCATCTTTTCCAAAAGAGTATGAAATAAAAGACTGCACAACTTGAGGAAATCTTACCAGAGGCACCAGTGGCATCTGACGTGGCACTGGCACGTGAAAATCCTGTTCCTGCAATGTGCAGCACGCCTGCTCTGAGCCCAGCTGCAGGCTCCACGCTCGAGAGCACCCCATGACGCTGTAAACCAACCTCAAACCTGGAGCAGCGGGGGAGCACCAAATCTCAGAATACAGCAATGTCATGCTTTACAGGCCCTCTCTCCACAAAGGCATGAATGAGGGGGGAAATCAGTTGCCTAGGAAACCCTCCAGTCCTGGTAATTATAACTGTAACTGACTGCACACCCCACCTATCACAGAAATGAATAATAATTTATAATCGCTGACTGGCAGCTTTCGGTCGGTGCCTCTGCTCACCACTGCTACCTACTGGTGAGCGCGGGGAGTTACACGCAGACAGCGGGGCGTGTGGAGAACAGCACCCACCACCACCAAGAATCGCCTTCAGAGAAACCTTCTCCCATCAGCCTGTCTGCACCGGGTTCTGAATACAGTTCAATCGCTGCTAGATCAATAGAGCAAAAACGAAAAATGCTTTGTGTTCCTGTATACCAAGGGGGCTGAACAACCTAATGGAAGTTGGTCATCTCAATTAAAAGCAATTTCATATTGTGACATGAACTAGACACAGAAAAAGGCACTTAATAAGGTTAACAGAAGCTAAGTAACAGCATGTATCTTAATGACCCCAACTATACGACTCACAAGCTGTTTAATAGTATAGAATTTGATACTAAGCAAAACGGCTATAAATAAAATGCTATCTGGAAGTTTTGATCAATTAAATTACATAATTAACAAAGATGGTCCATTTATCTTAGGTTGTCTAATTTGCAGTGCAGTGTTAAAGTACCTCTACTGGAAGACTAGTTTGTTTAGAAATTAGAACATTCATAGTGATTTACTGGATTTGATTTAAAAGACACAGCAGGAGTTGGCAAAATTCACATATCATGGGGTTAATGCGGGTTAGAACGCAGCTATCTGTAATACAAAAATATTGCGCACCAAATACACACATCTGATTTCTTTTCATCCCAGTTCATCTTTTCGCTGAAGTCGTTACTTGCCTAAAATGAGCAACAAAAGCAGCTGCAACGGCCACTGTGAGGACACAAAGCTGCCATTTTAGATTTCCACGGTGAGAAAAGACCGCGTGGGGATGGAGCCAAGCACTGGTCACAGCGAAGATGTCACGTTATTCATTAGCTTTCACAGTCCCAATCTACAGGACGGGTGTCCCCACTGCAGCCAACAGGTTCCAGGCTGCAGCCACCATACACCCAGGCTTCTAAGACCCACCAGTCCTGGCTAGGAGTGCACCTCAAGCTGGAGTTCTTTTAGGTCAAGAAGAAAATGAAGACCTCCAGTTGCTGCAGTGCAGACGGCACGTGTGAGGTGTAACTCAGCTCTCCGGGGTGCATCCACCACACCCAACCTTCCAGAGGTCTCAGAGTTCCTGAGATGTGTCTTCACGACACAATATTCTCTGAAGCAAGCATCATGAGATTCCCCATCCCAGGTCCTAGAAAGGTGGTTACATTAAACGTAAAAGAAATTTCCACCAAAATTTTAGTTTTAAGATCAGTCTGCTACAGTAGTGATCAAAGACCTGGAGGGAGGGGTCCCCTCCTTTCATCAATTTGAGGTGCAGTTCTTGAAGACTTGCCTCCTTGTTTTTCAGACATAAAGACTTCCAGAGGAAATTTTGAATTCTTCTAGAATTTTGGCATAGTTCTAACACCGACACAGCCTTTCTGAGAATTACTGTCATTAAAGGAGCCATTTAAGCCACATACGGAACATGCAACCACCACAGACGACACGTGAATCTAAGCGTGACAAGACCAGACTGCAGAACACAAGCTCCTGCGCCCTATGGAAAGCCTGCAGAGGTCACAGGATGCCACATCTTTTAATGTGTTCAAGTTATGACCGAGTGTTTACAAATTTCACATTTCTGACAACAGTGTGAGTACTGCTCCCTGGTCACAACTCGATTAGCTCCTAACTAGGGTTCCTTGAAAGGTTTCCAACAACCGTAGGAAATAAACTTTTGTTTTTAGCACTGGTGCCTACAGGTGGACCTAGCCTAGACGCTGCTCTCTGTCTCAGACTCCTCCAGTCTCCAGACTGGAAGAACGAGGCACAGAGACTGCATCAGGACTCATTAACAATCTGTCACATGCAGAGAGAGGACACAAGGTCATCTGCTGAAAGTGAGGAGGACTGGAAGTGCCTACCGATGAAGGTCAAGGACAAGAGCCTTCAGGATGGGTTACCCCTTCTCAGAAAGAAAGCAAAATCCTCACAATCGGAGCAGCAGGCAGCACCGTGACACGAGAAACACTGCCGTCGTCAAGGCTCCGTCTCACCTGGACCCACAGCCAGCGCCCGCGGAAGCAGCAGACAGGACACCCAAGGACGCACCGCGCAAACCTGCATCACAAGACCTCTGCAAGTGGTGCTGAAAGGCAAAGAGGCCACCTTGAAGACTGACGTGCTCCTGGGCCACTGCCACAGCTCAAATGCCTCAGGCGCAGGTGAAGGCCAAACTATAAAGAGGAGGACTGAAGAAGTGTTGCCCTTGAGTCCCGGTGCTGGTGAAGAATACTGAACGGGTCACAGGCTACCGGAGAACGAAACCACTCTGCCTCACAAGTGCAGAGGGCTCCCTAGAAGCAAGGCTGGCGACCTCATGTCCCACAGACTCTGGACATGCTGTCAGGAGGGACCAGTTCCTGGAAAACGGCCTCATGCTTCCTCAGTAGAGGGTCAGCGAGAAAGAGGAGGGCTTCCAACCCGGAGGGCTGACACAGCAGCTGCACTACGCAACCTGAGGGGCGGCACGGGGCCAGGCAGTACTCTGCGCTGCTGTGCACACACGGTCTCGGAGCCTGATCGACTAGACGGCCCCTCACAACACGATCACACATCACGGCGGGCGGCAGCAGACACAGCACAAGGCCTGCTCTCAGCGTCAGAGACAAACAGCAAGGAAACTTGTTCCTCTCCACCCAAGCTCTGAGACAGAGGGGTAAGACGGGGTCATCTGCCCTGGCAATGTGTAACATGTGCCCAGAGCCTATTCTCCAAACAGGCTACAGTCTGAGGATCTGCAAGCCAGGAAACAGGTGAGGAACTCCACACACAGAACTTCGCAGAAGGAGTCCTGCCAAGGACTTGTGGTTCTGGCTGTCAGACGTGACCTCCCACCATAAGCAGCCAGAAAACTAGACACAACATACGAAACAAGCTTTTTCTGACACTGGGACAACAGGTAGTGTAAGACTGAGATCCCTAATGAGGTGAATCCCATTATCACCCCGGGTCTCTCTGGAGAGACTTTTTGGATCACAGCGAGGAGGAACTTCAGAGAAACAAGACTGGTCTTGCTGAGTGGGGGAGATGGAGCCTAGAATTTGGGGCTGCGGGTGAGGAAGCTAGGACCAGTGCAGCAAAGAGGAAGGCTCCAGGAATCGGTATAAAGACTTCACAGAGACTCTGGCTGAGTCATAAAATGCCATACCAAGGGCGAAAGTCCATCAGCCTCTGCAGAGAGCGACTGCTGGAGGACCAGGAGGTACAGCATTCCCGCGGCTGTTCCCATTCCATCCTGACGGAGCGGTCAGGTCTTACTGAACACCTGGGGCAGTCAGTCAAGACCCAAGAAAGGCCACACCTCAGTCTGTCAGCCCAACAGTACTCCACATCGCCTTAACAAAGTTGAAAAACAAGCCAGGATCAATACAATCAACTTACCTGCCAAAACAATCTTTAACATTTTTTAAAGAAATACAAAAAATTTACAGATTGAACAGCACAGCATTCAAAATGTTGACATCAAGAACATATGCCCATACTCCCTCCAAGAAGTAGAGTTTTGCTTCCCTCCTCCTGAGCGTGGAATGAACTTAATGACTCTCTTCCAAAGAACAGAAGGAAGAATAATAACTTCACAGTAAACCAACCAGACCCCCTCTTAAAATGATTTAAGATTTGCATGATCAACGAGAAGTCTTCATACACCATGAAGAGAAAAACACCTCATCTCCAGGGTATCCTTCCCCAAAACCTGCATTCCAGACTAGTCGTGAGAAAACACTGGACACACCCAAACTGATGGACAGTCTATAAAATAACTGGCCAATACTCTTCAAAAGTATCACTGTTATGAAAAACAAGGAACAACTAAGAAACTGTCAGATATAAAATGAGACTAAGACAGGATGACTACCTGCAGTGTAGTGAAATAAAGCCTTGAGCAGAAAAAGAACACAGGTGGAAGAGGTGGTGAAATAAAAAAAGATTTTTTTTCAAGTCTATAGTTGGAAACCCTGGTGACCTAGTGGGTTAAGGGCTACCTCTGGTAACCAAAAGGTCAGCACTTCCAATGCACTAAGCACTCCTTGGAAACTCCATGGGGCAGTTTTACTCTGACCCCTAGGGTCGCTGAGTCAGACCCAACTCGATGGCAGTGGGTTTTGTGGGGGTGGGGCAGTTATACTTTAGCTAACAGTATTGTACAACGATAATGTCTTAGTTTTGTAAGATGTCAGTTATCAGGAAAATTACAACAGTGTGGGATACCTGAGAACTCTGAACTACTCTTCAAATTTTTTTATGTAAATCTAGATTTCAAAATTAAAAGTTTATTTAAAAAAAAAAAAATTGGCGTCAAATAAAAAATTTGCCAACACACAGATAAGCAGCATATTGTGACCAGGAAGACAATTAGTCAGGAGAAACAGGTGTAGAAACCAAAGAAATGACAGAATTAGTGGGCAAGATATTTAAAAAACAGCTATTATAAATATGATTAATGATTTAAAGGAAAATATTAATACAATGAAGAATAAAAAGAATCAAGTGTGATTTCTAGAGATGAAGAAAACACACATAAACACAATGAAAAATTGTGCTTTTCACAGGATTATGGGCAAGCTAGAGATGTAGTGAAAAAAAAATCAGTGAACTTGAAGACAAACAGATAAAAAACTATCCAAAATGAAACAGAGAGAAAAAGGACTGAACAAAAATGAAGAGAGCCCCAGTGACCTCATGGGACAACAGAATATGCACAATATAAGTGTAATGGGTGTTCTAAGAGAAGAGAGATGGGGCCAAAAATATCTGAATAACTAATGACAAAAAATTTACAAATTTAATTTTTTAAAAAAACAGAAAAACCACTAAACCCACAGATCCCAGAAACTCAACAAACCCCAAGAGGTCTAACACAAAGAAAACCAGACACACAGCCATCGTCACCCTAACCAGGCTGCTGGAGGCAGGACACAGCTCTGCATGGAACAAACCTGAGACAGCAGATCTACACTCAGAAACTGTAAAATGCACAAGGCAATGAAAAAACAATTCAAAAAGAAAAAAAGCAACCAGCCTGTAACTCTTTATGCAGCAAAAATACTGCTCAAAAATGAAAGCAAAGGAACTCTTTTTCAGGGAAACGAAATTTGACAGAACATGCTCCAGCCCGCCGGTGTTGAAGGAATGGCTGAGGAAATTTCCACAGGTCAGGAGAGACACGCAGAGATACACAAAGAGTCTACACGAGGTAGTGAAAGTCACCACAGACATGAAACTCATGGCTAAAACATTCAGAATTTTACTCATTTTTAAATTTCTTCAAAAGATAATTGAGAAGAATGGCAGAGAAAGGAACTGTACAAATACATCCCCTAAAAATCAGATAAAATTTCAGGACTCTGGAAGTTGATCAAAGGCATATGAGATCTGACCACTAAGTCTGTGAATTTAATTGTTCTAAAATGCTACATAACTCATTGCTGATTATCACTATGGTCACCTTCCAAGTCCTCCCCTTGGGAAGCTATGCACCAACATCAGCACCTACTCTACCTTTCAAGGCTATTTTGGAACTCTTTCTGGAATGGCCGGCCCCCGCACATCGTGGCAAGTTCACCAACGTAACTGTCTAGCTGTCTGGGAGGGAGTTTCTAGCCAGTAAACAACTGTATCAGAATCCCCTCCCTACTCACCTGATCTGGCCCTCAATGACTGTTTTCTCTACCCAAAGATAAAATAAATCTTGAATGGAAGACATTTTGATGACATTCAGGACATCAAGGGTAATACAGTAACAGCTCTGATGGTCATTCCAGAAAAGAAGTTCCAAAACTGCTTTGAAGGGTGGACTAGGCACTGCCATTGGCACTTAGCTTCCCAAGGGGGGCACTTGGAAGGTGACGGTACTGATATTCTGCAGTGAGGTACGCAGCATTTTTTCCAAGAAGAAGTTTGTGAACTTCATGGGCAGTTCTCGTAAAATAAACTGAGAAGTGTTTATTCAAAACTAGTGAGCCTTGGGTGAGAAAGGCTTGTGCTTCTGTGGCATTTTAGTCACCCTTTCTAACCCCAGAACAGTAGCTAAAAAGCAGGACAGTTTGTGACAAACAGAAGCACCTAGGCTGGAGAGGACTAGCTAGATTTGGAGCAGCACAGACAACCCCAGTGCCCAGAGCCTGTGTGGGAAATGAGCAATTTCGGCAGCTAATTAACAAGTGGGAAAAGTTCACATGAGAGCTCACGTGTGGCTGCAATACTCCTTCCAACAAGCAACAGGCCTGCAGACTGGCCAAAAACCTGACAGTGAGACCCAACAGTCAGACAACACGACCTGCCTGCACACCGGCCATAAACCTGACAGTGAGACCCAACAGTCAGACAACACGACAGGCCTGCAGACCGGCGAGAAACCTGACAATGAGACCCAACAGTGAGACAACACGGCATCCTGCAGACCGGCCAGAAACCCAACAGTGAGACCCAACAGTCAGACAACACGACACGCCTGTAGACTGGCCAGAAACCTGACAGTGAAACCCAACAGTCAGACAACATGACAGGCCTGCAGACCGGCCAGAAACCTGACAGTGAGACCCAACAGTCAGACAACACAACATCCTGCAGACCGGCCAGAAACCTGGCAGTGAGACCCAACAGTCAGACAACACAACATCCTGCAGACCGGCCAGAAACCTGACAGTGAGACCCAACAGTCAGACAACACGACATGCCTGCACACCGGCCATAAACCTGACAGTGAGACCCAACAGTCAGACAACACGACATCCTGCAGACCAGCCAGAAACCCGACAGTGAGACCCAACAGTCAGACAACACGACATGCCTGTAGACTGGCCAGAAACCTGACAGTGAAACCCAACAGTCAGACAACATGACAGGCCTGCAGACCGGCCAGAAACCTGACAGTGAGACCCAACAGTCAGACAACACAACATCCTGCAGACCGGCCAGAAACCTGACAGTGAGACCCAACAGTCAGACAACACAACATCCTGCAGACCGGCCAGAAACCTGACAGTGAGACCCAACAGTCAGACAACACGACAGGCCTCAATACACCCCCACTGGGAAGGCGAGGACAAGGGTAAGGCTACACACAGGCTGAGGACAGACATCAAGAGGCTCCAGGGCTCCACACACCCCTACAAGTGCACAGGTGTGTGTGTGTGTGCGCGCGCGCGCACACACACGCGCACACACACACACACACACAAATCACTAGAAAACTCAAAGGAAACAAAAGCCAAGGACTTAAAAAGCACAGGAATTTTTCATCCATCCCCCAAACCACACAGAGACCCACTGACAAAGACGCCTTAGTGGCATGACATGTTTCAGGTGCATTTTTCGGCCAATCACTTGGTAGCCACTGAGGCTGACTGACCGCGGATAACCCGAAGAAGCCTAGGAGACCACGTGAAAACAAGGGCAAAACATGAGCGGTGTCACACTACAGGGAAACAGACTCTACAGCACATCAGGTCACTCAAACATACCAAAAAAAAGCAACAATCACCCCATATCACAATCTAGAGGTTCATTTAACTGTGACTAAGTCAAAGTTATACAATCCAAATCCATTTTGCACGCCCGCCTGCCTACAGCCTTTCTGCTCTCTTTGCCCTGTAACGGCACACTCCTCCTTTTTCACGTTTGTCATATGGCTCCTAACAAACTCCTGCCCCCTCCTCTCTCATCTAAAGACTAGTAGGACATACTCCTATAAATGTATAGAACCATAAAATACACCCAGGTGGTTACACTGTATCCCTGAGTCTAGTGCATTTTTGTCCTACAGAGTTGACCTTACTAATGTTTTCTAGACAGGGGCAGCAGCTGGTCTAGGGGCCATGCTCCCAGGGGATCCCATGGGCCGTCAGGCCATCAACTGTGGTCTTTCAGTAAAGTTCTTGAGCACCCCCCCTTTTTTGTCATGTTGCCACAGGGACTCAACATTGTGTGCCCCATCACAGCTGCCTTTGGTGGTGGCCGGGCATCATCTGGTTCTTTTGGTCACATGTTGATAGTCTCCCATTTACATGGGTCCTGTCTCCCGGGCTCTTTTTTCCTCGTGTCTTTGGTGTGCTCAGTGATCTTCTGTTCTGGCTGAGCTGAGATGGCACCTTGCTAGTTTCCAAGACCTCAGATGCTACTCACCAATATGGGTTGCAGAATACTCTCTCAGCAATAAGCTAATTATGCCAATTGACTTTGATGTCCCCCGTGAACATGGTCTCCAGATCCTACCCCTGGTACTCCATCCTTGCAATACTGGGTTTAAAAGAGCTTTCAAGTTCATGGTGAAGTCATTAAGTTGATCTACTTTCTACCATATGCTGCCACTGCTTTCACCTAACCAAATTTCTCTCAACTATCTATGACCAATCCTAGTCCCCACCTCCATCCTTGCAGCCACCAAAGAGTCTTCTGTACATAAGTCTATTTTTAAGTCCTTACGGCATGGGTCTCACACAGTATTTGTCCTTTTGTCACTGACTGCTTTCACTCAGCATGATGTCTTCCAACTGAAACCAGGTTATGATGTGTTTCCTAAAATCATTATTGTTTTTTCATCATTGCACAGTATTCCATTGAGTATATGTGCCACAGTTCGTTTATCCATTCACCTGTTGACGGGTATCTAGGTTGATTTCATCTTTTTGCTGTTGTCGACTGTGCTGCAACAAACATTGATGTGCATGTGTCTGTTCATGTGATAGCCTTTGTTTCTGTAGGGTACACAGAATCTAGAATTTTTGTGATGCATTATTTAAAATGTCCAGTTTCCAATGAAAAAAAAAATTATGATAGGCAAAGAAACAGGAAAGTATACTCCACAAACAGGAGAAAAGTCATCAACAGTAACTACTGTGGCCAGCCAAGTGCCGTCGAGTCGGATCCGAGGTGTCCCAAATGTTAGAGTTAGCAGAGCTTTTATAACCATAGGCATAATTAGGGAACTACAGAGAACAATATTTAGTTAAAGAATGAGAACTCATTAGAGAATATCAAGACAATGAAATTGCCAAAAAAACCCACTAGAGTTGAAAAGAACAGTAACCAAGATTAAAAACTCACTGGAGGAGCCCAACAGCAGATGTGAACTAAACAGAAATAAGAAACACAAAGATGAAAGTAAGTCAATTAGAAATGATGCAATACGGAAAAGAGACACAAGAAATGTGCAAGACACCACCGCATAGTAGGAATCTTAGTAGGAGAGTGAGGGTCATAAAAGTTTTTGAAGGAACAATGACGAAAGTTTTTTCAAACGTGATTAAAAAAAGAAAACATCAGTAACAAAATCCAAGTGGGATAAACACTGACAGAGCCATACCTAGACACAATGAAATCCTGAAACCAGCAGGAGAAACATGATTGATCATTACAGGCACAGGTTACATCTCTGAAGAAACAAGGAATTCTAGATGAAAGTAGTATAAATCATATTCTAACTACTGATACACCTACTAACATGGTCCTTCCCAAGAGGCATAATAAAGATGCTACTATCAAAACTCAACAGAAATGACATAAGCTGATAACCTGGAATCCATCTGAAACAACAACCAGCACTGGCAAAGGTAATGACACTGTGATGTTACTGTAGTTGCCATCAAGCACAAAATACAGCACAAACATTTTTTTTATAGTTTCTTCCTCTTACCTGACTTAAAAGAGAGCTGCGTGAAAAAATAATCATAACCTTGTATGTAAAATATAATAGCTGCATAAAGGACAAGGGAGGAAATGAAGCTATACTGAAGCCAAGTACGTAAGTCTATTTATAAGTCCTTACGGCAGGGGTCTCATACAGTATTGGCCCTTTGGCCGCTGACAGATTTCACTCAGCGTAATGTCTTCCAATTGAAACCAGGTTATGATGTGTTTCCTAAAATCATCGTTTTTCATCATTGCATAGTGTTCCATTGAGTATATGTGCCATAGTTCGTTTATCCATTCACCCACTGTTAGGCATCTGGGTTGATTCCATCTTTTTGCTACTGTGGACTGCGGTGCAATAAACATTCACGTGCATGTGCCTGTTCATGTGACAGCCTTTGTTTCTGTAAGGTACACAGAATCTAGAGTTTTTGTGATGCATTATTTAAAATGTCCAGCTTCCAATTAAAAAAAAAAAATCATGATAGGCAATGAAACAGGAAAGCACATTTTAATGGAATCCAGTATTATTCTTAGACGCTGAGTGCAACCCCTACAGCAATCACTAACTCAAAAAAGAGAGTGAAATTAAAAAAAAAAAAGAAATTAAAATGTTATACTAAAAAATACTTAACAAAGAAGAGAATTAGAGGAGGACCAGAGGAAGAAAAAGTGATGTGAGCCATAAAAAATACACAACAAAAAGGCAGATGTAAACGGACCACATGAATGATTTTAAGAACAAATGAACAAACTACAAGGCAGAGTATGTCAGGATAGATTTTTTTAAAACAAAGATTTAACTACTTACTGTCAACCCTGGTGACACAGCATTACGTGCTACAGCTGCTAACCAAAAGGGTGGCAGTTCAAACCCACCAGGTGCTCCTTGGAAACTGTATGGGGCAGTAGTACTCTGTCTGTAGGGGCACTATGGGTCAGAATTGACTCAGTGACAGTGGGTTTCTTTCAGGGTCTACAAGACACAAATGCTAAATTCAAAGACACAAACAAGTTCTAATTAAAAGGATGGAAAAAGATACATGATGCAAGTGTGACCAGTAACAGAGCTGGAACAGCTATAATACGGATAAACATCGACTTGAAGACCAAAAATAAAAGTTGAAAAAGAAGAAAACCCACTGCCATTGAGTCTAGGTCTGACTCACAGCGAGCAACCCTATAGGTCAGAGTAGAACTGCCCCACAGAGTTTCCAAGGAGCACCCTTCAGATTTGAACTGCCAACATTTTTGTTAGCAGGCATAGCACTTAATCCAATATGCCAAGAGGGTTTCCCAAAAAAAAAAGTTAGTAGAGAAAAATGAGCATTTCAGAATAGTAAAAGGGCCGTGAGAAGGATATAACAAGGATAACCAAATACACACACCTAAAAATAAACTGCAAAATACATGGAACAAAACAGCAAAACTGAAAAGATACAGACAATTCAACAGTAACAGTTTAAGACTTCGACACCCAACTCTCAATAATGCATAAAATCAGTAGACAGAAATTACCCAGGATACAGAGGACAACACTACCACCAAATCTGATGTGGTTACCCACAGAGCACGCCACCCAACAACAGTGTTTCTTCATCACACAGACTAGGCCTTTAAAAAGTCCTAATGAATTTTAAAGGGCTTGAGAAATACGAAGTATGTTCTTCAAGCACAACAAACTAACTTATGAATTAACAACAAAAGAAAACTTAAGAAACCCACAAATATTTAGAAATTAAACAACACATATCTAAATCCGTAAGTAAAAGACACCTCACAGGAGATCAGAAAATTATTTTTAACTAAAGGAAAAGGAAAGCACACGATCACAGTTCACTGGATGCCCCAGGGACACACCCAGAAGACCTGAAAGCAGGGACTCACAGACTTAGACACACAGCACTATTCACAAACGCCAAAAGGTGGAAACCACCTAAATGCCCATTAGCAGATGAACAGATAAACAAAATGTGGTATATCTAAGTACACTAGAATACTACTCAGCCGGTAAGACTTTTAGATAAACTCTTGATACATGCTACAGTATGGACAAAGTTGGAAGACATCACGCAGAGTGAGGAAGTCAATCACAAAAGGACAAATACTGTACGATCTCACTTAAATACAAAGACAAGAAAAGGCAAACACATACACAGCCAAGTTTCTCAGTGGTCACAAGGGACAGGAATGAGGGGAAGAGAGCGAGAGCACAAGGGTGAACAGTGACACAACATTACACTCATTAAGGGTAGGGCCACCGAGCTGATTATTGGGAATTGTTGTCAAGAACTTGTACATCTGTAAAAAGCTGAATTAGCAGAAGTTGTATGGTAACTGCATTTACAAAATGTTTTTTTTTTTAAAAAAAGTGTAGCTGCTGTGGCTACTCTGAACAGTCAAAACCCTCCTGTGATCTGGTGCCTTGATTTGGGGTTTCATAGGCATCCCAGTTAACTGGGCTAATAATATGTTTATTGCTTCTTTTACTTCCTAGTTGGGTGCATACTGCCTGGGGTCTTAAAAGCTTGCAAGCAGCCATCCAAGGCATGACAACTGGTCTCTGTTCATGGGGAAAAGCAGCAGCAGCAGCAGGATTAGAAGGCCATGGAATGTGTGGCTAACTGCCTCCATGAACAAATGCCTCCTGTGCCATGAAACCAGAAGAACTGGATGGTGCCTGGCTACTGTAAGTGAACACTCTGATCAAAGATTCTATAGAAGAACCCTCATCAAAAGGAGCAAGTAGAGAACAGAACTTCAAATTCACATGCACTGCAGCCTTCCTGGAGCCACGAAGGTTCCACAAAGCCCCAAAACTATTGCCCTGAAATAAGCTTTTAACCTTAAAACCAAAATACACCCTGGAGCCTACTGAAAACCAAAAAATAGCTTAACTTGTAAAAAAAATTCCTGACATCAGCATTATGCTCTTTCAAGAAATGTCTGCATGAGATCAAAATGACACTTTGAAAGACTAGAGAAGAACCTGTGGGAGCAGTGTTTATGTTAACGGTGGAAGAACCGCTCAGAAACAGAGGGTGATAACAGCTGCACATCTCAGAAAATCTAAACGTTGTCACTGACTGAAACATGCAGAAACCACTGAGTGGGTGTATGTCTGGCTGAGTACAGGTACATTCTCCAAAGCAGTAAAATATATAAATTTTTAAAATCATTCACTGGATGCAGCTTAAAACAGTGCTTAGAAGTTTACTTATTCTAATGTCTGTATTAAAAAGGATTAATCTCAAACAAGTAACTTCACATCTTCAAAAAAAACTTCAGAGAAAAAAAAAAAACAAAGACCAAAGCTAGAAGAAAAGAAATACTAAGCATTAGAGATAAATCAGTAAAACAGAAAATAAAAACAGAGAAGAATCAGTGAAACCAAATACTGTTACCCCACAAGTATGAAAATACTGGCAGACTCTTACACAGACTGATCAAGAAAATGAGGAAGACACAAATTAGCAAAACCAGAAACAAACGAGAGGACATCACTACTGGCCCTACAGAAAGTAAACGGATTGTAAGGAAATACTGTCAGCAATGTTATGCCAATAACTAAAACAACTTACATGAAATGAGTAAGTATCTAAACCACAAACACCCTGATCCCATTAAGTCAATTCCAACTCATAGCAACTCTACAGGGCAGACTGGAACTGCCCCACAGAGTTTCCATGCAGCACCTGGTGGATTTGAACTGCTGACCTTTGGGCTAGCAGCCACAGGAGTTAACTACAATGCCACAAATGAATCTCTAGGAACATACAAATTACCAAAACCAACTCAAGACAAAACCAAAAATCTAAATAGACCTAAAACAAAAAAACAGTAATCACGTATCTTCACAGAGAGAGAGAGAGAGAAAGCTTAGTCCCAGATGTCTTCACTGGTAAATTCTATCCAACATTCAAAGATGAAATAGTATCAGTCCTTCACAATGTTTTTCACATGAGGAGGAAACACTTCACATCTCAACAACACAAAAGCCAGAAAGATACTACAAGAACAGGACACTACAGACCAATATCCATTAAAAACACATACCAAAAAACAAAATCTCCACAGATTATCAGCAAACCAAATTTGGCAGCATATTAAAACGACTGTACCATTACAAAGCAGTATTCTTGAAATGCAAGGATGGTTTAATATCTGAAAATACAGTATACCATATTAATAAAGGACAAAATCACATGGTTTTCTCAACAGAGACAGAAAAAGCATATAACAAAATCCAACACGTAGATTAAGATAGCCAAAGCCAAGTGCCATCGAGTCGGATCTAACTCATGGCGACCCTAGGGGCAAACAAAAAACTCCCAGCAAACCAGAAAACGATATTTTCTCAATCTAATGAAAGACATCCATGAAAAACCTCCAGTGAACATCGTATTTAAAAGGCTACTTTCCTCCTAAAATCAGGAGCAAAAGTCAAGTGTCCAATCTCACCACTTCTACTCCACGTTAGTAGAAATTCTACCCAGTGCAGTGAGGTACGAAAAACGAATGCAGATTGGAAATAAACTAAAAATATCTTATTCTGCAGTATTTATGCTACTGAGTGCACAAAATCCTAAGAAAGTCACAGTACATAAATAAAATAACTTGATTAAAAACTGGTAAACGAGTTCAGGAAGGTCACAGCTTACACGGTCTATATACAAAAATCAAGGGTACTTTTGTCCCAGCAATAAACAAATCAGAAATGACATAAAGGAAACCATTCTCGTCACAAAAGAGTTTAAATGAGTAAAATAGCAGGAATAAAATTAATGAAGTGTATGAGTTCTATACTAAAAATTACAAAACAATGCTAAGAGAAAATCGAAAAGATCCAAATAAATGGAGAAACAGACCGTGGTCAAGGATCAGAAGAGTCAGTGTCAACACAGTGACTCTCCAAATCATCTGCGTATTCTGCACAATCCTTACCACACTCCCAAGAGGCACTTCTACACAAATGGACATGCTGATTCCAAAATGTACACAGAAACACAGAGAACCTGGAAAAGGAGAAATAATCTTCAAAAGAATGAAATCGGAGGATTTACACTTCCTGAGTTGAAAATCATAAAGCCACTGTCATCAAGACTGTGTAGTACTAGCAGAAGGACAGAAAGAAACACACCAACGGAACAACTGAGAGTAAACAAAACATGATTTCTGAAAGGGTGCCCTACCACATCAATGCAAAGAGGACACTCTTCAACAAATGGCTCTGGGACAAAGCAGATACCACTGCCTCACAGCATGTACAAAAATTAACACAAAATGGAACACAACCCTACCAGTTAAGGCTAAAACTATAAAACTTCTAGAAGAAAACAAAAGAGAAAATCTTACAATTTTCTGTAAGGCCGAGTTCTTAGACACGGCACAGAAAGCATACCTGTAAAAGAAAAAACACATGCATTACATGTCTAAAACCTAAATATTGTTGTGCTTCAAAAGGTACCATAAAAGAAATTAAAGACCTTAAATAATATTTTTTCTCACATCTGAAAACGGCAAATCATGTATCTGATAAAGGTCTTGTATCTATAGAAAGAACTATTATAGCTCAGTAAGACAAAACACCGAATTAAAAATTGAACAAAAAGTTTGAATAAACACTTCCAAAAAAAAACATGCATGGCTAAAACATATTCAAAGATGTTAAACACCCTAAGTCACTACAGAAGCAAAGACGTTCAACACCCTAAGTCACTAGAGAAACTAAAACCACAGTAAGATAATGTCCCACACCCATCGGACTGTAATAAAGAGGAACACTGTTGTTACGGATGTTAAAGGTTGGAACTCTCCTACACCAGGGGCTTAAACAGCCGCTTTGGAATAAGAGCAATTGCTTAAAAGGCGAAACCCACTATCTGACCCAGTAATTCCACTCCCAGGAATCTACCAAGAAAAAGACAAAAAGACCACAAAAGGATCTACATGTGAATGCTGACACCAATACGGACAACAGCTGGGAACACCAACCATCCCAGTGTCCACAAGCTAGTGAATGAGTACAACACAGCATGTGCACGAACGGGATACTATACAGCACTAAAACAGAACTACTGATCCACAACACAAGAGGGATACACCTCCAAAACTCTAGCGCTCAATGAAAGGCATACACAGAATAACACACACTGTGTGATCCCACTGGTACTGGTGGTTGCTTGGGGTTGGGGAAAGGAACTGGTATTGGTTGTAAACACGGAAAACATCTCTCTGCGGCCTGACGGAAATGCCCTCCACCTAGATTGTGATGATGACTGCTAAACTTCAAATTCATTAAAAACTATCTAATTGTGGCTTTCAAGAAACCACATAAAAGCACATGCATGTGAATGATAAAGTCCAGAGTATATAAATTATACTTCGATAAAGTTATTAGAATAAAAAAAAAAGTCATCAAAGAACTGCAAAAACCAGAATGACATTATCTGAGGAGAGGGTAAATATACGAGGTCCGACAATCAAGTCCATGAAATTATTCTAAGTGCTACATACCTCACTGCTGAATATCACTACAACCACCTTCCAAGTACTCCTCTTAGGAAGCTATGCACCAACGCCAACTCCCAGTCCACCCTTCAAAGCATTTTTAGAGCTCTTTCTGGAATGTCCACTGTGCACAGTGGCACAGTGGCAAGTTGGCGAATTTCATCGTTTAGTTTTGTCTGTGAGGGAGTAAACAAATCAGTAAACAAATCGCTGTATTGGAACACCCTTCCTACTCACCTGATCTGGCCCTCAGTGACTTTTTTCTTTACCCAAAAATAAAGGTAACATTGAAAGGAGGACATTTTGATGACATTAACAGTAATACAACACAGCTCTGATGGTTGTCTCAGAAAGTGTTCCAAAAAGGCTTTGAAGGGTGGAACAGGCACTGGTGCTGGTGCACAGCTTCCCCAGGGGAGTACTTCAAAGGTGACCACAGTGATACTCAGCAGTGAGGTATGTACGTACTTTTTCTAGGGTGACTTCGTGAACTTACGTATGGGTGCTCGTAATAAAAGTGCACATTTTTACGAGTATTCCAAAACATTAAAACACAGCAAGTATATCATTCCCAAATCAGTGAAAAGCAATGGAAGAACACTTCATCAGCACAGTTGTTATTAGGCCACTGAGTCGATTCCAACTCACACCCACCCTAGGCCCAACAGAGCCCGTCCCCATCCAGGCCTGTGCGATCGCCGCCATGTCTGACACCACTGCTATGGCCACTGTACCAACCCGTACTGTCGACCCACTGCCTCACCAAGCCTGATGTCCTTTTCTAGGGACTGTTCCTTCCTGGTAACATGTTCTATGTATGAGAGATGAAGTCTCAGTATGCTGGCGTCTAAGGAGCACTCTGGCTGTACTCCACCCAAGACAGACTTGGTCATTCTGCTGACAGCCCATGGTGTACTATTCAATATTCTCACAAAGGACAAGCAGAGGGAACAGAATACCCCAAATAAGGCAGAAGAGATACTATCATGATGCACACGTATACACACAGAGACAAAACAGAAAGGTCTCCCCAAAATGACAGAAACTGGTATATCAGGAAATCAAGTATCTGTACCAGTACTGTGCAAAATAATCATGAAACATAAAGACTACAGATGTATTCACAAACCCAGCAATTTTAAGCTATATATATATATATATATATATACATACATATGCACGTACTGCTTACACTCATATAAACAGAAACTAAGAGTTTAATCACTTTTCTTGCTCTGTGTTCCCCACTGGCAGGTTTCTTTATGTGTATGGCCTGGTATAAACTGAAATTCCATCCCTGTCCACCAAGTCAAAATGAATTCTCTTAAGGTGTGAAGCCTGAGAAACAGGGTTTCAAATGAAGGTTTTCTGAATGTGGCTGCAAGACCGCTGTCGCAGAGAGCGCCCCTTTCAGTACTAGCTACCCGCCCTTGTTCAGAGGGAGCAACAAAAACACAACGAGAGGAAAACAGCCAGTGTGGTGAGAGTGTTGCTTTCTGAGCAAGATCCCAGGAGAGTTTACTAACGGGCTGATCCGAACAAGCTGCTCTATCTGAGTTAGTCTTCCCATCTCTGAGGGCCGGGGAAGGCAAGAAGCAGCACCCACCTCACTGAACTGCTGTTAGCATGAACTTATCCATGGAGAGCGCACAGGACATGTGGGAGAGAGAGTCATGTGTTCAACGTATGTTTAATTCTTTATGATTCACCGGTTATTTAAGGAAGCTGTAAAAACTTCTTATCCTAAATGATATCCCCCTAAAACAAAACTTAATAAGAAAATATCTCAAAATGTAAAAACCTGACATTACTGACCAATGGATTAACTATGTAAATCATAAATATTTATTATAGCTGAGGAATTCACTCAACAGGCATTTCCTGGCGAGTCTATCTGCCACTCACTTTTAGAATCCAAGGATGAAGGGTGGTTTCATCCTTAAAAGCTGCTTTTTATGCAGGAAACTAATACAATGAGATCTATATTTTATGATTTCTGAAACAGTCCGGTAATAAAAGCTCTCATAAATCACGTGGCACAACCAATTTGAAAGAAAAAAATCAAAATATGGCAAAATGGCTGTGCCAAGCCACGCCAAGCCAAGTGCCGTCGACCCTAGATGGCCATAACTACTACAAAACTCAGTATTACCTAACAATTTTGAAGTCCCTTAAGAACACTATACTACCACGAAGTAATCACTATCCTCAATGAAATGCAAATATGCAAGAGTACAAGTTACAGTGACTCAACAAGAGACTACATTTCACAAGAGACTTCACTGGGCTCTGAGAAATCACGGAGCCACAATGCAGACCGTCTGTCACTCTTGTTTCTAGGACTCCACCAGGAAGACACACCTCCAACAAGACAAAACTGGTACACACCATTATTCATTACATCATTGCTTATACTTAAAAATAGTGAAAACCTAATGCCCATACTCAGGACACAGGAAGGCAGCTGAATAAAATACATCACACCTACACATCTATACTTCTGTTAAATAAAGAAAAGTATCTCTCAACTGGTATGGAATGACTTACAGGGCATACTGTTAAGTGAAAAATGTGAAGTGCAATGGGGTGTCTACAGGATGTCACCCTTCGTGTAAGAAAGAAAGGAATATAAGAAAAATCCACAGGTATCTACTTGTGCCAGCAGGTTAGCTACCTACAGCAGGCAAGCGGGACAGCGCCAGCCTGGGAACAGAAGTGACGGTGCAGGACGAGGAGTGAGCCTTCCTCGGGTGACACTCTTGCACAGCTCCAACTCTTGGGACCTCATTACTGTTTCACATCCCCTTCAGACACTCCACAGGCAAACCACTGAAACCAACCAAGACTCAGAACTCTACACGGAGTAGAAACAGTAACAAATGACGCTAACCACGTAACACAAGAACCACCACGACAATAAAGAAAATGCGCACAGAGAAAAACCACTTAAATAAATTTGGAAAAGCTTCTGGACTGACACCACAGGGCCAGCAGCCACCAGCACTCCGTGTAACGCTGTAATCCAGCTGGTCGACGTGTGTCTCTGGGACTCGCGGATTAGCATTCTTGAAACCGTTTTTTGTGCAGGCTGTGCTCCAGCCCCTGAAGAAGGACATCAGAGGCGGCAGACGGTCAGCCCCGAAGAGGAAGCCCTCAGTGAGGCGGATGGGCACAGCGGCTGCGCCCGCAGGCTCCAGCTTCACCACCACTGCGGGGACAGCGCGGGACCAGGCAGGGTGCCGACTCAGCAGCACCTAACAACAACACTGACGAAATAATCCACTAAATCTATTAGGAGCCAGGTACGTCACTGTTTCATTACTGGAGAAAGAAGTCACGAATATGGAAACACTAAAACGAACCTGGTGGTGTTAGATTAGAACCAGATATATCTGTATAAACTCACGTTTTTTAATAAATACAGAAAGATGGCACTTGGCTATAGAAAGAATGAGACAGAAATCCTGGTGTGTGCACTGCTTAGTATACGTGTTATGTATTTTACTAAAAGGACCTAGAAGCAATGCCATCCCAACAACAATCAACACTCCTAAGTGTCCAGAGGCTGGTTTCTAAACACTGCTCCCCCTGAGAAAGGCAAAGGCTCCCTAGAGAAGTGGCTGATCCCGGGGCTGGGACAGGGGAAACGCACGACGAGCCTGTAACAGTCTGTGGTGACAGGAAGTGCAAAGAACTCAGGAGTAAACTTGCAGGAATTCCTAATGTCCAAAGCTACAATAACTTAAGCAACAAAACATAAATACTGGATTTTAACCCACAGAATAAACACCCGAGTTGATACTGATATAAACAGAATAAATCAGTAACTGAGGCAAAAGTTCAGCTTTTCATCACAGAATTCCAAGTAACACACAAGAAAAGAGAGAAACAGAAACCCACCGCTAGGCCAAGAGCACAGCACTGACTGCTGCGACAACTCCACCGACGGAGGCCCACGCGAGCGGGCTCCCGCTTGAGGAGGAGGATGTCTGCACAGCCTCAGACCACCTTCCCCCAGGACAGCTCTTTAGCTACAACGTGAAAGACAGAAGCATTACAACGGCAAGCCACGACAGACAGCGCCCTAGCGAACGGGTCGTGAGTAACAGGCCCCGACCACGGCCCCCCCGGCACCTGCGACAGCACCCGTCACGGACACCCCGTGGTACTGCGCCGCTATCACAGGAGGGCCCCTGACAAGCCCCTGTCAAGGAACATGCCATTCAAAGTGTCCACACGTGAGAGACCAGGGACGTCTGAAAACTGTCACAGACTGGAGAGGGGGCTGGGGAGCAACAAGAAACAAATACAGGCTAAAATCCTAGACAGGGCGGTGGAACCCAAAAAGAACATCAGGGAAAATATTGCTGAAATCCAACAAGGGTATGTAGTTCAGTCACAAGTATCACAGCAAGTGACGTCTTCTGGGGTCAGTAACCGTGCGAAGGCCATGTAAGATGCTGAAACTGCAGAGGAAGCTGGGAGAAGAGTGGAGTCCCACGGCGGGACAACGGGACAGCACACTGGCTGCTAACCAGACAGTCAAGAGGTTTCACATCCACCGAGAAGCACCTGGCAGAAGGGCCTGGAAGTTGCCTACTGGGAACTCACCTTTGCACGCCCCACGGAGCGCGGTTCTACTCTGTCACCCAGGGGGAGCCGAGGGCCAGCAGCAGGTCCCACCAGGGGCGGCAGTGGACAAGAAGTGCACTTTCGGCCCAAGGTAAGTGCAAGATACAGACTGAGACCTCTTGGTAGGCTGTTCTGTTTTACAATGGTTTAAAACAGAACCTTTCCAATCAGGTTCATTTTCTCCCACTGTAATCTGAACACAGGAAACAAAGCTGTTTCAAGTTACGATTTAAAACACAAAAGCTACATGGGCAGCACAATTACATCTGGTGTTGCGCAAAAAACACTAAAACATGTCATCACACATTTTTTCTTTGCTGCTACCATCACCTTCCTCTAGGAGGGAAGACCTGGGTGAGGGAAACAGCAGGAACTGCCAACAGCAGCAGAAGGCACAGAATGACGGCTGTGCACACGAAGAACCAGTGACAGTGCTCTGAAACGGCACGTCTGTGAAGACTACCATGATAAAATCACAGTAATCCTATGACAAGTCTTGGGGTTTTTTCCCTGGGAAGCTGTGGGTCAGAGAATCAGAAAGTCTCATTAACACTCAAACCTACGAATTCTGTCAACCCTGAAAACTTGACTCCTCTTTAAGGCTGGGACAATTCATGACATCAAACTATGTCAGGAGTGGCAATCCAGAAGCCTTCTTTTGCTCCCCGTCAATCGACTCAGTCCCCCTTGTCCCCTCACGGAGGCTCTCTGTGATTACAACATCCAGAGCAAGTGCTCACTGCCTTCCAGACATAAAATGATCACTGTCACATACAACAGAAAACTCAGGATTTACTAAGAATAGAGCTGTGACTGAGGTTATACCACCGCCATTCAAAATATGTTCCCCAGACCAGCAAATCAGCATTATCTAGAAACTTCTCAGAAACGTAGGATCTCATGCCACCCCAGCCAGAAAACCTCCCTGTGACGTGTTCCTCACACGACTGCTATGCCCGTACGACTGTCAAGGGCACTGGCTGCATCCATTTTATTCTATTTTTTTAAAACGGTTCCCTTCTCTTTATAGCCATCGCAGGCAAATGTACCCAGTGGTCTCCATTTACACCGTTATAAGCTCTTTACAAACACGATTTCATTGATCCGTACAAAAACCTCACCTGGCCTATTTCTGTCATCAATAGCCCAAGGAGACCCGAGCATCTCCAGATCACGAGGCCTGCACAAGACTGGCTCACACCATCTTCTCTTACACAAAGGGGATCGCACTCCAAAGCTCACCTGAAAGGCAGTGGGCACGGCGGCTCCTCTGTGGACATCACGTGTAGCCTTCTTTTGTTTCGTGGCAGTTGGTGGGTGAAGAGAAAAAGTTTCTAACTACAAAACACACGCATGGTTAATCAAAACTTACCAAAAGAAATCAGACAATTTCAGACCACACTGCAAATTAAGACTCCTGTTCAGAATTATCCATCCATTAACTAGTGAGAATTCAGTCTCACCGTCTTATTAAAATACATATTCATAAAATTTTTACAGATAGGCTGTTCCAGTTACAAATAGCTTTTACTTTTCTAGGACATAATTTCACTTTGTTTAAGCAAGAATTCATTAAAGCAGCTATAAATAACCTGTAACTATTTAGCCATGAATAGAGGGTGGACTGGCAATGACGACTCATTTTAGTACTGATGTGGAATGTTTTTAAAACCGACACTTGAGCACACATCCAGCTAATGATTAACACTTGCAGCATAATTTTCAGTGTTAGAACGTCTCTTTATCTTAAACAGTTTTGCTAAAAGTAACTATTTTACCTCAGTTATTTACCAGTATAACAGCAGCCTCCGAGAACGAAATGCAGATTAAAACATACAAACTCTTGACTGAAACACTGATTTCTTAGCATTTAGATACTCCTTCTCTCTCCCCTGAACCCCAACTCCAGTTACAACCATCCACACTAGGGAGCAGTGCCGGCCAAACAGGAAGAAATCCACACCCCACTGTGCAGTGTCTGTGGCATGTAGACAGGGAGCGACAACGCTGTATTCAGATCTGAATCATAAACTTCACAACATTTTAGAGACCAAGTTCCATAAAATTTTTACTTGAAAAAACAAAAGTTTTACAAAATACCATTCTTCCCATCAGAGAAACTTTCCCCTGAGGTACAGGAAGCTTTCCGCCTCAGAGATGACAGGATGACATTCAGAAAGGAGGGGTGTTTTTAAATAGCCACCTAACTGCAAAATCTACAATAGATTTTTTTCTTAAAGTGCCTTTAAAATGCTAAAGCAAGTAATGAAATATAATTGTTGAATCTATTTGAAATTTTAAAAGTTTCTTTAAAATGGTCCATATGGTATGCACAACATCACAGCTGTTACAAAACTGCCTGTATTTAGTTCAAAACACAAAAACAACACATACGAACAATACTCTTTTCAAATAATTCAAAACGTTGCCACTGCATCACATGGCAAACTTAGACCAAAGTGTTGACAATATTCAAGGAATTAACAAAACAAGCTGAATATTAAAGTATTCAAATATTTAATTTTTTAATAGCACTGGTAAGGGTAAGAGAACTTGCTGCCAGACTAACTCAGGCCCCCTCCTCACACAGACATGTAATGTCTTTCACTGGACAGATCCTACACAAATGCAGGACAGGGCTCTGCGATGTGAAGCCCCAACCCTAGGGCCTAGGGTTTCTGCTGCAGTCGGGCAGCTTTAAACTTGGAGACCCTCTTGGTGGTTTCTTCTGACACCTCTGACACAACTTCTCTTCGTTCGGGAATGGTGGGAAGAGCAGGGTGAGCAATGGCTGGGTGTGGTGGCAAGCAGGGCGACAGAAATTCTTTTTCTATTACTGTTCCCGAAAAGGCCTAGACAAGAAAATTCATCATCAGATAGGCAAATGGAAATCATAAAAAAGCCCTCAAAATATCCCATGCTCACCAATTTGACTGACTTTTCATTAAAAGTAAACTAGTAAGATTTCAAGCAGGAAGAAGAAACAGTAACAATCAAAATATAAACTGTTCAGAGAAATCAAGGACCTTTAAAACACTTAATTACATCCCAATATAAGATCTGTAGAGCACACATGCAAGAATAATGAAAAATGCATGTTTTACCTGGTATACACATTACAAATCTGAAAAACTTTTCAACTTTCACACATCCCATTTTCAGACACCCCGTTCGTGCCGTGACAGCCACCACGGAAACCCCCAGACGCCGGGCCAGGCTTTTCCACGCCAGCTGCCTGGCCACACTTCCACGAGCCAAGAGCTTAGTTCCAACAGAA
The DNA here is from genome assembly GCA_028571685.1 of Heterohyrax brucei. Classification (NCBI taxonomy): domain Eukaryota; kingdom Metazoa; phylum Chordata; class Mammalia; order Hyracoidea; family Procaviidae; genus Heterohyrax; species Heterohyrax brucei. The sequence continues at coordinate 77,511,043 of CM053161.1, forward strand.
GTGACTTCTCTTGGGTGGCATTCACTTACGCCATTTCAACTTCTGTTGTATTATGCCTCAATTTTATGTAAGACATCAGTGAAAAGCTAGGGGAAAAAGTGCTGGTCTCAAACTTGATGTAATTAATTCAACATAGGAATCCTAAGAGGTTCTACAAAAAAACAATTCTTACATTTCAACTAGATGCTTACTAGATTTAATGTGGTCAACTATACGCTCCACTGAAACAAAATTAAGTGTGTACAAAACGCTGAAAATATAATCAAATACACAGCTAAAAACCAAGCACTGTTACACATCTTTGAGGACAGACTTTCGGCATTTGCAATTTCTCCTTGCATTTCTCAAATCCTCACCATGTCTAAACTCAATTCTGACACATAAATTTTCATTGAAATTTTGTTTCCCTGTGTAAACTAAGTGTTCACAATTAGTTAAAAAAGCATAACCTTAATAGTTCAAAAAACCAACCTCATCCCAGCAGTGAAACCAGACAACAAAGCACTTTCCTTCTCTCCCATGGTATTTTGAAAATTTAGGTGGAGTCCATCTCTTAAAGGAAGTTCAAAGCTAACTTTTCTAAAAACTCCATTTTACTATGATGAACACAGTTCCTTATTATACTTAAAATGCTTCTGAAAAAGAGAATGTTTTCAGACACTGAAAAGACTCCACTATGGGTTGAACTGCATCCCCCAAAAGTATGTGTCCACTTGGCGAGGCCAGGATTCCTAGTGTCTGTGACTGTCCACCGTTCTGTCATTTGACACAAATTCCCTGTGCGTTGTAAATCCTACCCCTAAGAGGCTAATGAGTTGAGATTAGAGGCAGTTACGCTAATGAGGCAGAACTCAATCTACACAATTAGGTTATACCTTGTAGCAGTCTCTTTTGAGATATTAACAGAAGTAAGCCAAGAAGACAGTAGAATCTCATACCACCATGAAACACCAGCCAGGAGAACACTTTGCCCCGAGGTCCCCTTGTCAAGGAGGACCTGGGGAAGATTCTTCTGCAACCTGGGAAGACGGACAACAAGGACCTTCCCTCAGAGCCAACAGAGAGAAAAAGTCGTCCCGGGGGCTGGCACCCTGAGTTTGGATTTCCAGCTCCTCCACTGTTAAAGCCACCCACTTGCGACACCTTCCATTACAGCAGCACTAGGTCACCAAGACAGACTCTAAATAACCGCCATACTGAGGAAGCATGCAGACACCAAAATATTTATACCATTTGGATACTAACTGACCAATATGCAGTATTTACACCATCTGGATGCTAGCTGACCAGTATGACCAGATACTAACTGATCAGCATGCAGTATTTATACTATCTGGATACTAACCGATCAGTATGAAGTGTAAAGCTAACAAGACTGCAACGCCAGCTTCAGAGTCCAGCTCTAGCTGCACTACACTTACCTTAAGGCCTTACAAATGCCTAATTTTCAACACTTAAAAGACAGCAACAGAGGAGCATCAAAGACACTACGTAAAGTAAGAGCCCGACAGACAGAGGGTCACACAGTCCAGGGACTACACCAGCACGAGACCAGAAGAATCAGACAGTGCCTAGCCACCACCAATGACTGTCACGACACAGACTAGGCCAGACAGTCCCCACACTAAGCCACCAGACCTTACGGTCCAACAGACTAGAAGGTCCCTGGACTCTCTGTCAGCCCCAGCCCCAAGCTGAAATCAGTCTCGAAGCCCACTCTTCAGACAGAGACTGGACTAGACTCCAAGACATAAAACAATACTGGCAAAGAGTCTATCTCCTGGCTTAAGCATATACATGAGGCTAACTGAGCAGCTCCTTGTCCCAAAGTGAGATTAGAGGGTGGAAGGACACAGGAGTTGGCTGAACGCACATGGGAAACAAAGGGCAAAAAGAGGGAGGTGCTGTTACAGGGTGGGCCGAACAGCTACAATCACACAACAGTGTGTGTCCAAGTTTTTGTATGGTAAATTAACTTGGACTGTAAATTTCCACTTGAAGCACAATAACATATTTTAAAAAAAAAAGACAATAGAATTCTGTATCTAATACCTGTTTTCTGCCAATATAGACAGCTATCAGATAAGTCAGAATACTTAAAATGTTAATAATTTACATCCCCAGCAACCCAAGGATCGTTTAGTACATGTGGCAATGGAATTTTTATACAGACACTTTACATGTACTTGAATATATAGGCAAGCGTATATATCAGTGTGACACAAGTATCAATATTCAGTCTGCCTAACAACTTTTCAAATGGAAAACTTGAAATACCCACCAAAATAAAAGCATTTTAAAAAGCCAAGTGCCGTCGAGTCGGATCCAACTCATGGCGACCCTAAGGGCCAGGGTAGAACTGACCCCCAGAGTATTCAAGATAAATAAAAAGTCTGGGTAAAACAGAAGCCCCAACACCCACATATATTTCACAGCCAGGAATTCTTACTTTGGGGAACGCCCCCGACACTACCCCAAGTCACACACAATCACATGCAACAACACATAAATCACATGCAACACGCCAGTGGCTGAGCAACTGGAAGTGCTCACGTCTCTGAGGAGAGGGTCCACAGCTTTTCTCAGACTGTGGAATGGTTTGGTAACCCCCTATGAGTTTACTTTCACTGGCAGAGGCCAAAACAGAGAACTTGAGACGATTATCTGTCTTGTGTGTGTCTTTTGTCTCAACCAACCACTTAAAAAAGAATGGTACAAATCTGCTACTGTGGTGGTCTCCACAAGACTCAGAATGGAAAACGGTACTTTCAGGACTTGAGAAATTCTGGCAGTGATATGCTGCCCACTGCCGTCAAGTCGATTCCAAATCACAGCAACCCTCTAGGACAGAGAAGAATGGTCCCACAGTTTCCAAGGAAACTTGGTGGATTTGAACTGCCGGTGGCCTTTGGTTAGCAGGCACGGATCTCACCCACTGTGCCACCAGGGTGTCCATGGTCTGGTTACCGGTACCTCATTTAAAATAAGTCAAAAGCTGTAATACATATGCCAATCAAGGCATTTTAAAACTCCCATTTCACAGAAAGAGAACTTCACAGCTGATAATACTTTTCCCAAAGATTTTCTGAACCATTTTAGTATTAATACCTGTATTGTATTTGCTAATGACTATTATCAGTTTTATAAATCATCATCAAGAAAGTACAGATCCACAATTAGTGCACTTGAGATTAAACAAATACAAATCAAAGAAGCTGCAATTTAAGCAATGTCATTACCCAGTCATACTTTCACTAATACATAAATAAAATAATCTAGGAACCATGATAAAATGTTTCATAGACCATATGTGGGCGACAAAATAACTGCAGTTTTTAAAAAGGCCTCTTTGAAAGAAAGGAAGTCCTGGGGCCGGGTGGATAAGCACTCACCTGCTAACCAAAAAGGTCAGCAGTTCAAATCCACCAGCTGCTCATGGGAAACCCTGGTGGAGGAGTGGATCGAGTGCCATGTCTGCTAACCAAAAGGTTGGCAGTTCGAATCCTCCTGGCACTCCCAGGAAATGCCACGGAACAGTTCTACCTGCTCTTTCCTGTACAGTCCCCACGCATCAGGCTCGACTCAGCAGCAGTGCGTTTGTTTCTTTTTAGTACAGGGCTGATGAAAGTCAGAATCAACTCAACAGCAATGAGTTTTATTTTTTTTGTGTTGGTGTGTTGTTTTAAAGAAATATTTTTTTAACTGCAAGAACCACTTGAAAGAGGAAAAATGAATTATAACAATACTATCACGTTTTATACTCGACGGCACTTGGCTTGGCTTGGCTATCACGTTTTATCTCACAAAACAAAAACTGATCAGCCACGCTATATGAAATAAAGAAAGAAAATTTACAAACAAACCTCAGGTGTTCCCGGCAAGGGAAAAGGTCCCTTCGGATGACTTTCTTCTTGCCGCTCCTCCACAGTGCTCTCCTTAGCGTCACCGCGAGCGGCCTCTTCACAGCTGACGCTCCTCAGCAGTCCCCGCCGGTCCTCCGGGTCAGCAGCACTGCTCTCACTGGTGTCACTGCAAACACTGTTCTCTCGGCTTCGAGACTTCAGAATTGACTTACGAGGAAAATACTCTCCATTCACAATGTCAACAAAGACTCTGTAATATTTTTTCAAAAAATTGTAAAAATGAGGATAAATGTACAAGTTTTATCTGTCTTTTCTAGAAATTGATCTGAAATGCTTTATCCAAACTTTAAGTTTCCCAATCACAATGATTTTCTAGCCACAGAGAAAATATTGTTATTTTGAAAAATTTGATTTTTTTGTGTAATGGAGTGCATTATTTGCAAGCATGTTCTGAGCGACAGGAGCCCGAGCTGCCAACACCCCATACACAGAAGCAGACCTACAAGGCACCTCCCACCGTTTCAGAGATGAACAGGGCATGAAAACACAGGTGCTTTTCAAATGGTAGCTTTCAGGAAACACTCCACGCAAACACTGAAACAGTCCTGTGACTTCTCAACGAGCATGCCCAAGGCACAGCAGGAAAGCAGGCTCCCACCACCAGGAGCACAATCAACAGTTTCGTAAGTTAAGACCCAAGATTTTCTGGGAATGTTTTAAAAGTACTAGCCAAAGGGGAAACAGGTGAAAAAAGCCACTGCTGCTCTGGACGGGGATGCCGTGGGGGCTGAGCAGCCCCGGGGGAAGCCTGGGCAGCGCTACGGAGCTCAGCCAGCCCCACCAGAAGACCTTGCTCACAACAGAAGTATCTGGGTCACACACGACCTGGACCCACAACTGTGCAGCCGCAGCCATGGGGAAGGGGACAGCAGACGGCCTGTGGCCTGCGAAGCGACTCACCTGTAAATGTCAGCAGGAGTCCTAATCGTGGGCAGCTCGTGGGCAGCGTGGCCGCCCCCAGAACTGTTCCTGCGTTTACGTTTCGCTTCCTCTTTCTTCTCACTGAATTTTAAAGTGGTATTTTTCCCAGTATTTATTCGAACCTAAACATTTTACAGCACAAATTATAATTCCATTGAGAAAATAAATCAAGGCTAAAGCCCAAACCAAAAAGTTCTATAGTTAAATCACTGTACACATTTCTGACACCAAAACGCCATGCACAGTCAGACGAGGTGAAAGACTAGTCTCATCTCAGTAAAATGTCATGGACACACCCTACGTCCTGGCATTAAATTACATCTTCTTTAATCACTATCAGTAGCCTTCAGTGGCTTTCTTACTGTACAATAAGCCAAACGCTGTACAAATCCAAACGCTGATTTGTTACGAGTTTTTAACATTCCCTCGGCACTCTGATACAAGCTTTTGGCTTAAATCATGTATTCATGTATTTCGAACAAAGGGTAGAGTTAACCGAAAGGAATTTTCAGTAAAAACCTAACAGTGAAGTCATAATGCAGTATCAAGACAATACTTAACTATCTACAATTTTTAAGAGACCTTTAATTTTTAGAAATCAAAGGACTAAAACTTGAAAACCAGCCGTCCTGAAGACTGCAGCAAGGTGCTTGCCCTCCCCCTCCTCCCCCCCTCCCCCCTCCTCCCCCTCCTCCTCCCTCCTCCCCTCCTCCCCCCTCCTCCCCTTCGTCATGGCTCTCCAGGTTAGTGACTGCCCTTCCCCATCACCCTCCTGCAAACAGTACTTACTCTTCCTGTTTTAGTTACATAAAAATAAGACAAAACAGAAAGCCAGGGAAAACAATCACCAACTTTTTCTCGTTCATCATCCCAGTCATTTCTCCCAAATGAATTTAGGAGCTGGAGCTCTCTCTTTGTAGTGTGATGCGTTAGAATACTAGGGCGGGCAGGGGGGAATGACCCATATGATTACCTCACTTCCTATTACATCAAGAAGTTAAGGAACCTAGGACACAGCACACGTGTTAACAAGACACGTTTCGGGCACTCGTCCTCACAGGCCCCGGAGTCTGAGACGGCCGGTCCTCTCAGGACACCCGGTGGTAGAATAGCACCCACCCGACACAAAGGAGGGCGCGGTTTGTTGCCCTTCAGCTGTCCGGTCTCCCAGGCCTCAAGTTTCCCTGAGAAAGACGAGTTAGGAAGGAGGCCCCACTGGCCCTGCAGGCAGTCTGTGGAGCAGACAGAGGGCCGGCCGGGGCAGCCTGTCCTCCCTGCCACCAGGGCCAACTGCTCTGATCTGGTTCCAGCACTGGGGTTCTGAATGTCGGAAGGAAACCAGAGGTTTCTGAAACTAAACAAGCACCTGAAAACCCACCGTAAGAAGATCTCTATAGCCAACCCTAGGCTCTAAAATGCCAAGATTCTAGAGTTATGATTACACACAGATGTTTACATTTTTCAGAGACGAAACTAATTTTTACTTCCTCCAAATTTTCCCTTTCTGCTCCTGATGCTCCTATTCATTTTACGCCCCCCGGAAAACCACCACCTGGTATAACTAAAAGTCAACTGATGCAGTCACTTTCTACTTCCTCAACACAAGAAAACATCCAAAGGCTAACTTTTCTGAGGAAAACTCCTGGCTAAGAGACAAGGGTGGTCACACAAGTTGCCCCTCACATCTGATCCCTGCCAGACTCTTCAGAAGATAATGGACCAAGCTACTTAGCTAACCAGGCTTGCTTTGGTTTTCTCCTCTTTAAAGACAAAATCGGTCAAAACAAGCAGCAAGACGTGGTTTTATGTGGCATTATCTGTGGTATTACCCACTGTTACTAGTGTTCCTTTAAAAAATATCATATATGATGCTTAATGTTCAAGTTACATGCAGACTAGTACAACAAAATGAGAAACATACAAACCCTCTTAGGTTCGACAGTATGAGAAAAATATATTGTCGGGACCGGGTTCTCTGCAAACCCCGCAGCGTCGTGTCCCCTCTCACGGCCCCCAGCTCCACCGCCCTCGCCACCGTCGTCATCGTCACCACTGTCACCAGACCGTGAGCCGTTCACTGAACAATCCAGCTGACTCGTCTCTCGACCACTGAAGAGGTCTGCGTCTGGGACACCCTCCTGACAACCGCTGGGAAGGAGCGTGGCTGATTCCCGCTGCACCGCACCCTCATCTGGGTCTGGATCCTCCTCCTCCTCCTCTTCAGAAGAAGTCAGGTCTTCCCCATTGGTAACCACGGCATTGGGCCTGCTAGCAAAGAAAAGGAGAAAAGCAACAGGATCAAAGAACAGACTAAAATTCCACATACTTAAAGTATTAAAATACTAACATGTCATTCAGATTTTGAAGAAGAGTTTTCCACTAGAATTCTCGGTTAAAAAAAGTTAAAATGTTCTAAAAGATATTAAGAACAAGGAAGAAAGGAAATAAAAAAGCTCAGTGCCTTGGAGTCCATTCTGACTCATAAAGACCCTACAGGACAGAGTACACCTGTCTCAGGGTTTCTAAAGAGCAGCTGTGGGATTCAAACTGTCAACATTTTGCTTAGCAGCCCCACTCTAAACCGCCAGTGCACCAGGGCTCCGCTAAACAAGCATGCATTGTTGTAATTTTAAAAACCATTTACACATATGCACTTGAGTTTATTTGTAATTCAGCACACATACAAAAGATACAGAGATTTTACAGAAATAACAAAGCCAGAAAGACAACAGAACCAAAATAACACCACACAAAACCAGAAAGAGAATTCTGACCAAGAAAAGCATCAGAGTCAAACTTGTTTAAAAACGAAATACCAGCTAATCAAAAGGACCTAAGAAATTACAGGTGAATTAAACAAGAACAGTATCTATCATAAGAAAAAGGAACAGTACATATCTTGTGTCCTAGTCTTCACAGAGACTAATCAGCGGCTGCAACAACAAGCTCAAGCCTAACGGCAATTGTGAAGACAGCTCTGGACCAGGCGGGGTCTCAGTGCCTTGTATGTGGGGTCACTGTGAGTCAGAACCAACTCAGTGGCATCTAATAGCAATAATGACAGCATATGGTACCCCATTTACACAAAACAATACAAAAACTTCTGTAGGAACCAACTTCACTCTGCAGTCTGACAGTTCTACCTGGGTGCCAATATGGATTCAAAGACTCGTCTGGTGAAGTTTCTCATACGCATGACCACCTGACTGGACTGTAATTATCTGCTCAACAAACAGGAAAGTGAGCCTAAGTATTTTACGGTGTTGCTGCTGTCATTAGGAGCCATCAGGTCAGCTCTGATTCACAGCTATCTTCTGTATGACAGAATAATGCAAAATTCTATTTTTAACAAGTTCAATGAGAGAGCTATATTTGAATGCGGCCTGAGAATACTTCATTTAAATAATATATTAAAATTTAATATATAAAACATTTGTAATTATTAAAATCGACTGGTACATTCTATTACTTTATTACATAAAATATGACTGAAAGCTTACAATACAAAATGGGGATGCTGGTTTTAAGTCTTTATGTACACACACACACCAGCCATGCGTGTGAATACACAGCCCAAAAAGAAATCAGAGAATTAATATTTACCTTAGGGTGGGAGGATTAATGATACTGTAATATCAATATACATCCATATATATACTTTAATAATATATTCTGCTTTGGGCTATTTTCTTCTGTAAGCTTTTATTCTTTTATTAATGACCAAAATAATTAATGAGAAAATGTATGTTCTGAGAAACAAATTCTCTTGGAAAAATAATCTGCCATTAGGTACCTATCGAGTTCGCCCAGCAATTCTTCTTGTCTCTCTAGTTCTTCCAGTCGAGCCCACAGTTCCCTGTCAGCAAGCGATTCGCTGGATTTTACATCATGGGCAAAATCTGCTTCAAAAAGATCTGCAATTTTTGGTTTGGAATGAGGTTTATGAGCAACACGGTGTTTTACTGTTAAAAAAATGAAAAACATGTTTGTTAGTCTCAGCTCTAACAAAAGGCACAAAAATAGAAGTAATGACTTTTTTCGTCCAAGTAGGGGGCTAGGGTAGAGGCAGCGTAGTTTTTAAGCCAAGTGGGAGAACTCCAAGGACAGGAGTCTCTAAGGGCCCCGCTGCTCCACGAGTGGTCCGTGGACCAGCAGTGCTGGCTCCCCAGGCACTTGGGAAGCACAGGCTCTCAGGCTCCGCCAGACCCAGTGGGTCAGAATCCTGTACTTCACCAAAGGCCGTGGGGAACTCACTCAGAGAGACCGCACAACTCTGCTCATGAGCCTCCCACGTACACAGGACGACGTAAAACCCAACAGCAGCAGCACATGTGGTCCCCCTCCCGCCACAAAGCCCTATCCCAGGGTGCTCTCAACTTCAAGGCACTGCCAGGCACGAAGACTTGAGGAGAAAACTATCAAAAAGACAAGCTCTGGAAAGTTCTACTACAGTTTTGCCCATGAGCACATTTACTTTTAAACTGCTGTGGTTTTATTCATAACCCTCATGAGAGAGCAAGACACGGACCAAATTCAAAGTCAACCTCTCCCACTCATCGAAAACCAGGTCTGTTTGTTTAAATAAAGCAAATGAAAGCTGTGGAGCAAGCAATGGGAAAATGTCTGAAATGGACGGACGGTAGAGGACTACCACATGACTTTCAGTCCATCATACCTTCAAATTTACTGAACTGATTTCTAAATTTGGAAACATTAAAACATCTTCTGTAACTATTTTTGATAAACCAGTGCTAAATAGGTTTTAACCTATAGCATATATAAATCTTTCTTTGATCACCACACAGAAAAACTCCTAGCTTCTTTCTGCTATTTCCCTTTAATACTGTCTCCTTTATTTCACCTTCTAACTTCGCTTTCTAATGCTTGCGATGCTACTTCAGTAGAGACACTGTCGTCTCTGAAAGCATCACTACGTTCAACCATCCAAGTTCTTTTCAGAGCTAATTACTGAAATGTGAGCACTGGAAAACAAATGTTAAAAATAACAGTCTTCTGCAGCAGCAAATTTTCAGATTTGACTTTAATTTCACTACTACAGGGTCACTGAGTTGGAAATGAGTCAATGTCAGCAGGTTTGGTTCTGGCTGGGTGCTACAGTATGTTACAACAGGGAGACCGTTACCTCTCTAGGAGTCAACATAAATGCACAATGCATCACAGGCAGGAGCAGCTGACTGGCTGAACCTGGAAACACCCTGTGCAGTGACACCTACTGCAGGGATCACAAAAGGAAGGCCCACAACAGGCTCAGAGTGCTGTGACTTAACCAGGGTCACAGATCAAATGAGCAGGTCCGTGTTGAGAACGCATCCTCTGAGACGTGGAGCTGTGCATCACCAGAGGACTTTGAAACAAGCCATGGAATTCCACCATTCAAGAAATCAGTCTGGAGTCAGCTGTTCATCAAAAAGTTATTGATCCTTTAATTTTCTTGTACGTCTGTTTATGGGATGACCATTTGCACAGAGTGAGTTTAAAAAAAATCATGTTACAAATCTCAAATGTATCACAGAAGACTTCTTGAAAATCACCAGGGATAAATGCCTAAAAAACTATAGATAAAACAATCTTACTGCTTACCTTTAAATTCAAAGTCACTTTTAATTTCTTCTCTTATGTCAACAATATCATCTGCAGCCTAAGTTTTTAAACAAACAAAAAGCACCATCAACAAGATTAATCCCCAAACATGCAAGTCATCATGTTTAACCACACAACCTAAAAATAGGGTCTGAAAACATCTGAGACTTGTTCTTTGGCTTTAAGATTTGTTTCAGTGCATAAAATATTTCCTTGAAAAATTTCCCAAGTTTTATTTTTGCAGACTACATTCAAATACTCACATCACTCATTTTCTGCAAATCTTCTGTGAACTCAACTCTGGATTCAAAATTTTTCACCACTTTTTTTAAATCATCTATTGTTTTTCTTACATCTGAAATAACAAACAGAACCATTATGTAAAATGTGGTATATGTAAGACCTGCTGTTACATTTAACTGTGGTCTCATCACACTACAAATATAATTTAATAATAATGCTTTCAAAAACCCTCAGCTCATTTTTATTTTCATTTTAAATGGGCTGCTTCAAAGAACAGACACACCATGTTTTTCTGGGACATATACAGTACATTACTCTATTACTAATAAAATGTTTACTAAAAGGCTTTTCTTATTACAGAGAACTGGATTCCAGATGTCACACATGCTACCCAACCCCTGCAGAACACGCACTCAGCCGGATCCAGACACATGATGCAGTCTTTACAATAGTCTAGGATGGTCACTATTCACCCAGAAAGCATGAATTAAAATAAGTTACTTTGTTTCTATACACAAAAATTTTATGAATTAGATAGCTGAAAATACAAAGCTTATATTCTAAATTTAAATTTTAATAACTGTGTAGCAGTGTCCTCTATACCCCCTCGACTTCTCCTAAATATCATGTTCCACTAAGTCACTTCAAGGAAAGGAAAAAAAATACCGCCGGGGTGGCTGGGAACATTGTACTTAACCCAGGCCTGGGCGAAGGCAGCAAGTAACGCCCGTGTCTGCAACCGATGCAGAACGCTCTCTCCTAGGAAGGGGACAGCAGTGCCCCAAATCCATGGGGTTTCTGACCGCAATTACAAGCTGAAAGACAGCGTACTTTTCTCCAAATGTAGGACTTTTTTAAGGACGGGCCCTGATAAGGAGTCAGAGTGACACGATATGATGCCTCCTCCCCCAGATGCTCTGAGATTTCCCACTGTTTTACAACACATCCTCCATTAGTAAGCAGATCAGAACAGGGTGGAGGAGGAAGTATGTGCTTCCTTCCAGGCCAATGGCCAGTGAAGGTCTGACAAAGGTCTACACAGCTAAAATATCTTTTTAAACAATGAAAACAAGGAAGGGTCTTAAAAAGTGAGATGTCACCACATATGAAGGTCTTCTCACGTGGTGGTGCATTCTCCCTGATACAGTTCTTGTGATAGGCAACGCTACTTTAAACAAAACACAATCACTTAGCTCTAGTCATGAATGGGTTACAAAAAAAAAGACTGCATTAACAAAATGAAAATTACGGTGTAAACAGTTCATAAAATCTCACAGCCCTGATGTCGCTCTAGATCATTAAATTTCTGCAACAATTAGACCTTTTCTCACGGCAGCAAATTGGACCGGTTGCCATGGCAAATCAGAGACCTTAAGTCATATATCTTTGATTGCAGAAAGGTCAGACTCAGACAGCCTAATAACTCAAGGAGCTGTTTGACAGATTTCATCCGAGCATGGTCACAGAACAGCATAAAACTACGTCGGCAGTTGTTAAAAGCAGGAGGTCAGGGAAAAGGTTAAGGTTATGGAATGTTTTTGCTTCAGTAAACTCAGTCAGATAATGTGTCTAACCAGCTTTAGATCTAAAGAACATTATTTTAGGTAGGAGGTCAAATCAATAACTTTTTTCAAGAAGACTAGAAAATATTAAAAATGGCAGGTAGGTAAGCTAAGTACATTTTTAAAAGTCTATCCACATATAAATACTGGGCAACCAGCTAAAAGTACCAGCTGAAAGCCTTGGGCTGCCAGTGCATGGGGAACAGATTGTTCACTGATGCTCTTACACATTATAGGAGCCACTGCAGATCAAATGCTGTTGATTTTAAGGGAATCCATCATCAGTCAAGCATGGGAGAAAAAGTTGTACGAAAATTTCATTTCAGAAACTAGAGGATCTTTCAGAAAAAAACAAGGTTGTGGAAAAAAAATAAGGTATGATTCTACAGTTTCCTCTTTAAATTCAAGAGAGCCTTCTCAATCGTGTATTAATATAAACCACTACCACAAAATTAAAGAATCCGACCTCCAAATCATATATTTTACATCACCATCACTTCAGCAAGGACTCAAACAGCTAACCCGCATCACACATAAATCTCACACACATAATCATTTTATCTCTATCATAATATCTTAAGTTCTGTTTTCAGAAACAACAAAAAAATAGAAAAAATGTAAGATAAGAAAAAAGTCTGGATCAATGCTAGCTAAAAAGAACAGCTAAACATAAAAGTAATAACACTGCAGAATGATAAATACTTTGATTTTACACAAAATAAATAACAAATCAAGATAAAATACCTACCTACAGGTGGGTTCAAAAGAATACCAGCAAAAAAGAAAAATGAGAATAATGTCAGTCACCCTGTTTACAGCTTTGAGATTCAGTGTTACTAACCACATCATTACATTCTTTACTAAAGCTTTTAGTACTCTATTCTGCGAAAACTTATTTTGTTCTTTAGGTGAAATAGAAATGAGCCACTAGAAACGAATCACTAAAAATAGGCTCAACCATTTTTAGCATTCTAAATATAACTACATAGAAATCTGATTAAGAAATTTCAGACAACACTGAAAATCATAATGAAGAAAAACAAAAAGACACTAAGAAATGTGCTTTTTAATATGGACAACATCTCTACCAATTTTAATCTTAAAACATTTTAATTATCAATTGCTTCACCTAGTTTAGGATTGCCTAACTCCAGTAGATACTTTTCAGTAATGTGAGAAACTGTATCATTTTTAGATACCTACTCTTAAATTTTTACTATTTTAAATACAAAACACACTTAAATTTCCTCTTAAAAATGCAAGATGCACTGAGTTATCATTTTTTTCTCATTACTCTAAAAATAAATATTATTATTTACCTAACTATTCTTCTCACTAGTTTTTAGTGACTCTATACCTGAAGCCTGCCTGTCTGGCTACAGGTAAATCAGGTTCATCTGGATCAAACACAGTTGTGAAAATGTACAAAAGAAAGTACTCCATATATTCCCTTAAAAATATAAAAATTAAAACAACTAAAATTAAGGAAAGAAATGAACAACTAGGGGACAAGGAAAATGAAGGATGTTTTTTAAACAATCATCATTCCAACTAAAAAGTAAGAGTTAAATTGTACAGGATTTCAAAACTACAGAATTAGGTATAAGTGCTTTTTTTATGTAACTGACAAAAGTAGGCTGCATGTTATTTTTACTGCAAGCACAGCTTAATATTTTTAAATATCCACTAATTCAAAATTGACAGCAATTTGTCCAGAGCTAGCTGAAATCCTCTGCACTAGCTATAAAAAAAAGAGACTGAAAGCAAATTAATAGTACAAATTCTAGAGATTATGTCTAAACTAGAAAATATTAAATCTTTTTTAAGAACTTAAGCATTCATTTCACACTACAGGTACCTTAGTCACAAATATTTAGAAATACGTAATTAACAACTTGTAGAGTCATTATGTATATTCAAAACGGATAGAATTATGGATGTAAAAAAATCACTGGCAAAAGTAATTTAAGTGATGAATATCATCTGTGAAAAACTATCTTAAAAATGGGTTACCTAGGCATATATAAAAAAGTATTGAATAGGATCAAGCCTAGAAAGACAAGTCCTTCTGAACTCTTTTGTGACCACTCCATTCTCCATTTCTTTTCTTTCAAGTGCTGGAAATTTTAAGCATTCTTTCAACAGTTCCAACAAGACATGCCCCCTGGTGGAAGTGTCCACAAACCTCTGTCTGAAACCAGTACACAGGTTTATTTTCAGATGCAAAAAAAAAAAAAAAGATGTCAGTTTAACACAGCAAGATTGAACGCAGGCACTTAATATTAACTCCCTCCCCAATAAAATAATTAGGGAATTAAAAGGCGGGGAGGGGGCTAGCCCATAAAGACAAAATAGTAGGAGGGGGCAACAGAAAGTAAGTGGTGACTTTGCCCAGCGAGAAAGCTGAAACCCAACTGCAGTGGGAAAGGCCGCAGTCAGCCAACATGGGCTGTTTCTGAAGGAGAGATGGAAGTCAAGACAAGGATGGAGATGAAAGTTTGTGTGGCATGGTGAGTGGTTCCAAAATCTTTCCTTCACAAAGCACAGCCAGGTTGATTTCTTCTTGCTTGCGTGAAGAAAAAGTTTGCCTAAAGGAGTTTACAGAAGGGACTGCAGTAAGGAAGAAAAGGAGGAAGAAATGCCTTAGTAAAAAGAGGAGGATGGATTAAGGCCAAGGACAAAATACGGAGAAACACTGGTAATGCAGTGGCTACCTAATACAGCTGCTAACCACAAGGTCAGCAGTTCAAGTCTGCCAAGTGCTCCTAGTGACTCCAAAGGGCAGTTCTACGCTGTATCTTATAGGGCTGCTATGAGTCAGAATGGACTTGACAGAACAAAGTGTTTTGTTTTCTTTTTTTAAATACATATTGAACACTAGACTCCCAGTCTGGTGCCCAAAATGCTAGATGAAGACGATAGGATTCTTTTGAAGGATGATGATTAACTAAAACATCTAACATTTAACAATTCCTCAATGAAAAAAAATCCCTTGCTACTTTAATATCCTAGAGAAAAGCCTGCCAGTCAACAAACCTTGACCATGCACACAATGTTTCCTCATAGTACTTAACTATGTGTATGAATGACTGGCCAAGGACCACCAGACATGAAGAAAAAAAATAACAAAAACCAACTCTAGTAATACTCTTAAAAGATACTACACCATGAAACAAGAACTGGGTACTATAACAAAGGAACATCACAAGGAGGGGAAAAAAAAAAACAGAAGAGCCTCTAGGAATTAAAAAGTTTATATCTAGAACTTTAAAATAATAATAAACATTTTCAAAGATAAAGTGGAAGAAGTAAGTTCAAATCACCTCTAAGGAAATCACCTAAAAAAATTACAACAAAGGCAAAGAGACAGATAACAGAAAAAGGCAATTATCAAAGAAATAATAGTAAAAAAAAAAAAAAAAATCCCCAGAATTGTAAAACTTATGAGTCTCCATACAGAAATACCTTGCAAATAAATTTTAAAAGGTTCATAACAGGGTTTGGCACTGTGGCATTTCAAATCCTGACAGGTACAGGCAGAAACATAAAATGTGCAAGGACGAAAAACAAGTTACATACAAAGGGAAGGGAATTAGGTTACACTTTTTAGTAGCAATACTTACAATGAAGAAAGTAGTATGATAATGACTTCAAATTTTTACAGAAAAAATTATCCCAACCTAGAATTCTAGAAAAAGATTGTTTCAACTGAGCAGAAATATAAAAGATATTGTTAGATATGTAAAATTTCAACCAATTTATCTCCCACATACCTGTGCAGAGAAATACTTAAGGCGCCTCGATGGCACTTGGTTGGCATACTCAGACAAAATAAGTAAAACCTGAAAGGGAAAACCATGGGAAGCACCAAGCAGCGAATGATTAAGAAGCAAAGATGATGTGATAATAAAGGAAGATATCAGGAAGTAAGCTACCCTCTGGTTCAAGACATAAGCCAGTCCAAACTGGAACAAAACTAGGAATATCTCCAGGAGAGGAGTCTAAGAAAACAGACGGTCCGATTAAGTGATCAATGTATAGAAAGCTATGCAACAAACCAAAACCACAGTTAACTTTGAATTAACAGCTATACAAAAACGCAAACAGAATTACAGGTAAGATATAATTTAAAGAAAACTTGCCATAAACCAGTGTCAGGGAGACTGAGGAAGAGGAGACACAGAGTGAGAGGAGGACAGAAGCATGTCCCTCTACAATTCCATGTAGCCAACAGATGACACATAAAACCTGGGTGGAGTAGTTACCCTGTCAAGTCAATAGTGGGGTGCACACATCACACAGTCTTACAAGCTCTGTCCCCCTGAAGCATACGCTGATATGCTAACCACTGCACCTGTGAGGACGACTGGGCTTATAAAGAAGCTCTTCCTTTGCCGAGAACTTAAACCACATCCCTCTGAGCAGTGTCTTATAGAAACGGAAAGCTCCCCCGACACAGGGAAGATGAGACGGAACAACAAAGGAACTCCCAAGATTGCCACTGGTCTCCAGAAACCAGGAAAAGGCCCACAGAGGATAGGACCCAGCCAGAGTGTGATTTGGGTGTTCAGCCTCTAGAGCCACGAGACAATAAATCTTTGGTCTTTAAAACCATCCACCTGTGCTCCTTTTGTTGCAGCAGCACTAGGAGACTCAGACACTAGGAAAGAAGCACAAAGAGAGCAGAGCCAGCGACTGAGAGTGACGCCTCTGGAGGGCGGCAGCCGGGAGTAGGGAGGGATGGGGCAGAACTCTTACTGCTTTTTATTAAAAGTTTTAAGACACTTTTTTTGAAGCATAAAATATGAAAGTACTCAAGCTATGTCTTAATGCAAATATTCAAGAAAACACACACTTCCTTGTAAGACACAGCAGTTAACATTGTATCATTTATCACATTTCCCACAACACGTATACCACCCAGATGTCAAGCTCCCTAATTACTCTTAAAGCTGAGCAAGCGGACTTACTTTTTTTACTGAGAGGTTTCAAATCCTTAACTTCTCTATAACCTCAATACTCATCTTTCTTTTTCCTTGACGCTTTTCAAAGGCTAAACTTCCTATGGAGGCTTGAATCCCATCACTTCCAGGATCTTGTCCCATTATTTCCTCTTTTTCTTGAGTCTTAAATCATTTAACACACTTTGCTTTCTACAAACAGCTCAGATTTTTTGCTATGCTCAAGGAAGAAAAAATTCCCTTAAAAACTACAATATCCCTTTTATCATTCCAAATGGGAGAATTTTAAAAAGTGTGATGATACACTGATTAGCCAAGGTGAATGGTACTGTCAAAATTTAAAGCACACATCCCTTTGGGTCAGCAATTCAATTCTAGTGATTTATCCTACAGATGTAGACACAAAGTAAGAACTGATACACACACACACACACACACACACACACAATTATTCACTGGAGCACTCCTTGAAGCAGCAAACAAGTGCTTATCAGTAAGGAACTATTGAATAAATTACAGTACATCCTTATAATACAATGCTCTTTAGCCATGGAAAGAAAGAAGGTGCAAAAAAAAAAAAAAGCGTGTTACTCTTTGAGTGTGCATGTGTGGTAGAGGTGAGAATGCATAAATCTACGGCTATAAATGCAGAGAATCTCCCTGAAATGATAAGCAGAATACTGGTAACCGTCACACCTTCAGACCTTTTCAATGCTGTTCTCGTTGGGTTCCATCAAGTCAGTTCTGGCTCAGAGAACCCAAGTGACAGAGCAGAACTGTCCCACAGGGCGTCCTTGGCCGTGATCTCTACAGAAACTGATGGTCACCCTTTCCCCTGCAGAGCTGCTGGCTGAGACTGAACCCTTCAGTCGGCAGCCAAGCGCTGCAACGCTGCGCCACCAAGGCTCTTTCTTTATCTCATCAGGACCTCTAAATCTGTTTTCTTTTTAAAAGCTTTCCTATGAACAATCTAGTATGCCCTCATACACAATCTCTCTTGCCCTGTTAGTCTTCTCAAAAAATGTAGGCTCTATCTAGATGGGGTGTACAAGTTCTCATCACCGACTTCATGGTAACTTTCTTTTGAAAAGTCTGTCTGAAAGTGCACTTCCAAATCAAGATTTTCAAGAGTACTTTGTGAGACAATACATTACAGTTCTGCAAAATCAAATATATTTGGGGATCACAGTGCTCAATAAGATTAAGGGGGTAATTTTTCCATATCAGACTTCTAAGAGTATTTACTGTGCCAATGTGCGATTGCCCCTGCAGAAGAGGGCAAACAGGGTGCACTGGCAGCCAAGCTCACTTCAGAATGGCAACCGTGTTCCCTGGGGTACAGCATGTTGCCTCTAGGTCACCATTCATTCAGCCCTCGTATCCAGTCTGCTGCCAGCTCCTATCAGGCTCAGAAATTTTTCCTTCTTCTCAGCTCTTCTTCTCTAGTCCCACAGTCATTACTGTAGTTCATGGTATTATCCCCTTATCTCACCTTTCTATTAAAAAATAAAAATAACCTTATTATAGCACACATGAGGGTTGACTGTGTGTTTTTATTAATGAAGATTAAAATTAAAAAAGAAAATAAAGACACCAGATACATCTCTGAAGTATTAATTTGTTATACTGAAAACACAGGGTAAAATAATTCTGCATATCTTTATAAGAAAAACTCTACCAAAGATCATACTAAAAATAAAATTGTTTAATGCTAATCAAGCAACCAAAGGCTTCAGAAATATATCCAAATGCCTGCTGTGGTCACTAAACATTGTAAGACCTGGTGCTTAAACACTAGGATTTCAAATCATCCTGTAGCTATACAGACGTATTCACAGTGGACTACAGAGCCAATCGAAAGTAAAATGACTAAAAAGTCATCTGCAGAGGAGAAGGGTATGATCGGGTCCATCCTAACACTTGTCCTCACTGAAGAGGCATTCCTTAGAAAAAAACTAAAAATAAATTGTCTTCAAAAAAGAATTCAGCAAATCTCAAAGCACTTATTTTAAGTAATGGCAGAAAAAACTGTATTCGTTTTGTTTTGTAACACTGAAAAGAGTTCCCATTTCAGGGAAAACAGAAGTAGCCCATTCCCTGTGACGTCTCCCACTAAAGGCAACAATACACCCTGGGCGGAAGACAGCTATCTCATGGCACCAGAAGGTCAGTAGTGGCAGACCAACTGAGAAGAAAGAGCAGAATCAACGTCCACCCCCCTGTCCCCCAAACTACACCAAATTTATCATATTCCCCCTCCAGTAGCAGACAGGTACAGACAGAAGCCTACTCCCCGACTCAAGCAGTGGATAAGTGGATATGAGTCAGAGAGAGTGCTGGGGACATCATCTCATTTTTTTTCTATTCCTTTCTCTCTTGCCTGCATGGTAACGACAGTAGCAGTCAGTCAAATCTCTAAAACAAGAAAGATCTTTTTCTCTGAACAGAGAAGCTAGAGGCAAATTCTGGTTGCTTCTTATCCCTTCTCCTACCACAACTCCCAGAACAGATGTGATCATGTGAAGTGGGCAACTGAACACAGATGCTAAAGCCCAAGCTTTCTAACCAGAGCACTGAGAAAGAAATCCTCAGGGAGCTGAAGAGTGCCCTGAAGACCAGAAAGACAAGATGAAGATCAAGAGATCAACTTCATGAAATTGCAAATGAATTCCGGGGCTCACCTATGAACTACAAGTGTGTGAATCTGAGGACTTTGAGAACTGAGTTACAGAGCCGACCACCACCCAGGTCCCAGAATGGCCACAGGCCTGGCCGAAGCAGCAATGCTAATGCCGTGAAAACTAAACTGGCATGACCACAACCAACAGAAAGCAGGCTACAACTTGTTGTTGTGGCCTCACCTGGTGGATTGCTAAAGCGAAAAAATATACATATTAAAGCCTTAAGATTTAAGGAATAGACTCATAAACTTAATCCAAACTACTCACCACACACGCACATGCACGTACACACACAAACACACGCACACACCCCCAAACCCATTGCCACCAAGTCACTTCCAATTCATAGAGACCCTACAGGACAGAAAAGAATGGTCCCACAGGGCTTCCACGATTGTAAATATTTTCGGGAACAGACTGCTGTTATCCTTCTCCCAAGGAGTTGCTGCTAAATTCAAACTGCCAATCTTTTGGTAAGCTGTTATCTGCTTCATCACTGTGCCACCAAAGAAACAGGAAAATTTCAATTTGCCAAGAAAAAGATCACCAACCTATGGCAACCCTGAAATGGCACATCAGAAGGAAAACCAAGCAGCTATTATCAGCACGCCTCAAGGCGAAAGGAGGGTGGCAGCATTAGCGGGCTTCAGATTCCAACTCTCCTACACAAACACACAAAAAAGCAACCACAAATCTCAACTCTAAGAACTCTGAAAGGTAGATGGAAGAATGTAGCACCTAATGGAAAATGCAACAAGACAAAGGAAACTTTAAAATGGTGAGAAAATTCTTTCTTTTCCTATCTCTGCCCTCCTCCTCCTCAGAGAAAAACAGCACAGCCATGGCTACAGCAGACGCACACCACAGTCTGCACTGTCAGAGAGGATCAATGTCTGGCTCGACAGAGCACTCTGATGGTAAACTGTTAGGTGTGTCTACTCTGACCTGACAGCTGCCCAAAGGACTGAAGCCCTGGTCTGGTCTGAATGGGCATTCACAACTGGCCATGGAGGAAGTTGCTAGTAAAGATTGAAGGCTATAACCACTTGAGAATTCCCTTTGAAAACACTGTGTATACACAGAAGTGAAAAAAGCTACATGCATCCTCAGTGCTAACACACTGTAATATTTTAATGTCCCAGATTGAAGAACGATCAAAACTATCACAAACCATACAAAAAAGCTACAAATGACGGCCTGTTCAAAAAAAGAGAGCTGAGAAATCATCTCTATGAAAGCCCAGTAATAGACAGACTAACCAAAAACCTAACCCATTGCCATTGAGTAGATTCCAACTCATAGTGACCGTATAGGGGGTTGCTATGAGTCAAACAGACTGGAAGATTTTAAAATGACAGTATTAAATATATTCAAAAAACTAAAGGAAAACACAAAACCAAAAATACATCAGAAAAATAACATGAACAAAACAAGAACATCAATAAAGACATAGAGAGCTGGAGCTAGGATGACAGACTAGCCACTAGCTATTTTCTGATCCCTCTAACAACAAAGAACCAAAAAAACAAATGGATGGATTACATAGGACATTCTAAGAGCCCTGAATATCAGATGGAAAGCTGGGATTGGACTGGGTGACAAGCAGGGAAGAGTAAGTCCAGAAGTAAGCACTTCAGATACATTTCAATCTGCACCCCGCACAGGGACATTTTCATCCAGGCAACCAGAGCCACTGCATGGCAGCAAGCAGCTGTGCAAAACAGCAGCACTCTGAGCACAGTGTGTCTTTCTCAGCACCGAAGCAGTTTCCAACAGCTGCACCTACAGAACTGCACAGGACTTTCCCATGAGTGTCATAAGCAAAGTGTTTGTGAACTGCAAATTCAAAATCTTTTCTAGACACAGATTACCCAGCACTTCCCGTTCTCTTCTCTGCACTGCACCAGGCATTAAATTCTGACACACTAACTGGGCTGGAAGTGGGACATCTTATATCCATGCCCTGAGCTATTCTTCCAGACTTGGAGAGGGAGTAAAAGAAAAAGCTTCTGCCAGCCCCCCTTAGCTGGCAACTCCCCCTACTTTTCTCAGTGCATGCACAGCTCTAACCATCCAGAGACAGAACACTGGAAATTTTAAGGCTGAAATAATAAACCTAGCTCAGACAACCAGAACATCAGGACACTCAAAACCTAAATAAAAAAAGGTACCTATATATAAGTTAGAACACAATGACCAAACAAATAAAATGACAACTTTCTTATGACTTGGAGATAATGATCAATTTCTAATCATTTAAGAAGCAGACCACTAAGGGTTCAGAAAACTCCTACAACAAAGAATCGAGAAGTTTTCCAGACAAAAATTGGAGGTGGAATACAAATGAGCAATGTTTAACCCTCTCAACAACAGGAAAGATTAGGCAAAGTGTAGCACAGCATACTGAAAAATTAAAAGGGCTGCAAGGAATATGTGGGCAACAACTATATGAAATTCACCAGATAATAACAATAAAATTTTAGAACTAGACAAATGGACAGAAAGTCAAAGGAACAGGACCGAGGCAGTGAAATGCAGAATTAGTGAGACTGAAGATAAAGCAACTGACACCAGCATTTATGAGGAAAAACGAGACAAAAGAACTTTTAAAAAATGAAAAACCATTTAGTTATGTGGGACTGTATCAAGATGTACAGTTTACAAATGACTGGAGCTACAGTACAGAGGTGGATAACACAAAATACAGAGAAAACCTCTGAAGATACCGTGACAGAAAATCTGGTATCATGAAACATGAGAGAACATTCATCCAAGACACTGAATAAACTTCACACAAAGTAGACCCCAAAAGAAAGACAAGAAGACATATTATCACCAAACTTACCAAAACTAAAGAGATTAACAAGCATGTACTACACAAAAGAAAATCAAGACTGAGCTCAGATTAGTCAGCAGAAACCATGCTGCTCAAATAGCAGCAGGATGACATATACAAAGCCTTGAAGGAAAAAAACTTTCAACCAAGAATTACAAATCCTGCAAAACTGTCTCTCAAATATGACAACAGACTTACAACACCCAGATAAACATAAGTTTTCTTTACTTCTGCATTAAGCAAATCCACATTACAAGAAACAATGCAGAAGATCTTCAATTACAAAAATCGGTAACATGAGACACATATTTAAGGATACAATGCAGGAGAGAACATCCATGTATCAACATGGATAGGTAAATCACAAAAATACCCTCTTGTTGCTAGGTGACATCATCAGTTCCATCTAACTGACCTTACAGACAACAGCAAAAAACACTGCAGTCCTGCACCATGCTAACAATCACTGCACCCCCTGTGTTAATGCACCTGGATAAGGAGCTTCCTCTTTCTCACTGACCCTCTACTTTACCAAGCATGATGTCCTTCTCCGGGGAATGATCCCTCCTAGCAACATATCCAAAGTATGTACGATGCAGTGTTGTCATTCCTGTTTCAAAGGAGCACTGTGGTAGTATTTCTAACAGAACACATCTTTTTGTTCTCCTGGAAGTCCATGGTACATTCAGCAGTCCAACACCACAATCTAAAGGCATCAATTCTTCTTCTGTCTTCTTTATTCACTGTCCAGCCTTTCACATGAATATGATGTGACTGAAAATACCATCGCTTGGGTCAGGCACACCTTAGTCTCCAAGATGACACTTTTCTTTACTTCTCAGCGCTTTAAAGAGGTCCTTTCATCTTTTGACCTCTTATCCGATCCTTCCATAGGCGTTGATTGTGAATCCAAGTAAACTGAAATCTTTGACAACCTCAATCTTTTCTCCATTTATCACAATGTTGCTTGCTGATCCAATTGTGAGGACTTCTGTTTTCTTGATGCTGAGGTGCAATCCATAGTGACAGCTGTGGTCTTTGATCTTCAACAGCAAGTGTTTCACATCCTCTTCAATTCTAGCAAGCAGAGTTGTGTCATCTGCATAACACAGGCTGTTAATGAGCCTTCAATTCTGATGCCTCCTTCTCCATATACTCAGCTTCTCAGATTATTTGCTCAGCATACAGACTGAAGAAGTACGGTGAAAGGAAACAACCCTGACACACCCTTTTCCTAATTTTAAACCACACACTTGGCTTGGCAGTGTCCCCTTGTTCTGTTCAAACAAATGCTTCTTGGTCCACGTATAAATTACTCGTGAGCACAAGTAGGTATTCTGAATTCCCATTCTCTGCAATGTTATCCATAATTTGTTACGATTCACACAGCTGAATGTCCTTGCACAGTCAATGAAACACAAGTAAACATCTTTCTGGTATTCTCTGCTTTCAGCCAAGATCCATCTGACATCAAAAATGATATCCCTGATTGCACATACTCTTCTGAATTTGCTTTGAATTCCTGGCAGTTCCCTGTGAATATACTACGTGTCATGTATTGAACTGTGTCCCCCAAAAAAGAAGTGCAGTTATTTGGTTGGGCCAGAATTCCCTGTATTCTGTTACTGTCCTCCTTTTGTGATTTTCTGATGCTGTAAATCCTAACTTCTGCCTGTGGTTAACACAGTAGACTATGTTAGAGAGGATAAGGGTGGGACTGTAAATCCCTTCATAAGGTCACCTCCCTGCTTCACTGTAAAGAGAGTTTCCCTGAAGTGTGGCTTGCCTCACCCTTTATCTTTTTATCTTACAAGAGATAAAAGAAAAGGGAAACAAGCACAAAGGAGGGAACCTCATACCATCAAGAAAGCAGCACTGGAGTGCCTCCCACAGATCCAAAGCTCCTGTGCCAAGATGCTCCCCGACCAAGGACTTAAGCAACACAAGGACTTCTCTCCAGAGCTGACAGAGGGAAACCCTTCCCCTGGAGCAGAAACCCTGAATGCTGGCTTGTAACCTACTAGACTGTGTAAGAATCAACCTTTCTTTGCTAAAGACATCCACTCATGGTATTTCCGTTAGAGCTGCACTAGTTGACTAAAGCACCATGACGACCACTCTGAACGTTCTGTAGCAAAATTTTATTTGTGTGTGATAGTCATGATATTGTTTGGCAACTTCCACATGCAGCTGGACACTTTTCTTGGGAATAAGTAAAGATATGGATCTTTTCAGTCAGCTGGCCAGGTAGTTGTCCTCCAAATTTCTTGGCAGAAGTTAACATCAAAGCTAGACCACTAAAAATAGGGAAAGAGATCTCAGTAGGTAAATGATGACAATATTACATGACAGTATACCAAAAAAGGAACAAATTAATGTATTCATAGATCTTTCAGATGGAGAGGAAGTAGAGGTGATATAAAGAAGTTAAAGACTGTTTTAAACTGAGAATGCTACAGGTAAATATCAAGGTAACTGCAAAGGAAATTAAAAACCCTATACATTAAAACGAGAAACAAAATCAGGAAGTTGCAGCAAAATCAACAGCAATGAAAAGGATGGGGGAAAAAACCTATAAATAAAACCTACTCAGCACAGAGAATTAAGTGGAACAAACTCTCAACAACACACCAAAAAAAGCACCAAAATGATGGTATCAGATTCATACCTATCAATAATTACATTCAGTGTAAGCAGCTTAAATGCATCAATAAAAACATTAAAAAAAAATCCATCTATATGCTGCTTACAGGAGACACACTTTAAAGATACAAACTGAAACTCAAAAGATGGAAAAACATATGCCAAGCTAACAACATTTGAAAAACAGCAAAAGTATTGATTTCAGATACAACAGACTTTAAGTGAAATCCAATGCAGTGGACAAGGAAGGTCACTATGCATTGCTTCAAGGGTCAACAATCAGGAAGACAAAGCCATAGCATGTATTCATGAACCCAATGACACAGCTCCTAAGTACATCAAAGAAACTCTGACAGCATTAAAAAATGAGATAGGCAGCTTCACAATAACAGTGGGGGACTTCAACATACAACTTTCATCGATACACAGAACTTTTAGGAAAAAAGCTCAATAAAGATACAGAAGATCTTAATGCAACAATCAACCAATCCAACCACACAGACACACTCAGAGCATTCCACCCCAAAACAGACAAGTATACCTTCTTTTCCAATGCACATGGAACATTCTTCAGAACAGACCACGTATTAGGCCATAAAGCAAGTCTGACTCAACGGCACTTGGCTTGGCTAACAAAATTCAAAGCACTGAAATACTGCAAAGCATCTTCTCAGAGTATAAAGCCAAAAAACTCTAAATCAATAGCAAAAAAAAGCAAGGGTAAAAAAAAGTCAAACTCATGGAAACTGAATACATACTTAAGAAATTATGGGTTATAGAAAAAAAATCAAGGAATGCAATAAACAGAGAAATTTATGCAATCAAATGAGAATGGGAACATATCCTATCAGAAGCTACAGGACATGGCAAAGCTAGTGCTCAGAGGCTAATTTTTCTCCATAAATGCACATATTCAAAAAAGAAAAAAGACCCAAATCAAAGAATTAACATGACAACTCCAAGGAGAAAGAGAGCAACAGACAAACCCCTCAAGCACCAAAGAGAAAAAATTAGAGCAGAGCTAGAGAACAGAAAAACAATCAAAAGCGTTAACAAGACTAAAAGCTGTTTCTTTTGAAAAGATCCAGAAAATTGATAAACCCTTGGCCAAACTGACAAAAGAAAAACAGATGAAGAAGTAAATAAGCAGATAAGAAATGAGGCAGGCAAAATCACAACCAACCCAATCAAAATTAAAAGAATCATGACAGAATACTATAAAAAACAGTATTCTAATGAATTTGAAAACCTATAGGAAACCAACAAATTTCTAGAAACAGGCTACCTACCAAAACTAACACCAATTGAAGTAGAATAACTTACTAAAGTCATCACAAAAGAAGATACTGAAAAAGTAATTTAAGAACTCCCAACTAAAATAAATCCCAGTCCAGGTAGCTTCGCTGGAGAATGCTACCAAACTTTTAGAGAAAAGTTAACAACATATTACTAAAGATACTTCAATGCATAGAAGAAGATTGAACACACCAAAATTTAGGAATTGCTCTTCTATTTGTATTCTGCTGAGAATTTTTAACACGAATGAGTGCTGAACTTGGTCAGATGCCTTTTCTGAATCAGTCAATAAAATCAAGTGATTTTGTTATTTATGCGATTGACTGCATTAATTCGTTTTCTGATGTTGAATCATTTCTACATCCCTGGTATCAATCCTACTTAGTCATGGTGAATTTGTTTGTTTGTTTGTTTGTTTTGTGATATGCTGTTCAATTTCTCTTAGCTTGAATTTTGTTGAGGATTTCTGTATCTCAGTTCATGAGAGACATTGTTCTGTAACTTTGTTTTTTTATGCTATCTTTACCTGGTTTTGTTACCAGGGTTATGCTGGCTTCATAGAATGAATTTGGGTGTGTTCACTCTTTTTCTATGCAAAGCCAAAAGTCAGTATCATCCTAAAGGGACAGAGACTGATGCCCACTGTCACCACATTTATTTGGCATTTTCCTGGAGGTTCTCACCAGCATAAACCAATAACGGGCATTTAAATTGGTAAGGAAGAAACAAAAGAATTTCTATTTGTAGACGATATGATCTTATACACAGAACATCCTAAAGAACCACACGAAAAACTCACAGAACTGACAGGGAAATTCAGCAAAGTATCAGGATACCATATAAATACACATAAATCCACTGGATTCCCTTACACCAACAGACATGATCAAATAAGAAATCACCAAGTCAATACCGTTTACCATAGCCCCCAAGAAGATAAAATACCTAGGAATGAATCTAATCAGAAACGTAAAAGACCTATACAAAGAAAATTATACAATTTTACCGCAAACCCAGAGACCTACATAAGTGGAGAAACCTACCTTGCTCACGGATTGGAAGGCTTAACATTGTGAAAATGTCTACTGTTACCAAAGTGATCTATACATACAATGTAATCCCAATACAAACTGTAATGTCATTTTTTAAGGAGATGGAGAAACAAACTACCAACTTCGTATGGAAAGAGAAGAAGCCCTG
Source organism: Heterohyrax brucei (assembly GCA_028571685.1). Lineage (NCBI taxonomy): Eukaryota > Metazoa > Chordata > Mammalia > Hyracoidea > Procaviidae > Heterohyrax > Heterohyrax brucei. The sequence continues at coordinate 77,538,910 of CM053161.1, forward strand.
GATAAGTAAAGCACTACTCAAGAACAAAGTGGGAGGCCACACTCTACCTGATTTTAGAACCTACTACACTGTCGCAGTAGTCAAAACAGCCTAGAACTGGTACAGCAACAGATATATAGACTAACGGAACAGAATAGAGAATTAATATATAACACTATCACCTACAAGCAGCTGATACTTGACAAAGGCCACAAAACCACAAACTGGGGAAAAAATAGTCTCTTCAACAAATAGTGCTGGCAAAACTGAAAAAAAGAAACAAGACCCTTAACTCAAACCATGCACAAAAGCTAACTCAAAATGGATCAAAGACCTAAATATTAAAACTGAAACACCCAAGATTATGAAAGAAAACAGTTACTATGCTGGCAGTCATAATACCCAGCATAAACACAGCAGAAGAGAAAACAGCTAACTGGGAATTCCTAAAAACTGAGCATTTACGCTCATTCAAAGACTTCACCAAAAGAGTATAAAGACTACCTACAGAGTGGGAAAGATTTTTCACAACTGCAAATCTGGCAGACATCTAATCTCGATAATCTATCAGGTACTGAAAAACCTCAACAAGGAAAAACAAACAACCCACTTTAAAAAAAAACAAGCAAAGGATATGAACAGACATTTGATCAAAAAAGACATCCAGACAACTAACACATGCATAATGAAAGCTCACAATCACTAGCCGTTAGAGAAATCCAAATCAAAACTACAAGGAGATATCACCTCACCCCAACATGGCTGGCATTAATCTAAAAGACACAGAACAGTAACCATTAGAGAGGCTGTAGAGAGACTGGATCTCTTATATACTTCTTGTGGGAATGTAAAATGCTATAACTACTTTGGAAATCAATACAAAAGCCAGAAATAGAAGCACCATATGATCCAGCAATACCACTGTTCAGAACACAACCTAGAAAAATGAGGGCTGTCACACATATAGATACATGCACACCAGTGTTTCCTGCAGCACCGTCCACAACAGCAAAAATCTGGAACCAACCTATGTGCCCACCAACATGAATGGATAGACAAACTATGGAATATTCAAACAATGGAATACTATCAATGATAAACAACAATGATGATCTTGGGAAACGTGATGACATGGACTCATCTGGAAGACATTATACTGCACGAAATTAGCCACATACAAAGGACAAATACTGTATTAACACTACCACGCCCTTATGATATAAGGGCTCACGAAAAAGTCTAAGCACATAAGAAAATAAGCTTCACTGGTTACAAAGACGAGGAGAGAGGGAGACAGGTATTCAGATTCAATAACAGACAGAAACTGAGTTAAGTGAAGGAAGTGACAGCACATAGGAGAAAAGGAGGTTAACACTGATGGACTACACCAAAAGCTAAGACGTTTCCTAAATACTACCCAACATTTTGAATGAAAGTGAGAGTAGTGGAGGCAAGGTTCCGGGGACCATGGTTTCAGCAGACACCTAGACCAACTGGCATAACAAAGTTTCCTTCTTAAGAAAATGTTCTACATCCCATTACGCTAAATGGCATATGGAGTCTTAAAAGCTAGCAAGTTGTCATCAAAGTAGATCTTTTGGTCCTGATTCACCTGGAGCAGATGAAAATGAAGGAAGACATCAAAGGCAGGAAGAAAATATGGACCTAGGAGACAGAAGGGGCCAAATGATCAGAAGACTACATCAGCATGTGACCAGAAAACTAGATGGTGCTTGGCTACCACCAATGACTGCCCTGACAGGAAACTCAATGTACAGTCCCTGACCTATCAGGAGAACAATGGAGGTAGAGACCTACAACTCTATTACGGGTCACACCTGATGGTCCAGCAGCCTGGAGGGTTCCCTGGAAACATGGTCCCTGGACCTGCTGCTGGCCGACAGCTGGAACCAGTACCAAAGCCAACTCTCCAAAACCTACACTGGCCTGTAGGACATGGAGCGATGCTGGTAAAGCATGTGTTTCTTGGCTTAAATACACATGAGGCTGTCACAGCATCTCCTCTCCAGAGGGCACAAGGAAGGGTGGAGAGGAGCCAGGTGTCGGCTGAATGAACGCATAGTGTGGAAAGGAGGAGTACACTGTCACAGTGTTGGGAGATCAGCTAGAGTTGCAGAGGTCTGTGTGTGCAAGGTTTTATATGGCAAATTGACCTTGGTTGTATTTTTACTTAAAGCACAATAAAACATTTAAGACAAAAAGAGATATAAACTATAAAAAAGGAACCAAACAGAATTACTAAACCAAAACCCACTGCCATCAAGTTGATTCTGGCTCACAGCAACCCTACAGCTCAGAGTAGAACTGTCCCATAGTTTCCAAGGAGCACTTGGTGGATTTCAGCTGTTCACCTTTTGGTTACCCAGACATAGCACTAAACCACTACACCACCAGGATTTCCAACCAGAATTACTGGTGCTGAAACATACAATAACTAAACTTAAAAATTCAAGAGAGACTCAACAGCAGATTTAAACTGGCAGATGAAAGAATTCAGCAGACTAAATGGCAAGACAACTGAATACTGAGTCTGAAGAGAGAAAAAAAAATCAAGAAAACTGAGCAACAGCAAGTGGAACTGTAGGACACCATCAAGGAAACCAACACAGCCATCACTGGGAATCCCAGAAGAGAGAAAGGGACAGAAAGAGTATCTTAACAAAAAGTGACAGCAGAATTTCCAAATGTGATGAAGGATACGAATCTACAAATCCAAGAAACTTAATGAACTGACTAGTGGGATAACCCAAAGAGATCCCCCAATGAAATAAAATTATAATCTAACTCTCAAAAACCAAAGAAAGAAAAATTCCTAAAAGCAGAAAGAGACAAGCAAAGCGTCACATACAAAGGATCCTCAGTAAAACTAAATACCAATTTCTCCTCAAATCTTGGAGGGCAAAAAACTGTGGAATGACACTGTGAAAGTGCTCAAAAGGCTGTCAATCAAGAACTCTATATTCAACAAAAACACAGTGTAAGCACACAGGTAAAATGAAGACATTGGCAGAGAAACAAAAGCTGAGTGAGCGGGTGAAACGAGATCACTGCACTGCTAGGCTCCGTCCCCTGTGAAACTCCTACAGGGTTACTGTGAGCTGGAGCGCACTCAGCAGCCATGCAGACACGGGGAGTTGTTCTCAACAAATGGGTGGGAAAAACTGGACATAATACACCACAAAAAGTTAACCTCAGCCTCTTTACATAAAAATTAACCTAAAATAGATCACAGGTCTAAGTGTAAAGCTTTACACTATAAAGCTTTTAAGAGAAAATATTCACACACTGAGGTTAGGTTAGACAGAGTTTTTAGCTATGACACCAAATGCATACACTATAAAAATAAAACCTGATAAATCAGACTCAAAATCAGCAACTTCTTCTCTGGAATGACACTTTAAAGAGACCAAAAACACAAGACACTGAGCAGAAGAAAATACTTGCCAATCACATGTTTGACAAAGGACTTACATCTAGAATACATGAAGAATTCTCAAAACTCAGCAGTAAGAAAACATACATCCTAACACTTCTTAAGGAAACCCTAGTGGCGCAGTGGGTTAAGTGCTACACCTGCCAACCAAGAGGTTGCTGCTCCCTGGAAACACTATGGGGCAGTTCTACCCTCTAGGGTGGCTATGAGGCAGACCCAGCTCCGCGGCAGTGTATCTGGTTTGATCTGAACACTTTACTAAAGCGGGCCAAAGACCTAACAGATTACAGAAGACATACAAATAGCAAATAAGTACCTGAAACAATACTCAGCATCATCAGCCATCTGAGAAACGCAGACTGCAAACACCACACAGCTACTCAGAGCCCTGGTGGTTCCGTGGCTACGCACTCAGCTGGGAACTGCAGGGCTGGCAGTTCACACGCACGCCATGTCACCGGAAAATGTGGCCGTCTGCCTGCACAAGGATTACAGTCTTGGACCCCATGGCACAGTCCCACATGGTCACTATGAGACAGAATCGCCTCGATAGCAACACGTTTGGTTTTTTACATACCGATTCAAACGACCAGAACCCCAAAAACGACTTCGCGATGGAGAAGATGTAAAGTTACCGGGACTCTTACACGCAGTGAGTGAGCACGTCAGTAACATCACCTTAGAAAACAGCTTGACAGTTGCTTAAAAAACAGAACTCACACTTACCAGATGACCTAAGGATCATACTCATAGCACGGAAAACATGTTCACACAAAAGCCTGCACATGGAGGTTTACAGTAGTTCTCCTCACAACTGCCCAAAAACAGAAACAACCAAAATGTCCTTCAACAGATGAACAAACTGTGGTACATCCAAACAACGGGGACACCACTCAGCAATACTGAAGAGAGAATTCTCATATACAGAACAACTTGTATGAATTATAAGAGCACTATGCTCAAGGAAAGAAATCAGCTTCCAAAGATTACACACGATCTGATTTCATCTACAGGACATTCTGGAAAAGGCACCACTGGAGTGACGGACAACAGTTCTGATGCAGCCAGCTCCCAGGGTGGGCAGGCAGGGGGGCAGCACGGGGGGGTCAGGGCGGTCCCACAGAGGGGTAACAAGAGGGGGTCAGGGCGGGCTGACGGGGCGCAGCACCAGGGGTCAGGGTGGGCCGACTGAGGGGCAGCATGAGGGGTTTTGGTAGAGTTCTGGTAGGTACGGCTGTTTGGTATCCTGAATGCAGTGCTAAGTAAACACTACATACAGTAACTCAAAAGCTGTATGTATTAGAGAAAGTCAATTTTACTCCATGATAATTTTAAAATTTTTAAGCTTGAAATTCTGGTCACGTTCATGTTAAATGGCAAAAATACAAGATATAGACACGAAGGGTAGGGACAATAAGCTAACTTCCTTCCTCCCTGGAAATCTTCATAGCCACCTCCACTGATTTCCCCCCAACACTGGGGAGGCCCTAAATCCATTTTATCCCACACTTCTATTTTTTTTTAACCTGTCGTGATTATCCTCTCTTTTGTCCAACTGTTCCTGTCCATAATAAGGTAACTGTAGGTTTGACATCCCACCCTTTCTTCCATTTTAAGAAAAATGCTACATCTTTTCTCAATAAATATGAAGCACAGTAACATACCTCAAGAAGTTTTATAGCTCTTAGGAAGTTTACAAAATAGCATGAATAACACAACTCTTTAGACTTCATTTACTGTAAGTTCTCAAGCATGTATGTACGAGGTCTTGAGAATTATTTTAGACAAAGAAGGATCCCCAAAGTCATCGTGTTTGATCATATCAAACCTGTATTTAACTACTGGAAAGTGACTTACTAAACACTATTTCTCTACAGCTCTGTTCTAGTCTATTAAAAGCATCTCTCTATTAATATACTAGTTATCATAACTGATTATAAAATTTACTCACTGAAATACCACATGAAAATCAAAATGTAGATACTTCAGCAGGCTCTGAACTGGCTGTGCATCAGCAAAGCCACCCTCATCAGCCAACAAAGTCTTCCCATTAGGAGAGGCCTTGAAGAAAGAACTAGGCCCATTCTCTTTCCCCTACATACAATACTTAATGTAGTAAAACCAAAAGAATTATCATTGCCAGAAATTACATACAGACCTACAAAAAAATTCTGATTAATGTCACAAAAGATCAAAACATGTATCAATCAATTATAAGCTTATAGAAGTCGATGTGCGATTGGTCTCCAAATATAGTTCTCAAAATTTCACTGAGTAAATGATTCTCTAACTAGTACCCACTCATGTATAAGTGAAATAATTTTGCCTTTAGAAAACTCAGCTGTTTTCTATCTAGTGTGATCTCATTTACACAGGAGAATTTCACCAAATATATTTTCAAAGACACATTTAACTCAAAGGTTAAAAAGCAGGTAGGAATAAGATGCTATCAGCTTAAATATTCTATTATAGAAATAAGTACACAGATGAGAAACTAAACAAACCTAATTCAACTTAATGCTACTACTCTACAACCCAAGCCAACCCATCAAACTAAAAAGTGTCTCGGGAGCGGGGGAGTACATATGTGTCACACGCCAACAAGTGTCAGGCGTAAATAAAAACAAAGAACAACGGTAACAAGATGAGGCTGCACGCTTAGCAAACAAAGATGCCAGCTTAGGTGGCACCACGTTCCACACCTACTCTCCTCCATAAAATGAAAATGCGATTTCATCCAAAACAAAAAACATATTGAAAACTTGTTTTCAGTTTGAAAAATTGGTATTTCTGCATTCAATAAGCATAAAGGCACTTCTAAGTACTAATATCAGACACAAACGTCTACAAAAGAAATTAAAACAACTGATGAAGTATAAAATGGCCCCAACTCATTGATATTCCATACATCTACCTACACAACCACGTGTGATGACTTCTGCATTTCATAACTTCTGAAAACATGGCAATGTCAGTAATATTTCCAACCCCATGTTCTACTCTCCAAATCACATTCCCAAATTATGGTTCTACACAAACTACCCACCAACGCAACTGAATCACAGGTAGTTGGGACTAATCAAACCACAGAAGGCATTTTTGGTTACCAAACACAACCCATCAATGTGTAACACAGGGGGACCCCTACACACAGAGTAGAGACAAATCATTTAGTTGGTACATACGTTCTTTCCTGTGTTCGACTAAGCCTATAGCCTGCTTGGCTGAGCACTTTGCAAACCAGTTGTCCCCAAGCAAAACTGTGACTTCATTAGTATGGACCAGTTTTCCTGGCATGAAGGCAAAGGGGCCAAATGGTACCTATTGTTTAAAAACAAAAAGAGAAAAATTAAAAAACAACTATAAAGTACATCTTCTAAAATGTTTAGGATTAAATGTCCCACATTATTTTGATCCTCTTTTGTCTATACACTGGAAAAACATCAACTCCACAGAAATTGGACATGTTCAAATTTGACTACGAAACTCTACATAAAATTGTTTTAAATGAAGAAATCAGTGTTAAAACAGAAAAGGTTCATCACCATATTTACGAGTAGCTTTTAAAAAAAATATCCATGCCACTGAGTTGATTCCAACTCACAATGACCCTGCAGGACAGAGCAGAACTGCTCCACAGTGTTTCCAAAGAGCGCCTGGTGGATTCAAACTACCCGCCTTTCGGTTAGCAGCTAGCACCAGCACTTAACCACTACGCCACCAGGGTTTCCACATACAGATGTTAGAGAGTTCTATTGTCTCTAAATGTTAGGATTTTTCATTTATTCATAAATCTACATGAAGCAATGAGTAGCAAAAGATTAACAGAATGCTTAATAAAGAAAACTAAATATTATTTCCAATAATTATTTTTACATAGCAAGATTAACCAACAACTTTAATGAGTCTACTTAGAATAACTGTATTTACAAAATATTTGGGCTGGCATAGCAAGAATAAGAACAAAGTCTTCAAGACACAGGATGTTCATGCAGTAAAGATTTTAATCCAGACATACCAACAGATCACTAGGTTGATATGAAGATCATTAAGACAAAAATAAGCAGCACTCTGTCATATAAAAATCAGTGTCCTACAGTTTAATTATGTGAATTACAAAACATTACAGCCTATTCTTGCTCTTAAGAGGAAAATGACTAAGTGATCTATTTCTGTCATAATTATAATTTTCTTTTTAAGAGTAGCGTTATATGAGAGTATAACAAATATGTCAAATTTTGTGCTAAAATGTTTCAGTTATTTCATAAAGTGATAATTTAATAAAGGTCTGAACACAGAAAAATAATACCACTATTACCACAATTAGTGTATTTATACAAAGTAATGTCAAATAACCTTCCTCACTACAGTTACTTCAAATAGGTAAAGTACATACTTAAAAAGGAATACACCAGACATACCATGATACTGTAAGACAATTTATCAGGCAATGTACTCAGTCTTTCTTGAAGGGCATTATAATCATTATCTACCTTCTTCCTGTTGACAAAGAATACCAGACACTAAATAAACAATTCTTCCACTAGACAATACACTATATGACAAACGCAACAAAAAGCTAACTTTAGCAATTTAAAGACTCAAATATTTTTTAATTTCAAGACCCTGTTTTCATTCAGTTTAGCAATAGCATTACTGTACCTTACTTATTAAACAATTGAGACTCTCGGGGACCTGAGCTTTTACATGCAGACCACTCAAATCTTTAGAATTAGTGAGAAGACCTATGGACTACATAAAATTTGGAAATTATAGGATACAGTGAAGGAAGGCCCTATGTCACAGATGGAAATAGGGATTCAAGACGGAAGAAGACGTTTAATAAAGTTTTCGAACAAATAAACACTGGGGCAGAAACCGTAACATGAAATCTGATTGGATACTTTAGTCTTCATCAACAAACCTTAGGCTAGAAATGTGGTGGCAATCCTTCAGTTACGTATACTAACTACTGTGCTCTGAGGTGAGAGGACCAACCCTTCAGTTACGGGTACTAACGTGCTCTGAGGTGAAATACAATCAGCCAGGGAGAAGAAGAAATGAGCAGCAGTAATACAAAAAGGGTTTCGATGGGTCTGTTTCATGTTTTATTGAAATAATTCTACCTAGTAATCTCAAACAGCCAAAAGATGTGATTCTGTATGAGCGGAGACAGTCACACGTCTCTCTGCCAAGAACCCCACTCAGTTCCTACACCTGCTAGTAACAGAGAGCCTTTCTCTTTGAGTGACACCAGACACCAGCTTAACTGAGACGCCAGTTTTTAAGCCTCCTCTGGAGATTAGGTCCCCCTTAAAGGTTCCCTGAGAGGAGGTAAGCGGCAAGATAAAATCTGAGCACTAAAATTTTTGCATACAAAAACTTTCAAATTTAAAAAAAATAACAAAAACAAAAGCTCATCAATTCATCAAGCAATTTAGAAGAACACGTAGCTAATGTCAAATTGAAATGAAGATACACTGCAACACAGACAACGCTTCTCCATGTAATGACTCTTCTACAAACATCATGGAATTGGTTTCAGTTTATACTTTGGTTCCCCTGAAGTAACAGTAGCATAATTAATTCAAAAAAAAAAAAAAAAACCCACTGCTCCACTCGCTGGTTAGATGTTCAAGGAACATCACACGTGTACACACCGTGTGAGAGATCCCAAAAATACGGCCGTTGGAAACGTCAGGAACCACCATCTTCCTCTTACCAAAGAGAAATCAGAAAGATGGAAAACCGCATACACTGAAGAGAAACTAGCTTTACATCAAGATGAGACAAGAAAGGACTTGAACCTAGTCCTTTTGACCTTTATTCATTTAAGCAAACTCTGTGATTTACTGTTGTTCATATACCTCTTGCAAACTTTTCCCGAAAATTATTTCGTAAATAAAATGTCTCCCAGGGGAAAAAAACACCCTTCTGGATGAATACGTCTAAGAGTGACATGGCAAAAAACGCCCCACACAGACTCCATGCCAGAAGGAGAGTGGTTCTGGAATCCCCTCAGCCAGTGACCCCCGGCTCTACGACTTAACACGGGCAAGCGAGCGCCAGTCTCCCGCTCTCAGTCACACGACTGGAATGCCATCTAACTGTTGCACAGGTTTACGAGAATACAAATGCCTCTTGTTCCATGAACTACCAAATTATCAATTCTAAAATTTTCAAACACTATTACCCACCAAAAGAAGATTTTACTATGTTGTGTTTGCCCAGTCAGACACAAACAGCATAACTTCCTAAAAGACAGCACAGCTGGATGTCACTAACTGCTGCAGGGTGCTGGAGGCCCGGCTGGTGGGAGCCATCAGTACGATCCAGTCTGCAAAGGTACTGCTTGGTACGAGGTCTGCAGACTGTGCACACTCAGTTACCGAGTCTACTCCAGAATATGAGCACTTTATCATTGTTTTGGATAAGTAATTCTGCCAGTACTCAAGGATCACACATCGGGTTAGACGTCTGAATATCACTATGGCTGTTACAAAGCTGGTATTAAAATTGGCTCTCAGCCTGTCTTAGTTTGGTAACTGCACTTGGAGAATAAACTTCCTAGCAAACCACCTCTCTTGTACGTTTAAAAGAATAGTCGGTTCAAACAAAAGCAATACCAAGGATCAATGTCAGGATTCAAAATCAAATGTATTCACTTTTAAGCTTATCATCAATAATTCTCCCAGAACAAAAGCTAACTAGAGTGCAGTCTGATATGGAAGTTACTATTTCTAAATTTTCAATTATTCTCTAAAAATACAAAAAGAAAAAGGGATATAATTTATAACACAGTCCATGCAGAACTCCTTTTGGAAAGGAGCTTGGTGAAAGTCAAACTAGATCTGTGGAAGAAGTGATAGCTTGAGGAACTCTGTAAAGGCCACACCAGGGGACACAATCCAAGGAGGCGCACTCAGTCAAAGCAAGCACGCCGACATTCCCTCGTATTTAGAGCTCAAACAATCCCATTACAAACCACAAAGCCTCTGCAGCAGGAAACACTAACATTATCCTAAGGACTAATTTAATTGTTACAGAATATTTATACCAAAAATCTAAACAGACTGTTTTCTTACTCAGAAATATATTTTGGAGGGGGGAGGGGCTACACTGTAGTTGTATTAAAATATAGTAGTCAAAGTGGTAGCTGCTAAAATATTTTTTTCAAATAGAAAACAGGCATGTTCAATGAGCACAAACCTCTCAAACCTACTTACTTACACAGATCTGCTCATCTCACTTCACCAAAAGAAAAAAAAGTTTTTATATTTGAGCCTCATAGGTTAGGTATCTTTCAATTCTTCATTTTAAAACTGTACTCCAAGAAATAAGATTTCATTTCTATAAGATATTCTCATGCAACATCCTTTGCAAAAAAAAAAAAAAAGAACATTTAAAAGACATTTAAAAAGTTTTATATCCTTCTTTTGTTGAGTCTTGCTTATTGTGTGCTCTATGACTCATGAATACGCATCTTTTGTTTTAAAAAGCAGCAGGGGGAAAAATGGTAATTATAAATTAGCCTTAACCTTAAGGGCAGAGTGCATGAAATACACCTTCTATTCATCAAGTTATACAAACTACCAGAGACTGCTAGTTACATTATGGACTTAGGGGAGAAAGTGTGCTGGTTCTAGAAGTTTACCTTGAAATACATCAAAAATACAGCCACACAAATGATACGTGTGTAAAGAAACACAGGATCAAAGTTTGCCTCTACAATTCTTTCAACTTTTCTACGTTTCAAGATATTTATAAGAGGGATGGGGCTGAACATGAGAGGAATTCTTCATTTTTAATCATCTTCCTAAATTCAACTGACAAAAATTAAAATCTTGGCAAAGAAAAGGAAAAAATCCAGTTCTAGAGCTTTTGTTTCAGGCACATGATTATAAAGACTCCAACTCACTGATTCAAACGAAGATTCTACTAATTTCACTTTAAAACAGGAAGTGACAGCAGGCAGAGAACGTTGACACTAAACAGCGTTTGTCAGTCAGTCAGTCAGCTGAGGTCTCCTACCACAGTCTTTCCCTTTAGGCTGTTATATTCAAACACCTAAAGCCCTTAACAAAAAAGCAGATACCAATGAGATACTTAAAAGTGGGTAACCGAAGAAAAAGGAGTTTTCACCTAGCGTTTCTATCTGCGTGAATCTGGAATCTATGCAAGTAAATTATGTTCTTAGAAATGATTTTTAGCTCCGGATACCCACCCTGGTACTTCCTATATGCATCCAAGGCGAACCACGCTTCATTTCAGCACCTGCGGAGAGCCTGCTCAGCAGCAGCCCCCCTCCCCGAAGCCGGTGCTGCAGGGACCTGAGTCCAATACAGCGGCCCCCCGCCCCCACGGGAGAGCTTTTTAAAGACCTCCTGGCTTACTGGATGCCTGAACTAGTTTCTGTTTGGGTTTTTTTTTTTTTTTGCTTCTCTGGGTATTAATAAAACTATAGAATATTAAATTCAAGTATATATTATACAGAAATAAAAGGAGATCTTCTAGTTAATAAAGCAAGGAAGACTCATCTTTTTTTTTCAAATATTCTCTGAAAAACTTAGAAGGACATCCACACTGCTCTGCTTTCTATAATTCTGTGAGAAGGGAATACTGTGATTAAGAATTTTATCTGTATTAAAGTAACAGCATTAGTTCTTTTCAAACGGTCAATGGCAAACTAAGGAAACTGAAACCTACCACATATTCAAGCAATGGAGCGACCTATCCTTTTCATACAATTCTATGATACCTAGGTAACATAGCTTCAGAAAATGATGATGAAATAATCCATATTTTTACAAGTCCATCAAAAGCTTATCATCGGAATAAATATAAAGACTAAATATTAAAACCTGTAATGCTTCAGAGGTCATGAAAAACAAAGCTATCTAAAGAGAGGCAGAGGTAACTAACAGTCCACTAGATTTCCTCCACTTCACTTTTCAACAAGCAGGCAACCAAGGGCCAGGGTGCCCTGGCAGATCTGGGGAGTCCTTGTCACCAGCTCAGGGCTGGGGACTTGCTGAGTTATGCCAGTGCCTCTTTTTTCATTCACTAATGATCTCTGCCTTCAGAAAAAAATAAGATGTGAATTCAAAGCATTAGTTCAAAGCATTAAAGGTTTTACAATTACATAAAAACTGACACATCAACTGTTTGAAAAAAATCTCAATTAACTTTATAGGTGGTTTTCTTTTTCTTTTCTAAGTCAGAAGGGCAGCATCGTTTATGAAAGTCATGATAGGAATTTATAAATAACCTAAACTTTGATCTAATAATAACCCATAGGTTTTGCAATCTGAATTTACATTTACTTTATTGTTATGGCAGCATTATGCATCAAGTTTCAACAGAACCCCCTTCAGACTCTGCCAAGTTCAAGGTTTTGTCAAGAAATACTACAACCATGAGAGCTAGAGTCCTAGTTCTGCACTCACCGAATCTGTAAAATTCTCAAAATAAAATGATCTTTAACTCACCTGACTGTAAAAAAAGAAACAAACAGAAAAACCCTCACCAATGTGAGTTCAACATACATTATTAAAAAGCCCATCGCAGGCATGGCCCCTTGTCCTCCCACAGCCTGCTCCTGTCTTCACCAGGTGAGAACTTAAAAGACTCTGTATCTCCAGACACTAACAAGCTCTCAGGGTTACCCCTCTCAGAGTGATCCAAATTTCAGCAGACCACTTGCACAGCTGCAGTGTTCACATTTCCGTCCACCCGAGTTTTCTTTGTGCTTTCCAGTTTTACTGCGTGGTGCTTTATTTTATTAAAAAGCAAATGGAAAAAAATCTCAAAGTACAACAAAGTGTACTTTTCACCTTTAAATACATTGGAGACAAAGATAAAAAATTATGAAGGGTACCAAATGCACTGACTCCTTATCCTCAGTCACATATCCACTGGACTTAGGCTGTGAATCTGTGAACCAAAGTACATGGACAATGGAAACCCATCATCAAAAACCATGTTCTAAATGATGACATAAAATTATGGATTTTTATAACAGTTTAAAGTCTTTGGGGAAAAAACTTTCTTATTTTCAAAATGCACTGGGCGCTAAACTACTTTAGTTGCTTCTCAAAATATGATAAAAGCTAAGGGACTCTGCAAAGTAAATTCTAATTACAATTATTAAGTGCTTTAAAAGAAAACACACTTATAGTAAGATCCTAGTGGCACACACACAGATACAGAATTCACAAACTGCAGAGAGCAAGATGTTTTAAAGAGAGGACAGAATTGGCTTCTCTTTGAAATGAATCAATTTATCTTTATTTTCTTATGTCAACTTTTGTCTATTTAAGCAGGCATACCTTTTTTACTAGGAATAAAAAATTTTAAACCTAGTTCAATTTTTTTTTTTAAATGATCATCCTTAGAGCAGTCAACTTGATTTTTTTTTTTTGTTTTTGCATCTTAATTTGCTTTGAAATATCACACACACAAATCTGGAAACTTACTTAACCTCTAACCCATGTACTCAATCATTACACCCTAAAAACTATGAGGAGAACTGGGAAGAACCAGAGGTGGGGATGTGTACGTGCAGCTCTGCCCTCTCACCCTTGCAGTAAAGTGCCCTTCATACATAATGCCAACACTAAAAGCATGCAAAGTATCCAGAAAGTTTACAAGCTGTTTTCCGCTCCACTCAGAATACATACATATATATATATGCACATATATATGCGTCTCTGTGTCTGTGTGTGTATAAAAAAAAAAACCCGAAGTAGCTAATCAAAAAACAGTGACTAAAAACTTTGTGGTCAGTGAAATAGACAGAGACTTTGAAAAAACATCGTTTCCCAGTCTACCTCACACTGAAGAATGAAGTCATCGCCTGGACCAAAAATAAAATACAAGGTAGATTTCAGAGGTGTGCAGGTCAATATAGATTACACACAATAGAAGAAATTCTGTGAAAAAGAAAAAATGAGTATGGAGGTAAGGTGCAAAAATACTGCACTGTTACAGTCAAATCATTTACTGTTTTCTGGGAAAAGGAGTTCACTAAACACTCACACACACATCACACACACTGTCCCCGACACCCAGAGCTACAGAGTCATTCTGCAGTGAACCTACTAAACACAGAACTGCCCCATGGGGTTTCCCAGGAGCGCCTGGTGGATTTGAACTGCTAACCTTTTGACTGGCAACTCACTAGGCCACCAGGGTTTCGATTCTCATTGACAGGAAAGAAGAATTTTTTTTTTTTTTTTTTAAAGGAAACCAACAGATCTTGCTCACTTTCTTCTATGTTCTCGGTTATCTACCCCCACATCCCTTGACTATAATGAATCATTCTAGAAACCAGTTACTCTGTTGTTCAAACAAGACTTTTTTTGTCCATTTCCCTTGAAAAATACAATTTCTCTCTCAAAACACACACACTCAAGGTCTTTCAGAATTATAACCAATTTAAGGCTATTTTTTATAAAATTAAACATTTAAACAAAATAAATTTTTTCTACATTCTCTAAATCTGCTCCATATAATTTCAAAACAATCTTTTCTACTTAAAAATTCTTTTGAGAGGATTTAAAGGAAGCAAGGCGGTAATTTTTTACAACTCTGTGTACGTTACCATGAGAAACAACAGCTAAAATACAGATGATTTATTTGTATGTACCAGGATAAGTCAATACAAAATTATGTCTCTTTTCATTTCACAGAAGTCATCTGTAGTGCATCCCCAACGACCACCGGCTGTCCCTCCGCCACCAGCAGGTCACCTACTTCCCCACCTCCTGACCACTGGCTGGCTCCGGGAGCTCCTCTGGCTTGGGGCACTGCCAGCACGCCGGCACGGGGCTCAGCTGCTCCCCAGAGGGTCTGCAGCTCGGAGCCTCCAGCCGCTCCCAGGGAGCCCCATGGGAGCCCCATGGGACAGTTCTAGTCTCTTCTGCAGGGCCTTTATGAATTGTAATCAACCCATCTCCAACAGGTTTGGGGCTTGGTTTCGGGGGCCAACACAATGTGGCCTTGCAGCTTCTACTCGTGCTGCAGATCCTGCCAACAGCCGGCACCGGCCACCGGACCAGTGGCTGAAGCTACCGTGGACAGGCCAGCTGTCGCAGTTACCGAGGAATGCTAGGAGAACCACCCCCCAGGGAAGCTCAGCAAACGGGTATGCACACCAGGAGAACCGCGCTAAGTAAATAAATTACTGTTCTTTAAGTCACAAAACTTTGTGGTAGTTTTAGTAACAAGCAACAGGTAACACAGAGCTAAGCTACATTCTCAGTGATGTGGCCCTTATATATCTAAAAATTAATACCAAATCTTATTTGGTTACCCTCAAAATGAGATATCTGACACACAAAAACTTACGGGAATGAAGTAAAGAACTAAGAGTTAATTCATGATTGAGAACAATCCAAGAGGTGCAGCACTCAACAGAAAAACAAGGGTAAGAATAGTGGCTGTAATGTGACTTCACTGTTGTCAAAAATAGTGGGAGCACAGTACGTATAATCACATGGACACACACCCTTCTACACAACTTCTAAAAGGGCTTGCGAGAGAAGAGCGCTGAGGGCAAGGGGACAAGAGAGGACCCACCCGCTGCGGCCCTCCACACCTCTCAGCTGTGGCCATGTAAACAGTCTGCCTAAATGATAATTTCTTAATTTCACTCCAATTTTAAGGTTAATGCAGTCTTTCACATCTTCTGGAACATATTTCCAGATGAGATGGTATGTTTCAGATTCACTTCAAAATAGTAAGAGCTGGGGTAGGGGCAGGAAGTTTAGCTCCAACAGTGGACAACACAAAACCTTAGGTTGGTGATGCCTGACCCTAACTGACGGGTACACGCTGCTTCATCACACTACTTGGTTGCTTTTGTTTCCAATTCTTCATATAGGAAGTTATTTCCCAACCCTAACATAACGCTTCAACAATCCTGCTCAGAAAGCCATCTCTCTATCATAGTACAAGGTAACTGGCATGAACACACAACACTCCCAAATGTTTACAAAGCTCAGAGAATTTGTTTCTTCTCTTTGTTATCTGACATGTAAAACTTATTTAAAAACTTAAGCCAAAATCCCAAACCCAATGCCATCAAGTCAATTCTGACTCACAGTGGTGCAAGAGGACTGAGCAGAGCGGAGCTGCCCCACGGGGTCTCCGAGGCTGCACAGCTTCCCGAAAGCAGCCTGTCCCGTCCCTCTCCTGCAGAGCAGATAGTGGGTTTCAGTTGCCACCCTTTGCTCAACAGCCCAGTTCTTTAACCACCAAAGAATCTTCAAAACTTACGAGCTACTACTAGTACCAAGTAACAGGCGAGGCGTCCTGGAGACGTCACCTCATGGGATCTTTACTACAGCCCTGTAAACTGAACAGTATCAGCACTTAAAAAGAAAAAAACGACTGCTGTCAAGTTGATTCCAACTCCCCTACAAAGAGAAAATGAAGAATCCTAGTAATCTGCCCAAAGCTACCACGCCAGTCAATAGTAGGACTGAAACAGACATCCGTGATTCCAAATCTCGTGTTCTTTAGGGAACAACTGAAAAGGTAAAAAGATACAAATATTCCACAAACAGGATAGTAAGCTCCTAACGGGCCAAGGAGAGAGAATCATACCCACATTTCAGTAAAAAAATAAGTGTCTGGAGTTTTAAAACATATTATTTCCCAACTTAAAAGGATTTAAAGCAAAAAAAGAAAATAAAAGGTGGGAGGCGTTATTTTTTAAAAACTTAAAAAAATCCTCACTAAATTGGAAATCACTGCATCTAGTAGCTCTAAAACAGTGTTGTATAAGTTTTCAACTATCAGGCAAAATAACTCAATTTTTACTCATTATTAACTAAAAAAATACTCTGTCTTGATTCACCGAAGTTCTAGGATTCTAATTCATTTCCTGAGATTTTTTTTTAGTATATCGCATTGTCTAAGACCATTTTTACTCCTATTTTTCTACAAATACTTTTAGCTACTGTCTCACTTTTTTTTTAATTATTTTTAAAGCCTAGAATATACACTATATGTCTCATAAAAGGATCCTTTGCAATTATGCAAGCAAGCATAAACACTGCTATTACATAAATGCATTTTTTAAAAGCACATACTTTGCTCTTCCTTACTCAGAATTTTACATTGCTAGGCACATGGAAGAAGTGGAGCTTTGCTACCCAGTTTGCCTTCTGGACCAGGAAAACCACCAAGGGTTCCACAAAGAAGGCAGCAGGCTTCTAAAAGCAGTGAGGGAGATGCCCACAAGAACTGCTCCAGCCTCTCGACTCCTCTGCACCTGCTCCTGTCTCTGCAAAAGCACATTATTGTCACCGTCTGCCTACGTGTCTGGTGAAGAACTCCTCACGGCAGGCTCTTTCAATCTCAAACAGCCAGAACAGCGCTGGGATATGGCAGTCACTCAGGCATCCCAGACAGAATCACGGGAAGGTAAGAACATGAGTTCCATGATGCTAACAAGTAGAAATGCCCTGGTTTCCAGAGGAGTGGAGGCACTTTGTTTCAATTTTTAAATATAATAAATCCAGGAGTTCACTGGCTCTTTAGACTCTGCAGTACCATGATATCATATACAGATCACTAAAAAACAAACACAGAAGTCTGTTTCCTGAGTCATATCAGTGATCATTCAGAGGAAAATCAAACTGTACCTGAAAAAAAAATTTTAAATTTGAAGGTACAGATGTGTGTATGTAAGTAAACATGCTAAGCTTCTGGAGATGGAGGCTTTGGGACACTAGAGAACGGGGCTGAAGATGACACAAACGTGTCGTGAAGGAGGGCTGGCATTTCTGTCTGCCATCACTCCCCAAGCCTGTGTACAAGCTCTCGTGTCTGCAGACAGGAAGGCTGTCCCCGGAACAGCTCTGTCCGCGCTCTTCTCTGATGAACTATCTACCAAGAGACCAGGAAACGCCAGGCCCAGGGAAAGGGCCTGACCCCGTATCACAGAAGAGCTCTCACTCCAGCAGGGAGAGACGTTCACTGAGATGCTAACTGACTCTCACATCTGTATAAACCAGTGTGTTTTCTCAGGAAACCCAGTATTTCCTAAACTGCTTGCCAAAACAAAGAAGTCCACACTGATTTTTTTTTTAAAGGTCTCCCTGGCAATTATTTGTAAAATGGACTTCTTCGGCAAAATTTGGCAGAACGCAAAGCGGTTAATTCCTCAGCCAAGGACCTGTGTTACAAGTTTTGCCCTGGACTGAATACATCCCGAAAGGCAGATGGTCTAGATTCACCCCACCAATGGATCCAACTAGAACACTGCGCTTACTGAAAATCTGAGAGGTCCCTGAATTTTTATTTATAAAATGCATATTAGCTTTATTTTCCGCACGCCAATACTCCAAATTTAACATGATAATGTATGAAGATTGCACCAATTTCCCCTCTTCTCCACTGCTTGCAGCTTACGTGCCTTTAAACCAAAAAACATTTGATATACACTAACTATAAATTATTTCCTTGAAGATCTCTGAGGCATGAAGAAAAAGCTTCTTAAAATAAATTTAAAATATTATATGCTTGATGGTGTATAACCAAAGGTTTAATCTCACCACTAAGGGGGCAGTTAGCATGATTCTGCAGTAACCCTGCAGACATAATCAAGACAGCGTCTGTTGTTCTCTCAGTAAGACCCTCCTCAACCCAACAAGGATGCACTACGGTATCCATAAGACGCACAGGATGACTCATAATATTTTAGTCACATTTTAGTCAGCCTTTTCCTCAGAAGCCACAGGAAAGTGTGTCATTCACTAAGCATTGTCCTATTAACTCCACATAAGTACATTAAAATAACAACACTTCTCCCTCTCCAAAAAGTGTGGTTCATAAAGCCAGTTTTGAAATATAAGCCCTTAATTACATTTTCAAATTTGGGGAAAATCTATCTGTGCCACATCTCTATCATTATTTTAAAACAAGTGATTCCAATTATTTTTCTATCACAACTATAAAAAACATTCCCCAAATAGAGTTCTTGACGATTAGTCAGGTTCAAAAACGTTCACCATCACAATGTACTAACCTTACCCTTTTTTTTCAAAAGAGAAAGGAAAAGAAAGTAATTACAGTGAAAACAAATGGTGACAGTGAACTTTATGCCATCAGGGAACACGTGATTCAGAAAAAGAGTGAAAAACAATATAAATTAGCATCAGAGGCATGCAACAACCACCACCATAAACAGTGCAAACTTCACGTAAATACAAGGAGACGACCCCACTGGTATTTCAGAAAGGTAACAAAACCATCTTTCACTCACCAATGCTGGATTTTCTCCTGGCAGTTAGTGACCACCTGTCATGAAAACAGATAACTACTCATGAAAAAACAGAGCTTTGCACCGAGCTACAAAAGCAGCGTATCAGCAAACTAGAACAGTGCTTTACAGATTTCACAGCATCTCAGCACACATTTTTATTTGTCAAGTGCACAGAGACGGGAGCGTTCATTTTAAGCAGCACACTTTATCATAACACTCTAATGCATGCTGATAACTGCAGGACAAATTACAGCTTTCTGATTCATACTTTGGTACAAAACCCGCTCCATAACTATTAGGTGACATATGATATAAGATAACTAATATTTTGTACAATCTACAGACCTGCTTTCAACATTACATATTTTGTAGAATACGCAAATGGCAAATGTTATAAATAACAAGAAACTAATGTAACATCCACGTTTCATCAATCAAAAAAACAAGAAAATGACAGAAGTGAAAATACTTTATTTTGTCACTGTATCTCCAAATGTTTTCACCTGTAATTTTTATTCTGATGCATTGAGTTCAGTAATACTTTTCTATTCCATTTTCAAGAAGAAATATCTAGGACACAGAGATGCTCTGAACAGCCTGTTTGTTCCTCTCGGTGAAGTGTGATAAGATTTGAAGAACTCCACAGCGTGTTTAAACTATGTTTATAATACTGAAAGGATGAAATTAAACATAAAAATCACTTGTTTTTCTTAAAGGTATCTCCAAAGAGTCTCAAAAAGCTCAGAAAACAATTAAGAGCACTGATCAGTGAAGGGAAAAAAAGCTCTAGAACGGCAAATTTAAAAAAATAAAGAACACATTTTCAAAGACGGCTCATCATCTGTGCTAGAACAGTGCATTAATAACTCTCTCACACAACACCTTCGAACACTGCAGTACCATTTCAGAGATAGAGAAACTACGGGATAAAAGCCCAAATGTTTAATAAGAGGCCATGAGAAAAAAGACATCAGTCTTTGCTGGTGTGAATCAAACTGCTCTAGAGACAAACAGCAATATTGTTTCTCATGTAGGCTCAGGGTTTTGTCACCCAAAAGTCACACAAAAAACTGTTTAGGCCTGTCACTAAATTCCTCTGTATTATAACATTTAATTCCTGAAATAAATGTGCTCCTTGAGGACATTTTCAATACTAAGGCAGCAATTCTGTACCAAAATATACGCTGTAATCAGATACCCAGCCACACTACACATTAACTCAGCATAAAAAGTCCCTTTTAGAATGAAGATCTCTCGGTGAGTTATCAATCACAAAGCAACACTTAATAACAGTGCTAATATATAATAGAGCACTGACTTTACATCTGGAAGCGCCAGGCTAAAACCACATCCATCCATTTCACTGTTTCTTATTTGGCAGTGATTATAAAACAGACAGACAAACAGAACTCGATGTAAACTGACACAGAAAAAAAAAAATCTTCCTGAAATCCTTTTCACAAAGTTCCTATTTAACATCCCCATTAAAAGATGAGACCCCAAAACGGTCAGGATGCTTCCAATCCCAGCGCCTGCGTTTCCAAGCATGAAGAGAAGCCCAAAACACAGAAAGAAAAGCCCTGCAAACCGTAAGAGCAGAGTGTTCATTAACCTCTCCGTGATAATCCTTTCCTGGCTGCATATTAACTAGTTACATAGTCATAATCATTTACATTATTTAAAGGACCTTCGATGAAATTTTCTAGGCTATATCCATTAGTGACAGTGTTAAAGGTTATAGAAGATCGTCTACTTAATGTTTCCAGGAAGCCTTTTTAATTAGTAAATATGTAAATTTGGCACATATGCTTTTTATGTTTAAAAAACAAGTCACTGGTAGATGTCATGTTTTCTTGCCATCACCCCTCCCACTGACTCCACTTTGTTCCAGCCACGAGTCCCACAAACACTCATTTTAACTTTCCTTAAATAGTCTCCCTAGGAACCCATATTCTCATCATTTACAAAAGAAATATTCACTGTCAAATTCTGCCTGACATTTAAGGACTTTATCTACTAGAAGCAGTGTTTTCAGTGAGATTTTGGGAACCAAAGAAATCAAGTCAAAAAAGGTAGGCAAGAAAACACATGAAGGAGCTGACAGGGTGTCACCACTGTGTTTATCATACATGGCCCACCTACTGTATTTGTAATCTGAGATACCTTATTTCTCTCTTTTTTTACAGAAAAGAATTATTCAAATAAAAAAAGGTAAATTTCCTTAGCCACCAAGGAAAATCCAGAAAACATAAGATTAAAAGTTGAACTTACCTGGTTTAAAATATACATACATATATATATATATGTATATACATACATACATACATATATATACACACACAGACTTATTTTTTTGTACCATTAAACAACTTTAAATAATCTTAAATCTTCTGAAGAGACTCAGGTTAATTCCTTTAAGTGTTAAATAATTAAAACTGGTAGTGGGCCTGGTCCTACAAGCAACTCTAGAAAAACAAAGCACAAAAAAGCGCCATCTACTAACAATAGCTTTGTTCTTTTAAGCGTGCCCAGACATGCAAATATGTAGATAATCCATTATTACTCCTAAAGAAGAAACAAAAATCTTATTTCACCACTTTTATAAGAAGAATTGGCTAGTGGACTTGAACTATCAAAATAATTTATAGAGTAAATTCTTCAATGTAACATAACTGTACTTACAGAAAGGAATTAATAAAATACATAATTACCAGGTAACATAGCGAAGTCCACAGTAAAGAAAAAGGGCCACAGGCTGATGTACAACTTTCTAAAACACATTCAGTCTTTAAAAGTCTTTACTCAAAACCCACTAGTTACAAAACCCCGTGGCCCATGTTCCTGCACAGCTCAAAGGCGCCCTAGCCCAGGGTACTAACGAGAACACGGGTACGGGTCAGGCGAGCCCCATGACAAACATCACAGCACAAGGCACTCAGGGATGTAGGTTTTAACCCAAACTTTCTGACAGGAAACCTGTGTTCAGAGATCAAGTGAACTATGCAGTACTATACAAGGTCTGGTAAGATGAAAAAAAACAACCTTAAAGCTAGGTCTATCCAATCCAAACCCGGCACCCACTGGACTAGCCTGCCTCCAACCATCATACAACTCCCTGGGTAACAGAAGAAAGGCCGTGTAAATCTCTAGCCTTCTTTTCTTTGAAAAACATTTCCTCCTGCTGCTGCTACAGCTACCTCTCTTATTCCCCAAACCCACACTCACACAAACAAGACCTCGTCAATAACATCAGTAAAAGTAAGTCAGTTTAAACTCACCTATTCAGTCCAAGGAATTTAACCAAGGACATGAAGGGCTGACACAATAAAAAGCTAACACATTGCTGAAAGAGATTCAAGAAGACTTAAATAAACGGAAAGGTATGCCACACTCACAGACCAGACGACTTAATGCTGTTAAGACGTCAAAATGTCAATACTACCCAAAATGATCTATAGATTCAACACAATTCCAATCGAATTCCAACAGCCGCCTTTACAGTAACAGAAAAAACAATCCTCAATCACCTTTATATGGAATCAGAACAGGACCCCAAAAGTTAAAGCGGCATTTAGAGAAAAGAACAAAGCAGGAGGAAAGTGATTTTCAAACATATTATATGTACTACTACAGAAACCCTGGTGGTGTGGTGGGTTAAGTGCCACGTCTGCTACCCAAAAGGGAGGCCATTCAGATCCGCCAGGTGCTCCTTGGTAACTCTACTGGGCAGTTCTACCCTGACCTCTAAGGTTACTATGGGGCAGACTTGACTCAATGGCAGTGGGTCTGGTTTGGGTTTTTATACAGGAAATCTCAGGGGCATAGTGGTTAAGTGTGGTTAACCAGAAGGTCAGCAGTTCAAGTCCGCCAGGGGCTCCTTGCTAACTCTATGGGGCAGGTCTACTCTGTCCCATAGGGTCGCTATGAGTCATAACTGACTCACCGACAGTGGATTTGGTTTGGTTTTTTGATATACTGCTACATTAATGAAAACATAGCCCAATGGAACAGAATTTAAAGTCCAGAAATAAATCCATATATGATCAACTAATTTTTTTTACAAGGGTACTAAGTCTATCTGACAGGGAAAGAAGAGTTTTGATAAACAGAACTGAGAAAATTGGATACCCACAGGAAAGCAGGATCCATGCCTCACACCATATTCAAAATGGACTAAGGACCTAAGTGTACAAACCGTAAGCATAAAATTCTTAGTACAAGCAGGAGCAACAGCATAAGACCTAGTTTTTAGCAATAAATTACTGAATATAAAATAGCAAAAGATAAAATAAATGGGAACTCATAAAAATTAAAAACTTTCATTCATCAAAAGATTTTACCAAAAAATGAAAAAACATACTACTGACTAGGAAAATATCTTTGGAAACCACACATCCAACAAGAATCAACATATACAAAACTTTAACTTTTAACAGTAAAAGGACAAATAACCCAACCGTAAAAACAGGCAAAGGACTGGGACAGACATTTTACCTTGAGAGGACAAATGGCCACCAAACACACGAAAAGATACAGTGTCATTAGCCATCAGAGATGTACGTCAGAACCACAATGAGATACCATCTCACACCCACTAGAAGAGCGATGCTTTTTTAAAAAAATGAAAAAACACCAAATGTGGGAAACACAGTGAAGAAACTGAACCCTTACTACCCACTGGTTACGGGAATGCAAACGGTGCACCCGCTGTGGAAAAGCGTGGCAGCTCTCAGAAAACAACACGGCAGCACCACATTCCTCAGCAAGTCCACTCAAAAGGCTTCAAACCAGAGATGCAGAGACTTGCACACCTGTGGTCGCCGTAGCACTATTTATAACAGCCAAAAGGTGGAAACAACCCACATGCTCCTCAACAGACGAACTGATAAACCACAGTGGTCCCTACCTACAACGGAACCTCCTCAGCCAGCAGAGGACAGGTGGTTTTGATGAGCACTGCAATGCGGACAGAGCCTGAAGACACTATGCTGAGACAGGTCAGTGACAAAAGGACCAAGACTGTATGGCCACACTCTGTATAAAAAGTCAGGAACAGGCAGACGTAGAGAGAACAAAGCTTATCTGTGGTTCCTAAGGGAGAGGAAACAGGTGAAAGGGAGCTCACAGTGACCGAAGTACCCCACTGTTAAAGGCAAAGCTGCACAGCTGATTGTGATCTGTCAGTAAGCTGTACACCTGTAAAACGTGATAGACACATTTACAATGACCAAAAAAAGAGCAGCTGAGATTGCTTTCATATAATCCAAAGCCTCATGGGATATGGTTTCTTCGTTTGGGATATCTCACTTAACTGGCTAACAGCAAGTTCAGTGCTTTTGTTCTACCTCCTAGTTTGCACTGTGCCTGGGTCTTAAACCCTTGCCGGTGGCCATCCAAGGCACAAGTGGACCCTGCACCTGGAGCAACCAAGGAAGAACGACGGTCATGAACAGGCAGAGGACACGGAATAGTCAGCTAACTGCCCCCATGAACAACTGCCTCCTTTGCCATTAAACCAGGAGACCTGGACAGTGTCTAAGTACCACTGTTAAACATCTGATCAAAGTCTATAAAAGAATACTGACCAAAAGAGGGAAAACACAGAATGCTCATGGGCTCCAGACTCACTGAAGCCATGAAGGTAAGATGACCCCTAACACTGCCCTGAGATTATCTTGAAACTTAACACAAAAAAATATTCCGCAGGTCTTCTTAAAACCAAACAACAGTTTAGCTTAACAGAAAATGTCTGCCTTGAGCATGATGCTCTTTTAAGAACTATCTGTATGAATCAATTAACACCAGGAACGTGAGCGATCAGACAGAGAGTGTAAGGGGCAGACAATGTCCGCTAATGGGGCAGAACGGCTCGGAAAAGGGGGGTGAGGAACGACTGAGCAACGCAAAGAATATAATCAATGTCACTACACGGAGAAACCTAAAAAGCAAAACTTGACCAATTCACTAACATAAAGCATTGTTTCTTCCAATACATTATACACCTCCTGGACCTTTCAGGTCAGGTGACTGTGCATAAAGAACAAATTTTCCCAGCACCGTTTCCTAGCCAGCACTTGGAGACAGGGGCCCTGGCCCCGCGATTACTACCCCATCTGATCGTGTTTTACGGCCCTCAGAACAACTACTCACATCACAGCCTCAGGTTACAAGGCTGGCAGGGCACCTAACAACGTAATTCCACGTCAGTGTCCAGCTAACACATACATGGGCTTTCTTACGAACTGCTTGCTTGATAAAATTTAAGACCTGCAAGCTACAAGAAAACAGAATTAATAATTCCTTGTTGTTTTTCCTCAGAAGACACTTAGAAAAACTTGTTTTATAGATGAATGATAATCTGTTTAACATGCAACAAGATCTCCAGAACTTATTTATTTCTATTTGTGCTATTTATGTTGGTAACAGACCACAAGAGGGCATCAACCTAGGAGTTTTCCATGTTAAATGCAGATCCTCATTGCAAGTAGACTGGGAAAGAAAACCTTAGAGGTTTCAGTTTGCTTACATCCTGAATGAAACCTCTCTCAAAATGCTTCACTTCACTGCTAGAAGTTCTCACTGTGTGGCAATTTCAAGTATTTCCTGTATGGCTTAATATATAAAACAAAACCTTCTGGGAAGGATACTCAGCAGAACTGCCTGCATTTACAGGGCTTGCTTCTCCTGCAGGACTGTTTTCAAGACTGACCTTTTATGTTTTGGGTTTAAAAACAGCTGACTCAAAGAAGAAAGAGGAGGGAGGGAGCCGATGTCAGTGGGTATCAGACACACACGGTTACCTGACACTGACTGAAAAGGTTGACAATCACTTATTAAAGGACATGTTGCCAATTAATTACATACAGGTATAAATGTCATGTATATCTGTTACTATAAATGGTGTCAGATGGATCCTCGAGGAAAGCTCTGAACATTAGAAAGATGTTTACTGTGTTTTACTGACTCTGCAAAGGCCTTCAATTGTGTGGACCACAACAAATTATGGAAAACGCTACAAAGAATGGGAATTCCAGAGCACTTAATTGTGCTCATGAGGGTCCTGTACACAGACCAAAAGGCAGCCATCCAAACAGCACAAGGGGCCACTGCGTGGTTTAAAGTCAGAAAGGGTGTGAGTCAGGGCTGTATCCTTTCACCATGCTACTTAATCTCTACACTGAACAAATACCCTGAGAGCCAAGCTGAACTATTGAAAAAGAACAGGGCATTAAGATCTGAGCAAGAGGCATCATTAACCTGTGTTAGGCAGACGGCACAGCCTTCCTGCCGAAAGTGAAGAGGGCCTGAAGCTCTGACATACGTCAGTGTGGATTCCACCTCAACACAGGGAAAACAATCTCCACAACTGGATCCATAGGCAACATCATGATCAATGGAGACAAGACTGAAGCTGTGAAGGGCTTCATTTTACTTGGATCCTCAATCAACACCCATGGAAGCAGCAGTCAAGAAATCGAAAGACCCATCGCACGGAGATAATCTGCAGGAAAAGAGCTCACTAAAGTGCTGAAAAGCAAACAAGGCACCTGAAGACTAAGGTTCACCTGCCCCAAGCCAGAGTATTTTCGATCACCTCAGACGGATGAAGAGCTTGATGATGAATAAGGAAGACCAAGGCAGCAATTACATCACTGCACGGCGGTGCTGGTGAGGAACACTGACCATGCCGTGGACCACCAGGAGAACAGCCTACTCGTCTCGGAAGAAGCACAACTAGAGGGGAAGCAAGGATGTCACTGAACTTCCTTCTGGACTTCTTTTCAAGACGGATCAGTCCCTGGAGAAGGACAGACATCATGCTTGCTAACGCAGAGAGGGTCACCATAAAGATGAAGACCCTCCCTCAGACGGGCCGACACAGTGGCTGCAACAGTGGGCTCCAGCACAGTGACCACCGTGAGACTGGGCAGTGTTTCATTCCGTCGCACACAGGGTCCTGTGAGTCCAAACCAACCCAACAGCACCTAAAAACAAATCAGTGAAAGTAACAGATCATCTTCACAAGCCTTTCTGCAAAACAGGAACTAACCAAAAACCAAACCAATCCCATAGCCATCAAGTTGACTGTGAGTCACCTACAGCAACCCTATGTGACAGAACTAACCCAGATTTCCAAGGAGCACCAGGTAGGTTCGAACTGCAAATCCTGTCGTTAGCAGCCCCAGCTCTTAAACTCTGTGCTACCAGATCATTTTAATGAGCCTTTTGCAAAAAAGGAACTGACTACAGCTTCCTAAAAGTAAAAATTTAAGAAACAGTGTAAGTATAATAAACTGAAAATTAGTATATAAAAACTACCACAAAAGTAATGAAGCCATTTTAATTATACATGAAGTGACTTTTTAAATACGCTGGTAAGCCAAAACAGGAAAGCTGCTACAAAAAGCTAACTTCAGGTACTCGGAGCCCCTTCTAAAAACACATAAATATTATCATTCAAAAAATTAGCTAAATAAGACGAAAATGATAACCGAAACTCATGCTTTTAAGTTCAGCCCATTTTCCCCTACGCAGGCTTCTCAAATCCATGACAATGCATTTTCTCAGTATTCAAACCTGGTCTCTTTGATACAAACACTGGACTATATGGAGCATGCCTCACTGTCAGACATCTCAGTCCCTGGTTGCTTCTGCCTACAAACTAGGGCTCTTTTTTCTTTCATTATTCATAATCCTAAGTATTTTAGTTAAATATACAGTTTCCTGTATATTTAAGACTAGTGATAAACATCCTGTGGTATTTCTAAGAATGAAGACTGATGTGTTTGGAAGGTTTTGTGTCTGGGATTATTTGAATTCAATATTCAGTAGATTCTAAATTTACTGCCTTGTCTGAAAACTTCATGATGTCAGGGTCAAGTCTACTACACTCAATAGTGTATTCACCTTCTACATAGTAAGCACCTAATCCTTTTAAGGAACTACATGTCTGAAAATCATTAAATCAAAACCCTTGTAACCAAGTGCGTTTCTCAGATGAGAACAGTACATACAGTAGTAAGAGAATACAACACACGTAACACGTATTACACAACACTCTCAATATAACACCACCATATATTAAATAAACTCTAGTGGTCAGTGAATAACAGCTACAGCTACCAACCAAAACACTGACTGTTCAAACCTACTAGGTATGTCTTGGAAATCCTGTGGAGCAGTTCTACTCTGTCCTACAGGGTTGCTATGAATCAGAATCTAGGCAACAGCCATGGGTTTGGGGTATGTCAAACACAGTGACATCTACAATATCACATGTGAGTATGTATGTAAAGTGAATGGGATAAACGCTTCCCTCACTTCAGTTCTAGTCAGTTTTGCTAACAAATGAACATGCCACAAACTCAGAAACTAACTTTTCAGAGCTTTTTAGACTTCTGAATTGCAGACTGTAACACGGGTTTCTGAATGTGAAATCATCTAGACGACACCTAGCACGCCTGTCGTTAGAGACAGCAATCATTTCCTCTCCCCCACCATTCCTGCCTCCCTTCCATCACCAACGAGCAGAGGATCCATCTCTCCATCTGTAGCCACAGTGAACAGAAGGGTGAGTATCTGGTCCTCAGTCACCGGACATAAACAGAGTAAGCTGGGCCTGACAGTCACCACAACAGGATCGGCATGACCTAACAAAACATCCCAAGAAGCTGGTCTGTGTACTGAGGCTGACAACTAAAACTAGAAAACAAAAAAGACCCAGACCCCCTCAAAAGAAAAACCTGCCCTCAGTTCCCCAATTCCTTCTAACACACTCTTTCAGAACTTTCTCCCAAGAATTGCCACAGATTATAACTGAATCTGCACACTTTAGAGTAATAAACTTGCTTAAGAAAATACATGTTTGTAAAATGTAACATTCATAAAAGAGGAAATATAAATGTGATAGAAAAATGGGGGGTGGGAGTAGAAACAGTTTTACTAGTAAAAAAGAAAATAAAGTCAAGATAAGCAATTTCTGAGATACTGTTTCACAATAATCAAGAATTTTAATTTTAAAGAAACACCACTCAGTCAGTGAGACAGTAGTGAAATTAATACTACATCAATGCAAGTAGCTATGTACCTTCAAAACTGTCCAAACTCTACCTCCAGGTAAGATAAAAAGCTTGTGACAAACCTATTAATCCCACTGAGAATTGAAAAGTCAGATTAAATAATAAAAATCATTTCTTTAAAGTCATCCAAGAGTTACCAAAGCCATAGGACAAGAGGAGACAACAGTGGGGTAGGGAGCTGATGATCTGAAGCTGTTTTCTCTCAGGGGAGCAGCTGGCAATTCTGGGCACAGGCAGGAGGCTGAGATCAGGGCTGGCCCTGCGCAGAGCGCCACGGCTAGGAGACCGAAACAAGGGGAATCCTGGGCAGCCGGACAAGGCCACCGTGACAAAACGGAAGACATGAGAAGTCTCATGCACACTGGTGCACTTCCCCTCAAGACATCTGTCAAATTCTGAATCTGCACATGATGGAGGGCTGAAAAGTTAAGATGAAACCTTTGAAGAGCAGAGCAAAGTAATTCCACACTTTCAGGGTTCTGATGAAACAAGAATTAGTTTAGACACCTCAGGGGAAAACAGCTCTGGCGACCAAAGGAGGCTCTGGGATAAAGGAACCTGGAGTGGAGGGTGCTGTTCCAAAACAACCCAGCCCCGACGGGCCTCAGCACCAACCAGATCCAGGGGAGCCCTCCTCGCTCCACCTTGCCTGCAGAAGAAATGGTGAGCACTGAGCTTTTCCCAGGGGAAGACGCTATCTGTGGAGCATCTGCAAGGTTTTCAAATCCAACCCTAGCATTCCACCAAAAAGTTTTAGGGTGGAAAAAAAAAAAAGAAAAATAATAAAGCAATATGTGGAAAAAAAATTGTAGGATGCCAAGAAACGGGACATACAACCAAACTTCAAGAGGAAAAAATAAATGAATACAAGACAACTCACAAGTCACCTACATCCCGAGGCTGACCAACAGGGTGTTATAACAATAATGGCTACTATGCTCAAGAAAATAAAAGGTAAAGCAAATTCATGGAAAAGATGGTCAGTTTTACTACAGAACTCAGATGTTATGTTAAAAAAAGAAAACTTGTGTGGAAATTCTACAACTAACTACAATCAACTCAATACAAAGGACTTACAGGAAATTCAACACAGCAGAATACCTACAAGACACCTACAAGAAACCTACAACAAACACCATTTGTAAGGGTAAAATACTGACAACTGTCCCCCCGCACAGAGATTAAGACAAGGTGGCCACTATCACTATTTGACACTATTCTCATGGTCCCAGCCCACGCAATAAGGCAAGAAAAAAATTAAGAAATGGAACAGCTTAAGAGCCAGAAAAAACACTCTGATTATTCAGACAACACAAGAGCACATGTTTATACACAGAGAATTACAAGGAAAGTAAATTTAACAAAGTCAGCATATAAAAATCAAGGAAATTTTAACATACCAGGAAAAAATAGCATATAAATTACAAAATAGCATCAAACATAATAGGACCTTGTGAATAATACATTCATGAAAATAAAAGGCTCATTATATCAGCAGAGGCCTAGAATCCATTTTAAAATGTCAAAACAAATTTTAGAAATAAGAAATCACAAGAAATGAAATTAAGAATTCAGTAAATAGGTTTAATACAAACATCACACACAAAAATGAGACTATAGGCAAATAAAACATATGCAAATTTGCATACAGAGCAAATAAGGCAGGGTGAAAATGCAAATAAACGCGGTAAGAAAAAGTGAAAATGTCTAATATACATGTACTCAGAGTCCAAAAAGGAGAGAATACAATGATTTAAATAAAAAAAGGAAACAATGCATGGGAATTTTGTAAGCCTTACAAAAGATGGCAAATTACACATTCAAGAAACGCTACACAGTCAAAGCAAGCAAAATTCAAAGAAAACAACATCTAGGCACATCACACTCCAACTGCTGAAAACCAAACAGAAAGACAAAAATCCAAAAGCCAAGTGGGGTGTGGGAGGCGCACACGCACGCACACACACACACACACACACACACTCACTCTCTCTCTCTCTCTCTCTCTCTCTCTGTCTATTCAAGGGAGAAACAGAAGACTGGTGGCCGACTATCAGAAATTAAAAGAAGTCAAAAGATAAAACAAGGCCATCTTTAAAATGCTGGGAGGTGGAGGGGAACCTTCTGGGTTAGAATTAAATATAAATGAAGACAGAAATTCTATAGCAATAACAATGTCTAACAGGAAGAAACGACACAAGCAGAAGCAAAATATATGCAATTGTACAAATAACGAAATTTATCACAAAATTATCTGCATGATGTCAGAAGTGGCAAAAGTACTAATTTAAGGTACAGTGTTATGAAGAAATGAGTTCCTTCTCTATAGTCCTGTGCCTTGGTGTTTCAGAAAAACACCTGAAAAGATTTTCCCCCAAGCCCTGAGGCGTTGACTTTTGCCCTAGTCTTCTACTCTACAGTTTGTCACTGTTGTCCAACCAGTCCAAGTCAACTGACATTTCCTGAGTACACTATGAACAACTTGATGGTTTGATATCGTGTGATGTTGGATACCGTCTGTCAAGTTCACGTACAATCTCCACCATCACACTTTTTATCTATAGGCCAGGACTTCCCTGTAATTGGTCTATTTCAGGGACTGGCAAATGTAACTGTGGTTTACTGAGAGGGAACTGATCTAGCCCTGGCCTACAGGCTGCCCTGCAATTGGTCATGCCAGGGACTGGGCAACATACATGTGCCAAAGAAGTGACTGTGGCTTACTGAGAGGAGACTGATTAGTTCATGGCCCTGGTGGGAGGGCCATGCTTTGAAACTGACCAGGAATTTGCTTACTGTCAGCAGACAGGAAGAAAAGAAAGAAGAAAGAAGGAATCAAAAACAAGAAAAGGCAAGACAATTGAGAAGACATCAACAGAGACATAGGAGATTAAAAATCTAAACGAGATGTAATGTGGGTCAAGGACTGTAACATGAAAACAGCAAAGACCTAGAGGGGGCCTACCGCAGAGCCGGTGACTGCAGGCCCAGAAGGGACCCTGAGGCACAGCTGGTGGTGACAGGCCTGGAAGGGTCCTTGCAGCAGTCAATGGTGACAGCAGAAACTTGCCAGCAGGAGTGCGGCTACGAAAAGAGAACACAACTGACACACCAGCTGTGAGCTACACCAGGCAGTGGGTGAAGGCAGAGAGCTGCTATCCTGAGGGGGCCGAGAGGAGGCCTGGCCTGAGGAGGTCAGACCTCAGGTGTTGAGGAGAGAGGCCTGCTCAGCTGAGAGGAAGCATGCACGGCAGAGAGAAGGGCCTGCTTCCCTGCACAGTCTGAAGGAGCTGGGACAGCTGTCCTGCACTGAAGGAAGGGGGTGCTTGCCTCTTCAGGGGAGCCTTCTAGCCTTGCTCTACAAGCTTCCTGATCCCAATCCCAAATTATACCCAGTTAATTCCTTAACAAACCACTTAACTCTAAGTACGATCTATCAACCCTGTGTCGCCGCTATAACAGATAATCAAACCCAGCCCAGTAGCAGAGAGTACCTGGAGGAGGACGCCAAGTGCCAGAACTGGTAAAAAGGCTGGAGAGTCAAGGTATGTCTGCACTCCCCCTCACAGGAACCAGCTTTGGGCTGATCTTGATTTGCATAATTCCTTCTGAAGTTACATAGGTTCTGATGCTACTACCACCATTTCTCAACTCTACTATGGAAAGACTGCACACAGCAACCTCTAGAGGAGTAAGTAAAAAGAAAACAAAACGTACACATCTGTTCCTCACTTTTCAACTACCTTGTTATCTGACTTTTCACATTTACAGTATCAGTAGGAAAAAATCCACTATCCAACTATTCTTCGCATTAGTGACACACACCTGGCAGTTATGAAAGCCAAAATACAAGGGAGGGGAACGCTGGCTGTGGTGGTGAAGGCCATGAGACAACTTCGCTGAGTGAGCGTTCACAGTGACTTGGCAGTTATACAATGAAGCAGTCTGTCACACAGTGATGCCATCCGTCCCTTATGTAACAACATGGTCATCCTCCCTCTGGGGATGTGATGTGGTCAACCTCCATTTCTGCACAATGCTGATTTTCACATAATGACCTGGTCTTGGGACCCTAACCATGTCAGTTAGTGAGGAGTGGGTACCTAATTATAAAGCTAATAAATGACCTTAAAATACATTAGTAAAAAAAGAAACAAAGGAGTAAATATCAATGGAATGCTTATGACAAGACAGAAAACTTAAACCCCAACTAAGTGATGAATGAGAAAATTTTAGACGTAAAATGAAGGGAGAGCTACAACATGTTCACAGATCAGAAGACTGTCAAGATGACAATTCTTTCCAAATTAATCTGGAAATGAAATTCGAATCAAAATTCCCAACATTTTTTCCTTGAAAACTGACAGGCTAATTATAAAATTTATGTGAAAAAGCAAAGGCTAGGCAATCCTGAAGAACAAAGTCACAGAAATGACATCACCAACTACCAGCACTCACAGTCAAAGCTCACTGTATCAGCCTGTGCAGTGCCAGCCAAAGTGTAAACATATGGACAAGCAGAACAAAACAGATTTTACAAACAAATGCACACATCACCTGATTCACAGTAAAAGACCCATTCACAATTCAATGGAGGAAAAGATGGTTTTTGGGTTTTTTTTCATAAGTGATTCTGAAATAATTAGACATCTAGATAGGGGAAAGAAATAAACTTTAATCTCTATGCCACATGTAAAAGTAATCACAAAATGGATCACAGACCCAAAATCAAGGTTCTAGAAGAAAACAAAGTTTGTCCATTAATTTGAGACATGCAAAAACTTCTTCAAAGAGATAACAAAAAGGACTAAGTGCAAAAGAAAAAAACTGATAAATCAGACTTCATTATAACTAAAAGAATACCTGTTCATCTGAAAGGCCCCTACATGGTTCAAAGTGTCTGCACCCACTGCTAACCCAGAGCCAATGGCTCAAACCCATCCAGCAGGAACACAAAAGAAAGGCCCGGGGACCTGCTTCCACAGAGATCAGTCCAGCAAACTATGAAGCCGTTCTACTCTGTACCACATGAGTCACCAGAAATCTGGTGTTTCATCAGAAGACTTGATGAGAAAATTCCGAATTAAAAAACAAGCAAAAGCTTCTTAATAGGCATTTTCAAGAGGCTATCAAAGGGGCAACCCAACAGGCAGAGGCCTCTTCAAGTCACTGAAGAGACTAGCACAGCCAGGTGACGCAGACCCACCAGAACGCCGACAACTGAAGAGGCTGGTGCACAGACCTGAAACATCTGAGGTTATTTTACAAGGGTCTACGTCAACACGGTGGTCCTTAAGACAGAGTGTACAGAGGCAGACAGCGACAAGACAGAGCACAGGATGTGGCATGCAGACGATGAAGCCTTAAATCTCGCTGCTGTGGGTCAGCGTAAGGACACACAACACACGGGTTAGGGACCCACCTACCCAAACTCACTGCCATTGCGTTGATTCCAGCTGGCAGCAGCCCTGCAGGACCGAGCAGAAGGGCCCACAGATTTTCCAATGCTGTAGTCTTCATGGAAGCCGACTGTCGTATCTCTAGCCCACGGAGGGTGGCTGACAGGTTCTGAGCACCGACCTTTCTGTTATCAGTTAGCCACTTTCACCAGTGTGCTACCAGGACTCCTAGACAAGGGACCAAGACGTCACATTCAACATCAGTGAAGGCAAGTGAGCTGGCTGTGGGCCATTCAAGCAAAGCCACCCATGAGGTGACAGGTCTGGGCTGGAAAAGCTGGCATATATGGATATATCAGAGAGAAGACACAGCGTACAGGGATGAATTATCAACATTCCAGGATTAGATGATGAAACTGAAAGAGACTAAGTAGGAACCAAGAAAGACAACAAATAGAAAAGAAACACGACAAGTTAGGGAACAGACTTCCGAGTGCCTGCCAGGAAGTAATCCAAGTTTTAAATCAAGTACCTAGATCGAGTAAGGCCAGAACAGAGCGTCTACTATGCTTGGCACGTGAGATATTATAATAAGACCTTTGGCTAGAGTAACTTCAATAAGATACGGGGGGCAGAAACTAGCTCATGGGAGGTTGAGAGGCAAATGAAAAGCTGAGACTTAGAGCATAATTATCAGGCTGCAGTACGCTTTCTGTGCACATGTTTCCCCACTAGTTACGTAAGTAAGCTTCCTGAGAGTAGGGATGGCATCCTTTTGTTCATTATGTTTTGCAAAGCCTACAGCAACTGGCAAAACACAGTTTAAAGGGAAAATGTTCAGCATCCAACTTTGGCTGACCAGCACCTGGGGTCTTAAAAGCTTGCCAGCAGCCATCTAAGATACCTCTATTGGTGCCGTCCCGTTCGGGGCAAAAGAGAAAGAAAACAAAGACACAGGAAAACATTAGGACAAAGGGCTAACACACCATCACGACTCCCAGCCTCCACCACCAACAACTCTGACAGGAATCACCAGAGACAGACAGGTGTATAGGACAGGTGTATAAAATTTTTTTACTGTGCTGTGAAGGTTTACTGAGCAAATCAGTTTCTCAATAAAGAATCAACACGCGTGTTAGTTTGTGACAATGGATGCCAAACCTGAGACATGTCCACTCTCTTCCCTTCTTGATCGTGAATTCCCTATTTCACCCCGTTTTCCTGCCCCCTCCTACTTCTCGTGCCTGCCCCTGGGCGGTGGTCTATGGTGTCTCATCCATAAAGTGGAGCCACACGCACTACTGTTGGTTTTGTGGCCCTGTCTTATCTCTGGCTGAAGGGTGATCCTCCAGAGTGACTTCAGTAGTGTGTTAAAAGGGTGCCCAGGGGGCTATACTCTCAAGATTTCTTCACTCCCGGTCAGACCCAAAAGTCCACAGAATTTTGTTCTACATTTTTCTCCAGCTCTGCCCAGGACCCTCTATTACAGTCCCTGTCAGCACAGTTGGTGATGGTAGCTGGGCACCAGTTAGGTGAGAAATGAATCTGCACTGTAAATTTTCACCTACAAGGGCAATAATTCTTTAATTCAATACAAATAGAAGCTGCATATCACATCCAAAATATAAGAGCACAGAAAAAAATTAATTCAAGTAATCACCGATGTCAGTACCCTGACTATATACCACAAGGGAGTTATATTCTGTAAGAACAGAAGTAACTTCAAGGAAATAGTGAACTGTATTTAATAGCTCTGATGTTGACAGTGATGTAGGTACTTATAAAATTATTTCATGCACACTGTGGGACACAGCAAATGAGCAAATGACACACTGCTGAGGGACGACATTCTCACTTTAGGAAAAGAAAAATGCAAACACAGGATGGGGGAAGTGAAAAAGAACCCTGGCCAGGGAGTTACACTGAGAGCACCAGAGTGTGTCATCAGGTGCCACTGAATCCAACTGCAGTTTTCAGAGATTTTTTTTTTTTTTTTTTTTGGCAATTCTGACTATTTGCAAGGATTTTTGTCATCATTTCATGACTTTTACTGTTTCTTAGAACGCAGGGAAAAATTTACCTATGAAGAGAGGGGCCAAAGAATAAAGCTCATTTTATTTTGTAATTACCATACAGTGTCAGTGAACCCCTCACAGCCCTAATAGAGAGTCTGGTGGCACAACAACAACACATTCATCTGCTAACAGAAAGGTTAGAAGTTCAAGCCCAACCAGTGGCTCAAAGGGAGAAAAACACTGGGACTTGCTCTTGTTAGGATTACTGCCTAGAGAACTCTATGGGACAGTTGTACTCTGTCACCTGGGATCCCTGAGTCAAAACTGACTCAATGGCACCCAGCACTATTAACATAAGCCTCATATACATCACATGAGTGATTGTATTTGTTTCTGTATCTTGCTATTTCATCATCCTAGCAATTATTTCATCACTCCTCACCAATTGTTTCAAACTGTGGTACCCCCCCCAAAAAAACTAAAATAGAATTACAGAATTATCTGAAAGGATAATGCAATCCATAGCAAAGCACACCATCGTCCTTCAGTTTTATTACTGCATTGCCCATAGTATTATCTTTTAAAAAAGTACAAAAGACTAGAGACACTATCTCCACAATCTGCTTTCGGCTTTCAATAAATACAGTTGACAACTGAGAATGTTGTCTGTGATGGCAGAGAGAGGAAGACACTTCACAATTAGTAGACAAATCAGAGGATAAAGGCAGGCACAGCAGTGATCTTGACCAGCGCTGTCTGACAGAACTTTCTGTAATGGTGGAAATCTTACACATCAGACCTGTCCAATGACAGCCACACGCGGCTAAGAGCTCTTGAAATGTGTCATTAAGACTGAGGAGCTAAATTTTCAACTTCGAGTTAATTTAAATGTAAGCAACCGCACAGGCCTGATGACCGCCCTACCGGACTGCGCGCCTTGACTTGAATGACAACAGTGAGAATGACCACATAAATTAAGTCTCAGACAATGTCTTCAGATGACACTATCTTCGACAAATTTCCTGAAATTCAAGAATCAATAAGCCACCACTGTATTTCTAAGAACAAAAGGAAATACGGTATTCAGATCCAGTTAGTTATGACACAAAAAGGTCTTCATCACACAACAGATCGCAGGAATCTGGATCTTCCTGTTTTTCCGAAAGGTATCTGGACAGTATTCTTTCATCTCTGATGATAACTGTGTGCCAAAATTTACTTACTACGGTAATAGAAATTTATTATGTTTAAACTACTATAAAACTAATAAAAATGCTTTTCAATATTCCTTTATTTTCCCTTCTAGAAGTATTTGTCTCTTTAAAAAAAAAAAAAGATACTTAAAAACTAATGGGCCCCCTGGAACTGGATGGTAAGCGGTGAGGACTATTTTCTGGGTTATGGAGGGTTACACACACTTCCTTTGCACAGTCTGTTCACTGAAAGGCCCTGGGTACAGTAACACCCCAGGAGCAACTAGCACTACCTGGGTCCAGACCTTGGTTTCTAACCACTTTCCACTGAAAAAAACCAGAGCCCTTTGAAGAAACAGCTAATCCCAGGGCGAAGACAAGGGAAATTCAAGGGAAGACTGGGACCTCTGGTTGTGCTGAAAGCAAGGGAGTGATCAAAGAACGGGGCATGCCAAAAGGACGCAGACGCCAGCTTCAAAGAGTGTCCACCGGCCAAATACAGAAAAGTATGAGCATCAAAACAAATAATGAGAAATCACAATACATTAAAATACACAAATAGGCACACATAACATCTATGAAAAAAAATCAAACCCACTGCCATTGAGTTGACCCTACATGACAGAGCAGAACAACTGTCCCACAGGGCTTCCAAGGAGCCCTCGGCAGAGCTGAGCTGCCATCTTCTGGGTTAGCAGCAGAGCCCTGAACCACTATGCCACCAGGGTTCCAGATGACTCCAGAGTGACATTAACAAAAGCTGTGGGGTACCCTTCTTTACAGAAAAAACACCATTTAGTAAACACAGACAGTATGAGAATTAGAAAGTCACTAGTCTGAAAACTCGAGCGGAATGACCAACTCAGGCAAGAACCGACCACAGCAGGACTGTTGACGAGCAGATGTTTACACTGTCCTCAAGCATCATGAGCACTGAGAGTGGTTACTCCTTACACCGGGGCCAAGGCACCCTACAGTGGAGAGACCTGACAGACTCCACCTGACCAGCGGTACCAGGAAGCGGACAGACCGGCATTACGTGCCTGCGGACAGGATTCAATGGGAAGTCATCATCGCCTTAGCGTTCCTGATAAAAAAATGTTTAACTTTGTTTCTTCATGATTAGATTCATTAGATAAATA
This sequence comes from Heterohyrax brucei, assembly GCA_028571685.1. NCBI lineage: Eukaryota > Metazoa > Chordata > Mammalia > Hyracoidea > Procaviidae > Heterohyrax > Heterohyrax brucei. The sequence continues at coordinate 77,578,444 of CM053161.1, forward strand.
CAGACTGGGATATTTTACAAAACAACTAACCTGAACTCTTCAAAAACACCAATTTCATAAAGACAAACGAAAGCACGGGGGCAGCTTCAGATTACATCTGGCTAAGGCACTATGATAACCAAACGCAAGGTGTGATTTAACTGGATTTTATACTGAAAAGACTGTTATAAAGGGCATTGTTAGGAAGACTGAAGAAATCTGAATACGATAATATTATTGTGTCAATGTTAATTTCTTGAGTATAAAAGAAGTATGTGGTTATGTAGGAGAGAGGCCTCCTTCCCAGAAGATACGTGCTTAAGTATCAGGGCTGGAATGGTATCTGCAACTTATTTTCAAATGATTCATTAAGTGAGGAAAAAAAGCAGATGTTGCAAAATATGAACTGGTGACTCCAGACAAAGACTCATCACCACACTTCTGAAAGATGAAAAGGGAGCAAACCAGTTGCCGATGAGCTGGTTCCGACTGGTGAGCCTGTGTTTCAGAACAGAACTGTGCTCCACCCTTTTCAGTGGGTGTGACCTTTTGGAAAAAGGCCCCCAGGTATTTCTTCCAGGGTACCTCTGGGCAATTCAAACTGCCAATCCTGCAGTTAGTAGTAGAGCGCTTAACCTTTTGTGCTTCCCTGGGACTCCTTCCAAAAGATCACAGCCACTGAAAACCCCACGGAGTGCAGTTTTGCTCTGAAATACATGGGCTGCCATGAGTCAAACTGACTCCAAGGCAACTAACTGGTTTTGAGTTTGGGGTTTAACATGATGAACAAAATTTTTTTTCCTTGAAATACTGTATTCTCATGCTTAGCAAGACATTTCCAAAAGAATAAAGTCAAATTTTTCTCAGACAAGACTGGCATGCTACTAAATGCTCGAAATAAAAAACCATCCTAATATAACTTATAAATAATGAGTTCTGAAAATCTGTCCACTTACAAAACGTAGCTTTGGCTATGAGCAAACAAGTTTTTATAACTTCACCTTTCTTTAAAATGAGTTTTTTTAAAGCCCAGCATTAGGCATCTTACTGTTCACATAATACTCTTTTCAATAAATTACTTAAAATTACTCAACTTAGAAGATTTTCCAAAATACAACATTCATTCATAAAAACTCTTGGCAAAGTAGGAGTAACATAAGAGAATATCCTTAATGTGATACAGAGTAAATACAAAAAATACCTACAACAACATACTTCCTCATGAGTTTCTGAAATCCACTATTACCACCTCTACTCAACACTGCCTAGCGGAGGACTGGTTAACAGCTACCTTTTGGTGAGCAGCTGGAATCTGTGCTCCTTGGAAATCCAATGGGACAGTTCTACTCTGTCCTGTAGGGTCTCTGTGAGTCAAAATGGACTTGAGGGCAACAGGTTTGGTTGTACTCAACACTGTACCAGAGGATCCAGTCCACACAAAAGGCAAGAAAAAGAAATTAAACACATAGGGACTGGAAAGAATAAAACAGTGCCATCAGACTGCCATGTATCGAGATGACTAACAAAGCTAATTTCACCACGACAGTAGACACTGGGTACAAGACTAGTCAAAGAGTGAAAGAGAAAACAGTCATAAAAACAGATGCACACGACAGTATTGAGAAAGCATACACTTTCCAGTAAACGGTGATGGGGTGATTAGACAGCCATAGGTTAAAAACGGAAGGTGACTTTAGCCCCACACTACACACAAAATCTATTCCAGGCAGACTGCAGATCTCAATGTGAAAGGCAGAACACTGAAGCTTCTAGAAGACAATGTAAGAGAAAAGCTTTAGACAACAGGTTAGGACAAACTTCTTAAAAACAGGATAAAAGCCTCTAACCATGAAAAAGGAAACAACTGCTAGAACAATTGCTGTTCATCCAAGACACCATTACACAATGTCAAGCAGAGACTGAAGGACAAAATCACAATACACAGCTGAAAAATGTACTCATTCACAACAGTATACAATTACTATTCACCAATAGCACAAACTTTCAGATACAAAGCTGGACCAGAGAGGTACAGGTATTTTGCCATTCCTCTTTGGGGAAAACAATATCCAAAGGGCCCAATAAACAGATGAAAAGGTGATTCATGTCATCAGTCATCACCAGTGTGGCTAACTGTTAGGAAACACACAGTGCCAGTACTGGTTAGGACATGGAGCAGCCGGAACAGTCATCCACTGATGGGAAAGTATAAACCGGCATTATCATTTTGGAAAACAGGCACTTTATAGTAAAACCGAAGACATAAACACTCCATGATGAAAGTTTTGAGGCAAAAACTAGGAACAACCCCAACCGTTAAACTGGAAGATGGTAACACCAAATTCGTAAACTTCTGTCACAAGACCCGGCGCACAGTTTACTCATGACGTGGTGGCCCATCTGCAGTCTTCTTTCTTCACACAAAGAAAGTGGATGCCCACAACTGAAGACTGATGTCATCCAGTAGTTAAACACTGGTCTGCCAACCTCGAAGTCAGTGGTTCACATTCACCAGCTCCCCCACAAAAGAAAGATGTCACAGGCTACTTTCTAAAGACTACACAGCCTCATGCCATCTGAGGCACACCACATGGTCCCAACTCATCTGAGACATGTGATAAGCAAGAACAACAAACACATGAAGGAAAAAGAGCCCAAGAGACAGAAGGACTCCGTGAATGGGAGACTGTATCAACACAGACCAGAAGAACCAGACGGTGCCCGGCCACTACCAAAGACAGCTGTGATGGGGCACACAATGTTGAGTCCCTGTGGCAACACGGGAAAGAGTGGGGTGCAGCTTAAGAACTCTACTGAAGACCACAACTGGTGGTCCGAGAACCTGGAGGATTCCCTGGGAACATGGCCCCTAGACCTGCTGCTGCCCCGAACCAGAAAACACTACTGAGGTGAACTCTTTGGACAAAAATTGGACTCAGGGGCACAGTGTGACCATATGGATTGTGTGCTTTATGGTTCTATGCATTTATGGGAGGCTGTCCTACTGGTCTCTTTCTAGATGGCAGAGAAGAGAGTGGAGAGGAGGGGACAAGAACTTGGTAAGAGAGTAACTGCAAGTACAGAATGGAAAGGAGGAGTGTGCTGTCACCTGTCAAGGAGAACAGAAGGAGCTGCAGGCAGGCGGGCACAGAAAATTGATTTGGATTATATACTTTCACTTAATCACAATTAAAAAAAAAAAAAAAGACTACAGCCTTAGAAACTCTACAGGGCAGTTCTAGTCCAACCTACGGGATCACTAACAGTCAAAATTAACTCAACAGCAATGATTTTTTTTGTTGCTGTGTTATAGTCTGAAAACCCATTCCTAATGACTTCTCATCTCACAAGAATAACAACTCAAACCCTTACAATAATCTGCTACTGCTTTTGTCCTGAGTACTATGATCTATTTGCTCTGCTAAGAAGGTTCTTTTTTAAGCCCCAGATAAGAAAAGCATTATTGAAGAATAAAGCGGGAGGCCTCACCCTACCTGGCTTTAGAACCTATTACACTACCACAGTAGTCAAAACAGCGTGCTACTGGTACAAAAACAGACACATTGGTACAAAAACAGACACGCAGACCAATGGAACAGAACAGATACACCATCATCTACCTATGAGCAGCTGATATTGGACAAAGGTCCAAAGTCCACAAAATGGACAGACAGTTTCTTCAACAAATGGTGCTGGCAAAACTGGATATCCATCGGCAAAAAAATGAAGCCAAGCCAAGTGCCATCAAGTCGAATCCGACTCATGGTGCCATGAGAAGAAAAGGAAACAAGATCTATATCATATTCCATGCACAACAGATAAAATGGATCAAAGACCTAAACATAAATCTAAAACAATCAAGATCATGGAAGAAAAAACAAGGACAATGCTAGGAGCCTTAATACACAGCATAAACAGACTAAAAAATATTACAATGCACAAACATCAGAAGAGAAAATGGGTAAGTTAGAACTCCAAAAAGTCAAATCCCTATGATCACTCAAAGATTTCACCAAAAGAATATAAAAACTACCTACAGACTGGAAAAATATCCTTTTCTACCACAAATCCGATCAGCATCTAATCTGCACTCCATAGTCTACAATGGACTATAAAACCTCAACAAGAAAGACAAGTAACCCAATTAAAAAATGGGAAAAGGATATTAACAGACACTTCACCAAAGACATTTAGGTGGCTAACACACACATGAGGAAATGCTCACAGTCATTAGCTATTAGACAACTCCAAATCAAAACTACAATGAGATACTATCTCGCCCTAACAAGGCTGTCATTAACACAAAAAACACAAAATAATAAATGATAGGTTGTAGAGAGACCAGCACTCTTCTACTGCTGGTGGAAATGTAAAATGGTGCCACCACTTTGGACATCCATTCAGCATTACTCTAAAAAGCTACAGACAGAAATACCATGTGATCTGGTAATACCACTGCTTGGAATGTATCCTAGAGAAATAAGAGCTATCACACAAATAGATACACGCACACCATTGTTTACTACCTCAATGGCCACAAGAGCAAAAAGTGGGAATCAACCTAGGTGCCCATCAACAGATAAAAGGATAAACACACTCTGGTATATTCACACAACAGAATACTACACAACAATAAAGAAAAAAAAATGATCTTAGGAAACATAACATGGAGTTGTCAGGAAGACATCATACTAAATGAAATCAGTCAGCTGCAAAAGAACAAATACTGTACGAGACCACTGTTATAAGGACTCAAAGGTTTAAGTACAGAAGAAAACAGTCTTTGCTGGTTACAAGGCTAGGGAGGGAGGGAAAAGAGTATTCACAGGAGACCTGAGAGTTAAGTCTGGGAACTTAAGTGTTACATACTTCAGTGCTGAATATCACTATGGTCACTTTCAAAATACTCCCCCTAGGAAGCTATGCACCAATACCAGTACCTAGTCCACCCTTCAAAGCAATTTTGGAACTCTTTCTGGAATGGCCATTATGCATAGTAGCAAGTTGTACAGCTGTCTGTGAGGGAGTTTTTAGCCTGTAAACGAATAACTGTATTGGAACACCCTACCTACTCCACCTAATCTAGCCCCCAACAACTCTTTTCCTTACCCACAAAGGAAATATTGAAAGGAAGACATTTTTATAACATTCAAAACATCAACGGTAATACGACGACAGTTCTGACGGCCGTTTCAGAAAACGAGTTCCAAAGTTGCTCTGACGGGTGGACTAGGCACTGTCATTGGTGCACAGCTTCCCAAGGGAAGTACTTAGAAGGCACCCACAGTGCTATCTGCCAATGACGTATGTAGTGCTTTTTCTAGGATGAGTTTGCAAACTTCATTAGCAGTCCTTATAGATCAGACAGTAGGCTGGAATTAGGTTAGGTGAAGAGACAGGCGGCACACAGCAGAGGGGAAGGTTAGCACAATTGGACTACACCAAAAGCTAAGATACAACCCAACATCTTGAAAGACAGAGCAGCAGGGACGGGTGTCTGGGTACCATAGTTTCAGGGGACAACTAGGTCAACTGCCATAACCAAGTTTTTTTAATGAAAATATTCTGCATCCCACTTTGGCGAATAGCATCTGGGGTCTTACAGCTAGGAAGCAGCCATCTAAGTAACGTCAACTGGTCTCAAGCCACCTGTAATGGAACGGGAGTGGCCACACAAATCTAGAGACTTCATCAGCATGAGACCAGAACTAGATGGTCCCCGGCCACCGTCAGTGACTATCCTGACAGGGAGCACAACAAAAAGTCCCTCAAGTCACAAGAGAAAAATGCATGTGCAGAACTAAAACTATTAAAAGAGCAGACAGGAGGGTCCCCTGAGGACACAGCTCTGCACTCTGTTACCCCAGAGGTGAAATCAGTACCAAAGTCAACTCTTCAGACAAAGACTGAAGACAAAGACTGCACTGTAAGACTGAGTGATGCTGACGAAGAGCATGCTTCTCGGCTACCTGAGGCTACCTGAGCAGCTCCTGACCAGAGAGGAGATGAGACGATGGAGGGGGACAGGACAGGGTTGAAAGGATCCTGGAGTACAGAGTGAAAAGGAGGAGTGTGCTGTCACTGTATGAGGAGAGTAGCTAGAGTTGCAAAGCAGTCGCTAACCAGTCTACTCAGTGGCCTGCAGGCATCCAGTCCACTGAAGCAGATCCAGAAAACACAATCCTAGTCTATTATCAACAGGCTTCAGCACGAACTGGAATCCTTGTACACAGCCATGGCAAATATGTACACAATTGTCTTACGTGCCAACTTAACATCACAGAACAAGTCTGCAATACACTCAGTGCCTACTGAAAATAGTTCTCAGGTTGTAACTGAAAAACATTTATTTTTCTCAAGTGTACCTGAACCTGATGCTAGAAGGCTGTTCAGAGCACCCCAAAATTTATCCTTTGTATTTCAGTGACAATAACATCAGAATAAAATCAACATGATCTCTTCCTAACCATCAAATGGTAGATAACAGATCAAGTCAACATTATACAGTAGTTAACCTATGAAGGAGGGTAAAGTAACTTCTCTACAGATAAGGCAATGCAAACCGAAGCTTCTCAGGAGTGTTTGTTTCTCATTTTTTGAAAGGAACAAACTGGTTTCACAGAAGACTGTCTTTTTTAATTCTTCTTTAATTTTTTTTCATTTCCCCTTTTAAACACGCCAAACTCATCATATTTTAGCCTCACTCCTTCTTGAAAAAAAGCCACCAGGTTCAAACCAACAGTGGCCTACGGTATTAGATAAAAATGGCTCTCAGAAAAGGAAATGAGCACACCAAATAACACAGACCCACCAGAACAAAGTAGGAATGATGCATCCCAACAGGTGGCTTGCAAACAAACAGGACTGGTTCGGTTCTGTGACCAGTCTCTCATCAAGCTGACCTGTGTATATGTGCATACCAGATCTAGTGGTCTTGAATGCCCAAATAAAAATGATAAGCGTTCTCAATCTGTTTATTCCATCATGTTCTGATCCAGTGCCAGAAGCCAAGCCAAGTGCCGTCGAGTCGGATCCGACTCAAAGACTTAAGTAAATTAAACGTTACTTTTTGGCTTGGCTTGGCTTGGCTTTCAAAGTCATACTTTTCAGACATTTCAGGAGATAGTGAGAGCCCATCTGAAACACTACAGAATCCATGCAAAATTCTCAGCTTCAACAATAAAGCTATTTCTCAAATGGGGTATACGTTTCATACACAATCCCATCAGGAGATGAAAAACCTCCTTCCTTCTCCCACGGAAGTTTAACATTCATTAATTATACGACTGAAGGTAAAATTTAATATAATGGCATTCTATTTTGATGAATTCTAAACCAACCACCACAGCCGCAATCGCTAAGAGTACTACTACAAACTTAAACACAACTTCGGAAGTGCAAACACATAGCAGTAACTCTTTAAACAACATCCAGGTAGGCTAAGAACAAAAACTGTAACAATTGCACTTACACCTTGTCGCTTCCCCTAAAAACACCCCACTGCACCCCGGTGATTATTAAAAACTAAGCCCTCCAGACACGCTAAAAATAGACCGTCAGAGCCCCTTCCCCGTCCCGCCCCTCCCCTCGAAGGCCACCCGCTCCGACAAAAGACAACAAAAGCACGTGACAAAAGTTTCTCCCAGCACTTTCTCTTCCCAGGCCTGGAGGCTGCGCTCCCCGCAGGTGCCGGGTCCCCAGTGGCCCGCGGCCCTGACCGAGGGGCTGCGGCCCGGACGGCGGGAGGGCGCGGACAGGGCCAGGGGTGACTGCAGATTGGGGTGTCGGGGGGCGGGGGCCGAGGGGTCGCAGGGCCGGGCCGTCTCACCGCCCCGGGGCCCAGCGCTGGCAACAGCGCGGGCCGGCCGGAGCGCGGCCTGTTACCTTTTCCTGCTCCTCGCGGAGCCGCGCCACCTCCGAGGCGCGCAGAGGCGCCGAGACCGAGGCCGCGGCCGCGGCCCGGGGCCCAGGGTCGGGCGGGGCCTCCATGGCGGGGCCGCCGGGGGAGGGGAGGGGACGAGGCCGGCGGCCTCAGCGGGGCGAACGAGTCCTAAACAAGTGTTTATGGAAGCGGCGCGGCCGGCGGCTACTCGGCGCCCGCGTGCTCGCCCTCATCCACCGCGCGCCCGGGGCTGAGGAGGCCGCGCCCGCGCTCTCCGCCGCTGCGGCGCTGGCTGCTCGGGTCCGGGCTGCCCGCCGCCGCATCTCACACGCGCATGCCGCCGGCTGCCGCCGCCGCGGGCTCCAAGCAGCAGGCCGGCGGCCGGGAGCTGGCGATCCCTCCGGGGCGGCCGGGCCGAAGCGCGAGTCCCCCGGCGGCCGCGCCTCCTCCGCGCCTTCTCCGCAGGCCCCGCCCCTCGCCCCGCCCCGCGCGGCACGCCGGGAAACGCGCGCGCCCGACGCCCCCGAGCCGGCCGGCCGGGAAGGCACCCGCGCGCGCGGGCTCCGCCTCCCTGGCCCCGCCCACAGGTGAGGGCTCGGGGGGGCGGGGCGCAGCCGCCCCGCCGGCGCTGGGCTAGGGTTTATCGGGGGAGACCGGCAGGGGGCTGCGCCCGCTTGGCCGAGCTCACCCAGCGCGTGCTGCTGGAGCGCCTGCCGTGTACCCTGCTCTGTTCTGGCCGTCGGGGACGCCGAAGCCCACAGGAAGCTTACATTCTAGTAAAGGTGAGACACTCAGCGAGTGTCCGCTGAGGTGGATGGTCCCCCTTCCCCTCCCCCGGTCGTTTAGCCATGCATCTGGCCAAAACCCATTGCCATGGAGTGTATGTCAACTCATAGCAACCCTGTAGTCCTGTAGGGTTTCTAGGGAGCGCCTGGTGGATTCTGACTGCCAACCTTTCGGTTAGTAGCGATAGCTGTTAGCTGCTGCTCCACCAGCCTCCCTACAGTGGTTGGCAGGATCTCAATTCATGCGCTAAATTTTCTCCTTAAGTACATTTAATTTTGGCAAATTCCACTCTTTATTGAGCTTTTTTAACAAATTTAAAATACACAATTAGATTGTGTATATGTGTTAATTACAGTACAGTTACAAACTTTCCTTGTATATATTAGGCTACTGCACTTAGTATATTATGTATGAAATATTTAAGAGATTTATGAGGAATAGGTTCTCCTGTGATTCTCTTATTTTAGAACGGGGTACCCTCTTCTTCCTCCAGCCCTGTATAAGGGCTCTGTCCGCTGTTACCACTTGCCATGGAGTCTGCTGGCACTCATGACGTGTGTATTGAAAAGCCAAATGTTGCCAGTCTACCACCTTTGTGATTATTCACGTATTTGAGTTCCTTGTTGTAGCTGTTGCATACGGCCTCCCAACCCAGGATGTCATATTGCTAATGTAGGAAACCCTGGTTGCCTAGTGGTTAAGCACTATGGCAGCTAACCAAAAGGTTGGCAGTTCTGATCCACCAGGTGCTCCTTGGAGACTCTTCTCTGTCGTATGAGGTCATTATGAGGAGGACTGAGTCGACGGCAGTGGGGTTTTTGTGTTGTCTTGTTTTCTGTACTGCACCACATTCTGCCGTGGCCCATAGGACTTTCATTGGCTAATTTCAGAAATGGATCACCAGACCTTTCTCCCTCGTCTGCCTTAGTGTGGAAGCTTTCCTGAAACCTGGCTACCGCAGGTGACGCTGCTGGTGTCTGAAGTACCAGAAGCGCAGCTTCCTGTGTCATGACAGCTGCAAGCCACAGCGGTAAGAGAGGCTGGCAGATGGGCAGTGGCTATACCCAGTTGGCCCCCAGTTAATGCTTACTGAATGGAATTCACCTTGACCTTGACTTTGGATCTCTGCTGCTGCAGCCTGTCATTGTCAGGATGGACCCAGTTCGTTAGGCACTGTACAGATAGGAATAGGGTTCAAGGGGTGTCTGCTGGCTCCACTTCTCCGCCTCATTCCTGGCCTGCTCCCCAGTCCAGACCTGCCCTTTCTCAGTGGCTTCAAAGAAAGAAGAGAGAACAACGTGGTCAACTGTTGATTCTTCACTGCATGTCCAGCTGACACCTCTGAGACACAGCGTCTGACCGCTTCTGACCGCGGCCTCTGAGGCACCCTCATCTTTCCATCCGCAGCAACTTAAGCCGCTACTTCTTTGGTCTCTCTGCTGCCCACTTGCCCCCTGAAATGGCCACTGACAGCGGACCTCCCCACGACGACTATCCCCGCGCCAAGCCACAATCCCCGCGCCTGTGGAAAGCCGAGCGCCTCTCCAGCTCGGCCCACAGGAGTCCATTTCCCCGGTAAGTAGCTATTTCAAGACTGAGCATGTGACCCCTGTGAGCCAATGGGGAAGTTCTCTCTCACTCATCAGAAGTGCCTCATGAGAAGTCTGTTCACCTTCCTGGATGATAGCACAAAGCATGTGGCCCTGCGTGTTTGGGACAACCCTTGGAGACCACCTGGACACCCCTAAGACTTAGGGTGAGATTGAGTCTGTGGCCAACAGAGCATAGAGACAGAACCTAAGTCTCGGCCACATCCCCGAGGTTGGTTTCATTAACCCACTCTGAAGTTTGGACTTCCCGCCAGAGACGCTATTCTCTCTCTTCATTGACTGGGCCGTTTCACCAGGTTTCCTGTCACTAGAAGTCAAACACAGATATCTGAGTCACACACACCCTGTGTATTCTCCATTTCACAGCCAGAAGGAGCTTTGTAAATAGAGATCATATCCCTCTCCCTTCTAAAACCTTCCTTGGCTTTCCACTGTAGCTAGAAGAACACCCAGAGGGCCTCCCAGGGTTGGATATGATCTGACTCACCTCCCTTAGCTCCTGGTAAAGTCTCTGCCACTGATTCCAGCCACAAAGTTCTTTCCCTTCTTCTGACACTCTAGGCTAGTTCCTTCCTCAGGGTTTGGGCTCCTGATCCCTCTGGTGGCGGAGTCCTAACAGATCTTTGCATAGTTGACTCCTCTCTGAGTCACTCATGTCTCAGTTCAAATAAGGAGGCCTCCCTTCTGTCCTGTCCACGGTAGTCTCTGCCCTCTCCACGTGTTTGCCAGCGCCTCACCTTTTCAGTTGTCTTCATAGTACTTGTCACTGTCTGAAATTACCAATTTTATCCAGTTTCTTCCAAGTAAGTCTTTTCTTCTTGAGCTCTCCTTAGTGGATTCCTGTTCCTTAAACACATGTCACAATAAAAAACATAAAAATACTACCTAATTGCAATACCGTACTATAATACTATTCTACAATACTATGCAATACCACACTGCAATACCATTTTTTTAAAAAGTTGCCTTTGAGTCGGTTCTGAGTCATAGCGAGTACAACTGTCCCATAATATTTCCCAGGCAAGCCTGATGGATTCGAAATGCTGACCTTTCAGTTAGCAGCCGTAGCTCCTAACCACTACACCACTAGGGTTTCTGTAGTGTACTATAAAGTTACAGAAATCAAGGCAACGTGGTACTGGCAAAAAGATATCAATGGAACAAAAGAAACCCAAACCAAACCCAAACCCACTGCCACCGAGTGGATTCCAACTCATAGTGACTCTATAGGACAGAGTAGAACTGCCCCATAGAGTTTCTAAGGAGTGCCTAGTGGATTCAAGCTGCCAACCTTTTGGTGAGCAGCCTAGCACTTCACCACCATGCTGCCACCAGGAACAAAAGAAAGCACCCAGAAATAAGCTAGTTACCTTCAAGCTGACTCCAACTCGTCAAGTCCAACCCAACTCGTAACCCCGTGTGTGTCCAGGCAGAACTGTGCTCCGTAGGGTTTTCAGTGGTGGTTTCTTTTGGAAGGGGATCACTAGGGCTTTTTTGAAAGGTGATCACCGGGACACCTCACGTGGACTCAAACTGGCAGCCTTTTTGTGAACAGCCGAGCTGTTAACTGTCCACACTCCCCAGGGTCGCCAGTGTCCACATAAATGAGGCAGCAACAGTTCAGCAGCAAGACTCTCACCTTCTGTGTGGGAGGCATGGTTTGATTTCTGGTTGGTTGACCCGTGTCCAGCCCCCAGCCATCTGTCAGTGGAGGCTCGCCTGTCGCCGTGCTGCCAAAGAGATTCCACCTGAGCTTCCAGACTGCAATGGACTAGGAAGAAAGACCTCGCTCTCTACGTCAGCAGAATCAGCCCATGAAAACCACACGGATCGTGACAGTCATTGTGTGATCCACAGCCAGTCATAGAGATGGCACATGAGGTGGCTGACAGCTAGCAACAACAGTGTGCCCATGCTGTACGTGGGACAGCCTTCTACTTTAAAAATTGTATTACTGATCTGAAATTTAAATGTAACTGAGCATCCTGTATTATATCTGCCAACTCTATTCACACTCCTCCCTGTGGGGTCTCCTTACTTCCCCCGACACCCCTTCTCCCACAGCTCTTGAAATACGAACACCTCAAGTGTCAGGAAGTAAAAGCATGAATTTCAAAGTCTCTGCCACTTTAATGGATCACTTTTATCTGCCGGGAACTGAAGAGGGAAACCAGTGTCGTGGACAAAAGAACTCAGGATGAGGGGAGGCGGAGGAATGGAAGGGTGTCTCATGACACCAGTCCCAGCCCTGTTGTCACTACAGGCCCCAAAGCCTTGTGCTTGGCCTGCAGTAGCAGCTCTTGACCTTGGTTGCATGAGGGACTCTAAAAATGTTGATGCCAGGGTCTGAATTCTGGGGCGTTAGGGCCTGTCCCCTGGGCATTCTACTTTGTAGCCAAGACCAGGAACTAACACAGTCAAGGGTACTGTTTTCTGACTGCCTAACCTTCCAAATTTAGTGCCACAAATAACTCTGGAGGTTGACGTGGTTAGCTAGGTGATGCCTGTTTGGGATCCCATGCAGCTGCTCGCACGTGTGGACTGGAGGTCAGCTGTGTATCTGGGACCTCAGCAGGGGTGCTCAGCCAGAACACCTGCGTGTGGCCTTCCCTCCTGACCTGAGTGTCCTCACAGCGTGGCAGCTGGGTTCTGGAGGTGAGCTTTCCTGCAGAGAGCCAGGTGGAAGGCCCACTGCGTTTTGTCACCCCATCTGGGAAGTCTCACAGCATGACTTCAGCTGTAGTTATTCATTGGAGACATGTCACTGAAGCCAGGCCGCATTCAAGAAGTAGGGGATTAGACTGATGGTCCTGTGGGAGAGCTACACCGCGTGCCGTTTGAGGACAACGTCTCCAGCATCCAGCCGTTCTCTGGACTCCTCCAGCTCCAGCTGTCATCACTGGTCACCTGGAGAACCCCAGTGTCTCTCAGCATCTCCCTGCCTCGCGGGCATCCCCAGCCCGGTCTGCCCTTTGCTCCTCCTGTGCTGCTGCAAGCTCTGAACAATTCCCAGCTTCCGGTTGCCCACACTCCAACACTTCGGCTGTCCTTTGCATCTCTTGCCACCTGCAGCTCTTCAGGCTGAGGGAGCTGGGCTGAAAGCGCCAGGCTCCGCGCTTGCGTGCCTGCCCTCTCCTGCCCTGCACGTCCTTCTCAGGGCCTTAGGCAGACCTCTTCTTTGGAAACCCTGGCAACACAGTGTTACAGGTTATGACTGCTAGCCAAAAGGCTGGCAGTTCAGATCCACCTTGGAAACTGTATGGGGTAGTTCTCCTCTGTCCTACGTTGTCAGAATTGACTTAATAGCAGTAGGTTGGTTTTTTGGGGGGGGTTACCAAGAAGTCTTCTCTGAGTGTCCCTAATAGTGCTTCTCTTTATGGCAAGCAGCTTTTTTCACACATTTTCTAGCTTTAACCCTGGTGGCACAGTGGTTAAGAACCATGGCTGCTAACCAAAAAGTCAATGGTTCACATCTACCAGCTGCTCCTTGGAAACCCTCTGGGGGGATTCTACCCTGTCCGGTAGGTCTGTGGTGAGTGGAAACTGACCTGATGGTCGTGGGTTTGCTTTCAGGGTTTTTTTGATGGAGCCTGACGCGTGTGCCCCTGAGTGCACACATTCCCAGTGCACAGCTTCGTAAGCTTTCACAGAGTGAGCACACCTGTGTTACCAGCTCCTAGCTCAAGGGGTAACATTTGCAGAACCCCTGAACCCCTATATGGCCCCCACTGGTCCCTACTGCCTGTCCCTCCCACCAGCCCCCTTCCCAGCCCAGGTCACCACTGTCTTGACTCCTAACCCTTTAGATTCATTTTGCCTGCATTTCAACTTTTTGCAAATGGACCCATCTGGTAGATACTCTTGTGTCTGGCTTTTTTCATTTGGCTTCAAGTTAGTTGGCAGAGTGTTTAATCGGGGCCGGCACCATAGTTTGCAGGGCCCAGAACAAAATGAAAACGTGGGACTCTTCAAAACATATTCAGGATCCCAAGACAGTCACAGCAGAGCATTAGATCAGGTACGAGGCCCTTGCAAGCCTGGAGCCCCAGGCGCCAGCCTAAGCCCCGTGCCCCGACACCACCCGGATCTCCACCACTTGTTCTGGCGTGTCTTCCCCGGGGCGGGAGCTGCAGGGCTCAGGGCTGTCTCAGTGGCTGTGAGCGGACTACAGGAGTCAGCCCTGGCGGGCCTCTCACAACCTTCTGGTTCCATTGAGTCCACCCTGGCACCAGTGGACTGCAGTGCCAACCCGGTCCTGGGTTGTGATCCGAGGGCCATCACTGGCTGGCTTTTGCAAGTAGACGGCCACACCTTTCTTCCTGGTCCCATCTTGGTCTGGGAACTCCAGAGAAACCTGTCCAGCATCGTAGCAGCATACAAGCCTCCACTGACAGACAGGCAGTAGCTGTGTGCCAGGCGCATGGGCCAGAAAGCAAACCCAGGTCTCCTGCGTGGAGGCAAGAATTCTACCACGGAACCGCCAGTACCTCTCACTTCACCCTCGTAATCCCTTGGAACTTCACAGAACAATGGTTCCTGTTAGCATCCCAGACACTCTATAACTGCAGTGCCCACCACTGTACTTCGGCGCTAACCCAGGGCCCCACGGTGAGAGAGCAGGTGAGGGCTGAGCCGCACACACAGGCCCTCTGGCTCCAGACCTGCCCCCCCCCACCTCCGGTAAGCCGCTCCTGGCTCTACCCTTCTGACTCAGAGCCTGCGAGTCTGCTCTCTGTTCAGTACTGGGCTCTGGGGGGAGGGAATGAAGGGCCCTGCCCCAAAGGGCGAGCTCTGGTGGGGCGGGGATCAAGAGCCTAGCTGCTAACCGAAAGGCCAGCAGCTCCTTGAAACACCCACGGGGCAGTCCTACTCTTTTCTGTAGGGTCGCTATGAGTCAGAATTTTAACGGGTTTGCCCATAAGGGGCTTCAAATCCAACTGGGAAACGAAAACAGAACTTATACAAATAAAAAAATCCTTACCCCAAACTTTTAACATTTCTTCCTCCCTTAGGGCCTTGTTGGTGTAGGACCCCGAAGGCTGGGCTGGGCAGGGGGCAGCTGGACCTCAGGGAACTCTGCAGAACTGCCCAGCAGCCCACACACAGCTGACAGCAGGCTCAGCCTGGCCACCTGCTGCTTCTGCCTCTGCTGCCCCGGGCTTTCCCACCATCCGTCCGCCCTGCATCACCCCTCTGGGTCCAGGACAGGGCTGATTAGCTGGGCCTTGGTCCCGCCTCCCCCTGCCTGCTGTCCCAGCACTGGGAGAAAGAGCACCTGGCCCTTTGGTTCCCACAGTGGGAGGGAGAAAAGTCTCCGGAAGGAAATCAAGGAGCCATTAAAACTAAAAAACAAAACCTGACCCGTTGTCATGGATTGAATTATGTCCCCCCAGAAATGTGTTTCTCAGTTTGGCTGGGCCGTGGTTCTGGTACGGTGTGCTTTTCCTGCATGTGGTCAGTCTGCCTCTGAGATGTCTATGCAGGGAGGTGGGCAGCAGCGGGGTCAGCGAGGCAACACTCAGTCTGTGAGAATGGAGTGTGCCTCGAGATAATCTCTCAGGATTTAAAGTAAAAGAAGCAAGCAGAGGATCGGGGATGTCATATCACCAAGAAGGCGGTGCCAGGAGCAGAGAGTGCCCTTTGGGCTGGGTTCTGTGCACAGAGAAGCTCCTAATCCGGGGGAAGATTGAGGACTAGAACATTCTTCCAGAGCTGACAAAGAGAAAAAGCCTTCTCCTGGAGCCGATGCCCTCAGTTTGGAGCTTTAGCCTACTTTTCTCTGAGGGAATAAGCTCTCCTTGTTAAAGCCCTTCACTTGTGGTATCTGCTACAGCCGCGCTGGATGACTGACACACCCGCTGGCATCAAGTCGATTCTGACTCACAGTGACCATGTAGGGCAGAGTAGAACTGCCCCATAGGGTTTCCAAAGATTGGCTGGTGGATTTGAATTGCTGACCTTTTAATCAGCAGCTGAGCTCTTAACCTTTGAGCCACCAAGACTCTGAGGAGTCATCAGGACTAGGGCATTAAAGCTTGGCAGCTGAAAAGTGCCAAACTCGCTACAAGACACTGTCTATAGAGCCAGCTCTGGGACCATCTCGGGGTGCTCCGTGACTTTCAGGACAACTTGGCTGATGGAGATGCTAATCAAGCCGGCACAGAAGATGAGCTGCCCCTTAAACATCCATGAAAGTGTAGCAGAAGGAAAAACTCCGAAGTGCCCCCGGCCTCACAGTGACGGGTGGCAAACGCTAACACCATCAAGGTCACCTCTCCTGGGCACACACTGAATCCCTCCCAGGCCTGTCTGCAGGAGCCCAGGCCAGTTAACACTCAAGGCCTGTCTGTGGGAGCCTAGGCGAGCTAACATCCAGGGACAGTGGATTAGAAAGAATACCCCCCTGTCCAGAAAGAATTAGACAGTGGATTAGAAAGAGTACCTAACTGTCCAGAATACCCAGAGGTCTAGAATCTGGCAGGCATGAGGGTTCTGGTTCTCTGCCGTGGGCAAGGACACATTTCCAGGCCTCACCTGGCATCGCTGGGTTGGAATATGTCCCTAGGCTTCTGTCTCAGCTCCTGTCCCAGCCAGCAGGACTTGTCTTCGGAGAAGGAAATGCTGAGAGACCATGTCACTTCGGGCTAAAAGCTATCTGTGGCTCCCTGGATGAGCACAAAGGGCTCTAACTGCCCTCAATACCCACTCCCGTGGGGGCCACGAGTGGTTCAGTGGTAGAATCGTTTTTCTCCACGTGGGAGAGCCAGGTTCAATTTCTGGCCGGCTGCCTCCCGCACAGCTACCGTTCGTCTTTCAGTGAGGACTTGCACGTTGCTGTGATTCTGACCAGGTCTCAGTAGTTTCTAGATCAGGAAGAAAGGCCTGGAGATCTGCTTTCAGAAATCAGCCAATGAGAACCCTGTAGACGACAGTGGCCCAGTGGCGATGGCACAGGACTGGGCGGCATTTTGTTCCATTGTCCATGTGGTCACCGTGCATCAGTGGCCCACTGGACAGCAGCTAACAACATCCCTCTCCCAAGAAATAAACCAAAAAAGCCAGACCTCGTTGCCGCCAAGGCTATTCTGACTCATAATGACCCTAGAGGACAGAGTAGAACTGCCCGACAGGGCTTCCAAGGGCCCTGGAGGATGCCAACCACCAAGCTATTGGTTAGCAGCTCTTAACCACCGCACCACCAGGCCCCCAGCACCAGGCAGGGCGACATTCCTTCCCCAGCCTTGGAGCATGTTTGTGGACCTGTGGAACGCTCGACCCCTGTCGCAGGTCTGGGTAGGGTGAAGCCGCGGAGCAGAGGTGGGAGCTGGGTGCTTCTCGCCCAAGTGTCAGCACAAACTGCCCCAAAGCTCAACAGCTTAACAGGACAATAACTTTTTATTCTTCATGGGCTAGTGAGTGGGCTGGAACCCTACAATGGGTGGTGCATTTAATTTACATTTGTGTTTACTGTAACTGTTTATGTCACTGAGTTTGAATCTACCTGCTTGTTAATTGTTTTCCATTTGTTCTACCTGGTATGTGTTGCTTTTTTTGTCTCTGGCTTTCTTCTGCCTCCTTTTGGCTTAACTGAGTATTTTTTATTACTCCATTTTTCATCACTATTAACTTGTCATTTATATCTCTTTTAAGTTTTTCCTATAGTTTTCCTGTAAGGTTTACAATCTACGCCTTTAATTAATCCCGGTCTCCTTCAACAGGAGCCCCGGGGGCATCATGGGTGAAAGTTTGACCGCTCCCCAAAGGTCTGCCATTCAGATCCACCTGCCATTCTTTACCCTATGGGGCCAGTGCAGGTGGCAGTCGGCCCAACAGCAACGGGCTTGGGGTGGGCAGGCTGAAGTAGTAGTCTGCCATTTCAGTTACACTTACAACGTAAGAACCTTACAAAAGTATGCTCCCAACTCCTCCCTGCCACGTTTTGTACTATTATGCGTTTCATTTCCACATGTACTCTAGGCTCTCAGGAAAGCCCGGTGGTGTAATGGTTAAGGGCTACAATCGTTAGCCAAAGGCTGGCAATTCAAATCCACCAGGCACTGCTTGGAAACTCTAAGAGGCAGTTCTGCTCTGCCCTACAGGGTCGTCCTGAGTCGGGGGTTTGTTATGAGCAGTGGATTTGTTTTGGTTTCATAGGCTGTCAATAAATTGCTGCTGTTCTTACATTAGACAGTTGATTACATTTTAAGTGATTAAATATTTTTTTTTTAAGTTTTCTATATTGACCATCATTTTATCTATTTCTGATGAACTTCATTTCTTCATGTAGATCCAAGTTACTGTTTGGTATCTTGTTCCTTGTGCCTGAAGAACTACATATAACATTTCTTGTAATAAAGGTCAACCTGTAATGAGTTCTCTCAGCTTTTGTCTGTCTAAAAGAGTTATTATTTTGTGTTTATTTTTGTAAGACTTTTTATTGGGTATAAATAGCTAGTTCTATTGATACTTTTGTCTCTTGATGATGGATTATATTTTCCTACCTCTTTGTGTATCCGACTTGACGGCACTTGGCTTGGCTGGCTTGTGTATTTTGTAATTTTTAGTCGAATGCTGGACATCAAGTGCAGGCCAGTGAAGACTAAGGAAAACAGTAGGTACCCCTGACTATAAATACATCTCTTTTTCAGACACATAGTAGCCGAGAGAATCCATTACCAGCCAGATCTCTGTTACAGGCTTTCTAAGACGCAAATGGTTCACGTTCTTGGCTGCTAACAGAAGGTTGGCAGTTTGAGTGCACCCAGAGGCACCAGAAGAAAAAGCATGGCAATCTGCTTCTAAAACATCAGCCATCAGAAACCCTATGGAACACAGACCTACTCTAACAGCCATGGTCACTAGAGGTTATGGTCGACTCAGTGACAACTGGCACTTCTGCTATGGTATCAGTGGTAGGGTAGAGTCAGTTCAGTCTAGAATTGAGCTGGTTTGGGGTTTTGTTATGGGAGGTCTTTGTTAATATTTCTACTTCACTCATAGTTTTCAGCCCACCCCGTGGACCGGGAATACTGGGTGCTGTAGGCTTTAGGAAACCTTGGTGGTGTAGTGGTTAAGTGCTAGGGCTGCTAACCAAACGGTTGGCTGTTTGAGTCTACCAGGTGCTCCTTGGAAACTCTACTCTGTCCTGTAGGGTCACTATGACTTGGAATCAACTCAACAGCAATGGGTTTTGTGCACCTACACCTCAAAGGTGTTCTGTGTCTACACTTCTGTCCCTTCCCCTTCAGTAGACAGCAATACTTGTGACCTCCTAATCCAGTGGTTTAACCTCTGGATTAGGCAACCCCTAAGTCCCGGGGTCTGAGAGGCAGGGTTTTCTTCTGCTCTAGCTCTTGGCAGTTTAGCCTTTTTGTTCCACTGGGAATAGGAGAGAAGGGTCCAGATTATGTGTCTTGTCTTCCCTGCAACAGTGGCCAACCCTGTACTCAAGGCCTGCGTGACTGAGGAAGGCTTTCTCTGGTATCCTCCTCTTCCTCTCATCTTTCTCATGAGCACTGGCTAGAGGTCTGCGCAGACTCCACTTGAGCCTGTAACACCCAAGATTTTATAGTCTCACACGACAGTACTACACTCAGGCTGTAGCCATTGGTGACAATCTCAGCTGAATCATTTCTACCTCTGGTGTGTGCCTGGCTTCACTTCCTCCCTTGACCTCCCCCAGCACAGCTGGTCCTCATGCTCCGTCTTTCCTGGAGGTGTCTGTCTCTCTTCAGATTTCTGGCTGTTTGCCTACAGCCTCAGCACTTTGATAGAGTCTGGACAAATTGTGGTTTGTCACTCACCTGTCTTTTTCTTGTGCTCAGCGTGGGAGCAATGCTGTTTCCTGCTTTCTGCATCCTCGTTGGAGCAGTATTGCTCTGTCATATCCATTTTGCACTTTCAAGGGATTTTTAAAATCATCCATTGATCGTTTAGGAAACATTGGTTCACTAAGTTACACAGAGCTCCCGTATATCATCAGTTTTATCCTACAGTATCAACTATCACAATCCTAAACATCACCACTCACCACCTCCAAAAAGCATTTAAATATTGAGAAGCTGTCAAATTCACAGTGGCAGCCACAAACTTTCCCAAATTTAGAATGTTCACTTCAAAGTTTGAATTTTATCATCAGCAATGCCTATGTTTTACCTTGTTTTTCTTGAAGTGATAAGCTCATTCCATTCATTTCTGAAAAAAAGGAATACCAGATCCCAAGTTTGAAGAATCACAGCTCAACCTGTCAGGTTGTACTTCCAAGCAAAAATAGCATTCCATGAAAAAATACTGATAGAATGCTTCATTACAGCTGTTCTTAATTGGAAGTGTTTTTTGTTTGTTGTGAGTGATAAAGAATACAATGATTCCCAGAACAGGCTGGTGCCACTGACTAGCACAGGTTACTGCCGAGGTGTCGGCAACTTTGCCCACCACTGCTTTTGCACCATTCGTACAAATACCAAAAAATTTTGAAAGGTGAGCAACATCTTAGCAGCGTTGTGACCACTGAAACCGTCTCAAGAATGGCCCCTTGAAAACCTCTGCAACAGAACTTGTATTAGTGCCTGCCACAGAGCAGGAATCTGGTTAATAATTGTTGAATAAATAAATGAGTGAATCAATATTTTCTTTTTCAAAAGAAACATAGGTCGCTTTTTATCTTTTTATGGGGAAGGAGGCCACTGCCCTCAGACACAAAAAACTTTGACCCAATATGTGGTTCCCAACTTAATGCATGTCATAGGCCAGATTTGTATGTCTGGGCATCTTTTCCCAGACCCTTTCAGTGCTAATAAGCCTCACAACTCCAGCCTCTGTGCTCCCTCCATCTGGATTGGAATATAACTGAAGCCTGGCTAATTATCACAGTTCCTGCCATGTGGAAGGTCAGAGAACAAGAAGTGGAAAAACAGACTCTGCAGTTCATACAAGTCAACCGCTCCCGCATCTGGGTGATCATCGGGATCATCTGGTAGCTTTCTTTTTCTCTGCAGAAAATTTCAAATAAGAAAGTAAAATAGTTTAATGAACCCTTGCATGTTCATTACCATTACCCAGCTTCAACGAAGGCCAACTCATGGCCAAATTTATTTCCTCTGTACCCCCACCTACCACCTTCTCCCCTAGTTATTTCTAATCAAATCCATAAATATCATTTATAGTATCATTTCATCCATAAATATCTCAGTAGGTGTCTCTGAAAGCTAAAAATTAACTATCTAGGACTGCTGTAATAGAAATACCACCTGAAGGTAGCTTTAAAGAACACAAATTTATTTTCTCACAGTTCAGGAAGTTTGAATTGAGGGCATCAGCTCTAGGGAAAGGCTCTCTATCAGTCCATCCTCGAAGAAGGGATGGGTCCTTGTCTTCTCTCAGCCTTTTTCCTGGGCTACTGTGATCAAGTGGTAAATGTCTTCCTCAGCTTTCTGCTTGATTGCTTAACCTGCTCTTCTATGTCTCAGAAGAGGCTGATTTAAAACACACTCTACGTTAATACTGCCTCGTGACATAACCAAGAATCTCCATTCCCAAACGAGTTTACAGCTACAGGTACACACCATCCATTACCTTGGAACTGATTCCAAAGCCTAGTGACCCTGGAGGACAGAACAGAGCTGCTCTACAGGGTTTCCAGGAGGGCTGTTAGAGTCTAAGTACCAAATCTTACGGTTATTAGCTGTAGCTCTTAACCTCTGTGCCAACAGGACTCCAACCAGAGGGACAGTGGTTAGGATTGACAACGCATACTTGTGGGGAGACATGATTCGATCAAAATAAGGACCCTTTGTAAAAACATAGCAACAATACCATTATTACATCTAAGAAAAAAATAGTCATAGTGATTCCTGAATAGCAATATTAAGTCAAAGGTCAAATTTTGTGTAGCTTATTCCTGAGTCCATCTCCAGACTGACTGAAGAATGATCACTGTGTGCCAACAAGTCCAGCAGGTTCTTCTTCTACAGACAGAGTTGGAGGATGTGCTGGGTTTCAACCTTCCTAAAACCAAAACCAAACCGAACTGGTTGCCGTTGACTTCATTTTGACTCACAGCAACCCTATAGGACAGTGTGGAATGGCCTTGTGAGGTTTCCAAGGAGCAGGTCATGGGTTCAAACTGCCAACCCTCTGGTTAGTGGCTGAGCTGCTAGCCACTGCTCCACCAAAGCTCCGACCTTCCTGAAGGGGAGGGAGTTTCCCTGTTTGTCTCCCTGGTAAACGTCCAACAGCTGCAGCTGGACATGTCCCCAGTGGTGGGGATTTTTCATCTGCTGGCAGGCACCAGGGTACGTAATGGCTTCCTTTAAAGGTTTTGTCTTTTTTTTTCAATTATGATTGAGTGAAAATGTACAATCCAGTTTAAATTCACATGCCCGCCTAGGTGTGGCTCCTACCGCTCTCCTTGTCTAGTGACAGCACACTCCTCCTTTCTGTTCCGTATGGTCATGTCCTCCTAACAATCCCCTGTCCACTCTTCTCAACCCTCTCCACTCTCTTCTAGTAAGAGGCCAGTAGGATGACATCCTATAGATGCATAGAACCATAAAGTGTACACACGATATGGTCATTCTGTGTCACCAAGTCCAGTCCATTCCTGTTGAAGGAGTTGACCTTAGTAATGATTTATAATCACAGGCAGCATCTGGTCTATGGGCCATGCTCCCATCGGAACTCCCAGGCATTTGGACCACCAATTGCAATCTTTTAGTGGAATTCTCAGGGTGCAACTCTTTTTATTCTCGTATTGCCACTGGAATTCAACTATATGAGCACCATCATGGCTGTCACTAGAAGTGGCCAGGCACCATCTGTTTCTTCTGGTCACGTGTTGATGTAGTCACCCATTCACATAGGTCTTTCTGTCTTCTGGGTTCTCTTTCCCCCATGTTGGCTTTGTCCTTGGTGATCATCTGTTCCTGCTGAGTTGGGACCATTTGGTGTAGCTCAGATGGCAGCTTGCTAACTTTTAACACCCCAGACACCACTCACCAATATGGGGTGGAGAAGACTCCCTTAGCAATAGACTAGTTAAGCCAATTGGCCACAATGTCACCTGAAAGCATGGTCCCCAGATGCCACTCCTGCTACTCTGTCCATGCCATATTGGGTTAAGATTGGAAGAGTTTTCAGGTTATGTTGAAGTCCAGTTAAATTGACCTTCTTTCTAATGTGTGCTGTCACTGATTTTACCCAACCAAATTTCTATCAACTATCCAGTCTATAACCAACACTCTCTCTCCCTCCCTCCCTCCCTTCCCTTGCAGCCATCAAAGAATCTTATCTTCCGTACATGAGTCTGTTTTCAAGTCCTTAAAGTACGGGTCTCATACAATAGTTGTCCTTCTACCACTGCCTAATTTTGTTCAACATAATGTCTTCCAATTGATACCAGGTTATAAGCTGCTTCCTGAAAACATCATTGTTCTTAATCATCACATAGTGTTCCATTGAGTATACATACCATAGTTTATCCATCCATCTGTTGTTGGGCACCTGGGTTGATTCCATCTTTTTGCTATTGTGGGCTGTGCTGTGTACATGTATCTGTCCATATGAATGCCCTTGCGTTTGTAGGATATAGTCCAAGCAGTGGGATTACTAGGTCAAACGGTATGTCTATTTCCAGCTTTTTGAGGAACTGCCAGATTGCTTTCCAAAGAGATTGTACCATTTTGCAATCCCACCAGCAGTATAGGAGAGTTCCAATTTCTCCACCTCTCCAGCATTTGTTGTTTTGTGTTTTTTGAATCATGGCCAACCTTGTTGGGGTGACGTGATATCGCATGGTTGTTTTGATTTGGATTTCTTTAATAATTAGTCATCATGAACATTTCCACATGTGTCTTTTGGCTGCTTGGATGTCCTCTTTAGAGAAGTGTCTGTCTGTCTTCTTCAACTCATTGCTTAATTGGATTCTTTATCCTTTTGTTGAAATTTTGTAGTACCTTGTAGATTATGGAGATCAGACATCAGTCTGACATATAGTTGCCAAATATTTTTTCCAATTCTGTAGGTGGTCTTTTAATTTTTTTGATAAAGGCTTTGGATGAGCAAAAGCGCTTGATTTATAGTAGTTTCCATTTATCTATTTTCTCTTCTGTTGATCGTGCTTTGTTTGACAGATTTTGAAGTTTGTCTACGTTGTGTACTAAAAGTTACGTTGTTGATCCTATTTTTTCTTGGATGAGCTTTATCATTTTAGTTTTGATATTTAGGTCTTTTATCTAGTTTGAGTTGGTTTTTGTGTAAGGGGTGAGAGATGGGACTTGTTTCAATTTTTTGCAGATAGATATTGAATTTTGCCAGCACCATTTGTTAAAGAGATTGCTTTTACCCCAGTTTAAAGTCTTAGAGCCTTTGTTGAATATCAACTGTTCAGAGGAGGATGGTGGCATCTCTGGGGTCTCAAGTCTGTTCCATTGATCTATATATCTCTTTTTATACCAGTACCGAGCTGTTTTGACAACTGTGGCAGTGTAATAGGTTCTAAAGTTGGGTGGTGAGAGGCCTCCCAGTGTGTTCTTCATCGGAAATGCTTTACTTATCCACGGCTTCTCCCCTTTGCAAACAAAGTTGGTGATTTGTTTCTCTGTCTCATTAAAAAATGATGCTGAACTGGCCCTGATGCTGCCTTTGCCCATAAATCATAACAAAGGTCCACTCTTTGGACATGAATGGATTGGACTTGGTGATGCAGAGTGACCATATATTGGAAGCACTTCATGGTTCTATACATCTATAGGATATCATCCTGCTGACTTCTGGCTGGAGGAAGGAAAGTGGGTGGAGAGGAGGGGAAAGGAGACTGTTGGGAGGACGAGACATGTATGGAGCAGAGAGGAATAGTGTGCTGTCACCGGGCAGGGAGGCCAGTGGAAGCTGCATATAGGTGGGCACGTAAATTTATATGGGAATGTATATTTTCACTCAGTCATAATAAAAAAAAAATTTTTTTTAATGACTCTGGAATTTGTATTGAGATTGCATTATATAAGTGGATTGAAATAGACATTTTCACAATGTTAAGTCTTCCTATCCATGAGCAGGGTAGATTTCTCCATTTATATAAGTCTCTCTTAGTTTCTTGTAGTCAGACCTTATAGTTCTCTTTGTAAACGTCTGTTATTTCTCTAGTTAGATTTATTCCTAAGTATTTTATCTTCTTGGGGCCTATAGAAAATGGTATTGATTTGGTGATTTCTTCTTTAATAATCTCATTGTTGGTATAAAGGAATCCTACTGATTTACTTATGTTTATCTTGTATCCTGAAACTTTGCTAAACTCTTCTATCAGTTTGAGTAGTTTACTCATGGATTCTTTCAGATTCTCTGTGCATACAATCACATCACTTGCAAATAGGGAAATTTTTGCTTCTTCTTTGCCAGTACAGATGCCCTTTATTTCTTGGTCTTACCTAAGTGCTCTGGCTAGAACTTTTAGTACAATGTCAAACTGGAGAGATGAGAGTGCGTATTCTTGTCTAGTTCCTGTTCTTAAGGTGAATTGTTTCAGTCTCCCTCCATTCAGGATGATGTAGGCAGTTGGCTTTGTGTAAATGGCCCTTATTGTATTGAGGAATTGGCCGTCTATTCCTATTTCGCTGAGAGCTTTTAACATGAATGGGTATTGGACTTTATCAAATGCCTTTCCTGCATCAGTTGACAAAATCAGGTGATTCTTGTCTTTTGTGTTATTTATGTGGTTGATCATACTAATTGTTTTCCTGATGTTGGACCAGCCTTGCATCCCTGGTATGAATCCAGCTTGGTCGTGATGAATTATTTTTTGATATGTTGTTAAGTTCTATTGGCTAGGATTTTGTTGAAGATTTTTGCCTCTAGGTTCATGAGTAATATTGGTCTGTAGTTCTCCTTTGTTGCTGGGTCTCTGTCTGGCTTTGGTATCAGGGTCATGCTGGCTTCATAGAATGAATTTGGGAGTATTCCATCCCTTCCTGTACTGTGAAATAGTCTTAGTAGTATTGGAGTTAACTCTTCTCTAAAAGCTTAGTAGAATTCTGCAGTGAAGCAATCTGGGCCAGGGTCTTTTTGGGTTGGTGAATTTTTCAATCTCATCCTTTGTGATGGGTTTCTTAAGTTGTTCTGCTTCACCTTGTGATAATTTTGGTAGATGATATGAATCTAGGAATCTGTACATTTCATCTATTTTTTGAATTTGTTAGAGTACAGTCTTTTGTAGTATTCTGTTATGATATTTTTTACTTCTGTTGGATCTGTTGTGACATCACCCCTCTCATTTCTTATTTGGGTTATTTGTTTCCTTTCCTGTTTTTCTTTAGTAAGTTTAGCCAATGGTTTGTCAATTTTGTTGATCTCTTCCAAAAAAAACAACTTTTGGTCTTTTCAATTTTTTCAATTGTTTTTCTATTCTCTAATTTGTTTAGTTCTGCTCTAATCTTTATGATCCGTTTTCTTCTGGTGCCTGAGGTGTTTCTCTGTTGCTCTCTTTCTACTTGTTCAATCAGTAGGGTTAGTTCTTAGGTTTGGGTTCTTTCTTCCTCCCAGATGTGTGCATTTATAGAGATAAACTGACCCCTGGGCACTACTTTGGCTGTATCCCATAGGTTCTGGTAGGAAGTGTTTTCATTCTCATTTGAACCCATAAATTTATTTATTTCATCCTTGATTTCTTCTATAACCCATGGCTTTTTGAGCAAAATGTTGTTCAGTTTCCATGAGTTCCACTTCCTATGTTTTCTCTGCCATTGATTTTGACTTTTATGGCTTGATAGTCTGAGAAGATGCTCTGCCATAATTCAGTGGTATGGAATTTTTTGAGATTTGCTTTATGTCCTAACACATGATCTATTCTGGAAAATGTTCCAGGTGCACTACAGAAGAAGGTGTAGTTATCCGCTGATGGATAGAAAATTCTGTATATGTCGATGAGGTCTAGCTGGTTAATTGTGGCAATAAGATCTTTTGTGTCTTTACTGAGCTTTTTTCTAGAAGATCTGCCCAATACTGAGAGGGGAGTATTGAAGTCTCCTACTTTTATTGTAGAGCGATCTATCTCATTTTTGAGTGTAGTCAGTGTTTCTTTGATGTATTTAGATGCTCTAGTATTGGGTGCATAAATATTTAATATTGTTAAGTCCTGCTTGTGTATTGAACCTTTCAGTAATAGTGTGCATCATTGTTCATGATGGTGGATTTCACATTAAAATCTACTTTATCTGAGATTAATGTTGCCACACTTGCCCTTCTTTGTATGTTGTTAGCTTGGTATATATTCTCCCATCCTTTAATTTTCAGTTTGTTCATATCTTTAAGGTGAGTTTTTTGTAAGCAAAATATAGACGGATTGTGTCTTCTGATCCAAGATGTTGCTCATTGTCTCTTACTGAAGTGGTCAGACCATTTACGTTTAACATAATTATCAATAGGTATGTGTTCAGTGCTGTCATTATGATGTGTTTATTTCTGTGTTGATGCTTTCTCTGTTGCTCTTACTATTCTGTTCTGGGGCATTCTTCTTCATGTGTTGATTTTTTTCCCCATTTTCAGTGTTGATTTTGTGTGTGTTGAGACTCCTGTATTATGTTTCTTTCTTTGATTTATTGCATCTTTATTGTGATTTGTGGCTACCCTGTTATCGCCCTTAATGATCTATGTTTAAAGTCAACTTTAACTTCTACATATGTTATTAAGCTCCTCTCCATCTGGAAGTCCTACAACTACTGTAGTACATCCCTCTTCAATACGATGATATCATAGTTTTGGTGATATGATCACTGAATCACTTCTTTTAATATTACAGCTTTGACTGAGTTTTGTGCCTCCCCTAACTAAGCAAGTCTCTGGATGGTGTATCCTGTATGGCCTCCTAAAATATAGAGTTAACGATTTTGTTCTTCTAAGCCAAGAGCTTCTTTCAGTATTTCTTGTAGCTTTGGTTTGGTTTTAACAAAGTCTCCGCGTTTCTGTTTATCTATGAATGTCTTAATTTCATTTTCGTATTTAAGAGATAGTTTTGCAGGATATATAACTCTTGGTTGGAAATTTTTCTCCTTCAAGACTTTGAATGTGTCATCCCATTGCCTCCATGCCAGCATCGTTTCTGCTGAGAGTCAGACAAGAGCCTACAGGGTTTCCCTCTGAATGTTAGCTTTGCTTTGAGTCTTGTTGCCTTTAACAGTTTTTGCTTATGTTTCATTTTGTTAAGCTTATAATATAACTTGGAGTCTCTCTTTTGCAATCTATATTGAGTGGCATTAGATATGTGTCTTGAATATCTATATTCTCTTCTTTCATAATTTCAGGGAAGTTTTCTGTGAGCAGCTCAACAACAATACTCTGTGTTTTCAGCTGTCCCTCCCTGTTCAGGAACTCCCGCATGCTTCTTCATGCATCTTCATGCATCTTCATTTTTCTCGTTTATTGTCTCTGATTTCTCCTCATAGATGCTGGAATCAGTAGCTCTGTCTTCCCAGTCAGAAAGTCTATTTTCCATTTGTTCAGTTCTGTTTTCTTGGCTTTGAATTAAATTTTCTATTTCTTTGATTTTGTTGTTGATCTGTTGGATTTCAGAATACTGGTGTTCCAGTAGTTCAAACAGCTTGCTTAATCTTTCATTTTGCTCTGCTGCATTTTGTATACTGTCTAGGAGGGCTCTCTATAGAATCCTTGGGTACTCAACCTCTGATAGTTTCAGAAAGGCTTCTTCATCTGGGGAGTTCTGTGGGTTTTTTTCTTTGGGGGGCTTTCTGGGGCCATAGGTGAATTTTTCATTAAGTCTGTCCAAAGTTTGTTGTTTTAGAGGCATCTAGAGGTTGTTTAGTTTCTCTGGTGTTGAGCTAAAGCACAGTCTGATAAGGATGGTTATCACCAGTCACCTCTGTGTACTCCAGTGACTGGGCCCAGTGGAATCTCTGGGATAGTAGGCTCTACCTCCTCATTGGCAAAGACATGGCCCTACTTATGGAGTCACTAGAGGGCTGTAAGCTGACCCTATGATGTGGGTCAGTAAAGGCTGCAAGAGATGCTGTCAGGATGCACTGCAGTTATTTCTCTAGGTAGTCTTATATTGGAAGGCAAAAGCTATCTGACAGCCTCCAAAATCAGTCAGGCTGTGAGATGTGTAAGGCCCTCTTTCCAGTTGGTAAAGTAAGCACTTCTATATCCAACCCCAGATGCTATAAACTAGTTCAAACTACAGAAGGACTATTGCCCTGCTGTCATCTGCTGCTGGGCCCCACCCATAATGTCACACTGTGCTAAACACAGTTTTTCTGTTGGGAAAGTGCTCCCTGGGCTTGCACTGCCTCCCAGCCAGAGAATTAGTCCCTGTTGAGGTCTCCGTTAGGGTAACTCCACCTTCCAGTCAAACAAGGTGGCATCCCACACAAACTGTCCTGCCTACTGTGGAGTAGCTAATTCAGTGGTGGAGGTCTGAGGAGATGAGCTGCTCAGAGACCAGAGCTGGACTCTCAAAATGTGGATATTCTGCCTGCTGGTCTGGTCAACAGTGTGGCTGAGCTTTGCTGTCAGTTAAGCCCAAGCCCTGCCAGCCGGCTAAGACAGAAAAAAAATTGTAGGTGCTGCCTCCCAGCCTGGGAATTAGCCCCTACTGAGGCCTCTGTTTGGGTACTGCGCCTCCCAGTCAAACGAGATGGCATCCCACAGACGCTCTCCCACTCACTGTGGAATAGCCAATTCTACGGCGGAGGTTTGGAAACAGAGGGCGGAGGGGCTGGTATGCACAGAGTCAGTGAGGCTATTCCACTTGCTGGTCCTGTCAGCGGTGCAGCCGAGTCTTGTTGCCAGTTAAGTCCAAGCTTTGCCTGCCAGCTAAGAGTGAGCAAAAAGGTTAAAAATTACCTTCAGTCTGTGAAATTCGGGATTCAACAAGGGCAGGGGGTCAGTGAAATAAAAGAAGCCTCCCATTCAGTGGCATGTAGTCCAAATTGACAGCCTTATGCCATGTCCTAGAGTTCACTGGGTGTCCAAAAGTCTCCATTTAATTATCAATTCACGTCTTAGTTGTGAGAGAGAATTGAGGAGATGTATGTTTAATCCACCATCTTGACTCTGCCCCCAAAATCTTGTTCTTAATAGACTCCTAGCAACTCTACAAGACAGAGTAAAACTACCCCATAGAGATTCCAAGGAGCACCTGGTGAGTTCAAGCTGCCACCCTTTTGATTAAGTGCATTTACCTACTATGCCACCATGGTTTCCTATGAGTCAAAATTGTCTCAAGGGCAGCGGGTTTGGTTTAGTTTATAGTTCTTGATAGAAGGAAATGACAGTGCATTTGTCTTTGCAGTAAATAGAATTCAAACTTTTCAGGGAAGGCTAAAGCATCCTTAGACCACAACCCCTAGTAATGATCCTAGCTGTCAGCCCCAAAGAAGCTGTGCTTACTATTTTCTGTGCTTTGCACGTTTTTCTTTAAACCATACCCCAAACCTGTGTCCCTGGAGATTCTGGACTTTTGAAATCTGTTCCTTCTGCTCCTTAACTGCCCTGCCAGAATTTGAAGATGACTGTTGTGTCCTTGCAAGTGTTTTCTTCTCCAACCTAGCATTTCCCTTCTTCCCCTGGTTGTGTCAACACTGTGGTGCTGTTGATGTTTAGGCCTGCCTCTCTATGCCCTGAAATCTTCTCCCCAAGTCTACAGACATGTACCCAAGTCCTAAGCCCTGTTCAGCTGTCTGTATGAGGTCCTTCATCAGCTTAGCCTACTAGGTGATGAAGGTGATGATGGTGATGAAGGTCACGATGGTGATGACAGTGATGAAGATACTGAGAATCTGGGGAGAAAATTTACTTTCCTCCTGTGAAGAGGGAGGGGAGGCACTAAGGCCATAGACTCTGTTCTGCAGGTTATCCCAAAGGCTTTCCCAGGCACAGCTGTGTCCCCAATGCATAGGAAACAGTCAAAGTGAGAGCATCATGAAGAGTGTTTCTGCTGAGCAGGGGAAGCTGGAAGCTGGTTCACAAAGAAGACCAGACGCTGGAGATAGAAGAAAGGACCAGCAAAGTGCTAGACACATATGTGCTCCCATACCATGGCTCAGTGGGCAGCACTGAGGCTGGCCTGTTGATGGGTTGAAGTAAGCAGAGGATGGGATGCTATTCATCTTCATTTCTGCCCCCAGTCTCACTAGCTAAAGACTGGTAGGCCATTGACTCAGCAACAAAGTGACTGCTAACAGGGAGAAAGACCCGCGGTCTTAGCTCCCTAGTGCTGCTGTAACAGAAATACCACAAGTGGCTGGAAGTCTGAATTCAGGGTGCCAAGTTACAGAAAAGTCTTTCTCTTGTTGGCCCTGGAGGACAGTCCTTGCCATCAAGCTTTCCTTGGTCTAGGAGCTTCTCAGCACAGGGACCCTGGGTCCAAAATATACACCCCATTCCTGGCACTTGGTGGTAAGAGGTCCCCCTCTCTCTCTGCTTGCTTCTCTCTTTTGTATCTCAAGATGGACTACAATCTAACGAGTCCTGCCTCAATAACTACCTCTAATCTTGCCTCTGTAACATCATACCAATGCTCATCAGTTGGCTCCAACTCACAGAGTTAAGATTTATAACGCAAAAAAAAAAAAAGATTTATAATGCATAGGAAAATCACATCACGTGACAAAATGGCATGCAACACTGAGAATCATGGCGTAACTCAACAGACATATTTTGTGGGGACCTAATTCATTCCGACTCGATGGCACTTGGCTTGGCTAATTCATTCCATATTCCACTTAAGTGGGTTAGTATCAAACCAACAAACTTCCTTTATGCCCTCCAACCGTAGGCTCCCCCTGTACTCCCCACTCTAAGTTGCCCTCAGGCCAGGATGTGGCAGGAGTACATATAAGGTGGCCACAACACCTGCTGCTTCCTGCCTCTGTCTCCGTATCCCTACCGCAGAGGAAGGAGGAGGCTCTGCTCAAACAGAACCTTCCTGGCCCAAACTGTGAAGGGAGAAAGAAGGGCTTTCCTCAGACTAGGAAGACGTTTGCTGCGGAAGGCGGAAGGGATGAAGAGGGGCTGTGATTCTTCAGGACTGAGGGCTTTGCCTTACTTCCTGGCAACACCCCAAGAAAACAGCTACCTTGATGAGGCTGGTTGCCTGAGGGTCTGGCCAGACACTCCTCACTTTAGGAGAACAATGTGTCCTGTGGAGCGGCAAGGGGAGGCCAGAAGCCCTTGGCCCCAGGAAGAGCCTCAAGCTCACCCTGAAGGATGGGAAATCCCAAAGAGTCCCCAGGTTGTCTTCCTCCCACCAGCCTGGCAGAATCAGGGGCCGAGACAGAAATTGTGTTGTGGAGAAAAAGGCCCTCCCCTCCCTGTATCTTGCTGTCTGAGTTCTCTGCCTGGAGACTAAGTACTAGCCAGGCAGGCTATGGAACTTTCCAGCAAGGTTTTCCTGCAGCAGTAAGCTATTTTCTTCATTCATGTTAAAAACAAAACAAGAAGAAAATGAAAAAAGACTCATCATCATTAGTTGTTCCTGGAAACCCTGATGGTGTCGTGGCTAAGTGCTAAGGTCCCTAAATAAAAGGTCAGCCTCATGTTGGGTTTAGGGAGTTTGGTCATCAAGTGCTGGGACTGATGGATGCAGCCAGCTTCCTCATGTGGAGCTTACTGTTTTTTCCTATCACTTGCAGTGATTGTTTCATTGATGATAATCATACAAAAAAAAATCATTTTACACAGGTATAGAAACATGCCAACAACGGGTATACAGAAGAAAGCAAAATTGACGAGATAAATGGTACTTCTTTTCACAGGCCTGGAAACCCTGGTAACATAGTGGTTAAGAGCTCAACTACTGATCAAAAGGTTGATGACTGAAATGTACCAGCCACTCCTTGGAAACTCTATGGGGCAGTTCTACCAGGTCCTATAGAGTCGAAATTGACTGGACAGCAACGGGTTGTTTTGTGTTTTTCTGTAGATCTGTAAGGGGTGGTCTCTTCTTTTTCTGCTTTTTCCTTCTCATTCTTCTTTGACTCTCTCGGTAATATCAGTGGCCACATGATGCCATCAGTCATTATTTACATGCAGACCAGGACTCCCGGGTTATTGTCCTCTGCTCCCTAGAGGAAATGAAGTCAGTGTTCTCTTTTGTAGTCACGTATATTATTGACCTCGTGTCCCTCAAAGCCCTGAGGGCCTCATGGTCTGCCCTCCCTGTAAGTGTGCCCTGGGCATTGTAAAAACATATACATATGTCATCAGGATGCAGGGACAATCTCAGGAAGGGAAGAATGACTTTCCCTAGCTTCCCTCTCCATCCCTGGGACTATGCCAGGCCTTTGTTGAGGGCTGGAGCGTGGCAGAGACACAGGCAAACAGTCGGTCAAGCAGCCCTGGAGACTCGGGGGAAGCAAGGCAAGGCAGTTAAGTACCCAATTTTACAGACCACAAAACCAAGCCTCTCAAACTTGAATAAACAGCTAGCCAGGTCTTTGAACAACCTTCCATGGTCAGGTTTTAGGATTCTCATGATTTTTCTCTTTTTAAATTGTGTAAGTAGCATATAAAGCACACTACATGGCATCTTTTCATGAGGATTCTCTTTTCATTTTTTTAAGTTAAAATCTTTTTATTTCTTTATCTTTCTTTTCTGAATTACAAGGTGTTAAGAATTGAATTGTGTACCCCCAAATGTGAATCAATTTGGCTGGGCTGCGATTCCCAGTATTTTGATTGTCTCCCATCTTGTCATCTGGCTGTGATTTTCGCCCTGGTTGTAAATCCTGCCTCTCTGATGTTAACGAGGTGGGATTAGAGGCAATCACGTTAATGAGGCAGGGCTCTGTCTTCAAGATTAGAGTACACCTTGAGTGGATCTCTTTTGAAATGTAGAAAAGAGACAAGGGACCCTCATGCCGCCAAGAAAAAGTACCAGGAACAGAGCTCCTCCTTTGAACCTGGGGTCCTCTAAGACTGAGAAGTTCCTAGACTGGGGAAACATTGATGACAAGGGCCTCCCTCAGTGCCAAAAGGGAACGAAGCCTTCCCCTAGAGCTGGCACCCTGAATTTGGACTTAGCCTCCCAGACTGGGAGAGAATCAGCTTCTGTTTGTCAAAGTCATCCACGTGTGCTGTTTCTGTAGCAGCAGCACTCGAAGTAAAACACAAGGTAATGTGCCATCACAAGAAGAGGAACCAGAAAGAACTTAAAGACCCCACCCCATCCACCCTGGGGGCCACAGGGAAACACTATCGTCTTATGTAAATTCTTTAGTAGACTTTTATTTCATTTACTTATTTATTTATTCATTTACTTATTTAATGAAGGTCTTTTGAGCTACTAATATATGCCAAGGACTATGCAGGTATTACAATTTCTGGTCTTATGATTGGATAGCCTTCCTAAGCAAATCTATTAGTACCAAGAGTTAGCTAACCCGAGCTTATGGGCATGGTCCTCCAGTTCACAAAGTTTGTCCAAGACTTTAGACACCAGACACAAGTTTTATGTGATAATTCACTTGACTGACTCACAGAATTCAGGAAACTGCTACATTGACTGTCAAAGCTTTATTATAGTCAAAGGGTATGAATCAAAGCCAACCAAAGGAAGAGGTGCATGCGACAGAATCTGAGAGTGGGAGGGTTCCAGGCATAAAACTTCCATATCCTCAGAGACGTGTTGCCTCCAGACACCGACATGTAGCAATGTGCACACAAAGTGTTGCCAACCCAGGAAGCTCACCCAAGCAATGGTATCCAGGGTTTCTACTGGCATTTCGCTATGTAGATACGGTTGACTGAATCCTTGCTCACTCAGCCTCCAGCCCTCTCCCAGGCCTGGAGTTTGGACTGCTGGCACATCACTTAAAGTACCAACCCTCTGATCACATGGATGGTCTTCCTGACCTGGGCGTCCTCTTTCTGAGCTATCTCATTAGGATAAACTCTTTAGGTTCCAGGATGGATCACCTCTTAATATAAACTATCAGTTATGCCCAGGGATCCACCATGAATAACAAAGACGCTTCGGGGATTTAAGGGTTACTTCTCAAGATCCTGGCAGCACTGTTGTTAAGTGCTGTGGCTGCTAACCAAGAGGCCAGCAGGGCAAATCCATCAGGCACTCTTGGAAACTCTATGGAGGCAGTTCTACTCTGCCTAACAGGGTGACTGTTAGTTGGAATCTACTCAGTGGCAATGGGTTGGGTTGGATTTTTTGGTTCTCAGAACCTGTGGATAAAGGCCGGACAAATTCCTTGTTATGCAAGTTGCCATGTAGTTGAAAGCTGTTGGATTTAACTATGTAAATATATTTAACTTGTATCTAATGAAAGACACTGCAAACAAAGTTTAAAAAGAAGGCTCAGAATTAGAGAAAAATATTTACAATATATTCAACAGATAAAAGATTAGTATGCAGAATGTATAAGAATCTTCTACAGATAAACAGGAAAAGACAAAAGGATAAAAGTGGGCAAAACATGAGGTGGCAATTCAGAGAAGAAGAAACATAAATGGCCAATGAATACACGGAAAATTATCCAACCTCTGTCATGAGTCAGATCTGATTGATGGCACTTGGCTTGGCACGCTCAAGGAAATGCATACTTCAATAGATACTTGTCAGTTATTAGGTTGGTGAAAATTAAAAGATTTCTTAATACCCATTGTTGGGTAGTGTAAGGAGGACCAGATGCTTATAAACTGCTGGTGGGAATGTAACTCAGCAGGGTTTGGGGGAGCAGAGTGTAGGACTACATTTTACATTTTTGAATGTGCAAACTCTTTAACTCTGTAGTCTTTCTAAAAATAGACTTTACAGATACGCTCTTTTAAACGGACTAAATCTTCTCTGTAATACTGCTTTTAGTAAGTGTTCATCATTAGGGAACTGGCTAAATAGAGTTTCTGTATAATGAATCAGTTAGCTACCACTGCTTAACAAACCATCTAAACTCAGTTGCTTGAACCAGCGATCGCCGATTCTCACTCCTGTGTCGTTGGGTTGGGTGAGGCGTGGGTGATTCAGGCTTCACTCTGCCGGGGCAGTCTGCATCCAGCTTCAGGTTCAGCAGGGCTCGGCTCCCCACCGTGGAGTGGGCTCACATCTGCTTCCCATGTGTCTTTGGAGGTTCTATAGAAACACCATAAAACATGATCAACATCTAGCTAGACTGAAAAAACAAGAAGAAAATGAATCCGAGGACTGACAGTTAAGTTCACAAACTCGTCCTAGAAAAAGTGCTGCATCCCTCATTCCTGAGCATCACTATGGTCACCTTCGAAGTACTCTCCTTGGGAAGCTACGCACCAACACCAGCACCTAGTCCACCCTTCAAAGCAGTTTTGGAACTCTTTTCCTGGAATGGCCATCAGAAGGTGTCGTCATTGTACCCTTGATGTCCTGAATGTCATCAAAATGTCTTCCTTTCAATATTTCCTTTATCTTTAGGAAGGAAAAGGTCACTGGGGTCAGATGAGTAGGGAGGGTGTTCCAATCCAGTTATTTGTTTACAGGCTAAAAACACCCTCACAATTACACAAATTGAGTTTGAGAACTTGTCACCTTGCCACCTTGCCTCTATGTGCAATGACCATTCCACAAAGACTTCCAAAACTGCTTTGAAGGGTGGGCTAGGCGCTGACACGGGTGCATAGCTTCCTGAGGGGAGTACTTTGAAGTGACCATAGTGATATTCAGCAATGAGATACGTAGCACTTAGAACAATCAAGTTTGCAGACTTAATTGGCCAACCTCCTGTCGTCAGCATCAGAAATGAAAGACAGATCTCACTACTGATCCTAGAGACATTATAAGGATAATAGGAGATTATGATGAATAACTTCATGCTAACATTTAAAAACTTGGATGAAATGGACAAATTCCTTAGAAATACAACTTGCCAAAACTGACACAAGACGTAGTAAAATCTGAATGGTCTTTTGCATCTATTGATGGAATTGAATTTGTAAGTAAACACCTTTCAACAAAGAAAACTTAAGGCTCAGATGTTTCCCTGGTGAATTCCATTTCACTTTTAAGGAAGAATCAGTGCAGCCTTACACAAACCCTTTCACAACATAGAGGAGGGGTAAACACGTCCAGCCTCATTTTATAAAATGATTACAAAACATGATGCCCAAAACCGACAAAGACATTTAATTTTGCCTTTATAAATCAACGTAATTCACCATTTTAACAGAACACAGCAGAAAGACCATGTAATCATTTCAGTAAGTGTAGCAAAAGCATTTGACAGAGCGCAACAACATCTATTCACTAGAAAGACTCTCACCAAACCAGG
The DNA here is from genome assembly GCA_028571685.1 of Heterohyrax brucei. NCBI lineage: Eukaryota > Metazoa > Chordata > Mammalia > Hyracoidea > Procaviidae > Heterohyrax > Heterohyrax brucei. The sequence goes on from CM053161.1 coordinate 77,615,958, forward strand.
ACTATGAGGGAACTTACTAAGTCTGCTAAAGGGCATCTGCAAAAAGCCTGCAGTTAAAGCTGTCCTTAAAGGTGACGCAGAGACTGCTTTCCCCAGGGCTGGGAACAGGGTCAGGATGCTGGCTCCGGTCACTTCTATTTAATATTACACTGGAAGCTTCAGTCACTGCAGTAAGACAGTGCATTCAACAAAGAGCATAGTGAGCACCGTGTGCCTTTCCTGTTAGCTTAGTGGTAAAGATAATATGAATCCAATCCCCAAACTGTGTGTGTAGATCCAGTCCTCACTTTCCCACCTCATCCTCGTCACCAGACAATCAGGCAACACTCTCTGTCCTAGCTCCAGCCACTTAGAGATTCTTAAAGGCCAGAGCTCATGTTAGAAAGACATCTTTGTTCAGACTGCCAGCTAGGCAGATGCCACCTTTTTCTGACTCTCACTGCCCCTCTGAGTTTGTAAATTTGCTTGAGTGACTCACAGAATTCACAGGGTCATTCACTGGGGTGATTCACAACCTTCACAGAGTGAAGCCATGCTGGTGGCTGTGGAAACATTACAACTGAAAACAATACAAATAAAGAGACTCATAGTGTGAGGTCTGGGTGGGGGGCGTCATAGAGCAAGGCTTCCACGTCCCAAAAGAAGCCCTCGCTATACTTTCCTGTGCCTAGTCCCCAATCGGGAAGCTCTTGTGTGGCTCCGTGTTCAGGGCTCTTATTGGTCTCATCACCTGGCTGATGCCTTGTGAAAACCAACGCCTTATCGAGCCTCAGTCAGCACTGAATCCCCATGTGCTCCCTTTTGGTCTGGTCAGCACCCATCCATGCCTCTCAGATGTTGTTACAGCTCAAAAAAAACCAAGAACAAAGGCCAGATGGCCTTCTGTAAGGTGATGTCATGCCTTACAGACAAAATAGTAAAATGAATGTAAGAAAAATAAAAAGAGTCATAAGCAACAAAATGCATAAAAACCAGAAAGGAGAAATAAAATTATCCCTTTCTGAAAGGATGCTGTTATTTACGTTAACGAATCTAAAGAACCTACCAAAAATGCTATTAATAATAAGCAAATTTCACAAGGTCGAAGGACACAAGGGTAATGTATAAAAATCAGTGGCATTTTGAGATACTAGCAGCAAGCATTTGTTGTTGGATGCGATCAAGTCAACTCCAAGCCATGCAGACCCTCTATGCAACACAACCAAGCTCTGCCCAGTCCAGCAACGTCCTCACAGCTGTGGTTACGCTTGAGCTGATTGTGGCACCTGTCGTGTCAGTCCACCTTTTTGACCCTCTGCGTTATAAAGCATGATTCCTTCTCCAGATACTGATCCCCTGATAATATGTCCAAAGGACACACAACCAAGTCTCACCATCCTCACTTCTAAGAAGCATTCAGGTTATACTTCTTTCAAAACAAGCTTGCTCATTTTTCTGATACCAAAACCAAACCACTGCAGTCGAGTCAATTCTGACTCATAGCGACCTGATAACAGTCCACAGTATGTTCAATATCTTTCGGCCGCACTGGAAACCCTGGTGGCACAGTAGTTAAGTGCTACATCTGCTAACCGAAGGGTCAGCAGTTCGAATCTGCCAGGGGCTCCTTGGAAACTTTGTGGAACAGTTCTAGTCTGTCCTATTGGGTTACTCTGAGTCAGAATCGACTCGATGACGCTGGGTTTGGTTTTGGACGACACCGCAACTCAGTGGTATCAGTTCTTCTGGTTTTGTTATTCATCATCCAGCTTTCACATGCCTGTGAGAGATGAAAACCCAATGGCTTGGGTCAGGCATACCTGAGTCTTTTAAGTGACATCTTTCCTTTTTAATGCTTTAAAGAGGTCTTTGGAGCAGATCTAGGTACTAACCCAAGAGACATCAACACACATATCCTGTGGTAGGCAGCATGTCCCCAAAGATTTCCATGTGCCTGGAACCTGTGAATAAGGCAGACGGGATTTTGCAGATGTAATTAAGGGCAATTATACAGAATGCCCGGTGGGATCAATTTATTTGCATGAGCTGTTAAAGGCAGAGATCTTTCTCCTGCTACACATAGAGGAGATACAGCCACAGAGACGTCAGAGAGATGCCAAGCAAGAGAAAGATTTGAGGAGCCTGCAGGGTCACCGTGAGTTGGATCCAACTCGATGGCTGGCTTTGTGATGCCCTCAGCTGGAAGGAGCCTTGTGCAAGGCCTGGGACAGCCACAACCAGCAGAGAACAGCACCAGACTGAGAGCCACCCAAGAAACAAGGAGCTCTGTCCTACAGCTACAAAGAAATGAACTACACCAACAGCATGAATGACCTTGGAAAAGAGCTTCTGGGTAACAACCATAGATGTCCAACACCTTGATTTCAGCTTCACGAGTGGATCCAGTCAAGCCAGACTGTATCCAGACTTCTGACCTACCAGAGATGATAAATAGGAGTTGTTTCATGGTCATCTGTTACAGCAGCAATACAAAACTATTACGTGTCCACAGAAGGAGTCATACAAAAATGTTTATGGTTTATTCCCAATAGTGAAAAACTGTCAGTGACATAAATGACTGAACAAAAGGTGAAATGATAAAATGTGGTCTATCAATATGGTGAAAACGACTCAGTAATAACTGTAACAAATCACACGGGTAAGGCACAAAATAATCGTGCTGAACGAAAGAAGTCTGGCACAAAAGAATGTAGACCTCATAACTCCACTTATGTAAAATCTGTGAAATGAAAACTAACTTCTAAGCTCAGAAATCAGATCACTGATTGCTTGAGGACAAGAGTGGAGGGAGGAGTGAACCGCAGAGGGGGACAGAGGAGGTTTTTGGGGTGATGCAAGTGTTCTGCATCTCAATGTGATGACATTTCGGCTGCTAAAACTCATCCAACTGTACCCTTAATGGAGACAGTGTTTTTGTTTTGTTTGTTTGTTTTGGTATGTGAACTATATCTCAATTAAGTTGATTAAGAAAACAAAATGCAAAGACATCATTGTTGTCAGGTGCCGTCCAGTGGGTTCCAGCTCAGGGCGACCCTGTGCACAACAGAACAAAACCCTGCCTGGTCTTGCGTCCTGCTGACGGTCATTCTTATCCTAAGCCCATCGTTGCAGTGACTGCCAATCCATGTTGTTGAGGGTCCTCCTCTTTTTCGCTGACCCTCCACTCTACCGTGCATAATGTCCTTCTCCGAAGACAGATCCCTCCCGACAACGTGTCCAAAGTACGGGAGATGCAGTCTCGCCGTCTTTGCTCCCAAGGAGCACTCTGGCTGTGCTTCTCCCAGAACAGATCTGTTTGCTGTTGGTTCCTTTAGCGGTCCATGCTACATCCAATATTCTTCTCCAACACCACAATTCAAAAGCATCGATTCTTCTTCTGTCTTCTTTGTTCATTGTCCAGCTTTTGCATGCGTATGATGTGATGGAAATTACCATGGCTTGGGTCAGGCGCACTTTAGTCTTCCAGGTGACATCTTTACTTTTTGATACTTTAAAGAGGCCCCTTGCAGCAGATTTTCCCAGTGCAGTGCATTTTTTGATGTCTTGACGGCTGTTTCCGTGGGCATTGACTGTGGAACCAAGTAAAATGAAATCTTTAACAATCTCATTTCTTTCTCCATTTATCATGATAGTGCTTACTGGTCCAGTTGTGAGGATTTTTGTTTTCTTGATGTTGAGGTACAATCCATTCAGAAGGCTGTGGTCTTCGATTTTCATCAGTGTTTCAAATCCTCTTTACTACCAGCAAACAGGGTTATGTCACTACCAAGCCAATGTCACTAAGGGGTGCCTTTTAAGAGTTTTTCTAAATGCATAAATTTTGGACAGAATGGGTTTCACTTCATTTTGATTGGAATCATATTAAATTTACAGACTAATTCAAGGGGAATGATCAGAATTTCAATAGTAAGTGTCTCTGCTCTGAGACACAGGAGCTCTTTTTCTATGCTGGGGACAGTCTAAGCAGCATGACTATTAGCTTGTGTTTAAGGGTTTGGTAGAGTTCACCGATACAGTAATCTGGGGTGGGTGCCAGTGGCATCACTAGAGTCAGTGTTCCCCATTGCAGTAACTTGTGGTGCCATCCCCCCCATGGACCTTTTCCTGCGCCAGACCACATGCAATCCTTAGTAATGTTTTTGGACTAGCATTACTTGTAAATCATAATTCCAGTGTATTACACCCTCTTTTCCTTTGATTATTACTTCATTCTCAAAAAAGTTATTGATACAGGTTCACAAACACTTGATTGCCAAATTATTGTAATTAAAATACCAGAAAATTTGACAAAACCAGCAGCTATAAAAACACCAACTAAAACAATAGAGCATGCTTGCCCCATGTACAGAAGAAACCAATGATTCAAAGCATTGTTGTATTTGAGTAACAGTAGTCGGCAGTTCAAATCCACCAGGCACTCCTTGAATACTCTAGAGGGCAGTTCTACTCTGGCCTCTGGGGTCGCCATGAGTCGGATCCGACTCGATGGCACTTGGCTGACCTGGCAATATCTCTGGCTGGAGCACATTAAACTCAAAACAAATCCTTTATTGTCGATTCTCACTCAGAGCCAACAGTAGAACTGCCCCATATGGTTTCCAAGTAGCAGCTGGTGGATTTGAACCACTGACCTTTTGGTTAGTACCCAGTCTCTTACCCACTGTGCAACCAAGGCTCCTAGGAGTGCATGAGAAGTTTCAAGAAGTCAAGTAGCGTAGAGTTTTAGCCTTGTAGGGCTATTGATACATGTAAGCCAGGCTTGTGAAAAATGTTCCTGCTGTTGTAACTACAGAGATGTTTTTATTAAAGAATAATATATTCTTGCTGAAACTCCACACAAAAATCTTGTAGACAGTCATTTTGGTTTCCACCTTCTGACAGTGTCACCCAGTGTGGTCTATACCCCCATGCCCTTTCAGTTACACTATTGGTAGACAGAGGCCGGGAGGAGCAGGAATTAATAACAAAGGTATTAATAACTGTTAATAGCAAGGGGGGGATTTGGATTATATCATCAGTTATTCCCAGTTACTATCAATTTCATCAACTTTCCAAAATTAGTGACTTTCATTTATTTTTTGATCATGTGCCCTTTTCTGTTGTAAGCATATTGTAAGCATATATCTTTAAGCAAAATCTGCAAGTGGCCCACCCATACCTCCTTAGCCCATCTTTCGAGTTCACCTATAGCTGTGGAAGACAGTCCCCAGAGAAGGTGGTGGTTTTTCCCAACAGCCTTGGCTTCTCTCTGCTTCTTAGATTCCAGGCTTAGTCCAGGACCACGGAGCTGTCCTAGCCAGCCTGTAGGGCAGCCCGACAACGTCAGAGAGTTAGCGTCTCAAGCTTTACTGTCAGCCAATAAAGGACAGAAGTCAGCAGACAGTACTCTAGCTTCCCCACCCCCCGATGGGACAATTTTGAATGCATTCCATGTGATAACTCGGATGGCCTGGACATGAAGTAAACCAATCATTAACGTACCCTTTCCTGTCCCACCTCCCCATTCTTTCTCTCTCGTGCTTCCTGAAAACATGTCCCAGATGAACTGCTTACGCTCAGGTCCTTATCTCAGGTTCTGCTTTTAGGAGATTGCAAACAAAGGCATACATGTATGCTGTGATATTATTTCATTATGTTTATAATAAAATGTATGCAAAACAGACAACTTAAAAGAATAAGATACAGATAAACAGTATTTAAAGTAACTTATTTATTAACAACACATTTTTGCTCTCACTCAAATTTGTTAATTATGATACTCTTCGTGAGTGGCAATGTGATTAACTATGCTTCATTATTTCTGAAAATCTTGATTAACATTCTGTAATGCAGCAATTGAAAGTCAGTTTCTGAGTACGTTTTATTTTGATCCTTGGCTTCGCGGTTTTGATAACTGAAAGACAAGGATTCAAATGGAGAATAAGCGTCACTAAGTCACAGAGTCTACTTCCCAGTTCCAGCCACTGGCACTGCCGGGGAATCTTTGTTGTCTGGTGTTACTATAACAGAAACACCACAAGTGGGTGACTTCAGCAAACAGAAATTTACTCTCTCACCATCTACGAGGCTAGACGACTGAATTTGGGGTGCCAGCTCCTGGAGAAGACTTTCTCTCTGTGTCAGCTCTGCTGGATGGCCCCGGTCATTGATCTTCCCCAGAATCTAGGAGCTCCTCAGTGCAGGGTACCCGGGTCCAAAAGGTGTGCTTCACTCCCGGCTCTTCTTTCTTGGTGCTAAGAGATTTTTTTCTCTCTCTGTTTGCTTCTCTCTGCCTTTATCTCTTCTTTCTTGGTTCTGAGAGATTTTTTCTCTCTCTGCTTCTCTCTGCCTTTATCTCTTGTAGGGTGTAAAGTGTTGTGACTGAGGATATATACCACTCTATCCTACTTTGTTAATGTAACAAACATAACCTAATCCTCATCAACATGGCCTCATTAATGTAACAGCTCACTTCGAGATGGGACCATAGCCATAGGCATTGAGGCTAGAATTTACAGCCCATTCTGAAACGGAGGCTAACCAAGCAGATCCCCAGATGGAGGCCCACCCGCACAATGCTGAGAATCATGCCCAAGCCAAGCTGACACATATGTTTGGGAGACACAATTCAATCCATGACATTAGGTTCGTGCTAAAATTTGGTTACCTAATAGCTGCCTTCCCTGATGCTGATTAGGATTCTTGCTGACCTGTTGGGAAGGGTTGCATTTTCATTTAACAGGCTGTAAATCCTCTGAAATTATGCAGTTTGAGGAGATTTTAAAACTGATTAGACAGGTGTACATGTTTGTCAAAATTCACTGAAATGTAAATGCAAATGGGAGTATCTTGGAGGAGGAGAGCAAGGTGACAGAGTGAGTGGACACTCCCTCGCCTAACGTACTGAACAACCAACGGAAACAAGCACAGACTGAGATCTCAGAACTTCAGACACAGCTGAGGAACTGGAGAATCGGGGTAAGTCCAAAAGTGGGGGACAGGAGGAACAGGGTCAGCACAGAAACTGAGAGATCCTGCCCCTGACACTGCAGCCTGAGCTCATTGCAGCCATCTAGGACAGGTTTGTGTAACACCCCGGGCGACAAACGTAAAAGGGAGCTGTCACGAGGTTCATCCTTGAGCTAAAGATCAGACAGGCACAGAAAATGAAGAGACTAAGTCGGCCCAACGATGAGAAAGGAGGAGGAGGAGGAAAGCTGGTAACAGGAAAACCAAGGGCAGGAAGGGAGATTGTTGACAGGTTGCAGGCTTGGCACCAACGGCGTAAAGTGATATAGGCGGCCTGACAATGAAGTCGGCAAACTTAATTATCTAAGCACTACGTACCACGTCATAGACTGTCACTACGGTCATCTCAGAGCACCCCCTTGGGAAGCTATGCACTGATGCCAGCACCGAGCCCACCGTTCAAAGCAGTGTTGGAACTCTTTCTGGATGGCCATTGCGCGTGGTGGCACAGTGGCAAGTTGGCGAACTTAAGTGGATAGTCGTCTGTGAGGGAGTTTTTAGCCAAGTAAACAAATAACTGTATTGGAATACCCACCCTACTCACCTGATCTGGCCCTCAGTGACTTTTTTCTTTACCCAAAGATAAAGAAAATATTGAAAGGAAGACATTTTGATGACATTCAGGACATCAAGTGACATACGTCAACAGCTCCAATGGTCATTCCAGAAAAAGAGTTCCAAAATTGCTTTCAAGGGTGAGCTAGGCACTGATGTCAGAGCGTAACTTCCAAAAGGGGAGTAGACATATAGCAACGAGGTATGTACTGCTTTTTCTAGGATGTGTTCACAAATGTAATTGTCAGACCCTGTGTGAAGAATATATTTATTACATTAAGTGGTATATTAATAGTTATTCCCACTCTAGATGCTATAGTAATCACAAGTCATGCAACGGAACACGTGACGACCACTGAGAAGCACTCGGGAGAAAAGATACAAGCTAATAAAAGAGTTCATTGTGAGAAAGCACCTAAAGGAAAAGGGAAAAATTAACAAATAAGCTATGAAACCCTCCAGGATAAGTAACAAAATGAGTGAGCCAGGCAATTTCTTTTCAATACAAACTTTAAATGTAAATAGTTCAAATGTTCCATGCAAAGGGCGGAGAGTGGCGGAATTGATAAAAAATCGTGATCCGTTTTTTTGCTGTCTGCAAGAAACCTAGTTTAGACACAGGGACCCAAACAGACTGAAACAAAAAAGATGGAGAAAAACATTAAATGTAACCAGGAAACAAAAAAGAGCAGGGGTGGCCGCACTGATATGAGATAAAATAGACTTCAAAGTATGATACAAGAGATAAAGGAGATTACATAATATTAAACAAGTCAGTTCAACTAGAAGATGTAACGATTATATAAACACATTTGCAAGTTACAGTGATGCACCAAAATACATGAAACAAATTCTGACTAATACAAAAGGAGAAATAGACCACTCCACAGTAATGGTAGAGGACTTCAACACATCACTTCCAGTTATAGACAGAACATCCAAAAACAAACTCACTAAAGACCCTGAGAACTTCAGTAAAACTGTAAGCCACTTGAACCTTATGGATGTATATAAAACACTCCACCCAACGTCAGAACAATGCATATTCTTCTCCAGTGCACATGGATCATTTTCTAGAATAGACCATATGCTACGTCACAAACAAGTCTCAACAAACTTAAAAGGATTGAAATCATATAAAGCATCTTTTTTGACCATGATGGTATGAAACTAGAAATCAACAACAGGATAAGTAAGGGAAAAAAAATTACATGGAAATGAGACAATACACCATTAAGAAATTATTGGGCCATACAAGAAATCAAAAGTGAAATTTAAAATTTACTAGAATCAAACAAAAATGAAAACACAGCATGTCAAAACACAGCAAAAGCAGTACCAGAAGGAAATTCATACCAAGAAATGCCTGTCTGTCTGAGCCTGGAAGCCCAGCTGAAACCTGTCCACCGTGCGTAACCCTCTCAGTGATAGCTTCTCTTTCCCCACATCCCACAGCAGCTCCTCCTCAGCCTCCTGGAGGGGAAAACAACTCTTCTTTAGGGGTTCTCTAGAACTCCCTGCAGCAGAGCCTGGGGCAATAGGGTGCCCCTTGGGCACTGGGAGAAGCTCCCTTGACTTGAGATAGAACCTTGGTCTCTGTTGCAGGCTCTCTTCTTACAAATGAGAGCTGGTCCCAGGCCTGGCACCAGCAGGAGGAAGACTGACAGTTAAACCAGTCAGCGTTGGGCCTTCCAAGGCTTAAAGACAGGGGCTGCATGGGTAGTCCTCGTGGGTTAGCCCTCGCTCTGATGCCGGGAGCTACATCACTGGTGTTTGGAATACCAGCAGGGTCGCCGATGGCCGACAGACTTCAGTGGGGCTTTCAGACTAAAGCGGGCTAGGAGAAAGGCTTGGCTAAAAGTCAACCAATGAAAACTCGATGCATCACAACAAAACAGTGTCTAACACAGTGCTGGAAGGTGATCCCCAAGGTTCAAAATACACCGTGGCCTGACAATGGACGCAGGCACAACAGTGACCAGGAGGGTGGCACAGGACCAGACAACGTCTCTGTTGTACGTGACCCAACTTGGTGGCAGCTAACAACGGCATGTCCCCTTCACTGGTGAGGACGTAGAGGCTAAGCCCACAGTGACTGTCTCCTGTGGGAAGTCCAGTCCTGGGAAGAAAGAGAGCCAGAATGATGTCACGACAGGAGGGTCTGGACACTGCTCGAGAAGGCACTTCTCATGGGGCTTCTGTAACCAAGCCAAGCCAAGCCAAGGAGATAACAAATCCCGTCAACCACAAGGTGCTCTTTCATACACATCAGATAAAAAAAAAACAAAAAAACAAAACTCAAGACTGCTGATACCAAGCACTGGAGAGCACGCGGGGAACCTGGAAGTCCCACACAGCGCGGCAGCCCGCACAGCACGGCAGGCATGTCCATCTGGCAGGAAAGAGTGATGCGGATTGAATTGCGTCCTCTTAAAGCACACAATGAAGACTTAACTTGTTATTTGTGGATGAGACCTTGTTTCTTCCTTTTGTTACGTTAGCAGGGCTGTTTGTGCCAGAGTGTTTTAGTCATATGTCGCTGCTGTAAGAGAGATACCGCAGTGTATGATCTTAAAAGAGAGATTTTATGTTGTCACGGTTCAGTAAGCTGAAAGTCCGAATTCAGGGTATTCACTCCAGGGGAAGGTGTTGTCTCCTTGTCGGCCCTGGGGAAATGTCCTTGGGTTGCATCAGTCTTTGGTCAGGGAGCATCTCAGTGCAGGAACCTTGAGTCGGAAGGACACACTCTACAAACAGTGCTGCTTTCTGGATGCTGTGAGGTTCCCAAACCCCTTTGTTAGCTTTGGTCCTTCATATCTCAAGAGGCTGCCTCAAGACATAAAAGCATCTCAAACACTGAGTCCCACCCCAACGACCCAACTGCACCCATGCTCTCACGAGAACATCAGAGAAGCCGGATTTCCAGCACAGAGTCCTGGCCCTGACAAACCGCTACACATGATTTTTAGGGGAACACACACTGAGCCATGATACAGAGTCCACAGAGCTCTAACCCTGATCCTTTGTAAGTGTCCCCTTCCAGAGGAAAACAGGCACCAAGAGACACATCAGGAGAAGACGCCATGTGGGGCTCCAGCTACAAGCCAAGAAACACCAAGAAACATCCAGGGCTACAGAAGCAAAAAGAGAGATTTTTTTCTACAGTTACCAGGGAGGGAGACAGAGAGCCTAGCACTGCCTGGGTCTGAATTTGGACTTCTGGCCTCGAGAACTCTGAGAAAATTAATGTCTGGTTTTTAAAGCCGTTCCACAGGTAGGATGTCTGCGACTACAGCACTAGGCAATCAAGACAAGGAGCTCAGCAGAAGCTGCTGCTTCACATCTGCTCCATACCCACAGTCGGTCACAGCCGTGGCCACGGAGACCCGGAGGGATCTGTCGTCAGAGCCCGGCAACACCTGTCGGTCTGCAGTGGACACGTCCATTGTAATCTATTGTCTGCTGCTTCCTTTTTGCTTCTTTAAAGAAAAAAAAGTTAGAGGTAGAAAGGATGAAAATGGCTAACTGATGTTTATCATTTTGTATTATTATATGATTATTTTTTGAGCCCTATTGGTACAGTGGTTAAGAGTTCATCTGCTAACCGAAAGGTCAGCAGGTCAAATCCACCAGCCACTCCTTGGAAACTCGATGGAGCAGTTCTACCCTGGCCTTTTGGGCCCCTGTGAGGCAGGGTCGACGCAATGGCAGTGAGTTAACATGACTTTAAAAATTATTCAGAAGTATATGTAACTCTGCAGCGGAGTTCAGTCTGGTAAATATAGCGATGGCCCTTTATTGTCCCCGAGTGACCTTGGCTGTATGCTGACCAAAGCCAAACCTCAGCTGGAGCCTGGTTTGAGAACCCACAGGGAGTGTCTGGTGAAGCCTCAAGGCAGTGCCCTGAGCAGCTAAGGGTCTCCATTTTCCCATCAGCAGCCCCTTGCTGACAGTGCCAGGAGACTGAAAGGAATAGGGCCTCCTTACCTGCTCTGGGGGCTCACGGTACGACAGGGGCCTCACTCATAGGCATGTACCAGGGCAAGGGTGTCACCTTCTCCCTAGCTAATGCCCTGTGAGCGGAAGCTGAGTGTCCTAGCTGCAGACTTGTCTGCTGACTTCCAGCTGATTTGCTCAGCGCCCCCTGAGTCCTTCAGCTGAGCTCTGCGTCTCCCGGTGGGTCTCCGTCTCCGCAGCTGTAGCCCCTTGAGTGTGTATGCGGCCTCTGCAGCATATCCTGTTGTCACTAGGGGACAGACACAGAAAGCTAAGGTCACGAGAATTTGCAAAAACAGACCTGACTCCAAAACCAGAAGAGAGCTGGGGCAATCAGGGCTAACTTCATGGAGGAGGTGGCACCGAAGCGGGGCCATGGGTGGTCCCAGTAGGTGGAGAAGCCCACTTGAACCAGAGATGCAGGGAGGGAGGAGAGACGCTTCAGAGGAGAGCGGAGGCACCGCCACGGGAAGTCAAGGCATGCCTGCTGTGTAGGAGAGAGCTTCAGCAGGTCTGCTACCTTGTTTGCTCCCAAGCATCGTATTCAGTGTGGGGTCTGGGACAGATCTGCAGAGAGTAAGTGTCTACAAGATGGCTCGAGTCTCTAGGTGGTGCAAAACAGTTAACACATTTAGCCCAGAGGCATCTTGGAGGAAAGGTTTGATCATCTACTCGCGAAAAATTAGCCACTGAAGACCCTTTGGAGCAGAGTTCTCCTCTGACTCACGGGGGTCTCGGTGAGTTGGAGGTGATGTGATGTGAGGCAGGAGCATGGACCAGGGAGCAGGTTCTGTTTCCTCTGGCTCTCTACTTGGGGTGTTCTGCTCAGTTATGCAGGCCCACGGTCTTCCCGGAGCCAGAGCTCCAGCAGGGAGCAGGGTGATTGTCCCCTGGGGTCCAGCATCCTGGACAGAGTTCCTGCTGAGGGGGAAGGGGAAGTCCAGACCAGACACCAGGGTGGGATGAGGGCCAGTGAAGTAAGTTGGGAGGCTAGACGACCTCCCGGATTGAGGGGTGCCCTGTGGGTACCTCATGGTGAAACCATAGGTCATGCACATCTGGGTGCTCAAACATAACGGGCTTGAAGTGTGGCTGTGGGAGGTGTGCGGGGCACCCCCAGATCCTGCATCGCCTTCTGCTCCAGGCCCGGAGTTCTCCAAGGTTCCTCCCAGGCCAAGACCAGCGGGCCCCAGCAGCCCTGGCACTAGGAGGAGGCAGAAAGCCCACCAGGCAGCGACTTCCCTGCCTTGTCCTGCTCAGCTTTGTCCTGAGAGCCCACCCTGAGCCCACCTGGAGCCGTGGAAGCAAAAGGAGAGACACCACAGACAGCAAATTCCCAGACCCAGAAAACTTCATCGGCCGTCCATCAGCTTTTCTGAGGCCCAGACACCCCAGACTTTCCTTTCCAAGAGGCCTTGAAAAAGTCAGAAGACAAAAGACGGAAGAAGTCTGGATGCAAGAGAGACGTGCAGGTCATGAATATGGTAAGTCGTCTTATTAGAATTTGCTGATTGATTGATTATAGACTTGTTCATCTCCTGGTTTCCAATTTAGGCAAAGACCGTGCTAAAACCTGTAAATTCAAGACGAGTATTGCAGGACACAGTGTAACTTGCTTTCTTCTAAATCACTCGTCCAGCAATTTTCGGCCTTAAATTCTATGTGAGCAGTTCCTAAAGAAGCCATACATTTAGTGTTTTAACAATTTTACATCATATCTACAGCACTTTAGTACCTGGCTTGTATATTTATGTGACTATTGTTAGAAGTGACTAATTGGGTTTGATTAGCTCTGTCATTAATATTCTGTCCATAATTTAACATGCTTCAATAAGATACCCTAAAGCAGTGTAATGATTAGATTTCAGGAATATGTGTTTTGCAATTAAGTTCCTCTTGATTTTGATATGCAGATGAAGAAATGGTGGTCTCATTTTTAAAAAAAAAAAAAAACTGCCCTTATTAACTCAGCAGTATACTCCGAAGATTAGGTAAGAAACCCAAGATTTTCTCTTTGTATATGCTAGTTAAAATGTATTTCAATCAAGCCTATGTGGGCAAATCAGATTTGATTAGTTTAAGTTCACAGTCATTCCGTCTAAATGAATAACGTGTCACCTAACAGTGCAAAAATTTGATTAATAGTTTATCAGTTAATTAAAAACGGGGTTTAATTTTTCTTTTTTTAGGAAAATGCAAGGTAGATATTCCTTGTGTTCATCATAAATGCAAATTATTTCAGCTTGAATCTATTGTTCTTTTCTTGCTTCTTGGCCAACTGGCAAGAAAAGAAAACCTTGGGAAACGTCTCTGGGAGGGAAGAGCAGAGAAACTTCCATGACTTCCACCCATGGCTGTCACTTGTCTCTGGCTTGGAAGGCTCGTCATGGGTGGGAGTGGTCCTCCGTGCCTTCCCTCTTCCAGAAAGTCACCTCCTCGCCTTGGTCTTCTCTGCCACCTCCACCCTTCCTATAGTCCTTGGCCATGTGACTTCCCCAAGTGACCACTTCGTCACCCTGTTCAGTGTAATTTGTCTAGGGGGCAGCGGACAGGGGCCAAAAGACTTCTCACCCCAGGAACTTGAGACTCGGCCCTGGAGCTTAAGGGGACCACCAACTCGCTTCCCTTGTCAAGCCGTAATCGACTTGACGGCATCTGGTTTGGTTTGAGGTTTTCTTTTGCTTTGGTCTCTCTCCTGCAGAGGGACAGCAAGACAGGGAGGGCCTAAGTGAGAGGGGTTGGCACAGCAGGTGACACGACGGACTCAGGCGTGTCAGCAGCTGTGAGGCTGATGCAGGATGAGGCAATGTTTTATTTTGCTATCAGTAAGGTCAGCAAGAGTCAGAGTCAATTCAATGGCAGCTTGCTATCTCTTCGGTCTCCTGAATTCATCCTTAGCTTTGGGAAGCTTCCAGGCATGAGCACTAAAACAAATGCCCACAGAGGCTGCATCTTGCCTGCAGTGTGGCCCTGAGGCGGCGTGGCCCTGAGGCGCCGTGGCGACAGCTGCAGGCACCCTGACAAGCTCCCTCCCTTTAGGGGCTCACAATCCAGGATCTGGAGAGCAACTCTAGATGTGGGAAGTGCTATGTGGGATTCACACGGTCAGGGAGGGCTTCTCAGAGGAGGTGACCCTGAGGTCAGAACTAAAGCATAAAGAGGGATCTGCTGCCTGAATATCTGGAGGAAGGACATGTAGCATGACTGTATGCAGAGGCTGGATGGGAGTCCTGGAGGACGGTGGGAGTCGGACCCTGACCCCATCTGCCAGGCCCTCCCAGGCTGGGCTTCAGAGACACCTGCAAGGCAGACAGGGGCTGGTTGCCCAATAGGTGAGCTTAGCACGCACTCACCTTGCTCACCAGATCTTTAGTCGTGAACAATTTCACAGTTTCTACCACGTCAAAAGCTGCTTCTTGTTAGGGCTAGCATCTGTCCATCTCCCAAGCCCACAGCACCTTACTACAGAATCAAAAGCTTTCTTCAAATTTACAATCCCTAACGGGGGTGGGTTACCCAGTAAGCGAGGCTTCCTAAACTGTAGTGAACCTAAACAATAAGGTGTGGAGAGGTTCATGGGAAATTGTTCCCTACAGGTTAGTAGGTTAGTAAGCACAGGTAAGGCCGTGCTTTCCTCACTTTCTGGGTCATCTACATGTCACGTCTACAGACACCCCTGGTTAAGAGCTCAGCCTCTGACCAGAAGTTGGCAGTTCAAATCCGCCAACTGCTCCTTGGAAACCCTGTTGGGCAGTTCTGCTCTGTCCTGTAGGGTTGCTGTGAGTCCAAATCAATTCTGCTGCAGTGGGTTGGGCTCTGTGTATGTGTATTAAAACGTATTAACCTGCTGAAAGTAAACGTACTAAGTCCACCATAATCTGTGGACCTCATGTTGGCAGTTTTTTGTGGTTTGATACGCTGGATGTTTTCCAATGTGGAGGTTTCTTGGGATTCTCCTGACCCCTGAAAAGCCAGGTCTTGGGGGCAGGGCTGTGCCCAGGAGAAGAGTCTTTTGGGTGAAAAGAGGGGCTAGGGTGTCAGAGTCAATGTGGAGGGAACAGTAACCGTGAGGCCAGTGCTCGTTGCTGCCTCTGTGTGCCAGGCACTGTAGTCAGGCTTTTACAGATATGACCATACGAGCAATTCACATGAACATACTTAAGCTTCATAAAAATACTATGAAGGAGAGGTTACTCTTCTACCACCATCTTGCACATGTGGCCACCAAGGCTCAGAGATGTTAGGTAACTCAACCAAGGTCACACAGCTAGCACTCAGCAGAGGCAAGATTTGAACACCGGCACTAGTGCCAGAGTCCACAGTAACAACCTCTTCATTTATGTGACCTCTTTGGAGAACTCCACATCTATCATTCAGGGAGGGAACCCTTGTTCCCATTTTACTGATGAACAAACTGAGGCAAAGAGACCTCCCAGAGTCCCTGAGCAAGTAGGTGGTAGCACCAAGGGAGGGCCTAGATGCCTACCTGCCTGGGCTGTCTGCCCTCTGCTGTGATGCTTTGTTCTCCAGCACCCACCTTAAAAGCCAGTACACACTCTAGGGCCTGACTCCCCTGCTGCTGGGGAGATGGGAGCAGACACATCGTCACCGTTACTTTTACTTTTTAAAAATTAAAGCCCCAAGTACACCAAGTGGTCCCAACTCAGCCAGAACAGACGATCACCAAAGACAAAAAAGACATGAAGGGAAAAGAGCCTTAAGACAGAAGGACCCATGTGAACGGGTGACCGCATCAACATGTGACCGGAAGAACCAGGTGGTGCCTGGCCATCACCAAATACAGCCGTGACGGGGCACACAATGTCGAGTCCCAGTGGCAACATGACATAAGGAGGGGTGCACCTCAAGAACTCCACTAAGAGACCGCTACTGATGGTCCAAAGGCCTGGGGGCTCCCGTGGGAGCGTGGCCCCTAGACCTGCTGCTGCCCCTGACCAGAAAACGTTACTGAGGTCAACTCTTCAGACAGGCATGGACTGGACTCAGGGACACGATGTGACTGTATGGTGTGGGTACTTTATGGTTCTGTGACTACAGGATGCTGTCCTACTGGCCTCTTACTAGAGAGGAGAGGAGACGGGGGGGGGGGGACAGAAGATTGTTAAGAATCTATGACATGCATAGAGCAGAAAGGTGTGCCATCACCAGGCACGGAGAGCAGAAGGAGCTGCAGGTGGGCGGGCATGCAAATCTAATTTGAATTGTATACTTGCATTCAGTCATAATAATAAACAAAGAAGTAAATAAAGCTCCTAAAACTCAACAGGAACAAACTCCAAAAAAGACAGTCACTCTCAGGCAAGATCAAGATAGGCTCTGAGAAGTGAAAAATCAGAATTTGGTGGGACCCGGTGGTGCAGAAATGTGTGCTGTTGTGTTCGCAGAGCAAGTTTTCTTGATAAAAACACCAGCAAGAAGCCAACCTCAAACGTCAGTGTCCAGAGTTCTAGAATTTGGACTCTTCCTGCTTCCAGGGGAACTAACTCTCCAGAAAAGTGATAGACTGGACCAGTGTATCTCTAAGGAACAAGAGTGGACCCATGTTGGAACTACGGAATTTAAGAACCGGAGCAGGGCTGGCACGCTGTAGGCCCTAGCTGAGCCAGGGCCTGCCCGCTGGTCCCCTCCCAGCCCTGCTAACGACGTCTTATTGTGCCTCTTGAATTCTGTGCACCAGGTCCATGTCTGCAGGCGAGCCCCCAAGTGGCAATGGCAGAGCTGCGTCTGAATTGAAAAGACCCCATCTACTGTACTGCCCTGGAGGGGCAGGGAGGGCTCAGCGGGGAGCCCCTGCTGTCTCGGGGCCCCACCGGGCCGGGCTAGGACGCACTACCGAGAGAGGGGCCTCAAGGCAAACGAGGGCCAGGAGAGGCCAGGCCTGAGCATCTGAGGGCACGACTAAGCCCGCACCTGCAGCTCCCGGCCGGCCTCCCTTTCCTCAGTGGACTGCTGTGTCCCCAAGACTGCCACAGCTTCTCCTGGCTCCGGCGGCAGACACACACTGCTGGGGGAGGAGAACGGGCCTGGGCAATGTCTGCAGGTAGCTTGCTGTTTGCCTACAGGTTGACTGAGTTCCTAGAAGTCATTCAGGCATCAGTCAAGAAACACAGTTTTGAGCGTCAAGAATATGCAAGGTCCAGGGCTGGGCCCTCGTGGGCAGGCCGGAGGAGGGGTAGCATGCAGAGTGCCTGCCCTCAGGCGCACGGGGAGGCTTGTGTTTCCTAAGCCTGACAAACAGCAGCTGCTAACTGTTTTAACAGGCGCAAGGGGCTCCAGCCTGGAGAGGGGCTCCTGGGAGGGCCCGGGGGAGGACTCAGCCTGGTAGGTCTCACCACTGGCCCGTTGTCTAGTCTTCTAGCCTCTCCCCGGGGCAGTTAGTGCACCCTTTTCTCAGGTTCAGGAATGAGCTGGGGAAGGCTAGGAGCGTATCCAGAACTCTCCACCAGCACGGAAACCGTGGTGGCATGGTGGTTAAGTGCCACAGCTGTCAGCAGTCTGAATCCACCAGGTGCTTTTTTTAAGCTCTACGGGGCAGTTCAACCTGACCTACAGGGTCGCTGTAAGTCAGCATCGACTTGACAGCACTGGGTTTGGGTTGGTTTTCGTTCTCCACCACCAGGGCTCCTTGTGGTTAAGAGCCGTGGCTGCTTACCAAAAGGCTGGCAGTTCAAATCCACTAACAGCTCCTTGGAAATTCTGTGGGCACTTCTACTCTGGGGTCACTATAAGTCAGAATCGACTCTATGGCAACAGGTTTTTTGGTTTTAATTCGCCATGTGTGGTATAGAGCTGGTGTTGGAACCAAGCCTAACACGCTAAACTTGCCTCTCCTCTAGTGGGAGCCAGTCCTATGTTTGGGGCCTTGGGGACAAGATGGCACTTGGGAATATCACAGGGACTGAGGCAGATTCTTAGGATGACAACATCACTTGAATGGCCTTTGTCTGCATGGGTATCATGGAGGGAATTGTACCTCTCCAAAATGTATGTAGCAGTTTGCCTGGGCCATGATTCCTATGATTTCCATGATTGTGTGATATTCCTACTGTCACATGTTGTAAATCCTGCCGATGTGACGTTAATGAGGGAGAATAGGCAGCAGGTGTTTTGGTGGGGCAGGACTCAGTGTATGAAGATTGTGTTGTGCCTTGAGGCAATGTGTCAAGATGTAAAAGAAAGAAGCTAGCAGAGAGATTTGGGGACTTTCTACCTCCAAGAAGCAGTGCCAGGAGCAGAGCACATCCTTTGAAAAAGATGCCGGGCCCCTGGGCCTCAGAAGCTCCCAGTCCAGAGGAAGATTGATGACTAGAACCCTCCTCCAGGGCCAGCAGAGAAAGCCCTCCTCTGGAGCTGAAGCCCTGAATTTGGACTTGTCAGTTAGAGGACTGTGACAGAACAGAATTTCTCTTTTTAAAGCTGTCTCCTTGTGGTATCTCTTTTACAGCACCGCTGGATGACTGAGATACCATCCACTTACAGTGTTTCTGTTACAGCAGCACTAGGTGACTAAGACACCATCCACTTTTGGTATCTCTGTTAGAGCAGCCCTGGATGACTGTTTTAGTCAGCTGGCACTGCTCTAACAGAAATGTCACCAAATGGATGGCTTTGAAAAGAAAAGGCTTATTCTTATACAGTCCAGTAGGCTACAAATCCAAAATCAGAGTGTCTGCCACAGGGGAAGGCTTTCCCTCTTTGTTGGCTCTGGAGGAAAGTCCTTGTGTTGCATCTGTCTTCTATGACGGAGCATCTTGGAGCAGGAACTCAGGTCTGAAGGACGTGCTTTTCTCCCTGTGCTGCTTTCTTGATGGCGTGAGGTTCCCAATTCTGTTTATTTTCCTTTCCTTTTTATCTCTTGTAGGATGAAAGGATAAAGGGTGGAGCAAGCCATACTCCAGGGCAACTCCCTTTACAGTAGAGCAGGGAGGTGATCTTAGGAAGGGATTTGCAGTCCCACCCTAATCCTCTCTAACATACAGCACAGGAAAATCACAAAATGGAAGCTAGTCATACAAATACTAGGAATCAGGGCCCAACCAAATGGCTACACACGTTTTGGGGGGGACACAGCTCAATCCATGACAATGAATAAGACAGTCGGTTATGCTGGATGGGTGGCACATAGCATGCCTGGGTGCCCTGTCCACCCCCAGCCACCCCAGATCTGACATTAGTCATCATTGTATGTGGGGCACTTGGGCATCGTGTAGATGCTGCCTAAAGACCTGCGAGACAGTACTATGAATGGTGATGAGGGTATATTAGTCAGTTGCCACACTGCCCAGCCCTGTGCCAACAAAGAAGGCCAGGTGAGAGACCTCACAGCCTGCTGTGCCCCAGGGAGCCGACTTTCTCCCTAGAAGCTGGGGCTGGAGGACAGCAGGAAGTGCACGTGAGGACACATCAGCTAGAATCCTTATGCTCTCCGTATTTTTTCTAAATTCTCTGTTACTCTAGGCCACCACCTCCAGGAAGCCTGCCATGATTTCGGTCCTAGGTTTACTGCCAGAACCTAGCCCATCCACAGAGTCCTGTAACTGCTGTTTGGCTGGCCCCTGATTCCAAGACAAGCAAGCTGAAGCTGTGGCCGTAGAAGGAGGGTGGAGATGGAACGGGTCAATGGTCTCACTCTTGGAAATATCAGCTGGGAAACACCAGGACAGGCTCCCTATGTGGGTAGTTAAAGCTCAAGGAAAAGCTAGAGTGAGGGGTGGTGAGGCAGCAAGGAGAGCCCAGGAGACTCACAGGGACCTGAGTGGGCCAGCTGCTGTAGGAGGGGCAAAGGTGACCATGCAGAGCCTGAAGGTGTTTTCAGCAGCTGCCCACAGCCTTGACTTGAAGGTCAAACTTCTGCTGAGGGGACTTCAGGTTACCGTGAGTGCTGCCCTCCTGGCCAGCGCAGACCCCGAGGAGCTATACGGCCTTACTTTCCTGGGGCTCCAAGGGAGGTATGTTGGCTCCTTGATGGTCTCCTGTACCCACAAAGTAAACCCCTTCTCTCAAGGGAACCCAAGGGAGACTACCCGACGGGCACCCTGCGTGGCAGGCGTCATGATCCCTCAGTGCTGCAGGCTCTGCTGTGGTCTGTGCTTAGAGCTCTTCACACCCCACCCCACACCATTGCTTTCTCAGGCCTGGCTCCCCTCATCTGCATCACCCACACCATCTGCACCACCTGCACCACCTGCACCATCAGAGTCTGCGATTCTCCCTGGCTTCCCTCATCACTCTCAGAGTCTGAGGTCTGTCTGGATCCCCCGACTCTCCCCAGCCAGAGTCTGAGGTTCTGCTTGGATTCTCCCTCTCCACTCCCTCCTACCCCTAGAGTCTGAGGTTCTGCTTGTCTCCCCCAACCAGAATCTGAGGTTCTGCCCGGCCGCCTACCTGCACAGGGGCCGGGGCCAGGTACACGCCCACCCACTCACCTGAACTTTCCATGATGTTTCGTGAGGGCCCACCTGTGCAGGCCCCTGCGTTAAGTGCTGACATACTGAAGGCGAAAACGCTGCAGGTTTCCCCTGTTTGGGTGCAGACTATTTACTGAGGAGACAGCAGTGAAGCTAGTAAGCGAAAAAAGTGCCCGCTTACAACGACAAACCATGATGACTGCCGTGGACAAGGAGAACTGCGGCCCGGAGAGAGGACTGTGATGAAAATTAGATGTGGACAGGAAATTAGGGTGTCAGCAGAGGCTCCACGCAGGCCTGCACCAAAACATACGGCCATCAAGTCAACTCCAACTCCTGATGACCACTCGTGTGTCAGAGGAGAACTGGGCTGCACAGGGCTTTCCGTGGCTGATTTTTGGAAGTAGATCACCAAGCTTTTCTTCCGAGGTGCCCTTGCGTGGACTCAAACCTCCAACCTTGAGGTTAGCAGGTGAACACATTTACTGTTTGCACCACCCGGGCCACCAGGGTGTGCACACTGGTGCCCAAGAGATGCTCACCATTTCATGAATGTGTTTGAAAGAAAGGAGGGAAAAGGAACAAGAGGAGAGAGAGGAAAGGGCCCAAGCGGCTCAGGGCCAGTCAGAATGGGAAGAGACCGGCAATCAACATGCAAAGACTTTTCCAAATCAGAAGGACAAATGCTAGGCATGAAGGCGGCAAGGATGATCCTGAAACAGTGGGACAGACTTGTCCTGAGCTGCGACAGATACACTGGGTTCCAAACACGCAAGCAGGGCAGGCAGGTCCCAACAGGAAATGCGGGTTCAGCACAGTGATGCCTCTTGTACCATTTACGACCGATTTTTGTGTGCAAAGCTGGAAAGTGGGCTATTAAAAATGAGTGATGGGCCAAAGGAGCCCACTCGCCTCTGTCAGTGTCCCCCTGTGCTGCAGTAACTCAGGTTGCCCTGAGAGCTGGGAGCCATGCTAACTGCCGGTCCTGTGCCACTTCCTGAGGCTGAGTCAGCCTCTCCCCAGGGGTCGGAGGTCAGCGGGAGCTCCCCGAGCCCCAGGCAAACGGCTGAGCGTGGCAGGAAGTGCCAGGCAGGGCTGTTTGGGAGCTCCACCAAAGGGGCTCAAACAGCAAGGTCAGGACCTACGTCCTCTTGAGAAGGCCAGCTTTCCTCAGAGTTGACTTTTTTCTCAGGCCGGTTCTTCCCCAGTGGTGTCGAGGAAAGCAACACTTCAGGCGGACTGACACCTCAGCAGCAGGAAAACCAACCCACTGAGATCGAGTCGACTCTGCTTATGTTGCAGAGCAGAACTGGATGCCAGACGGCTTTCAGTGACTGGTTTTTCAGATATAGGTCACCAGGCCATTTACTTCCAAGGCAACTCTGTGAGGACTTGAACCTCCATCCTTTTGGTTAGTAGCCAAGCATGTTAGCCATCTGTCCCATCTGAAGGGCTACCTCATTAAGAATTTCCTACCAAATCTAGGATCCATCCTGCTTGGTCCAGGTTAGCTCTTTGCCCACCTCGGGGCCAGTCAGTGTGTCAGGGTTTGTGTTTCTGTCCTCTCATTGGTCGAGTGTGGGCGGCGTGAGCACACTCCCCAATCCCAGCTGCTAATGGCACACAGGTTAGCTTCACTCACACCGTAACACCTGTCAGTGAAGGGGAGACCCCAAAAGACAAGCAGGACGCTTGGAAGAAAGGACAGCTGAGCTGCCCGAGCCAGCATGAGAGACGTGTTCAGGGAGACAAACAAAACCACGGTGGAAAGGAGAAGTGTCCAAAGAGAAAGCTAAACCCAAACCCAAACGTGCTGCCATCCAGTCAATTCTGACTCAGCAACCCTACAGGATGAAGTGGAACTGCCCAAGAGAGTTTCCAAGGAGTACCTGGTAGATTCAAACTGCTGACCTTCGGATTAGGAACTGTAGCACGTAACCACTACGCCACCAGGGTTTCTAGTCAAGGAATTATGGCTCAAAGGTGGAGGGAGGCCTGCCAGATGTGGAAGGGAGTCACCGAAGAAGCGAGATCTACGTGGCTTCGGAGACTGGGAAGTTATTGCAAACCATCTCCACCAGGCTGGCTTTTGCCTGGTTCTTCCTCTCTTGCAGGTGTCTTTTTTCTAATTACACCCAGAGAATGCAGGAAAGTAGATGCCAGAGATATTTATCTTCTGCTCAGAGCCTAGCACAGGTAACTCCCCAGGGGCACCTTTCTTAATGAGGGAAGGAAAATGTCAAAGCAGCCATCAGCTGTGACGCACCCAATGGGCGCAAAAATAAGCAAAAATAAAGTGAAGATCAGTTTTGCATTAGCGGGCTGTGTATATCATCCCCGGACGAGGGGAGCAGGGTTTCTCTTACACATTAGCTGGCTGTGTACATCGTCCCCGGATGAGAGGAGCAGCACGTAGTGGGACCTGTAACTAGGGTTCCCTCACAAGTGAACACGTCTCACAGAGCGATCACTAGTTGTGGGGATTCTTTTATTTCCCTGAAAAGCAGAGCTGACACTGGTGACCAGGGCCCACATCTGTTCCTCCTGTTCAGCCCACCGAGCCCCTCCTGGTGTCTCAGCTCTGTGTCCTTGCATCCTCTTCCTGCTGTCTGATCACTGCAGCTCTGGGAGAGCCACCTTTGCTTTGAGGTCATACCTGATGCGTGTGTGAGTAGGCGGAAACATAAATCTGCGCCACTCCATAATGACAACCACCCTCTGTAAATGCTCAGGCAGGACTGTCATCCCCACTTCATAGAACAGGAAACTGAGGCTGATGCATGCCCACCACTGTGCCACACAAACTCCTCTCTGCCATCCAGAGCAGACCGAGTCAGGCTACATCCTCCATCACCGCCAGCCTGGGGCCTGACCCTGAGCTGGTGCGCCGTGGCCCCAGGCGTACCCTGTCCAGGGACCACTGGAGGGGGACTGACGGCAGAGTTCTGCCTTCATCCAGACCACGTGCTCTGAGCTCAGGCACCTGCATCCTTCTTGCAGGCTGAGCGCACAGTGGAAGTCCTCTCACGGTGGCCAGAGCGGCTGTGGGGAGCAGTGAGCACAGCCTCCTCACTTAATTCCAGGCCAGAAGGGAGAGAGATGAAAGGGAGAAGATGAGGAAGGCCTGGTCCTAATGAAATGGAAGTCGTCCGGATTGGCCTCATTTAGAGCAGGGCAGGGAAGGAATCAAATCAAGCCCTCCCCAGGGCCCGCGGGCTCCCTCTCCCAGCACTACCGGCCAGCGGCCTCAGCGCACACCGATGGGCTGCACTGGCCCAGGACCAGCCACCCTCCACGGCTCAGACAAGTGGCAAGAGGTGTCCACAAGCAGACAGGTGGTGATTTGTGGGAGACAGAAACAAGAGCACACTGAAAGAGAGAAACAGCGGCCAGCCTGAGGACAGGCCCAAGGAAAGGACCAAGGACACTGGCCTCTCCAGGTAGAGAGGTCCCAGGCAAGAGTCCTCTCCCCTCCATCTGGAACAAAGGAGGAATGGAGAAAACCACAGACCAAGGGAAAGACGAGTCCAAAGGACTAACGGGCCACAGTCATGGTTGCCTCCCCCAGGCTGCGGCCAGCACAGTTAGACGGTGCCCCGCCACCCCCACTGACTGCTCTGACCAGGATCATAATAGAAGGCTCTGGATGGAATTGGAGAAAAATGTAGAACAAAATTCCAACTCTCAAAAAGAGACCAGACTTACTGGTCCGACAGAGACCGGAGAACCCCAAGGGTACACCCCCAGATGCCCTCCTAAGTCAGTAGTGAAGTCACTCCTGGGGTTCACCCTTCAGACAAAGACTAGACAAGCCCATAAGGCAAACAATATGCATACACAATACACATACACAAGACTAAGCACACACAGCAGCCCGGGGGCAAGGGTGAGAAGGCAGGAGGAGACAGGAAGGCTGGACAAACGGAAACGGGGGACCCAAGGTGGAGAAGAGGAAAGTGGTGACACATTGCAGCGCTGGCAACCAGTGTCACAAACCAGTGTCACAAGCTAGTACACACATTGTTGAATAAGAAACCCATTTGCTCTGTACAGTTTTACTGAAAGCACAAAAAGAAGAAAGAGTTCTGCCAGCCACTCTGTCATCCCTCTACCCATACCCCCCACAGCCTGACCGCTGTGGAAGCTTCTGGATGCGGTTGCAGAGTAGGAGGTTAGAAGGAGAGGGACGGATCCCACAACAGCCTGCTGGGTGTATCTGCCTGGTCCTCTCACTGCGCATTCCCCATTGCACAACATGGGTAAACTGAGGCTGCAAACTGCCTGAATCACAGAGCTGGATGCTGGGCACTCTCCAGTGCCCCTGAAGTCTTGCACGGGTACCGGGCCAGTTGGCGGGGTTTCTGGAGGAGTTTGACCAGTGGAGGTCCCAACAGGAGACTAGGGGCTGGAGGGCAGCTGGCTCCCTGTCCTGAGTTCACGTTCCTGACAGGTGGGGATCTCCGTGCAGTCCTACAGATTCTGGAGCTCCTCATCCCTGGCCCCGCAGCCCCAGGGGTGAGGATGTCCTGCTGATACTTGATCCGGGGGGCTGCCTTCCCTTCATGGGTTCCCCTTTGCAAAGGATTTCTTTATGGCCATTGTCCCTGAGCAGTCTGAATGAGCATATCACCTGCTTCCTGCTGGCCCTGGTGACATGGGTTATGATGTCCGGGGCAAAGTGACCTCCAAGGCTAATGGCAGGTGGACCTCTTTCAGAAGTCAGCAGCCAGCACAGATGTCACAGAAGTGTCTAGCCTCCTCCACATGGACACCAGCAACTGGCTGTTTGAGAATCATGTCCCTGGGCTCCGTTGCAGCTGTCCCTAGAGGACAGTGCTCCAGATAAATAAATAAAGCCATCACCAACTTATATGCCAGTGTCCAGGCTCTAGGGCCTATTTTTAGAATGTAGGACAACTTCCTCCCAGAATAGAGCAGACAGGCTGATCCAGGAGGGAGGCCCCGGAGAGATGAAGACGTTGAGTCTTGAGACGAATTAGTCACGAGTATATTATTTGAAGAAATGTTCAACAGCTAGGCAAATATTTGATACCTTTGGAGCTGGGGTTTTCAGAGGCAAAGTGAAGTGGCTGTGGCTTCTTGAGATGCCTCTCCCCAACTCCATGGGGGTGTCTGGCCAACACCCCGGTTCCGTAGGCCACTTTTGATGCTGCTGGGAAGTAATTAAAGCTGCGTGCTGGGTAGGAGGGGTGGCTGTGGGTCAGCGGCAGATATCTCGCTGTCCGTGGCGCAGACCTGGGTTTGATTCCCGGATGACAAGCTAGTAATCCCACACAGCTTCCACCCGTCTGTCAGCGGGGGCTGGTAAGCGGCTGTCACGCTGGGCCCGTGCCGGCAGAGCCCAGACGAAGGCAGATGTGGAAGAAAGTTCTGGGTATAGACTTCTGAAAATCTGCCAGTAAAACCCTACAGATCACAATAGACCTATCCTGCTGTCCACAGGGTCACCATGAGTCGGGGGCCAAATCAACAGCCTGAGAGGGCCGTGTGTGTGCATGTGTGTGTGTGTGTGTCTGTGGCCACCCGGGTCTCAGAAGCAGTGCTGTGGCATGAGTGGACAGTGTCATCTTTTTTTCTTTTTTTAAGAAAAATTAGTTTTTCTTCACTATTTCATCATGTTAGTAAAGGGATGAGCAGCCTGACCGGGTGGGATCTTTTTTGAGGAGTCAGAAAGCATGACCCCTGCTTTGTGTCCCTAGAGAGAGTGTTCCCCCCAAAACCACACAGGTCCCCTTGCTGGGAGAGCAGGCCTCTCCAGTAAGGTGTGAGGCTGGGCAGGGGTACCCCCAGGCTGGGGCTGCAGCTGAGATGGCTGTGTACTGACATAGAGCTTGCCTCTGGGAGGAGAGATAGCAGGTAGGCCCAGTCTTTGTTTTATGTAAAATGAATAAATAAATAAACAGTCCCCAGGCCAGTGGCTTTCAACCCAGGGCGACCCAGGCCTGTCAAAGCAGCCCCGTATTCTGCAGAGTTTTCAATGCTGAGTGCCAGATCACCAGGTCTTTAGCCCACAGTGACTCTGGGCAGATGGAAACCTAAACGGTTGGCATCCTCCAGAGTGCCCCCGTTCACAGCTGGGGAGACAGAATGCCCTGGGTTGGGCCAATCTCACACAGTTGAGTGGCTGAGCTGAGCAGGCAACAGTCTGAGACACCTCAGCAGAGGGACCTGTGGGGTTTTCAGAGAACAGCGTGGGCTGCGGCTTTACACGTGTCCACCCAGGTCATCCTGGCAAAGCCCCCAAGGCGAGGCCAAGGCCCGACGGCGCGTCCTCCAGCTGGGGCCTGGCGGGCCCGACTCCGCACTCAGGCGCTGGCGCCGAAGCCCGGGCCCCGGCCGCCGCTGCTGTCCCCGGCCTGGGTGGGGGTCTCCGCCGCGCCAGCGGGCCGAGGCGCGCGCACAGCCGGGGTCGGAGGTCGGGGGGCTCCGCCCCCTCCCCGACCCCGCCGCCCTCCGGCGGCGCAGCTGCCCGGGCGTCGCCAGCAGATGGCAGCAGACGCTTTGCCATGGCGCGGCCGGCGGGAGCGCGAGGCCGGGACCCGGCTCGGCCCCCGGGGCCCACCCACCACGCGGCCCCGGGGCTGGGCCGCCGCCTCCGTCGCCCTCCGGGCCCGCGCCGTCCGCGGCTGGAACCCGAGGGCGCCGGGGGGCTCCCCGAAATCTGCGCGTCCTCGGCCCTTCTCTTGCTGCCCTGGAGCGAGGGTGCTGATGGACTGGAGCAGGAGGGGCGCCATGAGCAGTCAGCGCACCGCAAAGGGGTGCGAGGGGCTGCACCGGGCTCAGGGTGCGCTTCTGACCTGACAGCCGCCCCTCGGAGCGCTCCCGTGGGCGCCCTCCGTCACACACGTCGCGCTCCTGCCTGCCAGCCCCTGCCAGCCCCTGAGGACAGTGTGGCCGAGAGAGGTTCAGGACCCTGCTGAGGGTGCACAGGACAGAGAGCAAGACTCGACCGGGTCCGAAGTCGAGGCTGGTCCCCACTACACTCCACCACAGCCAACGTCGCCCCGAGCCTGCTGGCAGCCCTGGAAATGAATCTTCTGACCAAGGGTGGGGGACAGGTCCCGTGGGCAGGTCACTGGGCACTTCCTCAGCAGGCAGGGGACAGGAGGCTGCAGGAGGGGGTCTGACGTTACAGTCGTGAGCAAAGCAAGTTTGGCACAGAACGGGCAGAGTGCTATGGGCAAGTGGGCACTGATGGGGAGCTGGAATCAGGTGCAGGAGCGGGCGGCGAGGCCGGGGTCCTCAAGCCGGACTGGGCGCCCGGCGACCGAGCAGCTGTCGGCACCCAGAGAGTTAACCGGAGGCCGGTAGACGCACTGAAAAAAGAGCGAGGAGCACGTTCCCAGCTGTTCTGGCTGAAAGTGAACGTCATAAAAGCCACTAATAAGAATGACCTCTTCGTCCACGGCCATAAAAAGCCCACCTGGCCCCGCGCACTGGAGGCTCAGCGTCGCTGCCCGCCGCTGCCCCGCAGCCAGATGCCAGGGAACCCCGCGCCGCACCACCAGCTGCAGGCCTTGGGGTGCCAGGCTGTCAACCGCAAGCCCTGAATCCTGATGCAAAGAAGCCGAGAAGGCCTGCGGGACTGCGAGTGTGCGCCTGCTGGGTACCTAGTGCAGGTCCTAGAGTCTGGTCACACGCCCTTAGGGAATGGAGCACTAAAAACAGTGACGTCGGTAAAATAAAATACAATCCAGGAAAGCGAGAAAAGAGACAGTGACACGGAGCAGAACACCCAGGACCGTGAAGCAGCTGCCTTGGGTCTCCTTCCTGAGTCCTGCGCCTCTGCTATCCGTGCAAGTCACCTCTCCTCAGCGTATCCCTGGACTTCGTCCGTTCAGTGGATCCCCCCTCATTAATGGGCTCTCCTAGGGCCACTGGACGCTGATGAAAGCCGCGGGGGCAAGGCTCTGGAACTGTCAAGGGGCGGAGCACTCACCGTGGTGCATTTGAGGTCTTAGGTGTGACAGGGTCTAGGTCATGCTGGCCCAACCCACAACCCGACCCAGTCTGCTCTCCTGGTCCCAAGTCTGGGGCACGTGCCAGCACAGGAACCCAAGTCTGTGTTCTCATGGGGCTCCTGAGCCCCCCACTCTGTTGGGCAACCTGATCTGCCCGTTGCTTCGAAGGAACCCCAGGTCAGCCCTGCCAGCTGTCCCTATGCACACAGTTGGCCTCGCTCCCCAGGCTCCCTTAATCTCCAGCGGAGAGCTCCTACACGTAGGTAAGAGACAAGCCACCCAGCAGAGAAACAGGCTGGGATTGTTGCTGGTTCCCTTTGACCCTGAGCCAGTTCCTGGAGACCCACTGTCGGGTCCTGGGTCGTCCTCACTGTGCAGCTGTGCTTGGTAATACCGGCGAGGCGGGAGGCGACGACTCACAGAAGCGGAGCTGCAGATGGCCCATGAACAGCGGAACCGTCTAGACCTCTGTGAGGGTCAGGGACATTCAAATTAGAACAGGACCCGTGATGGTGACAAAAGGAAGGTGAGGGTTAGCTGGTGGCACTGGAGCGTCTGCACGGGGGGTGGGGGACAGGCAGTCAGAGCGGTCATCGCCCACAGAGGGCACACTGCTACGCTCTCGGCCAAACAACTGCCTGTTAGCTACGACACTGAAATGTCTCGGGCCGGAAATTTCTCACATAGCTTACTTCCTCCACCTGTTAGGCCTCCTAGGTCCCTCCCCGCACCTTGTGCCCACACAGGTAGCTGGGCCTGCCTTTGCTCACTATCCCAGAAGGGACCGGATGAAGCCTGCCACTGGATTCCCAGTGGTTTCCTAAAGTCAAGCCCTCGTGTGAACAGAGAGGTGGCTAGGCCCAGACAGAACGTCCAGAGCAACATTAGGAGAGCAGAGAGAGGCCTGAGGAGAAGGACCCCTGCCCCCACCCTCTGGAAGGATTGCCTGGACCGGTGGCCAGATGAGTGGCATGTGTGGGAAAAGAGAAAATGGCCCGGAAGTGACCAGAGCCAAGATCGTGGCCCTGAGGGAGGGGCGGAAGGGCTGTTGGGGGTATTTCCCCCCCTGTGGTAGGCAGTCCCTCCCCAAGATGCCTGGCTGGTGGTACAGCACAGCGGGAAAACCCCCAGATGGTCTCAGACTTCCCCCTGCCCAGGTCACATGAAACTAGGAGAGGGAACAGGCATGAGAGTGTCCTGTGGTCACCTTCTGAGGCTGAAGGGACCTGCATGGGTCTGGAAGTCCACAGTGTCACTGAGGCTGCATGTGCTCGGGACTGAGAACCACACCTTCCCTGCTGCACT
Organism: Heterohyrax brucei; assembly: GCA_028571685.1. Lineage (NCBI taxonomy): Eukaryota > Metazoa > Chordata > Mammalia > Hyracoidea > Procaviidae > Heterohyrax > Heterohyrax brucei. Next base: position 77,646,232 of record CM053161.1, read on the forward strand.
CAGGTGCCTGGGCATCTCAGGGGACCCAAGCTTAGGCTCAAGCTCAGAATAAGGGAATTCCGGATTAACTACTATTAGCTGTCACATGACATTGAAATAGTTGTAGTAGAAAACCATCGTTCACGTATGTGCTCCTGATGGCTGCAGCACAGTTGTCTCCCTGACCCAGCAACCCCACTCTCCAGACCCTGCTGACCCTATAAACAGTCTGCGCAAGGATACTTCCTACAGTGCTGTCTATGAGGCAGTGAAACTAGAAATGACCTGAGTGTCCATCAATATGAGACACAAATCAAGGCACCAGGGAGCTTCAGAAAATCATCTTTACAGGCAGACACTAAAAAAGTAATAAAACGATTAGAATTTTAAAAAGATTTTGATAAGGTCCTGAGACTTCCTGATAAATACACCAAAATCAATGGCTGTTCTCAATTCCCTCAATAAATTATGAGTAGAAATGGAAGGACGTTTATGCACAGTGTTTCACAAAAATCCAGAAAACAGTAACAAATATATTGAACAAGAAAGGCCTGGTGTTTATAAGTAGACAGCTGTCGTGTCTTCTTAAAGAAAATAAAGGACATTGTTTGCAAAATACACCGTGATCATGGATGAGAACTTCCTTTGATGAAATATTAATTCTTCCCAACATCTATTACAAAGTAACTGGAATTAGGTTTGTCTCTTCTTTCCTCTGAACATCATTCTGCTTCGTTTTCTTCTTTTAGTGTGTTAGCCAGCACTCCCCAACAATGCAGAATAATAGAGCACCTTCCTGAGAGCTGATGGCACAGTGGTTAAAAAGGTAGAGAGTTCAAATCCACCAGCTGTTCCTTGAAAACCCTACGAGGCAGTTTTGCTCTGCCCTGCAGTGTTGCTGTGGGTCAGAATCAACATGACTCCAACAGATTTTGTTTTGCTTCCTAACAGCAGACTTTTGGTTGCTATTCCATGTCTTCTGAGGTTCTCGGTTGACTTAGAAATTTCTACCTATTACTGAGTCAATTATGGTAATCTGTACTTTTCTAGAAGTTATCCATTTTCCACTAGATTCTGAAGTTTATGACCATTAAAAGACATACCAAGGAATCTGTACCCATAACTACTTTTTGTCTTCTATTGAGACATATATATGTATGTTTTCCTTCTTACCCTTTTCCAGCCTCACCAAGATCAGGACTGAAGGAGATCTCTTTGTTTTGCTTCATTTTTATATTTTGATTCCTTTACCTTTATGCTACTTTCAGTTTTCTATCATTATTTACAACTTTTATCTCTAATTCCCTCCTACATTGTGTGTTGAATTTTGTATTGTTCTTTCTCTAATTACTTGAATGAAATATATGTGACTGTCTTTTTTTTTTAATAATAAAGTTATTTATTTACTACATAATTTCCCTTGACTGCAGATTCAGCCATGTCCCTAGGTTTGGTGTGAAGTGTTCTCCTGAATTTCTATTTTGATCCAGATGTTTAGGAAAAGGTTGCTTAATTCCCAAGAAATACAGGTTTCCTTTCTTCCATGACATGGGGCTGGTGTTCGTTATTTTGGTTAATGAGTCTAATGTCCCTTCATGTATATGCTATATTTTAAAGTTGGCTTAGAAACAGTAAACTCTAACTTTTGGGGTGTAGAGTGGTCCATACCACCTCCCCTCCCCCTTGACTTATGCATTAAAAGCTATCAATGATTTCAGCTATTGTCTTAAAGGCCTCTCTTAATCTTCTGCAATCTGTACGACCAAATGCAGTTGCAGTTTAGCAACTTAAACAAGCAAAGAGCTTATTTTTCTCCTCTGACAAAAAGATCAGGGCAAACAGGTGGACTACTGCTCTCAAGAAACACAGTGGCCGACTCAGCTCCTCTGGCTTCCTGCAGTGACATCTTAGGGCATTCTCAAGGGGGCTGCTGCATCTCCAGGGTCAGCTCCATGTTCTAGTTCAAAGGGAGGGCTAAGGCTCACACGGGGAGAGCCTCAGTCTGTCCGTTAATCTTCCCCTTAATCATCAGGAAAAGAATAACCTTTATAGAAGCTCCATTAAGCAGGCTTTCTTTTCTGTCTCTTTAGCCAAGCTGTGGTCACTTCTAGCAGCAAAGGGAGCAGTGGATGAGCATTTGGCTGCTAACCAAAAGGCTGGCAGTTCAAATCCACCAGCTGCTCCTTGGAAACCTTATGAGGCAACTTTACTCTGTCCTATAGGTCACTGTGAGTCAGAAATAGTTCAGTGCTAACCCAATAATTACTGAGTTTCTTTTGTTGTTTGGTTTCCAGTAGCAAAGGACTCTGGAGTATAAGGGTTTCCAATCAAACACATCACCACCCTGAACAAAACTGGGTTTTGTGCATGACATAAGAATGAATATAGGGTAGCAGTGAAGAATTTCATGATACCTAAACCACTTTCTTTTAAAAAACTCAATTTTTGGTGAGTGTTGTCATGGTTTACCGGTCTCATGCATGCAGTGCCTTTGCAAATAATCCAAACAACTATCTAACACCACTTTTTAAACTCCAGAAAGTTGCATTTTTTTCCCCAAGATTTATGGTTTCACTTTGCAACTGATTAGCATTGCATTGTATTGTAGGACATTTTTTTAAGCATTAATCCAACTCGACGGCACTTGGCTGGCTTGGCATCAAAACTGGTGATGAAATGGTCAGGAATACCTGCTAGCAGCAAACTGGAAGGAATGTTTGGGTGGGGATAATTTTATCAAAGTCCAGTTCATTAACCCAGATGCTAATCTTGTCTCAACCTCTCAGCAGTTGTACAATTTTGGCAAATTATTCCACCTTTTCGTGCCTCTGTTTTGACATTTACAAAATGAAGATGGTTTATGAGTTGACCATTGCCCTAGGGCAAAAAAAAAAAAAATCTCCAAAATGTTTAAACAAAAGCCATTTTATTTTCTCAGAATTTATGGGGTTAGCAGTTTGGGGCTGGGCTCAGCTGGGCAGTTCTTCTGCTGGTCTTGCCTGAGGTTACTCACGTAGCTACAGTAATCTGGCCCTTTAACTGGGCTACATGTTCTGGATGGCCTCACTCATGTGTCTGGTGATTGGAGCTGGCTCCCCTGTCTTTAGCAGTCTAGCCCCGGTTCTTCACATGACAGTGTAGGCATCCAGGATAGTGAGAGCAGAAGCCATCAGGACTACCAGCTGAAACCAAATCCATTGCCAGTGAATCAATTCCAATTCACAGCAACCCTATAGGATGGAGTAGAACTGCCCCAGAGGATTTCCAAGGAGTAGATGGTGGATTCAAACTGCTGGTAGCTCAGATGTTAACCACTGTGCAAACAGGGCTCCAAAACTGACCTAGGAAGTCACAGTGATTTACATCATCTTCTGTTGTTAAACCAAGGTGCAAACCTGGACCAGACTGAATGGCTGGAAAAGCAGACTGCCTCTTATAGGCATATTGCAAAGCGTTGGCTGAGTGTATGGGGATGGGAGGAATTATTATAGTTACCTTGAGAAACAGACAGTAATAATCATAACACATAGTTTGTGGTAAGGATGGTGAGCATAATCCATGTAGAGTGCCGGAACCTGGGTTGGCACATGGTCAGTGTCCTGTGTTTGTTACCGTTTATCACTGTCATCATTGTCGTGTCTTTCTAGTTCTAGTAGGACTACTTTAGTTTCCCCAAACTACCTGTGAACTGCTGAGATGGATATACTCAGGTAATGGGTCCTGTGTGTATTAAAAATCTCCACCACATAAGTGAGTTTTTATTAGGCTTCCTGCATGGTCCTCAGAGGTCAGCTTTAACAGGTGGCACCCACTTGTTCAGGCAGATCACACGTGGCACATACTTGTTCGGACAGATGACGTGTCTCTGTTTCATGGTTTTCCCCTTTGTCCTGTTCAGCTCTTTGTCCCTGGGGTCCACATGGACCGACGTTCACCTCGCCACCATGCTTTCTTTTTGTCTGCACCTGCCTGCCATTTCTTTGCTCAACGATTAATTTTCAATGTTTTTAAACCATCACATGCCCCAAACACCATTGCCATTGAGTCGATGCTGACTCATAGCAACCCTATGGGACAAAGCGGAATTGCCCACAGGCTTTCCAAGGTTATAAATCTTTATGGACGCAGACCGCCACATCTTTCTCCTGTGGAACGGCTGCTGCGTTTGAACAGCTAACCTTTCAGATAGTCACTGAGTGCATAACCACTGCGCCACCAGGGTTCCTAAACCACCATGTAGATGTCTCAAAATGACCACACTCTCCCACTGTGTTTCTTGCCTAAGAAGATGAAAGCCCTAAACTCATACTCGCTCCTTTCTTCTTCTAATGGTCTCTGCCCCTTTGCCCACCCTTGTTGCCTGGGTTTTGCTGAGATCATCCCGAAATTTAATTTCCAGAACATTATTTGGTTTTCCCTTGCTACATCACTTTTCTTTGACCAAACTCGAAGCTATGGTGCTGTTATTATTTAGACTTGAAGTCGTAGAGAAGGAAGGAAGATCTGGTGGTCTACTTGTGGAAGATCAGTCCCCGGGAACCCTGTGCAGCACAGTTCTCCCAGGACAAAGGACACACAAGGTGTTGCCGCGAGTCAGAGTCCACACAGCAGCTGGGTTGGTTGACAGGGACAGATTATGACTCTGCTGCTACTCCCTGGCCGGATTGAGGTCAGTGCCCCTCTCAGTGTGGCGTCCTCAGACTGAGTGCAAAGCTTTGCAATCTGCGCTGCCCTCTCTTGTCAGCAACGCACCCCTGGAAGGGAGATGCCTTAAAGAATTCAGAGACCTACGTGAATGATAACTTGTGTGGACACAGGATTCCAGGGTCACAGCCCTCATCCCCGGGGGTCTGAAATCATTGTTCTCCTGACCTCCCAACATGCAGGGTTGCAGACAAGAACACTGACACCAAGCTGTCTTCATTCCTTCCTAGGTGGCTGTCCTGGGACCAGAGGCTTCTAATTCAGGAATTACACCATAGTGATGTGTCTAAGTCTTTCCAATTAATCTTTGCTGGAACCTCACGAGCCCTTAATCAAGGCTTTCTTCAACTCAGAAAACGTCCCTAATTAATTGTTCAATTATTGTTTCCCTCTCTATATTCTCCTTTTTCTTTTTTCTGAAACCCCTCTCCTTGGAACATGCAGTTGCCTGAATTTAAGCCTCCCGCTCTCTTTCTGGTTCTGCGCTGCTGTTAGATCTTCCAGTCGGACTCCTGGGACACCAGCCCGGTTCTATAGCAGTTCGTCTGTTGAAATTTTAAATGGAGCTTTTTTTTGTTTAAATTCCTGATAGTCTGTCTCCATGCCCACCGCACCCACCCTCAGTCTGTCTCCCTGAGACTTCTCCCTTTTTGTTCAAGTTCCCTTCCTTCTTGGGCACGGGTCACTGCTGTGATTTTCAGCTTGGACTTCCTCCCCTGGGCTCCCTAGTCCTAGGCAGGACGCACAGCTGGGGGACCCCAGACGCCCCTTTAGGTCAGGCTGGTGGCTGGCTTCCATGCAGCGACAAAGAGGTAGGGCAGTTTCAGCTCTTGTGAAGTGTTATGCACTGCCAAGTGCTGAGGTACTACTGTCCAACTGGGCAGACCCTCTGGGTGTCCTGTGGCTGGTGACAGGGCCCAGTGGGAGGCCTGGACAGAGGGGCCAGCCGCTCTGCAATAGTAGCTGGGGGAGGGTGGAAGAAGGCCAAGAGAAGGGGAGGCGTTGCCTCACTCTGCCACTCCCACTGGCCTCACACAGCGGGCACAGCGTTTGGGGGGACGGTCAAGGAGACCAGGCAGGCAGAGCACTGGGGCGCGTGCTGAGGTGGAGAGAGAAGGCCAGACCGCTGCAGATGCTGCAGGCTTGGGGCGCATCACAACGACCTGGCAAACTTTGACAGTGGGTTAAACCCCACGCCACGGGCAGTCGCAGTCTCCAGATATGCATTGTGAAATCTCCGTGGGGGTCAACACTCCCCGGCAGCCGGAACGGGAACCCCTGGCCTAAGAAGGTTGTTTGGACCAATCGTCCCTAGTTCTTGAGGGTGGGCATCCAACCTCTTCCTGAAACACTGTCACATCCGTGTCTCTATTTCCAGGTCCCTGAAGTCTTGGTTCACAACCACAGTCATCTTTCCTGCGCCCAGGACCTAATACGGCACCTGATACCCAACACCAGGAGATGAATAAATATACACTTTATCCATTCATTTATGATATTTCTGGTGGAGACCTTTTTGACTTTAACAGGATCATAAAACTAGCTCTCAAAAGGCCCTGAGGCCCAGGAGACCCACACTTTATTCCTCGTCACAGCACACCCCACACAAAGCTGACAAGAGGAATTTGCCTGTCCAGGGTTCGAAAGAGCTTCTAGGCAACGAAGGACTAGGAAGACAGGCCTGGCAATCTAATTCCAAAAAGGAGACAGTAAAAACCCTGTGGATCACAATAAATCAAGACCAAATCCACTGCCATCAGGTGGATTCCAACTCATAATGACCTTGTAGTATAGAGTAGAACTGCCTCATGGAGCCTCCAAGGTGCACCTGACCTTCTGGTTAGCAGACGTAGCTCTTAGCCACTCTGCCACCAGGGTTTCCATGGAGCACAGTGAACCCAGTGCTGTCAAGTTGATTCTGACTCATAGTGACCCTATAGGACACAGTAGAACTGCCCCACAGAGTTTTTGAGGAGCGCCTGATGGATCTGAACCACTAACCTTCTGGTCAGCAGCAGTAGCACTTAGCCACTCTGCCACCACGGTAGTCTTGCCCCAAACCCATCATGTGGGTGGCTCAGGACTGGATGGAGTTTTGTTCTGCCATTTATGGGGTCACTAGGAGTTGGGTTGACTCAATGGCAGCCAGCAATAACCCATCCACACACTTTTCAGGGGAAATGAAGGCCCAGGGGGGAGCAGGGGCTCTCGGACGGTCCCACCACCCCAGATCATCCAGGCCTGGGGACACCAGGAAGCCCATGTCCACCACTCTGGTCATCTCAGTTCTGGTTTGTGTTCTTTGTAAGCCTGTATGTGTGAGAGACAAGGTACACGCAGACTGTCCCGCCGAAGCTTGGAGCAAACTGCTCTATGCTGAGCTCGTGTTCCAGGAAACAATCTGGGAGCAGATTGATCACTGGCAAACTGAATCCAATTCATTCGACAAACACTTATTAGAAGTCTGTTATACTCCCAGAACTACTCCAGTGTCCACTTCTGGGGACTATAGGTGAATAAAAAAGAAAAATGTCCTCCCCTTGTAGGCTTAAATCCTAACTGGATGTGGTAGGTGGCCCTCAAAGATGGTGGCCAACTACTCCCACCTTCTCTTCATTGTCATTGTCATGGATTTAACTGTGTACCCCACACAATGTGGTTAGCAGCTGGGCGGGCTGTGATTCCCACTACTGTCTGACTGCCCTCTATTTTGTCATTTTCCTGTGCTGTAAATCCTAATCTCTGCCTGTGGCTGATAGACAGAATTACATTGTAGAGGACCAGGGCAGGACTATAACACTCGTCGTAAGGTCACCTCCCTGCTGCAATGTAAAGGGAGCTTCCCTGGAGTGTAGCTTGTACCACCTTTATCCTTTCATCCTACAAGAGAAAGAAGGAGAAGGAAGCAAGCAGAGAGTTGGGAACCTCACACCATCAAGAAGGCAGCACTAAGAGTAGCGAGTGTCCTTTAGACCAGAGGTTCCTGCGCTAAGACGCTCCATGACCAAAACTGAGTCAACGCAAGGACCTTCCTCCAGAGCCAACAAACTGGGATAGGCTTCCCCTGGAGAGAACACTCTGAATTCAGACTTGTAGCCTACTGGATTGTGTAAGAACAAACTTATCTTTGTTTAAGCCGTCCACTCATGGTGTTTCTGTTAGAGCAGTACTAGGTGTCCGAAACAGTCATACTGATCCTTCTACCTAGTGGTGGGTCTAATTATCCTCTCCTTGTGTCTGGGCTGGAGCACTAGTGATACAGTCATGAAGAACTCAGACTGCTAACCAACAAAGGTCAGCAGTTTGAATCTACCAGCCACTCCTTGGGAACCCTATGGGGTAGTTCTCCTCTGTCCTACAGGGTCCCTGTGAGTCAGAATCAGAGGCTTCATTTTTGATTTGTATCTGGGATGCCTTGTGACTCCCTCTGGCCAACATAATACAGGCAGTCCCTGGATTATGAACTAAAGCGTCTTTAAGTCAAGTTTTTACATAAGTCGCAACAGGTGGGTATGTGTGATGGTCACACATATATGAGTCACCTTGGCTAGACCGTGATTCCCAGTGCTGGGTGGCTCTCCTTCGCTTTAGTGACCTGATGTAATTGTCTTCCATTCTGTGATGTTGCGCACCTTCTGTGTGTAATGAGGCAGGATCAGCACAGAGTATGTTTTGAGTCTCATCATCGCTAAAGGGCAGGACTCAAGTCACAGCCTTACTCAGGCCGTGTCCTTTCTCTAAACTCAGAGAGCGAAACCCATGGTTGTCTAGTTGATTCTCACTCACAGCAACCCCATAAGGAAAGGTCGATTGGCCCCATAGGCTGTAGTCTTTATAGGAACGGACTTCCACCAGGGGTTGAACTACTGATCTCCTGGTTAGCAACCTAGCACTTTAACCAAGGTGATACCATTGCCTCACTCAAGTATCTAATATCAGGGGAGTTTCTTGAGAGCATTGTCGCTTTCTGTATGTATGTATCCTCTGGCAAAACTCTCTCTTGCTCTGGAGCCCACATCCTGCTCATTGTCTGACCCACAGTTCTTGAGCCAGCAACCTGCCATCTGATCTGATTCACCACCTTTCACAGCTCCATGGGCTCGCAGCCTGCTGTCTGATTTCCTGATCTTGGGTCTGTAAGCCCTGCAACCATGGGAGCTTGAAGAAGCCTCCAGCCTGACGCCTGACCCATGATTTGGGACATGCCAGCCTTTACAAATGCATGTGCCGTTTCCTTGGGAAAAAATTCTTTTTTCACTGCTTTTGCTTCTCTAGAGAAGCCAGCCTAAGACAGTGTGTTTGGTATCTAATGTCAAACATTTGCCCTATTATACAGTGTCTAATGTACCATCTGTCCATAAAAAAATTTAAGAAACACTTCCAGATACACTAAAGCATCTTTAGCATCATAATATAGTAATAGCAATGTTCTGATGCACGTTGCAGAGGAGCTCCCATTTGTCATAACAGACCACAGTGAGCACCTTCTCCATAGTCAGAAAGACCCAAAGGGTGACTGTTACTCTAAACCCTCAGATGATTCTGTTCTGTGAAATCTTGGAGCCCAATTAGACAGACCCTGAACTAAAAAATCTGTATGGTGCCAACAGCCACACTTCTCTTGGGTTCTCAACCTCCTCAGTTGAGGCAGGGTGTGCACAGGATGACACTGGGACCAGGCAGAGAGGGTTGGTGATATGGACAGGATGACGCTGGCACTAGGCAGGGAGGGTTGGCAGTATGGACACGACGATGCTGGGACGAGGCAGGGAGGGTTGGTGATATGGACAGGACGACGCTGGCACTAGGCAGGGAGGGTTGGTTGTGTGAACAGGATGATGCTGGGACCAGGCAATCATTTCCCCCATCAATTTCTCATCAGAACTGTCAACCCCGCACATCCACTAGGAGGCCCTGCCTGGCAGTATGAGGCAGACAGTGCCACTCAGGTGCACCAGTGTGCCAGGACCCCGAGACTGGGAAGGGGATACTCAGGTTGCAAGTTCTCCGTGAACCCTTGAAATCACATGCATATAAAGAAGTCAGGAATCTAAAACCGCCCCCACCTTCCTGTCACCAAAAGGCCAAGAACCACAGCAACAGTGAAATTCCAACTGTGTAAGGTGGGGGAGAGGAGCTGCAACGGCCCCAGCCTGGTGGGGTGGGGTCAGGTGGAGCTGGGTAAGAGGACTCTGCAGAAACCCATCCTGTGCCCAGAGCCACATTCATGACCCACTGCACTGGGAGAACACTTAGAGCTTAGTACCTGTGTCCCAACCTCCAGCCACCACCTGCAGGTACACAGATCTCTGCTCCCACAAGGGGCTATGTTTCTCCTGCATGTGGAGGTGGTACAGAGGGTTCTGGCAGACAGGCCTCTGTGATAGTGCATCCAAGTGCAGCCACAAGGGTGAGTGGAGACCCTTCTGCACTCACCTCCCCAGGAGCTGGAAAGGGAGGCCCCACAGTTCGCCTGTCCCAAGCACCACTGCTCACTTGTATGGCAGACCTGGCCAAATAATGCACACAGCCAGAAGCCCACCCATGAGAGGCTGTGCATTGAGCAGCGACAGCCTCACAAGCCTGGATTTGTAAGGGAGTAGGCTGGAGCTTTGAGAGGAGGAAGGCTAGAGGGTCTAGAGTGGCCTCACCTCTCCTCTCTTTATGTTTCTCTGAATCAGTTTTTTCCTGATGTTTTCACTTTAGGAGGTTGGTTCTTAGCTACAGGTTGTAGGGAAGTTCAAAGTTGTTGACTGGAGAACTGCCTGTGCAGTAGTGAGACTGTGCCAGTACTGGTCCTAGCCCTTCAGAGGCCTGGCTTCTGATTGGAGCACTGAGTCACTATCTAACAAGTTCAGCTCTCTTGCTCACAAACAGACCTAGTCAGCCCTCAACCACGCCAGCTACCCTATCTGAGGCATCAGACACATGAGCAATGCCATCACGGATATTCCAGCCCCAAGGAAGCACCAAACAGACTGTCACCATGAGTAATGCCAGTCAACATCATGTGTAGCAGAAGAACCGTCCAGCTGAGCCCAGTCACTCATAGAGTCATTAAAAGTTGTAGATTGCTGTTGACTTTAGCTACTAAATTATGGGGTGGTTTGTTATGCACTAGTAGGTAACTGTAACACGAGGCAATAAACAATAAGCATAATTATAAACATTATCTATTAACAATCAATTGCAAGCTGTGATGATGTAGTGCTTAAGTGCTATGACCGTGAACCAAAGGGTTGGTGATTCAAATCAACCAGGAGCTCCTTGGAAACTCTGTGAGGCAGTTCTACTCTGTCCTATAGGATTGCTATGAGTCGGAATTGATTTGATTGCCATGGATTTTATTACCAACCTGTTTACTATCAGTTATCAGTGAGTCACAGTTCCTTGGCTTCAGATTATGAAAACTATCCATCATGGATTAAATTGTGTTCCTCCAAAATATCTCTTAACTTGCCTGGTCTGTGATTCCTGGTGTTGTGTGACTGCCCAACATTTTTTCACCTGATGTGATTTTTCCATGTGTTCCAAGTAAGTAGGAATTGGAATCAACTCTATGGCAACAGGTATATGGCAATGAAATGGGATTAGCGGCAGTTTCGTTAATGAGGCAGGACTCAATCTACAATATTAGCTTGTGCCTTGAGCCAGTCTCTTTTAGGATACAAAAGAGACAAGTGAGCAGAGAGGAGAGGGATCTTATACCACCAAGACAGTAGTGCCAAGAGAAGAACGTGCCTTGGACCCAGGCTCCCTCTGTGGGGAGCTCCTAGACCAGGTGACAATTGATGACAAGGATCTTCCTCCAAAACAGATGGAGAGAGCAAGCCTTTCTCGGGAGCTGATGCCCTGAATCCAGACTTCTAGCCTCCTAGATGGTGAGAGAAGAAATTTCTCTTTATGTAAGTCATTGACCAATAGTATTTCTGTTATAGCTTAACTAGATGTCTAAGAAACTCTCTTTCCTTTCTCTTGGGGACAAACATCCCCAAGCTCAGAGCTTTCCCCACCCAGGTGTCCCACCTCTGGGTGTGGTCAGATTGTTGAACAGTCCCTGTCTTAGTCGTCCAGTACTGCTCTAACAGAAGCACCACAAGTGCATGGCTTTAACAAAGAGAAGTTTCTTCTTATATAGTCTAGTAGGCTAAAAGTTCAAATTCAGGGTGCCAACTCCAGGGAAAGGCATCCCTTCTCTCTGTCAGCTCTGGGGGAAGGTCCCTGTGTTGCATTAGTCTTTGGTCAGGAAGCATCTTGGCTCAGGAAACTCAGTTCTGAAAGACATGATCTCTTCTTGGTGGTGCTTTCTTGATGGTACGAGTTTCCCAACTCGGCCTGCTTCCTTTTCCCTTTATCTCTTGAAGGATAAAAGGTGGCACAGGCCACACTCCAGGGAAACTCCCTTCATAAAGGTGTTACAGTCCCACCCTAATCCGCTTTTAACATAATCCTATCTATTAATCACAAACAAATGAGGATTTACAGCATAGGAAAATCACAAAATGGAGGTCAGTCACACAATACCGGTAATCACGGCCGAGTCAAATTGCCGTGCACATTTTTGGGGACACAATTCAATCCATGACAGTCCTCCAGGTCACAGACCCCAGACCTGTCCCAGTCTTTCGGAGTGTCTGTCCAGTCTAGAGCAGGTGTTTTCTCAGTGACAGACGGGCTCTGTTGGAAACGCTCCATCACCCCTTTAGTTCCCTCTGTAACTATCTTCCCCTCAGTCCTCAGCCACCGGGAGAAGGAGTAAGCCATGGTAACCCCGATGTACCTGAGGGCACAGTCTGCAGGGCAAGACGTCCAGGCATGTGATGCCTTAGTGGCCTCCTGCTCACCTGTCCCCTGGGATTCACTCTTCTTGTGGGAGTTGCACCTCCGCTGTTCCGGTGATCCAGCAGCAGAAAAAATAGGGGTTGTTAAGGCTCAAATTATGCACCCCCCCAAAATATACTGACTTCCTGTTTTAGTCAGCTAGGGCTACTCTAACAGAAATACCACAGAGTGGATGGCTTTAACAAAAGAAGGTTTATTCTTACACAGTCCTGGTAGGCTACAGGTCCAAATTCAGGGGAAGGCTTTCTCCCCTGTTGGCTCTGGAGGAAAGTCTGGTATTGCATCAGTCTTTGTGCGGGGAGCATCTTGGTGCAGGAACCTCGGGTCTGAGGGATATGCTCTTCTCCCGGTGCTGCTTTCTTGATGGTGTGAGGTTCCCAATTTTCTGCCTGCTTCCTATTCCTTTTATCTCTTCTAGGACGAAAGGATTAAAGGTGGGGCAAGCCATACTGCAGGAAAACTCCCTTTAGAGTAGAGCACGGAGGTATCTTATGAAGCAATTTACAGTCCCACCCTAAACCTTTAACATACAGCACAGGAAAATCACAAAACAGAGGACAATCATAAAATTTCATGAATCATGGCTCAGACACATGGCTACACCTATTTTAGGGGGGAAACAATTTAATCCATGACATCCCCCTAGGCTCACTTGGACCATAATTCCGCCCCATGGGCTTTAGGTGCAGCCTAAGCCCAACTGAGTGGCAATTCCACACTTATAACTCTTGTACCTGTGAACATAAAGCCCTGTTTAGAAATACAATCTTTGAAGGCATTGTCAATCTAGTGGACATGGGATCGCGCTGGAATGGGGGGTGTTAATCTTGTATGACCGGTGTCCCTACAAAAGAAAAGAAGACACAAGGGACAGAGAGAGACAGAGGAAGGGTGCTGGGTATTGCTGCGGCTGCAAACCCAGAATGCCTGCAGCTATCAGAGGCTAGGAGGGAGGCATGAGAGACATTCTCCCGCAGAGCCTGACCTCAGTGTCCCAGCCTCTAAATTTTCGGGACAATGAGTTTCTGTTCTACAAGCCACCCAGTTGCCATCTTCTGTTGCAGAGATCTGGGACACTAATACAAGGATAGTTCCGTCCGCAGGAACAGCTGAATCAGAGACTGGCTTAGGTTTTCTCCTTCCTCTTTGCATACTGGATTCATTCTATGGGTCAGCTTTATCTGGGTGTCAAAGAACATGACCTCAGATAAACCCCAGCTTACTTTTTCAGAGCTTCACAGGCAGAAGGAGTAAGACTTTGGCTTCTAAATCCTTTTAGAAACATATCCAGGGAAGGATTCTGATTGGTTAGCTTGAGTCACACGCCAACCCACGTGGCCAAGGGCAGAATCTGCTATCATAGGTTCATAGGTGGAAAGATGAGTGCAGACACAGCCTCCAGGCTTGCCCAGCAGTCAGTCTTAATTTGGGGAGACTCTAGACTGGAGAAGAGAGCAAGGAGGAGAAGAAGAGATGGAGAGAGAGAGGATGTGACTTCTGATCCCAGCATCTAGAAAAAGGCTGACCTGACTAGCAGGACTGGCAGGTACCAGAGGGGAAGACTGGAGTGGGGAAGACTTGCTCCACAGCCCAGCCAACTGACATCCAAGCTGGTCTGTTCCTGACTGGGATCTTGCCCACCAGGAGGGTGGGGACCATGCCTTGGAATTACACAGAGTGGTATGTCCTGCTGGCTCCAATGGTGCTTGGTTCAACATCGGCACATTTATTAAGGAAACATTTAAGCACAGAGTCCGATGTGACTTAGCGGACACCGGACCTCAGCAGCTGTGAGTCACACAGCAGCCCTCTGAACACAGCCTCCCAGCCCGGTCTCCCCTGCCCGCGCCAAAGCCCCCAGCACGCTCAGGAAGCATCGCCAACTAGTCAGTGCTGAGGCTGCCCGGGCTCTGCTCTTTCAGAACTGTCATGCATCACTCGGGTTGGGGCCTTTCCTGCTGGGCTCCAGGGGGGCTTGCAGGGAGATGGGATAGACCAAGATCACTTCCTGATTGGTAACCCCCCCCCAAACTACACACACAACACACTCCTGCCTCCTCTTCTATCCGAGTCAGGCCTGACAGCCCCACTTCTGCCACTGGAGGCTGCTGCCTTGCTCTTGGGCCACACTTCCGCCGCTGGACCTGCCGTCTCCCCAGGACAGACAGGGACTCACTGCCAGCCTCCTCCCATGATGGGGGATGGGCAGTGGAGTGCCTCCTCCTAACGGTCCAGCAGGAAGTGTGCTGGCCGTCCCTCCCTCCCGTCATTCTGGGGCTCAAGACATTCTGATGCACGCACATACACACAGAGCCCCAGGAGCTAGGACTGGAGAGCTCCTGGAGAAGATCACTCTGGCACCTCCCTTGGGGACTGCAAGGCAGCCACCTTCCCTCCTGTTCCTGAGATTGGGGTATATGCTGTGCCTCCTGGGCTCGGCACCACATGCCACGATTGTGTGAGTGTGCTGTGCAGGTGACGTGACAGTGAGATGTGACTTGGTCTGCAGGCAACTATCTTTCCAAGGAGCAAACCTAGGGACCCCCTCTCCAGCTGAGTGTTCTCCGCTGCCGTCCGGATGAAGTCAAGACTCCTCTCTGGCTGCCCTGGGCTGCTGCTCCCCCTGGTGTCAAGCGTGTGCCAAGAATCCAGCCTCTTCGGATGTTCTTCATTCCAGCTGCCCCAGCTCCCCATGGTTCCTGAGAGCTCCAGGGCCTGTGTGCTTAGGGCCTTAACATATTGGCTTCCCTCTACCCGAAGCTTCCTCTGTGTCCCTCAGCTCTCACTGAAGATGTCACCTCCTCCAGGAAGCTTACTTGTCTTTAGCACGACTGGAGGGTGGAGGAGTGGGTGGGCAGTCCCAGGCAGAGGCAGCTGGAGAACCATTAGGCAGCCCCCTCTACTTCCTGGCATGATGGGAGGCCCTGGGTGCTAGGAGTCCCCTCCAGGCACCCAGGACCCTGGGGAATGTGATGAAGGCCGGTGGACCCAGCGTGGAGGAAGATGGCTGAGAGAAAGGCTCGGAGTCGCCACCTACTGATGGTTAAGGAGCCGTGGCCATGGAGTGTTGCCGGTGATGCCACAGACAGGAGGCACCCAGGAGGCACTCAGGAGGCACCCAGGAGTCCCTTGCCCCCCTCCCACAGGGCAGGCCCCAGGAAGCAAGCCGGGTCACTCCAAGACTCCAGGGTGGCCTCAGAAAAGAGTCAGCCAAGACAAGCTACAAAAGCTGAGCCTATTTAGAATGTTTACAGTGTGCAATTTCATACTTGTAACACCCAAAGCTATACACTACACTGTGGCCAGCCTTTTCACAGGATAATTGAAGCTTTTACTTATAAACCCTTTCTCCTGGACAGGCCAGCTAGAGTGGCTTGGGAGAGGTCACACAGTTAAGGCAGAGGAGGGATGGCAGTGTCTCCCTCCTTTCCGATCTGTGTGTGAACTCATTTGGAGACGACAGTAGAACTCGAGATAGGCACCTGTGTCAAGTGGCTCATACCTTCCTTCTACACGTGGGGAAACTGAGGCCCAGACCAGGGAAGGTGCCAGCCCAAACGGCGGGCTCCTGCTCTGCCCTGATTCTTCCTCTCCAGCAGCACAGAGCTCTCCACTCTCCACTGAGTCACCCAGCCCCTGCTCAAGCCCCTCGCCCCGCCTCCCCCGGACCCGCCTGTCCCACACCCCAGGGTCCTGCCACTACCCCTGCCCACCTCCTTGGGGCGCCCGACGTCCAGCCTCCTCAGCTTTATTTCCCTGCCCTTTATAAATATGCATCAGGGAAGAGAGATGGGGGTCTCTTTTTGAGGGAAAATTAACCACAATGACAAACTTAGTTATTCATGCACAGCGTCGGTCTGGGCTCTCTGATTACGCAGGCCGCAAACTGGGAGCCTCTGAGTGTCTGCGCACTCATCAAAGGCGCCCTCGCCCGCGGGGCTGGGCCCTGCCGGGTGCGCCGTCGCCCCTGTGCGGTCCTCCCGGCCCGGGTGCCGGCCCACCGGCCGCCGCCTCCCCAGCTCACACTCGGACACGGGGACCCCTCCTCGCTGTATTTTAAAGGATTAATTAACCTTGCGAGATCGGCTGGGCCAGCTCCACCTGGCTACCCACCGCATGAAAGCGTCCACTCACCAGAATGTTTTAAACTCCCGGTGCAGAGCATATGGTATTTCAAAGAACAGAAGTTGAAAGTACAGTACATATTTATTCCTTCCACAGAGAGCATTAAAGGGCTTTAAGTATTTTTTTATTAAAGCCTATATGTGTGTGTGCGTGTGTGTGTTTATGTGAAGCCAGCAGAAATACACTCCATGCACAGAAAAAATAAATTACACAGATTTATTTTCATCTCTCTGCCAACCCGCCCCATAGCAACAGTGAAAACTCGGTCTGTGTAAACTTGAGAAAACAAGACATATTTTACCGAGTCGTCTCAATGTATGGCCGCTGCCAATTTTCACTCTTGTTAGGAGCCAGAATAGCCTCCTCGCGTCAGGAGTGCAGGCAGAGGGGAAGAGGGGGAGGCCAGTCTGCGGCACTGTCGGTGACCGTGTCATGTGGCAGCCCCAGACCCCGGCTTCATGTGGCAGAGGTCACAGCCAGGGCCAACCAGCCTTATGGCACCGTATTTGAACTGCTCGGAATCTCAGCTCACATGTGTCTAACAAGAGTGATCTCACAGTGCTATCGGGAGGATAAAATGGAAAAAATGTGTAAAGTGCTTAGTACAGAGCCTGATACAAACACCACGGGGAACCCCACTTCAAAAGCCAGCCTCCCCAAATCTATTGCCATAGGGTCAATTCTGCCTGAGGGCTCCCACAATCTGGAGTTTTGAGAATGACTTCTTGTTGAAGTGTTCTGTTGACTGTGTCCTCCCCATCACATCCTCTCACTTCCCTCATCCCTTCCCTCTTGGAAATCTCCTTGTTCTCTCTCTCAGTCCAGGTGTCTGGGTTGGAATTCATCTCATTCCTGGCTGTAGAGGTGTCCGTGTGACCAAGGCTGACCAGTCAGAGGTCTGCATCTCCCTGACCTCGGTGATTGGCTCAGAAATGGGCACCTTACTTGAGACAGGCCAACAAGGTCCAATCCTGAGCTTTTGCTGGAATTACTGGTCAGTAGTCTCTTTTTTCCCAACAGATTTAACTCACCCTGGAGGATGTGTATCTGGAATTCACTGCCAGTCTAGCGATGGGCAAAAAACCTAGCGATAGGAAAGTCCAGGGCAACTGTGAACCTTGTAACCAGCAGATAATTCACCTCTCCCAAGTAAGGACAGAAACTGAAATTCTAAAAAATAGACAGAATTTGAAAAGGGGAAGATTAAGGTACAGCAGGCAAGGGGTCAGCTTGGACTGTCCTCACTGTCCTGTCTGGACAAAGCACTAGCCCCATCCAATCCAGATGGGTAGGCGTGCTCGGAAATGCCGGGCTTCCTGTCCTTCAACAACTCGGGTCTGCTCGCAGCCCTGCAGGTCCTCTGACGTGGACAACAGGGACACCACGGGACCTGTGACCTCAGGGAGATGGGACCTAAGGGGCACTGAAGATGGTTTGTGAAGGGGTCTGAGACTCTTCATGCCCCTTTTCCACAGTAAGAAACTATTGAAGACAGGAGTTTACGGTCTCAGAAACGTAAAAAAAGCCACACAGGATGACGGGATGAAGACATTGAAATCTTAAAGGCGTCTCCCCCCTGCTGTTTCACTGTCAGGAAAACGGAGTACCAGGAGGATAATACTACATTTTTACACAAACAACATGCATGTTTATTTTTTTTAAACCAACCATGCAACCTTCCTCAGGCATTATTTTCCTAGGTATGCTGTGCGCTTTATGTATGTGGTGCATTATTTACAAAAATTACAGTAACCCTTTTCCACCCAGACTCTGTATTCATCATCTTCCAGTCTTTCTCTTTACATGTGTAGGAGGGAAGACATTTCCAATCAACAAATTAGGCGGGAATGTGCAATTCACTTTAATATCCTGTAGGTGAACACGGAATGCGTATTCTACATGATGGAAGAGAAGGTCATCTAATCACTTCCAGGTTTCCACACATTTTGGGCGTTTGTTCAGTCATTTCCTACGTAGACTCACTTCGTTTCGATTTTCTTCTCTACTCTCTCTTCCTTCTGAGTTCCAGCGGCTAATAGGGTCACAGTACCAGTTGCACTGGGAGGGAAAACTATTTCTTGGCCAAATCAAAAAAAGAAGATCAAACTCATTGCCATCAAGCTGGTTCCCTGTGTGACAGCTGAAATTGCTTCCATAGGACTTCCAAGGAGCACCTGAAGGATTCGAACTGCCAACCTTTTGGTTAGCAGCTGAGCTCTTCACCACTGCACCATCAGGGCTCCACAGAACACAATGTTGTCTTTGTTGTGGTTTGCACTTCCAACCAATTCCCACTCACGGAGACCCCATGGGCAGCGGACGGAAGCACCGCCGGCCCCTGGGTCAGCCCACAGTGGTCGCTATGCCGGCCAGTTTGCTTAGATTCATACTGGGTGCATTCCGCATTCTGATTATGAATGGATGTTTGCAGCTGTCTCTTCGCATTTTGAAGCATGCTACTTCAGCAAATGAAGGTTCCCAGAGCTTGACTGCATCCACGTCACTAAGGTCAGCTCTGCTTTGAGCAGGCGTTTTCTCCCCTAATCATATTTTGAGTGAATTTTAACTTGAGGGACTCATCTTCCAGCACTATACTGGACAATAGTCTCCTTCTTTCCATAGGTGAATTTTTTCTGAAGGAGACCACCGGCTCCTTTTTCCCGATCTGTCTTAGACTGGAAGTTCAGCCGAGACCTGTTCGCTGTAGGTGTCACTGCTGGTATTTGAATACCGGTGGCACAGCCACCAGGATCACAGCAACATGCAAGCACCACAGTACGACAAACCAACAAATGTATCGGGTTGTAAGACGATATCAAGGATTAAATCTAAAATTAGCAGACAGGAAGGCCCTGGAGAACAGATCCCAAACTCTAGAGAAAAGACAATCAGCGAATACCAAATACAAGGTGACCACAGATGTTGGAACAAGCAGATGAGAATTTTAGGACAGCTGTTACAAGGATGCATGCGACTGCAAAGGACAAATCGATTATAATGTTAAACGGATCGGTATTCTTAACAGAGAAATAGACACTCAAAGAGAACATTGATGTCACCTTGTTGCGTGGAAAGCCACTGGTTATAGTCAAGACATCAGCACTTGCTGGCCCCGACTGAGAAGGTCATTTCTCCATTCAGTTCGCAATGAGCAGGCCACAGTGACTACTCTTCCAGAAGAGGCTCCATCAAGCCTATGAGTCTTTTCTTAATAGAAATGTTCCCCTCTTTGGATCACAGGAAAATGCTCACAAAATCTGGGGTCGAAGGGATCCCTATGGATCCTTTGCTCCCAGCAGCCTACAAAGCTATGTCTACTCTCCTGCACCACGGTGACCTGGGAAGCATCCTCTGGGTTGGCCCCAAGAGGTATCTGAGTGGGAAGCAGTGTAAGATTCTGGGAGACACAAGAGGTGTCCAAGGGCTTGGTTAGAACTCTGTTTGGCTTGATTCTTATATGTGTTTACTTTCAAAGATTATATAAAGACTTCTTCCAGCCATAAGACAGTCACAGAGACTGGATATATCCCTGCGCTTCCACAACTAGAAAAGTGGTAAAATACATAGAACAACTCCTTTATACACTGGAAAACAGGCATCCCAGATGTGATCCTGAGAAAAGGAAGACAAAGTGAGCCCTGTGAGCTCCTGACTTTATTCCTGGAAGCGCTTCCAACCCAAGATACCAAGCAGGGGATCTAAGCCACAGCATGGCAGTCCTGCTGAACAGAAGATAAAAAGATTAGAGTTCAGGACAGCTGAGGCAGTGAGATTTCACAGGATGGAGAACAAGAGAAGAATGAACTACTCAGAGAGCGCTCCAGAAATCTGCTTACGTTTGTTGCTGAATGCTGAGCCATGCCTGCACTGGGTAAAACTCCACAAGCCTGGCAAATAGTGGTAAGGAAACCAGGGGCTGGAAGAGGAACAAGCTCCAGAGCTCATGGACGGCTGGGCACTGTCTGAATTCAGAGCATTCTGCCGTGGAGACTGGCTTGCACACTCAGAGCACCCAGCAGAGTCTCCTAAAGGACCCTAGCTTACAGGCAGAGCTCAACTATACCAGGAGTCAAGGCTACTCTGGGTCAGTCCTAAAAAAAAACAAACAAACCAAACCTACTGCCATCAAGTCAATGCTGACTCATAGCAAAAGCTTTAATAAGCCCTGAAAATACTAAGTTCACAAAGAAGTAACTTCACTGCCTGCAGAATGAAGCTCAATGCCTTTTAAAGGAAAACAGTGACATCTACCATATGGCAACATGAAATTCATAATGTCGAAATTAGTGGACAAGCTAAAAGAAAGGAAAATCTGACCCACAACAAACCTAAAAATCAGTCAATAGACAGAGATTCAGAAATGGTAGAAACAGCAGTTGAGCACTTTAAAATCACTGTTAAAAATATTCTCAAGTATCAAAAAGGAACAAGTAACATAAGGAAGAGAGAAATAAAAAAATATGAGAAAGAACCAGATAAAAAGTACAGCATCTCCAATGAAAAATCGACTGGATAGAATCAACACCAAATCCAACAGCTGCACAGCTGCGCTGAGTCAGCTCTGCTCAGAGACCGGAGGTCCAACAGAACACAGCGCTGCCCGGTTCTGTGGCATCCTCATGCTTCTCAGCACGACTGAGTTCATCACTCTGGCTACTGGGCTAACATGCAAAGGCATGTCTCCCTTGCCTTTGTTGGCCCTATATTTCATCAAATACAGTGTCCTACTCCAGTGACCTAGCCTTCATAATTGTATGTTGAAAGCATGTGAATCAAGACACTGTTGTGCTGCGATCCACAGGTTTTCACCGGTTGATTTCAGAAGGAGACAGCCAGGTCTTTCTTCTTCGTCTGCCTTAGACTGGAAGCTCTGCTGAAACTCGTCCACCAGGCGTGACCTTACTGGTATTTGAAATCTCAGTGGCACAGCTTCCAGCCATTGCAACACGCAAGCCACCACTGTACAACAAACATACAGACAGACAGGTGATGGAACGACAGATCAGATGCTGCTAAAAAGAAACAGGTGGACTCACGGGAACAACCAAAGAAACTTTCCACGGTAAAGAACAGAGAGAAACAAGGGCTCTGATAAGCCAAGCCGAACAAAACAACCTGTCACCCTTGGGTCAATTCTGACCATACTGACCCTCGATGAGAGTGCAGAGCTGCCCCATTCAGGTTTGCAAAGAGCAGCTGGTAGATATGCCAAACCCAGTGCCATGAGGTTGATTCCAACTCATAGCAACCCTATAGTGCAGAGCACAACTTCTCTATAGCATTTCCCAGGAGTGCCTGGTGGATTCCAATGGCCAACCTTCAAAGATGATTAGCATGGGATTGTAACAACCTTCCTAACTAAGGTCACCTCCCTATTCCAATGTAGAGACAGTTTCCTTGGACTGTGGCTTGCACCACCTTTTATTTTTTTAATCCTACAAGGAATAAAAGGAAAAGGAAGCAAGCAGAGAGTTGGGGACCTCATACCATCAAGAAACCAGCACTGGGAGCAAAACATGTCCTTCACACCTCAGGTTCCTGCACCAAAATGCTCCCTGACCAAGGAAAGACTGATGCAACACAAGGACCCTACTCCAGAGGTGACAAAGACGGAAAGCCTTTCCCTGGAGTGAGCACTTTGAATTCGGATTTGTAACCTATTGAATTGTGTAAGAAAAAACTTTTCTGTGTTAAAGCCGTCTACCATGGTATTTCTGTTAGAGCTGTACCAGATAACTAAAACACATGGTTACATAGGTAGACATGTATGTGTATATGCATATAGGAAAGCACATGCAAACAAATGCACATGCATGTGTAGGTGTATCTGTAGGTCTATATATTGCATATTTGCATGTTCTGCCTATGTTGTTTTTGTCATGTGCCTTCAATTCTGACTCATAGCAACCGTGTGCACAAAAGAACGAAACAGTACCTGGTCTTGCCCCATGTCCACAATCGTGTTTATGCATAAGCCCATTGTGGTGGCCGCTGTATCAATCCATCTTGTCAAGGGTCTTCCTCTTTTTCACTGACCCTCCACTCTACCAAGCGTGATGTCCTTCTCCAGGGACTCATCCTTCCTGACAACATGCCCAAAGTATGTAAGATGCAGTCTCACCATCTTCGCTTCCAGGGAGCACTCTAGCTGTACTTCTTCCAGCCAGATCTGTTGGTTCTTTTGGCGGTCCATGGGACATTCAACATTCTTCTCCAACACCAGAGTTCAAAGATATCAATTCTTCTTCTGTCTTCTTTATTCATAGTCCAGCTTTCTCATGCATATGATGTGATTGCAAAACACCATGGCTTGGGTCAGGTGCATTTTAGTTGTAAAGATGACATCTTTACTTCTCAATATTTTAAAGACATGCTTTACAGCAGATTTTCCCAGTGCAATGCGTCTTTTGACTTCTTGACTGCTGTTTCCATGGACATTGATTGTGGACCCAAGTAAAATGAAATCCCTGACAACCTCAATCCTTTCTCTATTTATGATGATGTTGCTTACTGGTCTAGTTATGAGAATTTTTGTTTTCTTGATGTTGAGGTGCAATCCATACTGAAGGCTGTAAGTCTTCGTCAGTAAGTCTTTCAAATCTTCTTCACTTCCAGCAAGCAACAGGGTGTCATCTGCATAATGCAGGTTGTTAATGAGTCATCCTCCAATCCTGATGTATCATTCTTCTTTG
The DNA here is from genome assembly GCA_028571685.1 of Heterohyrax brucei. Classification (NCBI taxonomy): domain Eukaryota; kingdom Metazoa; phylum Chordata; class Mammalia; order Hyracoidea; family Procaviidae; genus Heterohyrax; species Heterohyrax brucei. The sequence goes on from CM053161.1 coordinate 77,669,574, forward strand.
TATAATCCAGCTTCTTGGATTATTTGTTCAGTAGACAGTTTGAAAAGGAATGGTGAAAGGATACAACCCTGATGCACACCTTACTGACTTTAAACCATACAGTGTCCCCTTGTTCCGTGTGCATGACTGCCTCTTGATCCACATACAGAGACCTTAAGAGCACACTGAAGTGTTCTGGAATTCCCGTTTTATGCAATGTTTTCTGTAACTTGTTATGATCTACCCAGTCGAATGCCTTTGCATAGTCAATGAAACACAGATAAACATCTTCCCAGTATTCTCTGCTTTCAGCCAAGATCCATCTGACATCAACAATGATATCCCTAGTTGCACGTCCTCTTCTGAATCCAGCTTAAATTTTTGGTAGTTCCTTGTCAATATACTGTTCCAGTATATATACTTTTGAACAATCTTGAGCAAAATTTTACTTGCACGTGGTATCAGTGATATTGTACTGCACACGGGGGGCACAATAATGCAGACTTCACACACATACCTGAACAACTCATAGAATAGGTTCACTGGCTTAAAAGCTTGGGAACGCATCCTTGCAAGACAATGTAGTGAATTGGCATAACATAGATTGTAAAGATAATATTTTACACCCTAGTTTGATAAGCAACATCTGGGGTCTTAAAAGCTTGACAATAGCCATCTAAGATACAGCTGTTGGTCTGCACTCACCTGGAGCAAAAGCGAATGAAACCAAAGACTCAAAGAAGAAAGCAGTCCATAGAGCTAGCAGCCTATAAGAAACACAGTCTCTTCTAACCTGAGACCAGAAAAACTAGACAGTACCTTGCTACTGGGACCAACTGTTCTGACAAGAAACATAATAGAACGTTCCAGAAAGAGTAGGAAAAAAATGTAGAACAAAATTCAGATTCCTAGAAAACAGTAGACTTGCTGGATAGAGACTAGAGGAAGCCCTGAGAATATTACCTTAGAGGTACCCTTTGAACTTGGGAATGGAAACTGCTTTTAGAGGTCATCTTTTAGCGAAACAGTAGACTGGTTTATAAAATAAATGTTACAGCTCTTGAGTAATCTGCTCTGTGAAACAATCCACTTTATGAGAACAAAGAGTCAACATTTATTCAAAAGTAAAGGTGAGAAGGCAGGAGGAGCAATGGCAACAGAATAAATAAAATGGAAATAGTGAGAATACTGACTGTCATGGAATGAATTGTATCACCCCAAAAATGTGTGTATCAATTTTTATGGGCCATGATTCTCAGTATTATATGATTGTCCACCATTTTTTCAGTTGATAGAATTTTCCTATGTGTCGTAAATTCTATCACTGTGATTTAATAGGATGAATTAGCAGTCATTACATTGCTGAGGTCTTAAGCCCATCTCTTCTGAGATATAAAAGACAGAAGTGAGCAGAGGGACACAGAGAATCTCATATTACCAAGAGAGCAGTGCCAGAAGCAGAACACACCCTTTGGACCTGAGGTTCCTGTTCTGAGATGCTCCTATACCAAAGGAAGACTGATGGCAAGGACCTTCCTCCAGAGCCAACAGAGAGAGCTCTCCCCTGGAACCAATGTCCTGAATAGGAACTTGTAAACCACTGGACTGTAAGAGAATAAACTTCTCTTTGCTAAAGTCATCCACTTATGGTATTTCCTACTGCAGCAGCACTAGATGACCCAAACACTGACACATTGTGAAAACTGTAACCAGTGTTAAATGGAAACTTAATTTGCTGTGCAAACTTTCACCTTAAACACAATTAGAAAAATTTTAAAAGAAAAAAATGTGATAAACTTTTAGACTGAAGAAAGTGTGTAAACTACCAATATCAAGAATGAAAAATTAAAAAAAAAAAAAGGAAGAAGGAAAGACGAGACATCACCACAGATGTGCAGACATTCAAAAAGGTAAAGCATTTGTAAAATGGAAGTGGTAGTAGTGGAACCCATCTCACTTCAGGGGGAAAATGGGAAAATGCAAATCCCCATCAGCCCTGGGCTGGTCCCTGTGAGGTGAAGGGTAGGCACGCCTTAATCTCCACCCTTTTACCAATTCTGACACCAGCCACTCCTCACACAGCACTCTCTACGTCTCTTCTGGATTTGATCACCTGTTGCAGCAGCCACACAGCTCACAGACCATAAGGACTGGTCAGTTTTGCCATCCCACCGGGCTTGAGCCACGCCAGAGATGGAAAACAGAGCATAAGTGGTTAACTGAGGAAGTAACAGACTACAGCTTGGTATCAGGACCAAGAAGCAGGTAGAGAAAGTACAGAAAACCTAAACCCAAACCCACTGCTGTCAAGTCTGAAAGCTGGAATTCTCCCCTGAAGTACAGTGTGCATTCCTCCCTTCTTCAGTACTGGACAGCTCTCTCAAAACCTCTAAACTATGCAAGCAAGTAGGCCCTTTTCTCTTCCGTGCTCACCCCCTCTCAGCTTTCCAGGTTCCTCTTGACCCCAGGAAGACAAGATACTCTGCCTGCAGACTCCCCACTGTTAAGTGCCTTGCTCGTAGCCAGTGCAGCAGTTCAGCATTCTTAACTGCATTCCTAGCACCAGGTTTCTGTAGCCAATACTGACTCTGAAGCAGGCCCCTTCCAGGCCTGTTCCTGCAGGCTGTGCTGCAGGACCCATCTGGGGCTCTCAGTGTCTTCGGTGTTACAGCCCTCAATCTGCATTACACCTCCTTTAGGGTATCCTTGCCTCTTTTCTCTTCCTCCTTCCTTCTGCTTCTACCTTTCTGCTTGCCAACCTCTGTAGGGCTGGCCACATATGTAGACAAACTTGTCTATTCAAGGCATGATCCTCTCATGAGGGCTGTGAACTGAGCAATCCCTTCTCAGTAGGGTACAGACACTTAATTTGCATACCAGGCTACAATCACTTCATTCGCATAAGTATATGGACCAGTACCTGCAAGGTACATACATACCAACTATAGGGCAGGCTGTGATTTGCAGGGCCAGACAAAAAGTATCAAAGCACAAGTTGTCCACAGCTTACTCAGGAAATGTCAATCAACCTGATCAAAAGCAACAAACCTTCTAGGGTAGAAAATTTGGGCAAAAGTAATTTTTCAGGGCTTAGATAAAAATCTTTTAGCTATTTCTCCAAAGAACTAAGTCAAAAAGGCCATATAAAGGAACCCATTTTACCACAGGACTGTTATGAAGAAACTTGACAAGTAAACAAATTTGTATTGAAAAATACAAATTACCAAAAGCAACTCAAGATAAAATAGAAAATATAAATAGTTACATATTTATTTTTTAAATTGAAATTGAACTTAAAATCCTACCCACAAAGAAAACTCCAGGCTCAGATACTTCACTACTGAAATTTTATCTAATGCTAAAGAAGGAATTATATCAATAGTACCAAAAGTCTATCCAAAAACAGAGGAGAAAGAGACGAATTGGTTTTTTGTTGTCTTGTTATACCAGCATTACAAGACAACATTACATGGAAAAAGAAAAAGAAAGCCAGACTACTATCTATCATGAATGCAGATGTAGAAATCCATGACAAAATTTTAACAAATCAAATCTAGCAATACGTATAAGTGGGCTTTATCCCAAGAATTAAAGATTTGTTTAACATTTTAAAAACCAATCAATGTATTTGTCATTATAAACAAAGGGGAAATGCCACAGGATCATCTCAAGGGGACAAGAACTTCCTCTATCAATAAAATCCAGCTGTGGAAGGCTTGTGTCTAACATCATCCTTAATGCTAAAAGAATGAATATTTTCCCCCTAAGATTAAGAAAAAAGCACTTATATTCAATATTATCCTTGAAATCCTAGCCAATGAAACAAGATGGGGAAAGAAAGAAAAGGAATATAGATAGCACAAGAAGATATGAAACTGACTATATCTACAGATGACATGATCATCTGTGTAGAAGCTCCCCCTTAAAAAATATTTTTAAGGCTACCAGCTGTTAGAATTAATAAGTAGCTTATCAGGGCTATGAGATACATGGTCAACATACAAAAATTAATTGTATTTCTTCTTATAAGCAATAAATAATTAGAAACTGAAATCTAAAATAAATGCCACTTTACATAGCATTAAAAATAAAATGTTTAGGGAGAGGCGGAGTCAAGATGGTGGATTAAGCACGCGTCTCCTTATATCCCTCTGGAATCCAATACCTGAACTGATAATCAAACGGAGCCTTCTGGTCACCCCACACGGCACAGGGCTGTTAATTTGGACTTCATACCACTGAACGAAAAACGTCCTCTTTCGCTGACTCCCACTCCTGGCTAGCCTTGGCTCTCACGGATTAAAGACAGCCTAAAGAAACATCTGCAGTCCATCCTCAGTATCTCTCCCAGCCTCTACTTACTCGCATGGGACCCAAAAAGCAGCAGACACTTGTGGCACACAAGAAATCACCCATGGCTTCAGAAGGCTCCCAAACAAAACAACCAAGGAGTTTTCCAGATGAAGAAACTTTTCTGAAATCATCAGAAGGTGAATACAAAATGATTATATACAGAGCCCTTTTAGCTTGGCTTTAGATCTTATACAAAAGGCAGCAGAACAAAAGGAAAAATTAAGCAAGCTGTTCAATCTGATGGAACACCAGTACTCAGAAATCCAACAGATCAAGAACAAAATCAAAGACATAGAAACTTTCATTCAAAGCCAAGAAAACAGAATGGAACAAATGGAAAAAAGAATTTCTGACTTGGAAGACAGAGCTACTGATGCCAACGTCTAAGAGCAGAAATCAGAAAAAAGAAACAAGAAAAATGAAGAAGCATTAAGAAGCATGTGGGACTCTACTAAGAGGAACAACCTTCAATTAATTGGAGTCCCTGAACAGGATGAGACACTTGAGAACACAGAGAGTACTGTTGCTGAGCCACTGACAGAAAACTTCCCAGAAATCATGAAAAGAATATAGACATCTCAGATGCATATCGTACACCACCCAATATAGATCTCAAAAGAAAGACTCCAAGACATATTATAATCAAGCTTAACAAAATGAAACATAAGCAGCAACTCTTAAAGGCAGCAAGACTCAAAGCAAAGCTAACGTTCAGAGGGAAACCCTGTAGGCTTTCATCAGATTTCTCAGCAGAAAACATGCTGGCATGGAGACAGTGGCATGACACATTCAAAGCCTTAAAGGAGAAGAACTTCCAACCAAGAATTACATATCCTGCAAAATTATCTTTCAAATATGAAAATGAAATTAAGACATTCCCAGATAAACAGAAACTCAGAGACTTTGTAAAAACCAAACCAAAACTACAAGAAATACTGAAAGAAGTTCTTGGCTTTGGTTTAGAAGAACAAAACCACTAACTTTATATTTTAGAATGACACATTATTCAGAACTTTACTCAGTTAGGGGAGGTTCCAAATTCTATCACAGCTTTAGTACTGAAAGAAGCAATCCAGTAATCATCATGAAAACTATGGTGCCATCATATTAAAAAAGAGGGATGTACTACAGTCATTACAGTCCTTCCAGATAGAGAGGAAGTTGACAAGACTGGTAGTAATTAAAATTGAGTTTATAGGGGGATCACAGGGGCAGCCATAAAGCACAACAAAGATGCAACATATCATATCAACAGGAGTTTCAACAACTAAAAAACCAGCTGTGAAAAATCAACTCACAAAAAAGAATGTCCCAGAACAGACAAATAAGAACAACAGAGAAAGCATCAACACAAAAATAAACATATCACAATGGCAGCAGTGAACACATACCTATCAATAATTACATTGAATGTGAATGGACTGAATACTCCAGTAAAGAGACAGCGAGTGACATCTTGGATCAAAAGACATGACTCATCCATATGTTGTCTACAAGAAACTCACTTGAGATCTAAAGATAAGAACAAACTGAAAATTAAAGGATGGAAGAATATATATCAAGCTAACAGTGAACAAAGAAGAGCAGATGTGGCAATTCTGATCTCAGACAAAAACAATTTTAATGTAAAATCCACCATCATGGACAAAGATGGACACTATTTATTGCTGACAGGTTCAGTACACAAGCAAGATTTAACTATATTAAATATTTATGCACCTAACATCAGAGTACCTAAATAGGTCAAAGAAACACTGACTACACTCAAAAAAGAGTTAGATCACTCCACAATAATAGTGGGAGACTTCAACACCCCACTCTCAATACTGGACAGATCATCTAGAAAAAAGCTCAGTAAAGATACAGAAGACCTCATTGCCACAACTAACCAATTAAACCTCATTGATATATACAGAACTTTCTACCCACGAGCAGACAATTACACCTTCTTGTCCAGTGCACATGGAACATTCTCCAGAATAGACCATGTGTTAGGACATAATGCAATTCTCAACAAAATTCATATCACTGAATCACTGCAAAGCATCTTCTCAGATCATAAAGCCGTAAAAGTTGAAATCAATAGCAGAAAAAAACATAGATAGAAAGTGGGACTCTTGGAAACTGAACAACATCTTGCTCAAAAAAACATGGGTTATAGAAGAAATCAAGGATGAAATAAACAAATTCATGGATTCCAATGAGAACGAAAACATTTCCTACCAGAACCTATGGGATACAGCCAAAGCAGTGCTCAGAGGTCTGTTTATCTCCATAAATGCACACATCTGGAAGGAAGAAAGAAACCAAATCAAGGAACTAACTCTACAGCTTCAACAAGTAGAGAGAGAAGAACAGAGGAATCCCTCAGGCAGCAGAAGAAACCAGATCATAAAGATTAGAGCAGAGCTAAATGAATTAGAGAATAGAAAAACCGCTGAAAAAATTGAAAAGACCAAAAGCTGGTTTTTCGAAAAGACTAACAAATTGACAAACCACTGGTTAAACTTACTAAAGAAAAACAGGAAACAAGTTACCCAAATTAGAAATGAGAGTGGAGTTGTCACAACAGATGCAACAGAAATAAAAAATATCATAACAGAACACTATGAAAGGCTGTAGTCTAACAAATTTGAAAACCTAGAGGAAATGGACAAATTCCTTTATTCATACCAATTACCCAAATTATCACAACATGAAGCAGAACAACTTAATAAACCCATCACAAAGTAAGAAATTGAAAATGTCATCAAAACACTGCCAACCAAAAAAAAGCCCTGGTCCAGATGGCTTCATTGCAGAATTCTACCACGCTTTTACAGAAGAGTTATCCCTAATACTACTGAGACTATTTCACAGTATAGAAAGGGATGGAGTACTCCCAAACTCATTCTATGAAGCCAGCATAACCCTGATCCCAAAGCAAGGGAAAGACCCAATAAAAAAGGAGAACTACAGACCGATATCACTCATGAATCTAGATGCAAAAATCTTCAACAAAATTCTTCCCAATAGAATAAAACAACATATCCAAAAAATAATCCATCATGGCCAAGTTGGAGTCATACCAGGGATGCAAGGCTGGTTAAACATCAAAAAACAACTAATGTGATTAACCACATAAATATCACAAAAGACAAGAATCATCTGATTTTGTCCATTGATGCAGAAAAGGCATTCCAACACTCATTCACACTAAAAACTCTTAGCAAAACAGGCACAGACAAAAAGTTCCTCAAAGCAATAAGGGCCATTTACACAAAGCCAACTGCCTACACCATCCTGAATGGAGAGAGACTGAAAGACTTTCCCCTGAGAACAGGAACTAGACAAAGATGCCCACTCTCACCTCTCCTATTCCACACTGTACTAGAAGTTCTAGCCAGAGCAATTAGACAAGACCAAGAAATAAACGGCATCTGCATCGGCAAAGAAGAAGTCAAAATCTCCCTGTTTGCAGATGATATGATTGTATATGCAGAGAATCCCAAAGAATCTATAAGTAAACTACTCAAACTGATAGAAGAGTTCAGCAAAGTCTCAGGATACAAGATAAACATAAGTAAATCAGTAGGTTTCCTTTATACCAACAACAAAACTGTTAACGAAGAAATCATCAAATCAGTACCATTTACTATAGCCCCTAAGAAGAGAAAGTACCTAGGAATTAACCTAACCTGAGAAATAACAGACCTTGACAAAGAGAACTACAAGCCCTTACTACAAGAAACTAAGAGAGACTTAGATAAATGGAAAAACCTACCCTGCTCATGGATAGGAAGACATAATTAACATTGCGAAAATGTTTTACCCAAAGCAGCCTACTTAAATAATGCAATCCCAATACAAGTTCTAGCATCATTTTTTAATGAGATGGAGAAACAAATCACAGATTTTATTTGGAAAGGGAAGAAGCCCCGGATAAGTGGAGGCCTCTCATTACCCAACCTTAGAACATACTACACTGTCACAGTCGTCAAAACAGCCTGGTACTGGTACAAGAACAGACAGATGAATCAATGGAACAAAACTGAGACCCCAGAGATGACACCATTGCCTATGAATAGTTGATATTCGACAAAGGCTCTAAGACACTAAACTGGGGTAATAACAGTATCTTCAACAAATGGTGCTGGCAAAACTGGATATCCATCTGCAATAAATTGAAACACGATCCATATCTTACACCTTATATAAAAACCAACTCCAACTGGATAAAAGACCTAAATACCAAACCTAAAATGATAAAGCTCATCCAAGAAAAGGCAGGAACAACAATGGAAGTTTTAATACACAACCTAGACAGACTTCAAAATCTGTCAAACAAACCACAATCAACAGGAGAAAATAGATAAATGGGAACTATTAAGAATCAAATAATTTTGCTCATCCAAAGACTTTATTAATAGAATTAAAAGGCCACCTACAGAATGAGAAAAAATATTTGGCAACTCTATGTCAGACTGATGCCTGATCTCCCTAATCTATAAGATACTATAAAATATCAATAAGAAGAATATAAATCATCCAATTAAGTGACAGGCAAAGGAGATGGACAGACATTTCTCTAAAGACGAGATCCAGGCAGCCAAAAAACACATGCAGACATGTTCACGATCTTTAGTTACTACAGAAATTCAGATCAAGACTACAGTGTGATACCATCTCACCCCAACAAGGTTGGCCATGATCCAAAAAACACAAAACAACAAATGCCAGAGAGGTTGTGGAAAAAGTGAAACTCTCCTACACTGTTGGTGGGGTTGCTCTTTGGAAAGCAGTCAGGTGCTTCCTTAAAAAAATGGATGCAAACATACCATTTGACCCAGTAATTCCACTACTTGGAATATATCCTACAGAATCAAGGCCTTTCACACCAATGGACACATGCACAAGAATGTTTATCACAGCACAGTCCATGATAGTAAAAAGATGGAATCAATCCATATGACTAACAACAGAGGAATGGATATGTAAACTATGGTATATATACTCAATGGAGCACTATGCAATGATAAAGAATAATGATGATTCCAGGAAACATCTCATAACCTGGTGTCAACTGGAAGACATTATGTTGAGTAAAAGGGGAGGGTTTAGATTAGATAGTTGGTAGAAATTTGGTTGGGTGAAATCAGTGATAGCACACATTAGAAGCAAGAACAATATTAAGTGAACTTCAGCATAACTTGAATACTCCTTCCATCTTAATTCAATATTGCAAGGACAGAGTAGCTGGGGCAGGGGGCAGGAGACCATGCTCCTAGGTGAAATTGAGGCGAATTGGCACAACTAGCATTTTGCTAAGAGGGCTTTCTGCACCCCACATTGGTGAGTGGCGTCTGGGGTCTTAAAACCTGCCAAGCTGCCATCCAAGGGCACAGCAAATGGTCCCAACTCAGCAGGAACAGATGATCACTGAGGACCAAAATGACATGGGGTAAAGACAACCCAGAAGATAGAGAGACCCACATGACTGGGTGCCTACATCGACTTGGGACTGGAAGAACTGGATGGTGCCCAGCCACCACCAGTGATAGCCGCGATGGTGCTCTCTGAGTCTCACTGGCAACACAAGAATAAAAAGGGGTGCACCCTGAGATAGCCACTAAAAAAACCACAATTGATGATCCAGCAGCTTCGGGGTTTCCCTGGGAGTGTGGCCCCTGGCCCTGATGCTGCCCTTGCCCATAAGTCATAATGAAGATCCACTCTTCAGACACGAATGGATTGGATCTGGCGATGCAGAGCAACCATATATTGGATGCACTTTATGGTTCTATGCATCTACGGGGTATCATCCCGCTGACCTCTGGCTGGAGGAAGGAGAGTGTGTGGAGAGGAGGGAAAGGAGACTGTTAGGAGGATGAGACAGGTATGGAGCAGAGAGGAATAGTGTGCTGTCACCGGGCAGGAGAGCAGTGGGAGCTGCATATAGGCGGGCATGTAATTTATATGGGAATGTACATTGTCACTCATTCATAATTAAAAAAAAAATGTTCAGGGATAAATATAATAAAACACACTTAAGATATATTTGTTGAAGTATATAAAACATTGCGAAATCAAAGAAAACCTAAATAAAATGATATATACAGCATAGAATTGGTGCAATCCCAATCTAAATCCCAGTAGGGTCTTTTTTAGCAAATGACAAGTTGATTTTAAAATTTGAATGGAAGTGCAAAAGGCTTAAAGTGAATGTAAAAACAGCATGAGGGCAGTGTCTGACCTCCTCTAACTTCACAAGCAGGAATCAGAAGCAAGATCAACAGCCCAAGGCTGATTCCGACGAGGAAAAGTTCAGACACGCCTCCTCTCTCCAAGCCCTTCACCAGTTCTGACACCAACCTTCCTTGCCATGGCACTCTCCACTTCTCGATTCCAAAACCAAACCAGCTGCCATAGAGTCGATTCCAACTTGTAGTGACCCTATACTTGTAGCACAGAGTAGAACTGTCCCCTGGAGTTTTCAAGGAATGCCTGGGAGATTTGAACCGCTGATTTTCTGGTTAGCAGCCGTAACACCTAGCCACTACACCACCAGGATTTGCACTTTTCTACTAGTTTCAATAAGTTAATGAAATGGCCACACAGAACTCACAGACCATACTCACAATTATGGGGCTGATAAGGAAAGAACCCGCCCACACTTCAGGCTTTGGAATATTCAGTACACACTTCTTCCATCAGAAAAACCTCTTTCCAGCCATGTTTGTAGGTCAGCCTTTCCCTGGCCCTTGGCTTCTGCCCAAAGATAATCAGTTTCCTCACTCAGTGGGCCAGGAAACCCAATACGCAGTTTCCTGCTGGTCCTCCTGCCATCACTTCTCACCATTTTCAGAGTTACTGAAGCTCTCTCTCTCAACCTCCTTCTTCTGGAGACTCCTTAGCACAGGGATCCAAGGTCTAAAGGATGAGCTCTCCACTCCTTGGTGATGGTAGGATCCTCCATTTTCCACCTCTGAGGTGGCTCATTTCAAGCCCAGCGGGACAGCAAAACTGACCAGTCCCTTCGATGAACAACAGTGACTCCATCACACGGTCCTACACAATTGCTTCTGTGGAAGCTACAAGACCATGGCTAGAATGTCCACACAAAAGTGATCCAAATGTATTATAAAGCTACAGAAATTAAGATAACATGGCATGAACAGATTAATATAGATTAGAGAATAGAATAGGGTCTAGAAATAAACCCACATATATACGATCAATTGATTTTGTACTAACATGCCAAGGTCATTCAGTGGGAAAGAGTCTTTTCAACACTGATGTTGGCTAACTGGATATCCATATGCAAAAAAGTAGACCTTGATAGTTAGTTTCCATTATGCAAAAAATTAACTCAGAGGAGACCACAAAGCTAAACATAAAAACTAAGCTATAAAGAACGAAAATTGTATGAGACTCCTGCTATAAGGACTTAAAAATAGACTTATGCCCAGAAGAAAACCCTCTTTCACAGCTATGAGGGTGGGGAAGGAAGGGAAGGGTTGGGCACAGATTAGATAGTCGATAGAAATTTGGTTAGGTGACAGCAGCGACAGCCCACAGGAGAGAGTAGATCAACTTAACTGGACTTCACCATAAATGGAAAGATTTTGTAAACTCAACCTAATACTTCAAAGGACAGAGTAGCAGGGATGGGGGTCTGGGGACCAGGTATTCAGGGAATGTTGAGGCCTATTGGCATAACTAGTCTATTGCCAGGACAGTGTTCCGCACCCCATATTGGTGAGTGGTGTGTGGGGTCTTAAAATCTAGCAAGCTGTCATCTGAGAAACGTCAAATGGCCCCAACTCATCCAGAACAGATGATCACCGAGAACAACAAAGATACAAGGAAAAAAGAGACCAGGAGACAGAAGGACCCATATGAATGGGAGACTGTATCATGAGACCAGAAGAACCAGATGGTGCCTGGCCACCACCAAAGACAGCTGTGAAGGGGGACACAATGTAGAGTTCCTGAGGCAACATAAGAAAAAGAAAGAAGTGTGCAGCCCAAGAACTTTATTAAAAGACCTGAACTGATGGTCTGACAGCCTGGAGGGTCCCTGGGAACAGGGCCACTAGAGCTGCTGCTGGCCCTGACCCGAAACCAGTACCGAGTCAGTTCTTCAGACAAGAATGGACTGGATTCAGGGATACAGTGTGACCACATGGTGTACATACTTTATGGTTCTATGCATTTGCAGGAGGCTGTCACACGATCTATTTCTAGATGGCAGAGAAGAGGGTGGTGAGGAGGGGACAGACACGTGTCAAGAGGATACTAGATACACAGAGTAAAAAGGAGGAATGTCTTGTGACCAGGTAGAGAGAGCAGAGGTAGCTGCAGATAGGTGGCCATGCAGAACAGATTTGGATTGTATACTTTTCAGTTAATCACAATTAAAAAAAAAAGAAAGAAAGGAAAAATAACTAAAGCTATAAAATTTCCAGGAAAAAAAATAGGAGTAAATATTTGTGACCTTGGATTCGGTAAAGATTTTTTAGATAGGTCACAGAAAGCATGAACCATAAAAGAAAAAAAGTGGCAAATCTGGACTTCATCCAAATTAGAAACTGGCCTTCAAATGTTACAAAAATCAAAAGGCAAGCCAGAGACTGAGAAAAATATTGTCAGTACATAGATCTATTGAAAGACTTCATCCCAAACACAAAAATAACATTTACAATTCAATAATGAGACAACTCAATGTACGACCTGGGGAAAGGTTTGAATAGTCAATTCACAGAAGACATGAAGATGGCCCAAGAGCCCCGGAAAAGCTGTGCTGCTCATTAATCATCAAGGGAATGAAATTAATCCATTCCTACTAGAATGGCTAAAATTAAACACTGAAGTGATGAAACTCTTAGAAGAAAACATAGACGTATTGCTTCAGGACCTAGTTTTTAATAATGGATTCTTAGATGTGACACTGGAAACATGGGCAAATAAAGACAAAACAGATAAATGAGGTTGCACCAAAATTAAAAACTTTTGTTCACCAAAGGACTTCATTAAGAAAATGAAGAGCAAACCTACAGACTGGGAGAAAATTTTTGGAAACCATGCATCAGATAAGAGTTTAATTACTCTGGCCTGTAGGGTCACCATGAGTCAGATCCAACTCGATGGCACTTGGCATGTATATATAAACTTTTGCACTTTAACAACAAAAAGACCAACAATCCAAACAAAAAATGAGTAAATGACTCAGGGACCAGAGCTACCACAACCTTCCCCAGACTCAGCCCAGACAACAAGACGGTGCCCAGCTACCACCAGCAACTGCTTTGGCAAGTATCATAACAGAGGGTCCCAATTAGAGAAGGATGTGGAACAAAATTCAAAGTCACAAAAAAAGACAGGCTTGCTGGTGTGACAGAGACTGGAGAAACCAGAAGAGCATGACCTAGGGACACCCTTTGACTTAGTGAAGAAGTCACTTTTGAGGTTCACTCTTTCCATCAAACATTAGACAGGTGTGTAGGGCAAGCCAGACCCGTGGTTGCGTAGCAGTTACGTGCTACAGCTGCTAACCAAAAGGGAGGCAGTTCATATCCACCAGGCGCTCTTTGGAAACTCTGTGGGAAAGTTCTACTCTGTCCTATGGGGTTGCTGTGAGTCGATTTTAGTTTTTTGTTTTAATAGGGCAAACTGTATTTACTTTGTAGTTCATTCTACCCCAGCTTAAGTGAGCACATAAGCCCAAGAGCCACACCAAGAAGGCACAAAGGGACAGGACAACAGGCTGGATGGAAACAGACGACTCCAGGGCAAAGAAGGGGAGAGAGTGGGCACATCACGGCGTTGGCAACCAACGTCGCCGAACAATTTATGTCTTGACTGTGTGTTGATTGTTTAACGCAAAACTGATTTGCTCTGTAAACTTTCACCTAAAGCACAATTTATAAAAAGAGAGAAAAAAAAAATGAGCAAATGACTTGAATAGACATTTCTCCACTGAAGAAATAAAAATACTCAAGAAGCATGTGCAAAGATGCCGAAAGTTATGTGTCACTGGGGAAATACAAATCCAAACACAGTGAGACAACACTTCTGCTACGGATTGAATTATGTCCCAATAAATGTGTTGTAAAGCCTAACCTCTGTGCTTGTGGTAATAATCCCTTTTGAGAAGGGATTGTCTTTGTTATGTTAATGAGACAGGATTGGTGTGAGGTGTGTCACAAATTAGCCTCTTTTTAGAAATAAAAGAGATTAAACAAGCAAGCACAGGAAGCAGAGATGGGGTAAGACAGACATGTGGAGACTCTAAGGATCCAGGAAGCAGAAACCTAAGAGACAAGAACCTTCCTGCAGAGCCAACAGAAAGGGAAAGGCGTTCCCGTAGAGCAGGCTCTGGATTCAGACTTCCAGCCTCCCAAACTGTGAGAAGATAAACGCCGGGTCGGTAAAGCCCTCCACTTGTGGGGATTCTGTTACAGGAGCACGAGAAACTAAGACAACACCGACTAAGATGTTTATGAATTTTTTGTTTTTTTAATAAAAGAGGGTTGGCAAGAACGCGAAGAAATAGGAACAGTCGCTGAGGGCTGGTGGGGTTACAAAACAGGACGGCAACTATGGAAAGCAGTGGGGCAGCTACGCCAAAGGTGAAACAGAACCCCACGTGGCTCAGCAGTTTCATGCCTCGGTGGGTGCTCAGAGAACCAAAAGCAGCAACACAAGCAGATGTTAGGACGCCAACATTCACTGCAGCACTGTACACAACAACCGAAAGGTGGGAGCAGCCTGAATGTCCATCGAGAGACAAATGGGTGAACAGACACAGTCCACACATACAATGGAATGCTCTTTAGCCGTGAAGAGAAATAAAGTCTTGATACATCAACATGGATAAACCTTGAAAACATTATGCAGAATGAAATACCTCAGTCACTAGAGGACAAATATCGTATGATCCCACTTAGATGAAAGATGCAGAATAAGCTACCGCACAGAGAGCAGAGTTGATCAGTGGTTACCAGGAGCAAGAAGAGGGAGGGGGAAAGGAGAACCGAAGACTCCTGTTAAAGGGGATAGAACAACTGGGGAACGGATACAGGTGACAGCTGAGCAATATGATGGGCATAATTAATGACAACGAAGACTGTTGAAACATCAGATGTTTGGGTGCATATCTGCTTAGCACATAACAAAAACATGAGACTGTTAGTACCAGACATTCTGAGTGATGTCATATGGCCAGACCCCTCACACATCTTTAGGAGAGTGTAACAAACAGGCTGTCAGTTAAACAGAAGATTAAACCAACAGCATAGGACCCAACAATCCCATTCCAGAAATTTCTAAGAGAAATGGAAATATATGTCAACACAAAAACTTCAATGTGAATGTCCATAGCACTTTTATTCACAAGTGTCCATCACCAGGTCAGCAGACGAATTGTAATACAGCTTTCAATGGAACGACACTCTCAGCAACAGAAGGAGAAACCAGACCAAACCTGCTGCTGTCATGCTGATTCCAAGTTGTAGTGACCTTCTGTGAGACAGCGCAGAACTGAGCTCCACGGGGTTTCCTTGGTTGTAATTTTTGCAGAAGAAAGACCTCCAGGCCTTGCTCTCATGGTCTTCTGGATGAGTTCAAACTGGCAAACTTTCGGTTACTTGAGGGCAAACCATCTGTGCCACCCTTAAGAAAGGGCAAAGAACCAGTGACTCAACAGCACACCTAAAGCCACAGACCCTCTACTAAGTGACAGAAGCCAGACACAAGGCCGGTCCTGAAAGATTCCATTCATACTAAATGAGAAAAAAAACAGAGCTACCCACAGTGAAGCCAAACAGACCAGTCGTTGCCTGGGACTGAGACACAATAATGTCTGCAGTGCTGGAAATGTTGTGAATCTTGGTGGTTGTTACACTGGTATACACATTTTTAAAAACTAAATTTTATTCTCTCACAGTCTAGGAGGCTAGATGTCCGAATTCAGGGTCCCAGCTCCAGGGGAAGGCTTTCTCTCTCTGTTGGCTGCAGGGGAAGGACCTTGTCATCAATCTTCCCCAGTTGAGGAGCTTTTCAGAGCAGACACCCCAAGTCCGAAGGACTCACACTTCTCTTGGCTCTTGTTTCTTAGTGGTATGAGGTCCCCATGTCTCTCTGCTCTTTTCTGTCTTCTATATCTCAAAAGAGATTGACGTAAGACAATCCAATGTTATACATTAGGTCCTGCCTCATTAGTATAAGTGCCTCTAATCCCATCTCATTAATATCATAGAGGGAGGACTTACAGCACATAGGAAAATCACATGAGATGACAAAATGGTAGGTAATCCTATAATACTGGGACTCATGGACCAGCTAAGTTGATATACCTCTTGGGGGGACACAACCCAATCCATAACATTCCAACTTTGGCCCCCCAAATTCATGTCCTTGCCACGTATAAAACACATTCTCCTCAACACATCACAGTAAAAGTCTCCAATCAGCTCCATGTCCAAAATTCAAAAATTATTTTTCATACATGAAATCTAGAATATGTTATCTGCTTCCAAAGCACAATAGTGGAACAGGCACAGGCTAGACATTTCCATTACAAATACAAGAAACTGGGGGGTAAAGAAGGGATAACAGGCACCCAGCGAGTCAGCAAATTGTACTGATTAAGGGCACAGTCGCAGAGCCAGTTAACGTAATTTCTGTCAATAAGTTGTTCACCAATAAAACGTCAAACTGGCACAAGCTGTGTGATAGATGTATTTACTACAACACAACAACAACAACAACAAAAGACTAGCTGCTGTGGCTGCTTATGTACAGCCATATACGTTATGGGGTTTGGTTCCCTGGTTTGGAGGTTTAGAGTCATAGTTTCACGGGACATCCCAATCAGTTGGCCTAATAATATGTTTAGTGCTTTTGTTCTACCTCCCACTTCATTGCACAGTTATTGGGGCCTTAGAAGTTTGCAGTCCAAGGCACAACAACTGTTCTCTATTTGCCTGAAGCAGGAGAGAAAGAGGGAGAGTCAGGACTAGGAGGAAGAAACACAATATGTGGCTAGCTGCCTCCGTGAACAGCTGTCTACTTTATCAGGAAACCAGAAGAGCTGGATGGTGCTGGGCTATTATTACTGAACATTTTGATCAAGCATTCCCTAGAAGAATCCTGATCAAAAGGGGCAAAAATGCAGAACAGAATTCCAAATTCTCAGAGACTCCAGACTTTCTGGAGTCATGGAACCTAGATGAACTGCTGAAACTATTGCCCAGAGATAATCTTTATGCCCTAAAGTTTTAACCAAAAATATCCCTGAAAGTCTTAAAACTACACAATAGTTTAGCTTGACTAGTAAAAAATGTCTGCCTACAGCATTGTGCTCTTTTAAGATATATCTATAGAAAATCAAAGAGACCCTAGTGGCATAGTAGATAAGAACTTTGGCTGTTAACCAGAAGTCTGGCAGTTCAAATCCACCAGGCGCTCCTTGGATACCTTGTGAGGCAGTTGGAATGGACTCTACCCAACCGGTTTTTTCTGGTTTATGTGGAATCAGATTGACAACAGCAACTTGAAAGATTAGATACGAAACTTAAGGGGGCAGTGAGTTTGTTAACAGAGGAAAAACAACTCAAGAAGAGAGTGAGAATGATTGCACAACTTGAAGAATGTAACCAATGCCACCAAGCTGTGCAGGTAGAAACTGCTGAATCGGTGTAGGTTCTGCAGTGTGTAGTCAACAACAAATTATTTTTTAAAACATAATGTGACTGCAGGCAAGTGACTTCTCTTCTCTGAACCTCAGTTTCCCCCAGTGGTGACATAGGGGTTGGACTCAGTGGCAGTTTCCCTCCAGCTGTGTCACACGGAACACTTCCAGTCTCAAAAGGGATGTGAAAGCTTATGTGCTATTGTTCATCACTGATGTTGCCGTGGAGTGGACTCCAAATCACGGTGACCTTGTGGTTAACAGAACAAAGCAGCACCCTGTTCTGCACGTATACTGCTTTAATTTTTAAAATAAATTTGAAAATGGAGAGAGAAGATATTAAATAGCAGCAGCAACGTGAAAGCCCATTTGGGTAAGTGGCGCACCTTTCCACCACAAGATGCTCTACACAAAATCCAGAAACAAGCAACAGGGCAGATGAGCGGTGAGGGAGCCGAGACCCTTGTCCTGAGGGGTCTTCTGGCTACGAGGGGGCCAAAGCTGGTGAGGGCCACGGGAGTCCTGAGCTGGTGAACCCCAAGCAGACCTCAAAGAACACAGGAGGGTTTCTGGGGGCTTGCACTGCCCTTGGGAGGCAGGGCTGTATTTGGGATCAAGGAGACTCCCGAGTATGTGATCAAGGGTTCCTTACAGAAGTGTTCCAGAAGGTATCCAGGCCATGTGACTGCAGGCAAGTGACTTCCTTCTCTGAACCTCAGTTTCCCCCAGTGGTGACATACGGGTTGGACTCAGTGGCAGTTTCCCTCCAGCTGTGTCACATAGAACACTTCCAGGGGCTGCCTGCCCCCGCACTCACTGCTCCAGGCTGTAAGCAGGCACATACATTCCTCCCCAGCCGTCACCTCCACCAAGTGAATGGCCAGTTTGTCCCTGTCCAGCACAACCCCTCCCAACCTGGACAGCTAGAGAATGTCAACGTCTTGGTCAAGCTCTCCCCTGGGGAGACAAAGGTGGTGTTGGCGGCTCTAGGTTTACAGGGTCTTGGCTTCATCACCCCAGCAAAAGGAGACAGCCTCTTTCCAGCAAGACTCCTGGGCTGGAGCCTCACTGGTGAGAGAGGGACATGCGTCAGCCAGAGACGGTTCCATAGTTCCACTCTTGGAAGTGCCCGTACGTGATTTATTTACTGCTTTGCTCTCTTGGCATTCTTAATCATTCTGAGTAACAGGCCCTGCACTTTTATTTACCATCTGTGAGCGGTATACACAGCTCAGCCCTCAGCTGCTAGCCCACAGGGCGGCTGTCTGAGTCCACTGAGAGGCATGTCGGAAGGAAAGTCTGGTGATCAGCTTCCAAAGTATCAGCCATTGAAAACCCTACAGAGTGCGGTTTTCCTCTGACTCACGGGGCTTCTCCCCAGTAAGAGATGAGCAGCTCTAACCAGGGTTCCGGGCTGCTGAGCGGAGACCCGGCAGACATCCATCACAGATGTGACAAGAGCTGAGCTGCGGTGGCAGATTTACTGTGATTGTGACTATTATTGTTACCTCTGTTATTTGTTGTTCTGCAGAGTGGCTATGTGTCTGTTTTAAATACAAATTAATTTAGCTTTAAGTAGACCAATGCAGCCCTCTCTCTTTGAAGTGAAGCACGCTGAGTGTGAACTGGGGAAAAGAGACACCACTGCTACCCCACTGCTCTTCAAGGGCTTCTCAAAAGCTCCCAGGGCTGGGACGTATACAAGAACGCGAGTTCAAGGCACAGGTGTTCCCCTGAAGCCAGGAGGGACTGGGATGTGAATGATCTGGTGACGTTATCCGCCACACAAGGGATAAGGAGCCCACCCTGGCCCTCAGGGTCTTCTGGAAGGTCTTCAGGCTACTGTTCAGGAGGAGAAAAGTGTGCAAAGACCCCCAAGAACTGGGATCCTGGCCTGCTCTTCCTGTTTGAGAAAGAAAGGTGGGGAGCGAGAAAACCGGCTTCAATTGGCTTGTCTCCTGACTCCTGGGTGAGGTCTCTCCCTGGGCCTCTGCTGCCCACCCATGTCCTCATTTCCCGAAAGGAGACAAGACAGTGGAATTCATGACAGTAGACTTCAAAGTCCAGGCTCTGCCCTCTAAATCCTGTCTGTCTTGATGCTGGAGCAGGATCTGGAACCCTTCTAGCATCTGGTTTATCTGAAAGTGAAAACAGGCCCAACCCTTTGCAGATGATCCCAGGCCTCTCCAGACTTCTCCCTCCCAGGCCAGGCCCCACTGCGCTTCCTGGGGGAAGGGCCAGGTCCATGACAAGGGCTCAGAGTCCACAGAGTTATTATAGGCTCAAGACAATCTCAGGCCTTGACTCACTTCTAGGAATGCAAATTAGAGTCGCTCTGTCTGTCCTCTGTCAGCTCTCATTGATCAGGCCTTGTAACTTCCTTCTCAGGAAAAAAGCCTGTGCAATCCCTGTCCTGCATGAAAGCCCCATCCTTGTCCTCATTTACCAAATACTGCTTGTCCACTTCCCTCTTAGGGGGTATCTGTGACTCATTTTGCCATCACACATCAAAAAAACAAAAGCACTCAAACCAACTGCCATTGAGTCTATTCTGACGCATAGCAACCCCATAAGACAGAGCAGAACTGCCCCATAGAGTTTCCAAGGAGCATCTGGCAGATTTGAACTGCCAATCTTTTGGTTAGTAGACATAGCACTTAACCACTGCATCTCCAGAGTTTCTGCCATCATGCATCACACTAAGAAAAAACCCAAATCCATTGCCATCAAGTCAATATCAACTCATAGTGACCCAATCCAACAGATCAGAACTGCCTGCCCCATAAAGTTTCCATGGAGCACCTTGGGGATTTGAACTGTCAGCCGCTGGGTTGGCAGCTATAGCTCTTAACCACTGTACAACCAGGGTTTACCCGAAGCTATATTAAAAAAAACAAACAATGAAACTCTCCCACTGAGTCAATTCCAACTCATAGCAACCATATACTACAGAGTAGAACTGCCCCATAGAGTTTCCAAAGACCATCTGGTGCATTTGAACTGCTGACCTTTTGGTTAGCAGTCGTATCACTTAACCACTCCACCACCGTGTTTCCTGTAAGCTACACCACTGTTGTTAAGTGCCATCAAGTCAGTTCTGACTCACGGAGACCCTACGCAAGAGAGAATGAAATTTTGCCAAGTCCTGCACCACGCCCACAATCATTTTTATGCTCAAGCCCATTGTTGCCGGCATTGTGCCAACCCCCCCTTGTTTGAGAGTCTTCTTCCTTTTCAATGACCTCTACCAAGTATGATAAGCCTCTCCAGGGATTAATACCTCCTCACGACACGGCCAAAGTACGTAAGACGCAGTCTTGCTGTCTTTGCTTCCAAGAAGCACTCTCTGGTTATACTTCTTCTAGAACAGATCTGCTTGTTCTTTTGGTGGTCCACGGTACAGTCATCATTGTTCTCCAACTCCACAATTCAAAGGCATCAATTTTTTTTCTGTCTTCTTTGTTCACTGTCCAGCTTTTGCACGCATATGATGTAACTGAAAATACCATGACTTGGGTCAGCGCACTTTACTCGTCAAGATGACATCTTTACTCTTCAGTACTTTAAAGAGATCCTTTGCAGCAGATTTTCCCAGTGCAATGTGTCTTTTGAGTTCTTGACTGCTGCTTCCATGGGCATTGATTGTGGACCCAAACAAAATGAAATCCTTGACAACCTCAATCCTTTCTCCATTTATCATGACGTTGCTTCCTGGTCCAGTTACGAAGATTTTTGTTTCTTGGCATTGACATTCAATCTACACTGAAGGCTGTGGTCTTTGAGCTCCATCAGTGTTCCAAATCCTTTTCCCTTTTAGCAAGCAAAGTTGTGTCATCTGCATACATAGGTTGTTAGTGAGTCTTCCTCTAACCCTGATGCCTGATTTTTCTTCATACAATGCAGCTTCTTCATTATTTGCTCAGCACACAGATTGAAAAGGCACGGTAAAAGGACACAACCCTGAAGCACACCTTTCTGGACTTTAAACTATATGGTGTCCCCTTGTTCTGTTCACATGACTGCCTCTTGATCCATGTACAGATTCCTCATGAGCACCATGAAATGTTCTGGAATGCTCATACTCTGCAACGTTAGCCATAATTTGTTACATACACAGTCAAATGCCTTTGTATAGTCAGCAAAACACAAGTAAACGTCTTCCTGGTGTTCTCTGCTTTCAGCCAAGATCCACCTGACATCAGCAATGAGAGCCCTGATTCTTCATCCTCTTCTGAATTCAGCTTGAATTTCCGGACCTTCCCTGTCGATATACTGCTGCAACTCTTTTTGAATGATCTTTAGCACAATTTTTACTTGCCAATGGTATAAACAAACTATGGGTCACGATGACTAAGAATCTATTCAGTGGCAGTGGTTTCCTTTTTGTGTGATATAATGATACTGTTTTTGATAATTTCCATATTCAGTTGTATTTGATAATTTTGGTAATTGGATAATTTTGATAATTTGATCATTTTTTGTATTTGATAATTTTCCGTATTCAGTTGTGTCACCTTTCTCAGGAAAAGGCATAAATATGGATTCTTCCTGTTGGTTGGCCAG
The DNA here is from genome assembly GCA_028571685.1 of Heterohyrax brucei. Lineage (NCBI taxonomy): Eukaryota > Metazoa > Chordata > Mammalia > Hyracoidea > Procaviidae > Heterohyrax > Heterohyrax brucei. The sequence goes on from CM053161.1 coordinate 77,692,141, forward strand.
GTAGCTATCCTCCAAATTTCTTGGCAGAGGCAAGTGAGCACTTTCAGTGTTGCATCCACTTGTTGAAACATCTCGGTTGATATCCCATCAATTCCTGGAGCCTTGCTTTTTGCCAATGTTTCAACGAAGCTTCAGCTTCGTCCTTCAGTACCATTAGTTCCTGATAATACGATCCTGATTGCTTGTTCGATCAATTTTGGACTGCAGAAGCTGGTAAAAGTCTTCAGTTTCTTCATCTTTGGCCTTAGAGTTTGGTGTGTACAATGGAATAATAGTTTTATTAACTTGCCTTTCTTGTAGGTGTATGGCTGTTATCCTACCACTGACAGCACTGTACTTCAGATCTTGAAATGTTCTTTTTGACAATGAATGCAACACCATTCCTCTTCAGGTTTTCCTTCCTGTCATGTTGCTGTTATGAGGTGCCGTCCAGTCAGTTCTGACTCATAGTAACCCTATGCACAACAGAACAAAACACTGCCTGGTCTTGCCCCACGTCCAGAATTGTTTTCAGGCTTAAGCCCACCGATGCGGCCACTGTGTCACTCCATCTTGTCAAAGGTCTTCCTCTTTTCACTGACCCTCCACTCTACCAAGCAAGACGTCCTTCTCCAGGGATGGATCTGTCCTGACAACATGTCCAAAGTATGTAAGACACAGTCCCACCATCTTCGCTTCCAAGGAGCACCCTGGTTGGACTTCTTCTGGAACAGATCTGTTGGTTCTTTTGGCAGTCCATGGTACATCCAACATTCTTCTCCAACACCACTATTCAAAGACATCAATTCTTCTTCTGTCTTCTTTGTTCACTGTCCAGCTTTTGCATGCGTATGATGTGATTGTAAAACGCCATGGCTTGGGTCAGGTGCATGTTAGCCATCAAGGTGATATCTTTACTTTTCAATACTTTAAAGAGATCCTTCACAGTAGATTTTCCCATTGCAATGCATCTTTTGATTTCCCGACTGCTGCATTCCATAGACATTGACTGTGGACCAAAGTAAAATGAAATCCTTGACAAACTCAATCCTTTCTCCATTATTACAATGTTGCTTATTGGTCTAGTTGTGAGGATTTTTGTTTTCCTGATGCTGAGGTGCAATCATACTGAAGGCTGCGGTCCTTGATCTTCATCAGTAAGTGTTTCAAATGTTCACTTCCAGCAATGAAGGTGGTGTCATCTGCATGAGGCAGGTTGTTAATGAGTCGCCCTCCAATCCTGGTGTCTCATCTTTCTTCATACACTTCAGCTTCTCAGCTTGTTTGCTTGGCAGATAGACTGAAAAGGTACGGTGAAAGGACACAACCCTGATACACACCTTTTCCTGACTTTAAACCCTGCAGCGACCCCTCGTTCTGTTCATATACGGCTGCCTCTTGATCCACATACTGATTCCATAAGAGCACATGTAAGTATTCTAGAATTCTCGTTTTACGCAATGTTAGCCATAATTGATTATGATCCACACAGTTGAATGCTTTTACATCGTCAATGGAACACAGGTACCTATCTTCCTGGTATTCTCTGCTTTCAGCCAAGATCCATCTAACACCAGCGGTGATACCTCTGGTTCCACGTCCTCTTCGGAATCCAGCTGGAATTTCTGGCAGTTCCTTATCCATACACTGTTGAGGTCACTTTTGAATGATGTTGAGCAAAATTTAACTTACATGTGATATTACTGATATTGTTCAGTAATTTCTGCATTCGGTTGGTTCTTCTTTTTTTGGAATAGACATAAATATGGATCTCTTTCAGTCAGGTGGCCAGGTGGCTGCCCTCCAAATTTCTTGGCATAGATGACTGAGCAGTTCCAGCGCTGCATCTGTTTGTTGAAATATCTCAATTGATATTCCATCAATTCCTGGAGACTTGTTTTTTGCCAGTGCCTTCAAAGCAGCTTCAACTTCCTCCTTCAGTGCCATCAGTTCCTGGTCACAGGCTATCTCTTCAAACGGCTGAACATCAACCAGCTCTTTCTGATACAATGACTATAGTCTTCCTTCCTCTTTTGATGCTCCCTGAGTGGTTTAACATTTTCCCTGCAGAGTCCTTCACTATTGCAACTCGAGGCTTGAATTTTTTTTCGGTTCTTTCAGCTTGAGTAATGAGACTGTGTTCTTCCCTTCTGGTTTTCCATTTCCAGCTTCTTGCACATGTCATTGTAATACTTTGTTTTGTATTCTTGAGCTGCCCTTTGAAATCTTCTGTTTACATCTTCTACCTTACCATTCCTTCCTTTTGCTTTAGCTGGTAGACATTCAAGAGCAAGTTTCAGAGTCTCTTCTTACAACAAATTTGGTCTTTTCCTTCTTTCCTGTCTTTTTAGTGACCTCTTGCTCTCTTCACAGATGACGTCTTTCATGTCATTTCACAATTCATCTAGTCTTAGGTCATTAGTAGTCAACACATCAAATTTGTTCTTGAAGTGGCCTTTAAACTCTGGATGGACATACTCAAGGCCATACTTGGGCTCTTGTGGACCTGTTCTAACTTCCTTCAGTTTCACTTTGAATTTGTATATGAGAATTATCTGTGCTGCAGTCAGTACCTGGTCTTGTTCTGACTGCTAAATGGAGCTTTTCCATTGTCTTTTTCCACAGATGTACTCGATTGGGCTCCTGTATACACCATCTGGTAAGGTCCATGTGTAGAGTCGCTGTTTGTGTTGGTTAAAAACGGTATTCGCAATGAAGAAGTCATCAGTCTTACAAAATTCTATCATGTGATCTCCAGCATTATTTCTTTCACCAAGGCCCTATTTTCCAACTACTGATCCTTCTTCTTGGTTTCCAACTTTCCATTCCAGTCATCAGTAATTATCAATGCAACCTGATTGCATGTTCAATCAATTTCAGACTGCAGAAGCTGGTAAAAATCTTTAATCTCTTCATCTTTGGCCTTAGTGGTTGATGCATAAATTTGAGTAATAGTCGTATTAACTGGTCTTCCTTGTAGGCATATAAACATTATCCTGTCACTGACAGCACTGTACTTCAGGACAGATCTTGAGATGTTCTTTTTGATGATGACCACAACACCGCTCCTCTTCAAGTTTTCGTTCCAAGCATGGTAGACCACATGATTATTAGATTCAAAATGGCCAATACGAGTCCATTTCAGCTCACTAATGCCTAGGATATCGATGCTTCTGTGCTCATTGCATTTTTGACGATTTTCGATTTTCCTGGATTCATACTTCATACACTCCATGTTCTGATTACTAGTGGATGTTTGCAGGTATTTCTTCTCATTTTGAGTCATGCCACATTATCTAACAAAGATCCCAACTGTTATACTCTACCCACAACACTAAAGTCGCCTCTACTCTGAGGAGGAAGCTCCTCCCAAGTCATCTCCTGAGTGCCTTCCAACCTGAGGGGCTCATTTTCCAGCACTGTATTGACAGTGGTCCACTGCCCTTCATCAGCTTTTCCCTGGCTAGTTCTTTTCAGAAGTAAATTGCTGGGTCCCACTTCCTTGTCTGTCTCATTCTGGAAGCTCAGCTGAAACCTGTCTGCCATGGGTGACTCTGCAGATATCTAAATATCGGTGGCATAACTTCCAGCATCTCAGCAACATGCAAGCCCCCACAGTATGACAACCTCACAAGTGGGGTAAGCTACACTGGGAGGAGTGAACTTCCTTGTGGGCCTGTGTCTTAGTCAGCTAGGGCTGCTCTAACAGAAATGCCACAGAGTGGATGGCTTTAACAAAGGAACGTTTACTCTTACATGGTCCGGTAGGCTACAAGTCCATATTCAGGGTGTCCACTCCAAGGGAAGGCTTTCCCCCTTGTCAGCTCTGGAGGAAAGTCTGGTATTGCATCAGTCTTTGTCCAGGGAACATCTTGGCACAGGAACCTCAGGTCTGAGGGACGCGCTCTTCTCCCAATGCTGCCTGCTCAATGGTGTGAGGTTCCCAATTCTCTGCCTCCTTCCTTTTCCTTTTATCTCTTGCAAGATGAAAGGATCAAGGGTGGGGCAAGCCACACTCCAGGGAAACTCCCTTTACAGTGGAGCACGGAGGTGATCTTATAAAGGGATTTACAATCTCACCCTAATCCTTTATCATACAACATAGGTAAACCACAAAATGGAGGACAGTCACAAGATACTGGGAATCATGGTCAAGCCACCTGGCTACACATAGTTTTGGGGGGACACATTTCAATCCATGACAGGCTGTGAGGGAGTTTCCCTAGAGAGGCACCAAGGAGTGGAACTGCTGAGTTCAAAGGTGGAGGACCAGGCTAGGGTGAACACAGAGGTACCCTCACTCTCAGGGTGGGGTAAACATAGGAGGACCCTGACAGTCCTGGTCCTACAAAGCTATGTCCCCATTCCATTTTATTGCTCCTGGTCACACCTCACCAGCAGTGCGTGGGCTCTCCCCTGTCATCCACCCATGCCAGCATGTAATGTCATCTCACTTACTGAGTTGTTTGGGTTTGTCATTGATCACATTGTGTCTCCCCCAAAAAACGTATCAACATGGTTAGGCCATGATTCCCAGTGGTGTGTGACTGTTCTCCATTTTGTGATTGTAATTTTATATGTAGGAGGATTACGGTAAGACTAGAACACCCTTTCACAGGTCATGTCACTGATTCAGTGCAAAGGGACTTCCCTTGGGGGGTGGTCAGCACCACCTTTGATTTTTCAAGAGATAAAAAGTAAAGAGAAGTGAGCAGAAAGAGAGTACTTCATACCACTAAGAAAGCTACCAGAAGAGCATGTCCTTTGGATGGGGGACCCCTGCTCCCAAAAGAGCCTAGTCTTGGGGAACACTGAAGGCCAGCAGAGGAATCCTTCCCCTGCAGCTGGTACCCTGAATTCAGACAGCTGGACTATCGGACTGTGAGTGAATAAATTTGTTTGTTCAGCCATCCTCTGGTGGTATTTTTGTTAGCGCAGTAGTAGGGGACTGTTTTAGTCATCTGGTAGTGCCCTAACAGAAATACCACAACTTAGACGGCTTTAACAAACAAAAAATTTATTTTTACAGTCTATTAGGCTACTAGTCTGAACTTAGGGTGTCTGCTCCAGGGGAAGGCTTTCCCTCCTTGTGGGCTCTGGAGGAAGGTCCTCGTGTTGCATCAGTCTTTGCTCAGGGAGCACTGGGGCAGGAACTGGAGGTTCCCACACTTCTCTGCTCTTGTACCTTAAGAGACTGCCTCAAGGCACAAAACCATCTTACACACTGAGTCCTGCCAGCCTAACACAACCACCACCTACCTCCCCTCATTAACATCCTAGAGGCAGGATTTACAAAACGGAGGAGCAGAGTACACCACCAGAAATCCAGGTTTAGCAAAATTGCTACACAGATCCTGGGGGAAAAACAGTTCAGTCTAGACAGTGACAGACAGGGTTCAGTCGGGGTAGAGTGACATCTCATTACTTCTTTTCTTTGCTCCTCTCAGATGACTACTGAGAACGCGCTGCTCTTTGCACACCTTAGTTACAGCTGCTCCTCCTATGCGTGGCCTAATGAGCCCCGGTGGGGCAGTGGTTAAAGCAACAGCTAACTGAACAGGCTGCCTTTTCAACCCACCAGCTGCCCCCAGGGAGAAAGAGGTAGCCAGTAGGCTTCCCTAAAGCCTTGGAGATCCTATGGGGTCACAACGAGTCAGAACCGACTCAACAGCAGTAGTTTTGGTGGGTGTCATAGATTGAGTTCTGCCTCCCGAAAAATGTGTGTAGCAGTTTGACTGAGCCATGATTCCCAGTATTGTGTGGTCATCTTCTACTCTGTGATTGTAATTTTTGTGTGTGTTTTACCTCCTAACCTCTGCCTATGGTTAATGGGGCAAGACTGGATTTAGTTACAGAGGGTTAAGGTGACATACGTGAGCCAGTGTAAAGGGAGTTTCTCTGGGGAGTTAGCTGCACCACCTTTTATCTTACAAGAGGGAAGAGGGAAGCAGAGACAGTTGGGGACTTTACACACCAAGAAAGCAGTGCACTGAGATGTCTGCAGACCAAAGGGAGACCAGTACATCACAAGGACCTTCCTCCAGAGGTGGCAGAGAAAGGAGGTCTTCCTCTGGAGCCTGTGCCCTGAATTCAGACGTCTACCCTACTGTACTGTGAGAAAATAAACTTCTCTTTGCGGTAGCAGCACTAGATGACTAAGACAGCTGGCGAAGGGATGGATGGCCTGTTCGTGGCCTTTGTGCGTATCTGCTATTTGTCCCATAAGGTATCCAGTTTCTTTCAGACTGGTTTACAGAAGTTCCTTGAGCAGTCTAGGTATTAAGTCTTTTGACAACAGGACTATCCTTAAGACAGTGGGAATGTCCTCTCGCAGCTTATCACTCATGCGTTAATGTTGTCTATGATAAAGCAAATTTTTTCACTTTAGTGGCATTAAATCTATCATTTCCTCCTTGTAACAAGAACCCCTTCCTTTCACAGAAATGTCATACTGCATGTTGACTTACTGGCTTTCTATTTCTACCTTTAACACTTTGGTATTTAATCTGTTTGGAGTTTATTAATATGAGATAAGGTTACAATGCAACTTTATTTTATGCTCCATTATAAAAAGTCGATTTTCCTAATATCACTTACTAAATGATCTAGCCCTTTTCTAAGCTCATGGGCTCTCTACCACATTGCAGGTGGTCATACATAACTTTTTTCGGAACCCTCCAAGCTATTCCTCTATCAATATTACATTATTTTAATGACCATGGCTTTGCAATCTGTTTTGATGCCTGTAGAGAAGGAACTTCCCTTTGTTCTTAGCTGACAGTGGACCTTTATTCTTCTATATACATTGCAGAATCTGTTTGTCAAGTTCCAGTATATCGGGCTGGAATTTTTACCACAATTGTATTGAATGTATGGTCATTTGGTCAAAAACTGATATTCTTGCAAAGTTGTTACCCACGTATTCAGGTCTTCAAAACAAACTGTTTGTATTAAAGTCTTTAGTTTTTCTCCTTAAATCTCTTGAGCATTCTTTGCTGGATTAGTTCCTAAATGCTTTGGTATAGTATATATTTTATTTCTATTTTCAAGAAGTCTATTACTTTTGCAGAACCCAGCAGAACTTTAAATTCTGATTATTCTGATTTTACATCAAGTATCCTTTTTCAACTCTCTGATTTAATTAATTAGTCTGTTGATTCTCTTATTTTCTATGATGATGGTCATTTGAGAATAATCAAAACTTTGCCGTTTTCCTCCTGATCCATTACTCATTTTTCTTGTCTCATTGCACTGGCCAGACTTTTAGGTGCCATGCTGCATAGTGGCGGGCCCCCTACGCCATCCTTGCATTCTTTCTGACTTTGAAAAGGGTTTTAGGGTAGTCCTTGAAGCAGCTGAAGGGAATCATTAGAAATTTGCTCTTGAGAAACGTGGCTGAGATGACGTGTGGCGCTGGACTGGAGGCAGAGATGATCTTCCAGAAAGCGCTGCACGAATTCAGGGGACACCTAATCTACTCCAGACTGGGGCCGTGGGGGTGATTCCGCCGGGAAACGTGGGGGAAGAACTGATAAGATTCTGTTACAGATGAGCAGCGAGAGTGGGGTAAGAGAAGAGTCAGGTTGCAGCCCTGTTGGGGCCTTGGCTGCCTGGCTGATAGGTTCAATGAGGAAGAGATTTGGGGAAAAAGCAGCTGAGTTCCGTTTCACACATATTTTCTCAGTGCACTGAGGGGTGCAGGGGCGTCTGGAAGGAAGGATGAGGGGTTCAGGGCAGCGGTGTGGCTGGAAGATAGAGATTCGGCTGTCATCAGTCCAAGTCATATTTGTAACGTGCACGCAGCACCTGGAAAAGGGCATCACATAGTAAAATCACACATCTCAGCCACTGTTGTTACGACCAGGGTTACCTGCATAGAAAACCAAAACCCACCACCACGGAGTCAGTTCCAACTCGTAGCGATCCCATAGGACAGAGCAGAACCGCCCAAAGGGTTTCCAAGGAGCAGCCGGCGGATTCGAACTGCCGAGCCAGTTCTTAACCACTGCGCCACCAGGGCCGAGTTAAAACCAGGAAACGCAGCGCAGAGGTCGAGGCCGGAGCCCCGAGTGCGACCAGCAAAGGAAGACAGAGGGCGCCAGGACTGAGCAGCAGGAAGGGTGGCGCCAGCGCGTCAGGGGTCGGGTACCACCGCGCAGGGGCGGTTCGCAGGAGGACGCAGAGGAGCGCGGTAATCCAGATGCCCTCCAGCCGACTGCCGAGCCTCCCTCCGCCCGGCCGCCCGGAAGCAGGGCTGGCATCGCTCGCGCATCGCGGCCCGTGCACCTGCTGTCCGGAGCTCGGGCACGCGCCCGTGAGCCCAGGGGATGCCGGCGCGCCCCCGGGGCTTCCGGGCCCAGAGTGGCCCGCCCCCCCCACCTCGCGGAGCGCCTGCGCCCGGACCGCCCCGCCCCTCTCCCGCCCCTTCACGGCGCGGGCCCTGCCGAGCGCCTGCGCAAGACACGCCCCCTAGTGCCGCCCTCGCCCCGCCCTGGCTCCGCCCCTTCACCGTGCGGGTTCGGCCGAGCGCGTGTTCTCGTGGTGGTCCTCTGGCGGCGCGGACCGTGGGGAGCGCGTGTGTCTGGACCCTCCACCGGGGGACCAGGAGCGCCCGCGTCCGGCTCCGGGATGGGGGTTGGAGAGGCGGGAGCCTGCGTTCGGGGCCGCCTGGCTCTGCAGCCGCAACCTCGGGCTGCGGTGGCGCGCTCCGCCGAGCGGGATGGGGCGGGCCTCGCGGGGGCGCGCTGGGGGTGGGACCTAGGGACAGCAGGGGCGGAGCCGAGTCACGTGGGTAAACATGCCGCACGTGGAGCGGAGCCTGACCCCGGGGCGGGGCGGTGGGAGCTGGACGGCCGGCTGCCTGGAGCGGAGGCTGCGCAGAGCCGCGGAGCCCGGGGAGGGGGCGGCGGGCCTGCGGCCAGGGGACCGTCGGCGTCTGGGTTCCCTCCTTCTGCTGGAATGATGGCCGTGGCCAGCTCAGTCAGCACTGCCCGAAGGACGTGGTAACTGCTCGGAACCCTGTGAGAGCAAGGAGCCGCGGTGGCGCAGTGGTGACAGCGCTTCCTAACCCTGAGATGAAGGCGCCCTGGTGGCACAGTGGTGACAGCGCTTCCTAACCCTGTGACGAAGGCGCCCTGGTGGCGCAGTGGTGACAGCGCTTCCTAACCCTGTGACGAAGGCGCCCTGGTGGCGCAGTGGTGACAGCGCTTCCTAACCCTGTGACGAAGGCGCCCTGGTGGCGCAGTGGTGACAGCGTTTCCTAACCCTGAGATGAAGGCGCCCTGGTGGCGCTGTGGTGACAGTGCTTCCTAAGCCCATGATGAAGGCGCCCTGGTGGCGCTGTGGTGACAGTGCTTCCTAAGCCCATGATGAAGGCGCCCTGGTGGCGCTGTGGTGACAGTGCTTCCTAAACCCATGATGAAGGCGTCCTGGTGGCGCAGTGGTGACAGTGCTTCCTAATCTTGTGATGAAGGCGCCCTGGTGGCGCAGTGGTGACAGTGCTTCCTAACCCTGTGACGAAGGCACCCTGGTGGCGCAACGGTGACAGTGCTTCCTAATCTTGTGATGAAGGCGCCCTGGTGGCGCAGTGCTGACAGTGCTTCCTAAGCCCGTGATGAAGGCGCCCTGGTGGCGCAGTGGTGACAGCGATTCCTAACCCTGAGATGAAGGCGCCCTGGTGGCACAGTGGTGACAGTGCTTCCTAACCCTGTGACGAAGGCGCCCTGGTGGCGCAACGGTGACAGTGCTTCCTAATCTTGTGATGAAGGCGCCCTGGTGGCGCAGTGGTGACAGTGCTTCCTAAGCCCGTGATGAAAGCGCCGTGGTGGCGCAGTGGTTACCGGTTTTGTCTGACAACCAAAAGGTCAGCGAACCCACCAGCCTCTGTGCGGGAGAAAGACGTGGTAGTCGGCTTCTATAAAGATGACAGCTTTGGAAACCCTATGGGGCAGTTCTACTCAGTCCTATAGGGTTGCTACGAGAGGAAGGATTTGGTGGTTTTGCTGAAATGGGCACCATCCCATTTCACAGATGGGGAAGGTTGAGTCGGGAGAGTTGAGTCAGGAACAGTGAAGAAATCTGCCAAAGCCTCGTGGCTAAAACCTGGCAGAGCCCAGATGCGGGCTCAGGCAGCCTGGCTCCTCGGTGTGTGGGCGGCGGTCTCCACGGAGGCGGAAATGGCCGAGATGGCCGAGATGGCGCTGGGCTCGGCTCGGCGTCCCGGAATGGCGGCCTGGGTCGGCCTGCGCATGCGCACTCCGGAGGCCTCAGTTTCCTCCTTGGCACGGTGGGCACCGCAGCCGTGCCAGACCCTTGAGGAGGCTCGCAGGCAGCACCCACCGAATTGCTTTCACCTAGGTGTGGAAGGGACGAAGGTAGGGGACCCCGACTCGCGTCATCGCCCGCCGGAGTACCGCTGCTCCGGGGTTCCCGCCGTCCGCTCCCGGAGCCGGGGGCTGTCAGCGTCCCGCCGCAGGCGGCTCCGGAGGTCCCGGGGCCCCCGGTCCCTGGGCCACTTCGGCCGCGCCCCCCCCGCCGGCCGCGGCCCCGCCCCCGCCGGCCGCCCCGGCCACTTCCGGAGGCGCGCCCCCCTTCCTGGCCCCGCTGCTCCCCCTCGGCGGGGCGCGGGAGCCGAGGCGCGTGCGCGGACGCCTGCCCGCGGGAAGGCCGCCCGCGCAGCTGGGCGGGGGCCTCGGCCCGCGCTGGCACGGCCTGGGGAGGCCCCGGCGGGGCGGCCGGCGCGGGGAGCGGCGCGCGGGGGCGGGGAGCGCGGGGTGGGGGTGCGCGGAGGGGCCCCGGCCGAGCGGCCTTCCCGCGCCGGGCCGCCGTCCCCCCGAAAGCCGGTCCCCCGGTCCTGGCCACCAGCTGGGCGCGGGGTTCCTGTGAGTGGGTACGGAAGTGTGGACCCCGCTGGTGTGGGGCTTCAACCCCTGGCTGTGAGCCCGGCGATGCTCTTCAGGAAGAGCGATGTAGCAATCCGCTCCCTGAAGGTTACAGCTTGGAAAACCCTGCTGGGCGGGGTTACTCTGTCACGTAGCAGAGGATCGACTGGACTTCGGTTGTTGGGGTATCTGTTTAGGCCCGTCTCGCGCTGGGAAGCCAGTGCTGCTAGGTGACCTTGGGCAAGTTGCTCAACGTTTTGTGTCTTGCTTTACCCTTGCATAAACTGGCGTCAGTGGGTATGCCCACCCCGTAGAGTTGTAGTGGGACTGAGTGATTTCGCAGGAGTGAACCCTTGAAAACATGCGTGCTCTTGGGAAGCACTCTCTTCTGTGGAATTCTGCAGCGTGCCTGGGAACGACACGCTTTTCCCACTGAAGCAAACTCCACCTCTGACCCAACTTTTTCCCTCAGGAATGCCGTGATGCATACACAAGAATGCACTTTATCCCCACTGTTCCTGGAAGGAACACATCGGGACGGCGACACAGGCCAGCCCGGGGGCCCCTGAGCTCACTCCTCGAGTTCTTTGCCTCCTCACAGCTCACCAGCCCGCCGACTCCCGCTCTCTGACAACACCTTTCCTTTGCCGACCCCCACCCAGGACCCGTGACCCCCTGTTTCTGGCCTCCCCGAGCTGCGGTGCCGTGCTGGGCTTACACCCTCCTTCTGTAACAGGAGAGTAAGCCTACCTAAGTGGTCGTCAGGGTCCAGGGGGGAGTAAGGAGTCTGAGAAAGAGGAAGAAGAAGCCTTGACACAGGGGAGACCCCGTATTCCAGAAAGGAACATGGGGTGGGAGCTGGGCGTGCGGCAGACCTGAAGGGCAATGGTCTTGCCAGCGCTGCTTGCCAGCCCTGGGCGGTGGTGGGACAGGCTTCCCCCAGGGGGTGTCCAGAAGCCGCCCTGTTCCCAGGCCAGGCAGAGCAGCCTGCTCTGAGTCGTCACAGACAGTGTGGCCACACAACCATGACCAAAGCCTTGCTGTCGGAAACAGGACTGTTGCAGCTGTTGTGGAGCACATGCCTGCCCCAGAAGTTGGCACATGACCCATGCCTGGCCACTGAGAGCACGGCATCCTGCTGGGCACAGTGACTAGAGGAGGGATGGCCATGTGACCCAAGCTGGGCTAATGAAAATCACCCTCAGGCCTTTTGCTGGAGGTTCTGGGACGGAGCCACCAGCTGGTAGGACCACCAGCCTGAAGACACTGGGCCAGGGAGAGAGATCCTTGCAGGCAGCAAGGAGGCACCTAGATCCAGCTGTGCCTGAAGCCCAGTGTGTTGCTAGGCTACTCGGGCACATGAGCCCTGAGTATTTTTTTCCTCCTGGCAGTTGGAGTTTTACTTGGGGCTGCAGATTCTTGTCTCACCTGGTGCTCTGGGGGGGCGGGGACTGTGGTCGTCATATCCAGATGAGGAGGGAGAAGCCTGAAGGCTGCAGCCTGTGTGCACAGCAGTGGGTAACCTGGTCTGTGGCGTCTCCAGCTCAGGCTCCAAGGCTGCTGCCTCCGCAGACCTCACTTGCGGCCTCCTCTTCTGGTCTTGCTGGCCAGCCAGTCTGGTCACTCACCCGTACAGGGGACCTTGGCTGCATGTTCTCTGGGCCTCTGCTCTCTGAAAGGAAGGAGCCAGCTCGGTCTCATGTGTACTTGTATCCCCAGCACAGACCTGGCATGGAGGCACTCACCAAACATGGTGGACAAAACTAGTGGGTGACGGAGGGTCCTGTGGCCAGTTCGAATTTGGGGCATTCAGAAAATTGGGAAGCTCGAGAGCTTGCTGTTAACCACCCGGACCTGCTCTCGGCACCATGCGTTGCCATGGGCATGGGAGCCCGTTCCCCTGCATCCTGCTGGCTGCATTACCTGAAAGCTTGCTCCACGCTCTTGAGACTCCCCACCCAAGGCCATCTCATGTGTGACAGTGCAGCCAGTCCCAGGTGGCAGGTGATAATGGATTCTCAGCCCAGCCCTGCCTCCAGACCCCAGTCCGTCCAAAGGCCCAGGCAGTGGGGACACTTAGGGGAGCACGCACTGGGCCCCCGCCTGCAGCCGCCCAGCCCACCAGAGGGGTGCTTCGTGCCAGTGTGCAGGAGGAGAGCGTCGCTGCCGCGCAGACTGCGGCCTCCCCGGCACAGCCGGCACATCTGCCAGGAGAAGAAGGGCGGCCTGGGATCGCAAGCTTTGTTATTTTTACTTTCTGGTGTGAGGGGCCATCTGTACAGGTTTGAGATTGTCTGGATGAAACTGAAAGTCATAGATGAGATTCAAATGCAGGCTTCCTTCACAGGCTGTCACGCCAAGCAGGTCTCCAGGAGCTGGCAAGGTCGTGCTGATTTTTTATAGCAGTGGCAAGTGGGGCGCTCCAGCAGCTGTCAGGGATGGGGGCGCACCCAGGCCTCCCCGCAACATTGTCAGCGCCCCCGGCAAAGGCTCTGTCTGCTTGGTACTGAGAACACGGTCTCGGGGTGTGGGTAGAAAGTCCAGAGAGGGGAGCAGGATGGTAGTGCCAGGGAGTGGGGGTGGGCAGGCCCTGACCCCGGCGCTGTCACTATCAGTCATCTCCAAACTGCCTGTCCAGGTGACCCCATGTCTGCACAGTAGAACTGCGCCCTGTCAGATTTTTCAAGGCTGTGACCTTTCGGAAGGGGACCGAGAGGTGGGTGTGGACCTGCGGCCCCTCGCTTGGTGGACGAGTTCTTCCCTGCCCCAGGGTCAGCACTGTTAGTGAGAACTCCAGCTGCAGCTGCAGGCCCAGCCTCAGGACAGGCGCCTGCTTTCAGCGTCCGGTCACGGGCGAGTCTCCTGCAGGGCAGCGCTGGAGCTGTCCTGCCGGAGTGGCAGGAAGCCCTCTTCCTGCCATCTTCCCCTGAGACTAGGACGCCTGGCGGAGGCAGTACCAGTACTGAGATGAGAGGCATGCAGGCCACCCAGACGCTGTTCTCAAACGAGTCCCAGGTGACGTGTCCTCCTCAGGCGTCAGGTAAGGGTCCAGGATGGGACCTGGTTTTAATGTCTGCAGCAGCCTGTGTCCCAGCCCCCACGTCAGGGACACGTTTGTATTTCATTGTGCAGCAGAAAACACTGTGCCTGGCTGTGTGCCTTCCTGAGGGCCCCTCTCCCGGCCAGCTGTGCGGCAGCCCCACAGGGAGGCATCAGGAGAGGGAAGGGGCCCGAGGGCTGATGCCCTTGAGTTTATGAAAATGAGGAGGCTGAGTGGAAACCCTTCATACCCTGACCACCTCTTTGGAGACCTAGGGGGCAAGGGCAATGACAGGGGGTTACAAGTTGCCTGGGACTCATTCAGTCCTCCCTCTGTGTATAACACCCTTGTCTAACTTCTTTCACAAAGTGAAGTCTATGATAATAGGCTGGGATAATGGGGAGAAAGTCATCATAACCGGTTATTTTTATTAGTGGTTATTTTATTATTATATTTTGCATGTTCTAGAAAGCATACAAACAAAAGTTTGTATCCCACGTGCTGAGACTACTTCTTGAGACATAATTTTGACAAATTTTCTGGCTGTTAAATAGCCCTGAAAATGTTAAGTGTACCAAACTGCTTGCCGTTGGGTCGAGTCTAACTCCTAGTGACCCTACAGGACAGAATAGAACTGCCTCATGGGGTTTCCCGGGAGTGGCTGGTGGATTCACATTGCCAGCCCTAGCTCTGAGCCACAGAGCTCGTACCTGCTGCGTCACCAGGGTCCCAGGAAGTGCACCTGAAATGACAGGTTTTTAGTGCCACTTGGATGCTTATGTAAACTGTATTTTTTCATCTCTTCAAAAAAAAACCTTTGGTGAAGAGACTGATTTGAGGTGTACCAAGAGGGGGCCTCAGCTGGGAAACACTGCCCCAAACACACACAGGCCTGTGTGTGTGTCCACACACACACACCCACACACACACAGAAACACGCACCCTGCCTGTCATCCAGTATTACCATGTGGAGTGTGCTTGACGCTCTGAGACAGCATGCGGAACCCGTGTCGGAATGGAGGTGGGGTGGGGGCCGAGGCTGGGGACCCCGTGAATGGGCGCTGCCAGACAGGACTGCTGTGGGTTTTACCAAGGAGAGGCTGGCTTAAAAAGTGACAGCGGGGGCTCTGCTGAGGCTCTTCGGGCTCTGTTGGGCACCAGGCTCGTGCTGGGGCAGCCTAGCTGGGGCAGACAGGCCTTCTTCTTTCCTTTAAGCAGAAACAAAAGGATGAAATCATTAGCATCAGTTGGGCGCATTTAGCGTAGATTACTGCCATGCCATTGTTGGGGAGATAAAGGAAATATAATTAATAAAACCCACCCAGCCCGCCTTTTGTGTGTCCCATGAATTCCTCATTGACAACTGCTTCTATCACAGCCGGCAGATGAGCCGGCCCTTTCAGCTGCCCTGGACGGCGCGCGAAGGCACAGTGCGGAAAATCACTCCCGGGCTCTGTAAACGCGTCCCCTCCAGCCACAGCCTGTCTTCTGCTGCCACCTCTGCCTGCTTCACGGGCAGGAGTGGAGAGGTTTTCCCAGCAGTGCAACGCAGGTGCCATTCAAGAAAAAGAACGAGGTCTGCCCTCCAGCAGAGGCTTCCCGTGAGGTCAGTGTCCAGGCCGCGCAGCATCTGTCTCCAGGGGCTACCAGCCTTTGAGCAAGGGGACCACTGGCTGGGTAGGGCTCTCCCCAGAAGCCCTGGCATCATCCCTGCCCTACCTTTGGCCAGGAAGGGCCCGTGTTGGGCCCGGGGTCAGAACTCACCCTGGCCTCAGGTCTCTGGGCAGATGGGAGGCTGTGCATTGGTGAGCCACCAGGAGCACCGCAGGGGTGTGGGGCCTCTCTGCCTGGGCACGCGCCAGCCCACCTGCCTGCCAGTCTGACTTCTGCCCTCCCTACACCCCACCCTGCCTGTGCTGATACCTAGAGAAACGAAACCTTCACAGAAGAAGCAGGCTGTTCTTTCAAGTGTGACTGCAAGCCTGAAAACACCCTGCCACTAGCCTGTCATCATCACCTGGGAGAAACAAGTTTAAAGAGAAACAGAAAGCAACTCTCAACCCCCCTGTCCCCGGGGGCTGGCCCCAGCGTCCAGTGAATGCAGAGAAACACCCAATGCCTCCCTTGCCTTTGATGAGAGTTGCTGGCTGTCCCGGGCCCCCGCTGGACAGGTGAGGACACAGGACCAGAGCAGGTAAGGCCCCACAGGCCTTAGGGCTGATAGCTGAGGCTCTCCTAGAAACCCTGTCTCAATCTCAGATGCCTATGGGAGGTGGGCAAGAAGAAGGACGTGTCTTTGGGAACAGAGACACTTTCCAATCAGATATTCTGCAAGTTAAAGGAGAAATGTGGCTTGCTGCCGTTTTCTGTGTAAGAACTACACTCTCTTGGTTTGTGTTCTTTTCTTGCTTTTGATAGAGTTACAGGCACAAGAAGTATTTCCTTTCTCCAGGGAGATCACCAGTACCTGCCTGAAGACAGACAGCGTGGACCCTGAGAGCTGGGCCCTGGGTTTCTATCAGGAGCGGAGGGGGCTCGGGCACGTTGCAGACTGTGCGTCATGCCCACGAGGGGGCTGTTTTCTGCGTCATCCCTGTTTGCTGAACCCCTGAAGCCTCTAGGAGGGATGAAGAGTGGAGACCCTTAGGTAAAACACAGGTTTTGACCTGTCTGTGGGGAGAGAGAACTTACTGACGTGCTTAGCTGTGGGACACAGAGAACTTTGTGGGTGACATTGGCTGTGACTGCTGCAATATAGTCACTTTGGACTGAACTTCCGCTAGCTGTGTCATGAGCCAGGGATGGTTCACTTTTGGTTAGTAATATTACAGCATGGCCCGAAGCAGGGGGATGGCTCTGTCTGTCTGTCTGTCTGATGAGGCAGTGGAGACTGGACTCCTGTGTGCTGTCCACCCTTGCAGCCCTTCCAGGGTCTGGAATTCAGCGGCCTGGGGTTTCTGTGGGCAGTCAGTGATTACCTTCTGGCCCGAGACCCCCTCCTTTCACAGTAACGCCCCATTTTTTTCAGTTTTCACGTTTGGTCTCCCAAGTTGGAGACAGCGTGTGGTATTCTGGGCATGAAGGAGTACGGAGCTTAATGAAAGCCACTCTGTAGGGTGAGAATCCGCTGCTTCTCGGCACCCAAGTCGGGCAGTTGTGCTCTCTCCTGTAGGGTGGTTATGAATCAGAACTAACGTGAAGGCCCTAGGTTTGGTTTGGGGTTTGGTTTTCCCGGACAGGCTGGCAGTGAAATCACCAAGAAATCAAAATAACAAGGGAATGAGTTCGTATGTACACGTGTATTTTAAATTGTTTGAAAGATGATACCTCTGAGTCAAACAATCCTATAAAAACTGGCAAATTTTCCAAAGATTAGACAGGAACCTGTCTGGCATCATCACTGAGAGCCGTGGCTGCTAACTGGAAGGCTGGCAGTTCTAGTCTGCCAGTTACTCCTTGGAAACCCCTTGGGGCCAGTCTTCTGCATGGGTTTGGTTCTTTATAGGGCTACTGTTGGTCAAAGTCAGCTCGGCAGCAGCGGGCTTGGGTTTTCAGTCTGCAGGACCCAGGGAGCCCTGGCAGCAGACTAGGGTGAAGAGCTTGGCTGCAAACCAAACAGGGTAGGAGGTGGCACCTACCAGTGGCTCCTCAGAAAACCCCACGGGGCTGTCAGTTGGAATCTGGTTTAGTTTTTTTATGGGACAAATGGTGACATGTGTGAGGAATGTGCCTTGGTGAGTTGTGGGAGACCAACCAAGAGGGGCAGAGACAACAAAGCAGAGACAGGAAAACCCGAGAGACGGACAAGGGGATCCAGGGGTGGAGGGGCAGCATCTGGCACATTGGAGGGATGGCGACCAATACCACAAAATGTTGTGTGGGCAGATTTTTGAATGAGAAACGGATTTGTGCTGTAAGCTTGCACATAAAGCACAATAAATTTAAAGAAAAAAAAAAAGGAGATTTTCGTTTAGCTATCTGTTAACATATGCCCAGGAAAAATTCTGGTACAGTGTCCGTTGTCACAACACCCAGACTGCAAAGAGGAGCCGTTCCTGGAGGATTTTTACTTCTGCACCATGTATCTCTGTAAGATTCTAATTTGTCGTCACAAGCCGCTCTTTAAACCCAGCGTGGTTACAAAAGTACTGATTTTCATGGGAGGAAAGCCTGGCAGACCAACCCGCAGGGAGCCAGAGCCTGCACATGGCTGAGCTGTGAGGCCGGACGGGCACCCTCTGCAGGTCGCCGGCCACGTGCGGTACGGTGACCCGGGCCCTCGGACAGGTCGGCTCTACAGCGAGGAAGGCGCCGGAGGCGTTGGCGCCCTGTGCCCACGATGTCGGCTGCTGCATGGTTTGCAGTGGCGAAGCCGTGGGGAGCGGACTCTCAAACCAGGAGGGAAGGCAGTGAGGGAGCGTGCTGTGTTCACACGAGGAAGGCTCGCTTGGAGTGGGAAAGGGGTCGACGAGATCTCACAGATGCCAGCGTGGGAAAATCTTGAAATCGCGTGGAAAGACAGTAACAAGCGGTGTGCTGTGAGGGCGGCTCCCATTTACAGATGTGCTTTAGACATCCCAGAGCACGTCATCTGTGGCAAAGGAATCTAAAGACCAGCAGTGAGAGTCTAAAGGCAGTTGTGGGAAGCAGGCGCACCAGCCCCCTGCGCTGCTTTCCTCTGAGAAGAAAAGGACCCCAGGGCTGGGTGTCTGCGACACAGTAATCTGTTGACCCTTCAAAGAAAAAGAAGAAAATGAAATAAATTGGACACACCTGGGTGGTGAGTGCATGGGTGCGCATTATTTTCTTCTTGGCAAGTTGTAATTTCCGCCGGTCTGCTGGGTGTAAAACAGCCTTGTTTGCGTTTTGTGTTTTCCCAATAACTTGCAAAATGAATCCTTTTCATGTGTTTGGCGTTTACTGGTAGTTCACAGCTTTGCCTGTTGTCAGAACAGCGTTGGTAACAGAAGGTGAGATGGGGCAGGCACCTTGCCATGAAGAGAGACCCAGACGGAGGTGTCCGCCAGGCAGGTGGGCGTCCAGTCTGAAGCTGCTGGAGCCTGGCTGGGCTGGAGGTGTGACCTGGAGGGAGTGAGGACCAGAGGGGGCCTTGGTGCCCTGTAGCGGTGAGCCTGCCCAGGGAGAGGACGCTGAGGGATGGTGCTGGCCCGCTGTGCACCTGTGACTCCAGAGCCTTCAGGGACATCTGGAGTCAAGAAGAAGGAGTAGAGGAGGAAGGGACAGAAACCAAGGGGAACCGAAGGGTCTGGAAGGAAGAAGGGTCAGCAGTGACAGGAGCAGCAGAGGTGCCCAAGAGATGACGGAGAAGGGGTGCCGTCAGGTGTTTGCGTGGCGGTCCAGGTGACCTTCATGAGGACAGTGTGCCATTTGGTGAGGCCAGCAGTCCGAGCAGGAAGGGGGGCAGAAGAGCGGGCAGTGAGGAGGAGGAGCAGCGAAGGCAGGTGCCACCTACAGAGAGGCTGCCTCGGCGGGGGAGGAGAGAGATGGGGCTGGGTACCTGGAGCAACCTGTGGAGGCCAAGGCCAGGACAGACTAACTTGCCAAAGACTCCTGGGGTCCCCACTGCTCTGGAAACCAGCCCTACCCTGAGCGCAGTGGCTGGGGGGAGCACAGACCTCAGCTCTAACCTCCTCACAGGACGGCCTGAAGAGTGGCAGTGGCAGGGACAGCAGTCACCAGACCCAGTGCCGTGAAGTTGATGCTGACTCGTGGGGACCCTGTAGGACAGAGGAGAACCGTCTGGTGGGGTTTCTAAGGAGCGTTTGGTGGATCCGCGTTGCTGACCTTTGGTTAGCAGCTGAGCACTGAACCACTGCGCCTCCAGGGCTCCCATAGCTGTAGTGCTGTCATGTGTCACCTCTCTGTCATGGGGCCAGCACTGTGCTGAGTGTGGGATGGGTGTTAGCTAGTTGAAGGCCTGCTCAGTGCTGTGGGACTAATACTGTGGTCAGTATTCCCGTCTCGTAGCTGAGAAGCACGAGGCTTGGAGAATCTGAACACTGGGCCCAAAGCCTCTCTGGAGAATGGCAGGGTGAGATGTCTCCTTCCGCAGTCCAAGGGCCCAAGGATGAAGTGGCATCAGTGTGGCCAGGGGCAGGGCAACTTCCTGCAGGACAGAGGTCTGAGCATGTGTGGCAGGGTTGTAAGGGTCTGAACGGAGGTGAGGGTCAGAAATCACCATGGTGGCCTAAGGAAGGATGCTGGAAGTCACTCAGACATGGTGATTATGAACTATTGATGCAGCTGGACTTGACTGATGCCCACTGCCTTCCTTCCTGCACAGTCCTAACTTCAGATGCCATGGGCAGGCTCCTTTGGCTATGTTCACCCAGTCTCTGCCTCTGCCGGCAGCTCTGTGCACATCACTCTGCTAATCACGAACACACCAGCTTCCTGCCACGGGGGAGACCAGCTCCATTCCAGGCTGAGGTGCCAAGGCCTTTGTGATGTGGCCTGTCCCTTTTACTGCCTCCTGTCCCTGCTACTTCCACCCAACCCATGAGCACTGACTGCTGGGAGGGTTCACGTCTCCTTCCGTATGCTCTCGGAGGCCATACCCCAACCTCACGTTTCTGGGTGGCTCAAACAGTTTGTGCTTCACTGCCATCCTAAAGGCTGGTGGTCTCAACCCAGCCAGCGACAGCAGAGAAGGCAGGCCTGGTGGTCTGCTTCCAGAAACACTCTAACTAAGAAGCCACATGGGGTCACCGTGAGTCAGTGACTCGACAGCACTGGGTTGGTGCTTGGGAATTGGACTGCGTGGCATGGCGCCTGCTGGCCTGACGCCCGGGCCGACCTAAACGTGTCACTTGCACCCCGCGAACCTGTCTCCAGCACCTGGAGGTGCCTGATTCGGAAGGTGTGATCCTCACCCATCATTCTAGGGGAGGCAGCGTTAGTTCTGACCCTAGTGCAGTCAGGTGCGGCCCCATCTCCAAAACTGGCAAAGATCGGGACCAGGATTTAGAAGAAGGGAGTGTTGATTCAATCGAGGACAGCACTGCCCTCCTGTCTGAGGCTCCCAGGAAGCAACCCCTGAGAAGCCTGTGAACTGAGCACCCTGGAATCTTCTGGAGTTAATTTGGGTGAGGGGAGAGGTAGAAAAACTCTAAGCTCATTGAATGCAAAATACAGTTGTCTGCCAGTGCAGGAACTGAAGTTATCTGCTGCAAATGACTCTGAAGACCATTGTCGCAGGCAGATTAGCTAATGCTTGATTTTAAGTATAGGCTTTTAATGCTATTACTCCTGGTTAGCTCTGCCTGGCAGGTAACCTCGTGGAACAAATGACTGCATTGCTTGAATAACATATTTGATCAAACAGGACAATTCTTTCAAAAATTGAGTTCTCTGTGGCAATTTGAGACCCGTAATCAGCAAATTAGATGATTACAGCAGGGATAAAAATAGTCTTCTAACAATGTCCAAGGTATAAATGTGATCTGAATTTCAAACTGTTGAACATGTGGTAGGAAAATGAACGCTCGGGTAAACACGACTGACTAGACGTTATCAGATTTGATTTCTCCTTCCATTCCTGCTCTGAGCCAGAGCCTGAATTTTGCCCCAGGAAACCCCAGTCTTGTGTGTATCTGAGTCAGAGGATGGAAGTCGTGTTCCAAGGGTCCACAGCCCTTTGCCCCCCTGAGAAACTGAACACTGAGCTGGCCACCATCCGTGTACTTGCTTGGTATGAGATGACCTCTGTGGGAGCCGTCAGAGCCACTCGGGAAGACAGCGTGGAGAACCGTCCCACGTCCACCGAAGGACTCGCATCTTCCTAGGCACAGGCGGCATGGAACTAGCAGCTTGGGGTGGCTCAGCCAGCACCTCCCGCAGGCTGGGCATGGCGGTGCAGTGACCCCCGCCACAGTCCAGCCCGTGGATGCTAGGGCCACTCTCCAGAACAGTTCCTCAGTTTCTCTAAGGAGAAAGTTAGATGGGGGACCCCGGTCACCTCCCCTCCCGGGTTCTCCCTCATGCATCGCTGCGTCAGATCATGTTTGCCAAGTTGACCTCGAGCTCCTGCTTTCATTAGCAAGGGCTGCGGTGGTGTCTCAGCCTCAAATGGTTTTAGCTGGACTCAGAATTAACATGGCTTGGCAAACCGGTACAGAGAGCCAACCAGCAGGGAGCCCAAACCCCCCTGGGCTGATTACTAGCAAAGGGAGAGGAGCGTCCTCTCAGATGTAAGATCTGATTTTTCCTAACTGGTGACTCGGAGGGTTTTTGAGAGAGACGTAACGTAAGAAATAGGACTGCTGTGGTTTCACTTCTCCACCCTGGACTCACCCTGCAGTAGCACAGAAGGCTAACAGCAGATGTGGCAACACCATCCTTTTAAAAATCTGGACTTCCAGAAATGCAGCGCTCCAGCAGTGAGAATCGAGGTGCCTGTTCCAGCCTACTGAGTGACCCACTTTGCGTAGGATGCTTTGCCCAGCCACACACAGGCGCTTACTCATTCATGCCTTTCAGCAGGTGCCACCTCACACTGGTCACGTTCACAAACTTACAGTACAACTCCAAAATCATAAATGCTTTCAGAATCTGGTTTTTGCATAGAAAATACCAAATGGAAGTTAACAATCTTTAGGATTTTGCCAACAAGTTATAGACAAATGATCACCAATTAACAAAAAAGACTACTTTTAAAGCAAGCCCATCTCTGCCTCACATGAAGAAGTAATTAGCTAGCTATATCATGACTAAATACCATTACATGTGGATAGACAATGCATTTATTAGGAAAAATCTATTAAAACTTGCCAGAACTTCAACATTTCAACGTCAAAAGTCAGGTCTCTCTCCAACTGTATAAACATAGTAAAAATTTAAAAAGACTGTTGAAAGACATTTTCGGTCAGATGAGATGAAACAGCAAATATCTAAGCTGCACTGATGTGCTCCTTTGCCATTCTGTTGGACCTGCGCACGTGCCCATGTCATCAGAGGGAGACGCGAGGACTTGCGGAGACCCCCACCTTGAGAAGGTGGGACAGTCCAACTGGGCATGACACACTGGGCCTCAGTGTGACAGCAGCCTCCTCAAACAGCATGGTACTTGGTGACCCCATTGGTCAGAAGATTACAGACAAGGTCTTCAACTACATGGCCCTTGAGGTTTTCTTCTTAGTGGTTTTAGGCTATGTTAGCAAGTCCCCGAAAAAAATCTGTTTTTCCTTTAGGTGAAAATTTGGATGAGGGTGAAGAGTATTAAATAAAACTAATTGCAGACTCAGTAGGACCTTGCACGAGTCCCAGGAAAGACTTCAAGCCTAAAAGTCCTCCAAGATGACTCGGCCAGGACCGAGGTTGGATGACTCAAGCCAGCCAACCACGGTGACCTGAGCGGCCACTGTGCAGGGCACTGTGGGAAACATGCTCAGTGGAGACCTCCTCCCAGCTCAAGCTTGTACATGAGGCTCATTCTCAAGGTTTCATTTTAAATACACTTGCTTTTATTAAAAGACTGGAGCATCAAGAAGCATTAAGTCAAAAGGATAGCTTGATACAGCCGCAGTGAAAGTTGATTTCTAACTTGAATTATCAGACGTAGCTTATAAAACCAGCTGTCTCAAAGATATTACCTTTATTAAAAAATGGATAGACGTAGCAGCACTTACAAAATAAGAGTTCATTCATAACAGGCATTGTACATTGTCCACTGACAGTGTGAAGAGGCGGCTCCCCACCCAGCTGGCGTGGGCTCTGTGTGGCAGCGCTCACAGCCCCCTGGTCCAGGTGGAAGAGGACGCGGCCCAGAGCACCGAAGGATAGGCCCGGGGCCACAGGGCTCCTCCTCAGCTTCAAGCCTTGGTCACTCCTGTGAACAGTCGCTCACGTCAAGTGCCACCCTCCATAGCAGCATCTGGAGCACGCGTGGTGTTCTGAGGTGGCTGGTGCACTCGACCCATTTATTTAAAAAAAACCTAAGCATTCAATAAAATACACTTCTCCCTGTCCAATGCCATTAACAGAAACACTTCTGTGGAGAAAGAGACATGCTCTTCAACTTAAATATGTGGAAAGCAAATGCAGGGACGCTGCGCAGGCAGGCGGGCTGGGAGGCACTTGCGCACAACTGTCTTTGGTGGGGGCGCTGGTGCCGTCACGCGGTCTCCTGGTCCCCGCCCTGCTTCTTGCCACTCTGGGGCGGCGTGAGGACCCCTGTGGGCAGGGGAGAGACTCGATTTTGTTCCGACAGTATGGCTTTCTTGGCTTGGGCTTTGTCCTGTTGGTGAGAACACAAAAGACAAAAGACGAAGGTTGAAAAGAAAGGGCCCTTTGGGCTTCACTTGCTGTGTTTTCCTCTGAGATGAGGGAGAGAAAAGGAACAACCTCCATGCCTGGCCCACACGACACTTAGAAACAGCAGTAACTATTGACCAGAAGTTTTCATTTTCAAGAAACTGAAGGAATTAAGCATTTGGCTAGGCTATCAGGAAAGCGGAGAGGCAGTCTGGACAGTTTTACACATCTGCCTGGGCAAAGGGGCCAAAGGGTGGCATGGCACTGACCAGCAAACCCAGGCTGTTCAGGTGGGTCTGGATGTTGTGCGCGTCTTCAGCAGGAACGCCCCGGAAGTGCTTCAGTTTTGAACTTCCTGTCTCCCTGATGACCATGGCAAAGGGAACCATCCACTTGACACACCTCTCTATGTCACACCACAGGTACCCTGCAAGGAAACCACCACAGGCTCCACCCGAGGCCGACGAGCGGTCTGTGGACGCCGCACGCCCGTCACCTGGCCAGGCAGCCCACGCACCCGAGACCTTCTGCATCAGCTCCGACGAAGAGAAGTGATACAGGGCGGAGGCGGCCAGCACACCGTACGGGAACTCCAGGCAGCCGACGTCCAGGACACAGAGGTCTAAAAGCTAGGGAAAGAGAAGAACCATGCGCCAGAGAGCCAAGGCACCTGCCTCTTAGAGTAGTCAGGGTGGCCCGGGGCAGGGGTCCCGGGGGCACAGGGCTGCTCACCTCTGCGATCTGTATGAAGACCTGCTGCGGGTACTGGGGCAGCAGCACCTCACCCACGTCCTCCAGGTACGCGACCTGCATGTACACGTTCAGCCAGGAGACTGCCGTCAGGGGGCTCAGGCGCCACTTGAGGGCCTGAAGGGGACAAGAGACCAGTGGTGAGGAGAAAAGGAGACAGAAGAGGACAACGCAAGACAACCACCTTTCTGCTTCCCACCAGAGACTGTGCTACCTCTGAAGGAGCCCAGAGACAGCCCTGCTCTCTGCCTTCTGGTGGCCAGCTGGGAGCAGCTCGCCAGTGAAGGTGGGAAAGAGACCATGCAGGCACTTACAGAGGGCTGAAGAACCCCCTGGTCACCCACCTTCATGATGCCCAGCTCCATGTTGAGGATGTCGTCTCCCGTGCAGGCGCCGTCTGTCACGTAGGCGAACTGGTGCAACTTCGGAGGGTAGATTTCCTGAGACGACAGGGAGACACCAGTAGCAAAGTCACTCCCTGACAGTCTTAACTCGTCTACACTTTCTTTTTGTACCCTGGCACGGAAATAAAGCTACACTGACGGGCCAAATTCAGAAGCCACCACAGAGATCACCAACCAGTTAATGGTGAAAGAAATGAAACCCCCACCCTGTCAAAGACTAACCAAAAAAAAAAAAACCCTTGAAGTTCATTTCATTTACTCATTGGCGATATCTTAGAAATTTCATTTTTTCAGTGGCTTTACTAACATATCTGAAAGCTAAGCCCACGAACCTATAATCACACCCAAATTTGAATCTTTCCGAATTAACGAACGCCCAAACAACAGCCGCAGCCCGGGTGCACGCTCCCCCAACACGGAGGCCACGGGCTTAAGTGACCGTGCTGCCGGTCGTCTCCAAGCTCAGTGTGAGTCAGGTTACTATGCTGACTTCCATGTTTAAAGCTTCGCCACTTCTCTTCCTTCCTGGTTGGTTTCTAGGCTTTTCTGTGTGTGTCAGCATTAAAGGGCCCTGGATTGGAAATATTTAGGATATATACAACAGAGAAGCAGTCAACCCTGTCCTCTCAAGTCCGCAGAGGCCAAGACACAGCACATGCGTATCAAAAGCACTTGGAAGTGACCCCCACCTCGAGTTTGGCAGCGATGAACAGGGACGAGATCCCAATAAGCTGCAGCAGTGTCTTCATGATGTTCTCTTGGGTGGCCATGTACCGGTCAAAGAAGTCCTGGGCCAGGTAAAAGGTCTCCCTGTGCAGCTTGTACACCTCACACACCTGCAACAGGGATTGAGAATGGTTTCCAACAGCCCCTTGGAGGAGAGGGGCTTGTCACGAGTTCTGGGAAGGACAGTACAGCACATCAAGAGAAACTACTTCATTTTTCTGAAAGGACAGTTACCTTATTGGTCCCTGGCTGGCACTCAGATCTGCGCCCTGGGTGTCCTGTGGCCTAGGTGACAGTAGCACCGTCCACAAGGCTGGGGAGGCAGATCCACTCACAGGCAGCATTGTCAGGGAGAAACAAATGATGAATGCTCAAAGAATGGGCTCCCTCTTCACAAGTTTCATTATGACTCAAGGAAAGAACTAGTGTATTTCCTCACCACTGGGCAATTTCAGTAACAAAGTTGAAAAGCAGGAACACACACTTAAAAGGCTATTAACAGGTACACAACACCGTAAATCACAAATAGACGCAAAAGCTGGTCAGAAAAGCATTAGAAGACCCGAGGTCAAGTTCTAGGGAAGGTTCTAACCTTGGACAAGCCACTTACCTGAGGCACCTCAAATGATCAAACAAGGTTACAAGCTGCCCTGCCTATCTCACAGGCCCGCTGTGGGGACCCAGGTGGACTGTGTACAGGATTGAAGCTGCAAGGGCCCCAGAAAACGAGGCCTCACCTCGTCACCAAACCTCTGATCACACTCTGCGTCATGTAACACTGCACATCACACTGGCATCACTAAAGAGGAAACTTGAAATGCATGCAATTCACAGGATCAGTAACAGAAAGGGAGCTGGAGAAGCAACGCACAGACTATCGATTGGAAAATTCCATCGGGCCCCCAAGATAATTTCTGAAGTGCAGGTCAAGCCATCTCGTCGCTAGCCTCCATTTTAATAAAGTGACACAGCCGGACTTGAAATGAAAGCAAAATTCTGTTCTCTCAGAAACCCTGGTCTCCTTCTTGGCCTCCTTCTTGGCCCATGGCCACCACGTGCCCTATGTCACGCACACTTCTCAGGAGGGCTGAGGCTGCAAGCATGTAATGTCACCACAGACAAACATGCCTGAGAATTCTGGACCCCGGGCCTGTCCCACTAGAGACACACAGGTAACCACTCCTTTTTATTCTTTTAATGGCATTCTGACTTCTTTTTTTGAAGCATAATGGCACCTACTACATTATATTACAGCTCTGCCATTCTTTTGTAAGAAGGAACGGAAGCCTGAGAGATGAAAACATACTACATTTAATGCTTCCAGAAACACTGCGAGTTCCAAAGGGCTATGTGACATGGGGTGGGGCCGCAGGGGGCAGCTGCAGTGTCTGTCATTTAGAAGCAGGCCTGCAAAGCATGCAGGACAGAAAATGTCAACATTCTCCGGGGACAGTGAAGAACAGCAAAGTATGTGAGTGGCATTTGGAAGACGCCGCTTCCCAACCCTAACGAGCTCAGCAAGGAGGACACTGCTAGAGAAGATGAGCGGCAGGAAAACGCAGAGCCCGCGTTCCATAGCCTGCCTGAGGAGGGACACACCAGGGCTAGTGGCAGTGGGGAGCCCGGTTCTGGGGCGTGCCTGTTGTTGTGTGCCGTCCAGTCGGTCCTGACTCACAGTGGCCCCATGGGATGGAGCAGAACTGCTCCCGTGGGCTTCCAGGGCTGTCACCTTTCCGGGGCAGATGGCCAGACCTCTTTTCCCACCAAGCAACTGGGGGATGCAAACTGCTGCCTTCCCGTTAGCAGGCCAGCACTTCACCCTCGCACCCTGGGGATGCAGGCTTTTCAGAGGGCACCCAGCACAACTTTGGGAGAATATTTAGATTCTCAGCTTCAAACAGCACTCTTTCAAGGAACAGATCTGCTTGAGATGTCCTCTCCCACTTCCCAGAAGAAAGTCCCACCTCAGTCGACACACTGTAAGCCGCCCCGGTGCATTCTAGAGAGAGATGCACTGCCAGTCCAATTTTAACTTCTTCTGTTTAACAATCACCTACCAAGATTGGCAATACTTAACTATTTTGATCAATTGTTGCAGAGACACATAAGGTAACCAATAAAAGAACTAAACAATGTATTTTGTTAGGATAAAATTCTACAGGGAAAAGGGAATGGATTTCATGGGATAAAAAGGAACAAGTAACATTTCTGGCTGTTAAAGATCTACTTGTTCATAAATTCTCAAAATGCGTGGCCCTGGCTACCCAGGGGTCCACATCTGCATGCGGCTGGCTACATTCTGCACACATCTGGATACATTCAAAGTGATTAACAAAGATCAATGATCAATATTTACAACATGCTGGGAAACACAACTTAAACTTTGATGCCACAAGATAAATATCAACCGTGAGCCAGAACTGACTCCATGGCACCTAGCAACAGAATCCTCTAAGGAGCAAAAAGGTCTGAGAGATGCACTGAGGGAAGTGTGCGAACGAACAGGTCAGAAGCTCACAGCAGTGCACTGCAGCTTCACAAGCGAGGAACAGATTCAGACACTCTGATGGCCTGACACAGAAGATTCTAGAACCAACCAATGCCTTAGTTACCGGGCAGCCTCAGCTCACCTCCATCAGCCAATCCAGAAGAATCGCACGCATCTTTGGCTGCAGGAGAGGGTGTCGCTGCATGAAGTGCTTGTCCCTCGTGTACGTCTTCTCTTTGTTCAACATGATCTTCCAGACCTCCTCTCTGTTCGCCCAGCTACGACACATGGACAAGTGTCAGAAAGCGTCCACACTCCCACTGCACTGCGGTGGAGAAAGTGACAATATGGAGTGGAGAAAGCCACGTGGGCAGTAGACACCTACTTCAGCACCGGCAGCGGGGACGCTCTGGACGGGGCGAAAGTCTGAGGATCACAGGAGGGTCCGGGGTAAGCCACCTCGCCCTCCTCTTTGTCAGGGGTCGGGATCAAGGCGCAGGGGTTCTCACAGGCTGCACTACTGTCCCACGGCTGTAAAGAGAACAGCAGCACACTTTGGTTTTGGTGTCTGATGTACAACTGGCTGTTTTTACATTCACTGATCTGTAGATCAGCTGATCATTTTTTAAAAGTCACTGCACTGCAGAATAAGTTCCAGGCCTGAGTGACAGTGGAGAGGGGTAGGTACATGCCACAGCAGTGACATCAGGCTGTCACTTCATTTCTTTCATCAGCTTAGATGTCTACACAGTACATAGCTAACAACATCCCCCACATGACCACCCTGACAAAATGAACAGGAGGGCTGACAAAGTGCCAGAGGGCCTCAGATTTAAAAAAAAAGAGAGAGAGAGAAATCCATGGACAGCTCAGTGGAACACTAGGCTTGACTTCTTTAAAACAAAAACTCAGAAAAAGATACAGTGCGGGATTGGTGTCGAGATCTGCTGAGAGGGCTGCAGCTCATGGCCACCCAGCGAGAGCCGAGAACCGTGCTCCACAGTGGTCACTGGCTCCCTTCCGTGACGAGCTCGCCGGGCCTGTCTTCCGAGGCACCTCGGGCTATGCAAAATCTGCTTGCTCATACATTGTTAAAACTGATGACCACAGCTGTCAAGGAGCTGGGATCTACATTCCACTGGATACATAAAAAGTTAATTTGCAAAGATCAAAGATCAATATTTACAACAGTCTGAAAAACACAGTTTTCACAACTGTTTAAACCTGGATGAGATGATCAAGTTGGAACCACCGGCCTTGCAGCTAGTGCTGGGGTCATATAACCGCATGCGCACTGCCCAGGGACAGCCCCCTGGAGGGCCTGTCTGGTCACAGGTCAGAAACGTGTTCTTTTAGCAAGCATAACTGTCTACTGAACTTTCTTAAAAGTGCAAGGCAGAGAACCATACAGGATCAGACACAAACTGACTGCCATCCTTAAACTCCTCTGTTTGCAAACAACACACCGGACGTGGCATCTTCCCTTAGGTGCCCGAACCTGGTGCCACAGTTGATTCTGACTCACAGCGACCATACATGACACGGCAGAACTGCCCCGTGGAGTTTCCAAGGACAGCCTGCTGGAGCCCTCACCTTTAGCTACCTAAACCCACTGCTGCGGAGTCAATTCTGACTCACAGTGACCCTACAGAACAGAGCAGTTCTGCCCATCGAAACTGCAGGGAGCATCTACTAGAACCCTCAGCCTTGGTTACAAGACCAGCCCGATTTACTACACAATGGACAGCTTCTGTTCTCCTTAACTCAAAACAACCCTGAAAGTATCACCCGCCTAGTTAAACCCAGTCAGGCAGTGATCCCAGGGTATCCAAGAAATCAGTGGCATTAGAGTTTAGATACTGACTTGAAACAAAGCCATCACAGGACATGGTCAAGTTAGATCAGAAGAAAGCAGTTAGGGTGTGGCCTGCAATGTTTGTTCTGTTTTTTACTTGCTCCTTTCTGTGGCAAATCCTAAAGACACCTGAACCCAGAGCCCTGTACAGAGTGAGACTCAAATACCTGCTAAATCCATGAATCATTATTAAACACCAAACCAATATGCTTTTCTTTCAAAGTTTTCAAGTACTTAATTTTATTCAATTTTCCATGTCTGGAAAAGACTCTGGTCATTTCACCACGCCAACCTTTTTTGTTTTAAGCTACTCTGTAGGACTTCATACTGTACAGAGAAGTCTGTTTCCTTTTTAAAATTAGGAAAACAATGATCCTGAAACAATCCTGCTGGCAATGGAAGCCTGAGACTCTCAGCTGTTTTTTCTTTTTAAATGTAGAAAGACTACTCATGTTGACTAGAAAAAAAAAATACCTGAGATGATTATAAATTATCATGAGGACTTGGCACCTACATGCCACCTGGAAGCTAAGGGACATCGTGGCCACCACATCACACTGGCCACCTTCAGGGAAGCCCAGGCACTTTCAGTCTCTGGAGAAAGGCAAGGCACAGACAGCGCTTCTCCACCCAGGGAGTGAAGAAGCAAGCATGCAAGCCATCCATCCCAGCTCCTGCCAACAGCTGTGTGACAAGGGTGACCTGCTTCCCTCCGGCTCTAACACCATGTGCTGGCGGCATTTCCTTGACTCGGGCAGGATCACGTTACAGCTGCTCTCGCTTCACTCTGCTCTGCATTCGAGACTGAACCCTGCAGAGGGTGGCATGAGCTTGGTGCCGCCCTCCACTGCCAGGTGTCTGCCCAGCTGAGGGCAGGCCTTTTAAACTGGTAGCAGTTCCCAGCCTGCAGCTGAGACAAATCAGGTGAACCCTAAGTGGACAAGTGGTTCCCAGAGTGACCTTGTGAAGATGCAGCAGAAGACAGACCAGGGCCTGAGCCTGAAGCGTAGACCCAGCTGCAAAGGATGAAAGACCGGCCTGCATCCAGGAAAGAACGGGAGAAGAGCAAGCGAACAGCCGCGACTCCTCCTACCACCCCTGACGTCTCCGGCCACAACTAACTAAAGACAGAACCGCCGGACCCCAAATTAGCTTCTGACCATTAACAGAGTCCTGGACTCCACCTCCGGCCTGCTACTGGGTCACACGCAATGAAGGAAACAACACAGCGGTGTGTACGACAAACGGGCCTTAGATGGGGTTAGGTGCTGCGGGGGGGTCAACACCTGACAACCCCGTGTGACAGAACAGAACTGTCCCACAGGGCTTTCCCCAGGGTCATCTCTGGAAGCAGCCCGCCAGGTCTGTCTCCTGCAAGGCTGTTAGGTGGGTCTGGCCTCCCAACCTGTTGGTGAACAGCTTGGAGCATCCAACTGTCTGTGCCACCAGACCTCCTTGGACTTTAGATACAACATACTGTTTCGCTAGCGAGGGCCTAAGAGAAGAATAGACAGCTTTGTGTGCTATTGATGAAGCAGTTAAACTCAGCATGGCAGCTCTGGGGGACCTAGGTGGCTGTACTGGGTGACACCAGACAGCGCTATACTGTACCCACGACCTGCCTGCTGAAATAACTCCTGAGAAAAATCCTGGGTAATTAATAGTTAAAAAGGTTCTATTGAGCCCCCACATTCTAGCTTCATGAATCTACACAGAAATAACAAAGACATTGTTCCATAATAGATGGATAAATTTCAGGCTATCTACTCTGCAAACACATAGAAACCTGTTCTCGTTAGTCTCTGGACAACCACGGAAATGCCTTCTGGTGGGAAATAATATGACTATTCACGTCTCCCAGAGCTGGGCGGGCACCCCAGAAACGCTCAGGTTATCCTGGACACCAGGAGTCGGCAGAGACGCTAAACAGGCAGCATGGGTGGCTGTGCTGGGTCTGCAGGTGCAGAGTTCCTTTCAATCCGAAATACAGCCAGGAAAAGAAACTAGAAACAATTCTCAGTGTTCTAATAGGGGTTTGTTCTGTAATACCGCCACAATCCACTAGCTTGATGAGTTTTCCTCTTTGGGGGCATAAAAGGGAAAGACAGAACTCCGGTTGTATCATGCATTCCCTCTCCTAAAGTGACGTGTTTCTTCTGCCTTCAGTGAGTGCTCCCAGAAACACCGCCTATGAAGATGTGTGTGCGATGACAACTGCTGCCGCAAACAAGCTGGCCTGCAGGCCCTGCGGCCCCTCCCTTCATCCAGACCCAGCTGCCACGGCCACTGCTCACTGCCCCAACCCAGCGGGGACCAAGGCCCTTGGCCTGACAGCCACCCCTGGCCAGCGCTCATCTGCCCGAGCGTCAGAAGGCCTGCCCAGGAGACAGTGCGCGTCCCTCCCGGGAGCCCGGCTGCACTCGCAGCCGTCTCTGGAGGCAGAGATAGTGCACACTGTTGCTGCGGGGCACTGCGGATACTACGGGGACAGCACCCTAGATGCAGGAAACCTGGCAGAAACCACTTAACGGGCGAAGGAGAGGGAAACAGAGCGCTCAATGAATGTCGTGTTGAGAGGCGTCGGTGTCATTCCACAGAACGTGAGCAAGGTGCGCTCTGTCACCAGACTTAACTGCTGGATGGGCCAGAACAGGGGCAAGGTCCGCAACTGGACCTGAGGGGGAGGCATCAAGGGCCCTTAGGCTCCCCTCCCGACAAGACCACCTATATGAGGGTGGGGAAGTCACTGGGCTCAGTCACAAGCACCTGCCATCAAAGCTACCGAGGGAGCCCTGGTCCAGGACAGTCCGCTCCTTCCCGGGCCTCCAGAGAACAGCCTGTGGCTGGACGACGACCCTGCCCTGTGGCTTGCACAGAACCCAGGGATACCTTCTTCCTCTAACCAACCTCAGTGTCCTTACTGGTAAAACCAAAAAAGAGAGAAAACCCTCCAAAGCCAAGGCACTAGGCCGGTGGCTGCGGAGCCGCTTCCGACTCACGGCGCCCCCTGGGGTGCAGGACGGAACTGCCCCACGGGGTTCTGGAAGCCCTCACCGGTCCTGTCGCCCCCGATGAGTCCCCACTGGCAACCTGTCAGCTGGTCGGGGCCCCCCAGGGCTCCTGGGGACCAGGGAAGAAGCAGTTCCTGGCCGGCGCTCTCCGGTTCCCCCAGACGGCCCCCTTCTGGAAGGCCCGAGGCCGGCAGAGGTCAGCGCCTGCTGGCCAGCGCAGCGCGCAGCTGGGGGGCCGCGGGACACCCGACGTGGCCGCCTAGAGGGGCGACCCCGCAGGCAGGCCCGCGCACGCACGTGTACCTGACTGCCACACTGGCTCCTCCCGGTCCTCTCAAGTTTGGCAATTTCTTCATCTGGATCCTGCAAAAACTAATATCAGACAACCCCACCCCCACAGAAACACAGCAAACAACCCGAGACAAAACACAGAGAGGGGGGAGAGAGAGAGAGGGGCTGATTAGTCGGGAGCACCGTTTCTGCCCAAGGCATCCCCCAACTGACCCCCTGGGCCAAGTTCGTGGGCAGCGCTCAGACGGGCGCTCAGGTAAGGTGGGGGGCTCTCCCACCTGTCCTCTTTGTACTCACAACGGCCACGTTCGCCTTCCTTTTTCTGGGGCGAGCCTGGACATCCGTGCCGCCTTCCTCCTGGACCGTGCCCCGTTCCTTCGCATCCCTGTAAGCCGGGATGGCACCGAGTCGCGGAGGCGCCCCCCCACCTCGCCGCCCCTCCCCCACCGCCCCTCCCCCGCAGCGGCACTCACCTCTCCCTCCTCTCCCGCGGCATGGCGCAGGGCGCGGGCTCCGACCCGGGGCCTGGGGGTGGGGGGGGCACGACGCGGGCAGGGGTGAGGCGGCGGGCACAGGGCCAGGCCGCCCCGGCACCCCTCCCCCTCCCGCGCGGGCGGCGGCGGGCGCCTCCTGGGCCGGCCTGGAAAATGGCCGATGGGCCCGGGGTGGCCTGTCACCCGCAGCGCCGCCAACAGCCCGCGATCCCGGGTTCGAACTAGCGCTGACGGGGCCCGGACGCCCCGCGAAACCCCGCCGGCGAGTCGCCTCCCTTGGAACCCGGGCTGCCTCAGTCTCTCCTCGGCACCTCTCGGCCAGCCCTCCTCGGGGGACCCCGCTGACGCGCCCGGGGCCCGGGCCCCGGCTCCGGCCCCACCCCCCCCAACCCCAGCCCGCACCCCGCAGCGGAGCCCTACCCGAAGCCGGCTCTTCGGCGGACGGCGGCACGAGCCGAGGCGGGAGACGCAGGCGAGCGGGAAGCCGGGAGGCGGGCGGCAGCGAGCGCGCGGCAGCGGGATCCGCGCCTCCCCCTACACCGCGCTGGCTGCCGAGGCGGCTGCTCCTGCGCCCGGCTTCGAGCGGGACATTTAAAATCCCTGCGCGCGGAACCGGCCCCCGGCCCGCCCTCGCGCCCTCCCGCCAGCGCCAGCCCGCCCCGCCCCGCTCCGAGCACCTCAGCAGCCGCAGAGCGGGACTGCCAGCCTCGCCACAGCCCTCGGCTCCGCCCCGCCGCCCTCAGCTCCGCCCCTCCCCCGCCCTCAGCTCCGCCCCCATCGCCGCGCCAGCCAGCTGCAGCGCGCCGGGGGCGGAGCCACGGCCCCCTGGGGCGGGGCCTGAGCGCTGAGCCCGCGCGGGGCGGGGCCGAGGCGAAGCCAAGTGACAGGGCTTGCGCGCCGCAGGGACCGGGTGGGCGGGCCCAGGGGCGGGGGCGGGGGCGGGGTCCGAGCTGCGGCTCGGCGCGCGGGACGCGGGAGAGCAGGCGGCGCGCGCGGTGGGGAGGCGGGGCCGCGCCGGGCGGAGCGCGGGAGAAGTCTGGCGCGAGCTCGGCCGAGGGGCGGGCCGCGGAGCTCAGGGGGCGGGGCGGCGCGGCTCCGAAGCGGCTGGCAGCCGCGTGGCTGTCGCGGGTGGAATGTCAACACGGCGGGCCAGGAGGGATCGGGCCCGGCCGGGACCGACCCGAGGTGCAGGATGCGCGGATGTAGCAGTGCGCCGCGGCCGGAGGATCGGCGCTGCCGGCCCGCTGCGCGCGCGCGCGCTCACATCGTTCCAGGCACGTCCTCCCCGCCCTCGAGACGCAGGCACGGTTCCGGGCCCCGGGTCCAGGGCGGGGACGTGTCCAAGGTCACAGCGCGTGCTTGCAGGCCCTGGAGCCAGGGCTTCTGGCCGCGGGTCTGGGGCCCTGTGGGCACCAACTGTTTGTTCTGGCCATGTGTCATCTCATCCGTCCGTCTGTCTATGCCAAGCCAAGCCGTCTATCGATACATTTATTAATTCTACTGATAGTCCATCTGTTTCCATGTGCTCCCCCCCACGGAAGCCCCTCCCCCACAAGCCCCTCCCAGGCCACCGAAAAGCCTTTCAGACACTGGGGTTCTATAAACCTTAGGATGAAATCCTCACTCCCCGCCTTGGCCTGCAGTGTCTCCCATGAGGTGCCTGTACCCTGGCTTTTTCTTCCCCTTAGACGTCCTCTGCCTTGACCTTATCCCTGCACTGGTCACTCTCTGTCCTTTCTAAGTTCAGGGCCTTGGAACTTGTTTTCCCCTCACCTGGACCACTTGTGCTTGTCGCCCCAAGAGGTCTCGGAGGTCGTCTCCTGAACTCGAGTCCATGCCATGGAGCCGTGCCATGGAGCGGAGACCCCAGAGGGTTTCCAAGGCTCTAAAGCTCACCGAAGCTGACTACCATGCCTTTCTCCCGTTGAAGCAGCTGGTGGCTCCAAACCACCGACCTCTAGTTAGCAGCCAAGCACTTTAACCACTGTACCACCAGGGCTTTTTGTGGAGGTCTCGGGGAAAAACTAAAACATTGCGCCACTGAGTGAACTCTGGCTCCCAGCGACCCTATGGGACAGAGTAGAACTGCCCCATAGGGGGCTTCCAGGGAGCGTCGGGTGGATTTGAAGCTAGTGGCCTTAACGGCTGCACTACCAGGGTTTCCTAGGAGGTCTTCACTGACCACCTACTGTAAAGCACTCCTCTCTCCACAGGGGCTCCCCATGATCTCACTGCCCTGCTGTGGTCCTTCACAGCGGCCTCTTCTTTGTTTCCTTGATCAGTGTCGCTCTGGCCATTCTGTTGGTCTTTGTTCACAGCTGTGTCCCCCAGCTCTTGGCATAGTATGGGGGGAAGAGAGACACTTAAATCGTACTTGTAAATGAATGAAATATGTTCTGCCATAGGTTTTGTGGGACTTCCGTGCTAGTGGCAGACTGACAGCTACTGGACAATTGTCACTGGCAAGTACTCTCTGCCTTCACCTTCTAGAAGGAGCATGTCACGGAGGGCTTCCAAACATCCTCAGGTGCGTCCTGGCTCAGTCTCAGCATTGTCCCCCTCGCCCAGTGACAGGCTCATTGAAGACCGGGACTGTGTCTGGCCCAGAGGTCCTGATCAGCAGATTCTGGAGTGCCCAGGAGCTCCCAGCCCAAAGTAGCTGAGATGACTTGTCCAGGGTAGGCTAGGGAGGTGAGTAGCCCAGGCTCATCCCTGTGCTGCTTGGTAACAGTGATGTCACTACTGTGCCCTGCCGGGTTGATTCCAAATCATAATAGGTCTCATAAATGGCATTCTCAAAATGGCAGCATTTGTCTAAACTCGTCCAAGTGTCATCCCAGTGAAACATCACAATGGCCCTGTGATGTTGGTACTATGCTTGGAGGTCATAGTGGAGATGAAACGAGACAATGCAGGTGAGTCACTTGGTACGGTGCCTGTCCCACAGTTACAGCAGTGATAGAGGGGACAGTTTTTCTGAGTGGTTGTGGCATTTACACTGTCACCAGCAATGGGTGAGAGGTCCGCTGTGAGGTGTCCCAGTGGACATCAGCAATAGAATGGATGTATTTGGGCATCTTCATTCAGTGAAATACTTCACAACAATAAAAATGAATAAACCACTAAAATACGTAGCAGTCTGGATCAGTGTCACAGATGTAATGTTGAATGTAAGAAGCTGGATGCAGAAGACCTGCCCAAAAGACAGTGACTGCCAGCCACAGAAGCCACCTGGTGCCGCTGCAGCCCAGTGTTGGGGAACGGCAGCGTGCGAAGGCCTGGGAGGTTTGGCTTCAGTCGCCGTTCAGCCCCAGAAACCTGTCCGCACATGCCTTCCCGCCTGGCAGTCAAAGGCCCAAGTCGGTGCTCTCCAGGGCTCGGGTACGCTCCGGCAGAGCTCGTGCCACCAATGTGCAGATGGGAGCCTGGGGTGCCACCCGTTGCCATCGAGTCGATGCCGACTTACGCTGACCCTGTAGGTCAGAGCAGTACTGCCCCATAGTTTCCAAGGATTGCCTGGCAGACTTAAACTGCCCATCTTTTGGTTTGGTTAGCAGACATAGAAGTTAATCATGACACCACAGGACTGGCAAACCAGTGGGTGGTCTCAAGTCTGTCCTAAAAGCCTCTCCCGCAGGGCAGCAAGTCAGCGAAAACTTCTTTAGACATAAGGCTGCGATCAATTAAAAAGCCCCTGTGAAAATCAAAGTTGGCTTTTAAGCTCGGTATGTGACGGAGGAGTGACGGGCGCTGGCACTCTGGGTGCTGTGCTAAGCTCAGGGCTGCGACACACGGAAACCAATCTGAAGGCATTTCAAGTAGAGTGACTGTGGCTGACAAGATATCGGAGGGCAGTGCATGGACAAGCTACCCCCTTGGCAAGGGCTGAGGAGGAATGCGCTTTGCTCGAGTCTGACCACCAGGTCCCCAGCTTTCATTTAAATCTCGTTTTGGGTTCCCTGGGCACAAACAGCCTGAAATCCAGCCCAGCTGCCTGACAGAGCGGAGGCCGGCCGAGAAGACCCTGACCCCTCCCTTTTGGTCAGTGGCCACATTTTCCTAGAAACACCAGGTAGGGAGAGACCTGGCTAATCAGAGCACCACATTCCTGGCCACGTGATTGGTTCAGTAGTAGGCACATGACAGAAGCTGGACCAATGAAAACTCCCTTGGGTTGCTAGGCGGAGTGGACTTGGAGCCAGAAGGCCATCTTGTCACCCAGGGCGGCTTCCTGAGAGGGAAACCCTGGGGGGAGGGAGGGAACAGAGGAGGGCAGCTTCTGAGCCCTTGAGCCCCTGGATCCCATCATGCCAGACAGCAGGCTATGAAAAGGCTTTCTGGATGCTGAAGCCGATACATAATTTTCACGTGCTTATTTAGCTGGTTAAGAGTTGAGTTTCTGTTAACTGAGATCCAGGGTGTCATGTGGCATCAGAGCAGAGTGAACCAGCAGACTGGGTCTAGTCCAGGGCTAGCCAGTTGTGCTCACCAGTGAGCCTCCCAGTGGTCCCCCAGGTCCACCGAGACTTGAAGGTTCTGTAAATCCATGCAGGTGTGGCTGATTGGAATGTGGTCCTGGGGGATGCCACGTCTGGACATAGAACTGGACATCAGAGTTCTCACTTTCTAGAATCAACTGTTGGTCACTGGCTTGCGCCAGTTTTGCAGGAATTCGCATATTAATCAGCATGGGAGCCTCAGCAGTCCCCATTGCCAGCCCCAGGACACATGCCAGCAAGGCTGGAGGGGACCAGTGTGGCCCTGGCCTCCAGGAGTCACCAGGAAGACCTCACATGCTGTAGGAGCAAGCTGCATACCAACTGACCAGGACTCCTGCCGAATACAGCGGGACCCCTGACAAACCCCATTGCCATCAAGTCGGTTTAGACTCTAGTGTGACCTGATAGGATAGAGGTCACAAGTAGATACTAGAACCCAAAGAGTAACAGATTAGCCAAGATGTGAATTCCTGTACACATGAAGGTTTCTGACTTTGTGTGGCAGCAGGCTGGGGCACAACTGGACTCACATGCATTTAGAACAGCAGGTGGCCACCCTCTTTGGGTGGGCAACTCCACCCTATGGTTTTATTTTCCTTTGAGTATCGTTTTAGGCTGGGTTGCCTAGTGGTTAAGTGCTATGGCTGCTCACCAAAAGGTCAACAGTCTGCATCCACCAGGCACTCCTAGGAAACCCTATGGGGCAGTTCTATTCTGTCCTACACGGTTGCTATGAGCCGAAATCGACTCGACAGTTTTGTTTTGTAGGGTTCCCTGGAGAAACCAAACTAGTGAAGCATATACATATATATATATATGTGTGTAGCCCTTGGCTTGGCTGGCCATACATATGTATGTCCCAAATCAGATACATATCAATATACATATACACACACATATGTTTATATACGTACATGCATACATATATATATGTAGTTTAATCAGAAATCCTGGTGGTGTAATAGTTATGTGCTATTTCTATTAACCCAAAGGTTGGTGGTTTGCATATCTGCTAGGCGCTCCTTGGAACTCTCTACTCTGTCTTACAGGGTCACTATGAGTTAGTATCGACTGGATAGCAGTGTTTTTTTTTTTTTCATATTTCGTTGGTTTGATTCCTCTAGAGAACCCCCAAAACCAAGCCACTGAGTCATTTCCAAGTTATAGCAACCCTATAGGACAGAGTAGAACTGTCCCGAAATGTCTTCAAGGAGCAGTTGGTGGACTCAAACCACTAACACATTGGTTAGCAGCCAAGGTCTTAACCCCAGTGCTCCCAGGGCTCCAAAGAGAGATACTTATTTCCAGGAAATGGCTGACCCAGGTTTGGATGCTGGCGAGTCTTAAATCTGTGAATCAGGCACCAGGCTCGAGACTTCTCCCAACTCCCATGATTGTGGGGCCTGATGCACCCCAAATCGCCAGCTCAGGCTTCAGGCTGCTGGTCATGGGGCTGTAGGGACTGGCAATTCCCCAAACCAGCAAGTCAGGCAGCCGACTGCTGGCTCATGTCCCAAGAATGGGTGTCAGATGATGCTGAGTGGGAGGCAGGGAGGAGAGAGAGCACTGTCAGAACATCCAGGTATACTGGGTGCAGGCCCCCCACCCCAGGGAACTCTGCCAACCTCAGATGACAAAATGGAGGATAATTACACAACCCTGAGAATCACGGTTCAGCCAAGTTGATAGAAAACTTCAACCGTCGCAGGTATCGACCTGCCCACTATCACTGTCTGACCTTGTGACCTCACCTAAGAATTTAGAGCTGATTCAGAGCTTACAGCCTTCGGGTAAATCAACAGGAAGGAAGGAAAGAAGCAGGTATCCAGGAGGGGCCGAGTGGGAGCATCACAGACCTGAAGGCCTGAGTGTCCCCGCAGAGCCTAGAACAGGGCCTGGAACAGCTGGGTGTGCTGGGTAACTAGATGGATGAGCAAAGGGAAAGGAAAGGATTTTCCGGGAGGCATTGGAAGGCGAGACGCATGGAGTATGGGTGGGGTGGTGGCCCTTCTTTTCTGCAGGCCACGTGAGGCTGGTATGGGGGACACAGAGGGACTCTGACTCCAACTTCTCACTGCTCTGCTCTGAGAGTCACCTCACCTTCAGGCTCGCCTCTATGATTCTTATTTCCCACTTAACACCGTGTGTTTGAGAAGGAAAAGCTATCCTAGCTAGTGCCAGAATTTCCAGCCACAAAGAGAACAGAATCATAAAAATATTTATCAGCGAGAGAATGTGGGACAGAGAGTGCCGGAGGCCACAAGCCTGGAGCCTGTTCTCTCTCTTTCAAAAAAGGAGCAGATGTGGCAGGTGTTAGGGACACCTCCACTTCAGAGACCTTCTCTTTAACTAAACAGAGCATTTGAAAGAATTGAAAAGAGAATGGCTTTCACCACGTGAGAAGGTAGCGTTTAAAATTAGTGTCGGAAACTGTGCTCCTCGCAAGGAAGTGGATGGGGATGCCGGAAAGTCAGAGCGGCGGTCTTTCTGAACCGAGGGCGTCCGGAGAGCTTCCTGCGAGGGACCGGGCAGCACCTGTCCGTGGGTGCCCACGGTGCCCTGGCCGACACCCCAGAGAGCAGAGCTGGGAGTCGTGGTTCCAGCTCTGGTGGTCGCTGTCTCAGGACGAGACCAGAGGGAAGTCACCGCAGAGCCCAGTGCTTCCGCTCCTTGTCTGGCGCGAGGGTGTGCAGAGAGTGGCAGTGAGGCTGAAGTCGGGGTGCGTGGGAGAGCACGTGGAGGGTGCAGGGCCCATGGTCTCGGGGAGAGGATGGCTGTATTTTTCGGGTCTGCCCTCAGCTCCCACAGGAGTCTCCTGGGCTCCCTCTGGTCCAGTGTCGGAGGGGAGCTTGGGGGGATTAGTTCCAGTGTCTGGGGACAGTGCTCGTTTTCCCTGTCTGCATGCGTGTCATGATGCTGTGTAACAGAGGCGTTAGTTATCAAGGGCCCACAGGATGCCTTGCACACAGTAGGTCAAGGGTCCACAGGATGCCTTGCACACAGTAGGTGCTCGTGAAATGTTCACTGAATGGACGCAGGGTTGAATTCAGCTCTAGGGGTGTGAATGCTAAATCAGATGTTGTCCAGCCTTCCGGACACTCACTCTGAGCGAAGAAGAAAAGTGAGCTACAAACAGCGAAATAAATGATAAGGGCATCAGAAAGCAACAAGAGAAACGCTGAGACAGCAGGCCAGCCCAGGTGGAGAGG
This sequence comes from Heterohyrax brucei, assembly GCA_028571685.1. Lineage (NCBI taxonomy): Eukaryota > Metazoa > Chordata > Mammalia > Hyracoidea > Procaviidae > Heterohyrax > Heterohyrax brucei. The sequence continues at coordinate 77,734,039 of CM053161.1, forward strand.
GGCAGAAGGTGGAGCCTCCAGCACTGTCTTCGTCACCAGCACTCTCCATCTTGCCACATCCCATAGGTCACTGTTGTGGACTGAATTGTGCCCCCTCCCCAAATTATGTGTAGTAATTCGACTGGGCCCTGATTCCCCATATTCTGTGATTGCCCTCCATTGTGTGATTTTGCTTTGCTGTAAATCCTAATTTCTGCCTGTGGTTAATAGGCAGGATCATGTTAAAGAGGATTAGGGTGGGATGCAACACCCTTCCTAAGGTCACCTTTCAGCTCCAACGTAAGGGGAGTTTCCCTGGAGTCTAGCTTGCACCACCCTTTATCCTTTCATCCTACAAGAGATAAAGGGAAGGAAAGCAAGCAGAGAGCTGGGAACCTCACACCATCAAGAAAACAGCACCAGGAGCAGAGCGCATCCTTCAGACCTGAGGTTCCTGCACCAAGATGCTCTCTGACCAAAGACTGATGCCACGCAAGGACTTTTTATTTAGAGTCAACAAAGAGGGAAAGCCTTCCCTTGGAGTAGACATCCTAAATTCAGACTTGTAGCCTAGTGGACTGTGTAAGAATAAACTTTTCTTTCTGTTTTTAAAGCCATCCCCCTGCGGTGCTTTCTGTTAGAGCAGTACCAGCTGACTAAGGCACTTTCCAGACTCATTTCATTGGCCCATCAGGACTGCTGCCCTTGGTGGGTCACTCTCCTGTCCCTGAGAACACCTTCTGCTCTTGCCATTGGTGACAGGAGCTCTCCTGAATTTCTTCCCCCTCCCTCGTTGCTCTTTCTCGGTTCTTTTGTTCTTCCTCCTCTAGTTTAGTTGACATAGTTCTCTAGAACTTTTCTCCAGTCTTTATTCTCGACATAGTCTCTTCCAAGGTGGTCTTACTACCTCTGGTCCACACCTCCTCTCCGCTCCCAGGACGCCTCTGAGGCTCGGCGGTTTCACAGGCGTCTCGAGTGTAGAATGCCCCACCCTGGCTTCACCTGCAAGACTTAGTTGCGTAACGCTGCTGCAACAGAAATACCATAAATGGGTAACTTGAACAAAGAGAAGCGTATTCCCTCATAAATTAGAAGGCTGTTCTAGGGGAAGGCTTTCTCTTTCCTGTGGCTTACGGGGAAGGTCCTTGTCATCCATCTTCCCCGGGATCTGGAGCTTCTCGGTCCAGGGGACATGCTTCACTCCTGGTTCTCCTTGCTCCTGGCAGTGGGGTCCCTCTTCTCCTCTGCTCCATTCCCTGTTTTATATCCCAAAGGAGACTGACTCAAAATACAGTCTAATCCTGTAGATTGTGCACTGCCTCGTTAACGTAACTGCCTCTGATCCCACCTCCTTCTTATCACAGAGGTTAGGATTTACAGCACAGGATAATCAAGTCAGATCACAGAATGGTGGACAACCCGACAAGGTGGGAGTCATCGCCCAGCCAAGACGACCCATCCTTCCTGGGGTCACAGGTGAATCCTTAACACTGCCTCAGCCCTGTCTCAGTCAAAGTCAGCACCCTTCACTCGGTTACTGGAGGCCAGACCTGGTGTCCACCCTGGCGCTTTCCCTTCTCACTTGCCACTCTGCCAGCCAAGCCAAGTGCCGTCAAGTCGGATCCGACTCATTGCGACCACACTGCAGGTGTCAGCAAGTGCACGGGGTCCCGTCCGTCTGCCTCCTTCCGTGGCCTGTGCCCCCGCCTCGTCCCAGACAGAGCCGCCGTGCCTGCCCGGACTGCTGCAGTGTCTCCAAGCTGGTGCCCTCGCTTGGCCTTTCTTACCCACGAGAATACCTCTGACACCCAGCAGCTAGAGTCTAGGGTCATTTCTTTCAGAACTGGATTTGAGCAAATCTGCCCTCTTTAAAAGCCATTTAGCACTTCCCACTGATTACAGAATAACATCAGGTGGCCTATCCAGGCTCCCAAGGCTTTGACCAGTCGGCCTCTGCCTGTCGCCAGTCTTACCCCCGGCCTCTCTCCCTCCTGTCCCCTCCTCTGCTCTGTCTTCAGTGGCTCACTTCTCTTTTCTGCTTCTCTGGTGTGTTCACACCTGCTCTCCCCGCTTCCACCCTGCTCTTCCCTCAGCTTGCTCGGTGACTGACTCCTTCAGCTTAAATGTCCTCTCCTCCCAACTTCTGAATCCATGGTGGCACAGTGGTTAGGAGCTTCGCTGCTACCCAAGTGGTGGGCAGTTCGAGTCCACCAGCTGCTCCTTGGGGACCCTCTGGGGTAGCTCTAGTCTGTCTTGCAGGGTCACTGTGAGTTGGAAAGGACTCAATGATTTTTTGAATGCTGCTCCTGAACCTTAGAGCAGTAATTTTCTTTCTTATCTCACTGATTTTTTCTTGATGCTTTTATTTTTAATTTAAAAAATTTCAAATGTACACAAGTGTAGAGAGATTAGAGTACAGTGAACCTGCTATGCTTATTATGCAGCTTCACCCGTTAAGATTTTGCCATACTTGCTTCATCAAGCCTGTGGCTTGTTTTTATCACTGAGCAAATCTCAAACATTGCATCGTTTCACTTTTATACACTTGAGAAAGTCTTCCTAAAAAATATGGATGTTGTTTTACAAAACTGCAATGATAGGACCACACCTAACAAAATTAAAAACAGTCCTTGGTATCATTTCATACCCAATCTGAAATCCAATCTCCTGGTTATCTCAAATATGGCGTTACATTGTTGGTTTTCATCGCAGTCTGATCAGGATGCACGTGTGGCTTTCGACTGTCACATCCTTTGGTCCCTTCCACTCTAGAAGAGCCTCTTGCTTCCCACACTGTGGCAGAAACCACCGTCAGTCTCCTGTAGAATTGTTTCCTGTTTAGAAGTTCTCTACTTGCTTCTTCCTGGGGTCATTTAGCTTGTTCTGCTCTCCTGCATTGTGTACTGCCCACGTTATATGCGTGGTTGGTGTGTGGCGCCATGTACTTTCTGGGCCAACAGAGTCTGGCCGTCCCATCTCACAAAGCTGAGACTTGATCAGTCAAGTCAGGTGGGTGACAGCTGCATCCTTCTGATGTAAAATTTCCCATCAATCCCTTGAGTCACGGTTTTATCCAGTGATGCTTACTTCCTGAATCCCTTGATTAGGGCTGGAAAAATGGTCGTTTTCTATTTCCTTCATTTCTTTCTTAGTAGAAGCACTCAGGAGGCGTGGTGGGGGAGCGCCGGCCGGCCTGGCTCACGTAAAAGTGAGCGATGCAGGTAAAAGGGAGTAAGGCAGGTAATGGGGGGTGACAGGGGGCGATGCAGGTGACAGGGGGCAATGCAGGTGACGGGGGTGAAAGGGGGCGATGCAGGTGACGGTGGGCGACGCAGGTGATGGGGGGTGATGCAGGTGATGGGGTGACAGGGGGCGATGCAGGTGACGGTGGGCGATGCAGGTGATGGGGGGAGATGCAGGTGATGGGGTGACAGGGGGCGATGCAGGTGATGGGGGCGATGCAGGTGATGGGGGCGATGCAGGTGACAGGGGGTGACGGGGCGATGCAGGTGATGGGGGGCGATGCAGGTGACGGGGGTGATGCAGGTGACGGGGGCGATGCAGGTGACGGGGGTGATGCAGGTGACAGGGAGTCATGTAGGAGATAAGGGTAACGCAGGTAAATGGAGGTAGTAAGGCCTGAAGCATATCAAAGGGGTGGTGCGGGTAGTAATACTAACTGTAATAATAAAAATGTGTTGCCACTGAGTTTATTCCGACTCATGGGGACCCCATCTGTGATAGAGGAGAATTGCTCCAGAGGGTTTCTTGGCTGTAATCTTTATAGAGAGGAGCCCCGGTTGCTCAGTGGTTGGGTACCCAGGCAATGACAAGCTCAGTGGTTTGAAACCACCAAGAGAGGAAGATGCGGCTGTCTGCTTCCGTTTACACAGCCTTGGAAACCCGAGGGAGCCGTTCTGCTCTGCCCTACAGGGTCGCTACAGGTTGGAACTGACTCAGTGGCAATGGATTTTTCACAGGTAATCTTTACAGCGGCAGATCGCCAGGTCTTTCTTCTTCATCACCATTGTGTGGGTTCAAGCCTATAGTCTTTAGGTTAGCAGTTGAGTTCAAACCATTTGACCCACCTAGGAACCTGATTTGGGTAACAGGAGATGTATTGCCTGCTGAGAGTCTACAAACAATAGCAAAACAAATGAAAATCCTCTGCTTTTCATCACTGCCAAGGCCTTGCAAGTCTAAACAAAATCAGAGGTGAAATACTCCTTGTAGGTCAGGGAGACTACTCATACTCCCCACCTCCCCTGTTGGTACCCCACAATTCCAAATCTATTTAACAGCATTTGCTTTAAAGAAGATGTTTTCATACCAACTCAGGCTTTTTGGTTACTCTGAAACATAGCTCGTATGGTGGAATAAATACTTAATTCTTTATTTTTAACTAGGTCTCATGTTTTTATTCTTCAGAGCACTTGAGCCATTTGGGTAACCGTGTGCTTACTTATTTGGGACCTTTCTCTCTTTGAAAGTAAGTCTGGATATTCAAACATTTCAGTGAAAGTTTCGTGAATGAAGGGCAGGAGGAATTAGCACACGGTGTGGGGGGTGGGCAGGGAAGGATGTCCCACACGAAGACCGAGAGGCGGGACAGCGCACCAAATCATGGACCCACAGCTGTCAGGTATGTCTGAAGTGGAGCTTGCAGTGGGGACAGGTAAGTGCTCAGGCTGCGGGAGGCAGCAGGCCCAGGAGCACTGACAGCCACCTCTGTGCCCACTGGCGTAATGAGATGGGGGTTGTACCGGGGGCTGTGTGCCACCCACCTCTGGCCCCCTGGGTGGAGCCTGCTCCTCAGGAAGCCTACACAGCTGGGGATCACCCACTGGCGGCTGCCGGCCTGAGTCAGCCCTGGTGTGTTCGCACTGTGGCGTCCTCGTCTCTCTCTCTCTAATTGCTGTTTCCCTTCCACTTCACAAGTGGGTTGGCTACTAACACCGAAGTCTGTTTTATATACATATAGATAGTCAGCAAACACAGAATGTGTGGTAAGCTATGTTAGATCTTTATGTTATTAGCACACAAAAGCAAGAAAGCTCCAAGTTAGAGCATCTGCAGTTCAGCCCAGTGCGCGGCAAGCCATATGGTGCAAACCTTGAATGGAAGACGACAGCAGAGCATCATCTGGGCTTTCCTTGGAAGAGCTCCCACGGTGTGCGTGGGGACACGGGCTCCTGATGTCCTTCCTGTCCTCTCCACGCCTGGCCGCTGCTCCTCCCTCTCTCCTTCTTTCTTCCCTCTCCTTTCCATCTCTCCCTCCCTCCTTCCCTTCCTCCTTCTTTCCCTTTCTGCTTTTTTCCTTCAGTCAAATTTGCTGAAATCCATTGTGTGCTAAGAATTGTGCCAGGACTAGTGACAGACGAAACAAGACAGTCAAAGCCCCTGACCTCTGAGGGACGAGAGGTGAAGTGAGGAAATAATCAAGCGAACTAACACGTAAGGGAGGTGGGTTCTCCTCGTTACGTGCACTCTTGAGGAGGAACCTGGGTGATGCGAAGAGACTCCATGGAGCTTCCCAAGCCATCTCCATGATCAATTTCAGGTTGGCCCATCCTGCTCTGTAGGGTTTTCATTGGCTGATTTTCCCACATGGATCACGAGGCCTTCTCCTTAGTCTGTCTTCATCTGGTGGCTCCACTGAAACATGTTCACGTGACGGTAGGACACAGTCCCCCACTGGCAGGTGAATGGTGGCTGTGCTTGAGGTGAACGGGCCTAGCATCAAGCCCGTATTTCTCTGATGGAAGGCGAGAATTCTACTACTGAACTGCCCGGGCCGCCAAGAGTAGATCACCGAGGGTTTATAATACACTTTGGGACCACTGGCAAGTGTGACTCCTAACACTTGGTTATTTTTCAAGACTTCTTTGGCTACTCAGAGCCCCTTACCATTCCATATAAACCCTAGGATTGAGTGTCCCATTTCTGCAAAGAAGGCTGTTGGAATCTCCATCGGGATTGTGTTCGATCTATCCATTGCTCTCAGATAGTGCTGGCAGCTTAACACTATTAAGTCTTCTGATCCATCTGAGCAAGGAATGTCCTTCCATTTATTTAGCAGACCCAAACCCAAACCCACCACCACTGAATCAATTCAGACTCGCAGTGGACCCTACAGGGCAGAGCAGAACGGCCCCATGGGGTTTCCAAGGAGCAACTGGCAGATTTGAACAGACAACCTCTTGGTTAGCAGCCCTAGGTCCCAATCACTGTGCCTCCGGGGCTCTTCCATTATTCGTTGTTGTCGTTAGGTGCCATCGAGTCTATTCCAACTCATAGAGACCCTACGTGCAACGGAATAGAGCACTGCCCCGTCCTGTACCATGTCCATAGTCGTCGTTTCATTATTCAGGTCCTCTCTAACCTCTTTCTGAAACCCTGGTGGTGCAGTGGTTAAGCGCTAAGGCTGCTAACCAGAAGGTCGGTGTTTCAGATCTGCCAGGCACTCTTTAGAACTCTATGGGTCAGTTCTGCTCTGCCTATAGGGTTACTATGAGTTGGAATCAACTCAGTGGCAGTGGATTTGGTTTTGAACCTCTTTCAGTAATGTTTTAGAGTTTTAAGCGTATGAGTCTCACCTCTCTGGTTAAATGTATTCGTAAGTATTTTATTCTTTTAGCTGCTATTGTAAATGGATTTCTCGTAGACACAAACTTCACGGTATAGTCTGGGTTTTGGGGGAAGCAAGTTCTCTTAGGATCCACACCTGTGGGAAGCAGGAAGAAGAGGAAGGAAAAGGCGGGGATGGGGTGGGGTGGACAGCCAAGCTGCTGCAGGAGCTCCAGAGCAGAAATGGCCCACGATGCCATCCCACATTGGGCAGAAAAGGCAGGACCTTCACAACTCTTCCTTGACCAATCGTCAGATGGGGCCATCCCGGGACAGTGTGACTGCAGCTGAGACAATTCCTGAGGAGTTGGCAGCTGGAGACGGAGAACTGGTAGCACTCCCAGCAACTGGGGCCAAAGGACCCCCCCAGGAGGGGGTCTAGGCAACACATCTCCAGGACTTCATCTCATGGACTTGGAGATGCCATCGGGAGGGACCAGTCACTGGAGAAGGACCTCACGCTTGGTAAAGCAGAACATTTCACCCCCCACCAAAAAAGAAAAAAACCTATGGCTGTCCAGTTGATTCTGACTCATGGTGACCCTATAGACAGAGGAGAACTGCCCCCAGAGAGTTTCCGAGGAGCCCCTGGTGGATTGGAACTGCCAACTTTCTTGTTAGCAGCTGTAGCACTTAACCACTATGCCACCAGGGTTTCCTGACAGAGGGTGAGCAAAAAAGAAGACGACCCTAGAGAAGATGGACTGACACGGTGGCTGCAACATGGGGTCAAACACAGCAAAGATCATGAGGGTGGCGCAGGAGCAGGATGGGTTTCAGTGTGCTGCGCACGGGCTCACCCTGAGTCAGACCCAACTCCACGGCACCTAACAAAGACACCACCACAGCTCACTAACTCAGACACAACTGATTTACAGACCTGCAGTTCAGAGCTGTCCTGAAGTCGCCTCCTGTTCTTGCAGGAGAGGTCTAGAGCACAGTTGGCCAGTTAAGAGACAAGGCTGTTAACCCAAAAGTTGGCAACTGGAATCCACCAGCTCTGCTCCTTGGAAACTATGGGGCAGTCCTACTCTCTCCTGTGGGGGGGCTATGAGTCCAAATCAACTCAGATCCCTGGGCTGTATGGACTAAGAACATTAACAATAATCCCAGGGTATTTTATCTCTGTTATGGATTGGGTTTTGTCCCCCCAAAGTGGGTATCAGTCTGAACAGACTATGATTCCCCGTATTGTGCGATTACTCACTGTTCTGATGGCCATTTAATTCTGCTTTGTGTTGTAAATCCTACCTCCATGATGTTAGTAAGTGGGATCAGTGGCAGTTACTTTGATGAGGGTGGCTTCAGTCCTCAAGGTTAGGTTGTCACTTAAATCCATCTCTTTCGTGACGTAGAAGACAGAAGCAGGCAGAGAGACGGGGAGCTCTTATCCACCGAGAAAGCAGCCAGGGGCAGAGCATACGCTTTGGGCCCGGGGTTCCTATGCTGAGAAGCAACTGGTCCAAAGGAAGATTGCTGATGAGCATTTTTCTTAAGAGTCAACACAGAGACAAAGCCGTCCCCTGCAGCCGATGTCCTGGATTTGGACTTCTAGCCGACTAGAGTGTGAGAGAAGAAACCTCTGTTTGTTGAAGCCATTCACTTGTGGTATTTCTGTTACGGCAGCGTTAGATGACTAAGACAACATCTAGTCCATGTCAGATTTCCCTAGTTATTCCCACAATCTAATTCCCAGGACCCAGTCAAGGTCCTTGCATTGCTTTTGGTTGACCTGTCTCCTTTTGGGTCTCTTTTAATATAGGACAGCACCCTTCGCCCTCCCCCTGCCTTTTTCTTTCTGTGATTTTGACTCTTTAACAAGTCCAGGCCAGTTGTCTTGGAGGACATCACCCATCCTGGATTTCTCTGACGATTTGTAATTCTTTTTCACGGCTCCGTAAGCGAGTCTTGCCTCCCAGTCCAGCTAGCCTTCCCTCCTGCAGCCTCAAGCCTACTCACCTCTGCCGACCCCAGCCCCACGCAGACTTGCTGGCTGCATGGCACACTGGGACTGGGTGCTTTCTTATCTTTGTGCCCACCTCTTGTAGTTGGTCAGACCCCTGTTTTCCCATCGGGATTTCACTCAGTGCCCCCAGAGATCCCCGGGAAGCAGCTAGGGAAAACGAGACCTCAGGGAGTTGTAGGCTGTCCACACAGGGTGGGGTCAGAGTCAGCGCTATGCACCCTTGCTGGGCTGGCTCTCTCCTGCTTAGCCCTGTCTCCTGCCCTAGGACTTCAGAGTTGGGGGTGCGGGTGTTGTGTCTCCTGGTCAGGGGAGGCTGGAGTGGGCCGATGTTTCCCCCAGGCAGTGGTGGCCTCTCTTGGAGTCTCAAGTCTCCTCGGGTCATCCCAGGCCAGCTTTAGGCTTCATCAGAAGTGGATGGCTCTGAGGATTCTGACCTCTTCTTCCTCACTCCTGGGGTTTCCTTTCCTGCTTTGCACACTTGTCCTCTGCCACCGACACCGGGCGCAATGCCTGCCACCTGGGCCACCTCCCCTGGAGCCGTCTTCCGTCTTGCCTCCTGTGGGTGTTACAGCAGCATACCTGCACCTCCGTTAGGGCTCTGCTATTGCATGGCACCGCTCCGTGTGCCTGGTGATTGGGCCGGTGACTTCCAGTTCTCACAGATACTGAAGGGTCCACTGAGGACAGGACACAAAGCCTGCTCATCTCTGTCTTCTTCATTAATTCGGGCAGAACTGTTTCAGTCACCAGTAACAAACCTTGTCTCAAACTAGCTTAAGGAAAAGCAGAGATTTACTGGCTCATGTTACCGTGCATCTAAGGGCTTCAGGTTCAGTTGGATCCAGGGCCCAGTGGCTAGGACTGGGTCCTGCTGTCTGGCAGGCTCCTCTCGAGTGGTGGTAGTGACGGCCCATGCAGCAATCTCCACAGGACAGATGTGGCAGCAGGCCCAGACTGGACATCCCTGTCCTGGTGTGGGCCGCGTGCTCACCTTGGTCAGGGATTGCCTAGAAGTAGCTGGCTTCTGTTGGTTAGGTGTCTATCATGTGAGTACAAGGACTGCCAATTAGGTGTGTGAACTCCTCCTAGAAAAAGGGCTGCCTACCTCATTGCTGAGCATCACTACAGTCACCTTCCAAGCACGCCCCTTGGGAAGCTATGCTCTGATATCAGCGCCTAGTCTACCTTTCAAAGCGATTTGGGAATGCTTTCTCTGGAATGGCCATCGGAGCTGTCGTCAGGTTACCCTGGATGTCCCAAATGTCATCCAAATGTCTTCCTTTCAATATTTATCTTTGGGTAAAGAAAAAAGTTATTGGGGGACAGATTAGGTAAGTAGAGAGGAGGTTCCAATACAATTGTTTGTTTACTGGCTAAAAACTCCCTCACAGACAACTAAAAGGTTAATTTTGTGAACTTGCCACCAGGCCGACATGTGCAATGGCCACTCCAGAAAGAATCCCAAAATTGCTTTGAAGGGTGGACTAGGGGCTAGCGTCACTGCACAGCTTCCCACGGGGAGCACTTGGAAGGTGACTGTAGTGATATTCAGCAATGAGGTACATAGCGCTTAGGAAAACTAAGTTTGAGGACTTAACTATTGAGCCTTGTATTCCAGGCCTGGGGTGGGGGGACTTGGGAGGTTACGTGTGACCTATCCAGGGGTCTGCTGGTCTCGTCTACTGTCCCCCGGCTGTCTCTCATGCTTGCCCCAACTCCCATAGGAGCTTGTGACAGCTTTAAGATGTCTCCACTGCCTTCACCCACGGTCTGTTCTCCCTGCTGCAGGCAGAGTGTTCTTCCTAAAACATAAGTCAATGAGATGCTGCTGAACGCCCCCCCCCCCCCCACGTCTGATGAAGCCGTCTGTCCTTAAGAATACAAGGAGGCCCTCTGGGACCCTGCTGGCTTCCCCCCCCCAGCCCTGTTTCCCTCTGCTCCTTTCTCCTTCCAGTTGTCCGTCTCAGGGTCCTCTAACCTCCTTGGATTGCCCTGTGTCTTCTCTCTTCCACTGCCTTAGCCTGGAGTGCACTTTGGAAGCTGGCCTGGCAAGCCTTACTCTTTAAGCTCCGGATCCCACGTCCCGCCCTCCAGGAAGCCCTACCGAGCGGTTAGGAGCGCCCTCTGTTGGGCGCCCACAGCCCTGTTCAACCTTCTCACCTAGGCTGGCGCCAGGGGTCCCGGGGAACAGAACTCTGTCCATCTGCTTTCAGGCCCCTGCTTTGGCCTTCAGGATGAGCGTTTGTCATCCCTGCCCCGAGGGCAGGCCCTGTGATGGCACCTAGACTGTGTTTGTTAACAGATCTGAGGACCAAGAGTGGGTGGGGAACCCTCGGGAGGACAGAGTTGAAGCTAAGCTTCCTGCTTAAGGCCGTTCTGCCCTCAGCCTAGGTGCCACCTTCTCCATGAAGCCCTCCCTGACCACCTCTGAGATACTGTCCTCTCCTCACCTTTATTATGTCCTTGGCTTTACTTTCTTCACAGCATCTGCACGACTGTCTGTCTCCCAACGGCTGGCATCTGGGACATCGTTCCCTCTGTTACAGAATGTGCCACTGCCTGCCCTGTCCTAGAACTTGGCACTGCACCTCACACCAGTGGGGTCCAATGACTGTGATGAAATGCGTGAATCCAAGCACCATGCTCTGGTCACCCCAGGGTGGGGCATCTCATCTCACCCCCAGTCGCTAGGAAGAGTTATGTGTTTCTTAGGTTCAGGGGACTGTCACCCCGCAGGAGGAGTTTGCAATAGGCTTAATTGTACCTTCCATCCGGGGGAATCCTTGTCTACACTCCAAGTGCGCAGGCTGCTTCAGGGACAAGCAATGATTCGTTCCAGGTTGGGGACGTCAAGACTTAATTCTCTGTGTGACAACCAACAACCCCATAGCAGTAGAACCTGCAGGCAACGGGCCCAGGCCTTCCTCCGCCCACCACCCTCAGCTCCAGCCCCACTCCCAGGATGCCTGCTGACAGTTCCCTCACTATCTTGTCTGTGCCGCCAGCTGAGTGGCAGTTCCACTCGGACAAAACACAGAAAGCTCTGGCTCCACGCTGTCAATCCCCTGAGGTCACGGCCGTACCTTTTGAGACTGAGGCAGCTCAGCTCCTCATACTCTGTCTCTTCAGCTTCTGCTCCCTAGGGCCAGACTGCCCGGGCCTCGGGCTCATATCTGTCCTGGGGGGCAAGTGTTCCAAAGGTCTGTAGCTCCACCGACTCAAGTGCCCAGAGCCACCCCACTCTTGCTGGAAAGCCTCCTGCACAGAGGCACTCAGCTGTCTCTATGTGGGTCAGCAAGGCCAACTCATTGATTCCAGCACCTGGAGGTCCTGGAGGGAAGCTGTGCACAGGCACTCAGCAATCCTGCTCCGACAGTCAGTTCCAGCTCTGCCGCTGCCACTTCTCACCACCTGCGCCGTCTCTGGTGGTAACAGTTCTCTGCGCTTCCTTCTGAGTCTTCCATGCACTAGTAGTTTCAAAATGGCGCCCACGTTTTCGTTGTTAGCTGGAGCGGCCCCGTACTCCCAGGACCAAATTCTGTCTCAGTTCTCTGGTGTGGCTCCCGCAGCTCTGCCCCCTCTGCTGTCTGCTCCCCGTCCTCTCCTTGTCCGACCACCCAGCACACAGCACGGGCACCGCAGCCGTCTGTCCACTGATTCACTTGTGACATTTTCCTCTAATCACGAAAGAGGAGACACCCTGCCCCATCATCCCTTCCTCACTACCGCCTCCCCCCATTTCCAAGGTTCCTTGCCTACAGTGGCTGAAGACCTGAGTGCTGGTCTGCTTATCCATTTCATGGAGCTCATCTTTCCCTCCACCCATCTGTCCACCCATCCATCTGTCCGTGTTTTCCATCTATACATCCACCTGTCCATCCATCCATCATCCATCCACCTGTCCATCCATCCATCATCCATCCATCCGTCCGTCCGTCCGTCCGTCCGTCCGTCCGTCCGTCCGTCCGTCCGTCTGTCCGTCCGTCCGTCCGTCCGTCCGTCCGTCCGTCCATGCTTTCCCTATAAACATACATACATACCCTTAGCCATCCATCCATCATCTGTCCATGTGTCCATACTTTCTACTTGTTTTAGTCCTCTAGTGCTGCTCTAACAGAAATAACACAAGTGGACGGCTTTAAAAAGAGGAATTTTATTTGTCACAGTCCAGTATAATAAAAGTTCCAAAGTCAGCTCCAGGGGGAAACTTTCTCTGCTGACACTGGAGGAAGGTCCTTATGGTCCATCTGCCCCTAGACTGGAGATTTTTGAGGAGCAGAGACCCTGGTCCTTTCCAAAGGATGCGTTTCGTTCCCAGCACTCCTTTTTGGTGGCATGAGATCCCCAAATGTCTCTACCAGCTTCTCTTCTTTATATTTCAAGAGACCGCATCAAGGCACAAAACACACACCTTGGGTCCTGACCCGCCAACACAGCTGCCACCCACCCGCCCTCATTAACATCACGGAGTCAGAATTCCAACACGGAGGAACTTCACACAATACCGGGTATCAGGGCCGAGCCAAACTGCTACAAATTGTTTTAGGGAACACAGTTCCGTCCGTGACACTATCTATATATCCACCCACCCACCCACGCGTCCGTCCGTCCGTCCATCCACCCCCCCGTCCGTCCATCCATCCATCCATCCATCCCATGCTGTTGGTTTAGGATGTTTTTGAATACCGCTTCCTGCACAGATAGCCGCAGGCCACATTCTTATGCCCACTTTGGCATGTCTTGTGTCACTGTTGGGTCATAGACTGGCATGATGATCACTTCCCCAGTGATCCCAGCGGAGGGGAAGGTTCCCTCTCTGCTGTTCTGCCGATGACTTACCTGCACTGTGAACCTTGGTATCAGCAAGAAGCCCAAAGAATCGGCCCTGGTGAGCTGACTTGTTCTTTGCAGGGTGAGTGAGGCCGGGAGGCTTTGGGGGAGGAGAGTGAGTGCCAGCAGCTCTGGCGGGAGCCTTGACTCAATCTATAGGTACTTCCTGTGTACCTACTATGCGCTGGACCCTGGGCAAGGCACCAAGGCACGCTGACAGCTCTACTCCTGCCTGTTGGGGACCCAGTCTACACGGCCAACATAAAGCATAAGCCCTGTGCTTGTGCCAGGGCTGCAAGTTGGTGGCAGGGCTGGCTGGGCAGCGAGGATTGCAGGAAGGGTATCTGCCACAGGTGCTTGGAGCCAGGGCATGCGCCAGGGTAGGTGTGAGTCCTGCTCCTTGCGCTTTGCCCCTCCACACCCTGCCCTCTGCAGCCAGAGGCTCTGCTCCTATGTCCCTGCCCCTGCATGGCCCCCAGGGGTTGCCCAGCCTAGGTCTTCAATCCCCTCCCGAGTCTCCTGTCCCGTCCAGGGCTGGCAAGCATCTCTAATTCCGGTGGGCACTGTCATCTGCAGCTCCTTGGGAAAGCTCGGCACAGGTGCCAACTGTTATTTCCCTCCCCCAGCTTCCATCTCCACAGCTCGGCACCTGCAAAGCCCCAGTACAGCCATGCCAGTGAGCGGGGGCTGGGGCTGCTTGTGTGCGTGCCGCGTGGCATGCCCACGTGCCCGTCTGTGCCGCACGAAGAAAGCCGCGAGGGAAATTTCCAGCACAAAGACCGCGTGCCTGAGAGAGGGGGGAGTCACTCGGCAAACTTCAGAATTGATCAAAATGTCCTTTCCATAAAGTCCCGGCTTACAAACTGTTAGCAGGTGCACACACAATAGCAAGTCAGTGGGGATGGATTACTATAGAATACCATTTCCGCTCGCTCCAGATTATGAATTCAAAGCATAATTTTCTGTGAATTGTCATTCTTGTCTGGTAAAGAAAGCTAATTTTTTCTCATATGGATAAAAAAACAACAAGCCCACAACCAACCACCAGTCTCTCTGGCCATTGCTTTTTGGAACACGGCCTGCTGGGAAGACCCCTCACTCAGGCGCTGCCTGGATGCCTGGGGAGGGCCTCTTTACCCCAAGTGGCTGTGACCAGCAGCCATTGCTGAAGGCATCTTGTCTGGGGAGGAAGGAGGCACCGGCCATGAAGTGGAAAGAAGGCTTTGGGACTGTGGTGGTGGGCTTTTTCTAGAAAAACGAGGGTGGATGGTTCCAGGGGTGTGTGTGGTGGAGATGAGGTGCGGGAGTAGGAGAGTTGGGGGTTCTCAGGCAAGTGTCATGGACTGAATTATGTACACCCCCAAACTGTGCATAGGAATTTGGTGGGGCCATGATTCCCGTTGTGCAATTGTCCACCGTTTTGTCATTTGCTGGCACTTTCTTATGTGTTGTAAATTCTATCACCGTGATTTAATAAGATGGATTAGTGGCAGATATATTGATGAGGCCTACAGCATGAGATTAGCGTCTTAAGCCAGTCTCTTTTGAGACAGAAAAGACAGACGTGAGCAGAGAGAAAGGGGCCTCATGCTGTCAGAGAGGCAGAGCTGGGGGCACGTCAGATAGTTTGGATCTAAGCTTCCTGCACCAAGATGCTTCCAGGCCAAAGAGAGGCTGGTGACAAGGACCTTCCTCCAGAGCTGACAGACCAAAAGCCTTCCCCTGGGGCTGGCGCCTTGATTCGGACTTCTAGCCGACTGGACACTGAGAGAAGGAACTCTTTGTTAAAGGTGTCCGCTGTGGCAGCCCTGTTACGGCCAGCATCAGAAAGAGAAGACAGCAAGGAACAAGAGGCCGTGATCAGCTTTCATTCAGCAGATGCCGATCGCGTGCACCCTGTGGGGCCCCCTCCCAGTCATGGGTGACACCAAGAGCTTCCATTCCAGTAGGGAGAGGCAGGCCGTAAGCAAGGGACCAAGGGAAGAAGTCCGTGTGGCTTTGAAGAAAGTCAACTGTAGTGACGGGGAGGGGAGGCAGGGAAGACCCCCCAGAGCAGGCGACTGTGGGCTGAGGAGGAGGAGGAGGCAGCCTAGCGACCCAGCGGCACTCCTGCAGGGAAGCGCAGGTGCCGGGCCGGGACACCCGTTGCTGCAGCCACTGTGTCAGTCTGTCTCGGCGAGGGTCTTCCTCCTTTTAGCTGACCCTCCGCTCTGGCAAGCATGATGTTCTCTGGGGCTGATCCTTCCTGACAACACGTCCAAAGCATGTAAGATCACACCGGGCTTAAGCATCAAATTGACTGACTGTGGGCGTTGTTTCATTCTGTTGTGCACAGCATGGCTGTGAGTCGGAACCGGCTCCATGGCACCTAACAACAACAGGCCTGGGCGCAGAGCCAGCCAGGCTTGTTCTAAGATCAGAGAAAAGGCTAGCCCCCGCTACACGCTCACCAGAGAAGCCCCTTCTGCCTCAGCCCCCAGGAGACTCACAGGTGCCAGATGCCACCTCTTCTACCAGATGGGGTCAAGGAAGGACAGCCCCTGCAGAAGTGTTGAAGCCGTCCTCTCTGTTACGATGGTAGGAGATTCTTCAGGGCAAGGGACAGCTGAAGCTTCCTCTAGTAGGTGGCTTGTACTCATCAGGATTCCTACAGACCCAAGGATCAGAAACCTGAGTTAAACTAGCTCAAGTAAAACGTGAAACAACACCACATTCCTGGCTCTTGTTATTGAAAAGTCCAACTGTGGCAGGCATGGTTGGATCCCTGGGCTTATAACGTCAACAGAAGTCTTCCTTCATCTCAGCTTTCCTCTGTGTTGGCGTCGTCCTCAGGCGGGTGTCCTTAGTGGTGGCAGAGACACCATCTGCAGCTCTAGACCTCATCACCTGTCAGCTCAGGCAAGTCCTTTGCTCAAATGAAGCCCTTTGTGGAGGCCCAGGAGGTAAACCCAACCACGGGGAGCTGTTTCGGCTGGCGGTGCGGGAGCGCCTTCGGCTCACTGCTCTCTCCCTCCGAGGGGGCACCTTGGAAGCCTGGAGACCACACGTGCAGTCCCTGTCTCTCCTGTGCCCATGTTCTAGCTCCTTCTGTGAGCACAGCTTGGAATGCCACTGATGACCTGCAGACCGTTCCTTCAACCCCTCAGCTGTGGCTTGGCTGGACCAAGGCAGCCTTTGGGCCCTGCACACATACCCTGTGGCCCTGCTGGGATGTGTCCATCACAGGAACCAGAGAACCAGGGCTGGAAACATGACATTCTGCTGCCCCACTGTGGGCTGGGATCTTGGTCTAGGTCCTTACTCTTCTGTAGGAATGGGAGCTCTCTATGGGGCAGGGGCACTACGTGAAACCCCCTAAAGTGCCCCCACAGAGCCCCCACCCTGCTTTGCCCCTGAGATGCTAAGAAGCCATGGTGCTCTCCTGAGCTAGTCCAGTGTCCTCATCAAGAGTGCAAGCTCTGACACAGGAGGCCTGAGTTGCTGGCTGTGTGACCTAGGGGAAGTCCCCTAGCCTCTCTGTGCTTCAATATCCTTGTCAGTAGGGCAGGGACAACCCTATGACCTCACTGATAGGGCTGTCACCATCACTGAGCCAAGCTGACCCCTGGAGGGGTGTCAGGCTGACATTTGGAATGGACCCCAGCCATCACAGACAAAAGCCAAACCCAGAAACAGGGTGTCTGGGAGGTTAGACAAATCGGACTGCCCAGATGAACACTCTCTTCCTCACTGGACGTCTCCCTTTAGACTCACGTCTCTCGGGGCTGCCATCCAACTTCCTGAGCTCAGGCCTTGTCCCGCCATTGGACTGTACCCGGGAACTGTAGTGTCAGGTCTGAGCCCAGCCTCGTCTCCACAGACTGCAGGGCACGGAGAGGCAGACCCAGAGACACCCGGGGAAACGCCCCTAGAAAGGTGGCCTTCAGAAGTTGGGGAGATGGAGACACCCTCAAGGTAGGTGTGCTCTGAGGGCTTTTCTGTACCCTGCCCACTCTGTCTGACACTAGTGTGGGAGCCATCTCCAGGGACCAGCGGGTGGGGCCGGGGAATCAGTCAGCAAGGTCCGCACAGCCTTAACCATGGCGACTTTCAAATCTGTGATAGTTTCTCACGGGTTTCAGGGCATCAAAGACATGGTGGAAGACATGTGAAAGTGTGCTAGAGATTAGTTAGCGAGTACACCTGAGCCTGCAGAACTTCAATTTTTCTGGCAAACCAGCCTTGCCTGGTCCCAGGTCCTTCTGTGAAATGTGTGGATTGCCCCACAACTCTGAGCAGTGAAACTCCTGATGTCCTGGTGTCCGTCAGTCTGTCTGTCGCCCCTTCTGCTGAGCTCCAGGCTCTGAGGAAGCCGCGTATCCCTGGCACCTTAGCAAAAGTGCCCTGAATGGGGAGGGTCTGAAGAGATTTGCAGGAGGTGTCCCAGCAAGGAAGGGACCTGCGCCCATCTTCCTCCTGGGGAGACGGCCCTGGGCTAGTCACTTCAGAGTGCCGACTCCCTCTTTCCACCCACAAAACAGGAATAAGCCTCTTCTTTTCTTGCCATTGTGCAGACGCGTTTGTGTGTGTGTGTGGAGTTGGGGGGGGGGCATCTGTCATGCGCTCTGAGCATAATTGGAAAAGGCACCAAGGAGCTCAAAGGTGCAATTACTATTATTATTGACCATAAAATACTTGACAAATGCTTGCAGAATCTGCAAGCGAGGGGTGTCTTCATTTCTGGGGAGAGATTCAAGGGCTGTTTTAAGAGTCTTTTGGAACCCCCGGCCCAGCAGAGGAGCAAGCTCTGAGGACTCCCGCAGGAGCGGAGGTGCTGGGGCTGGGGAGTCTTTGATTACCTTACATCTGCCTTTACGGGAACCACTGGGACCGGCGAGGGGAATCAGCGCGGTAAACAGCGCCGCCAGCGCCGCCTGCCCGCCAGGTTGCTAATGGGGGTCGCCGGCGCAGCCCCCTGCGCCCCGCGCGCACTTGGCCCCGGGTTTGCCGCAGGAGTTATTAAACTATATGCGCGCGCTGAGAGCGGTTCCGCCACAGAAGAGGAATCACAGTTTTATGCCCCTCGGTTCAGCGCAGTAAAAGAAAATCTCCCCGTTAAGTGTGAATTAATTGGCTCCCGTAATTGGCGCGTGGGGCTGCCTCCGGCCTGCCGGTGGACGAGGGGAGCCGGAAGGCTGTCCGCTGGGCAGCAGAAGCCCTTGGCTCCTGGGTCAGGGGGAGTCCAGGCAGGCCCACTCTGCTGACGAATTACTTCCTGTCCTTCCTGCAGGGGGCCCCCCCCAGGGCCAGTGGGGGTGCAGGCCGAGAGTGGGGTGGGCGTGCTGAGCGCCCCGGGATCTGGACTTCTCACCGGTCAGCGGGAGTTTTGTGAGCCCTGTTCACTTTGCATCTTGCTGCTGCAGGAGGCCGGGTGCCGGTTAGGCACTGGCCACAGACGGACAGTCAGACACACAATTCGAACAGTTGTGTGTTGTGCACTATACATCAGCATCTGGTCCCAAATGCATTCTGTGCTCAGTTTACCATCCCACACACCTTTGGGGCTTCACTGCTGGGAAGGGCACATTTTTATAAGTGCCCCATGCCAGCTAGCCAACTCTGGCTGCTCTGCTGAACACGCTTACACATAGCAGTGAACCTCGCTTTACCCGCTGCCCCAGACGAGTCAGAAGGCCGCTGTCTGCACCGTTCCTCCCTGCAGCCATGCCTTCTTTTTTCTGGAAATGCTTCAAAGCCCGTGCAGACACCATCTTCTCCTTCTAGATGTGACATTGTGGATTCCCTGGTTTTGCCTGCGGCCGCCTCACTGAGCATAACCCTACAACTGGGCGATGCTTAACCCAGGAAGGGCGTCAAGACAGCACCAGCGAAGGAGACGGTTCTGGACCAGAACCAGCTGAGGGTCCAGGGCTGCTTTGTCTTTGTATTTCTGTGTGGGATCCAAAGAGAGGGAGGGTCAAAAGATGTAGAAGAGATTGCTTCCAGAAGCCCCTTCCTACCCGACCCGGGCAGCTGCAACCCCCAGCTTCCTCTCCAGCCCCTTGGAAGGCACAGGCAACAGCAAACCTTTAGAAAGAGCCCAAGGAGGTCTCCGGAGTCCTAGGATCAGTGTTGGTGCTCCCCTCTGCCACGCGCCAAGGGCGTGGCTGCTGAGGTTGGCTGGCTGCGGGCAGAAGGCCTGCGAGGTCTGTCCACTACTTGCGGCTGCTGCAGGGTGTAGGGGCTGCCCTCAGTGCTTTGGAAACAGGACCCGCAAGACCAGTGAGCACTCAGCCTTCCTTCTGACTCATCTTCAGGGACTGGCAGACTTGCTGCTGCTGTGCCCCACAGGCATCGTGATGTTCTGGCTCAGGTGTCCAGGGAATGGCCAAGACGCATGTGGCATTGAGACTCAGGCTGGGTCCCGGGTAGGACAAACCCGGGATCAGGTCATGGCTGTGTCCTTACCTCACCATGGGGGCTTGCACAAGCTACCTGCCCCCTGAGCCTCAGGCTGTCCGCGACCATGAGGACAGTGGTCCCTGCATGGTGGAGGTGGCAGGGTGCCCGCCCCCAGCTGGTCTGCTCCTCCAGGAGGCTGGGGGGGGTTTGCAGTTTTCCACACCTTTGTGGTTAGATGTGCTCCCACGTTACCGATGAAGGCCCCAAGCCCAGAGAGGGGAACGCACATGCCCGCGGGCCCTTCTGGGCAAAGTTACAGCCTGTGCCCACCTGTCCTGCAGGACACTGGCATGGCCGAGCACAGGAGGACGCAAACTTCTTTCCCTGCTCCTCCTTGGGGAGCTGTCCCCAGGGCCCTCCTCCCCAGCTGAATGGGATGCAGTGTTGGAAATTATAGAGCAGTGTAAGGAGCTGAAAACTGTCCAAATGTGTCTGCAGTGTAGCAGATGTCTGCACCGCCTCCCACCCGAGTGGTGGTGGCACTTCGCTCTCCAGCCCGGGGAAGGCCGCAGAAGCCCCACAGTTTAGAAACTTTCAGCCGCTCTGGGTGAGGGAGGAGCACAGGGGCGTTCACTGCAGACGCCTACTCTCTGTCCCAGGAGCCTGCAGGCTGGGAGCCAGGAGGGCCTTCTGGCCCTTGGAAAAGCTCTTGGAATAAAACAAACTGCTTCCTGAGACCGTGGGGCCACTCCAGCGCCTGTCCCTCTCCCTCCCAGCCCCCCTGATCTCCAGCCACACAAGCCTCCTTTCTCCTTCCAGAATACGCCGTGCTGATGTCCACCCCAGAGCTGGATGTGACTGACTCTGGGACTCTGCTCTCCATGGTGCCTCGTTTGCACCCAGTCCCGTCTTTCCACCTGCCTTCCCGGCTGATTCATGCGCTGTTTTGCACCCACCCCAGCCAGAATCTAGCCCCCTTGACAGCAAGGCCCTTGTGCCCGGAGCTGCATCAACCATGTGGAAGGTGGTGCTGCAGCACACTTCCCCCCGAGCGAGAGCACCGGGCAGCCCCCAGGCAGGACAGCTCCAGTCTCCACGGAGCCCACCGTGGCACCCACCAGCTGTAGCTGAGGAGGAGATGGGTTCCCCCTGCCCCTTGTGCCACCCGGCCTTGGTGGGGCCTTGTCTGCACCCCTGGGCAGCCCTACAGAGATATGGAAACCGCAGCAGGAGCCCTGGCCTTTGCTGAAAAACTTGCTGCCACTGAGTTGATTTCAACTCCTAGCAACCCTGTAGGATGGAGAAGAGCTGCCCCTTTGTGGTCCCAAGGAGCGGCTGGTGGTTAGCCACCGAGTTCTTAACCAGTGCACCACTAGGCTGGACGTCTCTTCTTCAGCCAGGGTGAGCCCGCTCCTGGGTGTTGGTGTTCCCACTCCTGAAAGGAGGCCCCCGGGTGGGAAGGGTGAGGCCTCTAGCTTGACTGGGAGAGACGGGCCTGCTGCTTGTGACATCTGAGCCCCACGGTCTGAAAAAGCCTTGCAGCCCAGCCTTCTAGAAAGTTCTACGTGTCTTCAGCTGAATGTAAATCCTCAAGCCAGAGTGTGACAGACTGTGAGGCCAGCCTGTGGGGGCCTCGGTTAGGCTGGCGACGGGCCTGCAGGAAGGAGCCCCAATTATCAGAAAGTTCTCCAGTGTCAGGACTTGTCCATGGAAGAGAAAATGAGCAGAATCTGAGCCGGCAGGAGCTGGCGGTGCTGTGAGTCGTACCCTTCCAGTGGAGGTGGAAGGGTCCTGAGCGAGTGCTGGACACCTGGGCCGGTGCCCGGAGGGGCCTGGGGCTGCCCACTGTCCTCTGGCTTCCTGAGAAGCTTGCGTGTTGCAAGAGGTTGTTTTCAGCTGCTCTGAGCAGGGTGCTGGGTGCTGCCGAAGAGAAGGAAGGAAGGAAAGAGGGAGACAGACAGCTCTTCCCTTGGGGTGGCGGCCTGTGACCTGGGAAGAGGAGCAGATCCTAATGTGGTCAGTGGGCGATGGGTGGTACAAGTGACCGTAGGTCGTGGAGGGAGCTCCCACGTGGCCTGGTCTGGCCGGAGGAGGGGGAGCCAGCCCTCTGCCCATCCCTGCAGCAAAGTCTTGTGGGTATGAAACTGGTGAGTTCGTGTATCCATGAGCAAATGAGGAGTGAGAGTATCAACGAAACATGCCAGTCTCATCATCTGGTTTAAGCAGCAGATGGAGCAGCCCAATCCCAGCATCCAGGAAAGCCCGGAAAGGCAGGGTGTGGGGGTCAGCATGAGCAGGTGTGGATGTGTGGAAGGGTCGGGGAGGGTTTGGGGGTCAGTGTGTGTTTAGGAGCAGTCAGTGTAGGTCAGTAACTTGGATGTGGGCGTGAGGCATGTCAGGGTGCTGTGTGTGTAGGGGGGTGATCGTGGGGCTGTGTACGTGGGGGGCGTGGTCTGTACACACAGGAGTGGTCAGTGTGGCTCTTTGCTCCTCCCCATCTCCCCATTCTCGGCTGCCTGTAGCCGCAGAGGGTGGCCTGGAGAACGGGCCGTGCCTTGGTGACTGTGACTGAGATGTGAGTCCGAGGTTCCTGCTGGGACGTGTGTTACTTCTCTTTAAATTTAGCGTCAGGTCACATGCCTCCAGGTGCCCACCCCGCCTGCCCGTGAGGATTGTCAGTCCTGTTGCAGCTCCCTTGCTCCTCCAGAATCCTGCCAACCGCTCAGCATCCGACACAGAGCAGAAAACCAGGGAGCCCTCCGGTCTGGCTGTTACTCTGATCGGACCAGGCTGCCCACTGCTGGAGCCTGCCTGGCCTTGGCTGTCAGTCTCCCCCGCTCCCCAGGCACGGGTCGGTGCTGGGCTCAGAGCCCCGCTGCTGCTCATCACCAGCAAGGCTTTGCCAGGCCCTAGAGTGGGGGTCTGAGTGCCCCAGGTTCTCCCCGGGCTTGGGAAAATGCTCCTCTCCTCTCCCTGCTCTCAGCTCTGTCCTGCAACACTCCAGGACACCAGACACAGCTTCAGTGCACTTAGGCCAGTGAGTGAGGTCAGTAAGGGGCCCAGCAGCTGGGGATCCTGGTAGGAGACAGCAGGGAGCAGTGGGGACTGAGGCAAAATGAGGACACCACACTTGGCCCCAGTCAGCCTGCAACCGCTGTGTTTCCAGAGGACCAGGTGGAATTCGGCTCAGCCTAGCACTGCCACGTCTTCCAGTTTTCCCCAGAGAAGCAGGAATTTCATAACTTTTAATGTGATCTCCCAGTCTTTAAATGTTCACAATGATTTCAGATTCTTTGAAAACTCTGCTGTAAAACAACTAAACATATGTTTGAGCTCGGCCTCCCCAAAAACCCAAGGTTGTTGCATTGACTTATAGCAACCCTATAGGACGGAGTGGAGCTGCCCCATCAAATTTCCAAGAAGTGCCTGGTGGATCAGAGTGCCAACCTTTTGATTAGCAGTCATATCACTTAATGACTATGCCACCAGGGTTTCCGTTTGAGCCTCTGGGGCTGGAACTTCAGCCTTGAATCTGGAGGGTGACAGGGTCTTGTGTCCCGGGTGGAAGGCCACAGCCTGCTTCTGAAAGGGTGCACGGAGAGCAGAGGGAAGTGGGACAGCGACCCAGTCTTCGCCTAAGACCTTGTAGACAGACACCCCTGGGGAGTGGGTGTCCCGACTGTCACTGTTCCCTCCTGAGGAGCCCACTGAGGCTCAGAGGGGAGGTGGCTGTCTTGAGAGCTGGGGGAGTTGGTGGCAGAGCTGGGATTTAATGTCACCTGACTTGTCCACCAGCCATACTGTCCAGGAGGAATGGTTGTGGATGGTGAGGGTAGGGATGCTTACGGGCAGCCACTTGGGGCCCTTGTAACAGGTTTTCTGCTGCTGCTGTTGGGGTGCTTTCAGAGGCCGGCCATGCGTCCAGTCCTGGGGGCCCAGAGACAGCCGAACCCCAGACCAGGAACTCATCGAGTGCTTCATCTGCTGCATCACAGGGAGGCTGGGCTGGTCAGTGGGCCCAGGATTTCGGAGTAGGGGTGCTGCTGGAAGGGTGTCATCACCCCCACTGCTCTCCAGGCCCTGGGCTTGCCAACTGCTGCACTGTCCTGGGGCCTGGCCTCTCGTTACTGCTCAGCCGCAGGCTTTCAGTCCTGCCCAGCATGTGTGGGCACATCCCAGCTCCAGGCCTTCACTCTGGCCACTCTGCCGCCTGGAACGCCCTTCATCCAGAGGGTCACACAATGGGGCTGTGTTCAATATTGGGAGTGTCACGGCCCCAGAAAGGCCTGGTGGGTGGGTGTGTTACAAGGTGGCAGTCCTGTCTCTGGACTGATGCAGGGTACGATGCGGACAGCTACCAGCTGAAGACCTCCAAGGTATGTTTGGGAGGAAAAAGGCAAGCCGTGGGAAGACATGCGCAACCTGCATACGCGTCTCGGGGACAGAGGTCCTACTCAGCAGTACAGTGCACGTGACTGCAGGTCTATGCATGTAAATAGGTGAAAAGGTCCGGGAGCAACACGCCACAACAGTGAAGTGTCAGACTCTGGGGAGAGGGTCTGGGTGGTGTCTGTCTCGGGCTGGGTTCTCTGCTGTTGTGTTGTTAGGTGCCGTCAAGTCAGTTCCGACTTGTAGTGACTGTATGCGCAACAGACTGAAACACTGCCCGGTCTGGCGCTGGGTCCACATCGTCTTGATGTTTAAGCTCATTATTGCGGCCGCTGTGCCAGGCCATCTTGTTGGGGGTCTTCCTCTTTTTTGCTGACCCTCCAGTCTGCCAAGCAGGGTGTCCTTCTCCAGGGACTGATCCTTTCCGACAATATGTCCAAAGTATGTAAGACGTAGTCTTGCCATCTTTGCTTCCAAGGAGCCTGCTGGGTACTCTCGAGAAAGAAAACCAGTGAAGCGGCCACCTATCTATCTGCCTGCCTGCCTATCATCTCTCTCTCTCTCATCTATCTCTCCACCATCTGTCTGTCTATGTACTGAGAGAGACTTGTCTGTGTATTGGGAGGGAAACAGCTCCTATGGTTGTAGAGCTGGAGAGACTCACTTCTGTGGGTCAGGCTGGAGCCTTCTCCTCAGTCGTTGCTTCAGGGGCTGATGAATCCCAGATTGGCAGGTCAGACAGCAGGCTTCTGGCTCACAGGCTGTGGAGGCTGATGAACCCCAAGATTGACAGCTAAGTTGCTTGCATGAATCCTAAGAACTGGAGGTCAGATGCCAGATCCAGAGCAAGCAAAGGCCTTTGAACCTTGCTGGAGAGCGCAGGAGCGCTGGATGTAAGTCCCACACCAAGGCAGTTCCCTTTCTGCTGAGGGGCTGCGTCTAGCAGGTCTCATCCCAGTGGTTATCAGGTTATATCAGATCTCTTAGGGACGCCACCATGATGAGGCTGCCGAACCACTGAGCATCAGGGCCCAGCTGACTTACCATACAACCGTAATGATCACAGGTGAGATGGGGCCAAAGAGGACTCCCTAAAAACAGTCATTCTTTTTCTGAATGCTTGCTTGCCTCTGATTCAGCTCCAGCTTGTGGTGACCCCAAGTGCGTCTCATGATGGCCCCCATGTACCCCTCGTGGTGATCCCATACACACCTCGTGGTGAACCCACGGACACCTCAAGGTGACCCATGTACAGCTGACCCAAAGTACCGCCCGGTCCTGTGTCCTTGTCACAGTACCTGGCACGCTCAGATCTGTGGTTGTGCCCGCTGTGTGTTTTGGGGTCTTCCATCTGGGACGTCCGTCCTCCAGCTCCGTATTGGACACGATTCACCGGCTTTCCGCAGAGTTTGTGTTGCCTGCTCTTCAGAAGTAGCTCCCCAGGTGTCCCCCCTGGTCTGCCTTAAGCCCCACTGAGAACTGTCCATGGTGGTGACCCTGCCGGTACCTCGCAGAGACCCCAGGGGCGCGGCTTCCAGCGGCGTGGCAGTGTGCCGGTCGTCGCGGCTCGACCGGCTGACAGACGGGTTCTGAGGTGTCGGAAATGCAGGCGCTGGCAGGGCTGCCCTCTCCCTGCGGGCTCTAGGGGAGAGTCCTCCCGGCTCCTGATGGCCGCAGCCCTGGCCTGCAGCTGCAGCGCTCCAGCCTGACTCCGTTTTCACAGGTGTCTTCCGTCTGTGTCACTGCTGCTCCCTTGTCTCCTTTTGTAAGGACCTCAGTCATTGGGCCAGGGCCCTGGTGGTGCGGTGGGTCAGCACTCAGCCGCCAACCCTGAGGTTGGCCGTTGGGATCCACCGAAACCCTACGGGGCAATCCTACTCGGTCCTGTAGGATTGCTAGGAGTTGGAATCAACTCAACAGTATTGGGTATGGTTCTTTTTTTTCCCTACTCCAGCAAGACTTCTGCCAAGTCTCTATTTCCAGATGAGATCACATTCACCGACACAGGAGTTAGGATGTGAACCTACTTTGGGGGGTTCACGGATTCACCTATGACAGCCCCAGCTCAGTGCTTTCGCCCTCTGTGAGGAGGCCACATTTAGGTGGGGCCCAGGGGCCCAGACCACCCTGCAGCATCGCTGCCCCTGCTCAGCCCTGGGGCTGGGTCTCTGCAGCACACAGGAGACCAGGCACGTGTTCAGGCGGGGAGACGGAAGCCCTCTTGTAACCACGGGCTGCAGGTGATTTTACCAAGTCGTTTGGAAACTAGCAAATTTGCTGTTAACGATGCTTTGGTGACACTGGCTGTTGTTAAAAACACTCAGTGAAGTTGCTAAAAACCACGCTCATTAAGGGAAAGGTGGAAGTCTAATATGCCATCAGTATCTGCAAAAGTAGTCAGAGCCTTCCTGTTGCCAGCAGGGGCCTGAAGGCAGGCAGCCTGCTGCAATCCAAGGCCCTCTGGGCTGACGTGTAGGGACAACGGTGACCAGAATGAGAACTCGGCATACCCGTCTGCTCCCCACCCCCTCTCCTGCCCTGGAGACCCAGGTGGTCTGGGCAGGCCTCTCCCCGATTCCCTGGGGTTCACTCTGACCCTCGGCCCTTCCCCTGTCCTTGATATTCTCACGGGTACAATAGTATACACATGTTTTCTTCTTGGCACTGAGGGTAAAACATCATCCATGGGATTCAAGTTCTCTTTGACCAACAGGCCAGGGCCCCCCACAAACCCACAGCTGAGATGATCGCTGTTACCAGTCTGGTGTTTCCCTGCACTGGGGGGAAAGCCTGGATTGGAACTCAGGTTTCGGGTGGGAGTCACTGTTGTCAGGGGCCACTCCAACATTGCAGGGCACTCCTCAGCGCTGGAGGAGGCACCTGGAAAACATCTCTGAGCTGGGCGCAGAGCGGGAGGCACCCCTGGCGTGCGTTCAGGAGAATTCGGTTCCTGCTGTTCCCACCTCGAGTCCACAGGAAGACCTCCAACGGTCACCGCACGGCTGTTTTCTCGTCTTCTGTCTCTAATTTCCTCCATCACCAGGCGGAGAGAGAAAAAGCTACATTTTCAGATGCAAATTTTTTCCCGAACCACAGAGGCTTTCAAGCCACCAGATGAAGCAGAGAAAGTGCCTGACAATGTCTTCAAGAATCCTTCCTTCTCTGGGTTAGACTACCAGGCACGAGTGTGTGCATGTTGTAAATCCTGCTGCCATGAGCAGCAGGTAGCAAAATGTTGATTTTTAACGTGTTAGCAAAACAGCGCGCATTTGAATATTGGCTTTTCCTGCCATCTGCACCACTTGACACTGTTTTTCATCCCAGCTTATTACATTTCTTGTGCAAACATACTTTGGGGCGTCTCTGTTGATTTATGCTATAGTTGCTCTGGTATTTGTGTTAAAATAGCATTTTAGAACTTATAAAATATTGCTATTTATTCCTTCCTCCATTCCGTGCTGCTTGTCACACTCTGCAGCACCGTATGCTTCCCGGGAACAAGGATTTTTTGGATGTGGGCCTCCAGAGGGGGCAGTAGGCTGGGGGCAGACAAACCCCGAAGGGCTCAGGCCTGGTGGCCCAGTGGGTACACCAGGGGTGCTGAATTCGCAGCCTCTGTTGGGCAGATCTGCTGCTGCTCTGGGCTAATTTTTAACTTTCACATGTGAAAAATAAAGACAACATGACAATTACCAATTACGTCTGTGAACTCATCCTAGAAAAAGTGTTATATACCTTGCTGCTGAAAATCACCACAGTCACCTTCGAAGTTCTCCCCTTGGGCAGCTATACACTGATGCCAGCACTTAGTGCACCCTTCAAAGCAATTTTGGAACTGTTTTCTCTGGAATGGTCATCAGAGTTGTGGTAATGTTACCCTTGATGTCTTGAACCTCATCCAAATGTATTCTTTTAAATATTTCTTTTATCTTCAGGTAAAGAAAAAAGTCACTCGGCTTCAGATCAGGCGAGTAGGGAGGGTGTTCCAATCCAGTTATTTGCTTACTGGCTAAAACTCCGTCACACACAACGAGACAGTTCAGTTCACAAACTTGCCGCTGTGTTGCCATTGTGCAACGCCCATTCCAGAAAGAGTTCCAAAATTGCTCTGAAGAGAGGACTAGGCCCTGAGGTTGGTGCGCAGCTTCCCAAGAGGCAGACTTCAGAGGTGACAGCAGTGACATTCAGCAATGAGGTGTGTAGCACTCAGAGCACTTAAATTCACAGACTTACTTGTCAGTCCATGTATAGTGGGTCTTCATTAAGCTAAATTGTTTCAATTTAAAGACCTGTTCTTGAGTCTTTGATTCTTTCTTCCATTTTTGATGGCAAAAGGTCCTTTCTTTAGTGAATTAAAGGGGACCTTGGATGACAGTCTAATTGAATAGCTTTCCTTGGACAGTCAGGAACTAGCAGCGTCACTCTGAGTGTCCCCAGCTGGCGGTGGTGACGAGGCGGTCACTTCAAGATGTAAAATGCACCAAGTCTGGGGTCTGCCTGTGCAAAGTCGGGGGGCAGACACTGTGAATCCGTGCCCTGCAGAGGCAGCAGATAGGCGGGGGCTGGGGAGCTGGTGGGAGCTGGGGGTCCTCACCACCCTGGGTGGGGACTCAGAGGCCAAAGATGGCACCTGCAGTCAGCTGGTCTAAGGCTAAAAAAATCAGTGTAAACTGCCACAGATGGGAGGAAGAGCCAGTATTCAAATTGGAGGCTGTTTTGCTAACATGTTAAAGATTAACATGTTTTTTCTGGCTGCTGCACGATTTAGCAAGATGACTTTTCTTTCTCTAAGAAAAGGAAAAAAAGAAAAAGATGAAGCCAGTTTAGGGTCTGTGCTGAGGGTGGGTGGAAGGGGCACTGGGCAGTCCCTTGCTGCGCCCCTGCTGACCGAGATGGCCCAGGGTTGTGACACTCGGCCCCTCTTCTGCGCGTCGCTCAGAGCCTGGGCTGAGTCTTCCCGAGACCCAGGCTCAGCCCCAGTCCTTCCCTGTACCCAGGCTGTGCCCTTTCCTTCTGGCTGGCATCCCCTGGTCCCCTTCTTCCCCTGAAGGCTCAGCTCAAGTACTGGGACCATGAGGGTGAAGACTTCCTGTCTTCCCCCATCTGTGCTGGGAGCACTTGGCTGTGCTGTCTGCTGGGTTCCCAAGAGATGCGCTGACTACTCCCATTTTACAGAAGAGGAAGCTGAGGCTCAGAGAGGTACCTGTGTGGGGCCCCATAGCTTGGCACTGGGAGTCCACTATCAGCTTCTAACTCCTACAACAGACTCGGTTATGTCTAGTCCTCACCCCAGCTAACAAGCCCCTCCCCAGGCTCTCCCACACTTGCCAGTACCCGTGGCTCACCACCTTCTTCTGGGCCCAGGAGGGGGATCTCTCGCCTCCCAGTCTGGCCCTCAGGGCTGAGAGGGGGCTCAGAGGGTCATCACAGGGCTCTCAGTGAAGAATGTATTTTTTTTTTTTTATGTGGGGAAAGTGGGGCACAAGACGGGGTCCTGGTTGGGACATAGAGCAGGAGTGATAGCAGAAAGCCTGTCAAACCCAAGAATTGACAGCTCCCAGCAGGCCAGAACAACAGGACGTCGAGAGGCTTAAAGTCAGGAAAAGTGTGCATCAGGGCTGTATCCTTTCACCATGCTTATTCCATCTTTGAAGTGGAACGTGTCATCAGGATTGGAGGAAGTCTCGTCAACAATTGCAATATGCACATGACAAGGCCACCCTTGCTGAAATCGAAGGGGACTTGAGGGACTTATTGAGGACAAGGCCTCTGGTATAGATGACCTCAACGTAAAGAAAACAAAAATCCTCACAACTGGACCAATAAGCAATAGCATGATCCATGCGGCAAAGACGGAAGTTGTCAAGGATTTCATTTTGCTTGGCTCCGCAGTCAACACTGGCTTAGTCACCTGATGCTGCTTTAACAGCAACACCACAAAGCAGATGGCTTTAACAAAGGAAAGTTTTATTCTCACACAGTCTGGTAGGTTACAAGTCCAAATTCAGGGTGTCCACTCCTTGGAAAGGCTTTCCTCCTTGTTGGTTCTGGAGGACGTTCCCTGTGTTGCATCTGTCTTTGTTCAGAGAGCAGCTTGACGCGGGAACTTCGGGTCTGCAGGACGTGAGTTTCTCCCAGCGCTGCTTGCTTGATGGTGTGAGGTTCCCAATTCCTTGCTTGCTTCCTTTTCTTTTTATCTCTTGTAGGATGAAAGGATAAAGGGTGGTGCAAGCCAGACTCTAGGGAAACTCCCTTTACAGTGGAGCAGGGAGGTGATCTTCTGAAGGGATTTACAGTTCCACCCTAATCCTTTAACATACAGCATAGGAAAATCACAAAATGGAAAACAGTCATAAAATACTAGGAATTATGGCCCAGCCGAATGGCTAAACATGTTTTTTGGGGGACATAGCTCAGTACATGACAACACCCACAGAAGCAGCAGTCAAAAAAATCAAACATATTGCATTAGGCAGATTTGCTGCAAAAGTCCTCTTTAAAGTGTTAACAAGCAGATGTCATTTTGAGGACAGAGGTGCGCCTGACCCAAGCCATGGTCTTTTCAATGACTCCATGTGCATGTGGAAGCTGGACAAGGAGGAAGGCAGACCCAAGAGGAGCTGATGACTTTGAATTATGGTCTCGGTGAAGCATGTTGAAAGTACTGTGGGCTTCCAGAAGAATGAACAGCTCTGTCTTGGACAAAGCGCAACCAGAATACCCTTTCAAAGCAAGGATGGTAAGATTAGGTCTCACATACTTTGGCCGCGTTGTCAGGAGGGACCTGTCCGTCGAGAAGGACACCATCACGTATGGTAGAGAGTCAGCAGAAAGAGGACCCTCAGTGAGATGGATTGACACAGCGGCTGCAGCAACGAGCTCAAGCACAGAAACGATTGTGAGCAGGGAGCAGGAGGGTCCGGTGTTTCTTTGCGTTGTACACAGCGTAAGGATGCGTCGCGACTCGACGGCGTGTAACAGCAGCATCAGGCCCGTCGTGTGTGGGATGTGGTGTGGTTTGTGTGTGTGTGTGTCGAGGGGAGGTGTCTGAGGTCTGGGGTCTACTCTCTTCTTCTTGAAGATGCTTTGGGCCCGGCCGGTGGAGCTGGAGCCCCCCCAGGTCCCTCTCTGGCCAGCACCCTCGGCCGGCGCTGCAGGGCTGGGAGCCCTCTGCTGGTCAGTGGTGGAAATGCAGCCGGCGTAGATGGCCAGGGGGAGAAGGGGGCACTTCTGTCATTAGTCACGGTCCCCCAGAGCCGACCCTTAGGGACCAAAGTCCCCGACAACAGTGACTTTCTGGTCCACTGAAGAGAGGAACGCTGGTATTTGCACAACTCTCCCTGCCCGAGTCCTGGGGGGCAGCCTGGGTGGGAGGGGTGTCTGATGGGTGCTGTGGGTGAACTGGCTAGTCCTTGAGCCAGATTCGGCCCTTTCCTCCACGCAGGGCCTTTAATAAATTGGGAGCCTTGGTTTACTCATCTGATGGGTGATGAATGGGTGCACTGGTGATGCTGCTTCACAGATTCAGATTCCAGGGCCAGTTCTCTGGGATGGCCCGGGCAGTGCCCAAGGCTGGCCTGGCCTGGAGTCATTTGTGGCACTGGAGGGCAGAGGGAACTGTGTGAGTGTTGTCTGCTGAGAGGTACTGATGAACAGGCCAAAGGGCCCTGCTCCGTGGCTTCACAGGCCCCCACCCCCTTCACGGGCCCCAGGCAGCCACTGTTAGTGGGGTTTCGTCCAATCCTAGCCTCTTGTCCTAGCTTGCAAGCATGCCTTGCACCCAGCAAGTTGCCTACACACAGCTAGAACGGATGGAGTCTCAAAAGCCATCCTAGGCAAGCCTCCCCGGGGACCCACGAGGCTCCCCGCAGGTCCATACTCCTCCTCCCCGTCCTGCGACACCAGTGTACCCCGTGAGTGAGCACTTCACAGGTCTCATGGAGTGGGAGAGCAAGCCGACGCTGCTTAGGGAGTCTGAGTACTTCAAGGTCACCGCGTTGTTGAAGACAATACATTCCATCCCTCTGCCTTGGCAAATGTAACTGCGTAAAGGCCTGAAAAGCCAGGTTCAAGTTTAGAAGTCTCAGACACTCTTTGGAGTCCCGTAGGAATATGGTAGCTGAGGGACCGGGACACCAGCTTTGGCCCTTGACTGACCCTCGTGTGCGAAGACACCCAGCCCCAGGTGTCCAAGCTCCATCCAGATCACAACAAACCCTGCCCCTCAGCACCCTTGGGGCCAGAGCTGGATTTCCCAGCTAAGGGGCTATGGACGTTTGGGTCCAGTGTACTGTGAGGAGGAGCTGTCCTGGGCACTGTAGTCTGTACCTGCAGCCCTGGCCTGCACCCACTAGATGCCAGCAGCACCCACTCCGCCACCACTCATGGCGAAAATGTCCCCATTGTCAAATGTCCCTCAGGGGGCAGAATTCTCCCCCTCTGTACCCCGTGGCCTAGGGGTGTGAAGTCCATATGTCTCAGCAGGCTGGGGGACATTGAGACTGGAAATTCAAGATCGTAGATGGACAGCCTGGTGGTGCAGTTGTTAAAAGCTACGGGTGCCAACCAAAAACAGTCAGCAGTTTGGGTCCACCAGCTTGGAAAGCTGATGTGGCAGTACTCCTCTGTCCTACAGGTTGTCTAGGAGTTGGGATCAGCAGCAACAGGTTCCAGTTTAGATATTCCCTGCAGCATACTGGTTAAGGGAAAGTCTGTGATTTAAACCCCCCAGCAGCTCCCTAGAAACCCCATGGGGCCATTCTACTCTGTGAGCCGTAATCAACATGACGCCAGGTGGTTTCATCTGGTAGTTACTGAGGGGAGGCAGTGGGGGTTCAGTGGTAGAATTCTCACCTTTCATGTGGGGGACCCAGGTGAGAGTCCTGGCCAACGCACCTCACGTGTAGCCAACACATGTTCATTGGTGAACGCTTGTGCCTGATTGTGAGGCTAGACAGGTTTCCGCAGAGCTCTCAGGCTGAGAGATTCTAAGAAGAAAGGCCTAGTGATCTACTGCAGGAAATCAGCCAGTGACAACCCTGTGGTTTGCGTGGTCCGGTCTGCAAACTATCCTTCTCAGCCCAGGGGGTCACTGTGAGTTTGGGCTGACTTCATGCCACCTAACAACAACAACACTGACTGAAAAGGTGCTTCAAGGGGCCTGGGCTCCGAGTGGGCACATCCCCTCGGCCAAGTGGAGTCAGTCTGTAAGACTAGGTTGTGTTTTAAGTTAATCTCTTTCAAAAAAGTAAGCAGAGAGACGCATCATCAAGAAATCAACACTGGAAGTGGAATACAGCCTTTGGACCTGAGACTCTTGTGCTGAGAAACTCCAAGACCCAGGGAAGACTGCAGACGAGGACCTTCCTCTGGAGCCAGCGTGGAGGGAAAGCCTTCCCTGAGGCCGGCACTCTGAACTTGGACCTTCAACCCCCGTGAGAGAATAAGCTTCCTTCTGTTGAGCCACCCCTGGTGGTGTCTCTGTTATGGGGGCACGAGACACCCGAGACAAAGACTAGGGCGTGCCTGACCCAAGCTGTCACGTTTTCAGTGGTCCCCCTGTGTCTCAAAGCTGCCCAACGGGAAAGGAAGGCTGACAAAGAGTCAGTGCCTTTGAATTACAGTGCCGGCAAAGAGTGCTGAGGACACCATGAACTCCCCAAAGAACAAACAGATCCGTCTTGGAAGAAACACAGCCAGGATGCTCTTTAGAGGCGAGCAGGAGGGACTAAGTCTCACATGCTTTGGGTATGTTACCAGAGGGACCAGTTTCTGGAGAAGGACATCACGCTTGGTAAAGGAGAGACTCGGCGAAAAACAGGAAGGCCCTCGACAGCGTGGCCTGAGCTGGTGGCGGTGGTGACAAGCTCAAGCCCGTGACGGTGAGGCCGGCGCAGGACTGTGCAGTGCTGTGTCCTGTTGTGTTTGAGACTCTGAGTCAGCGACAACTTGGTGGCACCTAGTGACTGTAATAATAGTGTGCTTGCTTAACGAAATGCGCTCAAACCTGTGACTTTACCACAACACTTAAACCCAAACTCAAACTTGTAGCTGTTGACCCGGCGACAGCAAACCCAGTCTCACACAGAGAAAGGCGCTCTGGTCATGCCTGCAGGTGGGACCGGGGGTGGTAAGGTTGTCCAGGAGACGCAGAAGCTGCAGACGGGGCCTCCCTGTGCTCTCTCCCCAGCCCTCCCTCCCATGGCCAGGGAGGCTTACAGCTCCGTGTCCACTCCTGGATACAGGTCACATGACTAACTGGAGAATCGTAAAATCCAACCTTTGGGCCCCAAACCTGAGCCTACGATGCCGAGTGGAGAATCCAGACAATAGCGGAGGTTTGCATGAGACAGAAGGCGATCTGGTTTCACAGTGGTTAGCGCTTGGTTCCCTAAATCAAGGGTCAGTTGTTCAAACTTCCCAGCTGCTCTGAAGAAGAAAGACGGGGGAGTCTGCTTCCGTAAAGACTGCAGCCTTGGAAACCCTGTGCGGCAGTTCCACTCTGTCCTACAGGGTCACTATGAGTCGGAATTGATTCAGTGGTGACAGGTTTGGTTTTCGGCTTTAGCCCTGCCTGATTAACATAGACCCTGGTGGTGGGGTAGTTAAGTGCTACCTCTGCCAACCATGAAGTCGACAGTTCAAATCTGCCAGACATTTCTTGGAAACCCTATGGAGGCAGTTCTACTCTGTCCTATAGGATCACTGCGAGTCAGAATCAACAGCAGCGGGGTTGGGTCTGGATATTGACGTAAGGGACAGCTCATGGCCAAATGGGACCGTAACCACAGGCATAGAGGCGAAGGTTTATAACACATCACCACATGGAGGGTAATCACTCATCACAAAGCAGGGGACAGCCCTGCAGTACAAGGAATCGTGGCCCAACCAAGTTGACACCTGTCTTGGGGGGCACAGTTCAGCTCACGACAATGCAAGAAGGGCGCCTGCATTCTGATGGTGTGAGTGTGGACAAGCGCTGAGCAGAGCCCGAGGCCGGCTGTGTTCAGGACTGTACCCCACGCCCCGCCAAGAGCAGAGTGGGGAGAAGGGCAGACCCTGATCAGCTGGGCTGGGGCTGGGCTGGGGCTGGAGCTGGCAGCAGCTGTGGCCTCTCTCGGGGTGGTCAGAGGAAGGACTGCAGCAGGGTGCCAGGCCTCCTTCGTGTAGGACAAGGCTTAAGACCTGAAGCCAGCCCTAGGGACAGGATCTTGTGAGGAAACTGTCCTTCCAGTTGCCCGAGAGGGAACTACCCAGCTCACGGCTGAAAGCACCTCTAGTCCAACCCACCCCTCTTCTCCACCGCGCTGCCCGGCCCGAGGGGTCCCAGCACCACGCACAGAGGGGAGGGAGGGGGAGTACGATGCAACAGTTGTTTGTTTGTTTGTAATGTTCAAGCTGTCCAGAGAGCCTGCTCGCTGAGCCCGGGTGTTTCTTTTGGCGGCTCTTCTGAGCAGCATGGAAAGTGTGGCAAGGGCCTGTCCTGCCCAGCCAAGCAGGCAGGCAGGGAGCTGGGTGCCCCCGAGATCCTGGGCTGGCTGATGAGGATGTGTCCACAGTGGGGAACCTGGGGTGCCCAGGGAACGCCACCTGCCCCTGCCCGGAGCCTGCCCGTTCACCGGGGCCTTGTGACCAGGGAGTGGGGACTCTGGCACTGTCCCAGGTCCAGTAATCTGTGACTGACAGCTGTTCCCTTGTTTGTTTCATGATGGGACATCACGTTGGGACACAGAGCGATAAAACCAGGCTCACAGTGGTTGCGGTTCTTGGGTGGTGTCATGAATACACCTGGTGGCTGACCAGAAGGCTGGAGTTCAAGCCCACCTGGGGCCACCTCAGAAGGCAGCAGGGCTCAGTCCTGCTCCGACACTCACCAGGTTTGCTGTGAGCTGGAGTCAACCTGATGGCAGTTGGTTGTGCTTTTTAACTTTCCTCATGGTTTATAAGATACATTCTGTTTTTCAGCATGTTAGGGAGGTGGGGGAGAATCTTATAACCTGAGAAATAGGGTCCACCTCTACTCCAGGTCCCATGGCCAGAACCCAGGGGTCTTGCAGCTGGCCCAGCATCCCCATAAAGAAAATCCCAAACCCACTGCCAATGAGTCTATTCCAACCCATAGTGACCCTGTAGGACAGAGTACAACTTCCCTATAGGGTTTCCGAGGAGGCTTGGTGGATTCAAATTGCCAACCTGTTGGTTAGCAGCCATAACACTTAGTCTCTGTGCCTCCAGAGTTTCCAGTCTCCCCACAGACTCCCTCACAGGTGGCCCTGGGGCATGACTGTTTGCTGTGGGTGTCTGGCTGTGGGACTTTCTGCAGTTGAGATGGGGGATCTCAGGGATCTGAATGGAACCTTCTGTGCCTCAGTTTCCTAATCTGTAAAATGGGGATGGTAATTATGTGGACCTTACGAGGTTGTAGTGATGAGTAAATAACTTAACACTTCGGAAGGGCTTGGGAGAAGGGCTGGGCACAGCATCTATCCCACAGCACCAGTGGTTCTTCTTACTGCTGACGTTACTTAAGGGCTTTCAGATCACCTGCCCCTTCTGTGATCTCAGACCCTCAAATAGGCCCTGCCTCTAGAGCCAAAAGTAGAGAGAATGCCCAGGCTGGGGCTGGTTTGAACTACCGATAATTTATCAAGAATTGAGAGCCGGGTTTCCTTTGGGAAATATTAGTTCTTAGGTTTACAAAGTGCCTCGGTTGTAAATACCCATAAAAATGACAATTTGTTGGCCATATTTATTCTTAAGCTGGTCAGAGGGTACCAGTGCACTGTGACTGTGTAAATCTGCCAGCTCCAGGGCCCCGTGTGCTCCCTGCATGGCCTCCTCTCTGGGCACACACAGTCAGGATGTCCCACTCAGGTTGGCCAGGGCACTCATGGCCCTCAGCAGAGATGGGGCACTTGCCTGGTGGCCAGGCCATGGCCACTGGGTGGGGAGAGGAGCGTAAGAGGACTTTAGAGTTTATAGCTCAAGATCTCAGGCATCTCAGAAAGGTGCTGTGGGCCCTTGCTTCTTGGAAATCCTCACCCGCCCGGGCAAGCACGGCCCCCTTTCATTTGCTAGGCAGCCCTTGGGCCCGTCAGGGAAAAGCTTCATCCTGAGAGTGGTCCCTGGGTCTAGAAGAGGGGCCCGAGAGCCAGCCCACTGGGCCTCCAGTGACGGCTGAGAGTGGACCCCACATAGCTGTCCCAAGATCCTCTTCTGGGGGACAGCCCCAGTGGCTCCCAGGGCTCTGACCATGTCCCCTGTTGTCCCCTACACTCTGTGCACGCTGTCACCTTCCTGTGTCTGCTCTGGGCTCAGCCCCAGGAACACTGCTGTCTCCTGCTCTGCTCAGGCTGTGCCCACTGTCTAGAAAGCCCTGATGGCTGTCTGTCCTGGCCCTGCTCACACGTCCAGGCTCACCTTACACCCTTCCTCTCCAGGCACGTGTACACTGCCTGACCCATCTCAGCATGTCCTTATCATTTCTTGCACACAACAGTGGGCCTAACCTCCAGTTAACCCTTCGGTTTAGCTCTCAGGGTCCTGAGACCTGGTGCTGCCGTGGTTAAGAGCTCAGCTGCCAACCAGGAGGGTGGCTGTTCAAATCCACCAGCTGCTGTTTGGAAACCCCACGGTGCAGCTCTGCTCTGTCCTATAGGGTCACAATGAGTTGGAGTCGACTTGATGGCAGTGGGTATGGGTTTGGTTTGGTTTAGTCCTCAGACCAGTGGTAGCTCAGGGGTAGAATTCCTATTTTCCATGCAGGAGACTGCAAACAGCTGGAGGCTGGTCCCTTCTCTCACTCTACACTTTTTGCTTGTTTTCTCGATGATGAGAATCCCAGTCACAATAAGTTCCTTTAACACAGTGTGTCATCTAACCATCACAGGTTATAAGACTGTTATACCCATTTTTGAGATGCGGAAACTGAGGCTCAGAGAGAATAAGTGATGTGGCTAGGGACTGGCAGAGCTGGAGCTCCACCCTGAGCTGTGTTCTCATCCTGCCCCACTGCTTAATTCAGAGGCTGTGTCCCAGAGAGAGAAACAGAGGAATTACTGAAATGACGCTGTTAGTGCAGGAAGTCAGGGTTTCTGTTTAGAAGCCTGGGTTGGGGCTCTAATTTCAACCCTTTGTTTAAAAGGTGGAGGCCTGGTGGCTAAGAGGTAGACTGCTAATTGAAAGATCTGCAGTGGAATCCGGCTGCTGCTCCTTGGAAACCTTCTGGGGCAGTTTTGCTCTCTCCTATCGGGTCACTATGAGTCGGTGTGTTAGTCAGCTAGGGCTGCTCTAACAGAAATATCACAGAATGGATGGCTTTCAAAAACGAAGATTTATTCTTACATACTCCAGTAGGCTGCAAGTCCAAATTCAGGATGTCTGCTCCAGGGGAAGGCTTTCCCCTTGTGACCCCTGGAGGAAAGCCCAGTATTGCATCAGTCTTTGTCCAAGGAGCATCTTGGTGCAGGAACCTCAGGTCTGAAGGATGCGCTCTTCTCCTGGTGCTGCTTTCTTGATGGTGTGAGGTTCCCAGCTCTCTGCTAGCTTCTCTTTCCTTCTATGTTTTGTAGAACGAAAGGATTAAGGGTAGGGCAAGTCATGCTCTAGGGAAACTCCCTTTACAGTGGAGCAGGGAGGTGATCTTCTGAAGTGATTTACAATCCTACCCTAACCCTTTAACACAGAGCACAGCAAGATCACAAAATGGAGGATAATCGTAGAATACAGGGAATCACGGCCACATGGCTGCACCTATTTTGGGGGGACATGATTCAATCCATGACAGTCGCGATGGGTTATTCAAGTGTAGCTCTGGCTGCTGAGATCCTGGACCAGTTGTTTTAGATGTGGATTTTTGCTTTGGGGAATGCTGAGCTGCCACCAGTCCAGAAACCCTCTAGGAGCCTGTGAGCAGTGCCCAGCATGGGTCGGTGTACAAGGCTGGCCCTCAAGGAAGGCTGTGCGTGGCATCGGTGAATGCCCCCAGTGCCCCACGTGGGCCCCTTGGAAACAATGCTCAACCCCGTTTTCAGCTGTCAGTCTCTTCTGGTTGCAGATGGGGGCTTTCCCAGTGCAGGAAGAGACAGAGACAGAGAAGTCTCAGGAAGTGGTGTTTAGGTGGCCTGGGGGGAGGGGAGGACCGGGGGAGGGGAGGACCGGAGGACGCCAGTGTTCACAGCCAAAGACCTGAGGAATCACAGAAAGGGACCTGTTGTCATTGTCGTGACTCACCGAGAACCTGTGTGCAACAGAAGGGAGCGCTGTCCGGCCTCGAACTCTGCTCACCATTGCTCTGCTGGATCCCACTGTTATAGCCACTGTGTCAGTCCATCTCGTTGAAGGTCTTCCTCTTTTTCAGTGACTCCCTCTCTATTGTACCAACTATGATATCGTTCTCCAGGGACCGACCCCGCCTGATGACATGTCCAAAGTACTTGAGACGAAGTCTCGCGATCCTCCCTTCTAAGAGTCTGGGGTCCTCGTCTCTGTGGAGTCCTCACCTTCCCGGTACTCACTGCCCACTTCCATCTGCTAGACCGTGGCTAAATCATGGCTTCTTCCTCACCCACAGACACTCTCTGCCTTTTTATGTCAAACATTTAACTTGCAGAGTTGACAGAAATGCTATAGATTTCCCCCCAAATATCCATTTGCCTTGCCATTTATCTACTTGGATCTGAAATACAGAAGACGATGGGTGCCCTAGGTAAATCAAGCATTTCCTGTCTTCTGAAATGGGTTTGCAAACGCTTATTTCACACCATTACCATTTTTCTGTTTCTAACAGTAAATCAAAAAAGTATCACCCGTTCATCCACTTTAAAAGTAATGCCTTTCTTATGCATAATTACACATACCCAGTGGAGATCTGCGTGTGTGCACTGTAAATCTACTCCTTTAAAAGGTTTCCCCTTAAGTACGTTGGTGACATAAATTGGTGTCGAGCAAATTTATTTATTTAATAGGTTTATTCTTTTAACTGGTCTGATAACCATTACTGTTCACTGTTTGGCTTGGGGGAGGAGAGAGTTCTTATTAATTTATCTGATTTATTTCTTTGGCAGATATTTATGTAAAAGGTTCCTCTGGAAATATGGGTGCACATAATTTATGGGCTTGGCAGCTTTATTCTTCACTGGCCTCAGGGCATCTCATGGTGTTCAGAGAAATCAGAGCAGTCCCTTAAACTAAGTGGCCTAAGGAAAGGAGGTGTGGTGGGCCAGAAGGAGACCGTCGGGGAGCCTGCAATTAGACAAAATCTCTCCAAAATACTGAGATAAAAGAGCTCAAATTACGGAATCGAAGCAGTAAGAGAACAAGGAGAAAGAAACGATGGGAGGGAGAGAGAGGAAGAAAGGAGGGAAGGGAGAGAGGGAAGGGCGGTAAGAGAGGAAGGAAGGAAGAAAGGGGGAAGCAAGGGAGGGAGAGAGAAAGAAAGTGAGGAAGGAAGAAAGGAGGGGAGGGAGGAAGAGAGAGAGGAGAGAAAGACACAAAGAGAAAAAGGGAGAGAAAGGAAGGCAGAGAAAGAAAGAGAGAGAGGAAGGAAGGAAGAGAGAAAGAAAGAGAGGAAGAAAGAGAGAAAGAAAGAAAGCATCTCAGTAATAACAGCCGCCAGTGTTTGGCAAACCGAAGAAGAAAGCGAATCTGCCACCAGGCCTTGTAAGCTGCTTGCTTTCCTGTGTCTTGTTTGTAGCTCCTGATGGCTTTGGGCCGACAGCAGACAGGCCCAGCTGGTGGAGGCGAGGGAGAGAAATGCTGAATTTTTAGCAGTTCAAGTTTATTTTTAGGCGTTTAAGGGTATCTTTAGCTTCACAGTACACGAGTCCATCAGAAGGCTGTATACGAAACAACCAGAGGGAGAAATACAGACCCAGAGAGAAAAACACAGACCTGCAGCCACCCTGACCAGACCGGGCCACTCAGCCCCTTTCTCCCAGCATAACTGGGGCTGAGGGGGCCCGCTGTCCCTGGGATCCCAAAGAAGGACCCTGGGCCCTGGACCAGTGGCTCCCACCTCTGTCAAGCACAAGGCCTGTCTCTCTAACATCTGCCCTTATCTGCCTCATCAAGGAGCTAGCCTTGCGGGACAATGCCCCTGGACCGGAGACCAGAAAGCAGTAACCTTTGGGGAGCCAGTTTTTTTCATACAGAGAAGGAGAGATATATTACAGAGAAAAAATATATGTAGTTATCGTTAAAGAAAACATACAGCCTAGCCCCCAGGACCAGCTGCTGTCAAGTTGGCTCCGGCCCCTGCGACCCCACATGTGTCAGATTAGCTGTTGCCCCATGGTGTAGGCAGGGCTGACCTTTGGGAAGTGCATCTCCAGCGCTTTCTTCCGGGGCACCACCGGCTGGGCTTGAACTGGCAGCCTCTCAGTCAGCAGGCAAGTGAGCTGCCATTCACACAACCCAGGGGCCAACACTTGCCAAGCCCACATTTCAGAGACATCCCCATCTCTGAGGTCCACAGGGGAGGCCTTGAGGGCAGGGGACGAGAGGTGACCTCTCTGCAAGCCTGACATCGGCCTGGCCCATCTATTCACACAGTTCTAGGAGGCAGGTCAGAGCCTCTGTTTATTCTGGAATCTTCCAGAGTAGGTCTCCGCTCAGTGCACTGGCCAGCACCAGGTGCTGTGGGAAAGCCACGCAGATCTGAGCCTCAC
The DNA here is from genome assembly GCA_028571685.1 of Heterohyrax brucei. Classification (NCBI taxonomy): domain Eukaryota; kingdom Metazoa; phylum Chordata; class Mammalia; order Hyracoidea; family Procaviidae; genus Heterohyrax; species Heterohyrax brucei. The sequence goes on from CM053161.1 coordinate 77,775,877, forward strand.
ACCTTCACAGTCCCGAGCAGCAGAAAAGCCCCTTCAAAGAAGTAAGATACTGAGCCTGGGAGTTTTGCTAGGCCATGTGTATCCACTTGACGGCAGCAGGCTTGTGTATGTTTTGGGGGTGCTCAGACCTAACCTCAAAGTGGGCGTTGTGTTCTCGGGAAGATAACAGAAATGGTGACGAGGTGGATGCTGTTGTCTCACAAGCCAGAGCAGCTGAGTTTCTGGAGGCCAAAGGCATTCCTGGGTAGCATCTGCCCACCCTTTTCCCCTGGGGCCTTGAGGTCTGGCATACAATAGGTGCTCGAAACATCTCTGTTGAATACTGAGTGACAAATAGACCCAATGGGGCAGGCCTGGAGTGCCCCCAGCCCCCAGTTCACAGATTGCACACTGGGCACTGTAAGGGCCTGTGTGAGGTCACCTGCAATGTAGCCCATGCCCAGCTGTCCAGGCCCTGCCTGAGGACACACGTGCTGCTGGCCAGGGTCGAGGTTCTGGAAAGGTCTTGGGACCAAGACTTGGCCGTTTGCTGCTCTGTGTGTCTGAGCGTCTACTACCTCCTTGGCGGCCAGCGCTGCCAAGAGCCAGCTAGGGGGGCCTGCTAGCATCCTGGGAGGCCCTGGAAACACGGTCTTCAGCTTCTCTGCCATAGGAAAGTCTGAGGCTTTAGCAAGTGTGGCTTTCAGTGTGGAGGGGGACAGAGGGCAGGTGTCTGGAGGTGGACCTCAGAGGCCTGGGGAAGGTAGCCCCCCGTCCCCTCCCAGTCTGCTTGCTGTCACATTGCCCCAAGCCTGAGCCATCATGGCTCTGTGGGGAAAGAGGGCTCCTACTGTCTGAATTTAAATATTTGTATAAGAAAGTCTTGATGGTGTTGGAGAAGAATGTTGACTGTACTGGGACTGCCAGAAGAACGAACAGGGCAGTCTTGGGAGAAATACAACCGGAAGATTCTTTTCAAAGAGAAGGACAGACTTCAGGTTGCTTACTTGGACTCTGTCCTCAGGACAGACCAGTCGCGAGGAAAGGACGCATGGCTGGCGAAGCAGTGGGTGAGGGAAAATACGGGACACCCTCCTTGAGACGGGTGGACGCAGAGCCTCAACAGCAGACTCGGAACCACTAAGGGTCAAGGAGGCGGTGCAGGACCTGGCAGTGCTGCCCCCTGTCACGGGGCTGGTCCCCGAGAGCCAGCGCTGAGACGACAGCTGCGAGGAGCAGCATCTTCTGCAGCTGCGGGCCTCACCTGGGAGGAGCGAAGAGGCCGTCCGACGGGTGGCGTCTGGGGTCCGGATGGGGTCCGGGAGCTGTGGGCATGCTGTGCTTCTAGGCTCCTCAGCCAGCTTTGTCCTGTGAATGTAGCATCTGACAAACCAGACAAGTGACTGTCACAGGAAACAAGAAAGAAGGCACTGCAACACGTCTGCTCCCTGACTGGCCTGGCCAGAGGCTGTGTCCACACAGTAGGTGACAGCTGACGCGTGAATGTTAGACATAGGGTTTAAAGCTTACTGGTTGGTTGGTTGGTTGGTTGGTTTTGTGATCGCAGTTGACTTAATTCCCCACTTTCATAAGCTCGGGTCGGTCAGCTCCTTAAAGCCGGGGCTCTAGAAGGCTCCCAGTCCCTGGCCTGCTGAGGGCTTGGGCGAAACACAGGCTTGGCGGCTCGGGGTTGCTGTGGTGGTCAATTGTTTCTAAAATGTGCTTTCCTGTTTGAAGAACAAAGCCCGAAACGTTGCAAGTTTGTTTCTCAGGGGGCCTGTATTTTCAGTGCAACTTGGGTGAGCTTGTGTTTCTTTCACATGGATGGCTAGGTGTCTCTGCTCTGGCAGTGGTGTGTCACTCAGGGCAGTGGTCAGCAGAAGGGCTGGAGAGCTGGGCAGGGGGAGCTGCCAGCCAGGCGACCTCCCTGTCCCTTCTGGGTACTCCTGCTCTGCCAAATCTCCGCGTGGCCTCTCCTCCCCTAGACATCATCTCCTCAGCAGGGCCTTCCATTGCTGCCCGCTCTCAGGCCTCTCGCTCTTCTGCCTCTCCTAGAGGTCCAGTGCCTGTCAAGTCAGTTCCGACTCGCGGTGACCCCAGGTGTGTCAGAGCAGAGCTGGGCTCTACGGACTTTTCCGAATCCACGTGGTTTCTAAAGGCTGAGTTTTTGGGAAGTGGATCACCAGGCCATCCTTTGGAGGTGCCTCTGGGTGAATGAGAACCTCCGACCTTTCGGGCTAGCAGCTGAGCTCACTAATGGTACTGCCCAGGGGCCGCCTGGCTATGTATGCTCCAGGATGTGTGCTGTGTTCTGAATCATCTTCTCTACTGGCGGGCTGCCTCCCCTCAGCAGAACGTGGTTAGAAGCAGGCTCTGCCAGCCTGGCTCTGGCTCAGAGTGATGGAGAAGCCAGGGCTTGGCACACAGCTGGTAGCAGTTAGACAGCTGTGGAAGGAAGGAGAGACCCGTCCCAGAGCGAGACCTGGGTGAGCGTGTGTCTGAGGCAGAAGACAGGCTGCACTGTGGTGGCTGTGGGACCCTGGGGAGAGCTGGCCCTCTCCTTGTCTTCAACTCAAGAGAAGTTTTCCGTGCTAATTCTTCTCTGGGAAAAAAGTTAGACAACTGAGGTACAAATGTTAGCAATGGAGTTTAAAGCTTACTTTTTTTTTTTAATTGCAATTAACTTAGTTCTCCACTTTTACATGTCAGGGGGACAGGTCTGTGCTATGCGGACTTCATCCTTCCCTTCAGCGACTCTCTGCCTGTCAGCACCTCCTGACTTCAGCAGCCAGCCTCTGCGCCCAGGACCGGTGAGCCTAGCTGGCCATGCCAGCATCTGTGTGCCCAGGACTGGTGTGCTGAGCTGGTCGTGGTAGTGTCTCTGCATCCAAGGAAACAAGAATTCAGACACCCCATGACAATGAAAAAGGGAGAGTGTGGGTCAGGGGAGGTGGAGATTGGGGGGGCTGGAAACCTTCTCCATCACCCAGGTCCACTGAAGAGGCCCCGGCCCTGGAGGCCGCCCCCGCCAACCAGCACACCCCCCCCGGTTTGGTCCACACCCCGACCTGACCCTCCTGGGTTTAGCTGACATGCTACCAGAGAAGCTGGCTCAGGGAGCCCATGTTACTGCGATGCCAGCAATTAGGCTTTTACACGCCTGTGTCAATTTGCTCTAAGACTCAGCACATCTCTTTCTGGGGAGCAGCACATTTCCACATTCTGGAGCTATGGAGGGCAATCATCTTAAGCTGCAAATATTGTTATTCCTAATAGGTTGGTAAATATTTTCAGATTAAACTAAGTGCCCAACCCCGGAATTATGACTGTGACCCCTCCAGTTTCAACAGTCGTTGCTCTTGTTCTCAGGCTTGGAGGCCCCAGAGCAGACACCAGTCCTCGGGGCTCTGAAGTCCCACCCCCTGCCTGCGCTGACACTCCCCACCCATCGCCAACCCCTGAACGATGTGCAGGCATCCTTCTCTTGGTCGCCTCTCGGGATGGGCTGCTCACCACCTTCCAAGGCAGTGCACCTTCCACCACCAGACAGCTCTTACCCTAGAGATATTCCTGGTTCTCAACCAGTCTCCGGTCTCAGTGTGCTGGCTTTTAACTATGCTGACAGCATGGGCTCATTCAGTCATTTAACAAACTTCCTCCCTGGTCTACCAGGTGCCTGACCCTGTGCTCAGAGCCAAGGATTCAAAGTCAAAGTGATCCTTGTTCACAAGAAACTCACCTCCTGGGGAAGCAGACAGAACCATGCTCAGCTCTTGTGCCTGACAAGAGGGGTGACCGGCCGGCCTCAAGAAGCTCTGTGAAAAGAGTGCAGAGAGCTGAGGAGGGTGGAGCCTGGGCAGAGTTTTGAAGGATGAACAGAGAGGCTGGGATGGGTAGATTGGGTGCTTTGTCGTTGAGGGGCCCCCATCATGGATCCAGAGAGGCCTTCCCCCAGAGCATAGTGTGCTTAAGGGGGTGTCTTCATCATCTAGTGCTGCTGTAACAGAAATACCACAAGTCGACGCCTTTTACAGAAATTTTTTCTCTTACAGTCTAGGAGGTAGAAGTCTGAATTCGGTGCCCCGGCTCTAGGGGCACTCTGCTGGCTCTGGGTTAGGACCTTGTCATCAGTCTTACCCTGGATCTAGCATGTTCTCAGCACGGGGATCCCCAGTCCAAAGGTCGAGCTCCGCTCTTGGCTCTTCTCTCTTGGTAGCAGGAGATCCCTGTCTCTCCTGGCTTCTTTTCTTTCCTTTCTTGTAAGATGAGAGATGATGCTTGCTACACCCCAGGCAAACTCCCCTGGACAGCGACCTGAGTCAGGGTGTTACATCCCAGCCTAATCCTCTTTTACATCACCTAACCTTGGCTTGTGGGGCCCTGGTGGTGGGGTGGTTAAGAGATCAGCTGCTCACCAAAGGGCCAGCCGTTTGAATCCACCAGCAATTTCTCGGAAACCCTATGGGGCAGTTCTATTCTGTCATAGAGGGTTGCTATGAGTTAATGCCAACTCACAGCAGCAGTGGGTTTGGGTTTTTTTTATTATTAACCCCAGGCAGAGATTAAGATTTACAACACATAGGAGAAGCACATCAGATCACAAGAGGAAGGACAGCCACAGCACAAGGGGGGAATCACGGCCTAGTCAAAGTGACACAGGCTTTTGGGGACACAATGAAACCCATGATGGAGGATAACATGGGTGCAGTGGTGTTCTAATTTCCTAGGGCTGCCGTAAGAGAGTACCCCCATGTGGGCGGCTTCTGAGAACAAAGAATTCCTTTCTTACCCTCTTGGAAGCTGAGTCCACATTGAGGCATCGGCCACCCTGGTTCCTCCTGAGGCCTTGGCCCTGGTGACGCTTGCCGGTCTTCAATGTCCTCTATCTCCACTTCATGTGGCAGCCTTCCCCTCCGTCGCTGCATCCCTCCTCTTGTAGGGCTCAGGCAGATGGGGTTAGGACCTGTCCCATGCCAGCATGGCCCATGTTAACTGACTGCGTCTATAAAGACCCTATTTCTGAGCCCGTCACTGTCACAGGCATAGGGCGTTAGGATTCCAGAGGGCTCTTGTGGGGTCAGGATTCAAACTGTAACAGGCAGAGTGGACATGTCAGACAAGCAGGCAGTGAGGGAGGCCCCGGCTGCGGCAATTGACCTCTCCGTCCCCTGGGGGTCCCTCCTCTCCAGCCTCAGGGGCTGCCTATCTCGGTCTCTCTCCTCTCGGTCCTTCCTTGACTAGATCTTGCTGGTTGGAGTGCTCCAGAGCTGTGTCTTCACAACGAAACTCCACCCCAAAAAGCTGCTTCCCTCTGCCACCCTGTCCCAGATACAGTGTCATCACCCCTTGCAGCTCGCGCCCGGGGACCTGGTGGTCGTTGCTGACTTCTGCTTTCCTCCCACCTCACATCCAATCCCTCACACAGGTCCCCCTACAAAGTGAGTCTCCTGCCCTGTGTGTTCCCTGCCATCCACTGCTTCCGGGGTCCGGGCCTCCTCGTGTCTCTCCAGACTGGCCTTCCCACTGGCCCCCGCACAGCCTCCCTTGCTCTCCCTATGGCCAGGAGAATAATTTTAAAGGTCAATCAGAGCCATTTTTCCTGAGGGACATACGTGTCCAAGGGCTTCTCATTGCTTTTAGGATAAAATTTCAAGTCCTAGTGGAGCCAAGGGCTTGTAGGCTCTGACTGACACTTGCCAGCCCCATGCCAGCCGCTCCCATCTTTTCCTTTTGGGGTTGAATCATGCCCCTTAAAAAGATACACTCATGTCTTAATTCCCAGTTCCTGTGAAGGTGACTATTTGAAAATCGAATCTTTGAAGATGTTATAAGCCAAGTTCGCAGGAGGTCACCAGAGTGGGATGGGGTGGAACAGGATGGGTTGACATAGGGTAGGGTGGGGTGAGGTGAGGTGGGATCGGTGGGGTCGGCTGAGGTGGGGTGAGGTGGGGTAGGATGAAGTGAGGTGGAATGGCATGGGTGGGTGAGGCGGAATGAGACGAGGTGTGGTGGGTTGGGGTGGGGTGCAATAGGTGGGATGGGGGAGGTATGGAATAGGGTGGGGTGGGGTGGGTGGGAGGTCTAGGGGGTCAAACAGGGTTGGTGGGATAGGGTAGGTGGGGTGGGATGGTAGGATGGAGTGGGGTGAGGTAGGGTAAGTTGGGTGGGGTGGGGTGGGGGGTAGTGGGGTAGAGTGGAGTAGGATGAAATAGAACAGGACAAAAAGGATCCCGGTACAGATCCATGATGACTGCCTTTCTGTTATGACAGAACTAGCTCACTAAGATGAGAGGGTGGGCTTCTACAGGAGAGCTGTGTCTTGGACTCTTGGCATTCTGGAGGAAGGCCACGCCTTCCGCAGCTACGAGCTGCCCCATACTTGAGGGTGGGAGGTGCCCAGCTCTCTGCTTGCTTCCCTTTCCTTTGATCTCTTTCAGGGTGAAAGGAAAAATGGTGGTGCAAGCCACACTCCAGGAAAACTCCCTTCACAAGGGTGTTACAGTCCCACACTAATCCTCTTTTAATATAGTGCTGTCTATGGGCCACAGGTGGAGATTAGGATTGACAGCATAGAAAAATCACACAACGGAGGGCAATCACACAATACTTGGAATCACCAGCCCAGCGAAATTACTACACACATTTTTGTGGGGACATAGTTCAATCCATGACAAGGCAGTGCGATCGAGTCACTGTGAGTCAGAATCAACTCGGTGGCAGTGGGTTTGGTTTTTCAAATCAGGATCATCTGGCTAGTGCCACTGAGGACTGGCCTATCTGCCATCAACACAGACCAATACCGAGCCTTCGGCAAGCCATCTTAAGGACACCATGCAGCCCCCTGATGCGACGTTCCTTACATCAAGCCTCTTCTTCATGAAGGACACAGTGCCTAGTGAGGACCAGACTGATATGCTCTGGACATAGGTATTCCTTCTCCACCTCAGGCAGTGTTTACCAGTATCGCCATCCAAGGGCTTAAGATGCCTGACTAATTGCCATGGGGATTTGTACAACACTGCCTGAAACCAAGATGCCATGGACTGAATCTTGTCCCCTCCACCCCAAATTTGTGTATCAGTTTGTCTGGGCTACGATTCCCAGTGTTGTGTGACTGTCCACCATTTTGTCATTTGACGGGATCTTGGTCTTACGTGTTGTAAATTTTATCGCTGTGATTGAATAAGGTGAATCAATGACAGTTATATTGATAAGGTCTACAAGATTGGAGGAAACTCTGGTGGCCTAGTGATCAATTGCTGTGGCTGCTAACCAAAAGGTCAGCAGTTCAAGTCTACCAGGTGCTCCTTGGCAACTGGAAGGGGCAGTTCTCCTCTGACCTATAGGGCCACCATGAGTTGGTACTGACTCAACAGCACTGCGTTTGTGTTTTGTTACAAGATTGGATAGTGTCTTAAGCCAATCTCTGTAGAGATATGAAAGAGAAAAGTGAACAGAGACACGGGGACCTTATTCCACCAGAAAGTAGGAGCAGAGTGAATCCTTTGGACCCGAGGTTCCTGTGCTGAAAAGCTCCCAGACCAAGGGAAGACTGATCCGTCCCGAGGACTGTCCTCTGGAACTACCAGAGAGAGACAGCCTCCCCCTGGAGCTGGTGCCCAGGATTCAGATGCCTAACCTGCTGCACTGCGAGAGAATAACTTCTCTTTGTTGAAGTCATTCTTGTGTGGTATTTCTGCTATAGCAGCACTAGATGACCAATTTTATGGCACAAGATGTGTATCGTGACCACCAGATTCACCCAGAAGCAGCTGGCCTGACAGGGATGAGAACGGCTGTTACCAGGCTGTATCAAGTGGCAGTTAAAAGCACACCCCATGTAGTTGCAGAGTTAACTTTTAAGCTATAAAAATTTGCTTTATTCCTAGCAGATAAATGGTCCTGGGGTCCCAATCACTGAAAGACATGGATGTGGGAACCGAGGGGAGGAGCAAGATCGGCCCTTCTTCCGTCACCCTCAGTGACCCACTTGGGAAATCTGCACTTGCTGCCCCCACAGCCTTGGGGTGGGCTCTGCAGAGTAGCGGGTAAGCCCTTCTATGGGGGCACACCACACATTCCCCCGAGCATGGCAATGTAACTGCTCCCTGGTCCCTTTGGGCTTCTCTTGTCTGTGGGCCAGAAGTCCCAGAAAACAAGCGATTATGTTGGTAGGGGACATAAATCCTGATCACTGTGAGGTGACCAACAGGCAGAGTGGTCACTCCATGCTGAGGAAAATAGGAGTAGATCTGGGATTCAAGGGGTTCATTAGGGTATATATTTTGGTAAGTCCATGCCCTACAACAGCATAAATGGACAATCATAGTGATCACGGGTCAACAAGGACAGAGCAAGGACAGACTCAGACCCCTTAAGGCTAAAGCTGTGGTCACCTCCCCAGCACACTGTCTAAACAAGCCAAAAGTCCTGGCTAAGAGTGAGGGGAATCTAGAATGGGTTTGTGTCAAGAGGGTGATGGGTGTCAACTATGGCTTCAGGGATGTTTGTGGTAGAGATGTTGGCTGGCTACGACTTGAGGACTTGGTGACAGATGAATTCAGTGGAGGGCAGGAGTGGAGCTGAGGTTGCCAGGTGCGGACAGCCTCAGACATGTCTTGGGTGCTGCTTTGCATCCACTCTGCCTTTGTTCTGGTTATGCTGCGGTTGTGGTGGACTGTTCTGTGCAAACTCCAGCTCACCTTGTACTGACAGCACCCTGCGTCGAGCATGGCTTTGGGTACCTGGGCTTCTGGAATGCTGTGGCCTAGGATGGCAGAAGGAACCTCTCAGCACGCACCCCTTGCATGTATTTTGAAACTTCAGGGGTTTCCAATCTCCTAGGACCCCTCAACCAGTGGGACAGGCAGAAGATTCTGAGAAGCTTTCCATAGACTCCTCAAAAGTCACCAGAGGGACTGAGTGACAAGTGGCCTGTCATGGATTGAACTGTCTTCCCCCTAAAATGTGTGTAGCCATTTGGCTGGGCCATGATTCCCAATATTTTATGATTGTCCTCCACTTTTTTACTTTCTGATGCTGTAAATCCTAATCTCTGCCTGTGGTTAAAAGAGTGGATTATGTTAGAGAGGATTAGGGTGGGATTGTAAATCCCTCCCTAAGGTCACCACCCTGCTCCGTTGTAAAGGGAATTTCCCTGGAGTGTGGCTTGTACAACCCTTTATCCTTTTATCTTACAAGAGATGTAAGAAAAGGATGCAAGCAGAAAGTTGGGAACCTCACACCATCGAGCAGGGTGCCCTGGGAGCAGAGTACGGCGCCAAGATGCTCTCTGAGCAGAGCCTGACGCAGCACAAGGCCCTTACTCCAGACCTGACGCAAGGAGAGCCTTCAGGGCTGGCCACCCTGAATTTGGACTTGGAACCTGCTAGACTGTGTAACAATAAACTTCCCTTTGTCACAGCCATCTACTCATGGTATTTCGGTTAGAGCAGCCCTAGATGACTCAAACACGACCTGTCCTAACAGTCCATCTTTGTGTTGGCTTGTCCTTCTCTGTGTCAGTTCTCTGAGTCTGCTTCCTGGGATGTCCTCTCAAGCAAGCCACCTTTATCCTGCCCTTTTCCACAGGCTTTGCTTTTGGGAAGGACCCAGGTTACCAGTGTCTCCAAACTCCAATTTCCCCTTAAAAAGGCCAGACATAGATGAGAGGGATTTCTGTCTGTGTCTGGCTAAAAACTATAAGAACATAGATTTAAAAAAAAAGGTTGTCAAGCTAATCCCAGCTCATAGCGACCCCGTGTGTGTCAGACTAGAACTGGGCTCCTCACAGGGTTTTTATTTTTTCAGGGTTGATTTTTATTTGCTCTTCGTTGTATTATCCAAATTTTCTGTAGCACATATGATTTGTTTAAGAACAGAGAGAAGCAGAAATGATTCTTGGATAACATGCAATATTTTAAAAATGGATAAATATGGTGAGTTAAATGCTAAATGTAGCGAAGTCTAAAAAAGGCCTGTGAGATAGTCTCATGTGTCATGTGACTTTTTTTTTCTTTAACTGCTGGTGTTCATAGCTGCTGTCCTTGCCCTCTAGTACAGACGTAGGATTTTCAACAGCTGGTATTTTTGGAAGCAGATCACCAGGTCTTTCTTGCGAGACACAGTCTGGGTGGTCGCGACTCTCCACCTTTTGGCTGGCGGCCAAGTGTGCTGGCCACTCGCTTCTCCCAGGGATTCCTAGACTGCGGACACTTGGTCCTTGTTCTACAGGTGTGGCCCTGTAACCCATAGCCAGGGGTGAAACTCCCGGAAATCACAGGCTTCCTACACTTGTTCCAGTCGGGTGGGGGGCAGTCCCTTCACCAGAGCGGCATGGTGAAGCCTCCAGCTGCTTTCAGCGCCGAGTTCTCGCCAGGTGAAAAGCTTAGCCGCACAGGTGAACATCTGGACGGCAGCCTCTTCTGCGGGGCCCTGGGCGCTGGCTGCGGCATAGCCTGATCTCCGGCGCCCCCTAGTGTCAGCCTCCGTTCACGTCCTCAGCTGGGGCAGGGCGCCCGACCTTCAGCATCTTCAGCCGCCAGGAAGGCTCGATGCCGAAACAACAAGCAACAACAACAAAAACCCACTGCCAGCGAGTGGATTCTGACTCACACTGACCCTACAGGATGGAATAGGACCGCCCCATAGCGTTCCCAAGCAGTGCCTGGCGGATTCAAACGGCTGACCTTTTGGTGGGCAGCCTGTAGCACTTAACCACTGGGCCACCGGTTTCCACACCATGATTCTGTGAGTGGAGATTTGCGACCTCAGAGGCCCCTTGTTGTCTGTTCTCTGAGGAGAAGTCAGCCAGGGTTTTGCGGCTCTGGAGGCGGACTCTGTGCTGCTGCCGTGTTTAAAACCGTGACTCACCTTCGTGTGTCACCATCCCTCCGGCACACTGAGCACCCAGGCGTCTGCAGGGGACGCCATGCCGGAACACCAGCTTTCGAGTCAAATTGCTCTACCTTTTTGGAGAAGAACAGTCACAGGTGGTGTCAGGCCAGTGTCCGGGCAGAGAACGAGTTACCTGGCATGTACCGGGGTGACACAGGCTCTGTTTGGTATCATCCTACCTGGCTCTAGAACAGGGATGGAGAACATACCGCCTCTTTATAGTCCACCGCACAACTGATTTCAGTGCCTCTGTGCAGGCGATGTGAGCTGTCCCGGACGTCTTCTGAAAAGTCACCTTTGCCGGGTCAGGGCTTAGCAGCTTTAAATCCAGGTGGGTTAAAGAACCCAGCACCCTCCAGGGTGGGGGGCGGGGGGCTGTGCACACACACTTCGAGTAATTCATGTGCATGGGAAAGGGTCACCATTTGGGTGCTATTCTGAGAGGAACTATGAAGGATGATAATTTGATTTTAAATGACGGAGACAGAAAAGGTAAAACATGTGACCTGAACTGCAGACTCTGCAGAGGATCCAAGAAGACACGGCGTTCTCGTCTGAGGCCCTGTGAACCACCCCAGACTCTCCCCTGGCTTCTCCTGCAGCCCCTCTCACAGAATGACTCAGTTGGACCACTTCTCTGGTGGAGGGTCTTCTGAGAGCAGAAAGCCCATAAAGTAACCACACCAAAAAAAAAAAAAAAAAAAAAAGACAGAAAACAAAACCCCAGTACCATCGCGTCCATTCCGGCTCACAGCAGCCGTGTGGGATGGATAGGACCGCCCCCGTGGAGTTTCCGCAAAGCACCTGGAGGCTCTGAACTGCGGGCCTGTTGCAGATGTGGCCCTTGCCCACTGGGCCACCAGGGTTTCCAAAGTAACCACAGGGACAACAGATTGTTCTGAAAAGTGACAGCACAGAACGCAGCCCGCATCCCAAATCAGCCTCTGTTTGCTTCCCCGGGATAGACGTGGCTTCGTTTTACTCTGCAGCCCGGCAGCATGGCTGTGCATCTCTCCACAGCAAGAACAGAGGACTGCCGTTTTTAAAAAGGAGAGGAAACTTGACCACGGTGCTTGCACCTTGTAAAGGCCAGGGGTCAGTGCTGCACGGGGAAGCAACTAACAGCTTCCCTCCACTTGGAAGTAGGCTAGGCACCCAGTGTAGGATTGGACCACACGGAAGGCCAGGCAGGTCCCTCGGTGGTGCAGCTGGTTAAGTGCTCAGCTACTAAAGATTGGCAATTTGAACGCACCCAGAGGTGCCTTGGAAGAAAGACCCGCTGATCTAATTCTTACGCAGGGGCTGACAGTTAAGTTCACGAACTTATGCTAGAAAAAGTGCTCCATACCTCCTTACTAAATGTCACTACGGTCACCTTCGAAGCCCTCCCCTTTGGAAGCTGTGCAGCGATGCCAGCACCTAGTCCACCCCTCAAAGACCTTTTGGAACTCTTTCCGGATGGTCATCAGAGTTGTCGTCATCTCAGCCTCAACGTCCTGAAGGTCATCCAAATGTGCTCCTTTCGGTATTTCTTTTATCTTTCTTTAGACAGCACTGGGTTTTCTTTGGGTAAAGAAAAAAGCCCCTGGGGTCCAGATCCGGGGAGTAGGGAGGGTGTTCCTATACAGTTGTTTGTTCACTGGCTGAAAACTCCCTCACAGACACCTATACAAATTAAGTTCATGAACTTGCCACCATGTGCACTGGCCGTTCCAGAAAGAGTTCCAAAGCCCGAAAGGGTGGACTAGGCACTGGCGTCGGGGCACAGCTTCCCAAGGGGAGTACTTTGAAGGTGACTGTAGCGATCTTCAGCAATGAGCTATGGAGCACTTAGGACAATGAAGTTCGCAGACTTAATTGTTGGACCTCTTACATCAGCCATTGAAAAGCTGAGGGAGCACAGGCTGTCTCGGACACCTGGGGTCACTGTGAACTGGAATTAACTGGACAATAACTGGTTTTCACTGGTTAAAGGTCAGGCATCAGTGAACAACTTTCAACCTCAATCGCTGGCAGGCACCTTCTTGGCCTTGGCTGTGGGGAGAGACGTCCCAGAGCAGGGTCGGGGCTGGCTAAGGGCTGGTCTATCCAGAAAGACTCAGCAGGATGGTGAGACCCTTGGGAGACCGGGGAACTTCTGAGAACCAGGATGTCTAAGTGTTCCCTTTCAGGTCCCTTGATGGAGAATGCTGTGACATCTAACCCCTTCCAGCTACCACAAAACTTTCAGCTGACATCTGCATGTAACCACCCACCTTCTGTTAGCTGCTTTGGGGACAGTCTGGGGGAGACCTTGGGTTCACTGTCGTGTCAGTCCAGGTAAGCTGAGCAGTGAGAGGGCTGCCGAGCTAGGGCGGGGAGGGCAGTTCGGGAAAGATGCAGGAAAAGAGGCAGCAGAGACCAGCTTTGGGGGCTTCGACGTGGGACAAATGGAGAGTTCTCTCACACAGTCCTCTTCTGGGAGTCTTCAGAGACTCAGAGCCAGCTCTCCACTGGAAGCAGATTGACAGCCTGCATTAATTTCAGTCATTAATATTATGGAGGAGTTCCATTAGGCCTCAAAGACTTGGGGACACCAACAAGGCCAATAACCGTTACATAGTCCTAATTGGTGACAGTCATTAGCGAGTAGCAATTACACAGCAGTCACTCTTCCAGGCAATAGGGCTACAAGAGTAAACAGAGGTTCCGAGCTCCTCCCTCGGGGCTCTCACGTCCTCGGAGGAGGGACGATGGACAGAACAAGGATGTTCCATGAGAGGTGTGACAATTGGCAAAAGTCTGTCCTCCCTGGGCTGTTCTTTTGCTGACAGGGTTTGGGTTGGCTTGAGTCCTGCGGGGCATGGTTCCTTGTTCACTGCCCCACTGCAGCGCCTGGGTCATTTCAGACGTCCAAATCAGGGGGGACGGGAGTGTCTGGACCCCTAACTTAGGGCTTAGTCTCCTCCCTGTTGCTGCTGTTGTGAATCGTCACTGAGTTGTCCCTGACAACTCAGAGTGGTTCCACGGCCACCCGGGTAGGACAAGACGAAACAGTGCTGGGTCCGACAACGTCTCACAGTCCCTGCCGTGCTGGAGACCATTGTTGTGAATCGTCACTGAGTTGTCCCTGACAACTCAGAGTGGTTCCACGGCCACCCAGGTACAACAAGAGGAATCAGTGCCCTGTCTGACATCATCTCACAGTCCCTGCCGTGCTGGAGGCCACTGTCACAGCCACTGTGCAATGTCCTTTGACCCAGTATGCTCATCTTCCCGCGCTCCATGGGACCATATTCTGCTGTGGTTTGCACTGGCCGTCATGCAGATTGCCGGGTCTTTGTTTCTAGTCTACCTTAGCCTGGAAGTTACCCCAGAACCTGTCCACTGTGGGTGACCCTGCTGGTGTTTGAAATACTGGTGGCGAATCTTCCAGCACCATGGCAACATGACAGCCCCTACCGGATGACAGACGAATGGATGAATGACAGTCTGCTTCCTGAGCTCCTTGACCTACGGCACTGTCTACGGTCACTCTCGATTATTTTACAGCCTGAGCTGCCGCCTTCGCTTGTTCACTGATGTTTTCTCTTCCCTGGAACACCAGGAGACCAAGAGGGGGATCTGGAATCTCTGGCCCAGAACGGGACGGACACAGAGAGTCCATGTTTGTTGGACAGAAGGTTGGCTTGCTGTGAGCTGGGGTACCATGAAGGGGGACTGACTAATCTGCACCGAGGAGAGAGACAAGTATGAAAGGACGGCTTCATTTCTGTGGTAGTCTCCAGCCCCTCAAACCCCCTACCTGATAATACTAATGACAATCATGTATGATACGCAGCCTGAAAGATGTCCCTTGAAGGTCTCCACCTGCTAGTATTCATGGCTCTGTGAGTGACTGTCCCCACCGCATTGAGGAATGCAAGTCCGGGCAGCTCTTAAAAAAGGGACGGTGTGTAACTTTCCAGGTGCGATCATACAGACGCTGTAGCCTCTGCTTTGCTTTTCGGATCACTCGCTCTGGAAGACAGTAGCTGCTTAGTCACGGAACTCTCCAGCATTCCCGTAGAACGGCCCCATGCAGAGGAATTGAGGCCTTCAGCCAACAGCCAGCACACCCTTGCCGTCTTGGGAGAGAAGCTTCTAGCCCCAGTCAAGCCCTCAGAGGACTCTGAACACAAGAAGGGACTCAAAGGAGAACAGCCCAGCTAAAGCACTCCTAAACTCCTGACCCACAGAAGCTGTGGGAGGTGTTTGTTGTGATTTAAGCTGCTACGTTTCTGGGTAACTTGTTACACAACAATAAACGATAAATACAGTGATGTTGATTGATGCTGTTACTTAGTATCAACCAGGACCTTTTCTCAGTCTTTCATAAAATAGGACAAACTGTGGAAACACTGCCTTTTTCAAAAGTCGCAACATAAAATCTAACTCCACAGTGGGTTCGCTTTGCAGTTAGAACTGGAAGAGACCTCTCTTTACCTCTTCCTCTACCGGCAAGACTGTTGTCACCAAGTGCTGCCACACAGACATTCGGGAACTGGCGATACAAGAGAAGCCGCCTGAGGAAGGGAGAGCCCTGGAGTCTAGTTCGTGCCCACCTCCGAGGCGGACAGCCAGAAAGATGTAGGATTTCCGGGGGCTTGGCTACCCAGCTCAGCAAAAAGGAAGCTGGGATCCGGCTAGGAGGGGAGCGTCCCTTTGAGAACCTGAGAACCATGCCTCCTGCGTGGGACAAAATCACCTCGGTAATAACGGAGAGAAAGACTTCATTTTATGTCAGTAAAAGAAAATCTCGACCATAACTCATTCATGATACTGAAATAGCGAGCAAACTACTTGACGGCGCTTAGCAGAAAGCAGCCCGGTGCAAACAAGGCGCATAGTTTGTGAGTGCATGGCACGATTGTTTCAAATCCACAAACGGACTTTCCTGTCCGTCTCGGGGGCAGGGCTGAGCCCTTTGTCTTCCTGGCTTCGCAGGCAGCGGGCACCGGGCGCGGGGCCCTCCCCGCCCGGCGCGCACGTGGCGCCCCAGGCCCTGGCCCTGGAGGTGGGACCGCCGGGTCCCTGAGCCGCGCGGCCGGGCGCACGCGGGCGCGGGGTGCGCGAGCCCTTTGTCTGCAGCATTTCGGGAAGCCGCTTTCCTGCTATTGTGTGCCGCTGTAATCTCGGCGGCTTCTGAAGACATTTGGAGAGGCTTATTGAGAGAAATCGCTTGACTCGCTCGGATCACTCGCTCTGAACCCCTGGCACCCGCGCAGCCGCCGCCAGAGCGCGGGCCTCTGATCCCGGGGCCGCCGCCCGCGCCGGGCCCTGGGAGCGGGCGCCCACCCGCCTTCGTCCCTTCGAGGCTCAGCTACCGAAGCTGGGCCTCGGTGCCGGCTGCGGAGAGGGGGTACCGGGCCGAAAACCGCATTTCCACCAAGGAGGAGAGAGGGTTGCCAGCCTGGCACCTGCCGAAGCCTTGGGCCGGCAGGGACCACCTGGTAGAAACGGCTGTCAGAGGTGCTGGATTCTCTGAGAACTGCCTTGTGCCTGGTGGCATGGGGAGGGGAAGCTGTCTTGCACTCTATGGAGGGAACAATCGTCTTACCCCTCAACAGATTCCACATCTGGCTACCCCACGTGTGTCAGAGTAGAACTGCGCTTGGTAGTGTTTTCTGTCTCTTAATAATTTGTTTGTATTTTTGTTATTGTTGAGAATATACACAGCACAGCGTACACTGATTGCTGAGTGTACAAGTCGGTGATACTGATGACATCCCCCAAGTTGTAACCATTCTCCAGCTCCTTTTCTGAGCTGTCCCTCCCCACCCCCTAATGGAAACTCACCACCGGTAAGCTTCCTCTCTGGAAACCCTGGTGACTAGCTGTTAAGAGCTACAGCTAATAACCAAAAAGTCAGCCACTCGAAGCCCCCAGGTGCTCCTTGGAAATTTTCTGGGGCAGTTCTACTCTGCCCTATAGGGTCTCTAGGAATCAGAATCGACTTGACAGCAATGGGTTTTGGGGGTCAGGTTCCTTTTATCCAGTTCTTGGAATTGCTTCATCAATGGTCCCGTAGAGAGTTCTCCAAAAAGCATATTGCTCAAGGCAGACATTGTTTACTAGTTGAGAACACCTGCTGTTTGCTTTAAACAAAACTTCAGGGGATATTTTTGGTGTAAGGTGTAAGGTTGATCTGGGGGGCAAGAGTTTCAGGAGTTCATCCAGACTCCATGGCTCCAGCAAGCATGGATTCCAAGAGAATTTGAAGTTCTTTTCTGCATGTCTTCCCTTTTTGATCAGAAATCTACAGAATCTTTGATCAAAACATTCAGTGATGGTAGCTAGGCACCGCCCAGTTTGTCTGGTCTCGTGGCAGAGGATGCAGATGGCCATTGTTCCGGAGGCTTCTAGCCACACATTCCGTAGGGTTTTCAACAGAGGTTTTTTTTTGAAAATAATTGCCAGGTCTTTCTTCCAAGGTACCTCTAAGAAGACTGAAACCTCTGGGTTTTGGGTTCACAGTCAAGCACGTTAAGATTAACCAAAAACCAACCAACCCACCCTCTGTGTTGGGTCGGTCCCAGCTGATGGTGACCCCTTAGGACCAAGCAGACTTGCCTGTAACATGTTCAAGGCTGTGATCATCCCGGAAGCCAGCTATCCCATCTTTTTCTTCCTGTGTAGCTGCAGGGTCGGAACTAAAGAACTGGCTGGTGAGTAGCCAGGCACTTGTCTCCTGAATTCCTGACCCATAGAAATGATGAGGGGTAATACATGTTCATCTGTCAGATTGCCGCCTAAGAGCCACCTTCTCAGGGCCCAGACACTGAAGCGACGGGAGGACCCTTGGGCGAACCCTCCGGTGGATAACCACAGCCAGGACGGGGGATGGGGTCTCTCTGCTTCATAGCAGACAGGGGTTCCGGAAGGAGGGACTGAAAATGGTCACCCGCAATGCTCCCTTTCCCAACCGGTTTCCACCCTGAAGTCGAGGTGTGCTCCCGCAGGGCTGCCGACACTGAAACGCGCAGTGATTCTTCCGATGAACATCTTCTTGGGGGGGAGATGAGAAAAAGCTGATGGGAGGTTAGGCACACCACCTCACCTCAAGCTGGCTGAGCCTTAGAAACTCTTATGAGCTTCCGGTGCTTCTCTTCTGGAGGGGTTCCTGTGGGGTGCAAATGGTTAACAGACCCCACTGGCAGCTGACAGTCACCTGGCACTAATGAGATCGTCGTCACTCAGGAGCACTTCAATGACAACCAGTTTTTTTCTTCTGGAAGCACCAACAGTGGGGATGTTTTCCATGCAAGGGTATGCCCTGAAACTTCTCTTGATTTTTCACATGTGTCTACGATGCGCACGAGTGTGTGTGTTCTCCTCAGCACTTGGCACCTAGTACAAAGCCCCCACTCACGGTGTTCTCCATAGCCCCTTCCCCCCGCCCATCAGAACACCTGTTACATGAAAACATTAAATGATGCAGGAAGCATCAAAAGAAGATAGAAGGAATACAGAGAGTCATTGTACCAAGAAGAACTGCTTGACGTTCAACCATTTCAAGAGGTAATATACGATCAGAAAGCAAAGGTGTTGAAGGAAGGTGTCAACACTGCGTTGAAGGCAATCGTGAAAGGCAAGGAAGGCTTCGGGAAGTGATGGTGCACCAACTGAGATGTTTCAACAAACAGAGCCAGCCAAGCCAAGTGCCGTCGAGTCGGATCCGACTCGTGGATGCAGCGCTAAAAGTGCTCACTCATCTATGAGAGGACATTTGGAGGACAGGTACTCAGCCAAGTGCCTGAAAGAGAGCCACATTTATGCCCCTTACCAAGAAAGGTGATCCAGCTGAATGTGGAAATTATTGGACAGTAGTATCACATGCAAGTAAAATTTTGCTCCAGATCACTCACAAGGGTCTGCAGCAGTGTGTTGACAGGGCACTGCCAGAAATTCAGGCCACACTCAGAAGAGGACGTGGCACCAGGCGTATCATGGTCGATGTCAGATGGATCCTGGCTGGAAGCAGAGCATACCAGAATGATGTTTACCAGTGTTGTTGGCCGTGCAAAGACAGTCAAGTGTGTGAGTCATAACAAACTATGGATAAGTGCAGAGAATGGGAATTCCGGAACATTTAATTGCATTCGTAAGGACTCTGTATGTGGATCAAGAGGCAGTCATTCAAGTGCAACAAGCGGACACTGCATGATTTCAAGTCAGGAAAGGTGCACCCTCTCGCTGTCTGTTCACTCACATGCTGAGCAAAGAATCCAGAACAGCTGGACTCTGTGAAGAGAGACAGGGCATCGGGTTTGGAGAGAGACCCATTAATAACCTGTGTCACGCAGGTGACACAGTGTCACTTGCTCAAAGTGAAGCTGACTGGAAAACACTGACTGATGAAGATCAAAGACCCGGCCTTAACTGCGGATTGCACCCCAACATCAAGAAAACCCAAATCCTCACAACTGGACCGCAGGCAGCATCGTGGTAAGTAGGGAAACAATTGAGGTTGCCAAGGATTTTATTTTCCTTGAATCCACAATCAACATCCAAGGACACAGCAGTTAAGAAATCGAAAGACGCATTGCGCTGGGCAAATCTGCTGCAAAAGACCTCTTCAAAGTGTCGAAAAGCGAAGACGTCACCTTGAAGACTAAGGTGCGCCTGACCAAACTCGTGGGGTTTTCAGTCTCATCATGTGCAGGCAAAAGCTGGAAAAGGAATCAGAAAGACAGGATTACAGATGCCTTTGAACGGTGGTGCTAGAGAAGAAAATCAACTGTATCAGTGACCACCCAAAGAACAAACAGATGTGTTCTGGAAGAGACGCAACTAGGGTGCTCCTGGGGAGCAAAGATGGAGAGTCTGTGTCTTACGTACTTTGGACACGTCAGGAGGAATCAGTCCCTGAAGAAGGGCGTCATGTCTGGCCAAGTAGAGGGTCAGCACAAAAGAGGAAGAAACATTCACACAACGGTTGCGACAGTTGGCTCGAGTGTAACAATAGTTACGGGCACGGCGCGGGAACAGGCAGTGTTTCACGCAGCTGTGTGTAGGGTTATTGTGAGTCAGAACTGACCCAGCGGCACCTGACAACATCAAGAGCCCGGGGTCTCCATCCTGATTCTGTTACTAACAGCGGACCGCAGGTGAGATCCATTCTCTCTGTGGTTCTTGGGGTGCCTAAGAAACCACCTGAATGCTGACAGCCTAGTGAGGTGTGCTGTCTGCTTAAAGGCTGTGTGATCAGGGACCCTCCCTTTTACCTGGCTCTCCTCCGCAGTCCCAGGACGAGGCCTGCACCTGTGTTTGGCCAGGATCCATGGGAATGGGGGCTGAGTCAGAGGCCGTTCTGAGGGTGTTGGGTGCTGCTGCGGGGTGTACTCCGGGGCTTCACAGACCGCAATCCTTCCACCAAGAGAAGGCCGACTGGGCCAAAAGCCGCTGTGGGACATTGCCAGCATCTAGGAGTCAGTGTCACCTTTCCCCAGAGGTGTTGTCCCCAGACTACTGTCCCCCAGAGGTGCTGTCCCCAGACTACCACCTTTGGAGTCAGCAGATACGCTTCCCAGTCCCAGCAGGGTCTCCCCCAGCAGGGGCACCCAGGGCCCAGGCATTAACAAGGAAAAGCTCCAGCCTCCCCCACTCTTCTCTGGGCAGGAGATCATCTGAACTGGGACATGACCTCACTTTACGGTCACTGTCACAAACATGATCTATTTCTTTGCAGAAGGCATTCGATCAGTTTCGTTTCACACAGAGGTTGCTGCCTTTCTTCAGCCCATACGAAAGAACCCAGGTAACTGTTCAAATATGGCATCAGCCCCAGACTGACCGAAACAGAGAAACAAAATACCAGGAGTACCTTTTTGGCTTTTTTAAAGGATACATGCTTTTATTTATTTACATGTCAACTTGATTCTGAAAAGACTTACAGAGTTGCATATGCCAAGCCAGCCCAGTGCCGTGTAAGATCAAAAAGTTAAAATGTAGATATGTAAGGATGAGGAAAATGAGAAGGAAGATGGAATCAAAACGGTGACCAGCATACAGAACACCTAACAGGCACGTTGTATGGACGGGGCCGCGCAGGGGTTTGAAACCGTGTGGCCGTAGCAGAAAGATGGGGGAGCTTCTTAGACACAGCACACGCTCCAGAAAAGGAAAATATTTTTGAACAAAATCTCAAACAGGCTGAAGTTTCTTCCTTACCCCGAAAACAAAATAAAACAAAAACAACAACAAAAATCAACCAAAGCAGAGTTAAATAAAAACTACTTGGGGGGAAAAAAAAATCCACCCTGTGGGTAATTTGAAATAAAAACTTCAGAATCATGATAGTGCTGTTACCATAATTTCCTGTAATAAAACATCTATTATAACAGATATGGCAATACAATAAAAGTCCTATTGTTCCAGAAACTGTATTATAACGGAAACAGGATAATTATAGAAATACTTGCGTGAGAATTGCATGTTCAACAGAACCATTGAAAATCATTCGTCTCAGACTGAAAGTAAGTCTTTTTGGGGATGGAGGAGCTCTTTGGCTAGAGCTGAAATAGAAGAAAAGGTGGATTTTTTAAATAAAAAAAGTCGCTATAGCAGTCTCACCCTCCAAAGCCCCGTCAGGACAATCTGGAAGATGTTTCTCTGGGCCACCTGGTGTGAAGTTCCAGACTTTCTTTGAAATACTAAAATCGCAGAGTAGGTTTTTGAAGTAGGGCATCTCTGTGTATTCTTTTAGCAAACAGATTTTAGGGTGAGTCTTAGCTCTATCAAGTTTGTGTTATAAATTCTAGCTTAGACTTGCTGGCTTTTTTTTTTTAGAACAGCTGACCCCTGGAAGGTTTTGCACAAATCCAATCACGTGTGGAAGTCACCACTAAGACGGCCACCTCCCACTGCTTTGTCCTTTAAGAAGCCCTTTCACACTCCTCCCGGTTGGATCTTCACAGTAATAATCTTAGCTTGTTGAGAGCGGAGATTCTTCTTCACATGTTGCAGTTGAAGAAACTGAGGATTATCCGGTTGGAAGCAGGGGCCGGGGGAGTTGTATGGAGTTCTGTGTGCACCGTAAGCACGCTGTTCTCACTGAGCTGGCCAAGATGTGGCTTTGGGGAGCTGGTGAGGGCTGCAGAGAAGCAGGGGTTGGGGGCCGCGAACTTGCCCATGGCACCTGCTTCCTTTCAATAGCCCGTCCTGGGGATCCTGGTACCTGAAAGGCTGGAAGCCTGGAGGGTCTTAGAGTGGTGATGGTAGCCGAGGGACTGACGAGGCCACGGTAATAATAATAATGACAGAGGTGTGAACACACGCTCAACCCCACAGCAAATACGCGGAGTGGTGCTAGGGGATGACTGAGGGGCCGTGATAACTGTCTACAAATATTTGAGGGCTGTAAACACCGAGGAAGAAGACCAATTAATTATTGAGAGGAACAGTTAGGAAACCTAGGATGAGATCATTACCAGTCCCCAAGCCGCCCTTCTCCTCTCTGGTCCCTTCAGAAAGAAGCCATCTCAGGGCTGACAGCAGACGGCTGGAGGCTCTCCCTGCTCACCACACTCTGGACACAAAGCACGTGTGGGCTGAGCCTGGCATTTTTGCTGTGCCCTGAGAAGCCCCAGTGTCCCGTAGGCTAACTGCTCAGGTGCCAACTGAAAGGTCCCTGCTTTGACCCCATGAGCTGTTCCACGGGAGACGATATGGCAATCTGCTTCTGTAAAGACTACAGTTTGGGGAGCTGGGGGCCCCCTCCTCGGTCCGACAGGGTCGGCTTGATGGCAGTGGGCTTGGTTTGGTTTTGGGTTGGGGTGGACAGGCGAGTGACACCCAGTTTACTTGTATGCTCGTATTAAAATGTTGCAGGATGTTTGGGGGAGTGGCCTGTGCTTGGGGTTGATGAGGCCTGGGTCTTGGAGGGTATATCTTGAAAGGACATGTAAGTTAGGAGCTGGCACATGCAGCCTTGGAAAGTATGTGCACGTGTGTGTGTGTGCGTGTGTGTGCATGTGCATCTGCGTGCGTGTGTGTGTAATAGGGAGAGGTGTGGGCCCAGGAGACCCATCTGAGTTCCAGCTCCAGCTGACCTGGGAAAATGACTTTGCATCCTGGGAGGCTATTGGACCCATCAGGAGAGGGCACTTAGTCAGGGCTGGGCTGGAAACTGGCTGTCAGCTTCTCTGAGGCCCAAAGTTTAGGACTTTGGAGATATAAGCAAGAAGACTCCAGACATCCGTGTATTAGCTCCCTGAATCTTCAGTGGTGTCTTTGAGGCAGCCACTCCCGCTAACGTCACTTCCCACCGAGGAAACTTAGGCACAGAGAAGTTGAAAGACTCTTCCGAGGTCCTTATGACTGTAAGCATTATCAAAGCATTCCAGTGATGTCTAAGCCTCTTGCTGGGCCAGGGCCCAGCCACCGTGTCTGCATGGGGACCCCACCGTGTACCTTGTTCATAGGGCTTCTTTTTGCAGAAGGCGACACTCAGCTGCCAGTAAGAGAATGTGGTGCAGTGTGTGACATTTGTTACTGGACAAACCCAGTTGCAGGCCCATGGTGCCTGTCACCATGAAGCCAACGTGCAGAGACGGGGATTGAATCTCTTAAAAGCACGTTATTCAGATTACCAGTGGCTTAGCTAGTGCGCTTGAACAGAAATACCACAAGTGGATGGCTTTAAAAAGATAAATTTTACTTGTCATGGGCCAGTCAGCTGAAAGTCCAAATTCAGCGTGTCAGCTTTAGGGGAAGGCTTTCTCTGCCAGCCCTGGAAGAAGGTTCTTGCTGTCCGTCATCCCCTGGACTGGAAGCTTCTGAGGTGCAGGGACCCTGGTCCTTTCCAAGGGATGCACTCCATTCATGGCACTGCTGCATGGTGGCATAAGGTCCCCAAATGTCTCTCTGCCAGCTTTTCTCCTTTATATCTCAAGAGGCCAGCTCAAGACACAAAACAAGCTTAGACATTGAATCCTGTCCCATCAACCCAACTGTGGCCCCTCCACCCTCATTAACATCATCGAGGCAGGAATTCCAACAGCAGGCAACCACCCAGTGCTGGAACCTGGCCCAGCCACACCGCTACAGATTTTGGGGAGAACACAATCCAACCCAGGATAGCTGGCAACCTGAGAAGACTGTGGGTTAGCACCCTCAAAACCATCTTAGCGTCTCAGTTCAGGCAGGTAAGTTTTTTGTTTTTAATATTTTATTTATTGTGATTGAGTGCAAGTCTACAATCCAGTTTAAATTCGCGTGCCGCCTATGTGCAGCTCCTACTGCTCTCCTTGCCTGGTGACAGCACACTCCTCCTTTCTGTTCCATACAGTTGTATCCTCTTAACAATCTCCTGTCCCCTCTTCTCCACCCTCTCTGCTCCCCTCCAGTAAAAGGCCAGCAGGATGACGTCCTATAGATGCATAGAGCCATAAAGTGCTCATATGATACAGTCACTCTGTGTCACCGAGCCCAATCTATTCCTGTCCAAGGAGTTGACCTCAGTAATGATTTATGAACAGGGGCAGCATTAGGTCCAAGGCCATGCTCCCAGGGGAACACCAAGGCCTTCGGACCATTAATTGCAGTCTTTGAGTGGAATTCTCAGGGTGCACCCCTTTGTATTCTCATGTTACTCCTGAGACTCAATTTTGTGAGCCCCATCACAATGTTAACGGTGGTGGCAGGGCACCATCTGTTTCTTCTGGTCATATGTTGATGTAGTCACCAATTCACGTGGATCTTTCTGTCTTCTGCGTTCTCTTTCCCCCATGTCGATTTTGTCCTTGTACCTCAGATGGCAGCTTGCTAGCTTTTAAGACCCCAGACGCCACTCACCAATATGTGGTGCAGAAGACTCTCTTAGCAATACACTATTTATTCCAGTTGTAGGCTGGCAAGTTCTATAGACGGGTTCAGAGAAGGGAAGGGCAGTAGGCCTGTGAGTGTTAGAGCAGGAACAGCTGGAGGAGAGACGCAGCTTCTTTGTCCCCAGACCGACTGTCCCTGCTGTCTGGAGTCTGACTCTCCTTTTTAAGGAACTCTGTTGCTGGTCTGCACACTGGGCTGCAAACTGGTGTCACTCTGTCAGGTTCAAGGGCAACTAGAAGAACAACCTCGAAATCTTACGATTACCAGTCAGAAGGACAGTTGCAGTTCTGTTTGAGCCACCATTCCAGTGGGAGGAAAAGAGCTTAAGCATTAAGAAAGAAGCTAGCTAAGAACTTTTCTGCAGCTATTTCACCCTATCACATTCATGGGTTCTGTGTCTGCGCAATCGCTTCATGGCTTCAGTCACATCAGAATACAAGGCTCAGGGGCCTGGCAGTTGAGGGTCTGCATGAACTTCCCCCCTTTAACCTTCTCCAGGGGGCCTTCACCTTGGCCCTTCTCTCCTTCCAGCTTGTCCCCCGCTCTGTAGCCCTCCTTCGGCCTGTCTGGGGAAGGAGTCAGCACCAGAAGGCCCAGTTCTCTAATGTGCCACCAGAGGGAGCTGTCTGCAGGGGGACCGGCGCATCTCAGGGGTCCAAGGCCAGCCAGGGAGGAGACAGGCTATTCTGAGCCTTGGTTAACCTTCCCTCTTGAATGTCACCCAAACTCTAGTACCCGTTCCTATTCTGAAGGGACAGAGTGATTTCACTAGGGCCAGGGGAACTGCGGTCAGTGCCACAGGGCCTTTTTCACCATGGGAACAGGAAAGCAAGGCAGTGACCTGGTTACAAGCAAGAGCTTTGAGGGTCCACAGCTGGCCCCAGCGCTCCCTAATCGGGTGGTCTTGAGCAGACAAACCTCGGTCCTCCCATCTGTAACAGGGTGGTGACCACCATAAAATCCCAAGAGCTTGCAGTCAGGATAACTGGGACAGTCCATCTGAGACCCCTTAAACCTCTTTCAGATGTGCGATGGGTTCAAGGTCAGCAGTGGGTCACTGGGTGGGGGCTCTACACCTGCTTCTTGCACCCTCCCAAGGGCTCTCTGCCGGGAGCCAGACCTCCCCCTCCTCTGAGATCTTTAGGTACAAAGCCACTGTTTCTTCCAATCAAATCCTCAGACCCTAAGACACCGTGCAGGCAGTGTGGCCAGCTGTTGACTTTGGCAGGTACTTTTACCAAGTGTGAACCTGGCGCGTTTCAATTCCAAAGTTCTCTGTGCACTCCCCTGCTTCTGATACGGGTAGGATCTGAGGGTCTCAGGCCCTGAGGTTAGGGTCTAAGGAGGAAACCGGGGGGCTTCCGAAAGGAATCCTCCTGTAAACACGCACCTTAGGTGAAAAGGCAGTGGATGGAAATTAACGCGGCCTGGGGGGCCACAGGACGTGCAGCCCACGCCAGGGTCTCTGTCTCAGTGGGCCGGAGCTGGGGGTCCTCCCGCAGGGCTAAGCCCGGCGCGGCGACCTGCACTGGGGGAGCCCTGGACTTGCGCCACCCCGACAAGGCCCCAGGCGCCGGCGGCGCCGGAAGAAGGGAGGGCGGGGCCTGGGTGCTCGGGCCTCCGCCGCCGCCGCGGCCTGGGTGCTGGGGGCGCCGTGCGGGCCGGGGCCGGGGCCGGGGACAGGGCCAGGCGCGCGGGCCGAGGTAGGAGGCCGGGCCGGGCGCGCGGGCGGGCGGGGAGGGTGGGCGCGCGGGCGGGCGGGCGGGGAGGGTGGGCGCGCGGGCCGGGCGGGCGGGGAGGGTGGGCGCCGCGTTCGGGCGCGCAGGTCGGGGTGGGCGCCCGGGCCGCCGGCCGAGGGAGTCAGCCGGGCCGCTAGGCCGGGGCGGGCGCGCCGGGAGGGTGCTGGGCGCGCAGGCGGGGAGAGCGGTCGGGCTCCGCGTGGGCAGGCAGCGTGGAGCTGGCCGTGCCCTCCTCCGAGGGTGAAGGAGCACCCGGAACAGCGGCACCGCGGGGTGAGGCACGCCTTCGTGCGGGGTGTCTAGCCATCGGTGCACTCGTTTTCCCCGACAAGAGTCCGAGGCACAGGAAGCTGAGGCCATGCAGGAGGCCAGCGGTGGAGCTGAGATCCGAAGCCTGACAGCTTGATTTCAGGGCCCTCGGCCTTTAATATTGGCAGCTAACTCATTAAATAAATTAAAAAACATAACAAAACAAAAACACAACTCTGGGTGGATCCCACGCTCTGTG
Organism: Heterohyrax brucei; assembly: GCA_028571685.1. Taxonomy (NCBI): domain Eukaryota; kingdom Metazoa; phylum Chordata; class Mammalia; order Hyracoidea; family Procaviidae; genus Heterohyrax; species Heterohyrax brucei. The sequence continues at coordinate 77,802,847 of CM053161.1, forward strand.
CTGGTGGGATCCACCCCCCACTGGGGGCTGGAAAGGCAGGAGGGTGAGATTGACAAGCGCCAGCCCACTGTGGCGTCGGGCAAACTCCCTCATGAGGGTGGAGTGAGCGTTTTGTCCAAGAAGGCTTCGCTTTTCCATTTTTGTAAAAATGGGGTGCATAGAGGTCTGACTGCCTCAGAAAGCCAGGCTGCTGTCCCCAAGTGGATTCACTGTCCCCAGAAGCTGCTGTCACCAGCAAACCAGCCTGGCTGCTTGTTGGAAACCAGGGTTTCAGGTTGTCACTTAACCTTCTGTCGTGACTTGAATTGAGTCCCCCCAAAAATGTATATATCATTTGACTGTGCCATGATTGCCACACTGTGTCCTCCATAATCCCTATGTCTTAAATCCTAATCTCTGCTTGTGGTGAATGGGGAAGATTGGATTATGTTAAATAGGATTAGGGTGGGACTGTAACACCCTTACCCAGGTCACCTCCCTGATCTAATGTAGAGGGAGTTTCCCTGGGGTGTGGCTTGCACCCCCTTGTAGCCTTCAAGAGGTGAGAGGGAAGTAAACAGAGAATTGGGAACCTCATATCATCAAGGGTACCAGGAACAGAGTGCGTCCTTTGGACCCGAAGTTCCTGCGCTGAGATGCTCCCAGACCAAGGGAAGAGAGATGCATCATAGGGATGTCTCAGTCACCTGGTACTGCTCCAACAGAAAAGACCACGAGCAGAAGGCTTCACAAAGAGAAACTTTTATTGTCACAGTCCAGTAAACCATAAATCCATTTACAAGTTACAAGTCCACTCGATAAGGGAAGTTCTCACAGTCCTGTAGGCTAAGTCCACATCCAGTGAGAGCATCTTGGCGCAGGAGCCTCGGGTCCAAAGGACGTGCTCTGCTCTCCGTGCTGCTGTCTTGGGGATGTGAGATTCCCAGCTGCCTCTGCTTCTCTCCGTCATGTCTCACAAACTCGCCACTTGAGTCCCGTCCTCACTAACCCAGCTGCAGCCCATTCAACACCATCAATATCACAAAGGCAGATTCACAACACGTGGGAGGAATGGCACTGTTGGGACTCATAGCCAAGTCAAATCAACACACATGGTTTTGGTGGGGACACAGTTCAATCCATGATAGGGACCTTCCTCCAGAGCCAACTGAGAGAAAGCCTTTGTCCGGCACCTGTGCCCAGAATTTGGACTTCTAGCCTGTCGGGCTGTGAGAGACTACACTTCTCTTTGTTAAAGCCATCTGTTTGCGGTGTTTCTGTTTCAGCAGCACTAGATGAGTGAGACGCCTTCTCTGGCTGGCAGATGGCTTCTGTGTCTTAGGCCTGTTTTGTGGACACATCTGGTTCTGGAGTAGGTGTGAGATGGGGAGACCACAGTCCCGGCCCTCTGAGATCTGTCCCTGTTGGAGCACTCTTCACTCCCCACCCCCCACCCTCACCCCCACTGTCTTTCTGTCGGTTACAGGTAAAAAGCAGCCTCGGGGGGTAGGTGGGGGAAGCAGTAATGACTTTGATATTTAGTTTGGTAAAACCAAAAAATAACCTAAACCTCTTGGTGTTGGGTTGATTCTGATTCATAGGAACTGTATAGGACAGGGTAGAACGCCCCGCAGGCTTGCCAAGGGGTGCTGGGTGGGTCCCCACTGCTGATGTTTGCTTAGCTGCCAAACGCTTGTCTCCGGAGCGTGACAATGTCAGGAATGGCTGGCCCCGGAGACGGGGTCACAAGCCTTTCTTGAGAGAGAGAATCCGTCGATGCTCTAACTTCTGGAAGTGACTTTTCTGAGGAGACGAACCCAGCTGGCCTGTGGGCTGAGGCAGCCCCAGGCCACCTCCACCTGTGGCGTGGAAACGCCCCTGCCCACCCCTGCACGGGGCCACCCACTGACCCTGTGGTGCCCCGGGCTTGTGCCTGTGGCTGCTCTGACCCGGCTGAGTGGTGTTGAAATTCCTGCTTGCACAGTGCCACCTCATGAATCCTTGTGGGTTTGGATTTCGGGTCCTTCGAGTGCAGCTGGGGGGCTGAGCTTTTGTAGTAGGCACTGGAGGGCAAAGCGTGTCTGTGCATTTTCCTCCGGTGCAGGGACTCTCCGTGAGCCAGACCCCTTACTTTGCAGGGATCCTGTTGGAGGCGCCTGCACAGGGTGCCCTTGGGTGGAAGCAGCCCCGGGAGGGCAGGGTCAGGGGTGTGGTTTTCATGGCTCTGGGAAGGGGAGGCTCCCTGCAGCCTGCTGTACTTCCCTTTGTCCCAGCATCACAGATGTGAAGAGCTGGGTCTAAACCAGAGCAGAACTGGAGCGAGATTCAGTTTTACAGGAAGGGTTTCAGCTTTTCAACTTTTACCATGAAGTTAATTCCTTGGGGTACCCCAAGAGGCTGCTAGCTTTGCTTGCCTGCACAGCTCTTTAGGAGCCTGACTGCTGGATGCGTTGGGGTGTGCCTCTGTGCCCCTGTTTCTGCCTGACTTCGGCCTTGTTCGTGGTCTCGGGTGGCGCAGCTGGTTAAGTATCCTGCTCACTTTCTGTCACCGCTCTGCCTTGTCAGTGCTTCTGGTTTCGTGTCGAAGCGTGTTGACTTTGGCAGTGGTGGCTTCCAACAGCTGGGGGTGTCTGTTAGTAACAGCAGTGTCCGTCTGGGTCCTGCAGCACCAGGAGTCTGGAATGTTCCAGAGCGCTGCAGGGACCTTTATATCCACTGACTTAAACCTGACAGGAGTCCAGCTGGTAGCAGGTGTCTCTCCGCCTTAGTTGTTGCTGGTTGCTGCCGTGTCCCCTCTGACTCTGTGTGTGACGGAAGGAGATGCTGCCCAGTCCTGCACTGCCTTCTCGATTGTGTGAGTGCGGTTGGGTCCACAGTTCTGGCCACCGTGCCCGTCCGTCTCCACCAGGGCCTTGGTTGGTCGCCTTCACCAGCCCTCCGCTTTAGCAACCTGATGTCCTCTTGTAGCAACTGGTCCTTGCTGATCACAGGTCTAAAGTCTGCATTTGACAGGTGCGAGCTGACAGCCGAGAGGCCTCTCACACAAGGCCGAGTGAGGCCAGAGCTCCCGAGTCGGCCGTTCCCTCCTTTGGCATGCGGTCATCACAGCTGCCTTGGGTTACACAAAAGGTGACCCGAGGTCTGGGGCTTTCCTGACTGCCAGGCCTGTGTGACCAGGGATTGCCTGGGTCAGCTGACAGGCCAGTGATGCAAGAGAGGAAGAGAAGTGAGACTCGACTCGTTTGTGAAGGAACATGGACGTGAGGCCGGCCGCCGCTTCGTCTGGTCATCAGTGGAGTTCCTCGGAGGGAAGGCCTCTGCCGTTTCTGCTGGCCCTTGAACTAAATGTGGCCCTGTTTTCTCTGTGACAAAGTGTACAACTGGAGGCTCTCTGTCATGTCCACAGTGGGGTTGCTGTTCTCTGTGGAAAGTGAGGGTCCCCCCTGAGGCCACGAGGAGGAGTCACATTTGGGTGGAGACTCTGAAATCCACCTGACGCTCTCCCTTTGTGCTTCTCCCTTTGAGGCTGGCCAGGATGCCCGTCGTGGTGAACGACGTCATGAAACTGCTCTGCTCCATCTCCGAGGAGAGGAAGATGAAGGCGGCCGTTACGCACTCTGGGCGGGGCGCCCTGGTCACCGGGGCCGTGGCCTTTGTTGGTGGTTTGGTCGGTGGCCCACCGGGACTAGCCGTTGGTAAGTGCCTCACAGTCAGCCAGCCTCGTGGGCCTGAGCTGTGGGCTAGGACACAGGCAGGGAGGTGGCTCAGCTGCCATTCTGACCGGGGGCAGGGGGTGAGGCCTCCTCGGGGTGTCCCTCACAGGCCCAGCAGTGCTGCTGTCCTGGTGGCTTGACATCCATAGCTGGCATGGCCTGCCTCGTTGGGCTCAGTCAGATAATTTGTGAGTGCTCAGTGTGCCATGCAGCCTGTACTGGGGACCTGGGCACCTCAGAGAGCACCTGTCCAGTGAAATCCTTTCTCTCTGCTTGGCAGCCCTCATGTAAACAGAGGCTGGAGAAAGAAGCTTCCGGCCACTGCTGAAGCTGGTTTCTCCCTCAGCCCACTGATGAGGCTGCCTGCACCTTCCTCCCCTTCAGCAGTGGGTCTGACACGTCACAGGCCATTCCACTAAGCTCAGGCCACAGTGGCCGAGGAGGCAAACCGCATGTGGGTGGGTGCGTCCAGGACACCCTTCTGCAGGTTCCTGTCTGGGCTCGGGGAGTTACTAAGTCCTGATGTCAGCTTCTTGTGTTCCAGACAGTAACCAGCCAAGGAGGAGAAAAGTTCATTCCCTTCCTCTGTGGTGAGGATCCACTTGTCCCCACCTCATACTCAAGGTGCTCCAGGCTTGCCGGGAGAATTTTACTGTATGACTGTGCCCCGATGCCATTTGGAGAACACATACTTTATTCAGGTTGAGTAAAAGCTGTAGAGAACGGGCTGCCTGCAGATGCAACCAGAACTCAGGGGATTTGCTACTTTTGTCCCCCATGCTCTGGTGGGAGCACCACCGTACCCAGAAAACTCAAAGAAATTTTCCCCAAAGAGCTGGTAATTCTCTGGTTGACATTCCTGGTACTGTTTTGTTTTAAGCGATGCCCTAAATCAAATATTGGTGTTCTCATAAAGGTTTAGCGCAGCTGTGTGTGACTCCTGTCGGCTTGGAGCCTCGTCCTGGCATCAGGGGCAAGTTCAGTAAAACTTGTGAAGTAGGTGGTTTCCCTACCTGGCATGTTCCATCCTGTTGTGGGGGGAGGAGACCCTGTCCAGTGCAGAATCAGCCTCCAGGTCCTGAATCTGGTCCACGTCCGGTGGCAGAGAGGACATACGCACCCAGCATGCCTCCGCGCTTGACCTCCTGAATCTAGCCTGCAAGCAGGTTCTCTTTGCCACCTGCTGCATTGTCCATTTTTGAGTAATATTAAGTTTAGAGAGAAGTTGCAAAGACAGGACAGAGAATTCCTGCGTACCCTCCAGCCTGTTTTGGTTGCCCTGACTCTGGCATCGTGGACTGCCCTGGTATGCCTTTCGCACAGCCAAGACCGCAGTGCTAATACGTGCAGTGACCTCTCTGGGGTGTATTTGGATTTCTCCAGTTTTTGCTTTAAGGACCTTTTTTGGTTCCAGGTTTCAGGGGAAGACACCACGTTCAGACATCCTGTCACATCAGTCTTCCTGGTCTGTGACGGTTTCATAGATTTTCCTTGTTTTTCATGACTTTGATATTTTGGAAGCATCAGATGTTTCATAGACTGTCCTTCCATTTGGATTTGCCCGAGGTTTTTTTGCAATTAGACTGGGGGAGCAGGAGTGGTGGTTGGTGAGGGGTGGAACTCTTGACTCCCGTCCAGGAGGTCTGGGCTTCGTTCCCGGGCTGTGCGCCTCTTGTGCAGCCCCTGCCCATCTATCAGCAGACGCTGACATGTGGCTGTGACGTGCGGCCCCTGGCCATCCGTCAGTGGATGCTGACGTGTGGCTGTGATGTGCGGCCCCTGGCTGTCCATCAGTGCATGCCTACGTGTGGCTGTGATGTAAGACTAGGAAGAAAGGCCTGGCTGTCCACAGCCAGAAGCCAGCCAAGTAGGCCCAACCCTGTGGATCACAGTGCTCTGATCGCAGCCGATGATGGGACTGGCTCAGGGCTGGGCAGTGTTTTGCTGTATCCCACACAGTCACCGGGGGTTGGGGGCCGGCTCAGTAGTAGCTGGTGACAACAACATGGTTCTGTGGCAGGAGGACCAGGGTAGGAGGTGCCCTCTCTTGACGTAGTGTTCTGGGGGACGTGTGCCCACACATCATCATCGGTGAGCTCACCCCTGATCCCTCAGGGCAGCGCCTGCTAGGTTCTTCTTTCCACACGCACTTCTTGGAAGTCAATCGCTAAGTCCAGCTTGGCTGCATCTTTTCACTGTCTACTAGCCAATATTTAAAAATCATTTTTTTAAGATAATGATTTTTTTAAACTATTCTACATGGCAAGAATAGAGGCATGAAGTAGCAGCCACTAGACACAGACCCTACTCTCCTGGGCACCCCACACTTACTCTGCCCACTTTCTTCCCTCCCATTGCCTGACTGGCCCCCGATGGGCTTTCAGCTTAAAACATTGTCTGAGAGCACCTTTTCCCACCCTGCGCCTGTCCTGCACTACCACAAGACCCAGCCTAGACAGGTGGGTGTTCTGTACATGCAGCGGACCATAACATCAGCAATAAAATTAAAAAATAATGTATGTGCCCTTTTGTGGGTAGCAGAAAGAGTTGAATGAATTAAATGGATTACCATCATATAGTTTTGGAGGGGTTGCATGAAAGATACAGCTTCAAGAGAAGGGACTCTTTCTGTCCCTGGGTCCTTTAGCCATGTGAGTGCAATGGACATTTCCACGGTTCAGGATTAGGAAATATTCGAATAAACCTGGCCTCCCCGTTGAGGTAGTCCTCGAGAATATATTTGTTTCTCGGTCCTTTCCTTTGTGATGAGAGACATTTGGGGGGAACACGAGAACCCTCATCAGCCCTGGAGGAGCGTTTTAGCTGGCCTGGCTGTGCAGCTTGGAGATACTTCCTTTTGCATCGATAGCACAGGGATTAGGGAAGGGCATGTTTGAGTGTCCATTCACTGAGCCGAAGGGACTGATGACCCCATATAATGGCCCTTGGTGCTGCCCGTGGTGCAGGCTTGATGCCAAGCCTGTCCTGACTGACTCACAGATGTGCCCACTGGTCATGCTGGTGGATGAACTCTCAGTGAGAAGCTTTGGCTGTCCTTTATGAATGAGGTGTGACTAATTCAGCACTTCCTTGTTTTCCAGGAGGGGCCGTCGGGGGTCTGTTAGGTGCCTGGATGACGAGTGGACAGTTTAAGCCAATTCCTCAGATCATAATGGAGCTGCCCCCTGCTGAGCAGCAGAAGCTCTTTAACGAAGCAACTGCCATCATCAGGCACCTGGAATGGACGGATGCTGTGCAGCTGACCGCGCTGGTCATGGGCAGTGAGAGCCTGCAGCAGCAGCTCCTGGCGATGCTGGTGAACTACCTGAGGAAGGAGCTGCAGGCAGAGGTTCGGTATGGTGACTAGACCACCCCTCCTGGGGACTGGGGTTGCTTAGATGATGCTGGTGACTCACATAAGGAGGCCAGTGGGTTGGAGGGCACTGAGTAGATCCCCTGAGAACCTCCGCATCATCGGTGACTTCCGTTCAACTGGAGTGAGAGTCCTGTTGGAGCAGCTGTTCTGGTGCCGTCTTATGTTCTGGAAATTGCCTGAGAGGCAGTTGTGTTCTTGTGCTCTTCTGCAGTGAGCACTGGTTATCTGCTGACTGGGAGGCTGGGGACAGCAGCACTTGGGCTGTGTGGACACAGGGCAGCTTTCCGAGTGCTCTACTGTCAACACGAGTCTGGAGGAAGGTCACTGTCCCTCCTGCGAGCCCCTAGCACCTTGTGAGGATGACTCCTCCCACCTCCTATTGCAGGGCTGCTTTCCTTGTTCCAGGAACTCAGGACGGGGGATAGCCCAGGCTGGAACTGTGCTTCCTTTCTGAGTTGACCCCTTGCATCCAGAGACCTCAAAGTGGCCTCTTGGGAAGGGAGAGGAGCCTGGCGAGGAAGCCATGAAGGCCAAGTCCCCTTGGCCGGTTGTCCCACCAGCTGCACCTGAGGCTCTCCCCTCCTGGGGTCCTGCATTACCCCTCTGAGAAATTATGGTACTTCTCGAGTTATGCCTTTTAATTAAATATGTTCAGTTTAAAGCATTGTTCTTTCTGAAGTCTAAGAAATGTTTCCACCTTCCAGTCCCTTATAGAACCACCACTTAAGTGGCACCAAACTGCAGTCATTTTCTTCTGTGCTGTCCTTTTCCCATGTATTTCCCATATGGCATCTATACATCTGAGAGTCTTTCACATGGGACAAAGACAAGATTTGGTAGCTTTAGAGAGTTGCTGAAGGCATCCCCCTGTCCCAGTGTCTGAGACGTGCTTGTGGCCTTGTGCACACACCTCCCAGACTGATCCTCTCCTAGCAGCTATGGGGCAAGAACCTTCAGAGACCCACTGTCAGGGACGTGGGCTTCCCTCCCCTGGCTGCTAGCAGCCCAGGCCCCCTGGGAGGAGGGGAGAGGGAGGCACTTCTGCTAAGGCCCAGCTTCGGAAGCGTGCAGAACCCAGTACTTCCTGTGGGAAAGAACACGTCAGGGCGCTGAGGGCCCTCGGTGAGGAAGGAAGGCCAGGCCCCGAGGCTGTGAGGACTGAGTCTTTGTCTCAGAGAAACCGCTCCGCAGAGGCCCACGTGTTGCCACCAAGTCATTTCCAACTCATAGCAACCCTATAGGACAGAATAGAACTGCCCCGTACAGCTTCCAGGGAGCACTTGGTGGATTCAAACTGCCGACCTGTCGGTGAGCAGCCGTAGCGCTGAACCACGGGGCCACCAGGGTTTCCACACTGTCTCATGGCGACCCTGTAAATTGGCACCAAACCTCTGGTGGGTACTGAGGCCACTCTGACCATTTGTGTGCTACCCGTAGGTGGCAGTGGGTTTGGGCTAGGGGCTGTCTTTGTGTGAACCAAGTGTGGCCTCTCGTCTTAAAGTGACTGTTTCTGCTCTGCCTTCCAAATGTGGCTGTCCCGTGGTCCCATAAGCAAAAAGTCTACCATCAGGACATACCTCCCCCATTTTTATAACTAGGACTTACAGTGGTCCACTCTTCAGTGTAAAGGTGAACAGTCATTCGTGGATAGAGTGAGAGTGAAACAAGAACAACCATTTTTGGTTCAGGGCTTCACATACTCTTTCTGTTTTGAGGAGTGTGCCAAATTCTGGAGCAACTTGTAGGCCTCCCACCTGGAACAATCTGAGCTGCAGTAGGGTTCGCTTCTGGTGGGCAATTAGCCCACCTTTTGAGTCCCTGTGTTGAGTCCCACACTGGGCCAGGCCCAAGGGACACTGGTGGTCCCAGCCCTTGGAGGTCTACACTGACTGACACCCACTAATCTGGGTGACTCCCCACCTCCTGTCCCATTTGGTAAAGGCACCTCTACAGGTTGCTCTGGGGTGACATGTCACAGGCTTTGGTTCAAGGGTGTGGCCTAATCTGCAGTCCTGTTTCTCCCCAGAGCTAAGAGTTCTTTTCTTGCTTTCCTCCTGGGCTGCTGCTTCGCCCCTCCTCTCGGCTCCTGTGTTTTTTATTATTTATATTTTTGTATATTTTTTGATGTCTTCACTTATTTATTTTATTTTTATTTATTTATTTTTGAACAGGTAGTACCCACCAGGTACAAACCTTGAAAGGTACCAGAGGGTATAAACCGAAAACAAAGTCTTCTTCCAGTGCTGATCCCACCCTGGTCCCTGTCCTCAGAGGCCATCACTGTCCCCAAGTTCTTGTCCATTCTTTCAAATCTGTTTTTTAATAGGCTTTGAAAATTGCTTGTTTCATTTTATTTGCAATGTCTATTCCTGAAAACTTAGACAAGCCTAGAAAAGTATAAAAACCACTTGAAATTCTACTGCTCAGATGACCGCTGTTCACAAATGTGGTATCTTCCCTGCAAAGCTGTCCACGTTTCTGTGTGATGTGAAATCTTTTGTAAGCGTTTGGAACGGCTACGTGGTGGCCTGTTGTGCTGAACCCCGGTCCCTTTCTCTGGGGCAGTTCTGCAGGGAACTTTTCTGTATTAATACCCTGCTCACATTTTGGATGGCATCTTTAGGAGAGGCTCTTCAAAAGGAAATTTTTGGATTAAAAAATGTTCCACACACTGAATTCTACACGTTAAAGACATGTTAAAGATGTTGAATTGGCAAATGATTGTTATGTGTGTTGTTACCACAATTAAAAAAAAAAGGCAGAAAAAAAAAAACCAAAACCTGTGTAACGTGTTTTATGGCTATTGTTATTATTTGGCTAAAATATTTTCTGGAGAGGCAGTGTTCTTCGTTTACTGTCCCATGCAAACAGAGTTTGGGAGTGCACACATTATTGCAGGCTCATCAGCAAACAGGACTGATCTCTTAAACCTGTCCTGAAGTACAGCACTCTTGGTGGTAGGATGATATCCTTATGCCTACCAGGAAGACCAGTTAGTACAACCACTGTACGCATTTACACACTGACCACTAATGCCAAAGATGAGGAAATGGGATTTTTTTTTTCTTAAAGCCAACTTCTGTAGTCTGTGTTCAAAGTGCATTGATAATTACTGGTGATTGGAACACAAAAGTTGGAAACAAAGAAGCTGGGAACTTTTCTGTGTTAATATCTTGCTTATATTTTGGATGGCATCTTTAGGAGAGGTCAGTAGCTGGAAAATATGGCTGTCATGGGTTGAATTGTGTCCACCAGGAAATATGTATAGAAATTTGACTGGGCTGTGATTCCCAGTGTTGTGTGATTGTCCTCTGTTTTATAATTCTCCTGTGCTGTAAATCCTAATCTATGCCTGTGGATGATAGATAGGATTATGTTAAAAGAGGATTAGGGTGAGACTGTAACACCCTTATTAAAGGTGTTTCCCTGGAGTATGGCTTGCACCACCTTTTATCCTTACATCTTACAAGAGTAAGCAGAGAGTTGGGAACCTCATACCATCAGCACCAGGAGTAGAGCACATCCTTCAGAGCTGAGGTTCCTGAGCCAGGATGCCCCCCTGACCAAAGATGATACAACATGAGGCCCTTCCTCTAGAGCCAACAAAGAGGGAAAGCCTTCCCTGGAGTGGACATCATGGATCTGCGCCTAGAGCCTACAGGACAGTGTAAGAACAAACTGCCTAGCTAAAGCCATCCACTTGTGTTTCTGTTAGAGCAGTGCCCAAGGATGAAGACAATGGCCTTGGTGACAGAAACGACACTGATCGTTGCATGACAGAGTTTTGAAAGACCAATGAACTGTTTATTGGAAATACTTTTTCCAACAACATAAATGGCGACTGTACACGTGGACCTCACCAAGTGGAAAACACAGGAACCAGATTGTCTGCATCTGTGGAAAGAGCTGATGGGAAAGCTCAACATCTTGAGTCAGAGAACAAGGCCAGGGGCCAACTGCGAGACAGACCCTCGAATGCTTGTGTACAAGTTCAAGGTGAGGGTGAAGACAGTGAAAACAAATGTGTGAGGGTCAAAATAAAGCCTTAAGTATATCCCACTGGTATTTGGAGACCAGACCATCCTAAGAACAGATTTGATGCATTGATCAATAATGATTGAAGACCAGGTAAGCTGTGGGATGACATCAAAGATGTCATGTGAAGCAAGCAAAAGGTCATTACAAAGACAGGAAAGAAAGAAAAGACCAAAGTGGATGTCAGAAGAGATGCTGGAACTTGCTCTCGAATGCAGAGTAGGTATAGTGAATGGAAGACACTATGAAGTAAAGGAACTGAGCAGGAGATTTCCAAGGGGAGCCCAGAAGACCAAGTATTAAATTATAATGCAATGTGTAAAGACTAGAAGTTAGGAAACTAAAAGGGAAGAACCTTTTAGTTCTACTCAGACTTTCTCAAGCTGAAAGGACAGAAGAAAAATTTCAAGTCTCAAATTGCAATTTTAGATTCTATGAGCACAAAACTGAATGACTCTGGAAGCATCAAGAGAAGAGGGAAAGAAGATACAGTGTCACTTGTACCAAAAGAATTGGTCAGCATTCAGCTGTTTCAGGAGGAGACGTGCTCAAGAACTGGTGGTGCCAAAGGAAGAAGTCCAGGGTGCACTGAAGACACCGGTGACAGTCAGGGCTCCAGGAGTTGATGGAATGCCAACCAAGATGTTTCGACAAATGAACGCAGTCCTCGAAGTGCTCACTCACCTATGCCAAGAAGTTTGGAAGACAGTCTGTTCTGAAGAGAGGTGATCTGACGAAATGTGGAGTTTATCAAACAATATTGTTAACATGACATGGAAGTAAAATGTTGCTGAAGGTAATTCAGAATTGGTTGCAGCAATACTTCATCAGGGAACGTTGGAAATTCAAGCTGGATTCCAAAGAGGACGTGGAATCAGGGATGTCAGTCATTGCTGATGTCAGACGGATTTTGGCTGAAAGCAGAGAATACCAGAAAGATGTTCACCTGTGTTTCATTGACTATGCCAAGGCATTCAGCTGTGTGGACCATAACGAATTATGGATAACATTGCGGAGACTGGGTACTCCTGAACGCTTAGTTGTGCTCATGAGGAATCTGTACATGGATCAAGAGGCAGTCCTGCAAACAGAACAAGGGGACACTGCATGGTTTAAAATCAGGAAAGGTGTGTGTCAAGGTTGTATCCTTTCACCATACTTATTCGATCTGTATGGTGAGAAAATCTGAGAAACTGGACTACGTGAAGAAGAACAGGGATTCAGGATGGAGGAAGATGAACAGCCTGTGATATGGAGATGACACGACCTTGTTTGCTTGATACTGATGACGATCCACAACCACAGCCCTCAATATGGACTGCACCTCAGCGCCAACAGAAATCCTCACAGCTGGACCACTAAGCAACGTGATGACAGACGAAGGAAAAGACTGAGTGGTCAAGAATTTCGTTTTACTTGGCTCCACAGTCAACACCCAGGGAAGCAGCAGTCTGGAAATCAAAGGATGTATTGCACTGGAAATCCCTGCAAAGACCTCTTTAAAGTGTTGAAAGGCAAAGATGTTGCTCTGAGGACTGTTTTAGTCAGCTGGTGCTGCTTTAACAGAAGTACCACAGAGTGGATGGCTTTAAAACAAAGGAAAGTTTATGCCTACAGTCTGGTAGGCTACAAGTCCAAATTCAGGATGTCTGCTCCAGGGGAAGGCTGGAGGAAAGTCCGGTATTGCATCAGTCTTTGTCCAGGAAGCATCTTGGCACAGGAACCTGAGGTCTGAAAGACGCCCTCTTCTCCCAGTGCTGCTTTCTTGATGGTGTGAGGTTCCCGATGCTCTGCTTCCCTTTCCTTTCTCATGTAGGGTGAAAAGATTAAGGGTGGTGTAAGCCACACTCCAGGGGACTCCATTTACACTGGAGCAGGGAGGTAATCTTATAAAGGGATTTACAGTCCCACCCTAATCCTTTAACGTACAGCATAGGAAAACCACTAGATGGAGGACAGTCACAAGATACTGGGAATCATGACCCAGCCCCATGGCTACACATATTTTTGGGGGGACATGATTCAATCCATGACAAGGACTAAGGTGCTCCTGACTCAAGTCACAATATTTTCGGTCACCTTGTGTACATGCAAAAGCTGAACAATGAATAAGGAAGACCAAAGAAGAGTTGGCGCCTTTGAATGATGGGGTTTGTGAAGAATATTGAATATACCATGGACTCCCAGAAGAATGAATAAATCTATCTTGGAAGTACAGTTAGGACGGTCCTTAGACGTGAGAAGTGAGGATGGGGAGACAACACTTCACATACTTTGGGTGTGTCACCAGGGACCAGTCTTTGGAGAAGGAGATTGTGCTTGGTGAAGGAGAGGGTCAATGAAAAAGAGGAAGACCTTCAATGCGATGGATTGACACAGGGGCCGTATCGATGAGCTCAGGCACAGAAGTGGTTGTGGGGGTGGCCAGGGACCAGGCATGTTGCGTTCTGTGACACACAGGTTCCCGTGGGCCAGACTCTGCTCAATGGCACCCACCACCTCCACTGAACCTTCCTCCGTTTGATGAGTGAGTACTGCTGTCTCGATTTGATTCAGTTTCTCTTGATTACGTGAGAGGCTGGCCCTGTTTTACAAGGTGATCTGCCTGTGGAGCCTGGCTTTCCTCTATTACTTGTGAGATCAGCCTGGGGGTGACCTCCGACAGGGCACCCACCCAGGTGATGCTGATGGCTCTCGGTTCCCAGGTGCCCAGAACTTGAACTCCATTTTCTACTTGGTCGAGGCTCAGCGGGAGGCGAGGAGGGGGCCAGGCCGGCGAGGGCTTGCTGCAGGTGGCTGCCTCCGCGCTGCCACCTGGGCTGGGGCTAGGTGGTGGCAGTTCCAGCTGTGCTCTGCTCCCCGCCCCCCTCCTAGTCGCCTGGGAAACGGTGGTGGGCTGCCAGCAGGGTGAGGACACAGCTGGGGAGGAAGCCTTGCGGGGGGGCGGGGTGGAACCCAGTGATTATAAAAAGAAGCCATCTGCTCTGGGCCTGGTATTAACCTGCACTGGGTGCTGACGTGACGGCGCGGAGCGAGATTTTTCACAGGCAGATGGTGTATTTTTAGCTAAAGTTTTTTATTTTTCTGTGTTTTGAGATGTCTAGCTTGGAAGTCAACATGACTGGGGTGGGTTCTAATCCAGCAGGCTCGGGAGATGCAGGTTTGGGGTTTGGAGGGGATCTGTCCCCATTAGTTGTTGGGTGGCGCCATCTAGTGGGAACGCGGGGCGCAGCCTTCTCTCCGGACAGCTTTCGGGGGCACCCCGGACCTTCTGGGTCATCCGACGTTGGCCAGGCCACACCGAGGACTTGACACCAACAAGGAGCTGCTTTATGAGTCCCCCTCGGGGAAGGGCAGAGGTGCTCCTGAGGCTTGGATAAGTGGGGAGCAGAACATCAGCCGTGGCTCCTGCAGCCTTTCTGCTCTTAACAATTGAGATACAGCAATCAAGAAGTGCCAGGATTCGTCTAGACCACACAGTGAGAGGGACCTGTTGTATGTGTGTTCCCGTCTTTCAGAAACGGTCAGTGGCTGTATCGGCGGGAGCCTCTTGGACCACTCCTCATACTGGCAGCTCAGGGACTCGGGCCTGGCCAGCTACCTCACCACCCAAGCCCACATCCTCGCAGGCGGATGCTAGCGTTTTTATTTTTGATTTTTGAAGCTGTTGGAGTTGATCACAACTTATTTTATTCCTGTGAGTTTTAAAAGAAGGGCTTGATTCATTTTCAGTAGGAATCCTATACAAGGGTAGTATCTAGGAATATCCATTATGAACTGATTGATTGGTCATCATAAATCCAAGTGATCGAACCCAAAGGATATAGGAAGGCCCTGGAGACTGTACACAGTGATAACAGTTCTGTGGGAGGGTGACTTGAAAAAAAGTCTCAGAAACTATCAAGCTGTATTTACTTTCCAATCAACAGATACCCCTTCAGGGAAAGCATTCCAATAAAATCATTCAAGTGGAAAAAAGCAGAACTATTCAGAGCACTTCCGTCTGGAGCGGCAGAAATGCTACACAACCAGAAAACAGTTACAGTATCTACTCGGGCAATATAATGGAATACTAGCGGTCGATCTTAATGAACAGTGAGTGGGAGTGGGCATAGGAAATTCAGCGGGCTTGCCCCCTGTGCATTGTTTCTCTTACAGAAAATTCATACTTCAGTGCACCAAGGAGAAAGCATTGTAAAAGGTGCTAGTGATTCTTGCACACTTTCTACCTACTGGGTGTATAGCCCAGAAGGAGCAGAGACTGCAGGCAGGACCTGCTGGTGTTCAAAAGGTTTAGGGACCTACGTGTCCCTAAAGCAAGTTGGCCCTTACATCAGACATCTGCCCCAATAGGAGTCAGCCAGAAAGATGGATGGGGTGCTGTCCTTCAGCCCCCAATTCCTGAGGTTGCCTCCTGGGCAGGGTTCAAGGCCATCTTGACTCCAGGCAGTGTCCCCGTAGCCTCTGGGCCGTGACCTCACAAAAGTGTGGCCCTCCTGTAATGTTAGAGTTAAAACGCACAGTCCCAGCTGGGTGGCACGTGTGCCTCTTGAAAGCATCAGCTGGTGAGGACGCACACCCTGACCGAGGCGGGCGGCAGGCCAGCCAGGCCGGGAGGTGCTGCAGGCATAGGGGTCTCTCTCCACCTGGGCTGCCCCCACAGAAATACAACACAAGCCCCATAGGACAGCCACGTACATAATTGTAAATTTTCTAACAGCCACATGAAAAAAAAAGGAAAAAGAGATGGAATTAATTATGGACTTGACTTAACCCACTGTACCTGAAGTATTCTGATGTCAACATGCAATCGGCATAAAAATGAAGATGTTTCACTTTTGTTTTCACGTGTTTTATAGCACATCTCATTCCCAACTAGTCACATGTCAGTTGGTCAATAGTCACATGTGGCCAGCAGCTATTGTATCGAACATCACAACTCTACTGGGTACACCATATAAAATGTAACCGTGAAAGTATTTCCTGTTTCCTTGGGTCATCAGTGACACAGTGGTGTCCCTGCAAAGCCCCGAGCCCCTTCTACCCCAGTTGTCCTCTAAGTCCAGCATCTGGCCTCTTTGGGGCCTGTCAGAAGTTACGAGCAGGTTGGGTGTGGAGCAGGGAGATCTGAGGGTTACTGATGACATCCCTCGTCTAATCTAACCAGATTTGATGGCAGGGGTATGTCCCTCCTGTCTTGCAATATCAAGGCAGGTGTGTAGGTAAGGTCCTCCTCCCTGGGTGAACTAGAACATCCCCAAGCCAAAAATCAAACCAAGCCCAGTGCTGTCGAGCCAATTCTGACTCCTAGCATCCCTATAGGTCAGGGCAGAACGGCCCCCACAGAGCTTCCACGGAGCGCTTGGTGGGTTTGAACTGCCATCCTTTTGGTGAGCAGATGTGGCACTTAACCCACTACTCCACCAGGGTTTCCAAGGCATAGTCATTTGCTACAGGCAGTAAGAACCAGCTTGTCCTTCTGCCCCAGAGGATGGTATCCCTAAATCATGTGCAAAAGCAAAAAGTTGGGTCCCCCCTCCTCATCTCATGCAGAAATTGACTGAAAACGGATTATAGGCATAAAAGTAAAGCTCAAACTATAAAACTCTTAGAAAAGCACGGAGGAGTAAATCTCTGTGACTTTGGATTAGGCAATGGTTTCTTAGCTATGGCACCAAAGGCACAGACAAAAAAAAAAAAAAAAAGAAGATAAATGTGACTTTACCCAAATTAAAAACGTCTGCGCTTCAAAAGATACTAGCAAGGAAGTTAACTCCCATACGGGAGGAAATAATTGCAAATTGTACATCTCATAAGGGACTAGTATATCTGGGGTATGTAAAGAACTACAACTCAACAATATAGAGGCAAATAATGCAATTTAAAATGGGCAAAAGATTTGAACAGACATACAAGGACATATCTGTATGTGGAAGATACACAAAGGGTTGATAAGCGTCCGAAAGTCATCAGGGAAGTTCAAATCAAAAGCTCAGCGAGTTACCACTGTATCCTTGCTGGCATGGCTGAGTCAAAAACAGTAAGCAGGGTTGACGAGGATGGGAGGAGAGGAGCTTCTAATTGCTGGTGGGAATGTAGCAGAGTACAGCCTCTTTGAAAACAGTTGAGCAGTTTCTCAAAATGTGAAAGAGTTCTCTATCATATGACCCTGAAGTTCCACACCTAGATAAATTCTCAAATTGAAAACATATATCCACACAACAGCCTGTATATGAACAGTCATTGCAGTGTTATACGTAATATAAAGTGGAAACAGAGTAAATGCCTGTCAACGGATGAAGACATAAACAAAATATCCATACGCATTCAGTGGATCATTATTCAGCAACAGAAAGCGATGAAGAAAGAAGATATTTGCTACAACAGGGATGGACCTTGAAACTGTCATGCTGAATCAAAGAAACCAGTCACAGAGGGGCACGTGTTGCGTGATTCCATGGATATGGTATGTCCAGGTTAGGCAAGTCCACAGGGACGGGAAGGAGAGCAGTGGTCGCAGGGCTGGGCAGTGACATGTCCCACTGTGCAGGAGGTCACCGTCACAGGCCAACTTGATGGACAATAACAACAACCGGCACTTGGGGGAGAGGAGAAGGGGGGGTGACGGGTGATGGCTGCGGGGGCCCCTTTTGGGGGTGATAAAATGTTTTGAAATCAGTGGTGATATACTGCAGTGTAAAAGTCAGTGGTTTTGGGTACATTTGGTGGAATGTGGGTTATATCCCAATAAAAACATTTAAGAAACAAAACACAGGTCTCTTTGGCTCCACTTCCCTGTCTAGCCACGGTCCTCTTTCTTTTTGTGGTGGAATTCCTATGCCAGCCAAGCCAAGTGCCGTCCTATATTCAGTGCTAACACTTTGTCAGCTCTCGTTGTCTGGAACTTCTTTCCAGCAGACGTCTGCTCCTGCCACTCTGCTGGAAGGTCCCTCATCCGGGTCACCACCGACACCCACCCATGTTACTAGACCGAGCAGTCAAGTCTCAGCCCTTGTCTTCATTGACCTGTTGGCAGCGTCTGGCCCAGCTGTCGTCTCCCTCCTCGCTCGGCCTGTAGGCTCTCATGCTCTGCTTGTCTTCTTCCTGTCTCACTGGCTGCTCCATGATGTCCCCTATTGCTCCTGCCTCATGTTCTCGACCTGTGGACACAGGGGAGTCCCAGGCGCATTCCTTGGATTCTTTCTATTTTCTATCTATGCTTTTGGGGATCTCATCCAGCCGAGGGTGTCCTTGCTCACTAAGATGGACTGAATTGCGTCTCCCCTTCCCCACAAAATGATGCATTGAAATGCTCATCCCTGCATCTATGGATGTGCTCCTTTTTGGAAATTGGAGTTTTCTTTTGTTATGTTAATTAGGTCACATCAGAGTAAGGTGAATCCTAAACCTGATTGCTTTTGAGTTATGAATAAGAGCAGAACAGACACAGATGCAGACACAGACACACGGGAGGAGACAAACACTATGGGAGGATTGTCCACAAGCCACAGAATTCCAGGGAACCAAGGAATGCCTGAGGCTACCAACAAGGAACCAAGCAATGCAGGGGGCTGCCGAAAGGAACTAAGGAATGCCTGGGGCTATCAACAAGGAACCAAGGAACACTCAGGGCTGCTGCCAAGGAACCAAGGGGCCAAGGAATGCCCAGGGCTATCAATACAGCTGAGACCCTGATTTGACCCTTTAGCCTCTAGAACTCAGAAAATAAATTTCTGTTCTTTAAAGCTGTCCACGTGTGATATTTGTTACAGCAGCTCTGGGAGATTAAGACACTGACCAATGACTCCCAAATACATGTGTGTATTTGAGACTTTTCTCTTGAATGCCAGTTGCTTATATAGAACTGTCCACTCAATATTTCCATAATAGAATCTCCAACTTCATATCCCAAAATTGAGTTCTTGATATCCATCATTCCTCACTCTTAAAAAACAAACAAAATTTACTTTTTCTCCAGCCTTCTCTATCTCAGAAACCAGCAACTCCAGGCTTACAGCTGCTTTCATGTCTTCCTTTCTCTCCTACATGTACCTAACCCATTAGCAAGTCCTGTTGGTTCTCCCTTCAGATGTATCCAAACTTAATCTCTCCTCACCACCTCTACTACCGCCAGTAGGGTCCAAACTAACATGGTCTCTTATCTTGAATATTACAGGAGCCTTCTCAACAGTCTCCTGGCTATCCTCACCCACAATCAACCTAATCACATCAGTCAGTGACCCTGTTAAAAGGTGAGTCAGATGGCACCATTCCTTGTTTTAAGTCCTCCTTTGGCTCCCGACCACACTCCAAGGAAAAGCCACAGTCCCTACAATGCCCACCAGGCACTTCATCGTCTCCCCTCCTCTTTACCTCTCTGACTTCATCTCCTTCCACTGTCGCCATCACCCACTCTGCTGCAGCCACGCTGGCCTCCTCCATGCTCCTTGTCGCTGCCAGGGATGTTCTCACCCAGGTATCTGCATTTGCTGCTCTTTCCCAAACATCTGCATAGTTTTCTGCCTTGGGTCCTTCAGGCCCTGACTCAGACTCCCTGTTTGTGGTCACAGCATCTGAAATGATAGCCACTCAACCCTCACAACCCCTAATTTGTATTCTGCGCAGCACTCACTTCCGTGTAAGGTGCTCCACTGGAGGCTCTGGGCACTGCAAGCTGCTAGCCATGAGTCTGGAGATTTGAGCCCAATGCAGCAACAGAGTTAAAGGGAA
Source organism: Heterohyrax brucei (assembly GCA_028571685.1). Classification (NCBI taxonomy): domain Eukaryota; kingdom Metazoa; phylum Chordata; class Mammalia; order Hyracoidea; family Procaviidae; genus Heterohyrax; species Heterohyrax brucei. Next base: position 77,822,680 of record CM053161.1, read on the forward strand.
ACTCCTTAACAACCTGCAACATGCAAATGACACAGCCTTCCTGGCTGGAGGCTAAGAAGACTTGAAGCACTTACTGATGAAGATCTGCAGCCTTCGGTATGGATTACCCCTCAAAATAAAGAAAAAGACAAAAAATCCTCACAACTGGACCAGTAAGCAATGTCATGATAAGTGGATAAAAGACTGAAGTTGTCAAGGATTTCATTTTACTTGGATCCACAATTGACTCCCATGGAAATAGCAGTCATGAAAGCAAATGACACCTTGCATAGAGAAAATCTACTTCAACAGATCTCTTTAACGTGTTATAAAGATGTTACCTTGAAGACTAAGGTGAGCCTGACCCAAGCCATGCTGTTTTCAGTTGCTTCATATGCATGTGAAGGCTGGACAAAGAATAGGGAAGACTGAAGAATTGATGCCCTTGAATTAAAGTGTTGTTGGAGAATACTGAATATACCACGGACTGCCAAAGAGCAGACATACCTGTCTTGGAAGAAGTACAACCAGAATGCTTCTTAGAAGCGAGGGTGGCAAGACTGTCTCACGTACTTTGGACATGTTGTCAGGAAGGACTGGTCCCTGGAGAAGGACATCATGCTTGGTATGGTGCAGGGTCAGAGGAAAAGACGAAGACCCTGTAGGAGATGCTGACAACAATGGGCTCAAGTATCAACAAGCGTGGGCATGGCACAGGACTGAGGAGTGTTTCATTCTATTGTACACATGGTTGCTGTGAGTTCTTACTCGCTTGATGGCACCTAACAACATAGGCACCTAAAAGTGATGAGCATCTCCTCAAAGCCAGGCCCTGACACCTGTTCATCTCAGTCCTGTTCACCCGCTTTGCTGAAGCCCGAATGTTAGAGACTGCTGCCTCCCCTGTGAGGTCAGCTCCCACCCTGGTGGTGTAGTGGGTTAAGTGCCATGTCTGCTAACCAAAAGGTCAGCAGTTCAAATCCACCAGATGCTCCTTGGAAATGCTGTGGAGCAGTTCTACTCTGGCCTATAGGGTTGTTGTGAGTCGGACCTGACTCAGTGGCAGTGGGTTGGTTGGTTGGTTCGTTGGTATTTCAGACCTTCACTCCAGTAACCCATCAGAACAACTACAGTTAAAAACTGACAATACCAAGTGTTGGTGAGGAAGTGGAGCAACTGGAACTCTCATACACTGCATGTGGAAGTGTCAGTAATTACAATTTTTGCAAAGAAGCAGCAGCTGAGGAACAGAAAGGGAAAGACTTTCCATCCTTCATTTATGTGGGGAGTCTCTCTCCACTGACGACAATTAGTCAGTCTTGCTTTGTCTTAGGCATTATTATCATTCACTGTGATGCTGTATACTGTGCCACCAGTATTTCAGATGTCAGCAGGGTCACTCATGCTGGACAGGTTTTGATGGAGCCTGCAGACTAAGACAGACTAGGATGAAAGGGCCAGTAATGATACTTTCCCCCAAATTAGCCAACAAAACCATATGGATCACAAGAGGACCTCGTCCACCTTGCAGACTTGGGGCACATTATCAGGAGGGATCAATTACTGGAGGGGGACATCGTGTTTGGTGAAGTTGCGGGCCAACAAGGATGGTGTAGAACCAGGCAACACTTTGTACGTAAGGTCATCGCAAGTCTTGGTCAACTTGATGGCAGCTGTCACCATTACCATTGCCAAAGCCAAGTATCCATCTATTCCATGGCCCCGCGATTCCATCCCTGGGCATGAACCTGACAGCGATGAGTGCTTATGTCTCCTAAAAGATATCTACAGGAATATTCCTAGCAGCAGTATTCATCATAACCCTAACTTAGGAACAATCCAATTATCCATTTGTAGCAGAGTGATGACAAAATTGTGAGGGGTTCATAAAACAGTCTTTTATACCCCCCTGAAAAAGAACAAGTGATTTATCCTCATGACACGGAAGAATCTCACACACACAACATACAGCAAAAGAAATCTGAACAAAAACGTGTTGAGGAGAGATTGGCGTGAAACAGGGGCAGAGACACACCAGTGTGAGGGTCCAGCAAAGTGTATTCGAGGGGGAAGACAGTGGGGTCTGAGTCGAGGGGTGGTTCAGCCCGCCTCTGGCCAATTGGATAAGTTTTTTATAGTTTCAAAGTTCTGATGAGGTAGTGTTGGGTGAGGAGTTTTATGGTTTGATAAGGAAAGAATGTTAATCAAAAGAGAACAGTGAGTGGCAAGAAATTCCTGTCAGGGGACATATGGTGTGATAAGGAAGAAGTGTTGATTAGAAAGGGGGAGGGGGAAGGTTTGTTCATGGTCAAGGTTTGCAAGGGGAAGAGCTTTGATTACAAGTGTGGAGGTGTTTTAGTCAGCTAGTGCTGCTCTAACAGAAATACCACAGAGTGGATGGCTTTAACAAAGGAGAGTTTATTGTTAGACAGTCTGGTAGGATGCAAGTCCAAATTCAGGATGTCCGCTCCAGCAGAAGGCTTTCCCCCTTGTTGGCTGTGGAGGAAAGTCAGGTATTGCATCAGTCTTTGTCCAGGGAGCATCTTGGTGCAGGAACCTCAGGTCTGAAGCATGGCTCTTTTCACGGTGCTGCTTGCTTGATGGTGTGAGGTTCCCAATTCTCTGTGTCCTTCCCTTTCCTTTTATCTCTTCCAGGGTGAAAGGATTAAGGGTGGGGCAAGCCATACTCCAGGGAAGCTCTCTTTACAGTGAAGCAGGGAGGTGATCTTACAAAGGGATTTACAGTCCCACCCTAATCCTTTAACATACAGTATAGGAAAACCACAAAACAGAGGACAGTCACAGGATATTGGGAATCATGGCTCAGCCACATGGCTACACCTGTTTGGGGAGGGACACAATTCAGTTCATGACAGGAGGTAAAGTTTGCTGGTGGTTAAATTCCTGAGGGCTGTTCTTGCTAATGGTGTCGGAAGATGGCTTATGCTAAACCTTTGGAATTCAGGGACAGAGGCCCCTCAAAAGATACACGCTGTGAGATTCTGCTTTTATGAGGTTCACAGACCAGGAGAGAAAAAACTTAGGGTGAGAGAAAGGAGGACAGTGTTAGCACTGGGGGCAGGAACTGCTGGGAGAGGCCCAACTCTGGGGTGCTAGAGATGTGTGTCTTGATTTGGGTGGTGTTTGCACAAGTTGTGTGTGTGTAAAGCTCACTGAGCAGTACACTAAAGATTGGTGCACTTCAGTGGCAGTAGATCATGTCTCAGTCACAACGACAGAAGACCCCAGGAGCTGGCTGACGGTGGTGTTCCTTCCCTACCTGCTGTGTAGACCACCTGCTCATTTCCTCCCAGCCAGTCTTTGACAACTTGTGGGTCAGAACCACATGCTCCTCCCCTTTCGGAGGAGACATCAAGGCATAAAAATCCCTGGGAGCCCAGCAGCGTGGAAAGCTGGGTGCTTCCACAAGTTAACCCTTAAAGACACCCAGTCTCTCTGCCTCTCTCTCCTCCCTAAGCTGAGGAGGGCTGGGTGGGTTTTGCTTCCCCAAATCAGGTTTACATCTGAAATACGTTCCTCCTAGACATTGTAACTCATGACAATTGCTCGCCTAGGCAGCCAAGACTGCACAGAGTGGGACACATCACATTGCTTCAGAGCTGAAAGAAGGAAACAATCGCTGTGCTCATTATACTTCGGAGTGTTCTGTTTTCAGGTCTCGGGGATTTTCATTGTTGGCTGATGTTTTAGTCTCCTGGTCCTGCTCTAACAGAAAATACCATGAGTGGAAGGCTTTATGAAGAGAAATTTTATTGACACCGTCTGGTAAGCCATAAATCCACTTACAAGTTATAGATCCATCTCCTGGGAGAAATTGTCCCAGTCCAGTAGGCTGAGTCCGAGGTCCAGGGGGGCATCTCAGCACAGGAACCTCAGGCCCAAAGGACGTGCTCTGCTCTTGGGGCTGCCTTCCTGGGGGTGTGAGGCTCCCCACTCTCTGTGCTCACTTCTTGCCCTCATGTCCCACAGCTGGTGACCTGAGTTCCCCCTCCCCAGCACAACTGCTGCCCATTCTCCCTCATCAACATCACTGAGGCAGGATTCACAGCTCATGGGGGGCATTGCACCATACTGGGACTCACAGCGAAGTCAAATCGATACATAGATTTTGGGGGGGACACAATGCAATCTATGACAGGTGCATTTCCCCCTAACTGAATTCACATCCGCGTGGGGCTCCCCGACCGAGCCTGCTTGCTTGTCAGCAACCTTACCCAGTGTGTGAATCTGAACCCCAGGACCTTTGACTCAATTCTTTTCCCTGGGATCTCCTGAGAGCTCGACTGGAGCTCACCAGCTGACACGTCCTCAGGGACCACCTCCTCCCTCTGCACAGTCAGAGAGTCACTGTTGACCCTCAAAGTCCTCAGAGGGTCTCCATAGTCAGGGGGTGTCCAGTCTTGTGTCCTGGGACCATTGCTGCAGCCAGGATGCGGGTGGGGTCATTTGCACCAAGCCTGTGACAGTAGGTGAGTGGGGTTTCTGGGAAATACCACAGTGTGGCCGCCTGCAAGAGGAACAGTGTGCCTGGGTGAGCCACAGGCGACTGCCCCCCCAAAGGGGGAACCATGTGCCAGCCTAGCCACAGGAACATGCCACCCTGAGCTCCATCCCAAGGTGAGGAAGGAAGCAGAGAGTGCCTGTTCCATGGGGTGGTAATCTGTATTCCCGACTCCCGAGGAAAGGATCCAGTCTGAAGCCAAGTTCCCCACCCAAGGTGGGCCGCCTGCTCAGCTCTGCCTCTGCTGCGGCATCCAGAGGGCCACCTGTCTTACTGAGAGGCTCTGTGTCCACCTCTGTTCCTTCTGGGTGAGTTCCAGCTCAGCCCTTGGGAAAGCCATTCTCAGGAACCAGGCCCAGGCAGCAAGGGGCCAGCTGGGCCCGGAGCTGGAAGATTCCACACCCTCTATCTCATGGGTGGGGCTGAGGGCCCCCCGGGAGGCATGGCTGATGTTCGGGGCCCAAACAAAGGCACTTGGGCATTTTAAGGGTGTTGGTCATTGGCAGACCATGTCAAGTTTCCAAGTCCCTGTGAATGAGTGTGTGTGTGTCTGTGTGTGTGTGTGTGTGTGTGTGTGTCTGTGTGTGTGCTCATGCGTGCGTGTATCCCAAGCTCCTCCCTCAGAGGTTTCCACAGCCCAGAGTGTTTCTGCGGGCAGCTAGGGAGTCATGCTAATTGCAGCTGTGTTCCTGGAGGCGCCTCCCTTTGCCCCTTCTGGGCAGCATGGATGGCTGACCCAGGTCCTTGGCTTCCTGCTTCCCTGTTTGGGAACACAGAGGGCTGGCTCTCTTCCCCCAAAAGCCTGTTCTTTGGGGTTAGAGCTTCTGGCACGGTCACCAGGCTGATGCTCCAAGGACTGCAGTTTCTTCATGTTCCTGCCCAGAAATGCCTGGCTCCTGATGCCCGCAACCCTGCTCTCCGCCTCCCCGCCTGCCCACGTCCCACGTGCAGTTCTGTTCCTCAGTGCTGGAACATTCTAGTCAGAGCTGCACTGTGCAGGGTGAAGGGAGCCAGCAGGAGCCGGGACACTGGGAAGGGAGGTGGGGGGCCTCGGGCAGCGCTGTGGCTGCTGCCTCCCCTCCGCACTGACTGTCTCGGGCGTCAGGCACATCCCGCCTGCAGTGCCTCGGTTTCTCCACTTGACTAATGGTGACATGACTTCTAATCTTTACTCTCTCCCTCTGCCCCAGACTGATCTGTGACTCGGTGCATCTGAGCTGGGGAGTTCTGTACAGGGAGGGTGTACCCAGGATTCTCTCTGCACTGGGATAAGGACCGTGTATGTGTGTGTGTGTGTGTGTGTGTGTGTGTGTACGTAAAGCTGCCCCTCTTCTGGGACAAGGACTCCGCCTTGAAGGGTGCCAGCACAGCCTGGCCCATGTTGCCTGCTGTGGTCTTGTTTGAGCTGCTCTCATCAGGGCCACAGGAAGCTCGGTCAGGCGCCCGAACGTGCAGCCCCTCAGCTGGAGGCTGGGGTCTCCGGGGAGGGCCCGGCAGTGGAGGAGAGGCGTGGGGAGGGTCAGCAAACACCTGGCCCCCAGCTTGAGCCTGGCTGTGGATGTCTGCAGAGCAGGAGACAAGTCAGGGGAAGGCCACGGTGTCAGTTTGGAACGTGTGGACTTGGAGGTCCCTGAGACCCCAGCTTCTTCCCAGTGTCCCCAGGAGCATCTGTGCGTCACTCACTGGATGCGAGCCCTGGGCTGGGGGTACCCTGAGGAGCGATGACCACAGACCGTCTCAGGGGCTTCCCAGGAGCCCAAGCAGGTGGAGCTGGGCATGGCTGGGGTAGCACAGGGGAGCCAGGCTGGCACCTGTCCTCACAGGGTGGGCTCCAGTTTGCAGGCAGAGCAGGGGAGCAGTGCGCTCTGTCTGGCCTCCCCGGCTCTGTCAGGCTGTGAGGCTGACTCCACCTCCCACAGCCCTCCTGCCCTCCGGTTCCACACTGGGCATGGCTTCCAGGGCCCGTAGAGGGCAGGGGTGGTAGACACCATGGGCCCCCACGGCCATTCAAGCTGATGTCACAGATGGGACGCTGGATGCAGAGGACACCAGAGACAGCTCCAGCTGGTGGGGGCAGCCCAGAGCATGCTGAGCCAGAGTGGAAATCACACACCCACCACACACGCACGCTGTGCTTCCGCAGGACTGTCCCCACACTTGCAGGCAGCCTCTGCCCCACCTGCAGCCCTCAGAAGGATGCACTTCCTGCAGCCGGGGTCAGAGGCTGGCTCCGTGGTCTGCAAGCGAGGCCTGAGAACTAGGTCAGCCTCTAAGTCACCCCTACCCTGCTGGCCCTTCAGGTCCCTAGCCCGGTGCCTGAGCCCAGTGCTCCCCTCTCTGTCTCTTCTCACGGTGTTTTCCAAGCTGTACCCCGAAAAGCAGGCTGGGGGGTGGTGAGGCCAAGTAGGGAGGAGTTCTCTGACGCCAACCTTGATGTCTGCAGCAGAGCCCTTAGGCCCCAGCCTGGCAACAAGTTAGCCACCGCGGCCCAAGAAAGTTCTTCCAGGTTGGGGGCCGCCCTCCTGCCCCTGCCCGAGAGGGCACTGTGGTGAGGGCCAGTGGTGAGGGTGGCTGGTCCCTGACCCCCAGGCTGAGACCTTCTAATCTTCCCTCCCCTCCAGAAAGAGGCCTCCAGTTCTCATGTCCTGCTCCACTGGGTGTTCCGGGATGAGGCTCTATTGCTGTGGCATTTTTGTCCCTCTGCCCAAATACTCTGTCCCCAATTCCTGCCTGATCCATCTATTCACGCAGCAAACATCTAGTGCCAGGGACAGGACTATTAACAAAAACCTCCGGAGTTCCAGTCCTTGTGAAAACTACGAACCCCCCGACAAGCTACCATCCTTGGAGGCTCAGCCCAACACCACCTCCTCCAGGAAGCCATCCCTGATTGTACAGCTCTGTTCTGAGCTCCTTCTTCTGGCTGTCTATCTGTATCAGGACCAGACCCCATCCCCTTCAGCCCTGGGGTGGCCTTTCATAACTGGCTTCTCTCTAGCCGGCACCCAGATGGGCCTCAGCAAGTGGTAGTAGCCACTGCCACCACCTTCGTCATCAAGGAGGGACAAGATTCCTCAGGTCCTCTGAGCCCCTGCTCCAGTAGCCAGCAACTAAGTGTTACCAGCACTCTGCAGGTGGGTTTTCCTTTAGGAAAACTTGATGTTTGAAAATCTTAACAGCCAAAATTCACAAGTAGAGGACCTTTTAAGGTCCCCCTTAGCCCCCTCATCCTGCGGGGGACCCTGCTCAGAGACAGGAAGGCTCGCCTGCGCTGCTGTGAGCTCACAGCCTACCTGGAGCAGCTTGGATCTGGGCTGATTCCAAGACAGGCATTGTGGGCAGTGCCGAGGGGTGTGGCGTATGTTGAGGGGGATCCTTCTTGGGCCTGGGTCTCAGACTTGCCCCTTGCTCTCCTCCATCTCCCAGAAGGAGGGGCAGGAGGTCCCCCAGGGACCAGATGTCTCGGCACAGTGAGGAGGAAGGATGCCAGGGCGGCAGACAGGAGCATGTGGCTGGCAGGATAGCTGCCTCCTGTGTCCCCGCCAGATCCTCTGAGTGAAGCCCCAGGCCAGAGTGTGAGGGCCTGGACCCCAGCCCAGCCCAGCCAGCCTTGCTGCCCGAACTCCTCCAGGTTCCTTCTGGGTAAAGAGCAGGCCCCGAGGCCCCCTCCAGGCCCGGGGGCAGAGTGGACGCCAAGAGCGAGGGTCAGCTATGAGGCGGGGACAACTCTCAGGTCCTGGGATGGCCGTCCTGGCTGAAAATGGGGTGGTGACAGCAGCCCCCGTGGTGGGAGAGCAGCAGCACCCACGGCTGTGACCTGACCCGTAAGTGAAGCTAGGCTGATGAGATCTGTCCCCAAGGGTGGCCAGGTTGGGGGGTCAGTGCCTTCCCTCCCCCGATACATGGGCCCTGCCCGGCCCTTCCATCTCGTGACAGCCCCGCTCCCTCCCATGTGGCCCCTCTCCTTTCCCTCCCCATCTCACACTTTGGCTCAGACTGCAGACCACATGTCAGGTCTCTGCAGAAGAGGGGCAGGCTGACCCCGAGGACTCAAGGGAGGAGGACGGCCACGGGTCTGACCTTCCTGCCTTCGGCAGAAACGTACCAGACAGGCCCTCAGGGAACGCAGGTCCCGTTGGACATTCCAAGAGGGGGGACGATGTCAGCACCCCTCACCCACCTGCCTGGACAGCCTCTAGGCCCCTGGCCAGCTGGACAACGCCACCCTGCCCAGCCCAGCTGGGAAAGCCGAACATGGCCTCTGTGGCCCTCGGCACCTGAGCTGGCCACACGGCCTCTGGCTTCCACTCCAGTCATGCTGCTACCTCCACTCTGGCCCTTCCTGCCTCCCAGCAGTCCCCGTGTCCAACCAAACACTGGCCTGGTACTTTTATACCCTGCTTGGGCCCTGAGAATTTCTGAGCAAGTAAGTTTCCACAGCAGCAAGACTGACCACGAGGCAGGTGGCTGGAGCCCAGCCCCATAGCCTGGCACCAGTCTGGGGTGAAGGGATGGGCAGCTGGCCTGGGAGGCCCCAAAGCCATCTTCAGGAAAGCCCTCACCTGTCACCGTCACCACGCTGCGACCTCTGCCCAGGCTGGAGACCGGCTGAACCAGTGTGTACAGTCCAGGGACACTGAGGGGAAAGGCCTGGAAACAGGCCACTCCTGGAGGAACTCCGCCCCTCTCCACTCCCTCCTTCCCACGTGTCGTCTCTTCCTGGACAGGGAGGGTCACAGGCAGAATCCACAGCTGTTTTAGAAGCGTGGGAGCCCCGGCCAGCCTGTGGGCCTGGTGACCAGGCGTCAGGCTAGCACTGGTGCTCCAGCCTCGACAGACAGGAGCGAGGCCTGTAGCTGCCGCTGCACCTGGGACTGTTACCCAAGGCGAAAAACCACATGTGACGGCACTAGCCCCAAGGCAGCCGGGCAGGAGAGAGCGGCAGAGAGAGCCCCTGAGAGACAGCACGCATTCAAGCCCAGAAGACCCCCGCGCAGGGCCAGACAAGGGACTCCTCGCCTCCTTCCCTTTACTTCCTCCTCTTCCATCCACCAGCTAGCCCACACTGAGGTGGACAGCCGCAGGCGTCAGTCCACGGAGGCAGCCCGACGGGGCTTTGTCCTCAGGGAACCCAGCCGAGGGGTCGTGTGGCCGCATGGCCGTCTCCCTCCTGCGCGGCCAGGAACGCCCAGCGTGGTGGGCAGCTGCTGATCTGCTGCCAGCATCCGCTCTTGCAGTGGTACCCAGTGAGGGTCTCTCCTCTTGCAGGGTGAGCAGGGCGCCCAGGAGCTGTGGTACCCAGTGAGGGTCTTGCCTCCTGCAGGGTGAACAGGGTACCCAGGAGCCACGTTGACCAACCTACTGTGTCATCCAGTGTCCCTGAGCATAGCGACAGTTTAGGGGTCAGGGCCCGTGCAGAGCCAGGAGCTGGCCAGAGATTCCTGCTGCTCCCTGCTGAGCCTCACCAGGCAGCATGAAGCCTGGAGCTGCCGCCACCAAACGAGGGGGAAAATGGAGACCACGTGTGACGACCCGGGAGGGATGGGCTGGGTCATGTTGCTTCAGCCCCTGACCAGTGGGAACCCTTCTGCCCCTTTTAACCACCAGGTTGATAAGGATGCTTTTTTATTAAGCTGATGTAAGGAGGAAGCTTGTCACCTGCAAACAAAGGTTCAAATAGAGAACACTGCTGTTGCCATCTGCTGGAGAGGGAAGCAAAGTCCTTGAAGGCCATCTGGGTGAGCCTCAGGCTGAGGTCTCCTGGGTCTGGGGGGAGCCACAGCATGTGGCTCTAGGTGAGGACTGCCCAGCCCAGCAGGGCACATGGACGGGCAGGCCTTCCTGGGGCTCAGTCCAGATGCACTTGTCCAGACAGAAGCCTCAGAGAGCATGAACCCACACTCAAGTCTCATCTTCCCTCTGGGCTCTAGATCCCGCTGATTGGTCCCCAGTACACCCAGGGTACCCGTGGTCATCTGATTCCTGGTGTCCTCTGTAGCAATGGCTACAGCTGAGAGGACTGAGCAATGGCATTTGTTCTTCAAGGGGCTGAGTGTCTGGGGTTTGCTCACAGAAAGGCAACAGCCTGAAGGGAGATGCAGGAGGTGATCTGGGCCAGCAAAGGCTGGTGGCCAGGGAGAAAGAACCCCTCCCATTGTGCCTAGCCCTCGGGCCGAGTCTTGGGGGACACTGAACAGCTCTGGACTCAGCTCCACGTCCCTGGGGGAGCTAGGCAACGCACTTGCTCAGACGTCGATGTGACCAGCAGGTCCCCGCAGGTCCCAGGTCAGCTGTGGAAGGGTGACCAGGAGACGCCTGAGGTGTAGAACGTCACGCGGCTGGGCCAGTCGCCATCCCCACTGCCCTCTCTGTCCTGGTCTGAGTCGTCATCGTCATCCCCACTGGATGTGGCCAAGACGGCCCCCGCCAGCGGCCCCCGGCCCAGCTCCTCCTCCTCTTCCTCCTCCTCCTCCCTGCGCTTCTGGGCCGCCAGCTCGCGGTAGCAGAGGCTGCAGACGCGCAGAGGCTTGGGGGACAGGCGCGGCAGGAGGAAGCGCTCGCGGGAGCACTCGGCGCAGACCACGAAGCCACACTTGCGGCAGTGGTGGCGCCGCGTCAGCGCCGAGAAGCGGGTCTGCGTGCAGCGCATGCAGATGTCGGTGGCCTTGTCGGGGATCCAGGGCGCCGCGTGCTCCGTGGTGGGCGGGCGGCCCGTGGCCCGCAGCTGCCGCCGCACGCCCTCCTCGATGTGGCTGATCCACTCCTGGCGCTCCGTCAGGGAGGCGGCCGACACCACGAAGGACTTCTTGGCCGTCTTGATCATCCAGCGGTTCTTGGCCTGCAGGGTCTCGGGCAGGGGCTCGATGGTGACCTCCTCCAGGGGGATGATGCGCTGGCTGCGGTACTTGCGCTTGCTGAGCACGATGCTGCCGTAGACCAGGATGTCGTTGAAGAGGAAGAAGATGCGCGGCTTGGCCTTCTTGCGGCACTCCTTGGTGAGGACGCCCTCGCCCAGCAGCACGCGGCCCGGCAGGGCCAGCGGCTGCCCAGACGCGCCGAAGCAGCTCTCCACGGCGGCAATGCGCTGGCTGTTGATCTCGGTGTTTGCCAGGTGGTCCACCATCTCTGCAGTGCTGCTGGGCTGCAGACAGAGAGAAAGCCAAGGAGGCGCCAGCTTGCCTGGGCACAGCTGGGTGATCAGAACTCCACCACCGCCCTCTGGCCGCCCACCCACTCAGCAAACCAACCAATCCACAACTTGCGGTCCAGCAAGCCCACCCCACCACCCAAACTCACCACCTGAGTTTTGGTCCCTGTAACTAACTCTGAAGACATAGAGTACATTAAGTTTTTAGGAGGCGAAGGAAGCCCCAAGACAGGGGACACGGGAGCCAGCAGGGAGCAAGGGCAGCAGTAGGGAGTGCGTCACTGTGTGGGTTACTGCTCAGGCTGCAAAGGCTCAATTCGGCCTGGAGATCCCAGGGGGACAGGCTAGGACAGCCTCAGTGCTGTCCCTCGAGGGGCAAGGGAGGAAACCAACTAGCACCGGCCATGGTGGTGCCTGGTGCCAGGAGTGACAATTTCCTATGCTATTAGCCGGCCCCTCGGTTAGAGAGGTGCAGGCGGTCAGAGCAGGGCACTGCTGGCATGGACCAGAACAGTGGGTGCCAGAGACCTCACCCCGCCACCACCCGGCCTTCACCGACAGCGCAGCCCACTCAGCTAACAGTCACCTCCATTGTCACCGGTACCCGAGTGCCTCCTCCACGCCAAGCACTGACTCTATTCTGTTTAGTCCCCACACCCAACACCATGTTACAGGGGCTTTCTCAGTGGTGGGACCCCAGAGGTCCCACCTTGCTGACAAGGGAGCGTGAGGCTCAGTCTGGCCCCCCCGTGAGGGTGACTGCTGCTACTTGAGGGCTGCACGTTGGCAGCCTCAGAGCTCACCCCGTGCCCACCTACACGCTGTGGCTTCAAAGACCACCTTAGTCACTAGGACAGGAGTCAGCAGACAATGGCTCAGGGGTCAAATCCTAAATCTTGCCAGCCTTCTCATTTTTGTAAATAAAGTTTTATTGGTAAACAGTCATCTTCATCCACTTACAGCCATCTATGGTGTCTTCTGAAATGCTGGTGGTGTAGGGGTGAAGCACTGCATCTGCTAACCAAACTGTTGGCAGTTGGAATCCGCCAGGCACCCCTTAGAAACTCTGTCCTATAAGGCCGTTATGAGTCAGCATAGACTCAGTGGCAGTGGGTTTGATTTGGTTTGGGTTTACGGTATTTTTGACCTGCTCACATGCATGTAAAAGTTGGCAATGAATAAGGAAGAATGAAGAAGAACTGACACCTTTGAGTTGTGGTGTCAGAGAAGAATACTGAAGAAACACCATGGACTCAAAAGAACCAACAAATCTGTGTCGGCAGAAGCGCAGCCAGAGCGCTCCTTGGAAGCAGGAACAGCGAGACTTCATCGCACAGAACTTGGACTTGTCACACGGTGTCACTATGAGTCGGAGCCGACCTGATGGCACCCAGCAACAACAACGACACGGCCCCGCTTGGCTGCCAACCTGAAGGTGAAAAGCCACCAGGTGGTCCTTGAAAATCCTATGGGCAGTTCTACTCTGTCCCGCAGGGTTGCTGTGAGTCAGAGTCGACCTGATGGCAGCAGGTTTGGTGGGCTGGGCACGGCTGCTCTAGTGCTACACAGCTAGACCTGAGAAGGGGTGCTGAGAATGTCCACTGTGTGGCTCTCGACAGACCCACTGGCTGGGCTCTTTTCCAGGGCGTCATTCCCGCCCCTTTGTTCGCTGCACAGGTCTCCCCGCAGCCTCATGCTCTCGTATCCACCCACTGCTGGCTTGTGCCTTTTCTTTCCACCCCCCAACAAGCTCCATGAGAAGGGGAGCACTGACAGTGTTGTTCCCTGCTATACCCCAAGGCTCGGAACAGCGCCGGCTCGCAGGAGGGGCTCAATAAGGGACGGGTGAGTGACCGAGCCTTTCCAGAGCTCTCGAGTCTGACCACGTATGACTCAGCCCTGGAGAGGAAGTAGCGGGGTGCTGTCCCCACCCCCACCCCACCAGCACCCTGCTGCCACGTGCATACTAGCGCATGTGCGCACACACACACACACACACACATGCTGGTGCAGCACATCCTGACCTGGCTGCTCACACACAGTGTTTCTGGGTCACCAAGCTGCGGTTCCCTATGCCCGGCCACCTGTGGGAAGCCAGGGCCTGGAGGCGCTGCGTGGTGGAGGTGGGGGCCAGGCCCCTTGAGTCACAAACCACCCCTCCCTTCACACACCTCCAGGCGTTCTAGGGACTGCTGCCCACATCACCTTATGCAATAGCTCCTATTTTTAGGTGGCTGATCTTTGCTGCCTGCTGCAAACCAAGTAGGGCCAGGCCTGCGCTGTCCAGCCGCGGCTGATTACCGGCTCCCTGCCTCTGGGCCCCATCCAGCCAAACAAGACTGTCTCTCATGACAATTCTTAGTGTCGCCTCCGTGTCCCACGGGGGGGGGTGGCTCAGATAAGGTTTTTTTGCAGAGGAGCTCAGTACCCACAGAAGACAGCCAGGTGGACCCACAGAGAGCGGCCAGGGGTACCCCAGAAGGCAGCTGGGGGGACCCACAAACAGCAGCTGGAGGGACCCACAGAAGGCAGATGAGGGGACCCACAGAAAGCATCTGGGAACACCCACAGAGAGCAGTGATGACAGCATTTCAGTGCTGTGCGGAGCGCAGGGACCTGCAGACAACCTAAATGCCTATCACAGAACTACCTGAGGGCACCCAGCCTACAGCAACCACCAGGGAGCCCGCTGCCTTCATCTGGGCAGTGTGATTTCGAAAGCGGCAGCCAGTGTGATAAAATCGTAATTCCCGACAGTCTTGGGAGGTGGGAATTGTCTCTGTTACCAATTGAACCCAAATCCACTGCCTAAATCTTCACCCCATAGCTGTGACTATGACTGTATTTGGAAATACATCTCTGAAGATGCTATCACCTAGGCTGATGTGAGATCATATATGAGCAGGGTGGGCCCCAGGGTGGGCCCACTCTGGAGTGGTTGGTGTTTTACAAAAGCAGAGAATAGATGGGGGAGGGGCACATGAAGACACAATTATCGGAATACCAAGAGTTGCCGAGAGCAAGGCACGGACAATTCCTCTCCCAAGGACTCGCCAAGGCTGAAACAATAAATCTCTGTGTTGTAAAGCCACCCACTTTGTGGTGGTTTCTTACAGAAACTCTAAGAAATCAAGGTCCTCTTTTCCTGATTTTCAGGTTCTAAGAGAACAGAGTTACAGATACTCCTCACTTATGACTACCCTGTTATCTGATATTTCGTATCTACAACAGGAACAGAATCTGCTATCCAATGATTTTCTGCATGAACAACCTAAGCCTCTTAGTAACTAACGCTGAGGGGTGGGGTGAGGGCTAAGCCGGCTCTGATGGCTTAAATGGGCTGGACTATGATTCTCAGCAGTTTGGCAATTACGCCATGGTGGACTGCATTGATGTAGTCATCTGCCATTTCTGTGATTGGATGTGGTCATCCTCCATTTTCACATAACAACCTGGTCTCTGAAATCTAACCAGTCAGTGAGTGAGGAGTGCACGCACAGGACAGTGCCTGCATCTAGGGCTCCAGGCTCAGCCTGCCGGGGACGCTGTACGAGACTCACAGTGGGCCACCTGGGCTGGGCCTGGCAGGGGAGGCAGCCACTGGCCTTGCCCCTTTCTCTCCATACCCACAGGTTCCTTCTGTTTCCCTAAACCCTGAGTACTGCGCAGGAGTGGGGCTGCCAAGGGGAGACCCTAGGAGCCCCTGTGGGAGGAACCCCATGTGTGCTACGATAGCGGGCCACCCCCACCAAACTCAGTGATCGCCTAACCTTGTGGTCGCAGAGCCAGGCCTCAGTCATCTGGCAGTGGGAGCAGAGGGCAGCTGCCCCCTCTGCTGCTGTCCCATTTATTCCTGGGACTGCCGAGCTGTGGAGGCTGGCTTGCCCAGTGGCTGTTGACTCGTAACATACGCTTCCCAGCTGGACGGCACACAGGAAGTGCAGATCTGGGGGCACGGAGCATTGTGGGGAGACGCGGAGTAGATCTAGGGCGGAGTCCAAGCTGTCTTTCTTGGAGAAGCATTCGGATGCCACAAGCTAAGACCCAGTCGCCTTCCCCCTTTCCAGGCAGCTGAGACACCGTGGGGTGGGATTCAGCCTGCTGCTCAGCTCCCAGCACAGGGCCTCGTGGACGCTCCCTGCCCTGGAGATGCCTGCCCAGCACTGGAGGAGCTCAGAGGGCCTGGGCTCCTGGCAGCCTACCCTTAGGGACTATGTCAAGGGTCTCAGGCTGTGCAGACAAACTCGTCCTCCCCAGGGCTCCCGGATGACTCCCCCTTAACTTCACAGCCTGCCTGGGCAGCCCTGGGTGATCTGAACGGTTTGCTAGGTAAATGGGGAATCCTGTTTCTTTTTCTCACCAGAGGCACGACCAATCCTTCCTCTCTTGGGTCAGAGAAGGAGGATGGAACCCTGCCCCATTCCATGAGGGACGGGGGCCTCAGGACAACAGAGCCTCTGACCCTGGTGACGTCTGTGATGACCCCCGTACGGCACCTGGGGCAGCCATCAAGGCTTATCACATCTGTAGAGACAGGGCACAACCTCGCCCTGGCCATGCTGTCCCGGGGAGCCTGGGGCAGCCCCGGGGCCTTGCTTTCTGGCCGTGAGGTTTCAGGGCATGTGCAGTGAAAACAGAATGCAACCCTGCGGGTGAGCGAGGCAGAGCCTGGCACACACTGGCACTGCAGTCAGCTCTGGGTCTGCAGATAAGGCACTTCCTGTTAGCAATGCTCCGTCCCACCACTGTCACCACCTCTTAGACTGCTGCTGCACAACACCACGGTCTGGGGGGAGTGAGGACGCATTCGGGAATAATCGTACACTCTCGGGGCTGCTGTTACCCAGAGACGTCTGGGTACCGTGGAGTCTTCTGATGCTGCCCATGAAAACACAGGAGAAAGGAGAGGCCACAAACTGAAGTGTATTCCCCCCAAAATGTGTGTTGTAGTTTGGCCGGGCCACAACTCCCAGTGTTGTGTGTGGTTGCCCCTATTTTGTGACTAGTTTTCTGTTAAAGAGGATTACGGTGGGATTGTAACACCTTTATCCAGGTCACGGCTGATCCAGTGTAAAGGGGTTTCCCTGGGGTGTGGCTGAAGTCACCTTTTATCTCTCAAGAGATTAAAAGGACATGAAAGCCAGCAGAGATGGGGACTGCACATCACCGAGGAAGCAGCGTCAACAGCAGAGCCTGTCCGTGGGACTCGGTGCCCGGGGCCTGAGAGGCTCCCGGCTCAGGGGAAGACTGAGGGCAAGGACCTTCCTCTAATACTGACACTCAGAGAGACTTCCTCTGGAGCTGACCTCAGGAATCTGGACTTTTGGCCTACTTCACTGTGAGGAAACAAACATCTCTCTGCAGAAGCCATGCCCTTGTGGCGTGCCTGCCACGCTGCTCTAGGTGCCCAAGAGAGGAGCTTTCACTAACCCCTAGCATCACTTTCAGTGGGCTCCACTAGTCTTCTTCTCCATGCCAGCTATGTCTTGACAGTTTTCTTTGACGTCCACGTGGCAGCAGGTGAGTGTGAGGAAGATGGAAGAGGGCTTGGTGGTCACAGTGGCTACCGGCTGCTGTGGCCCTCCTCTGTGCTGTCGGAAAGCTGAACTTCACACATGGTACCTCCTACAGCCCCTAGCACAAACAAGGATTGTCATCTCCATTTGCCAGATGCAGACTCTGAGGCCTGCCCAGTCACACAGTGGTCAGAGAGCAGAGTAAGGACCACGCTGGGGGACTGTAGAGCTCTTCTTGGACCTACAAGGGTGGTGGTCCCCAGGAGATGCCCCAAACCTCTATTGTGGCTGCCTTCTTATGCCCCAAGATGTCTACATGATACCGTAAGTCACTGATGGACACCATGCCTTGATCTAAGGCCTCCCCTACCAAATTCCAACGGTGTACCCAGAGATGAACACATCTGCATCTTTCTTGGAGGATTCAGAAGGCGTGGCAGGCTCCTGGGCTCACCCTTCTGGAGGCAAATGGTCCTACCACCTGGGCTGAGGCTCAGGGTACGTATCCTGAGGGCTGTGGCTTGGGGGCCCTGGCCCAGATGTTTCTAGGTGGCTGCCAATGCCATGTGACCAGGGTCCTGTGTCTAACAGTCCGGATAGGATATGTGACCTACACCAGGGGTTAGGAAACTTGGGCCCCAGGGCCAAATCTGGCCTGCTGCCTGTTTTTCTAAATAAAATGCTATTGTAACAGAGCCTCACGCATCAGAGACTGCAGAGCCAGCAAAGCTGACAACATTCACTCCTCAGCCTTCTTCAGCCCGTTACAGGAAGACGTCTGCTGAATCCTGACCGATCACGGCTTACGTAAAATGTGTAATCGCACCTGTGCCAGGGACACTCTGGTGAGCCACGCGGGGCACTGTCCTGGAGGAGCAAGTCCTCTCCTCTCCTGAACTTGGTACCCCAAACCAGGAACTCTACAAAGACGAGGCTGAGAGGGATGTCCTGGTCCATCTTCCCCTTGGCTTACACATGGGGACACTGCTCTTCAGAGAAGGGCATACTACCTGGTCCAAGAGGAAGCCGGGGTCCAGGGGTCAGCCCTACCCTTCAGCCTTTCCTGATGGCAGGGTGGGGTCACCGTCCACTCCTCCTTCCTGTAGGGCCCCCTTCAGGCCCACCTTGCCTCTAAGTCTGCCTGCCCTCCCTTCTGCAATCCTGAAGTCCTGCTAAGGGCTGGGACTCTGGCAGGGAGCCCGAGAGTGGGCATTCTGGAATGTACTTCCTGGAGGGGGCAGACAGACTGGTTTCTAGATCCTAAGATTTCAGGGCTATGCAGAGAACAAACAGGCTCCTGATGTGGGGTTAGGGTGGGGTCGCGGAAGGCCTGGGTCAGCCTGAGACAGAGGCTGAGCTGAATACCCCGGCCAGCCACCACAGGTCTGGGGCTAGAGTGCTCCAGGCCTAGGGAGAAGGAACGCATGTCCCCCTGGAGGCTCAGTGGAAGAAGAGGTCAGGTCAGAGGGGCTGGTAGAGGGGAGTGAGGCCGTTGTTGCAGGTGCGTAGGCCAAGGGGGGGCTTTGGGCAATGGGGTGCCATGATCCGGCCGCCCCTGGCCTTGTCCAGCCCTGTGTTTCCGGACCACCTGCCCCGCCCCGCCCCCCGGCAAGGAATATGACCCAGTCAAAATCAAACCCATCACCAGCGAGTTGATTCACACCCACAGCAACCCTACAGGACAGGGCAGAAGTGCCCCATAGAGTCTCCAAGGAGTGCCTGTCGACGGGAAGTAACTGATCTTGTGCTCAGCAGCTGTGGTACTTAACCGCTGCACTACCAGGATTTCCAGGAAAAGAACAGTAATAAAAAGAATAGCCCACGGGGTGCCTTTTCCCCAGCCCTCAGCTTTCTGCCGCCTAGACACAGCAGTTAAGCGAATTACAGGTATTAACTCCTTTAATCCTCAGAAAAGCCCCGTGAGGAAAGTACCACCACAGCTTCAAAGTCACTGCCCAAGGACCCAGCATCGTGACTCAGAAGCTGAGCCCCAAAGTAACTGTGGGCACTGAAGGCCGCTCTGGACCCAAAACAAAGTCAGAAACCCTCAAGATCAAAGGGTTGGGACCCCTCTCCCCGCCATGGGCCCCTTAAGGTGTCCCGGGCAAGTCCACTAGCTCAGCTGGCCGACCTGCTCCCAGGCCACACTGGCCAAGCTTCACTTCCTTCACTGAGGTGGGCTGGGGTGTGCTGGACCCTCAGTTCATCTGGGCGGCCTCGACTGCCCACCTGGGCAACAGTAAGGGCTGGCGTGTGCAGGGACGTGGGCCCAGAGCCAGAGAAGGGGTCACCTTTCAGCATGCAGGAGCCCTCTCTAACCCCCTCGGGCTTGAAATTAGCTGCTAAGGAGGGATGTCGGTCTGTCCTGGAGCACAACAGCCTCCTCTGGTCATTTGTCCCGGGGGAGCCAGTGCTGTCCCGGGGGAGCCAGTGCTGTCCTGGGGCTTGCCTGCAGGGAATCTGGGACGGGTGAGTTAACAGCTTAGATCAAATTCCAAAAAAGTATTTCCTTTGAGTAACAGACACCAAGTTCTGGCGTAACCAGTTTACCAACCCTTTGCAATTTTGGAGATATCTGAAGGCAGAAAGGAAAGGGGGTTCCAGCAGATTCGCCCTTTGTCGGGAGGCGAATAGTATCCCCTGGAGGGTTGGGAAGGGATCATGTCTCTTTCGGTCGCCCTCAGTTACTCGGTGAAACGGAATAGTAAGCCTGGCCATTTCCTTTGATGGTTCCCATCACGGGTCATTAACTTCAAAGTTTCAGGACCAATTCGTCCTCAAAAGAAATGGACCAAAGAGAGCAGAGTCACCCAGACAGCTCTGCAGACCCTCATTTCTTCCCCACAGGAGCGCAGTGGCCCCAGCCCACGCCTCCAGACCCCGCAGACTGGGACGGATCACTGAAGTCTCCCCGGCAGTGTGAGACCATGACTCCCCGAAACCCCATCTGATAACAAGACGTTCAGATCCCCGCAGCCCCAAGGCGCCGCTCCCACAAGCACCCCGCCGCGGTGACCCTGCTTCGGCCACCGGGCCTCCCCTGCTCGCCCCGGAGCCCCGGAGCCCTCCCAGCCCCCGCCCGGCCAGCCAGAAAGGACGCCCTTCCCGCGCCTCTGCCAGGCGCTGGAACCTGAGCCCTCCTTGGCCGCGCGCCCCGGACCGCCCGAGCGCAGGGGTCACCTCGACGTGGCGGCCCGGGGCTCAGGGACTTGCGGAGGGGAGCCCGGCGGCCCCGGGCGTCCCAGCCCAGCGGCTGGGTCCTTACCTCCTCCGCCGGGGCACCCTCTCCCGCGCGCCGCTCGCCCTCCCGGGCCGCCCGCAGCTCTGCCCGCGCGTCGGCGTCCCGCTCGCCCCGGAGTTCCAACTCGGCCTGGCCCCGCCCCCGTGGGGCTCCGCCAATCGGCGCCCTTGAGAGGCTGGCACGCCCAGTGGGAGGCGCTCCGCCAATCAGAGCCCTGCAGCGCCAGGGGCGGGGCCTAACCGAGAACGCCCCGCCCAGTCCTGCTGGAGGCCAGGGCGCCGGGCCGCCCCAAGTTCGAGATGCCCTCTGGCGAATGCAGGGACCCCGGCGGCGGCTCTGTCTTGCTCCTCGGGCTGGTTCCCCAGTTCCCCAGTTTGTTCCCCTTCCCCAGCTTCCCCCTTTCTCCCTGCGGCAGTCCTCATACTGGCCGTGGTGGAACAAGGCTGAGTCCACGACCCCCCGGTTTACTGCGAGCGACTAAAGGGGGCTGCCGGCTGGGGGCAGAAGGAAGTGGTGGCATTATCACGCCTTCTGACACCTTCCAAAAGCCCCCTACTGCTTGCTGACTGGCCCCTCCGACATTTCCCTTCAGCAGAAAGAAAGGTCAATAATAATAACAATAATAGTCGTGCTGTGGTGGCCAGCCTGTTGTTGTGACACTGGAAGCGGTGCCACCAGCATTTCGAAGACCAACAGAGTCACCGGCTGTGGGCAGGTTTCAGCAGAGCTTCCAGACTAAGCCAGACCCAGAAAGGCCAGGGGAATCTACTTCCGAAAAAATTGGCCAGTAAAAACTTTCACAAATAGCAGCAGAACACGAGCTCCTCAGCTTAGAAGGCACACGACTAACAGAAGGAAGAGCCCTTTCTAAAAATACAGTTGACCTTAAAGACACAGATGGAGTCAGGCTTTTGGGACCTTCATTTGCTGATGTAGCCCGACTCTAAATCAGTAGAGAGAGCTGCAAACATCCTTTGATAGTTGGACCGCGGAATGCACAAAGCGGGAATCCAGGAAAGTTAGACGTTGTCAAAAACGTAACCGAGCACTTGGAGATCCATATCCTAGGCAATGGTGAGCGGAAGGGGACAGGTATTGGCTATTTTGAACTGGACGATCAGATGGTCTTACTGTGCCAGGAATGACAGATTGATGAGGAATGCCGTGACATCCATCACCGAAAAGGACGTTTCAGAATCTATCCTGAAGTACATCACTGTCAGTGATGGGCTAATAGCCACATGCCTGCAAGGAAGACCAGTTAATACATTCTTTATATACCAACCACTAATGCCAAATGTGAGGAAACTGAAGTCTGAAACTGGTCAAACATGCAGTCAAGACACATTGATAATTACTGGTGACTGGACTCGAAAGAAGAGGGATCAGTAGTCGAAAGACATGGCCTTGGTGACATAAATGATACTAGAGATTGCATGATAGAATTTTCAATGGAAATACTTCTTATCAACACACACGTGAACCTCACCAGACGCAACACACAGCAATCAAATGCATTGCATCTGTGGAAAGAAACAACAGAGAAGCATAGTGCCATCAGTCAGAACAAGGCCAGGGACCAATTATGGAATGGACCAGCAATTGCTCATATGCAAGATCAGGATGAAGCTGAAAAAAAATTCAAACAAGCCCATGAAAACCAAAGTACAGCACTGAGCACACCCCACCTGAATTTACAGACCATCTCAAGAGTAGATTTGACACATTGAAAGCAATGACAAAAGACTTGACATGTTGTGGGATGACAGCATAAATATTGTGAATAAAATAGTAAAAGGTCATTAAAAAGACAGAAAATAAAAAAGAAAAGATTAAAATGGATGTCAGAAGAGACTGAAATTTGCTTCTGAACACAGAGTTGTTAAAGGGAAGGAAGAAATGATGAAGTAAAAGAGCTGAACACAAGATTTTGAAGGGTGGCTTGAGAAAACAAGAGAAAGTATTACAGTGAAGTGTGCAAATACCTGGAGTTAGAAAACCGAAAAAGAAGAATACATGTGTGAAGCTAAAAGAACTGAAGAAAAAAATTCAAGCCTCGAGTTGTCATACTGAAGGGCTCTGGGGGAAAATACTGAAAGGTGTAGGAAGCATCAGAAAGAGATGGAAGGAATACACAGAGTCACCATACCCAAACTGACTGGTCAGCATCCAACCTTTTGAGGAGGAAGCGTATGAATGAGAACCAGTGGTACCGAAAGAAGTCCAAACTGCATGAAGGCACTGGCTAAAATCAAGGCTCCAGGAATCAGTGGCATTTATCAATTGAGACGTTTCGACAAATGAATACAGTGCTGCAGGTGCTCGCTCATACATGCCAAGAAATTCAGGAGACAGCCACCTGGCCAAGGGGCCATTCCAAAGAAGGGTTATCTGACAGAATTTGGAAATTATCAAACAATATCATTAATGTCACATACAAGTGAAATTTTGCTGAAAATAACTCAAAAGCAGTTGCAGCCGTACATAAATGGGGAAATGCCAGAAACTAAAGCCAAATTCAGAAGAGCACTTGGAATGAGGAATATTTGTTACTGATGTCAGATGGATCTTGGCTGAAAGGAGAGAATTCCAGAAAGATGTTCATCTGTATTTTATTAACTATTCAAAGGAATTTTACTGCATGATTCACAACAAATTATGAATAACATCTCAAAGAACAGGAATTCCAGAACACTTAATTGTGTTTCTGTGGAACTTGGACATAGACTAAGAGGTAGTTGTTCAAACAGAATAAGGGGATACTGCATGGTTTAATTTTCTTGGTCATATTTTAAAAAATTGTGTACCATGTATTTCCATTAATGGAAGCATGTGAGTCATGGAGTGTGTTTACATTTTTGGTTGATAATTGGGAAACCCTGGTGGCATAGTGGTTAAGCACTGCATCTGCTAACCAAAGACGTTGGCAGTTCAAATCTGCCAGACGCCCCTTGGAAACTCTATCGGGCAGTTCTACCTCATCTTAGAGGGTTGCTGTGAGTTGGAAATGACTCAATGGCATGGGCTTTTTTTTTTTTTTTTTTTTTTGGTAATGCAGATTTTGAGAAATCTGTCATAATACATGGTTATCACAGAACTTGTAAGGTTCTTTGGCGTCATAATAGTGGGCTCCCATCTATCCCAACAGACTTTGGTTGCCGGATTTATCGTGGATCCCCTTCTACTAGTTACATGGGAAATTTCTGCTTTGGCAAATATGACACACAAAAAACCAAGATAAAGCCCAGGAGGACTCCTTAACTGTCACGTAGGAAACCATAAACATGCCTTCAAGTCTTATCTAAGGGCACAAAAGCAAAAACGAAGAAAAAAAGCTTTACCCAATCACACTTCCTGAATGCACTACCTCACATTTAAGCCTTCTACCCCAGCTATTTTGCTTCAGTGGGCATCTCTTACTTTTCATAAGTTTCCACTTGGAGAGCAGCAAATACTTGCAGTGGGAAAAGTAGAGACTCAAAAAAAAAAAAAAAAAAAAAAACAAAAAAACCCAGAGCTAGAAAAAGTGGGCGGTCAATCATATATTCCACAGACCAAGAAAAGACTGAAAATCTGAAAAGGTGTGCATCAGGGTTGTATCCTTTTGCTATATTTATTCAATCTGTATCTGAGCAAGTAATTTGAGCAATCAGACTACATGAAGAAGAATGAGGCCCTGAAATGGAAGAAAGACTCCTTAACAACCTTCAGTGTGCACCCGGCTCAGCTTTGCTTCCTGTAAGTGCAGTAGAGAACTTGAAATACTTACCGATGAAGATCACAGACCAAAGCCTTCAGCGTGGATTGTACATTAACATAAAGCAGAAATCCTCACAGTTGGACCAATGAGGAACATCACAATAATGGAGAAAGTATTGGATTTGTCAGGAATTCCTTTTACTTGGATCCACAATTAATGCCCATGGAAGCAGCAGTCAAGAGATCAAACAACATACTGTGTTGGAAAAATCTGCAAAAGGACCTATTTAAAGTGCTAAGAAGCAAAGATTTCCCTTTGACAACTAAGATGCTACTGGCCTGAGCCATGGTATTTTCAATTGTCTCATACGCATGTGAGAGGTACACAGTGAATCAGAAAGACTGAAGAAGAACTGATGTCTCTGAATTGTGTTGGCAAAGAATACAGAATATACCACGCACTGCCAGAAGAATGAACAAAGCCATCTTGGAAGAAGTAGAACCAGAAGCCTTCATAGAAACAAGGATGGTGAGATTCTGTCTCACGTTCTCTGGACGTGTTGTCAGGAGGGACCAACAAGTCCCTAGTGCAGGACTTTGTGCTTGGTAAAACAGGTTCAGTGACAAAGAGGAAGGCCCTTAATAAAATGCCCTGACACAGCGCCTGCAGCAGCTGGCGTAGGCCTCACAAGGATCGGGAGGGCGGTGTGGGGCGGGCGGTGTTTCGTTCTGCTGTCTAGAGGGTCGGTCGCTATGGGTCAGAACCAGCTCAGTGGCGTCTGACAACAACAGTGACAACAACACAACAGGCCAGCCGCATTTTGCTTAATTTGGTATCTTTAACTTTTCGGGCAATGAAAGTGTTCTGAAATTAGCAGTGATGTGGTCAAGTGTAAAAATCACACACAGACTGAAGCAAGGAGAGAGGAGTGTGGAGAACTCACATGCCCCCGTGCCCAGCTCCAGCACACTGCAGGGAAGGCCAGCCCCTGCTGTGCCGCTGCCTGGCTGCTTCCCCGGCTGCTCAGGACGGGACCCCAAGGCCTCGCTCCTCCACGAGGCCTGTCTCAGCCTGCGCCCGACCTCCTCCCTACACGTCGTTTCACAAGGCTGCTTCCTGTTCCTCTACGGGCCGAGGTTGCTCTGGCTACAGGCCTTGGCACTTCCCCTGCCTCCTGACCTTCCCGTGGTTGTAGGTTGGCACTGAGGTCACTCTCTCAGAGAGGCCTCCTTGGTCATGCTGGGTGAGTCCCTACCTCCACCTACTGCCCTCGATGACCTCACCTCGTTTTATTATTTGGTAAAGCATTTCTCTCAACCTGAAGTCATCTGTAAGGTCACTTGTTTGTGTGTTTACGGCTGGTCTCCTGGACCCAGGTTGTGAGCTCCGGGGACCCCCATGGCCCAGGCTGTGTTCGTCTTGTTCCTCATGTTACATGTCCTGAGAGTGAGTCCGGCGCTTAGTAGGAGTGCAGTAAGCACCTATCTGTTGCCCTCATGTGGGAATCAAGAGAACAAATAACTGAGCAGGATGCAGCTTTTCCTTGTCTCAAGGCTCCTTCAAGGGCAGAGCCAGGACTCTGAAGGTGGGCCAGGCCAGCACCGTGCCCACTGGGCCAGGGCAGGACGAGCGGTAGCGGGCAGAGCTAATTCAGCTCCTGGTGCTCCAGGGCCATGCCCTAGACCCTCGACCTGGGCATCAAGACCTCAGCTGAGCAGGGGGACTCTGCTGGTACGGGTGTGGGCAGAAGCTAGGAGGTCGGCCCCAGGGCTGGTCATGTGCCTCTCCCGCGCTGAGTGGGTGGCCCAGGCTGAGATGGGAAAGGAGGGTGTTAATCGAGGAGGGAAGTGGGAGACGGACAAGAGGAAGAGGAAGGTGGAGGAAGGTAGTCAGCTGAGAGGTCCACCCCCTGTGATCTGGAGGAGACGGCATCCCTAAGCTCACCACCTTCACTGCTGGCACCCTCATCTGCAAGGCCCGGGCCAGTCTAGTCTGGTTGTTGTTGAGTCACTTCCAACTCCCGATGACCTTAAGTGTGTCAGAGTAGGGCTGCAATTTGTAGGATTTCCAGTGGCTGATTTTTTTCTCCCTAGGCACTTCTGTGGACTCAAACCATCAGCCTTTAATTTGGCAGCTGAGTGTGTTCATCACCTGCACCTGCCAAGAGACCCCGACAGACAGGACAGACATCAGCTGAGCACTGGACAGAAGTCACAGCCTGGTAGTCCAGGAGCGGGACCTGGCCCTCCCAGAGGTGTCTCTCTGTCTCGTAAAGTCCTTAAAAAAATGATGAAAAAAAGTCACTGTCAACACTTAGTACTGGAAGATTTCATGTAACAATTGTTGATTTTCAGCCTCTCCTAAGTCAGGGGATTTGGCATCTCTTTCTGCCGGTGCCCTTGTCCCCTCGCGTGGGCATGTGTCCTGTCATCCACCCCGACCCCCATGCTCCCTGTGCCCCGCATCTTGGTCTGCCTCCCCATGGCTGTGCCTCTGGTTGAGTCAGCATTTGCATTTGGGAACCCTCACAGTGTCCCCAGAGACCCCATGGCAGTCAAGTGCTGCTGCCGCTAACCAAAAGGTGAGGCTCAGATCCGCTAGGCACTCCTTGGAAACGCTATGGAGCAGTTCTACTCTGTCCTATAGGGTTGCTGTGAGTTGGACTTGACAGCCGTGGGTTTTAGGTTTTGCATGGTATCCCCAAACCTCAATACCACGCCAAGGAGACGGAGTCAAAGCCTGGGATGGCAGAGACTGAGTTGTAACTAGGGAGGTCAGCTTGAACGTTGGGACACTGGGACATGCCACCCCAAGTATATACGCAGCTTGTCTCTGGGGAGTTGATGGGGTCTTTGAGCTGAGCTCTTGCTGCTGTGTTCTGTGATTGCTTTGGTGCCCAGGTCCCCATCTCCTGCAAGCTGGGGCAGCTGAGGAAAGGCAAGTCCAGCCTGTGGTAGAGGAGAGATTTAGATTTAGATTTAGAAGGAACTGGCTGGCCCTAAGAAGGCAAGGCTGTCTTGTAACTACACTGTCACGTTATCGTGTGCCTGGCACAGAGTAGGTGCCCAGGGAAGTGAGGATTTCTGATGCCTCTGGAGAAGTAGAGGAGGAGGAGCTCCTTTGACCCTGGCGTCAGGAGGCTCCTCCCAGCCCTGTCTCACCCATGTCCGGGGCCCACTCACATCAGTTTCCTCCTCTGCCCTTCCTTCCAGTCCTAGCGTTCTGGGGACCTGAGTGGAGCTCTGGGAAATTCCCAGGAGGCAGCGCAGGCTCCAGCCCTCCAGCTGTCCACCCCAGCCCCAGAAGCGACAGTCGTGGGTGAAGCAGACCACCCCAGCCCCAGAGAGGCCAGCTGTGGGTGGAGCAGAACCGGGCTGCTCCAAACAAAGGGGAAAACTCGTGACTCAGGGATATGGCAGAAGTTGAGTCAGCCAAACCACAGGCTGTGGAAAAAATGAGGGCTCCCAGAGGCTTTTTGGCTCCGTGGGTAAGAAGCTCTTTCTGAGGAAAAGCTGCCAACTGGGCTGCGACAGCCAGGGTTTAGGGACAGCGCCAAGGCTCAGGGTTTTCAAGCTAGGGAGCTGAGAAAGAGACCCCGAGTCCTTATTAGATCATTTATGAAGTTCTATCTGTGTGCCCGGCACCATGAGCCAGACACTTCACGTGATCTTCTCTTGCCTCACAGAGCAACTATCACTTCCAGCGTCCACGTTAAGAAACAGGTACACGAGTGTTTAGATGAAGGTGTTAACTTGTCTGCAACTAACAGGAAAGATTCAGTGAGAGAGAAACAAACATAGCAAAATGTTAGCAAAGGAGAAAGCCAGGTCAGCAGTCCGCAAATGTTCTCTGTAAAGGGCCGAGCGGTTCTATGAGACAGGGCCTCCGCGGCAACCGTTCAGCTCACGGGCGTTGAGCGAAGGTGGTGATGGACAGCACTGCGAGGCCAGTGAGGGACGGGCGTGCTTCTGTCTGTTGTGCGTGGTGCCTGAGTCAGAGCCCACTCTACAACACCTAGCTACAATAAGAAGCAAACGGGCAACCTTTATTTATGCACACTGATGCTTGAATTTCGCATAATTTTCATGTGGTATGAAGCTACTCTTCTCCCACAACCATTTAGAAATGTAAAAACCGTTCTCAGCTGGCGAGCAGCACACAAATGAACCAGGTTGTGGTTTGTTTACCCCATTGCACAGCTGTTCAGCGGACTTTTCCCGCAAGTCTTCCGTGGGTCTGCAAGTTCTCAAAATAAACGAGTGGAAGAGCAAATATAAAAGAAACAGACATCCTTCTAACTGGCAGATCTTAAACTTACCACCAGATCTGCCCACTTGCCAACCTATTTCTCTGCGCAAGCCCCTTTGTGAACAACGTGTTGAGACCCTGAGAGCAGAGCTGAGGTGATGGGCAGCCACTGTGGACAGCTTCTGTTCCTGCGGTCACAGAGATCAGCTGGGAGGGAGGAAAGCCCCAGATGTTTGGGACACTATGATTCCAAAAGCAGCTCCTAAGTCCTGGACTGCCGCAGCCTTCGGGGCTGGACATCAGGACTGTGGTAGGACCCCGCTCACGCTGAAATGCCAGTGGTCCACTCCTCCACGGCCACTGCTCCTGCGCTGTAACTCTTCCTTTCTGTGTGTTTGTCCCCCGTCCCCTGTCCGATTGTCTGCACTGTCTTTTTGTGTTGTGACCATTTGCTTCCTATCGTGTATTTTCCCCATGAGCCACCAAGTAGGCCAAAGGGGGAAAAATATGAGAAGAGAAATAATGCTCTCAGATGGAGGAGGTAAATGTTACATTTCAGTATGATCTTCAGAGTGTGGTAGACATACCTAGCTTGTCATTAGAGTGGTGTTGACTCTGAAGGTATCCATGCCTTCCGCGCGGGAGACCAGGGTTCCGTTCCTGGCCTGGGCACCTCACGTACAGCTGACACCCGTCTCTCAGGGGAGATGGGGCGGGTTGTGATGATGCTCAGTGGAAGCCGTGGTAGCATGCGATTTTTCTTGTTGTGACCGTTGGGGAGAGGGAGGCCCCAAAATAGAGGCAGAGACACACCTGTCCAAGTGTCCAGTGAAGTTTATGAGAAGAGAAAGAGAGAGGGGTCTGAGCTGAGAGTGGGATCTGAGCCAGGAGTGGCTTGGCCTGAGGTTCCCCAGTAGGGCAAGCTTTTTATAGGTTTAAAGTTGCGGTGAGGTAGTGTGGGGTGTAAGGGCTTATGGTCTGATAAGGAAAGAAAGAGGAGAGGAGTAGCAACAAATCCTGGTGAGGGGATTTATGGTCTGAATAAGGAGGAAATGTTGATCGGAAGGGGAAGGGGAGGGTTCTTTATGGTCAAGATATTGATTAGGGGAGAGCTTTCAGTCAGGAGGGTGAGGAAGACAGGCAGAATGTTATTTGCGGTTTTATGGTTATACCAGGTGGGAGCTACCAGGCTGTTTTTGGTCGTCCCTGTGGGGCATACATACCAGGCTGTTTTCAGCTAATGCCAAGGTCTGATCATTGGATGAGACGACCTCCTTGAATCTCAGGGACAGTTTCCTCAATGACCTCCCTGAATGTCAGGGACAGAGTTCCCTCAGTGACAACAGGTAATCTGGAGAGTTTTTAGCACTGACTTCAAAGCTTAGATGGCCATCAAACTCAGGCTCCTGGCTTGGCCACTTCTCTTGAAAATCCAACACATTCAACTTTGGAAACAAAAGCAAACTTACACACACACACACACACACACACACACACACTGTATGGGTAACCATGGAAGAACACACGTGGGACACGCTCTCTGTGCTGTTCAGTTTCAATTGCAAATTATACAACTACTCATTTTACTGACATTGGGTTTTCTTGTTTTATTAACGGTCAAGTTCCCTCTTCGGGGGGACAGTTCCGTGTGTGCTAGCAAACGCATATAGGAACACCACTACAACCATAATCAAGAGGCAGGAGCATTTCTGTTGTCCCCCAAATTTCTCCCATGCTGTCCAGTGGTGGGAAACCCTGATGGCATAGCGGTTAAGTGCTATGGCTTTTAACCAAGAGGTTGGCAGTTCAAACCCACCGGGCGCTCCTTGGGAACCCCATGGGGCAGTTGTACTCTGTCCTATAGGGTCCCTGTGAGTCAGGCTTGATGGCAACAAGTTGTTATTTCATTTTATTTGTATGATGCTCAACAGGTTGCAGCAGAGCTTCTAGACTCAGGTGACTAGGAAGAAAGGCCTGGCAATCTACATCTGAAAATCAGCCAGTGAAGACCCTCTGGATGGCCCTGTTCTGGTGTGTGAGGGGTTGCCATGAGTTGGACACTAACAATACCACAAAGAGAGTTCAGTGGGGAAGAACTGTGTCCAACAGCTGGGGCTAGAGTAAAAGATGAACTGTGACCCCGGCCTCACACATTGCACAAAAATTAACTCAGTGTGTGTCACAAAACTGTGTTCCCTAAAAAGTCTGTAGCCCTGTGGCTAGGCCATAATTCCTGGTGTTGGGTGGGGTTCCTCCATGTTGGAATTCCTGCCTCGATGACGTTAACGAGGGTGGGTGGGCAGCAGTTGTGTTGGGACAGCAAGATTCAGGGCCTAAATTTGTTTTGTGCCTTGAGGCTGTCTCTTAAGACTTAAAGGAGAGGAGCTAGCAGAGACTTCTGGGGATCTCATACCATCTAGAAAGCAGTATTGGAAGAAGAGTGAGTCCTTTAGACCTGATGGTCTGGTGCCAAGATGCTCCCTGACCAAAGACCGATACAACACAAAGACTTCCCTCCAGAGCCGACAGAGGGAAAGCCTTCCGGTGGAGCAGACACCTTGAGTTTGGACTGATAGCTTCCTGGACTGGGAAAGGATAAATTTTTGTTTGTTAAAGCCATCCCCTTGTGGTATTTCTGTTAGAGTGGTACTAGATGGCTAAAACAGTGTGGCTCATTAATCTAAAAGCAAAACATCAAACTCTAAAACTTTTAGAAGAACATACTAGAGAAACTCTTTGTGACCTTGGGTTAAGATAGTGAAAGCATGAGTCAAACGAGAACATGTGATACACTGGACTTCAGTAAAATCCAACCTGCTCTGTGAAAGATACAAAAGCCGTGGATAGGGGTATATATTTTCAAATTGCAAACTGACAAAGGGCCTGTATGCAGAATATATAAAGAGCTGTGAAAATCCAACAGAAAGAAAACAACCAACTTTAAAATTGGGCAAAATATTCCAGCAGATACTTTGCTGAAGAAGATACTTGATGGCAAATAAGCAATTGGAGAGATGCTCAATATCATCAGCTATTCGTGCAAAAGAAAAGAGTTGATGCTGTGTCCTGGCCCATCTGCTCGTTGTTGTGGGGTAACTGAGACCTCCTTATATTGCTCCTGGGGGTGCAGCACGGCACAAACACTTGGAAAGGGCTTTCACAATTTCTTACAGGCTAAACATACTCTTCTGGTGTGACCCAGCAATCTTACTCCTAGATTTTTACCAACGATAAATAAAAAGAAATTTGTTCACAGAAAAACCTAACAAATGTCTTTAACAATTTTACCCAGTAAAGCAAAATATCGGAAAGGATCCAAAAGGGTGCTGGTGAATGGAGAGGCAGACCACAATACGCTTTTACGGTGAATAACAAGGAACCCAGGGACCAAAGGGACAAACTACTCAGAGGCACAAATGACTCACAGATACAGTATTTTACAGCACAGAGGCCAGCCTGGAAAAGTTATTTATTTAATGATTCTGTTTGATGTTCCGGAAAAGGTAAAACTAGATGGGTAGGAACCAGATCGGAGGTTGCCTGGGGTTAGGGGCGGAGTCACAACAACTGAGGCCCAAATTAAAAAACAACAAACGTGAAGCCCACGCTGTTGAGTGGGTTCTGAGTCACGGTGACCCTTTAGAACAGAGGACAGCTGCCCCGCAGAATTTCCGAGGAGCGCCCGGTGGGCTTGAACTGCCCATCTTCGGTTGGCAGCTGTAGCATTTCATCACCACACCACCAGGATACCCTACCAAGGGGTAGCCTACGGAGGGGGCTGGGGGATGAGGGAAAGTCTTCTGTATCTGTTACGGTGGTGGTAGTGCTCCTGTACGCGATCACCACCAGCCACGTGGAACTGGAACCCCAAAGAGAGAAATTTACCATTAATGAAACAGTAAAACCTAGTATCAGTATAAGAGGCAGCATAGTCTTGTTGCTTTAACTGAAGCTCTTACAGCAGGCGGAGCACGGTGCACATCTGTTCTTACGTGGTGTCCCACACGTGGGGAGTGTGAGTGTGTGTGTCTGTGTGCTTGCTTTTATTTCCAAAGTGCAACATGTTGAATTTTCACAAGAAATAGCCAAGTCCAGGAGCCCAGGCTGGGTGACCGTCTAAGCGTCGCAGGCCATGTTGGGAAGTGCCCAGATTATCTGTTGTCACTGGAGGAGAACACTTGAAATGTATCAGCAACAAGCTCAAGACCCTGGAGTTAAAACTCTCTCACTAAGCTGGGTGTTCCGCTTCACATTCTTGGGATTCTTGGGCTCCTTCCCTGACTAAGAAAGTCTCCAGGGAGCGGAATGTCCCCTCCCCTTCCCCTTTCCAAAACCACAGGAGGGAATTTCCTGGTAAGAAGACAGAGGGAGGAAGCGAACCTCCGAGTTTTCCTCCCTCAAACTGAAACAAACAACCTTAAGAGTAGAAATAATCCAGCAAAATCAAAGACAAATGAAAAGCAAAAGCCAAGAAACTTCCCACAGCAAACAAAGAAACAGAAAAAAACTAGGAAAAAACCCAAACCCGAAACAAGGTAGGTAGAGAGATTGCCTTACAAAGGCAAGCACAAAATACCCTGCCAACAATCTTCTAAAGGGACCATAACAGTGAAGACAAAGAGGATTCCAGATAGAAGGCTGGTCTGCCCCCCACCAAGCTGTGATGGAAGAGAAAGGCAGGGAGGACAAAGTCCCTGGGAGGAAATACTCAGTGCTGCTGTTGTCAGGGGCCATCAAGTTGGTTCTGACTCAGAGACCTCATGTGTGAGAGTGCGACACCGCCCGGTCCTGTGTGTTGTCACAGCCCTGGCTGCACTTGAGCCCCTCATTCCATCTCACTGAGGGTCTTCCTCTTGTTTGCTGGCCTTCTACTTGAGCAAACGCGATGTCCTTCTCCAGGTCCTGGTCCCTCCTGACTACACGTCCAAAGGGCGTGAGATGACGTCTCCCCATGGTCCCTCCCAAGGAGCACTCTGGCTGTACTGCCTCCGAGACAGACTTGTTCCTCCTGGCTGGCTGCGGTGCAGTCAATATCCTCTGCCGACACCATAACCGAGAAACTCAGTAATGCTTTCCAGTTGCAGAAAAATAGTAAAAGAGAATGAGGTTGTCGTCAGCTTTGGGAACAGACACAGAAATGACTCCAGTTTTCCACCCCCCACCGGCCCCGAGCTCTGTTTTTTCATGGAAGGCAGGAAAAGCCACCTGGCCTCGTGGGTGTGAGTGGCCCTGGCTGGGCACAAAGCTGGGACCAAAGGCCGAACAACGCAGCTGCCAGTTGCCTGAACTGTCACCAGCTGTGCGCCGGGATTTTGAAATGGATGAGGTTGGCTGTGCACCCGGGGACAACAGTGGTGTCCCCTACCTGGGGAGATACTGTGCTCTGACTTCTGCTTGCAGTGAGGAAATATTTGCTATGCCCCTGAGACAGAACGGCTCCTGTTCCATTAGGGGCAGCGCCTCGTGGTGCAGGGGTTCAGAGCTCAGCGGCTGACCAAAATGTTGGCACTTCGAATTCACCAGCTGCTCCTTGGAAGCCCTACAGGGCAGCTCTGTCCTATAGGGTCACTGTGAGTCAGGATCGACTTGGCAGCAAGGGTTCTGGTTTACCCGCTTTGGGAGCGTCAGGGTGGTGCAGCAGTTAACGCTCTCAGCAGCCCACAAGCTGGAAGCTGATGTTCCCCTGCAGACACCTCGGAGGAAAGGCCTGGCGATGTACTCCTGCAGAACCCACCCTGCAGAGACCGTGGGGCCTAGTTCCACCCTGACGCACGTGGGCTGCCTTGAGTGAGAATGCACTTGACAGCAACTGTCTGCTTTTTGTTCTTCCTTGCTGAAGCCAGAGCCCAGTCACACCCAGGACCCATGTGCCCTGCTCCTGCCTGTCTGCTGATGGTGGGCCTTTCAGCCATCCCAGCTGCACAGCCGTCCAGAGGGTCACTGCCACCCAGAAGGTCACTGCCACCCAGACGGCCATTGCCATCCTGATGTTCATTGCCATCCAGGGGGCTACTGCCATCCAGAAAGACATGGCCATTCAGAGGGATGCTGCCATTCAGACGCCACTGCCCATCTGGTGACCGGGTGCCTGCCCTGGAGCGTTGCCCGGAGTCCGCAGCCCAGCTCCGGTGGGAAGCACGGGGCAGCAGATCCAGCAAATTCTCTCGTTTAGCCTCTGTAGCTTGTCACAGCTCACGGGGCCTTCTGAACAGCCTGGTGACGACAGAAAGAACTAGACAGCCTGGGACAGGACAATCGATTCAGCTGCTGCAGGTGTCCTGGGGCTCCAGACCCTTTCCGGGACCTCCCCCCACCTCTGAACCCCTCGCTGTTGAGATGATTCCAACTCCTAGTGACCCCATAGGACAGAGTAGAATGGCCCCATAGCCTTTCTAAAGCTGAAAAGCATGACAAAAGCAGAGAGCCGTGTCTTTCTCCTGCAGAACTGCTGGGCTCCAGCTGCCAGCCTCTTGGGTTGCGACTTACCATTGTATCACCAGGGCTGCTTAAACAACACAGCCAAACCCATTTCTGTTGAGTTGGTTCTGGCTTACTCCTAGGGACCATGTAGGGCCGAGCAGAACCACCCCACAGGCTTCCCCAGGCTGTAACCTTGATGGAAGCAGACTGCTGCGAAGTCACTGGTGAGTTCCAGCTGCGTACTTTCCGGGCAGCCCCAGAGCGCTTCATCACTGCGTCCCCAGGGCTCCTTCTCTCACTCTGCTTATTTAGACATAAAGAGAGAGTTGACGGAAACCTTGGTGGCATAGGGGTGAGGTGCTACGGCTGTGAACCAAGAGGTCAGTGGTTCCAATCTGACAGATGCTGCTTGGAAAGTCTCTGCGGCAGTTCTGTCTGTCCTATAAGGTCACTATGAGTCAGAACCGACTCAACAGCACCTAACAATGACAACATAGACCTGACAACCAGCCACTTCCAACTCACGGCAACTCCGTACGCGCCAGAGTGGAGCTGTGTGCCCTCGAGTTTCCAGCAGCTGACTTCTCAGAACAGATCATCGGCCTTTCCTTGAGGAAATTCTGGGCAGACTTGAACCTCTGACCTTCCGGGGGGCAGCTGTGTGTGTTAACTCTCTACATACTGAGGGACTCCTCTCTGGGTGCAGCTCCTCAACACCTTTTTGTCGCTATGAGCTGGGTCTCTCGCCGACTCCCATCTGTAGAGTGAGTCTTGTCTTGGCTCCTTTGGTCAAAACCAGCTGCAGAGGATACAATCCTACCCTGAATCAGGACACCTGCCCATCATGCAGAGACGTCTAGCCACGGCGTCTAGATGGCCTCCGCATTGCCCAAAGGCTCTTTGAATGTGTCCTGGTGTGCATGTGTGTAACGGCACACGTGTTTTGGTGAGCAGTGCTTCATTTCCCAAATGAGAACACATCCTGCTGCCAAAGCTGAGTTTGGAATCCGCCAGCCTCCAAACTGGTCGTATTGGGGTAGTAGATCTTCTCTTCTGCTTTTAAAATATTTCCTGTAAAACAAACACAGACAGAACTACAGCAACAAAAGTGAGTTTTTCATTAAATTCAATTGCATAGTTAAAACAGACAAAAAACCAGGACATAAAGATGGATCTAGAAGTCCCTGCCCTGCATCTCCCGTCCCCCAGAGCCACCTACAGTCGTCTCAGCCACCTGAAACCCAAACTCCAAACCCACCTCTGTGGAGTTGGCCCTGACTCCCGGTGACCCATGGGGAGTCCCAGCAGGGCTGTATTCCAGAGAGTTTTCTCGATTGTAATCTTTACAGAAGCTTACCGTCAGGGCTTTCTTTTGCAGCGTGGCTAGGCAGGTTCAAACCACTACCCTTTCCCTGTATACCCACTGTCGTTGAGCCGATTCTGACTCATATCGACTATATAGTCAGAGCAGAACTGTCCTGTAGAGTTCCCAAGGAGTGTCTGGTGGGTTTGGATGGCCGACCTTCTAGTTAGCAGCTGTAGGACTTAACCCCTACACCACCAGGGCTGCCAACCGCTAACCTTCAAAACCAAGGACCAAATCCAGGGCCGCCAAGTCGATGCTGACTCATAGCAACCCCATAGGACAGAGTACAACTGCCCCGTAGAGTTTCCAAGGAGCACCTGTTGGATTTGAACTGCCAATCTTTTTGTTAGCAGCCGTAGCACTTAACCACTATGCCACCAGAGTTTCCATTTAGGTAGGTCTAAATCAAAAAACCAAACCCTTTGCCATCAATTGTGACACCCCCATAGAGTTTTTGAGGAGCCCTTGGTGGATTTGAACTGCAGAATTTTTGATTAGCAGCTGAGCTCTTAAACACCACACCATCAGGTCAGTAGTAGAATGCAACCAGATGACACCACTTGGGGAACTTCTCAGCCATCTAGGCTTCTTAAAAACCTTGTCATCAGCTCAGGCTGTGGGTTTCTGAGCACCTAGAGGCCAAGGGGACTGTGTGTGACACTAAAGTCTGAATTTACAGCTTCTTCAAGGTAGGAGATGCCGGCCTTGCTCAGGTGGGTCAGTTTATACATGAGAAGTGGCTAGGCAGGATCCGGCACGCAGCAAGCTGTGTAAACTGGCTGACTACTCTATTGCTGCTTTGTGCACAGGGGATGATGCTGGGGTATCTGTTTCCTGCTCAAGGAAGCGAGAACTTTCTGGTTTCCATTCTATTCTGAAGCCCCCTTCCCTCCCCTAGTAAGATCTCACAGTCACATGGACCCTCACAAGGTTTCACCTGGTGAAAGGCTGCTGGGAAGCTGAAGTCCAAGGCTCCTTCCTCAATTTACATTTTGTTTGGAGTTGGTCCTGTAAAGCAGAGAAGAGGCTTTCCCATGGGGCAGTGTTGTATCTGACTAAAACCCACACTATCTGTTTTCTTTAGGTTTGGGACACACCCAGTTCTAACTCCAGAGGGGACCTTTCTTTTCAAGATCACTTGAGTATAGTTGGGAAGGGTGTCCCCTGTACACGGATGTTTAGCAGAGGCGAGAGGGGGCTGAATTCCAGTGTTCATCCCAATTGCCAAGCTGTCCAGAGGAGACATGGTTTTCTGAGATGCTTGGTGGTTGGTTGAGACCCCTTTTCTATCCACTGCCCACAATACACCCTACTTTGGTTATTGTAGGGCCTCTCCTTGCCCAAATCAGCCTATGAGGACTGTATAGACTGGTAGGGATACTGGTTCCCCTGGGAACGCCTGGAGACG
This sequence comes from Heterohyrax brucei, assembly GCA_028571685.1. Taxonomy (NCBI): domain Eukaryota; kingdom Metazoa; phylum Chordata; class Mammalia; order Hyracoidea; family Procaviidae; genus Heterohyrax; species Heterohyrax brucei. Next base: position 77,860,227 of record CM053161.1, read on the forward strand.
CTATTCCTGAGACTTAGATCCAAATCCAGGTTCTCAGCCGGAGGCAAGTTTGCCCCGCAGGGGACATTTGGCAGTATCTGGAGACATTATCGGTTGTCACAGTTAGAGGAAAGGGTGTTACTGGTGTCTGTGGGTAGAGACCAGGGACACTGTTAAACATCCTGCAAGTCACAGGACAGCCCCCAACAAGGACCACTGACCTCCAATGTTTGCAGTGTCACTGGTGAGAAATCCCATCCGAAATGAGCACAGCAAAGTCACCAAGTAAAACAGCCCCTGCCGTCACAGTTCCGAAGGTTGCTTGATTCCACATCAGGCTGGTCGTCAACTTCCACGGGGAGTGCGGCTATTCTGACTCCTCCTGAGTTCAGGGCTGTTGGGCTCCCGCCCAGCCTGGGGAAGTTCTTGCCTGAGTTCGGGACTCTCATCTGGGCTGTGATACGGGGCACTGAGGGAGGGCCTGGAACTGTTTCCAGGTCCAAGTACCTCGGTGACCTGGGCCTTTTCTCACCCCAAGGCTGTGGGTTGGGGGAAGCAGGAGTCAATGACAGGCCCTCAGGCTAAGGGGGACCCCAGCTTCCTCCACCATGCAGGCACCCCCACCTCACCCTGTAGCTGCCTTGGATCCTGGGTGGGACAGTCAGGGAATGCTGTGGTTTCAACACAGCCCCAAGCTGGCCCCTTTTTCCTAGGAGGCTTTGAAGACTGAAAGCCCGATGCTGAATTTTGGGGTGGCTCTTTGCCCTGAGGAGCCCAGCAGGGTGCCCAGCTGCTTACCAAGAAGGTGAGCATTGGAGTCTGCGCAGTGGGGCCCTGGAAGGCAGGCCCAGAGACCCACTGCCGGAAAACCAGCCACCAAAAAGCCTGAGGTGCACCGATCTGAGCCCCGTCACCCGTGGGTTGCCCTGAGTGGGAACGGGCTCAGCAGTAACTGGCTGTCGGCTGCTCTGTGACGTGGGTGTCAGCATCCAAGCTGTCCTCCCTTCCAGTGCGCAGGGAGGGTATCAGGTCCCACAGCCAGACCTGACCTCTCTCTCTCTTGCACGTCTCTCGATCTTCGCTGTTTTGTCTGTCTCTGAGCCTCACTGGCCAGCTCAGCCCTCAGATCCCCTCTCGAATGTACCTTCCCCGGCAAAGGCCTCTTGACACCCTGAGTGCGTTAGCTGTGCTTTGCACTCTTCTTCCAGAACCTCCTAACATCCTGCACAGACCCCTGTCCGTTGGCACGGCAGCTGTCCTCTCTGACTCTGCCTCCACAGAGCTTCTAGGGCCCTGGGAACAGACAGCTGCTCCCGTTCCCCTTGGTACGCACTCCTAGCAGCCACTCAGTGCCTTTTTCATTGATTCAGGTCTACCTTAGGAACAGGCCAGGGTTAGGAAGGGTCCTGGGGGAAGGTGTGGATATTCTGATGTTAAAGAGGCTGACTTCGGCAGGAAGTTTCAGCCACGTTGTTCATTCACGCCAGTAAAAGCCTGCCACTGAGCTGACTCTGACCCACGGAGACCCCGTGTGACTCAGAACAGAATTATGCTTCGTGGCATTTGGATCAGCCGTTCTTCAGCACTAGACCGCCAAGCCTTTCTGCTAGGCACCTCTGGGAGAAGCTGAACTGCCAACCTTCGGATGATCAGCCGAGTAAGCTAACTGTGCCCTGCGGGGACCTGGTTACATCCGTGGTGTTTTCCTTAAGAGGAATCTGGCTTCGCCGCTACCCTCCTAACTGCTGTGTGGTGCCGGCAGGAGTCTACTGCCCATGGGGCCACCGGGTGCTTCCCGATGTAGGATGAAAGTTGACCTCGGAACAGACTTGTGTCTGCTCATCACATTGTCCGAGGACAGCCACTTGTCAGAAACGAGAAACGAGAAAAAAAGGACAAATACAGAAAAAGGGGGTTTGATCTTTATGAAAGTGTGCATTTTAACTACCACTTAGCAAACTGTAGATTAGAAGAGCCGCCAGCCAAATGTTCTCAGGATGAGAAGGACCGAGGTGTGCCGGCTGTGAGAGGGTGAGGATTTGTGGACAGAATGCCTGACGCTTGCTGTCTGGTCCTAAGAGTCAGCTTTGTGGAAGCATTTAATCGTTTAATTCATTTTCTTAACCTGTGGAGTTGAAATCATTTTCTTTGAAGCACCTGTCGTGTCATTAACTGAGTCAATTTGCTCTGACCGTTAACTGATCCGTCTGCCATATTTTTTGATGAATTGTTCATTTTATCAAAATGAAAGATTCTGTTAAATGCATTTTACCTTGAATTCTATTTTTTAAATATTAACGTCATTATGCACCTTCTGCTCACATTCTTAGCACCCTCCTGGAGTGTCTTTTCCTACCACTTTGTCTGGAATGTTTTCCTGGCATAAAGACAGTTGGAGACTTTCTCCCTGGAAAGCCACTCCTCCTCTGCCCTCTGTGTCTGGTACCACGGACCGTGGTCCCAAGGAGACAAAGCTCTTCCTAAATCCAGGAGCAGCTTCGGCGGAGACCAGAATAAGTCTTATGGCCTCTGAGGTCACATTGACATGACCTCTGACCTGTAAGTCCACTGCCGTCCAGTTGATTTCAACTCGTGGTGACACCAGAGCACAGAGCAGAACTGCCCCACAGGGTCTCCAAGGAGTGGATTCAAACTGCTGACCTTTCAGTGAGCAGTGGAGCTCACTGAAGGCTAGGACCAAACCTTTAGGATGTTTATGGAGCTGGGGCGGCTCATCTGGGCATTTTCAGTGCCCTGCTTTATAATTTAAGCTACATTAAAGTTGGTTTTTTGTTATTATGCGATTTTAGGATGTAGGGACATGTCTCTTTAGTGCAAAGTGTAACCATTTAAGTGGCATATTGGTACTAGGTGAGATGTGTGAAGGTAGGGTGTAAGGAGGTACCTCCTCGTAATATAGTACTTTTTCATTTACGTAAGTATAACTTTGCTTTTGGGGTTTGACAAGGTGTAAATGTACTTGTGTAATTTGAGTCAGAGTGCCACCAGGGCTCCGGCCTAACTACTGTCACCAAAGTGTAACTGGTGCTACACAGCCTGGTCTCTGTGTGTGGGGTGGCCAGAGACAGGACCCCAATCCAAGAGGAATCTGAAGTATCTCAAGGTATACTCAGTTTCTTGAGGAAATGCTAAGAGAGAAAATACACGCGTCAGGCTCACCAGACATCTAAACATCCTCCCGGTCTGTCACCTCTGGCGGATGGGGCTGGTTCCCCCAGCCTTTCCCAGCCCTCTGGTTCTCCTGGGCTCTTTTCTCTCCCTATTTCTCTATCTCAGCTTTTCAGGATGTGGACCACCTCTGCCTGCTGGTCTGCAGTTTCCTTTTTCCTTACCTGTTATCCAGACCCAGCAAGGCCAGGGATAGGCTAGAATGTGACCCAGAAAACAAGATCCTGAGCCCCAGGGAGCTGGAGAGAGTGAGAAAAGGCCGACAATCCCCAGATGGTGATTCGTTTCAGTCTCGTAACATCAGGGAGATGGATGGCGCTGCCTTGGGAGCAAGGAAGGTCTGTTCCTGGCAGGAGAGCAGCAACCGTCTCCAAGAAGGATTTCCTGCACCTTCTGTCTCGCTCTTCCTGAAACGGCCTCTTTCCTCTGTGTGTCTGGGTTTGGAGGGGGGTCGGGGGCTCACTTATTTTTAAAGATGCCAGCCTCCATTCCGCATGATGAGCCGCCCCTCCCTCCCGCGGGCAGGCCGTGAGGGGCTGGGGAGAAGGCCAGGGCTGGCGCAGACGTGCCAGGCTGGCTGCCCCCCACCCCCCGACGCCCCCGACAGCCAGCTCGGCGGGCTCTGTCTCCTCCCTCCCGGCTGCAGACTTTTTATAGTGGCAGTGAGACCCCTCTGGGGAAGATCATCTTGTCTGAGCTCCTGGGGGTCCGCCTCTAATCACATTCCAGGCTGATCTGAGGTGCTCATCTGGACCAAATGCCTCCCTGTGCCCCAGGAGCAGCTTTATGAGGTATGGCCAGGCCCCATCGAGCCTTATTGCTTAATTAAAAACAAATTCCTGAGTAATTTATTTTCTTGTTTTATTTATTTATCTTTCTATTTTCTGCTTCCTCATAAAAGCTCGAGCCACGCGAAGGGTAGTGGGGGAAGCACGGGCACAGAGAGCGGGAGCTGGGATTTACAGCCCCGGCAGCCACCCCACCAGCAGCCCGGCCGCTGCTTGACGTGAGCTGGGCCGGCTGGGTTCCTCAGGAGGGAAGGCAGCAGGGGGCACGTCCCCAGGGCTGCTGGGTATCCTTAAGTTACGCCATCCTCAGCCACTGGCTGGCATGTGAGCCCCTCCGCTCTGAACCTTCCACAAGGCCACCACCTTTACTGGGATCTGAAGTCCTGCCCGAGGGCCCATCTGCATGGGGCTGCTATGGGAACCATCCATGCAGTGTGCGGCAGGTCTAGAGGATAGCCCCTGTGCCCTCCCTCTGTGTCAGCTCCTGAGGGAGTCCTTGATAGGGACATTCTTTGCCCTGGGAGGCCCAGGTCCGGGCCGGGGACTGGGTGTTCCAGGGTCCCACCTGCCAGTGACTCCCGGAGGATCTCTGGCCACCCTTTTCCTCTCTGGGCCTCGGTTTCCCCAACTGAAAAATGAGCGGTGTTTCCTTCCACTGGCCTCACCAGTGACACAGGCGTTAGAGTGGCTGCAGGCAGCATTGTCAGCTGACGAGGCAGCCGGTGTGGGTGCTGGGTGGGTGTAAGCAAGGGGAGGAGAACCCGGAGGGCAGGGGCATCGGGGGCAGACCATCCTCACTTCTCATCAAAGTCACGGGGGCAGAGAAGCCTGGGGAGTGGGAGACAGCCTGCGGACGTGAGTGTGTGTGCTCACGATGTATGTGTACGTGTGTGTATGTGGGTGTATCTGCATACGTACGCATCTGTACGCGCTCTGGAGGTCTGTGGGTCTTTGCACGTCAGTCCCCTTGTGTGTGAGTGGAAAGGAGCGCTGAAGAGATGTGTTCTCAGGCCAGGCTGCCGGGGTTCAAGTCTCAGCCCTCTTTTGGAGCTGCGGCTTGATCTCTCTGGCTTCAGTCTGAAATGGGAGTGATCATGGCATTGACTTTACTGGGCTGACGGAGGATTTAGATGAATGAATACATTAGAGTGCTCACACTAGTGCCTGGTACAACGCAAGTGCTGCCTGTGTGTGTATGTTGGATGCACACATGTGTGTGCTTGCTTAGGTGTCTGTAAATACGTCCACATTAAGTGTGCTGTGTACATGTGCATGTGTGTGTGAATGTATGAGCATGCCTACATATGTACACGAATGTGTGTTAGCAGACATCTGTGTCCCAGAGGGTGGCGGGTGTGGAGGTAAGTGTGTCTGTGGACCGCCCAATGCCCTCCTCCTGAATCAGCAGGTCCCCAGAACCTGAAAGAAAGCCCCCACAGAGGACGCCAATGGGCAACCCAACGCATGTACCCCCAGCTGAGGACCCAGCCCCTGCCCTGTGCCAGCCCTTCAGTCTCCTAGCCCAGAAGCCAGTCTTCTAGTGCTGCTGCAATGGAAATACCGTAAATGGATGGCTGTGACAAACTTGATTCTCTCACAGTCTAGCAGGCTAGAAGTCCAAGTTCAGGGTAGAAGCCTTCTAGGGGAAGGCTGTCTCTGTCTGTCGGCTCTGGGCAAGGTCCTTGTGATCAAGCTCCTGTTGGGTTCAGGAGCTGTTTAGTGCAGGGACTCCAAGTCCAAAGGATGCGGTGGGCTCTAGGTTCTTCTTGCTTCGTGATAACGAAGGCCTTCTCTCTCTGCTTACCTCTGTTATATCTCAGAAGAGGTTGACTCAAAATGCGACCTATCCCTGCAGATTGAGTCCTGCCTCCTTAACACCACAGAGGAAGGACTTACAACACACAGGGGAATCCTATCAAATGACAGAACAGTCGACAGCCACACCATACTGAGACTCAAGGCCTAGCCAAGTTGGCACGCCTTCTGTGGGGGCCACTGCTCACTCCCTAATACCCAGTTTATCAGGGTTCTCCGTCCTGGGGTCTGGGGCTGGATACCAGACAAGAAGTTCTTTGCTTTCCTCGTCACTTGTACATTTGTCCCCATCAGGGACCCTGAGGATATGAGGGGGAATGTTCTAGAGGGATTCACCCTCAGCCCTGTTTCTGACTGGCTCAAGGTCACAAGCCTGTTGGTCACGTGGGGAGTAAGACAGTGAGGTGACAAGAGCAGGCTCAGCAGGGACTGCTTGGAGGTGGCCTGGTCAAGGGGTCAGTGAGGCTCCAATGTGTGGGTTGTGGAGTCACAGGACAGGTGACAGTGACAAGACAAAAGGGGCACTGGGAAACAAGGTCCCCCCTGAGACGAATCTCGAAGGCCATAAAGCCATAGCCTCATCTGGCAGGCGTGGAGGAAACATTTTTGGAAAACCTGATGGTGCAGAGGTTAAGCACTACAGCTGTTAATGGAAAGGTTCAAATCTACCAGGTGCTCCTTGGAAACCCTACAGGGTAGTTCTGCTCTGTTCTGCAGGGTTATTATGGACCAGAATCAGCTTGACGGCAACAGGTACAGGGATAGTAGGACACACTTTGAGGGGCTGCTACGTGGACTTCCTGTTTTTCACTGTGCAACGACGACTTTGTTTAAATATCCACGTGGACCTCACTTTATAAAGACTTGTTAATAATTTCGTGGAATAGAAATATCTCTAACCCAAGTCAACTTTCCCTGGAGACATTCATTCAGAAATCAGGGTGAAACTTCTAGAAATCCTTTTGTTCCTAAGACAACAGTGAGTTTCCCAGAAAGAGTGGCCAAACTTTATAGGCAGCAGATGATTGACGCAGGGGTGGGTGTGGGTTACACTGCAGCACAAGGCGGTGATGGTGAGCGCAGGACTGAAGGGGTGGTGGGCTGAAGACAGAGTTCTTTCCTCTAAGCTGACCAATCTCATTACCCAAGGCATCGCCTCCTGAAAAGCTGACTTGGTTTTTACAAGCGAGCTGAGCCCGCAGCTCGCCTTCTCCTCACTTCCCTCGCCCTCGCCACTTCATCATTTCAGAAACAAGAACCAAAGGCCAGGATCAGGTCCTGGAAGATTGCAATCAGGAGCAGCGATCTTAAACCACTTCAGAAAGAGGCCGTGTTGCCTGGAAAACTGAAGGGTCACTCATTAGCATCTGCAGAAAAACGTGCTGGAGACGAGACTGCAAAATGCTGTAGTTACAGCAGAGAAGACTTGGGGGGCTGATCCTAGAAGGGACCAGTGAGCATCAGATTGGGGACTCTGGGGAGTGACCGTCAGCAAAGGAGGGTCCCCACCTCCTGCAGGTTTTCCTTTCCAGAAAGTTGGCAGGGCGTAGTCATAGCCTGGAACATTGGGGTCAAGTTGACCCAGACTCACAGCCACCCCATGGACATCAGAACCAAGCGGTGGCCGGTCCTGTGCTGTCTCCTTGACTGTTGGCACGCCTGGGTTCGACGTGTACCATCGTAGCCGCTGTGGGTTTTGAGAGCCTTCCAGCCTGAGGGGCTCGTCTCCCAGTGTCACACTGAACCTAACTGTGGTGATTCAGGGGGTTTAATGGGCTGAGTTTCAGAAGTAAATCACCAGGCCTTTCTTCCTGGTTTCTCTTAGTCTGGAAGCTCTGATAAAACCTGTTCACTCGGGGTGGCTCTGTTGGTGTTTAAATACTGATGGCATGGCATCACAGTGACACACAAGCCACCAGAGCACAACTTACTGACAGACGGGAGGCAGAACACTGCCTCTGCTGAGTTGGCAGAAGCTTGTGGGGAAAGCAGCGGCTCCAGAGTCAGGCAGCCTGGGCTCAAATCCCAGCTCTTCCGTCCTGCCCACAGTGGGCGTGTTGCTGAGGCCACCTAGGAACTCGGGTGCCGATAGCTGTGGTAGTTCCTGTAACAGGCACTGTTGGAGCTCATCTCCTGTGAGGCGAAGTTTGACAGGTAGTCTCTGCAACTATTTACCTGAGGGCTTCCCCCAAAGCCCCAGGAAGAGCCTGTGTTTACCTCGTGGTGCTGCATCAGGAGATCAGCACCGCGGACAGCCCTCATGAGCTGGCATGGTGTATACGTACCCCAACTCCCTCGTCCCTTGAGTGGGACACCTCTAGAAAACAAAGAACTGAAGCGCCTGCTGTCAGGTCGGTTCTAACCCACAACAACCCTAGAGGACAGAGTAGGCCTGTCCCGTGGGCTGTCCGAGGAACTGCCGGTGGTTTTAAACTGCTGACTTTTTGATTAGCAGCAGAGTTTTTAACCGCTGTGCCTCCAGGGCACTGGTGTATTAACACCCCAGCTCCCTCTCCCCTCGGGTGGGATAACTCCAGGGTGGCTGTTTTCCAGTCTCCCAGTGCTCCCCACCAGATTAACCTCCAGTTGCCCACAGGAGTAACCTGCTGGAAGACCCCTGTCCTCACTGGTGGTCTTGGCTCTTCTGTCTCAGTTTCTCTCTCCCTTCTTGGTGTTTGTCTTTACCTTCCCAGTAAACTACCTGCATTAAAGTCCTTGTTGCAGGGTCTGCTGCTGGGGAACCCTAACTGCGACACTTACCTTTCCCCCAGTCTTGTCCCTCCTCTCTTAGTTACTGGGGTGGGAATCATGATGTAGGGGTCATTCCACCCTCTCCCGAATGCACCAGGCATGAGGGCAGCAGCTGTGCCGGGCAGAAGGAGCTCGGGAGGGGCTCCCCTGCAGTTAAGTGCTCTGGCTTAGATTGCCACACACCACTTGTGACCCCCTGGCCCCACTCAGCCACCACGGGCAGTGGGAGAACTCTCTCCTTCTGTGTGTGGACCTGAGTTCAATCCCTGGGCCTCGTACCTCACATGCAGCCACCTCCTGCCTGTCACTGGAGGCCTGCCTGTTGCTCTGATGCTAAATGGCTTTCAGCAGCGCTTCCAGGCTGAGACAGACTAGGAAGGAAAGCCTGGTGATTCGCTTCCGAAAACCAGCCAGTGAAAATCACGGGATCTCGTCCATAACCGATCATCACAGGGATGTCACATGACTCGATAGCATTTTGATCCTTTGTCCGTGGGTCACACGACTCAGGACTTGGGTTGACAGCAGCTAGCAACAACAGCTCAGCCACAAAGGGACCAGGATATGAAATCTTCCCCTCCACAAGTGGGGAGAAACGAGGCTACCGGGCCAATGGCAGTGAGGACTGCCGTGCTTCTCTCACTGGCCAGGGCACATGGCCCCTAACAGGAAGAGTGGGTGACTGATTGGCTTCGAGTGATTGTTTGGATGGGGCTTGGATACGGGCAGGTCAACCATGCAGACTTCAACAATCGGTCAGGGCATTTCTGGATACTGACGTTCAGAAAGTGAGGGTAACTTCAAAGCCATTAGCCAGGGGAGTAAGTGGCGTGTCATTCTGGAAAGATACTGTTTCATCCAGATGATGCTCTGTGTCACTGTGGGGCAACTCTAGTCTGTGTTTTGGCTGAAACAAAAGAGCTGTCTGAAACAGCTGGGACGGACGCCCATCAGCCCGTTGAGGGCACTGTTCCTGGGAGAGATGGTCACTAGAAACCCTCCCAAGCTCAGGCCCACTCACACCTGCTGCTAACAGGCTGAGGGCTTCTTTGAGTCCCTCCTTGCACACGAGCGTGGGCCTGGAGCCCGACTGCAGCCTGTGTGCCACGTGGAGCCCTGCGTCATGCCCGGGGACATGGAGCTGAATTCCTCACGTGTCTTCTCTGCTGTCCCCATGCAGTCAGGAAGACAGATGCGTGATTCTAACACAAATTGAGTCCTGGTGTGGAGCCTGGGTCAGCGGGCCACCTACCTGCCTGTGGCCACACCTAACCCGGGGGCTGCGGAGCTGTGCTGGGACAGTGAGGTAGTGTTGGTTCAGAGCCCCAAGTTCTGGGTTGTCATGGCTCAGCCGCTCAGCAGCAGAATGCCTTGGCCTTGGGGGAGCATGGGGTGGCTGTCCCTCACTTCACAACCAGGACACTCAGGCTCCCACAGGCAAGCCACCTGCCTCAGGCAGCCTGTAGGCAGGGAGGGAGGAGGCAGCCCTGGCAAGTAAGGCCAGCCCTCTCCCCAGGACAAGCACCCACTGGCCACAAGACTGCTTTGCTTGTGGGAAGGCCGTGGGGCTGACTAGGCTGGGGTGCACCAGGAAGGGGCTCTGAGGAGGTGCGAGCCAGTCTTCGCCCAGGATGTCAAAGGAGCCAGACAGGTGTAGGCTAGGGAAGACCATCAGCCCTCTGTCTCCGTGATTTAGGTTCCCGGGTTGCCTCTTACTCCTGGTGGCCCCATAAAAGTTCTCGAATGGGCCCAGGCAGCTGGGAGCTCCTCCGAGAAACAGAAGCCTGAATGAGCCTCCGTGACATCGTCTACGTTAATTAGGCAGCTGGATAACAGGGCGTTCAGTAGTTATTGCAGTCTTTAAATTCGCCGCATATGCCGCAGGGAGCCAGAACCGGCTCCTTCTCACCCTGGCGGGCCACCGGGCACAGATGCAGGAGCAGATAATCGCCCCCAGGTTCTGAGGGAAACTCCGGAAGTGTGGGCTCCTGCTCTCCTGGGTGAGACATCATGTGGGTGCTGCTGGGAGGTGTGAGGGCTGCGGGCACGCGGTCGGCACCTGCGTGAGAGCCGCGGCGGGCGGCCAGGCGGGAGCGGGACCTGCTCCAGGGCTTCCCCGGGTGGGGAGCAGGGGCACGATGCCTGCAGCCCACACCGCGCCCCTTCACCCACCGCCTCGTTTGTTGGGACTAAGGCGAGCCCTGAGCTTGGCTATAAACGCTTGTGGCGCAATGGTTAGTGCTACAGCTGCTAACCGCAAGATTAGCAATTCAAATCTACCAGCTGTTCCTTAGAAACTCTATGGGGCAGTTCTACTCTGTCCTATAGGGTCGCTATAAGTCGGAATCAACTGGGTGGCAATGGCTTTGAGCTCAGGCTTCCTGACCTCCAGGGCCTCCAGCCTCAGCCACACCTGCCCTCTGTGTCCTAGGGGGTCAGTGGGTGTAACTGGCAGGGGGCCACTTCCAATGTATCTGTCCCAGCCGCTCACGGGGTGCAGACAGGCCAAACGTGGGCACCAGTTGGTGGGGTGGGGACCCCATAGCACAGAGCTGCCTTGGCCCTGGGGGCTCCTGCTGGCCTGGTGCCTGCCCTCACAGAGTGGCCCTGGTGATGTGCCTGCCAGGGCACTGTGCAGGGCCTCTGTGTGGCTGGGTGACAGCACTTTGCCGGTGCTGTCACTGGCATGAGCCAACCGTCATCCCTCATCAGGGTCATACTCTTTGTTCCTTTTTTCCCACTGGCCAGGAAACAAATATTTACTCAACATTTAGTAGATTATTCTGGGGTTGCTATGGTTACCAGGGAGCCCAAGGTAGTCAGAGTCTTGGCCTTTGGGGAGCTTACATTCTAGTGGAAAAAGATAGTGATAGACAGATGAAGTTACGTTGTGGGTGTTAACTGGCAACCTCGTGCTCAATAGGACTGAGCCAGTGGGATCCTTGGGGTTTTCATGGGCTGGTTTTCAGAAACAGGTTTCAGGCCTTCCTTCCTGGTCTGCCTTCGTCTGGAAGGTCCACGGCGGCGGCTCGGCAGCCCAGCACTGAGGCAGGAATACAGACACTGGATGCAGGTGGAGAAGGCGCAGGGGCAGGGCTTTGGACAGGAGCTGGACAGGGTCAGGCCAGTGATCAAGGTGGGTCCCATCCGCATAGCCCTGATGGCCCTGGGCAAGTAGCTTTAACTCTAAGTGTCTGGAGAGTTGCTCATGAGTTTTAAGCAGAACCATAGCTCCACACGAGTTGCGCTTCACAAAGGTCACCTGGCTGCCTGGGGCCAGGCGTGAAGAGAGGCTGGTGAGGAGGACGTGGCTGTGGCCACTTTGCTGCCCGGGGCCAGGTGTGGACAACACGGAGGGCGTGGCTCTGGGTGGAGGCAGGAAGGCCAGCGAGGGGGCCCTGGCTGCGGTCCAGGCGCCGGCTCGACAAGGGCTGGGCAGGGGAAGTGGTGGGAAGGGCTGGAAGCAGGTCCCCCGCAGCTTACTGAGAGCTTGCGTGGGGCTTGCGATGGCGAGAGAGGCGTCACGGATGACTCGAGTAGCTGAGAGGGTGTGTGCGGGGGTTTGTGAAGGAGTCAACAGTTCCGTGGGTCCACGTGCTGTGGTTCCTGCGGGACACTCAGGGAGATGTCATGTGGGAGGGTTGCCCTTGAGTGCCTGATGTAGGACAGACGGTGCCCCTGGATGACCAAACCGGTGACACCTTCAAGGAGCTCGTGCACTTGGGCCTGCGGGTAAGATGAAAGTCAAGGTTGGTGGCAGGACTTTGAGTCTTCAGTGTATTTAAAGTTATGGGCAAGACTCTATAGAGGGAAGGAGGAAAGGTCCGAAGACTGAACGCAGGGCTTTCCAACATTTGGAAAAGCGGAAGACAAGGAGCCAGCCAGCGACAGAGGAGCAGCCAGGAGCGGGGGACACCAGACGAGTGTGGAGACCGAAGGCTTCAGAGGGGAGGCGAGGTTGGGCCCCATCGAATGCTGATAAGACCAAATACGGTGGAGACAGAGAAGTGACTTTGGAAAGATGGTGTTCACCTGAGCAACGGTGTTGAGCGGAGAATCCTCTCCATCCCATTGCGTTCCGTTCTGTCCCGTCCACCTCGCCCATCCCCGGCCTAGCCGTTCCACTGTGTCTCACCTGCCCCGTGCATCTGTCTGCTGTTTAGTGAAACTCCCTGTTTTAGTCCCCTAGTGCTGCTCTAACAGAAATACCATGAGTTGATGGCTTTAGCAAAGGAAAGTTTATTTTTACACAGTCCAGTAGGTTACAAATCTGAACTCAGGATGTCTGCTCCAGGGGAAGGCTTTCTCTCTGTCAGCTCTGGAGGAAAGTCCTTGTGTTGCATCAGTCTTTGGTCAGGGAGCATCCTGGTGCAGGAACCTCAGGTCTGAAGGCTGCGCTCTTCTCCCAGTGCTGCTTTCTTGATGGTGTGAGGTTCCCAACTCTCTGCTTGCTTCCCTTTCCTTTTATCTCATGTAGGCTGAAAGGATAAAGGGTGGTGCAAGCCATACTCCAGGGAAACTCCCCTTGCAGTGGAGCAAGGAGGTGATCCTATGAAGAGATTTACAGTCCCACCCTAATCCTTTAACATAATCATCTTATCTATCAGCCATAGGCAGAGAATAGGATTTACAGAATCAGAAAATCACAAAATGGAAAGCAGTCACAGAGCACAGGGAGTCCCGGCCCAGACAAATTACTACACGTGTTTTGGGGGGATACAATCCAGTCCAAGACAGTCCCACTCCCAGTTCCATGTCCTCTCCCTGATTCCTTCCTCACAATCCTCTCCTCACTCCAGACCTCAGGGGCTGGTGAACTTTTTCCGTAAAATACGTACAAAGGGGCGGGCTGGAGAGCAGCTCCTTAGCTGGGCAAGGCTGACCAGGCCAGAGAGTGGCTGAACCCCAGCTGCTGATCCCGGCCTTTGCCGGGTACCCCAGCTGCCGCACGGCCTCAGCGCGGGCTGGCCATCTCCGTGTCTGTCAGCTTAGCGAGGCTCGTCCTTCACAGCTCAGGAAAAATTACCAAGAACGTTATTGACTCTAATTCTAATTTGTCTAGCACTCTTGTTAATGATGTCTGTTTAAGACATCCATTAAAGGCCCATGAGGTTAATTAAATGGACAATTCCAATACAGTTCTATTAGGACCCCCTCTATTAAATTAATATTATAGACATTTAACAGATGTCTTAATTAGGCATTATAGCTAAGAAATGCAAACTAAATTAAAACCAAAGCCATTGTCCAGAAAGAAAGCTTTTTATCATAATTTATAGCTTTGGGGAGACATGGCATGTTTACTGTTCAGAACCTAGGAGATCAATCACTTGGTGGTCTTTCCCAGTGTCCTGACAGTGCAGACCTCGGCGTCCCAAAGCTCAGAATCACAGTCAGGATGTCAGAGCTGGAAGTGACAGCTGCCATCTGTAGCCCATGGTCCTTGTGTGTCAATGACAGGGCAATTAGCTGGTTTGAGGGGGCCACCCAGCTCTCTTGGCCCCATCCTTAGAGGCCAGGTCAGGAGTTCCAAGGGGCTGTCAAGGGATTTCAATGCTGTTTGCATGAACCCCTGCTGTCTCTGAGGCAGGAAGTTCCAGGGTCCCATTGTGGGAAACCTCCATCTAGACTGATGGTTCCACTTGACAGATGGTGACACTGAGGCTCCACGAGACTCCAGGACTTGGATCAGCACGAGAGTAGGGCTTTTCTAGTGGTGGCAGCTCCTTGTCATGGATTAAACTCTGTCCTCCCCAAATCTGTGCTGGAGTCCACCCCGTCAGCCTGCGGATGTAACCTGTTCCGGAGTCATCACCTTCCACAAACCAGCTGGAAGTCAGCTGAGGTCACACTAGTGTGGGGTGGAGCGTAAGCCCAATTCTTTCTGAGTTCTCTGCAGAGCAGCACAGAGCCAGGCAGGGACACAGTGGAGAAGAGACATGCAACTTGAGAAGCCTCTGCAGGTCCGTGGGCAGCTGCCACAGTGGGCTCAGGTGTACCAGTGATGGCCAGGCTGGCGCATCACCAGGCACTGTTTCAGCCTGTGGGACACAGGGTGGCAGGGTCACTCTGTGTTGGAAGCAGCCTGATGGCACCTGACAGCATGAGCTAGAATTGATTTGATGGCAGTGTGTTTGGTTTGGGGTTTTGTTGTAGTTTGAGGAGTTCCTAGGTGGCACAGTTAAGTGCTTGAATGATAACCAAAAGGTTGGCAGCCGGAACCCATCCTGTGGCGCTTCGGGACAAAGACCAGACGATCTCCTTCTGTGAAGATTACGCTGGGAAAGCCTAGCAGGTGGTTCTGCTCTGTCACACAGGGCCACCAGGAGTTGAGATGGATTGCTTTTGTCCGGCCTCTTGGGCTAGGGTCTCATAAAGCCCATTCAAGTGAGAAGGTGGGACTGCAAATAAAGTGATGGTGGTCTATCCAGGGGGTTGGACAGCTTGCTAATGTAAGTGCACGGCTCCCGTGTCCGGGTGGGACCGTGCAAGTGAGGTCTCTGGAACCCTAATAAAGGGACTGGTCAGTTTTACCACCCCACGAGGCTTACAGTGAGCCACCCCAGAGGTCGGAGGGTCTCATCAGCACCAAGAAAGGACAGCCAGGAGCGGAGCATGTCCCCAAGGACATGGGATCCCTGTGCTGAGAAGCTTCTGGAACAGGAGACCAAGGGAGGTGGGACACCAAAGATGGTGAGAAGAGGTGGTTACAGAGGCCAGAGATGACTCAGGGAGTGGAGCGTCACCCACCTTCAGGTGGGAGGCTTGCTAGCATAGCCGAGTGCCTCTGGGTCCTTTGTGGAGCTGGGTATGCTGGCCCTCAGCTCAGCGGAAGAACAGGGTGCCTCCACGCGCTTCCCGGCCGAGCTGAGAGCACTGTGGCGCTGGCCCAGGCAGCTGGAGGCCGAGGGCCAGGAGAGCTGTGCTGGCAGCTTGGCGGAGACAAGGTCCCGATGGAAGAGCTCTCTCGAGTATTAACCCTGACTTGTCACCTGCTGCTTCCCGCACCTCCTTCATTGTCAGCGCTGTGACCTCTGTGTGGCCTCCGCAGTGAATTACTGAACTCAGCACACGGCGGTGCGAGGGACGGCTGGTGTCAGAGCCAGTCCAGGGGGCGCAGAGAGGAGACCCAGCTGACCCCTGCCTCACAGGAGCCCACCTTGTGCTGTTGATCTTGCTTCTCCCGCCCCCTGTGAGGTCAGAGGTCAGATGCTGCTGCCATGCCATCTTTAGTGTCAAAATCGACAGCACCTGGCAACGAGAGGAGGCCTGCTCGCCCAAGGCCCCAGCTCTGCTGGGACCCTGCTCCCTGGGCAGTGCAGGTGGGAGAAACTGGGCTGCACAGAGCCACACTGCCCTCCCAGGGGGCAGCTGGTCTGATCTGCACCCTGGGCCGCAGGCCTGGCCCTGGGGTGGGTGGTGCTGGGGGCAGAAAGGGTCCGTGGGAGGTGTGTCCCCCCGGCCAGGGCCACCGCCTTTCTCCTGCACCCGTGGGGATGCCACTGCCCTTGGGACACAGGACCGGTGACCCCTGCTGACTGACCGTGGGGGCCACAGCTGCCTCCCAGACGCAGGCGAGTGCATGGCTTTGTCAGGTGAGTTTCTCGCCAAGTCCCTTTGGGGAGGCGGAGAGCGATGTACAATTAAACACAGCAACTCACTCAGAAACTTGAGTTGGTGCCAAAGGAAAAACAGATTTCACACGGCAAGTGGCACCAACAACTTTTCTGGAAAGCAACTGTGTATTTACACAACACTGGGAGCCTTTTCCGTGGTGGAGGGTGGGGAGGAGCAGTGTGGCGAGGCAGTCCCAGCACCTACGGCGTCCCCACTGTGCGCCATCAGATGGTGCCAAGGAATGGACCATCTCACGCTGAGATGATGGAGATCCCCCTGGCGGGACACCATGTAACAACAGGGACCACTGTGCACGCTCCACCTGCGAGGCAGCAGCTTGCTGGTCTCAGGTACAGGCTCTGGAGCTGCTGGCTGGGTTCCAGTCCCAGCTCCGCCACCCACAGGCGGTGAGGCCCCAGGCGAGTGGCTACTTCACCTCCTTGTGGCAGCGTCTCAGGGGCTGGGCTGCTGGGCCAGGTCACCCTGTCCGAGGGGTGCTGGGATTGTAGCTGGTCTTGCTGGCCAGGTCTGCATCCCCTCAGGGGCTAGGCCACCTGTGCGAGGTCACGCTGTCCGAGGGGCGGGGCTTTCAGAACCCACGTGTGCCCCACACCACACACACCAACGGCTGCAGGCCAGACTCAGGACGGTGGCAGAGCAGACCAGACACATCCTACTTAGCAATGGACAGCACGCAGAGCAGGCCAGGACGCCGACATGTAGGCCTCCAGTGCTGCGAGCCATCAGGGCTAGGGAGCTGGATTGGTCCTTCCCTCTCCGTCAGGGAGAGGGCTATTCGACTGCTCACAGATTAGGATTCAAGTCCCCCCAGAGGGCCTTCACAAGTGGCCTGGTGGTCTGTCTCTAAGAAACCAGCCACTGGTTTCTTCCTCGTTCTCCTGGGACACACACGGGGTGGCCAGGAATCGGCACTGACTGCACCTCTGCAGCTGGGCACTGGTCCTAGTCAGCACTGACGCCACCCTCGCCCACCAGCAGGCAGCCTGAGGGGCAAGCAGGGAGAACAGAGCCTCTGGGACTGCTGCACCTGAGGGCGTGAAGGAGAGGGCATGTGGGCATGCTGCCTGTCTGTCCCCAGGAGAGGGAGCACCCTTGCCACTTGTCAGCCAGCAGACACTTGCTTCTCAAAGGCCACAGCAGCAGGGCCTTTGAAGCCACGCTCCTGACCTACGTGGTTTTCTAACGTCAGATGGTGAGTCTTGGTCACCTAGAGCTGCTGTAACAGAAATGCCACAAGTGGACGGCTTCAGCAAGGAGAACTTGGTCCTGTCACAGCACAGGAGGTAAGAAGTCCAAATTCAGGATGTCAGCTCCAGGAAAAGGCTTTCTCTGCCAGCTCTGAAGGAAGGTCCTTGTCATCCACCTTCCCCTCATTGGGGAGCTTCTCAGCACAGGGACCCTGAGGACAGAAGATGTGCTGTTCTCCCGGCTCTTCTTTCTTGGTGGCATGAGGTCTCTGTAACTGTGTCTCTCTGTTTGATTCTCTTACACCTCAAAAGAGACTGGCTCAAGACACAATCCCATCTTGTAGATGGAGTCCTGCCCCGCTGAGACAGCCGTGGCTATTCCCACTGCATCAGCATCACAGAGACCCCGTCTATAGACACAGGACAACTTCAGCAGATGATACACAGTTACGGGAACCAGTGCTCAGTCAAACTGACAATTTCTGGAGACACAATTCAACTTCATGACACAGTGGAAGGCCTGCCTCCTGCCTGCTTCCTTGACCCCGTCTCTGCATTTCCACAGACGCCCCACACAGAAGGGCCTCACCTATACGCCCTGCAGGCACACTGTATGCAAGGCTCGTCACGCCTCTTAGCAGCCCAGATGGAACTGTCAGCTGGGGCACCACTGCTGGGGACGTGGCTGTCATGGAAGGCTGAGACAGTTGGCAGTGCTCTGCTTTCCTGTCTGTCTGTCTTCTGCTGGAGCCAAGCAGATGCGACAGACTAGCGTAGCT
The DNA here is from genome assembly GCA_028571685.1 of Heterohyrax brucei. Classification (NCBI taxonomy): domain Eukaryota; kingdom Metazoa; phylum Chordata; class Mammalia; order Hyracoidea; family Procaviidae; genus Heterohyrax; species Heterohyrax brucei. Next base: position 77,878,353 of record CM053161.1, read on the forward strand.
CAGCTGCCTGCACTGGGACACCCAGAAACGAGTCCCGACCGACCCGGCACTCGGCCTCTGAGGGCTCCGATGTCACTCGGCCACCCCACCGTCTAGTCCCCTCAGCACTTCCCAGAGGGCACAGTGAGCCCTAGCCAAGACCGTGGACACGGCCAGAACAGAGGACTGTGCACTGAGTGACGGGCAGCTCGTGACAGCGAGGGTGCAGCTCCGAGTCCCCACCCCGCCGGCCTGGCTGACTTGCTGGAATAGTTCCTTCCTCCAGAGCCTTCTTATGACACACACACACGGACATTTTTTAATTCTATGAACCACCAATAAATCATACAACAGTCCCAAGTATGGAAAAGAAATAGAAATCAAATAACCCCACTCTGGAACACAACCAGCATCAACACAGGTGTATTTTTGCCAAGTCTCTTCCTGCTCTCTGAGCGACACCCATCAGCTCAGCTGTTGCTCCACACAGCCCTGCTCCCAGCTGCTCTGGGCACTGCCCTGTGGGTTTGTCCCCGCGGTATCAACACCCCCCCTACCCTGGGTTTCTGACTGGCTGGGGGCCTAGAGCCAGGACCAGCCGAGCCGTTACTCTCCTGCACAGAGAACATGAAGGCACTTTTGATTTTCTGCTGTCATCGTCTCGGGTGGTGACAGGTCACAAGTCAATGGTTCCCTTCGCTTTGAATTTCTTCGCGGAGCGCTCGCTGGACCGAAGCTGGAACTTGCTCCCATAAATGTAGGAAACGAAGCCGTCGACCTCCACGGTGAACACACAGTTCAGCTTGGGAATAACTGGAGGAAAGAGAAGGCAGGCAAAGTCCCAGCAGTCAGTGCGTCTTCTGCAGAATGTTACCCAATGCTTGGATTACAAAGATGAAAACGAGCCAGTGGGTTACCGGGGAAAGCCACAGAGGCTGCATGGCCAAGGTGATACGTAGCTATTCTGCTGGCGCCCTGGTGGTCTAGCAGTTAAGGGCAACGTCTGCTAACCAAAAGGTCAGCAGCTCGAATCCACCAGGCACTCTCTGGAAGTTCTACAGACAGTTCTACTCTGTCCTGCAGGGTCACTGGGAGTCATAACTGACTTGATGGCACCAGGTTTGGGATTTTGGTTTTGGATTCTGCTGTAAGGCTGATGTGCTCAGTGTGGTCACACCACCAAGATTACAGGTAGTCACTCTGCTATAGGCCGCTGATTCATGTTTTACATATAACTTAACTCTTAGGTTTCAGGGTCAGAGGCTATAACCAAACTCTCAGAACCAGACACTCCCAGAAAGACTACAGGAAAAGCTTCTCCCTGGTGACTTTCATATGGACAATCAGCTCCACCCTCAGTGGGGAGCCTGGACCCTACATTCTGAGGTGTGAAACAAGGGTGGAAGAATGAGCCAGAAAAAAGACAGAAAGACCCGAGTTCAAAAATTAAGGCAAAAAACCCTCCAGTATCTGGTTTGGGGATCCTGGATTTGCAAGCCAGCTGGGTATGGCAATGCCCCCAGGTAGCCCTGTCTCTGCCAGAGGCCTGGAGCTCACACTCATATCCCTGGGACCCCAAGTGTCACTGCTAAGGGTGAAGAAGGGGATCCTCCTGTTCCTCTCTCCCGTCTGTTTAACCACATTCCCGGGGGAGGCGACAGCTTCGGGGGGCTTGTTGCAATGGTGTCCACTCGGCTCACAGCAATCCCACACGTGTGTGGTGGAGCTGCCTCGGGGCTCCAGGGCTGTGACCTTCAGGCAGCAGAGGGCCAGGCTTGTCTTCCAAGTGTCTCTGGGTGGGTTCAAACTGCCTACCTCTCAGTTAGTAGCTAAGTGAGGGACACCCCGTAGGCCTTCCTTCCCAGAGGCCGTTCCTGGCTGGGGCGCAGGCTGTGCTCATCAGAGCCTCCTGGGAGGGCCAGTGGGTCAGCAGGCAGAGCAATCTGTTCATCTCAGAAGCCAGATTGGCTCCCTGGGGCCATAGTTCATAGGTGACACGGTGGCCGGAGAGGCCACAGCCCACAGCCCCCTAGAAGTGCTTATGTACCTTTCAGGCGGTCTTCCTGGGTGATGATTTTGAAGACATGTTTTGTCTCTTGTAGAAGGATTCCAGTGACTCCCACATATGAGGGGCATTTGGATTTTGTGACTGCAAAGGAAAGGGCTGGTCACGGACCCTGGCAGCCAGGCCTGGGGGGTTAGGGGCTCTGGCCTCACAGCCTGAGCGGGCCGAGGAGGAACCACAGCATGTGGGTCAGGCCCACCTGGTGCCACAGCTGGGTGAGGACCTCCTGGGTGACAGCCTGGCTTTTCTGATCCCTCACCCTGTGGCACTGGCAGCTTCTGGGCTGCCTCTTACAAGGTCTTGTTTGCAAGGTCTGCCACCCGGGGGCTGGGCTGCTTCTCACAAGGGTCTGTTCGCAGAGTCTGCAGCCACGGGGACTGGGGCAGGACTCTGAAGCCAAGGGCCACCTTCTGTGACCAGAGTATCACCAAGGCCCGATCTGGTAGTGAGCCAAGGCTCACCTGGAGGGCCTCAGTTACCCCCATCCACCCCAGGCCCTGAACCCCAAACTCTGGCTGGAATGCAGTCCCGCTGCAGGGCTGCCAACAGCCCCTCCCCTTCACTGACCCACAGCTTACTGCTTTCCCTAGACGCTCATAGGCGTCTCCTGGGCTTGGCATGGCTCTAGGTAGAAGCTAGGGGCACAGCGGTGCCCTAGGCAGCCCTGGTCCCTGCTCTCATTGGGCTGATGCTCTCACGGGGCCACATGGGCAGTTCTCGCCTTGATGGCAGCAAGTACAGGAAAGAGGACAAAGAGCGGGCAGTGAGGATGGGCTCTCAGGGCAGAGCCTGAATAAAGAGGAGTTAGCTGTGTGCACACAGACACTCTGGGCAGAGGGCGTGCACAGGCCCCGGGGCTGGCCTTGCCCGGGGAGTAGCAGGAGGTCAGTGTGGTCAGAGCTGGAGCCCAGGGAGACAGGCCTGGTGGGCTAGTGACGAGGTGGGACTGTGCGCTGGTGTGACGGTAAGCCACCAGAAGGTTTTCAGCAGGGATGGGGCAGGATCTGATTTCTGTCCTGAAACCCTTAGTCTGGCTGCTGGCCAGAAGGAACCTGTGTCAGCAGGGAAGGCTTAAAGGTGATCTGGGGTATAGACGGTCGCTAGATTCATGTGCAGGGACGTGAGGACGGATGGGATGCGGGGGTCAGGAGAGAAGAAACTGGGATGCCTGTCAAGTTTCTGGCCTGTGTGAGCGAGGCCAACAGAGGTGGGGTAGACGAGGGGCTGAGATGAGCAGACCAGGGAGCAGGGACTTGGGGAGAGACCAAGGCTGTTTCGGACATGGACAGTTTGAGGAGCGGGCGGTGGACAGGGAGCTGGGGGATCTGGGGAGGGGTCTGGCTGGGGGTGCCAACACAGGACCCGTCAGTCCACCGCTGCTGTCAGAGGTCAGGATGCCTGGCCCGGGCAGGTGCCAGTGGCTGCTGTGCCCTCTGAGATGCTGATGGGGTCTCCACGCGTAAGGGCACAGAGGCCATTTATAGAGTACCCAACAGGGGGCCAACACTCGCTGCAACCATGAGCATCACGCTCAGTGGTGGTGACCAGGGACATGGGACCCAAACTGAGCACTGGGGTGACCACTACCTGAAATTACCGCACCATGGAGGTCTGCCTTCAGCAGCTTGGCCTGGACCATCTGTGGCTGCCTGCGGTGGACACAGAATCCCCCAGTCACCCCAGGAGCAGACTTCTGCAGCCAGGTAAGGCAGCTGACTGTCCCTAAGCTGCACAGACAACACGGACCGCAACGTGTGTATCCTGCCCTATGGCCAGGCTCCAGGAGTTCAACTCACGTGTCCGGCTTGAGCCCGTTGCACAGGTCGCGGACATACTGCTTCCAGAGTTCGTGCAGGGGGAGGAAGAGGCTGTACCTGCCAGCAGGGGAGAGACGGGCACAAAGCCAGGCTGAGTCCTGGGAGGCTGTCTGGCTACCTGTCACTCAGCCAAGCCCGCCAACAGTCTCGAGACATGCAGACTCAGAACTGAGCCTGGGGACAAACCCATCCTCCCACAGGATGCATCCTTTTCAGAAACTTCCAGAACGTGTGGGCAGCATCCTTCCTTAGCAATGCAATCCCAGTGGGTGATTCTCTCTAGTGTTATTAAAAACTACAGACATATTCGCTATGGAGTATCAGTTCCTCTGTTCTAAGAAAGCTGAGAAACAACGAGCCTGTTGCCATGGGTAACAGCCTCACTCGCGGCACTCTTAGTCGTTACGGCCAGGACCCGCGCCAGACAGTCCGAGTCCCCGGACCCCCACGCCTCGCTACCCAAAGCTAAACCCCACGGCAGCCCAAACTGGTAAAGGCAGGCTGCCCCCGTGTGGCAGAAGAGGGAGGCGCACCCTGAGCGCGGGGGCCGCGGGGGCCGCGGGGGCCGCGCCCCGCGGTGGGGGGGCTTGCTGAGTCCGGCCCCGGGGACCCCCCAGCCTCGCCCTGGGGACGCCCCAGCCTCGCCCCGGGGACCCTCCGCCCCGGGGACGCCCCAGCCTCGCCCCGGGGACCCCCCGCCCCGGGGACGCCCCAGCCTCGCCCCGGGGACCCCCCCGCCCCGGGGACCCCCCAGCCTCGCCCTGGGGACCTCCCCGCCCCGGGGCAGGAAGGCTCACCTCTGCTGGTCCGGCTTAACGTCGAACAGCCGCAGCGCCCTCCTCTCCCGGGCCGAGAGGCCCTTGGCTTTCCGCCTGCCCTGCCGGCGCCGGCGGCGGGCGGCGTACTCCAGGACGACGGCCTTGCGCCGCAGCTGCTCGTCCAGGGCCGCGGGGCTCAGGCCGGCCGTGCTGCGCGCCAGGAAGGCCCGCACGAAGGCCTCGGCCCGCGCCGCGCCCACCGGCTGCAAGACGGAGGTCCAGGGCTCCGCTCGGCCGCTCGGCCAGCAGGCACGCTGCCTTCGCCGACCCACCCGCCTGCCCACTGCCTGGTGCTAGCCGCCCACTGCTGGGAAGACCGGGGAACAGAGCCCAAACCGGGGTGGCCTCAGCCACGGAATCCAGAAAGCCAAATGTGACCCCTGACCTGCTGCTCTAAAGCTGTTTGCCTGAGGGGGAAACACAGTTTGGGAGGAAAGACCTCTCTGTCCTGGCAGGAAGGTGACCTTGAGAGAGGGGCACAGAGATGCTCAATCAGGCACGCCCAGGGGAAGTGAACTCAGGGGAGACCCAAGCCACAGCCTTGAGGGGCAAACGTGAGAGAGAACGGCGTGGCTGGGGGCCTGGGAGCTCTGACAAGGCACCCGTGGCATCGCTCCTCTCTACTGGGGGCTCCACTGCTCTGGGCGCCATACAGTGACTCTCCAGGACACCCCATCCCTCAAGAGGTGAGCGAGGAAGAGTGGGAAGGGACTGCCCAGTGCATCGCGGGCCCACACACACTCCGCAGCCCTTGGCAGAGCTCTCATGCTGCCGTGAGAGAGTACAGGCACTCACAGAAGACTTCTGGGTAGACGGCTGTCATGACTGTGTGGAATTCTTGGAAGGCGACCATGTACCACTACCTCTCGTCCTCGTGAGGCAGTGGGGCCTCTGCCCTCCTGTCTGCCCTGGTGCTACACAGCACTCCCTACCCAGCCCCTGGTTCTGGCCTGGGCTTCCACTGGACTAGTGGGGCCCTTGGGTAACATGCGAGAAAGGCCAGTGCCTTCAGCCCACCTAGAGGTGCTGTGGAGGACAGGTCTGGTGGTCAGCTTCTGGAAGGCCACAGCCTTGAAGACCCTATGGGGCACAATTCTACCTACTCTGCCACAAAGAGGGTCACCACAGCGAGAGCTGGCTCAGTGGGATGTGGTCCTCTGTGGACTAACCAGGCTGCCAAGGCCCGAAGGCCACCCTCTCCAGAGTCATCCAGCCCTCCCTGCAGAGGGAAGAGGGGATGAGCACTGCGGAGGTGGCCCATGGTTGGGCTGATAGGAGCCACGTCCGCTTCAGCACTGGGCCTCTCCGTGCTCACAGGAGTCAGTTCAGTGTCATCACCACTATTGTTAGAGACGGGAATGACTTCATTTTTAAAAATACCCAAGTGGCCCTCTTTCAAAAAGAAGACAAACAAAGGCACATCAACCCCTAGACTTCCACGTAATGTCCTCACTGTCAGCGTGGGTGGAAGTGCCTGCTGATGAGCTGACAAAGCCTGTCTGAAGCATCTGCTTTGATTTCAGTGATGAAATGTGACATGCCAGCCTGCGAAAGGGGCCTGTGACAAGGCCAAATGATGGTGCTCACTAGGACAAGGTCCAGGTGGACATGGCCTGAGTCCTCTACACAGTGGGAGATGACAGAAGACCAGGTCCTGATGACCCAGACTTCACAGTGGCCCACCAGGGAAGAGGGCTGGTGCACGGAGACCGGCCATCAAAACTACAGGGTCTGGCCAGCGACCAGACGGCGAGGAGCAGACGTGGGAAAGGACATCTAAGTGAGCATCAGAGGCTGCAAAGCAATGCAGCCATCGCCACCATCCCGTGTTGCTCCCAGACCTCCCACCAAGCTCCGTACCTCAGCATCACAGTCCTTCGCCTCTTTCTGAGAAAGTGCACGGTAGATGGCACCTGGAGGGGTTAAAAAAAGACAGACAGACACCATGGCATGATTGGTTCTCTTCGTCATGGCCATCCATCGACCCAAGACTTTTTCAACTCTGAAAATGACTGTGCTTAGCTGGGTAGGACAGAAGCTGGGCTGTACAGGAGAGCTCGGCAGCAAGCTGTCTTAGACCCCTCTTGTCCTGCGTCTGGCCACATGGGCCTGGAAACATTCAACAGTATTTAAATCAGTACTTCTCAAACCTTACTGTGTAGGGATCCCAGGGATCTTATTAAAATGTAGATTGCTGGGCTTTACTCCCAGATCCTGTATTTCTAACAAGTTTGCAGATGTACTGCAGGTCCCATGACCACACCTGGAGTACATGGCATTTAAAATGTCACAGGTTAGAAGTGTGAGCAGTTACTCAATACGGCTACTGAATAACTCATTTAAATAATGAGAAACTGCTGTCCAGGACACAGATGGTTGGAAATACGGTCAATCCTCATTATTCATGGATTCCGTGTTTGTAAATTTACCTACTTATTAAAATGTACTTGTAAACCCCAAATTAAGACCTACGGTGCTTTTGCAGGCACCGGTGGACGTTTGCAAAGCAGCGAGAAAGTCAGTCACCCAGGCTCACGCTCCCAGCTGCGGTGGAACGAGATGGTGCTCTTCCTTCTTAACTCTCATACTGTGTCCATCTCGTGAACTATCTAGTGCCACGTTTTTCACATCTGTGTGGGTTTTGTTGGCCCCCAAGCACAGTGCTGAAGTCCCATAGGTGTTCCCAAGTACAAGAAAGCTGTGACGTGCTTTATGGAGAAAGCCTGTGTGTTAAGATACAAATGCAGTTCACGAATTACAGTAGTGGTGCTGTTGGCCACAAGTTCAATGTTAATGGAACAAATATAAGACAAAGTTATCTATTGCCTGGCTGGCAATATTGCAACCACAGAATTAGGGGAACCTCGCCTTGTACTTCCCAAGGAACTATGACTCAGTCTTCCGTAACTTAGTGTTTGTGGTGACTTTACAGAACACAGCTGCCTCGAATAAAGAGAACTGACCGCATTACATTTTGGTGACTGTCAGATTAAAAAATATACATAATTGATGGTGTTCTAGAACTGATGACATAGTCTTTCTTCAAACTCAAAAGTGCATATTGATTAACATGGGTTCAACCTTTAAACTCGTCTACACTCCTGTTTCTTACTTTATTTGTATGAAGTAGAAAATTGTGGCCCTAGAGGCAGATTATGGATGTAAATGCAAAGAGACACGGGCCTGGCTTCGGGGTCAAATGAGCAGATCACTTGGTTTGCACAACACTCGGTAACTTCCGCCCCTGTTCCCTTGTGCTTCCCTGGGTTTGTGTCTGAACCCGCAAACGAAGGTGGTTACAGGCTTTGCATCCACTATCTAGCTCTCCCTCAAATGATGATGGGGATAACCACCTGCCTGTAGAGCCTGGGACCCAGGAACCATCAGCTTTGCTTCCCATGTCACAGTGTTTAGCAGAAGACTCGAAAGTCTTTTCTGCAATCATACACACCAAATTGTTACTGAACACCGATTACCTGCCACATTTTCATTCGTTTTCAAAGCGATCCTTTAAAGTAGCCATTATGCGTATTAAGCACATGAGAAAACTGAAGTTCAGATTTAACTCAATCACACAGGCAGAAGGGGGAGACACGGAACCCCGAATCCTGACCCAAAGTCCAGCCTGAACGCTGTCTACAGTCGTTGCCTATAACCGTCCTGGGCCCCTCTTTTTCTCCTTGGCCATCTCTTCGCTGCAGGATTCCCAGTTCCCTAGGTTAGGGACGTGCTTCCCCTGCTACTCCGGGCGCTTCACACCTCGCAAGGGTCGTTCGTAGCAGCCATCACCATCGGTCCCTTCCAGGAGGGGTACCCAGGCCACAGAGGAAGCAAGTCCTTGATTACGGTCACCCAGGGGAGAAGTGGCCAAGCCTGACCAAGGCTTCGGAGCGCCCTCCAGCATCACACACCACGGGGCAGCCCGCCTGGGGAACTGGGTCCGGCCCAGACATCAAGCCCGCACGCTGGGACTCGGTTTGCTCCGTAAGGTGAGACAATTCCCGGAGCAGTTCCGTTCGGACTCTGCAGCGACGACGTCTCCTGGAGCCGTCTTTCCCACCAGCACCGAGTCCCAGCCCTTTACCTTCCCACCCCTCTCCAATTTCTTGGCCCCGAACCCCGCTTACTCTTCCTTCTCGAATCGCTTCCGGTGCGCTGTGATGACGTCGCCATCAGGCGCCGCTCTCCCTTTCCCTTCTCTTCACTTTAGTCAGTAGCCGTCGACTCTCAGACCCTCTCACGTCAACGTTTGCGGCGGATGGGCTGCTTCCGCCGAGGCTGTGCGGGACGAGTCACCGAGACACTGACACGCTCCTACCTGCCGCTGGGGTCGGAAGCGCACAGCGCTGGGAGAGGGCGCCCCTTGTGACGTCACTGGCGCGCGCCGACTGCGGGCGGCGCATGCGCCCTGAGCCGGTTCTGCGCCCGGGCAACGTGCCGGTCCCCGTGATTGGCGTAGTTTAGTCGGCTCTTAGTTTTTGCTGGCTGTGGTCACCCGGGAGCGGCAGGGCTGGGGCTGCAGCGTGTGTAAAGCCTGCTCAGGTCTGAGGCAGGGAGAGGTGTGCGGACCTGGAGAGGACACTAAGGAGGCTGGGGACGGGACAGGGCGGGAATGGGGCCGGGGTGTTGATGGCGGGAATGGCGTTTAGGGGACTCACGGTGAGTCTTCTCTGCAGACCGGCCGAGGAAGCACCCGCTGTAGGCCGGAGCCACTGATCGCGAAGCTGGCGGCTTAGTCCTGGTTATGGTTCGGCAGCTAAACACCTATGTGACTTCGTTCAAAGTACGGGTCCTCACTCGTCCTGTCTGTACTGTGAGTGGACTCGGCCTTGATCGTCTCTGAGAGCTTTCCGGAGACCCACAATGCTTGTTTTTGTTACTAAGTTGAAGGGTCAAGCATTGATTCTTGCAGCTGTGGGGAACCGTCCAAGGTTGGCAGGAAACCCTGGTGTCCAGAACTGGGGCTTAATTTCTGCTGCGTGTCGGGAGCTGCGCTGGGTGCTGCACTGCAAAGGCAGTTTTCTTCCTTCCGCCAAGGCCATGCGGAAGGTGTCATCTACAAATTGATCGTTCCTACAGGTGGCTGGGTCGCAGAAATTCGATGTCAGGCATGAGTGCAAAAACCCAAACCTGCTGCCATCTATTTGCGAGTTGTAAAGGCCCTACAGGGAAAAAGGTTTCGGGGAACCTGAGCGTGTGCCCACAGACCGCAGCCTGAGAAACATTGCAGTTTAGATCTTAAATATAAACAGGCCCTGAGATTGGCAGGGAAACCTTAGTGGCTTACTGGTTAAGAGCTACGGCTACTAACCAAAAAGCTGACAGTTGGAGTCCGTAAGACGCTCCTTGGAAACTCGGGGGGGGGGGGCAGTTCTGCTCTGTCCTATAGCGTTGCCATGAGTTGGAATGACTTGAGTTGCGATTGATTTGGTATAAGATGGCTCATCCAGATATGTAGGTTATTATCAAGCTAGAAACCTTATGTAAGCAAACATTTGTTGAACATGCAGAAGCCTTGCATGGTTAGGCGTCTGTGAAACCAAGTTGGAAGAAATCTTTTTGGGGACAAGCATGAACCTTGAGACAGCAGGAGACTTAAGCTGTTTCAGCGTTCCAGCCTCAAGAGGACCCTGCTGAGAAGGGCCTCTGATGAAGGTGCTGCTGAACCTAGGACTGTCTTTGAGGGCTGCTTTTCCAGGTGCACTAGCACTAGCTACAGCTGCTGCGGGTGACTGCAAGTCTTCCCTAGGTTTTTGGCCTTGGTGTGTTGTGGTGGTGGGTCGTGCACTCTTGGCTGCAGTTACCCACAGTACCCTGGTCAGTAAGTTTTTATGAAAGCAAACAGCATTCTGTTGCCTCGAGAAATACTTGTGTACATGTGCATCCTGTAAGGATATTTGTGATTGTTATTTATAATCGCAAGAATCTGGAAACAACCTGATATCCATCAATAGTGGACTGAATAAATGAAGTATGTGCTAATTAACTAGGTGATGTAGTTAAATGACTGCATTGCAATCACAGGGAAAGATTCCTTGGCCTCATCACTAAAAAACAAAACTGAAAAACAGCCAAAGCAAACCTGATGCTGACAAGTTGGTTCCAACTGTGCTGACCCAGTGGTACGCAGTAGAACTGCGCCCTAAGATTTCCCAAGCAGTCATCTTTGAGGAAGCAGACTGCTGCATCTTCATCCCACGGGGCAGCTGGTGGATGTGAACCACTGACCTTTGCTTAGTGGCCAAGAACTTAACCACTGGGCTACCAGGGCTCCTTAATTTATCCCATAGCCTCTGATAACATCATGGAAAAGTCTGCCTTCTACACCCTTTCCTCTGCTCTTGGAGTAAAGAAAAAGATTATCTGTAGTAAAAATTCCTGCGGCTCCTTGAAGCATAAGGAAAGGTGATGATCCTGAAGAAATACCAGCACACCTGCAGTGAGAACATGGAAGCTTTCTGCCCTGCAGTGGATCACTGGAGCACAGACTTTCTCACTGTGGCTTGTGACTCTCACCAATGACTGGCGGGGATGGTGCCCGTAGGGTCTTTGTGGCCCACCAAGGAGTTGAACAGCTTGCTAATAATGCAAATAAGGTGCATGGGAACCTTTGTAGGGGCGGGACCAGGCACCCTAAGGTCTATGGGACCCTAATGGTGAAAGCGGCAATTTTGCCATCCTGCTAGGCTGGAAAAGAGCCATCCCAGAAGTAGAAAGGGGGGCCTCACTGCCACCGAGAACAGATGGGAGCAGAGCATGTTTGGACCTGGGGTCCTTGTGCTAAGAGCCTCCTAGACCTGGGAGACAGACAGACAGAGCTATGACACCAGAGATGGCACAAGGGGGTGAGATGTGGTAGCAGCAGAACCGGGAGACTGGTGCGAGAGGGCACAGTGAGCTCGTGGCCCATGTGCTTAGCGAGACAGCCAAGTGGCTTCAGGCACAGACTTCCTGGCAGAGTGGGTACCTCCAGGTGGAGCAAGAGAGCTTTGTAACACTTGCTGGAGCATCACAGGGGCCAGCCAAGGGCCTGAGGGTGGCCAGCCCGCCGGCACGGCTGAGGAGAGGCTGTCCTGAGAGAACGGGATCCTGAGTGTTCTGACCCTGAGCTGTAACTGGTACCTCCCTAACAAGCCCAGTAGCTGTGAGTGTGGTTGTGAGTTCTGTGTGGCCACTGCAACAAGTCATGGAACTCAGCAGAGAAGCAGAGGGTGCCATGGGAGGGATAGCTGGTGTCAGCGTTGGTGACAAGGTTGGAGGGCGGAGGCAGGCAGCCTCGAGCTGTTGAGGCTGCCCCCACTGTGAAGTCAGAGGAGTTGGATGTCACGTCATTTCAAAGCTCTGTTTTCAGTGAAAGTTGTAATCTTCTGTTAGAAATGTCCATTATAGATGTTACAGAAAATATATTAATATAAAGGTATAGAAACTATATGTGTGTGTGTGTTTTAAATAAATGTTTTCTTTCCTCTGTGTTACTTTTAACTGATTCTCCCTGGCACATTTGAAAGGGATAAGGCCTTTGCTGCTTTCCTCCAGTGAGAAGGCCTGGTACCCAGTGGTACCCACGATTGGTATCTTAGTCATCTGGTCCTGCTCTAACAGAAATACCACAAGTGGATGGATTTAACACTGAAAAGTTTATTCTTACACAGGCTAGTAGGCTACAAGTTTGAATTCAGGGTGTCTACTCCAGAGGAAGGTTTCCCTTCTTTGCTGGCTCTGGAGGAAGGTCCTTGTGTTGGGTCAGTCTTTCTTTGGCCTGAGAGCATCTCGGTGCAGGAAGCTCAGGACCAAAGGACATGCGCTACTCTTGGTGCAAGGTGATGCTGGTCACACTCCAGAGAAACGCCCTTTACAATGGAGCAGGGAGGTGACCTTGGGAAGGCTGCTATAGTCCCACCCTAATCTTCTTTAACATAATCCACTCTGTTAAGCACAGGCAAAAATTAGGATTTACAGCACAGGAAAATCACAAAATACTGGGAATCATGGTCCAGCCAAATTGCTATACACATTTTTTGGGTACACAATTCAATCCGTGACAATTGGTCTTGGTAGACCAGCCAGTAGCCCCCACGGTGGGTCAGCAACATGGAACTTGGAACAGGTGGCTTGGCTTCCAGTTGCGCCTTGCAGTAGATGATCTGTGCCATGTAGTGACTTGGGGTGCCCTGAGGGGGTGGGCATGGTAGAACATCTGGCATAGACAGCACCATGTCAGCGAAGATGGCCATTGCTGTCTGTGTCCTCACAAAAACAGAGCAGTCCCTGAAACTCAAGTTCAGAAATGTCCTTGTTCTTAGTTGCCCTTGATCTTGACCCTGGTTCAGGTGTGGTGGTGGATGACAAGGGAAGCTGAGTGTCTCCGCTAGCTGTTTGGACGCCTGGACGCAGTGGCCTCTGGCAGTCCTTCCCAGGTTTACTAGTGCCAAAGATGACTGTCCACTCAGAGACCAGGCAGGCAGGTGCTGGTGCTGAGACTGGCCGTTTCTGCTGGGTCATGCATTTTCTGGCCACAAGAATCAAAGCCCGAAGATCGTAGAGGATCTCATACTGACTGTACGGTCCAGAGGCAGCACTGCCGCGCCGGGCTCTGAGTCACGGAAATGACAGATATCACTGTAAGACAACCGTGTGGCTTCTGAGAAGACAGAGCCACAACACTGGTGTATCTGGCCAAATTTCAGTCCCTAAAATCCAGATTCCCTAGGCTTCTGACCTCCAGAAGTCACTCTTCAAGGCCACCCTGATCCTAAATGTGTAAAAACATAATTATAATAGATTCCAGTTGCCTGGAGGGGTTCCACTGACCTAGTCCTGTTAAGATGAGTGTGGTTTTGGTCTGCATGGACGGAGTTGGTGACACAGAGCTCTTCAGCATCATAAGCGATCTCCGCTGGATGTGTGGGGTCATTCCTGAGACACCTGAAGGGTTTGCAGGCTATGTGGGGCTTTGAAGCCCACTCACTTGTCGCCTCATCTGTTCTGACTTGCATTTGACTTTGAGGAAGCCGCCACTGGTGTGAGATCTGTGTGTTCGCCAGTTAGCCCATTCTGCCCAAATAGGGAGAGATGGGAGGGAGACGGGAGCTGATATAAGGTCACTCCAAACTGGAATTGGGACAGGACTGGAAGCAGAGAGAACTTGCTTTGTGTGGGTCCCAAAGCCCTCCTGGGAGTTGGGGACAGACCCATCCTGAAGGTATTTGAAGCCAGAGAGGACCAGAAACCCTTTAAAGTTGCAGTTGACTGGCTGAATCCTGATTCAGAGAAGAGACCAGCTGCCCAGCATCCCTGCTCAACAGAGGAAAGGACGGCCCTCCCCGGCAGGTGGACGCACCTTTGTTCTTCTCTAATCTCACTGTTCTTTACCACACAACATGTGGCTCAGTTAAAAAACACATGACACGAAGAAGCAAAAGGCTACAACTCATACTTAAGAGAAAAAACCAGTCACCTGAGCAGAACTAGATGACCTGGGTGTTCAATCTGGGCCTTGGAAATAGCTATTAGAGAGAAAAAGAGGTTCAAAGTGGGTGAATGGATACAGAACTGCTGCACAGCAGTAGAAATTCTAGAACTGTAAGACGTTTTCAGCATTGTATGTGGTGGCCCAGGCCTGCCTGTCCAAACGAACCCTTCCCCGAGTGCTGGGACTGCTTCCCAGACCACACCCACTCTTCCCTTTCAATCACCTAATAGATGTTTGTTGAGTTCTTGCTACACCTGAGCTTTCTCTGTTCAGTGAAGGGAGGCCTGGTGGTGTAGTGGTCAGGAACTCAGCTGCCAATGAAAGCATCTTCCAATAAGCTCATGGCGGTGATATTTGTCAAGATGTAGCAGCCATATTTATCACTTTTTTTGGATGAGTCTTGACAAATAACTGAAAAGTTACACAATTCCACTAAGTGTAGAAAATATTACAGTTAATTATGAAAACAGGTGTTCCATTCACCAAACATTCTGTGAGTTACGTGAAATTTACCGTGTGCTCAATTGTCCCATCAAGAGAACAATTCCATGTTAAATAAAAAAATATGAGCCAATCAGACAATGCCCATGCGTCAACGGATGGCACCTTCCCGTGAAAGCATCGCCGCTGTTCCTCGGAGTGTGCGTGAGAATCCATCTCAGTCAATGTCTCCCAGAGCACAAGACCTGGGCTGCTGGTTGACCACAACTTGGCGGATTTTGCTTCTGGACCTGAAAGCTGCACCTTGATAAAATTATTTTAACTCAAGAACTGAAGTCTGATGACCACAGATTGTGCCGTACATTTGCCAACGAGGCTCTGGAGCTATAGGACATTGACCGTGTTTGTGGCCAAAACATCATCATCTGTGATAAGGCCCATTTTTGGATGAATGGCTTTGTTAACTAACAAAAGTGGTGTGTTTGGAGTGATGAGAACTCCAACGGAGATTCAACAATACCTGCTTCTTCCCCCAACATTACCACTTGGTGTGGTTTTGGTCCAGCAGAATCACTGGCTCTTGCTTTTTCCAAGATGAATGAGGAGAGGCTGTTAATGGTGAAAAATATTGGTCTATAATAAGTGATTATTTTTGGTCCCTTTTTGAAGGTGCCATGGTGACCATTTACCCAAAGTTCTTTCCTACACATAATGCCATCAAATGTACTTCACAGTACCAAAACAATAAAAACTGTATCACTTACACAACTTCTTTTATTCAAATTCAAAGATAAACCCCACTGCCATCGAGTCATGTCTGACCCATAGCGACCCTGTAGGTCAGGATAGAACTGCCCTGTAGAGTTTCCAAGGAGTGCCTTGTGGATTTGAACTGCCAACCTCTTGGCTAGCAGATGTAGCACTTAACCCACTAAGCCACCAGGGTTCCAAGTTCAAAGATAGGCCACCCTTAGTGGAAGACATTTTAGAAGGTCGGCAGTTCAAATCTACCAGCTGCTCCTTGGAAACTCTTTGGGGACATTTCTGCTCTGTCCTGCAGGGTCGCTAGGAGTTGGAATAGTCAGTGGCAGTGGGTTTTTTCATGGAAGGCAGCCCTAGTTCTCCTCCCAGCTCCCTGCAATCCTATAAGGTGAGTGTCCTAGGGAAGTGCTCTCTCTGGGCCCTGAGGACCACTCCACACTACACCGACTGCCCTGTGGGGCCTCCATGCTCTGAAGAGTAGCCTTTGGGGGCAGCCAGCTGAGAAATCCCCACCTCAGCTCTGGGCTTGGAATCACCTTCAGGCTCCTCAGCCCTGAGGCCAGCCGTCCTTAGTGAGACCCCTTCCCTGTCTGTGGACAGAGGCGCGGCAGCACGGGGACTGGCCCCAGTCGCATATGTGATGCTGGTCTGCAGAGTGGTCAGGCCTGGGGCAGCGCGGGGAAGTTCCCTGTGTGAGTTTCCAGCTGCTCCTGGGACCACAGTCCTCCATTTCCCTCAGAGCCGGGGGCTCAGTGGGACCTTCAGGTCTGTGAATCAGGAGCTGTGATGACATAGAAGTGAGGAGGTCCCTGACACACACCTGCAGGCCTGCTGGTCTTTCCTTTAGGAGCACTGATGGCTGTGAGGGAGGACACTGCCCCACTTCCCCGGAAGGAGCTGTAAGAATATGGAGGGGAAGAGGTCTTTAACGTACACCTGGAGGCTGTTCAATGGTTACAGCCCAACTGCTAACCCAAAGGACGGCAGTTTGAAGCCACAACCTGCTTTTTGGAAACCCCATGGGGGACACTCTCCTCTGGTCTAGAGGGTTGCCACAAGTTGGAATCAACTTGAAGGCATCGCTCTTTCTTTTATTGTTTTGGAGGCCTGCTGGTCGTCCCTTTTGGGGCACTGGTGGGATGACCCTGCCTTTCCTATCAGGAGCCCAGGGGAAGGCTGTAGCCCATCTGGCTTGGCCTCGATTGTAGGAGGAGGCAGTGAGAGAATGAGAGGTGGGGTGCCTGGGAGGCCAATGAGCTCATGTTTTGGAGTTCTGCTCAAGGCCCAGACGGCTGTGAAGCTGACTGCCCTTAACACTTGAAATACAGCTGGCTTTAATATTCATCTGGTCATTTGGACAAAGTCAGATCATGTTGGGATTTATTGCTTATTGGTTTATGTGTACGTACACGTGTATTTTAATAGCTTGCTGACAGTGAAGAGGATTTGAAACACTGACCAAGATTAAAGACCACAGCCTTCAGTATGGACTGTACTTCAGCATCGAGGAAACAAAAATCCTCTCAACCAGACCAGTAAGCAACATTGTCATACATGGAGAAAGGACTGAGGTTGTCAAGGATTTCAATTCACTTGGGTCCTCAATCAATGCCCACAAAAGCAGCATTCAATACATCAACAGATGCGTTATGCGTTGCATTGGGAAAATCTGCTGCAAAGGACCTCACTGAAGTACTGAAAAGTAAAAATGTCACGCTGAAGTCTCAGGTGCACCTGGCCCAGGCCACGCTGTTTTAAATCACATCATGTGGCCTGTGAAAGCTGGACAGTGAATAAGAAAGGCAGAAAGCTGGCGCCTCTGAACTGTGGTGCTGGAGAAGAATGTGGCTGCCAAAGGAGCAGACAGGTCTGCTCCGGAAGAAGTACAGCCAGAGTGCTCCTTGGAAGCAACTGTGTCTTACCTACTGTGGACGTGTTTTCAGGAGGGATCAGTCCCTGGAGGAGGATAGCATGCAGAGTCAGCGAAAAAGATGGAGACCCTCAACAGTGGCTATAGGAACGGGCTTAAGGGTGAAAACGGTTGTGGGCATGGTGCAGGACCAGGTAGGGTTTTGTTCTGTTGTGTATAGGGTCGCTCTGAGTGAGAACCTGCTCAACGGCACCCAACAACAAGAAGCAACTATTTTAGCATCAGGCACAAAGGCTGCCTGCGGTCCACAGTGTGATACCCCGATCTGCCACTAGATGGGGGTGTAACCCAAGGGCTGACCGCACCGGCGCTGCTCCCGGAGCCCGGGTGTTACCTCCCCTCTTCCTGAGCCCCCAGCTGTCAAAAACCAGGTTTATCAGCCACTTGAAAGAATCTCAGGCTTTGGGATGAGAAACCACTGATGTCCAGGAGCTGGGGTTGTTTCGTCCAGAAAGAATATAACTCGATTTTGATCAACACTGACTCCCTGAGAGTCACGTGCTTTGTAAGTACACAAGGTGGACGAAAGGCCAAGAGACCTGGGGAGGGGGCGCGGTGGCCCAGGACACTGGGGACTCGGTGCCCGTCAGCGCGGTGGAGCTGAGAGTCAGCTCAGATCCCGGCCCTTTATGACGTGTGCTGTCTGGTGGAAAGTGGCGGTGGATTCCCACTCCTGTTTTTTCCAGAGGCACCCTCTTCCCCCTTTCCCTTGAAATGATTTTCTGCCCAGTCACCTTGTTATTAACCTGGAAAGACACACTCACGCCTGCGGAGTAAATATCACAGCACTGGGCAGTGACATGCAGACGTGAGCTCGTGGGTTTGATGGGATGAGTGTCCTTTGGTGTGTTTACAAAAGCAGAAACTGAGACATTTAGCAAAATTGCTCTCAGCTACAGTTTATTTTTTTGGAAGGTACTGGCTATCTGGCGACCATTGTTGGCTGCATCTGGGTTGGGAACCACCTGATGGCAATTTCCTACCTTCTTATCAACCCCCTCCCCCCAACTTGTTATCAGGTGAAAACAGGTGTTTCACGAGGACAGGCCGCAACTGCAAGAGAACGCATTGGTACTGTTGGGAGTGTGTGTACCACGGTGGGTGCACACGGCAGAGACACAGCCAGCGTTTGCGGACGGAAGTTGAACAGCTGGGAGTCCGCAGTCCTGTGAAAGATGCATATAAGGGACTGGCCTCAGGCCTAGGCGGGAAAGATGGCACCCTACGATGTCCCGTCCCCGTCCCCTACCCATGTAACAGCAACTGCTGCAACAATTGCCCTTGAGTCAGTCCCAACTCATGACAACTCCAGGTGTGTGAAGGTAGAACTGTGATCCCTAGGGTTTTCAGTGGCTGATTTTTTGGGGCACAGATCACCAGGCGTTCCTTCTGAGGCACTCTGGGTGGACTCAAACCCCAGCTTTTCTGATAGCAGCTGAACACTTCCCCATTTGCCCCACAGAGGGGTGTCCCACAACTGTAGGGTCACCAGCAAGTCCTGCCCGGGAAGCCTGGGGCCAGAAATCCCGGCAGTGTAGAGTCTGTCTTTCAGGCTGAGCCTTATTTTCTCAGAGTTTTATTTTGAAATGCAAATACCCCAAGCAAGAATAATAAATACACCCTAGAGTTTGCTCCAGGAAGCCCTTGCCTGGCAGCCAAGCCAAGACTAACAAAACTGGGGGGAAGTAGAACCTAGGGAGGGGGTGTACAGGAAGAAGTCAAAAGTGGGGAGGCTTGCAGCAGAAGACGTGCTTGGGTGCCTCCTCCTTCTGCCTTTGCTGTGACAACTTGGATGTAAAACTTCATTCCTTGTGGCCAGATCCCCTGAGAGCTCTGCTTCTCTCTCTTGGATATTACTGGGGAGAAGCAAATTGCTTTCCTTCTGTGTTGTCCCCGGTCTCTCTCCACTGAGGGTCCTGGTGAGCCACCGTGCCAATGTGGCCATCCTCGAGTTGGGGCAGGCAGTGTGGGCAGCCCTCTGAGATCTGGTGAACTGGGCCTGCTTCTGGAAGGCACTGTGGTGGTAGCTGATTCTATCTGCATGAGGCTAGTTGATTTAGGGGGTGGCTGACACCTCGGTCCTGCTCTTGGGGACACACACACCTGGTTTTCTTGGAAGCACAGAGCAGATGCTACTCATCGCTTTTGAAATGTTTCCTGTTATGAGTTCTGTACCCCAGCTCTGGTGCACGTGAGCACCACCTGGGCCCATAAATTCCTTCTGATGTAGTACAAGGCACTGCCTTTTTTTTTTTTTTAATTAGGTAATTGATCAGCAACATTGATCAGAAAAATTATGCCTTGTTGACCATATTCTTGGATGAGGATCAATGATGTTAATTTTCTGCACATCAATTCCCAGGCTGAGCACTAATTGGAAGGAAGGAATCCGTGTGATGTGTCACTGGGGGGGACCTGGGACAACCGCATCCTCTGAGGGGTCAGGAGATTTGATTATACCAACCTACTCAACAGACAGGCAGTCTGGTGGCCCTGTGGTTAAATGCTCGGCTGCTAGCCAAAAGGTCAGCAGTTTGAACCTCCCAGCCACTCCTTGGGAGGCAGATGGATGGTCATCTGCTTCTGGAAAGATCATGTACCACTGTGGTGTTAATTACAACTCATAGCAACCCTACAGGACAGAGTAGAACCGTCTCATAGGGTTTCCCAGGAGAAGCTGGTAGATTTGAACTGCTAACCTTCTGGTAGACGGCTGAATTCTTAACCACTGCACCACTAAGACTTCTTTCTGTAAAGGTTACAGCTTGGGGACTTCTATGGGGCAGTTTGGCTCTATCTTGTAGGGTCGCTATGAGTTAGAATTGACTGGACAGCAGTCAATCGACAGATAATAAAGTGGGAAATTGCGGCTGGTGGATGGATACCCAAGACGGATCTGCCAGTTGGTCCCAGTGCATCCCAGTGCTTTGACATAATGTGTCTGGTGCTCCCTATGCTGTCTGAGGGAAGCTGTGGTGGTGCAGTGGATAAAGGGCTCAGCCGCTAACTGAAAGCTCAGTGGTTGGAACCCATTCCTGGGAGAAAAAACCAGCACTGCTGCCATCGAGTCAGCTCTGACTCATAGTGACCATGCAGGATGGAGCAGGACTGCCCCGCAGCCTCCAAAGTTCACCTGGTGGATTTGAACCGCCAGCACATTTGTTAGCAGCCCTAATTCTTCACTGGTGACACCAGGGTCTTAGAGACCCCATGGGGCAGTGACACTCTCTCCTACAGCATCACTGTGAGTCAGCATTGACTCCACGGCAGCGGGTTTGGTGGCATCTCTTCTGGGGCTGTGTGAGAAGGGTCTGTGATGCGGCAGAGCCTGGAGCAGCCCAGGTCCTCGTGGGCCAGTGCAAGCCCCTCCTGCGCCCTCTCTCACGTCCACTTTCATCCCTAAACCAGTGTGAGAAAACTTTCAGCTGAAAAATGACAACTGACTAAATCACATGTAGAGAAAGTCATAAATAGCCCAGCAGCACAGTGTCTGCTTTTAGCTGAAGACCTGACCTGTGGATTTTTTAATGTCATGTTTATTTCTCCATCTTCTTTGCAGTGGGGCTGAGTACTCGTCACCTTCTGATGTCTGCTGCGGTGTGAAGAAGGGGCCGAGATTTTTGACAGATGGCCATAAAGTGGCTCAGAGAAGCAGCGATCCCCAGGTTTGAGGCTTCAGCAGTGTGGAAGCATCCAGGGGCAGCTGTGCACAAGTGGCCTGTGCAGAGGGGACGGAGGGACGAGGCTGCCACCGACACCTGGGTTCTGGCTCCCGTCCAGCCTGGCCAGTGCTCTGTAGCTGTTAGAAGACCATGTTTCGCTGAAACTTCTGGATTCTCAGGCACCAGCTGGGGGGTGTCTGACCTGTGACACCTCCCCTCTGCTGCCTTTACCAAATGTGGGTTTGGTGGAAGAACATGGTACCACCCCTGAGCATGGAAACCTGCTGCACCCCAGCTTATCTTGAATCCAGCTCAGCAGAGTTCTCAGCAGCAGCTGTTGTTAGAATGACCGGACGTGACTTTGGTCATCATTGTTTGGCCCATCAGGTTGCCCCCTGACCCACGGAGGCACTAGCCCAGTGAAACACTGTTCGGCCCTGCACCGTATCCCTGACAACCTGTGGATTGGTTGTGATCCATAGGGTTTCCACTGGCTGAGTGCAGGTTGCCAGGCCTTTCTTCCTGCTCTAGGTCTAGAAGCTTGGCTGTGGCCTGTTTGTTCAGCCTCAGAGCAGCATGCAAACTTCCAAGGCGACGGGTGGTGGCCATGTCTGCGGGACACTCGAAGGGAATAGAAGCCAGGCCTTCTGCAGGGACGGTGACAGTTCTGCCACTGAAGTGTCACTGCCTGTATTATTTTCAGTTGGACTCCAAAGAGGAAGAAATCGGGTTTAAATGAAGACAAAAGTGAAAATGGCTGGGCATTCGACCACTGGGTACATGAGGTGGTGGAAGAGAGGTGAGGCTTTAGGAGGTGAGGACCTGGGCTGCAGGCAGAGCCAAGCTGATTCCCTTGAGATTAAGGGTCCGAGGGGTTCACAGGTGCTGTGGATGCCCTGGTGGTGTAGTGCTTAAGTGCTGTCGCTAACCAAAAGTCAGTAGTTCCAATCCACCAGGCATGCCTTGGAAACTCAATGGGGCAGTTCTGCTCTGTCCTACAGGGTCGCTATGAATTGGAACAGACTTGATGGCCCTGGGTTTTGCTTTCTGACATAGGTGCTATAGGGGACCCTCCGGGGGATGTGGGTGACCCAGGAGCTCCCGGGGGTCAGGATCCCAGTCTGCCTACAGAGGTCCAGTGTCTGCAGAAGAGCGCGGTGGCCGAGGCTGGTAGGCGCTGTGCTGCGGGTGATGGGCAAACCTGGAGAACCCCTCCTGCCAGCAGCCAGAGGCTGCCGTGGGCTCCTGGTCAGTTGCACCAGCTTTCTTCCCCCATCTACCCTGTAGAATATTAATCTCTGCAAAGAAAAAAAAAAAGAGTAGAGGAATTCTAATTTTCTTTAACAGATTGGTGTGTATCTTTGGCAAACAAAAACCCAAAGCAGCACTGCTGTTGACCTGACCCCAACTCTTCCAGGACCTGATGTGCGTCGGACTAGAACTGGGCTCCGTAGGGTTTTCAATGGCTGTTTTTTCAGAAGGCAGTTGCCAGACCTTTATTCCGGGGCAGCTGTGGGTGGACTCAAACCTGCAGTTGAGTGCATGAACCATTTACACCCCTCGGTGATCACTGAGAGTGGCCCTTTTGGCACAGTGGGCAGTGTGCTGGTCTAACAACTGGAATGTCCAGACTTTGGGCCTCTAAGATGGCTCATATGTTTAAAAAAACCAATAAATGACCCTTTCTCAAACCACTGTCCTGTGCTTGCTGTACTATTTGTCCAGGGCTAAAGACACAGCTGGAATTCACTTGATGGTGACTAGGCATGAGACAGACACGTGATTTCCCCATGCGAGATCCAGCAGAATAATACTTGATGTTTAAGGGTCTCCTCCAGCAACTGCAGGGTCTGAAATCTTAACCCACTTGTAAGCTAACAAGTTAGCCTGCCCATGTTTACTGCGAGCTGGCGGAAGACACAAGACTCTTGGGTCTGAGACAAAGGACTTTATTACTCACAGCAATGGCAGTGGCCGGAGCATCAGCATTCTCTTTTGCTGGTTTCCTGGATGCCAATTTCCACAGGACAGTGCAGTGGGCCAGAGGACACCTGCACGCGCGGTGAGTTGGGTCTTAGGACTCCCGAATCTTGGCAGTAGGCCATCAGCACGCCTGTCCTTTGCTTTAGACGGAAACACTGCTCTCTATTCCAAGGCTGCTGACTCACTAGGCAGAAATTCTGGAAAGACAATCCAGGACAAAGACCCTTGGTGTCTCTGCTCTGCTCACAAGACAGGCAGAAACACAAGTGACCCATGAAGTACAGTCTTCACCTGAGCTGTGATCACCCCCCAACAGTTCACACTCAGCAGTGAGAAGCTCCTTGTCCCTGCCGCCCTGGGCTGTTTGTATGTAATTCTTCCACAGCCTGGAATGTCCTTCCGTCCCTCCCCAGCCACTTCTGGCTCACCCTTTAAGACTCAGGGCTGAGTTTGGAGCACCTCTCACTCAAGTTTCCCCATTAGACCATGACCTTCTTGAGGGCCTGTGCCCAGAGTGGAGGGTGCAGTATGTCTTTCCTGTTAAGAAGAGCCTTTCCTTGGTTCTCCTAGACCATTTACGGTTAATGCCACTTTATGGAGTTCTTGGTACATTTAGCTTTGAAGTGGCAGAGTTTTCTATACAAACACCTCCCCTAGCAGACTGCAGACTTGCCAAGGACAGGGCTCTATGTCTGTCACCTTGTCGGAGGAGCAGGCAGCTAGCGGCAACACATCCAGTACTCATGGATGGGCAAGTATCATGTGTCTCAGCAGCGACTGTTAACTAGCTAAGAAGACACGTGCTTCTGATCTGAGCAGCTGGGCTCTGGAAGCTTCCATCTAGCACTGGGAGACCATGACAGTGAGCGAGAGAAAGTCTTGCAGATATCAGACAGACAATAAGGAGAAAAGACTCATTTACCTGCACCTGGAAGTGGGACTGTATGATTTGTCTCTTACTGCCTAACAAATTACCCCACAACTTAGTGCCTTAAAGAACATTTTTTTATCTCACCATTTCTGTGGGTCAGGAATTTGGGAGAGGCTTTGACAGGTTTCCAGCTCAGGGTCTCTCACCTCACCATCACAGTGTCAGCTGGCTGCAATCATCTGAAAGCTCGTCTGGGGCCAGAGGACCCGCTTCCAGGACAGCCCATGCACACAGCTGTGGACAGGCGACCTCAGTTCTCACCACGCGAGCCTTTCTGTAGGGATGCTGATCATCCACACACAATGGCAGCTGGCTTTTCTCCCAGAGCGATGACCCCAGAAAAGATCAAAGTAGAAGCCATGAGTCTTTTATGATCCACCACAAAAAACAAAAACGAAATCTGCGATTTCTGTGCTAGTGTATTGTTTACAGAGCTCAACCCTATTTAGTGTGAGAGTGGGCAACAGTGCAGGGACCTAGGGGTCAGTGAGGGGACACTCTGGAGGCTGGCTGCCACAGGGTTGTCTCCTGCAAGCCAAGAGACACAGGAGTGGAGAACAGAGCTCTCAGGGGTTGTCTCCTGCAAGCCAGGGGACATGGGAATGGAGAACAGAGTTTTTAGATCTCTGTTTTCTGAAACCAGCTGGGCTGGCCCTGAGGGAGTGGCCACCTTCTTCTTTTTCATCCTCTGCCTGAGCCCCCAGGCAGCGGGCAGAGTGCTGAGGCCAGCCAGGAGGTGCTACTGTGCCTGCCTGTCAGTGCAGCACTGTCCCTGGGCAGGTGGGTGGGCAGCAGGCAGCTGTCGGCCCGGAGTCCCGAGCTTGCTCCCGGAGGTGACTTCTCTCTCTTCCCCACGTTATACCTTCGCAGTGGAGGCTGCCCCCACCCTTTGGCTGCCCTGTGGCCCACGCCTTACCGCCAGAAGCTTGTGCGTTGCTGACCTAGATTTGTCTCAGCAAAAACAAGGCACATTTCTGCCCAGGGCCTGCGGTAGCCAGGCCTCAAATGCAGTTTATTTCATAAAGGAATTACTTCTGGCTGAATTCACGAGACGGAATTACGGGTTCATTTGGAGCAAAATGGAAGGGGTGGTGAGCATGAAGGTCAAGGGGAAGCTAGTGACAACCGTTTTCCCAGCGTGCACGCTGTACTGCCTTCCAGTGCAGGACTCCCAGAGGGCCACTGTCATTTCCCAAGCTTGTAACTTGTCTTTCTTCTCTCACAGCCCTGACACAAGCTCAGTGCCAGCAGAGGCGGGCTCAGGCCGTACGTCGTTGGGTCTGTGCTGTTCGTTCCTGCGGCCGGTGCTGCGCGGATGCCCCAGAAGGAGCCACTTTGGGCTCCTGGCGGGGTGCGGGGGTTAGTGTTTCCTCCCTCCCAGCATCCATGCCCTGGGTTCTGATTCAGAGTCTTCCCCTCTGCTCTCACCTTGCGTGGTGCGGTGAAGCCTGTTGAATCCTGGGCGTGCCCAGACAGCACGCTTGGTTCCCCTGGCCTGGTGGGCCCGTAATCCAGGCCAACCCAGGAGGAAGCCAAGACTCAACATTGGAACTTTGGTTGAACTGCTGGACTTGCTGCTTCCAGCTTGTCACCACGTGAAGCCACCACAGATCTGAGAGGAGTGAGAAGACCAACCCTTGATACTGCTCCGTGCCGGATCCCGCTGTGGCGAAATCCAGCCTGACAACCCTGGTTTGGATTGCCACACCTGTCAGCCATGTGACCAGTGTACTTCTACTTTGTAGAGATCAGGGGATTCCGTCTCTGTTTGTGGGACCTAGTGCTTCAGGTACAGATGGTGGGTGGAGGTGATGCCGCTTGGGTGGCTGCAGAGTGGTCCTCGCCTGTGGTCCTGAGCACCAGGCACAGAGGCTCGCCACCACCTCTGTTTATGACACTGACGGCAAGGATGATGGCACTCGGATCTCGGGCTTCTCTCTACCCGCAACCTTCCCACGCTGGCACCTACCCTGCCCTCCTGCTCAGGATCGAGACCTCCCCCTCCTTCCCACCTCCTGGAATCGTGGTCCATCAGTTATTCACCTGCCTCCATAACTCAGGCTCCCTGTCAGGTGGCTGAGAAGGAAAACAAATACAGTCACGGGCACCAGGCGGAAAGCACCTCCCTGGGCCTCATCGTCCCCTCCCCCTTCCCTTCTCACCCAAGTTTCTTGACAGTGGGGTCTGGGTCACTGCCTCCCTGTGCATCACTCACCCTCATCCCAGTCTGCTCGGGCAAAGGAACTGTTTTCCACATTGGCAAGGCTGGCGGCACCAGCATGTGTGAAGCCACAGCGCAGAATGCCCTCAACAGGCCTGGGGTTGACCCCCTAACTGACGCCTTGGCTCCTGGGGCTGTGGAGCCTGGGAGTCCTGTCGGCCTCTCAAATGCTCCACAGTCTCCATCTCTGAATTTCCTTCTGCTTCCCGGGCTGTGATTTTTTTTTTCTTTTTATTGTGAATTAAAGACCATATTGCCACGTAACACCCAGAACTCACACCTCTGTTCTATTCTAGCTGGTGCCCCCTCCACCCGCCCACGTGACAGTACGTGTCCCCTTTTGTTCAGCCCTTCCTGTGCTCTTTCGATGAAGGTCTGGCCTTCCCCACCCATCAACTGGGCTCCAGTGAACTGTCCCCCAGACAACCCAGTGGACATTTTTAAAGGTTTCTTCACCCCAGTGTCACTCCATGTTTTCCGTGGCCCAGGTCGGTCTTTGTCTGGGGAGCTGGCCCTGGTGCTGGGTGCAGTTTGGGGCTAGAGAGTCCGGGGGCCCCGCTCCCAGGGGGCCCTCTGTTCAGAAGGACCATCAAGCGTGGTCTTTTGGTAGGGTTCTAGCTATGTCGGGCCATGATTTTGTGGTCTTCCGGGTGTCTCCACAGGGTCCACTGTCCTAAGGCGTCTGCCCTTGCTACAGGACAGACTCTTTCTGGTGCAACCCTCTCCTGACTGCAGCGGGTTTGGGTTGCCACACCTGTCAGCCATGTAACCAGTGTACTTCTACTTTGTAGAAATCAGGGGATTCCGTCTCTGTTTGTGGAACAAACAGAGTTGCTCCGAGGTGCTTACCCCAGGCCTCAGCTGAGGTCATTTTTGGCTGGATGTCTGCTGTTGACTACCCTGTAGGACCTTCAGCTTTATAACGGGACCACGACGGACCTCTGCTTCGGGCTGTGACGCGGTGGCAGGAAGTGGATTTACTGTCTACCGTACGCATGATGGTGCAGGAGTAGGTAAGCGCTGCACGTGCTCACTGAGAGGTCAGCAGTTCAAATCTGCCCGGCACTCTATGGGCCAATTGTACTCTGTCTATAGGGTCACTATGAGTCAGAATTGACTTGATGGCAGTGGGTTTTTTAATATTTTGGCCATACAAAAGAGAGGAATTGCAGAAAACATTGGAAACAAACTGCTTTTGGACACTGGACCATAGGAGTGCAGTGACCCCGAGAGAAGGGGACAGGTGAGCTGAGACCTGGGTTGCCTGAGCTTCCTGCTTGGAGAGACTTTTGGGGGGGAAGGGGCAAAATGCAGACATAGCCCACTGGTTTCCTTGGGGTGAGGGTGGGATGGAGGGTTTGGGGGGACCACGCAGCTAGAAGTCACGGGGCAGGGTAACAGAGAGGGGACAGTACAGAGGGAGACAGAGAGAAGAACGCTGGAGACCAGCAGAAGGGTCCAGGCAGGAACTCAGCTGAGCGCTGATTAGTGCACACATGTGCGCGTGTGTGTGTGTGTGTGAGGAAACGGCAGCGGGCCACTGAAAGAACCTCTCAGAAGAAGCAGGTAGAAGAGTTCCTGGTACCCCAACAAGCCTGGAAGATGTCACATTCCCCAGAGTTGGAAAGGAGGAACCTTCTAAGCCACACAGTGTCAGGAAGACCACTCAGTGTTCCACAATGTAGATGAAACAGACAAATTACTTGAAAGACACGAATTACTAGGTTTCCCTCAAGAAAAATCCATCAGGCTGAGCAGCCCTAGGTCACTCTATTCATCACCACTGCTATGTGTGAGGCCCTAGGTCCAGCCGCCGTGTCTGCGTGTCTTCCCTGCCCTCCTCTTGATCGGCCACGACGTCCTTCTCTGGCGACTGGTCTTTCCTGAAGATGGGACCAAGGTCAGCGAGCCCACGTCCCGCCATCCTCAGCGCTAAGGGTTACTCTGGTCGTCTTTCTTCTGGGACTGATCTCTTCATTCTTGCAGCCTTCAACTGTATACTCAAGGAAGCTGACGAACTTCGAAGATTCAGGTCGAACCTTTTCTGGGGACCTCCTCGGCTGGTCTCCATTGCTGAGTGGCTCTGTTGCAGGCCTGTGGTCCCTCACCAGACCCCCGTTCTCCTGCATCCGGGAGCTAAGCCACCTTCATCTCTGTAGCTCTGGTGTCTGGGTGACCCCGAGGCACATGCACAGTCGTTGCTTGATGCATGGATGCCACATCTCATGGGTCTTCATGTGACTGTTCTGGGGAGGTCACATGAGATGCAACCCTTGGGGTCTTTGTTCTGTGCCACCTCCCTGATGTGGAGTGAAATGACATGTCTAATGAGGCAGCTGACCCTCACACTGGCTTGCCCGATTCTGGGCTTTGCATGGAAGGTAAAATCCCTCTTGGCTCCCAGGCATGCCAGCTTCTGAACAACACCCCACAGCTTTGTGGTTGTGTAACAGTGCAGTGAGGACGATGGTCGCTGGAGCCGGGCACAAAATGCCTGCATGTAATGACAAGCTCAGTGCAGAGAAAGGGGAATGATCCTCCGTCTGTCTTTCTTAAACATAAAAAGGACTTGGTCTCAAGACTTGTGGGTTTTGTGAGCTCTGGCTTGTGTTCAGCAGTAGCTCTGCTGAAAATGTATGTGAGGAGTCTCTCCCTCGGGGTGTCCACCTTGATGCGTTTCACTACACGCTGGAGTAGGTTCTGTAGGCAGGTCGCATTCCTCACCTCGTCTGCAGCTTCTCAGATGCTCTGCTGTGATTTACTTGGGGGGCTAGGTGACAGCTGCCTGTGCCTTCCTTCCCGTGGGCCAGCAGGGCCGGCTGCTGGCTGATGTGGTAGAGGAGCGGCCTGTCAAAGCAAAGCTCTACCTGGAGCCCAGGAGTTCCCATAGCAGTGGTCCTGGAGAGGCCTTCCTGGTGTCCCTGTCCCAAGGAAGAAAGTTGGCTCTGGAGATGCCTGGGCTTCCCAGAGCCGGTGCAATGAGCACAATGCAGACGGCATGGCGACCACTCTGAGGAGCGACCTCCACGTTCCTAGTTGGTGACCTTTCCTATTTGACATGGTAGGAACGCTGTTTCTTTGGTTTTAATTTTCTTGCTTACTGAGATCAATTCCCCGGATTGTTGTCTACGAGGTTGAACCATGAGGAAATGCTAATATTGGAGCATTTTGACCCATGGAAACAGCAATATTGTTGATATTTGATCATTTTGACCAGTTAAAATGGCAGTTATGGACAGCTGAATCAAATAATTCTAGTCATTCAAAGGGAACTGATGTCCGGGGCCCATCAGCATGGTGGGGAGACCTTCAGGCTGAGACCAGGTGCATTCAGAGTCCAGGCTGGCCTCTGTTTCTCCCAGTGACCTCGGCAGCTCCTCTCACCCAGGAGGGGCTCAGTCTCCTTTCCATGCTGTGAGCTCATGGCCCGTGTCCTCCCATTAAACGGGGTCACATGAGATAATGTATGTTAAGTGGCCTCTTATATGGTCAAGTGCCCGTGAATGTGAGGGGTTAATGGCCTGCAGGTGGGCTGATGTGTGTGTGATGATCCGATCCTTGACTTGGCTCTCGGGGAGCCAACAGTTCCTTCTTTAGCCCTCAGAGTCTGTCTCTTTGGGAGATGAGCTCTGGGGACCAGCCAAGGTAATCCGTGAGAGGCTGATCTTATATTCCCTGTGGCAGTGTCTCATCAAAAGTCAGAGCAACCGGGTTAATAGTGCAGAAATCCATCCATCAGTTACTTTGTCTCCAGAAGGTTATAGAGCCAGTTTGAATTTTTTAAGAAAAGAAATTAATTTAAAAGACACACACGTACGGAATCTTTAAATTCAGTTTTTCCTTCTCAGTGTGACTTACAAACCATGTTATTTATAAAATGTTTGAAAATTTTTAGAATATTATCAAAGAGGAACACCGTAACATTCTCCAAGAAGCCAGTTCTAACTTTTAAATTCCATGAAGTGACTTTACCCAACACCATGCTTACCATAAACCTCCACTAACTATATTTTTGGAAAATATGTGATACAGTGGTAACTGATATTCCTATACAGACCTGGAGGAATCATGGGATTCTCATGTGACTTCACAACCTCCAAGACAACGTAGTTGTTTTAGACAGGGTTCTCCAGAGAAGCTAAGCCAGTTGAACATATAAATGCATACACACGTATAAACAGAGAAAGACAGAGACAGAGAGAGGTAGATTTATAACAAGGATACATTTCCTGATGTTGTAGAGGCTGGAATGTTCCAAGTCCGTAGTCAAGACAGAGGCTTCTCTTACTTTACACAGCTGAATGGGCTGACAAACTCAAGATTGGCTCATGGGAGAGCGAGGTTGTTGCTCACTGACTGTGAAGACTGAAGAATCCCGAGATTGGCAGGCAAGACCCCAAGTGAGCTGCTAGCTCATATCCCAAGAACTGGAGGTCAGACGAGCAGGAGCCAGCTGCAGGATCCAGAATGAGCAAAAGCCCCTGAGCCCTGCCAGAACATCTGCCCACACTTGATAAAAACCACACACCCATGGAAACTTCCCTTCAACTGATCGACTGCTTATACCAGATTCCATCATGGGAGTAATCATGTATCATGTCTCAGCAGGGAAGTGATCACAGTTACAGAAGTGCCCAAACCCTGAGAATCGTGGCTCAGCCAAGTGGACACACAGTCTTAACCATCACGTAGTTAAGCCTAGCTGGTCTTTGGAAATGGCGGTGGCACTTGTTGCTCTGTCCCTGCCATGTCCTGTCACTTGTACAGCCTGCATGCATGCTGGTCTCATATCCAGGGACCAGCGCTCACATCTCTCTGTTTGAATGTTGCTTTGTCACCAGACACAGCAAGCCAGCGGTGCCAGGCTGTTGGCATCTCCAGGAGTATCCCTCAGTATTGACACACAGGAGTGTGTTTATAAACAGCCCAGGGTTGTGACTCCTCAGAGGGGTAACACGGAGGCTGCTGAGTTCCTTGGTGGGATTAGTTCCCATCTCCCCCACCGACTGATAACACACCCTTTGTCCACTGCCTTCCCATCCCCCTGTCGCTTTCCTTGTCCCCTACAGATGCTGCGTAAGCCCCCAAACAAGCAGCTTTTGTGGAAATCCTCATCTCAGGACCTGAGGCTGGGGCAACCCAAACTACAGCATTCCTAGTCTAGGTGTGGTGTGTGTGTGTATGGTCCCACCACATTCATCAGAAATACGTGATTCACCAATGTGCTATCCCTTGAGTGCACTAGATAACTGCCTTGCTTAGTACTGTATGGCATAATGGCAATTATAAGGGCTACGCATTGTCCCCCAAGACCCTATAATTTCCTCAACTTCTTCAGCTAGCAGCACCCCACTTTCCATTTAGGGGGCACTCTTCTCCCACCCTCAGCGTCTACCTCTAGGCTTAGGCTAGTTACTGAAGCCTGACCAAGTAGAGAGCCCATGTCTCTCTGGCTTCTGTGATTGGTTCTCCATGTGGCATGTGACCTACAACAGACCAGTGGACGTCTGCCCCAGGGCTTTTGCTGGAGCTTTAGGGAAAGAGGACGTCTCTCTGTGCTGGTTGCTCATCTCTTAGGACGTAAGCCCGGAGCCCCAGGAGTTGACACCTGGAGAGGCCGGGAAGCCAGGCCAGGCTGAGGGTAGAGAACCGGCTCCGCTGATGTGGCTCATGCCCTTGGTCCAGCCTGTGCTTTGCAGTTACTAGGGTTTGTCTGTTCCTTGCGGTTGCCACAGTCCCAATCTACGCTGCTGAGCTAGGAGTTGTCAGGGGGAAGCATAGGGCTTCCTCCTCAGTTTGCTTTCCAAACTGCCTTGTGTGTGCTCTGAGCTTGACAACTGGGAAGGAAAATCCTGGTTCTGATGCCAGACCTCCTTCAAAGATCAAACTCCATGAGGACTGCAGGCTCGTTTGGGTCCTGATTCTGAGTCTGGACGGTGCTGAGAAACCTGCCTGGCCCTTTGCAGTGGGGAGAGGTGCAGAGGCTGGAGGGAAGGGAAAGGTACAAGGGAAGGGTAAAGGGCAGGGTAACCAGGGCCAAGGCTGCTAACTGCTTCTTCTAGAAAGTCCCGATACTGGAATATGGCAGCATGTGGCCCTCCTCGGGTTCCTACATGTCTGTTTCTGAGGCTCTAAGGAAAGACAGCTGGACTCCTGCCGCCTGGCTGTGTCACAAACAGGGTCTGCAATTTCCAGTTTACAGACTCTAAGGCTGGGTTGTTGGTGCTCAAGACAGGTGCTGCCCATACCTGTTGAGTGGTTTTGACCAAGATTGTGGATGCCCCACTGGCCAGCAAGAGGGAGGAGCTGGGAAGGGCAATGCTAGTCACAACCATGAAGAGTCTGTAATTGGCTACAGCTGGGGATGTGGACAGGACAGGCCTGGATGGGGCCGAGCAGATGGAAAGCCTGGGTCGCTGGGAAGGTCTAGGGCACAGGTGTCGTCCTCAGAGGACCGGAGCTCATTATGGGTGAGGGGCAAGACCCCAGGGCTGTGAGGGTAAGCTTTATATGAGACTGGGGATCCAGAATGGACAGCCAAAGACATGCTGGGGACTGGCCGAGGGACCACAGGTGAGGCACACTGCTTTGACATGGCCAGTTGGAGTGGCTGAACTGAAAGTGATGTGCTGAAATATAAAATCACACTTTAAAATTAATCAGTGAAGTTCCCTTCATGGTCCCTGACAGATGATGGGGTGAGGCTCAGGACGGGGGTTGATTTGATCTGATTTGATCATTCCTTGGTGAAAGTAATTACTTGGCTGAAGGTTTAATGGTTTGATTTGTAGGCTGTGTTAAATGTCTCTGTGTTAAAAAAAAAAAGCCCCTTCAAAATGTCATTGACAACTCGTATCGTATCTCAAATAGTAGGATGGCTTCCTTTTGATCCTCGGTGTTTAGAGAGAAGCAAATGAGTTTCTCCTGCTGGGTGGGGACAGTGGGTGGCTTACGTAGCGGAACTGAACACAGGGCAGGTTGGTCCCCCTTGGCTGTGCTGTGATACTCAGCTGCTCCAAGTGTGCGATGGACCAGCAGCATCAGCGCCACCTAAGAGCTTGTCAGAAATGCAGGCTCTGAGACCTCACCCTGGACCAAATGAACCAGATTTAATTTTAACAAGATCCTCAAGTGACCTACGTACACAGGGAAGTTTGAGAAGCAGGGCCATAACAGACACCCGTCACAGTGTCTTCCCAGGTCACAATGACATCCGGCTTGCTCTCTGGCCAGTATGGGAGAGGGTGACGTCCATACTGGGAAACATGGCCCCAGCTCTTTGTTATAGTTGATTGGATAAAGGCTAGTCATCTAACCCATACTGGGCCAATTAGAGCTCTTCTCAGAGAATTTCGCTTAGGGGCTGTGTGTGTGTGTGTGTGTGGTGTGTGTGTATGTGTATTCACGCGAGTGCGTGCGTGTGTTGGGGGGAGGGGACAACTCTTTTCAGGCAGCTGTGTGGACACCATGTATACTTGGGAGTGACTCATGTGTCACCAGATGTCAGGCCCTGAGCCAAGGAGCCTGTTGGCAGAGAGAAGACCACTGAGTATGTTGGGTAGTGATGGTGTCTATGTCTGGTTTCAGGCCCATCTGAAGCACACCTTTGGGTTCCATGAGGCTCACCTACATCCTGGTGTTGTCCCCCTGTGGGCCTAGGTGCTAGCTGCAGGTGGCTTCCGTCATCTCAGCTAACCGTGTTGACTGGGATTTGTGGTGGTGGCAATGCAACCCAACTTTGGCTATCTTTAATTGGGTAGAAACTTCTGGGGGTGACACCAGGGCCTCATGGGAGGCAGGAGGCATCCTGGGACTTGGCTGGGCCAGGAAGCAGGAGCCCTAGCCGGTGTCAGACAGACTGCAACATGAGCCACTGTTGCGGCGTGATAGTCGTGGCCTGTCTCAGCAGAGATGGATACACCTCCCACAAACCTTCACACACTGACACCGCTGTGATTCCCAAGAAAGCGCCCATAAGAACGGACAGCTAAGAATGCGAAGGTCTGGGGACTAGTTTGGGTTCCTCCAAAATCAGAGCCGAGGCAAGGACTTAGGTGGAGATAGTTTCTATGGTGGTGATTCCAGAAAGCTGGGGGCTGGGAGCAGGGAGAGTGAGCTGGGAAGGAGGAAGAGCCGACTCGAGTTGCTGCTGTAAGCAGCAGAGCTCAGTGGTACCAGAGTAGCAGCAGAAGTCTTTCCAGAAGGATCCGCCCAGGTGTGCGAGATGGGGCATTTCACCAGGGGACACTCCCACACCCCCTCCCCAACATGACCCAGCTGTCCCTGCTCTCAAGCTGAACCGACTCTGGCCCTGGAGAGGAAGCCTGGGCAAAAAGGAGAGGTGTGCATGTGAGTTGGGGCCTTGGTAGGTGTTCTGGAAGCTTCCTCCGTAGCTGTGGCTGAAGCTGCAGAGGGCTGAGGGAACGCAGAGGTGGGGACGCTGTTGGTGCACGGGCGCTGGAGTGCCAAGTGGTGATCATGAAAGTCATCTGCATCGAATTGTCCAAATCCCCTCTCGTCTTTACCAATGGTAGAAATTGGAAAGCTGGCAACTTCATTTATAGTAGGAAGCAGGGTCAGAATCTCCTAACTTCCTTTCTGGTTTAATGGCTTCTTCCTTTGGTTTCTATTCTGTAGAAAATGCACACAGCAACATACCAAATCCCATACATCTCCTCGGTAAAGAAGAACCAATTGGTGAAGTATTTCCTGCTTGATAGATCATTTTCTTACTTCCTGCCTCAGAAAACTGAGGGGAGAAATGATTTTAGTTTTTGGCATGGTCCACAAACACATCTGTCAGGGCTGGGCCTGTCCATTCGTTTGCAGAACTTGCTCGCAGCCTGTGTGCTGTCCTGGGCTAAAGCCTCTCTGTGCCGTCCACAGTCTGGGCCTGGTGGGGATGACAGCTGATATCTGTTTAGTTTTATCTGACAGGGAGTTTTCCTTGTTATTTTTGATTTGTGGCATGCCTGACTTACCCCACACCTCTGTGTCTGTGCTGACAAGTGGCCTCTGGTTCACACTGTACAGTGCTGTGTCTTCCGGCTGCCACCACCTGGAATGGCTCAGGACATGCCGCTCTCTGTGACACAATGTTAGACACGCGCCGTGTGTCAATCACAAACCTTTGTCCAAAGATTGATCTATGTTCCCAGCGGGCCCTGAGACTCCACACAGGCTGTTTTGTGCTCAGACACTCCGGTTCACTGGTTCTTGTTTCCACATCTCTCTGTACCTTGGGAAGAGATGCATTAAGGGACACCAGGTCTGGTGACAGCTGCCTGTGGCTTTGGGTGGGAGGACAGTGCTCTGGCCACTGTGGAGTCCAGCCGAGCCTGTGTCTAACAAGACTGTCCAAGCCTCAGAGCTCTGAAGAGTGATTCAAATACTGTTGTAGTTTAACCCCATGTTTGAGGAGCCCCTGTAACCTGTCCGCTCCCTGTCACAACCATTCCTGCCTCTGGGTCTCTTTCTAGGGCTCCCCGAGTGACAAAACAGCTACACTCTTGGCCGCTAACCAGTAGTGGGTGGTTCAGACCCACCAAGACTTACCAGGTGTGAAAGGCCTGGTGACTGACTTTTCAAAGGCCTCGGCCATCGGGGCACAACTCTACCCTGACACACAGGGATCCCGTGAGTTGGAACTGATTTGATGGCAACTGGGATGGTTTTGGTTGGAGGACCTTTCTGCTTTCTTCCTGTGTCACTGTGTGTGTCCAGCATTTAGTCATGCTGCTGGGCCACCAGCTCCTTCACGGAGCAAACCTGGCCACGGTCAGCCCTCTCTGCTGCACAGACTTTCACAGGGCAACAATCCGTGGGCAGCTATTGAGTGCACTCCTGTTGCTAACACCTAAGCTCTGCAGGACTTCATGATTCCATGGCCTCACAACACCACACTCCTGGCTTCTTCCTCTCCTGTTCCTAGTTGTCGCGTCTCTGGCACTTGAGACAAACAGATGCAACTCTCCTATGTCACTTGTTGGGGTGGCAGGGTGTGGTAGGAGGAAGAGGAAGACCCTCAACCACCCCGGATGTACATCCAGATCCCTAATAAGTGATCTGCTGGGTGTCGTCACTGTCAGCCACCAGTGGGAAAGGAAAATCAAGTTCAGGAGCGCCTTCTTCAATTGAGAGCTCATTCTGAAAACAGGTAAAAAGTTACGTCTTCATCAAGGGAATCTCACATTTTTGAAAAACGGTCTTTTCTTTAATTAAAAATATTTTATTACTTTTAGCTTATTACAGAAGTAATCGATGTTCATCACAGGAAAACCGGCCATCACAGCCAAGCCCAGAAGCACATACAACCCCACCCATGTGGAGCCATAAACCTTCAACACCTTTGTGTCTGACCGTCCAAATCCTCACTTAGGTATGTGTTTCTCTCCTCTCTCTGTACATAATAAAACTGGGATTCAAATCCTATTTTAAACAGATGCAGGAGCTTGCTATTTAAAGGAACTCTGAAGTGAATCCTTTTGAGATGTGAATAGTTCCCCTGGGATTTATTTGTGCTATTGGCTCAGGCAGAATCCAGAAGCCGTAAACTGTTTATGTTTTGGGGCATGTGTGTGTCTAGGGGGGTGGTATCTGGCAATCTGACAATTTCTCTGCTTCTATATCCACTCATGCATCCACACACACGTACGCATCCACGGACCCATCCATCCATCCATCCGTCTGTCCGTCGGTCCATCCATCCATCCAGCGTCTATGAGCCTATCATGTGTTTTGTAACTGAGTGTTGAGAGACTAGCACTGCGAGACAGGCAGGAGGGCCAGGGCGGGGTTGATTGAGCACCTGCCACGGGAGCCTCACACACACAGCACCACGTCTTTGTGGCGTTCCCCAAGGACCGGATTACACGGTGAAAGATTAACGTCCCTCCTGCACAAATTAAAAATACTCCATTATTTGCAGCATGGAACGGACAAGCTGAAGATCAGCCTCTTCTCTTTCAACAGCATAATTGAATGTCTCTCCACCGGTAGCCCTCACTGTATTGATTTAAATTAATTATTTGTGCATTTGTAATCTGCCTGTTTCCCCAGCCCAGGAGTGCCCACGTTGCCTCGCCACGTGGCCGCCTCCTCCCAAGCCATCACCTGGAGTCTGGAACCTTTTGACAGTGTCTGAGGCCAATTAATCAGACAAATGCAATCGGTTTTTGCTGATAAAGGAGAGAGCCTTCCCTGTAAAACTGACATTCCATTTTATGGGAATTAGAGCTCTGAAAAGTGACTGCAGGCGGCCTTAGTTAAAAGCACTGATTCACTAGGACCCAGATGGAGAGGCTGAGGCAGGGGAGGGGCCTGAGGGAGAGGGGAGGGGAGTGTCACCCTCCAGGGACTCTGTGTGGGGTCAGTGAAGGGGCTTGACCAGTAAGAGCCTAGATGTCTGGTATTTAGGGCCTGGGGAGGCGCTGAGCTGTCCTTAGAGGCAAGTGGGGGCCTTATCAGTTGCATAGATAGCATTGCAGACACACTGCAGATCTTCCAAAGCAAAACAGAAGGTTTCGTATCCTGCAATTTACTAAAAGAGAGGCACAGAAAATCCAACATTTTGAAGGAAGAGAAAGCTCAGATTATCTGCAATTCAACTGAACGTTTTTGCTGTGTTCTTAATCAGAGATGGAATATGTGTCATTGGAAAACATCAATTACCTGTCTTGCAAATGGGATTTGGGCTAACCTTGAAACTTCTTTTGCTTCAGAAACCTCTTTGAGAAGCATTGTGAACAGCTGCAATGCCTTCTGGGCTGTGTAAGGCCAGTTGAGTGGCCACAGCTGGCCAGGGCTGCCGAGGGTGAAGGCAACGGGGATGGCCATTGCAGGTGCTCACAGGTGACAGTCCTGCAGGCGGCAGGCAGGGCAGGAAGTGGGGAGTGGTCAGGCCTGTGGGAAAGTGGGGAGAATGTGGTGTGTCTTAAAGGACCGCTTCTGCTTAGCACCCAGCCATTGATCCCTTTGCAAGAGTATGGGCCCCATGTGGTCATGTGTTAGGAGTGCCGAAGGGAAGTCAGAAATCTAAGTATTTATGGAAGAGTTCTTGGGATTATAAAGTAAAAATAATAAAAAAATCTCTGTGGGCTAAACAAAAATATGCATCTCTGAGACAGATATTTGCGGATTCTTGGTGAGAGACTGAGCTGGATATGGACTTGTCTTGGGGGGCTGTGAAAAGGGAAAAATTATTATTTTGGCTTTAATCTTCTTTGAAATTGTGCTTTAGATGGAAGTTTACATTTGAAGTTAATTTCTCATTCAAACATTAGACACATACGTTTTATCACCCTGGTGGCCACCCCCATGGCGTGGCAGCATGCTCCCCTCTCCACCCTGAGTTCTCCGTGTCCCTGCGTCCAGCTCCCTCCCTTCTTGCCTTGTCTTGCTTTCGGACAGGCAGGAGCTGCCCACGTGGTATTACATGTTTGATTGGAATGGGCAACCCATTCTTCATGGCTGTTATTTTTTGTTTTATGGGACTGTCTAACCTCTCTCTGAAAAGTGGCTTTGTACATGGTTTCAGTGCTGGGTTGGCTGAGTGACAAGGGGCTATAATTTAAAGGGTTGAAAATCATTATTTCAAAAAGTATATACAAACCCCTGATTTTGTTTTCCTTCCTTCATTTAACTTCGCTTGAACAGAATTGATTCGTCACAAACCTGGTCCATGATAGTCTGTCTCATTATCGACCCACACGCGGTGTTCATGCCTTCAGTTTCGATCACGCAGCAGGCGCCCTGCCTCACCACTCTGTGTGGAAACTGACATCTTGGCCATCAGCAGTGGCCACCTGTGGGCTCGTCCCCGCTGCACACACACTTCTGGGCCCAGGTGACCGCAGTACTGGGCCCACCTGCCCTCCTCACTCCCTGGCTTTCATTTTTAGATCACCTCGTCTCATCTCGATGGTTTCTTGTTAGAGGGTCAGCAAAAAAGAGGAAGGCCCTCAGCAAGATGGACTGACACAGCGCCCGTGACAAGGGGGTCTCATGAAGCCACACAGGGCACAGTGTGGGATTGGATGGTGTCCCCTTCTGTGGCATAGAGGGTTGTTACCAGTCAGAACTGACTCAATGGCACCTAACAGTGACAACATATGTTTTCCTAAAGAGTGTACATATGTATGTATAGGCATATAGGTACATATACATATATTATATAAATGTGTTGTAGTTGGGTTTTAGCTTTGTGAAAAGGATATGTAATCTTTGGGGCTTACTCTTTCCAACAAACAGATGCTGAGAACCAACCACATGTCTTCTGGTCACCTGTAGTTCCTTCGTGTCCTCTCTTGACCTTTCCACAGGAGACTATCCTGCAGCACATGGTGTGTGCCTTCCTGCCTGTGCAGACTTAGCTGTGTCCAGCTTCTTTGAACACGGCTGCTGGAAACTGTCATTCACAAGTTAGCCAGGGCATGCGAGCCAGCGTTTCCCTACATCTATACTTAGGAGCGCAGTCACTGGGTTGTAGGGCAGGCATTATAGATTGAATTATGTCACTCTCACCCTCAAAAAAGTGGCTAGGCCATGATTCCCAGTACTGTGCAGTTGTCTTCTACTGTGAGATTGCGATTTTTGTGTATGTTGTAAATCCTAATATTTGCCTGTAGCTATGGAGGCAAGATTGCACTGTGTTAAGGAGGTCAGGGAAGGGCTGTAACACTGGTACCCAGGTCACGTCCCTGATCCAGGGTAAAGGGAGCTCCCTGGGGTGTAGCCTGTACCACCTCTTACTTATAAGAGATAAAAAGGAAGTGGAAGTGAGCAGAGAGTGGGGGACCTCGTGCCACTAAGGAAGCAGTGCCAGGAGCAGGGTGCGTCCTTTGGACCTGAGGTTCCTGCTCAGAGATGCTCCGGACCAGGGGACACTCGTGTCACAAGGACCTTCCACCCAAGCTGACAAGGAGAGAAAGCCTGTCCCCAGGACTAGCACCCTGAATTTGGACTTCTATCCTAGTGGCTTGAGAGAGACTAAACTTCTCTTTGTTCAAGCCATCCTCTGCTGGTGACTCTGTTAGGGCAGCGCCAGATGACCAAGACAGCCCATCAAAGAGCAATTTTAAGCGTTATCACTGAGGTGCTTGCATGAAGCCGCACTAGTTTGTACACCGTGTTCAGTGCACGAGTGACCTGGTGCAGCTGTGTCCCCAGGACACCGGGCACCATCAGGTGTTTACGTTTCAGCAGCAGATGCACAACGTGACTGTATCCTAGGTCTGCCATTCCTGTCTCCCTGTCGAGGCTGAACACCCGTCTGTCTGTCTACTGGCCGGTCTGCCTGTTTTGTATCACAGTGCTGGTGTTGTTCTCACTGATTTGTAGGTGGCCTTCATGCAGGCTTCCTACCCAACTTTGGTTGTGTTTTGTAAACATTCATTCACCTTTTTATTCTCAACGAGTTATTACTTTCCAGGTCTTAGCTAAGAAATCCTTTCCAAATTCAATCCAAAAGATATCAGCTATGTTTTCTAAGAGTCTACGTAATCAACTCTACCTTAAAACAGGTGCAGTGAAAAAAAAATCTGATTTCTGTTGAGTATTTGTTCCTTGGTGGCTAATGACACTTGGTGTGAGGCTCTGTGTCCACGACTTGGAGTATCTTCTGGAAGTCCTGTGGGTGTAATGTCTTGGGGTTTCCAGATTTCTGCAGCTGCACCTGGGGGTGTGGGGGGAGCCTTCACAGAGGCTGTGAGATTTCCTACCCTTAAGCAAGGCATAGTTTCCCAGGGATCCTAGAGTCCCTGGGACGAGAAGAATGGGGTCATCTTTGTGCCACACTGGCTTGGGCTGCAACCTTCTTAGCAGGTGAGGGAGGGTGGCACCTCTCTGACCGCACTGGGTGACCAGGGTGGGGATGCTTCCTGCGTGGCAGCTGGTCCCCACTGCTGCGTCATTGGCTGGAAGGAAGGCGGGTTCCTAAAGCAACAGTGTCAATCACAGGCACGGGTACACACATCTCAGGGTAGAGTGCACCCAGACTCTTACCACCGGCTGCCCAGCAAAGCAAGTGTTTAGCCTTCTGACGATGCCAGCAGGGTGCTGCCTGACGTCTCCCTTGTTCAGGGGTGGCCCACCTGGGGGAAGCAGCTCAAGAACAACAAGAGCTGCGTCCCACCTGCCCATGTCACACCACATAACCACGGGCTCAGCAGCTCACTAACGGCTCAGGTCCCTGCTAGACTGGGTTACTCCCCACTAACAAGCGGTTTGAAATGACAAAGGCTTGTTCCTGCTGGTGCTGCACTTCCAGGGCCGGCCAGCAGGGGAGCTCAGCCATCGTGGTCACTCAGCTACGGTCCAGAGGGCTTTGGAGGGTCACAAGCCTTGGGCTGGAAGTGATGTGTGTCCCTTCTATTCACAGCTCACTGGCCAGAGCTGTTACATGGCACCCCGGCCTTCAGGGCAACATTTTGTTACACCCCGTCTTTGTTACTTAGGGCTTCTATAACAGGAACACCCCAAGTGGATGATTGTGTTGTTAGGTGCCACTGATTTGGTTCTGACCTGTCAGGACCTCATCTACAACAGAACGAAACACCGACCAGTCCTGTGCCATGCCCCCAATCTTCGGTTCACTGGAGTCCCTTGTGGCAGACACCGTGTCAGTTCATCTCACTGAAGGTCTTCCCGGTTTCTGCTGACCCCACACTTTGCCACGCACGATGTCCTTCTCCAGGGACTGACCCTTCCTGACAACACATCCAAAGTATGTAGTAAGATGCAGTCTCGCCATCTTGGCTTCCAAGGAGCACTCTGGTTGTACTTCTTCCAGAACAGATCTGTTGGTCTATGGGATGTTCAGTATTTTTCTTCAACACCACAGTTCAAAGGAGTGAATTTGTCTTCTGTCTTCCTTATTCATTGTCCAGCTTTTGCATGCATATGACACCATAGAAAATACCGTGGCTTTGGTCAGGTGCACCTTCATCTTCAAGGTGACATCTTTACATTTCAAAACTTTAAAGAGGTCTTCAGATGACTTTAGCAAAGCCAGCCAAGCCAAGTGCCGTCGAGTCGGATCCGACTCATGGTGACCGTGAGTAGACTTCAGCAAACAGAAATTTATTTTCTTA
The DNA here is from genome assembly GCA_028571685.1 of Heterohyrax brucei. NCBI lineage: Eukaryota > Metazoa > Chordata > Mammalia > Hyracoidea > Procaviidae > Heterohyrax > Heterohyrax brucei. Next base: position 77,920,522 of record CM053161.1, read on the forward strand.
CAGTCTAGACTAGATATCCAAATTTAGGGTGTCAACTCCATGAGAAGGACTTCTGTCCATTGGCTCTGGATCAAGGTTCTTGCTGTCAGTCTTCCTCTGGTCTAAAGCTTCTCAGTACAAGAACCTCAGGTCCAAAGATGCATCCTGCTCCTGGTGTTTCCTTTTTGGTGACACGAGGTGCCCACGTGTCTCTGTTCATGTCTCTCTTTTGTATCTCAAAAGATACTGACTTAAGACATAACCTACTCTTGTAGATGGCGTCCTGTCTCATTCCCATAAGTGTTACTAATCCCACCTCATAAACATCACAGAGGTAGGGTTTATAACACACAGGAAAGTCACATCAGATGACAAAATGGTGACATTTGCACAATACTGGGAATCACAGCCCAGCCGAGATGACATACATTTGGGGGACACGATTCAATCCATAGCATCTAAGGTAAGTCCCTTGTTCTGGTCACTGCCTTAACTAGGCACATGGGGCCGGGAGAACCGAAACTCAGCATGCCATCGCACAGAGAATTCCTGTCCTTCCTCTCCAGCTGTCACTCAAAGGCACTTGGGGGCCGGCCACGTGAAACGCTATCACCCACTGTAACCCCCTCCTGACTGCAGAATGCAGGGTCTCCTCCACGGCTCAGGGTGTGGCCCTCTTGCCGGGATGTGCCTGGTCCCCTCACTTCCCTTTTCCACTCTCCTCCTCCCACTGCTCTGTGCTCCTGAGCCCCACTGGCTCCTGGCTCGCCCCCCCGGTCTGGAGTTTGTGGCCCTCTCTCCAGTCCAGGCTGACCCTGCCCTGCTCGCTCAGCTGGCACCAGTCCCATCAGGTGGGCTGCTGTGCCTCGCCGGCTGGCACCAGAGCTCCTGACTCACCCATGGCACGTCCTTCTCAAATTGAATTCACAGGCCTTGTCCTCGGACCCCAGCCCATGTCTGTCCTGGGCTGGAACCAAAATCCAAAGGGAAAGGCACTTGGGGTGTGAGGCCAATCCCACGCCCCAGTTTTTGGCAGACCCCTGTCTTCTGGTATGTACACTTCCTGGGACATTCACTTCGGGCTGTCCGCTCTGTGTCCTCACTTCTCAGCTGCTGCTTGTGGGGCCCCGGAGAGCGCAGGCCTAGGTCCCCCATCCACATGCCCTGTGGATTTGCGGGGGCACACTTCTCTTCTGCCTTTCAGTCCAGGGCACTGAGCTGGCAGGGATGCTGGTGACCCCTTCACGGGGGTCCAGGGTCGGAGGGTGAGTCAGCCCAGGGTAATGCCACCTCCTGTTTGCCCTCAGTCTGACTTCCACAGTCTGTTGGTGCGGTGAAGTGTCATCCTGAGCTCCCTGTTAGGTCACCGGCCCAGCCTCACTCCTGGCTCCCTAGCTGGTGGTGCTCAGCCTCAGGACGCAGACCTAAAGGCCTGTGCTCTGTGTGCCACGTGTTGTGTCTTTGTCGAGGGCACAGGTAGGCCAGGAGAGCGGCTTCCCAGACCACGACTGCCTCCACTTCCTCTGACATCATGGCAGTCTCAGGGGCTCCTGGGCAGGATCCACGGACTTTTCTTGCAGGGAGGGTTTGGTTTTGGAGATGGGAACTGACCTGCCTGTTCTTGGTCCTCTGGAGGGGTCTGGTAAGATATCAGCCCATCATGGACACCTGATTTCCACTCAACCTGGTATCCGGGAAGTGCCTTTTGCTTCTTAGCACTGAGGACTAGTATTTAACATGACATTAGCTGGCTGCGGTATTGAGTTAACTATAAACAGAGATCATCCTTCTGGACAGAATCACTATCCACCAGACAGAATGATTAAATTTACAGCTCGATCGGTGCTGATCAATACAAATGAAATGCGAAACAACTTAATGTGTCTGTCAGAAGCAGCGGTCCGGAGCGCCTTCTCACGGGCACAACAGCCCCACGCTGGTGGCGCTATAGTTGTGGGGTGTTGTCCAAATGCACGTGCCTCCTCTTTCCCCTCAGCTACAGATTGCAGTGTGAGCCACATCAGTCAGGACGGGCTGGGCCGTGCCGTAGTAGTGAGTGGCTCAGAACACCACGATTTGTTCCTCTCTGTGCTCCATGCCCAACGCTGGCCAGCAGGGGAGGCTCTGCCCGCTGCGGTCAGCTGGTACCCAGGCTGGCAGACCAGTTACTGTCCTGACTCTGTTGCCAGCTACCATCTCAGAGAAGATTGTTTGTGTCACAGCCCATGGGCCAGAGCTGGTGACAGGGCCCACATGCCTCGATGTGCTGTCCTACCAGGCAGGCAGAGAGCTGGGGGATTTGGGGAGTAGCATCAGTGACACCCGTACTTGTCTGCACAGCAGGTGCCCATATCTGGCTAAACTTGAAGTGAATGACGGGAGCTGGCTTTCCGTGGGGCCCTGTCATGGAGTAGGGGTCCTGGTGGCACAGTGGTTACGGACGACCTACGGGCCGCTAGCGAAAAGAGTCTGCAGTTATACTCTACTGGGTGCTCCTTGGAAACCCCGTGAAGCAGTTCTGCTGTGTCTTACTGGGTTTCTGTGAGCTGGAATCGACTCAACAGCAGCTGGATTTTTGGTAAATGTTGATTATTCACGGAAAAGTAGCCCCCGGTGTCTGAGTATTTCTGTAAGCCAGCAGCACTGGCGCCGGGACCCAGGCCATTCAGAAGCTCAAGTCATCGCCAGACGCACAGAGAGAGCAGAGGTGGAGGCGCAGGTTGTTTAGCAAAGGAGCAGCGAGGCTGATGCCAGCAAAGGCACTTCGATTTGTCGTCTCCAAGCGCACCAGCACGGCGACACTTAGCTTAGACCAAAGGAGTCGCTCTTGAGGTAGAGCACAGCTCTCGTCAGTGGTCCTCCTCTCTTCAGGACCCAGCCCACAGGCTCCTCTCTCGTCTTCATGAGGTCCCTGTCCCTAGAGGAGGCTGGGGTCACTGCTCCTGCCTGTTTGCTTGGCTTTGGTCAGTGTCCTGGGCTGCCCTCCATGCTGGGCACACCCAGCTTTGAGGGCCACCAAATCAGAGTTGAAAGGTCCCCGCACCCAGGCTGCCCTGGACACTGCTGTCAACACTCATACGTGGCTGTGGAAACGTTATTTCAAAGTTTTTTTTATTCAACTGTTATTCAGCAATATACAATACAGTTTATAAACAAGTGTCTGACCTTGTTTCCAATCTTTATTTAAAAATAAATATTATTGACAGTGAATTTCAATTATGATGAGATGTGTTTTTTTTAATCAAAATGTCTCAAAAGAAATAATTTAATAAAAAAGAAAAGAAATGCCCCCAAAGGCAAAAGTAAATTAAAAAAAAAAATCCTAAACACAATAACCTACGAAAAATACTTTGCTTTGTCAGAAAGGCTTTGAGCCGACCTGTTTACATACTGTCCTAATGGTAACCTGCTCAAGAGTTCGTGCAAAATGAAGACCCAGAGGGAGAGCTTGGAAAAAGAAAAAGACACCTAAGCCAAGAGATCGGTGACCCCGTGCACCCGCCGGGGCTGGGATCCATCTGACTTGGAAACTAGATGCATCACTGTCGGTGTGATTCTAAGTCTGCGTCACTCCCCCCAGATGGGATTGGTTTGCCACGTGGAATTTGTCATGCTTCTCTCGGTCTCTCTGCGTCCGTCGGAGGGCCAGTCCTCAGTGAGGGTCCGGGCAGGCTCCGCGTGCACACGCTGGTGCGCCGCGGGGTGGAGGTGGCCGCGTCAGTGTCCCACCAGCAGGCTCAGCAGCTTATGCAGCGCGAACAGGAACAGGTATAGGAGGGGGTCTGTGGTGTAGCGAGGCCCGGTGCCTGCAAGGGGGACAGGACAGCACTGTTAGTGCCCACTCACCAGAGCCCAGGTGCCCACCAGCACCCCGGGAAGAGACCGACTGACTGCCCGCAGCCCTGGCCTCTGGACCCCAGCGCCCAGCTCAGGGCTGGGTGCGTCGTGGCTGCCTCTGTGGGACTTATTCACAGACAACCCATTTCAAGAGCTGATTGTGGTCTGAAGACTAAGGTGCACCTGACCCAAGCCACGGTGTTCTCAGTCGCTTCATCCACACGCAAAAGATGTGACAGTGAACAAGGAAGACGGAGGAAGAACCGCCGCCTTTGAACTGTGGTGCTGGAGAAGAATGCGGAATGAACCAACACATCTGTTCCAGAAGAAGCCTAACCAGAGTGCTCCCTGGAAGCCGAGATGGCAAGACTGCACCTCACACACTTTGGGCATGTTGTCAGGAGGGGTCAGTCCCTGGAGAGAGACCCCCGGCTTGGTAGACGGGAGGGTCAGCGAGAAAGAGGAAGAGCCTCCAAGAGGTGGGTTGGAACAGCCGCTGCAGCAGTGTGGGCTGAAGCGCAGAAACAACTGTGGGGGTGGCACAGGACCGCATAGCGGTCTGCTCCGTTGTGCAGACACTTGACACGAGTCAGAACCCACTCGACAGCAGCTGGAAACAACCACAACCACCACAACTACCACGCTGCAGTTCGAGGAGTCCCTGCGTGGTGCAAACGGTTAAGGCGCTCAGCTGCTAACTGAAAGACGGGAGGTCTGAGAGCACTCACAGGCCCCACGGAAGCAAGGCCTGGCGATCTACACCCCAAACGCAGCCACTGGAAACCCGTGGAGCGAGGTCTACTGCGACACCCTGGGGCTCGCCACAAACCGAAACAGACTCGAGGGCAACTGGTTTTTCTTTTTGAACTGTAGGGAGAGGCAGGGTAGAAGGGTGACTTGCTTTGCGGTTTTGAAGTCGAGCCATTGCCTTATTTTAACTGCCAACAGTCTTCTCTCCCTGCCTCCTCCAATACCATGCTTCAGGGTGTCCTCGGCGTTTAAGGCCCAGCTTCCCCTCCTCCTCCAGGAAGCCTTTGTGATTGCACACTATTGCACCTGTGTCCCCCTTCAAATGCCCTGCCTCAACTACACAGCCTGGCACCCTGACAAGAATGCCCCCCTCACCCCCACCCTGGGTCAGGGTTAGGGTCATTCTGGGGTTCTGGAAGGGAGCTCAGAAATCCCTGGCTGGTGGAGGAGGATGGATTGACACTGGTTTGGGTCACTCCCACCTGCTTCACCGCTGTAGCCACTAACCGGGTAACTGGCAGAAGCAGCCCCCTGTCCCCGGGGTCTCCATCTGTTGGAAGCTATCTCATTCATTTAGTGTGGCTATAACAGACATATCAGCCAGGCAGATGGCTTCACAGAGAGAAGTTTATCTTCTCACAGTGTAGGTGGTCAGAAGTCTGAATTCAAGGCATCAGCTCTAAACTAAAAAATCCACTGTCGTCAAGTTGATTCCAACTCATGGAAACGCCACAGGATAGAGCAGAACTACTCCACAGTTTCCAAGGAGCGCCTGGTGGATTCGAACTGCTGACCTTCTGGTTAGCAGATGTAGCACTTAGCCACTATGCCCCCAGGGTTTCCACCAGCTGTAGGTGAAGCTTTTCCTTTCTGTCAGCTCTGGGGAAGGTCATTGCCTCCTCGGTTTCTGCTTCCTGGTCCCTAGTAGACCTCTGCTGGTCTGGGTGTCTGTCTTTCTGACTGTCTCTGCTAGCTTGCTTGCTTCATCTCTTTTACATCTCAAAAAAGACAGACTCAAGACACAGCCTACACTAATCCTGTCTCATTAATGTAACACTCACCCCTTCCCAGATGGGATTGCAACCCACACACTGGTCAGGATTCACAGGACGTATTTTGGGGAGACACAATTCAATCCAAAACAGAAAGCCTGCTGGAGAGTACTTTCTGGGGTCAACCGTGTGATGGGGGCACCCCACCCTGTGAACCCCAGGCTGTGCAGGGGGAAGCTGGGTGATCCCTCTGGGGCTGTAGGGCGGGGTGAGTGTGATGCTCCAGGCCTGGGGGCGGGGGTGGCCCCACTAACTGGCCGGAGCTCACCCAGCTCACCAGTGTTGTGGTCTGCAGACCTTTCTCCTCCCTTCTCCCGACACAGCCAGCAGGGCGGGAGCTTGGGCCTGGGAGAGACGCAAACAGCCCTGCCCGGGTCACCATCAGGCGTAAAGGCGGTGCAGGCACTCCACTGACAGGACACCCGGCTTGGTTCTCCACTTTTCCAGCAGAGAAGCCCGTGTTCACAAGACGCAGCATGATGGCTGAACGCAGAAGAGATACAAGCGGACCTCCTCTCCTGGAAGCAGGGAGGCCTGGCCTCGAGGGCCTCAGCGCCTCTGGGTTCGGGTATGTGACGCTCTCTGAAGGCCCGCTGATCGTCCCCGGACCAGATCTTCTGTAGGTGCTCACACCCCAAAGCCAAGAACCACCCTGTGATGCCGGAGAGGATGCGTCCAAGGTTCCGACATCTTCCCACAGGACGGACCCAGCCTCAGTCAGGCCGCAAGAGCCAGAACTGGCCAGTTAAACAGTCCTGGAGGCCCAGTGGTTAAGAGCTCAGCTGCCAACCCAAAGGGTGGCAGTTTCAATGCACCGGCCACTCCTTGGAAACCCCGTGGGGCAGTTCTGTTATGGCTTACTGGGTGGCTGTGAGTCAGAACCGACTCGATGGTGACTGGTTTGATTTGGTTTTTGGTGTGTATCAGGCCTCAAACGTATCCTAATTTCATTTATTCTTCCCAAACCTGAAATGCATTTTAACAACACAAATAATATTTAAATAAACACAAAAATAATAAAAGGTCACTGAAAAGCAGCAATCCCACAGAGCTGTCTGGGCTCAGGGACACACTTTGCAAACCTGTAACCTGGGCCAGACCCTCAGCTGTGGGCTGCAGGTCTGGATGGTGACAGAGACAGGTGTGACTGTCACCAGTCTCCTCGACCCCTGATGGGAGGGAGTTTTTCTCCCACGTGTGGCCACTGTGACAGGAGCGGCAGCTGCAGCCATGAACAGCCCCCCCACAAGGCAGAGGACACTGTCCTTGTTCCTAACAGGGACTAGGCAGATGGAGAAACGGCAGTGGCTGCCCTGGCTAGCGGTCCCCTGGGTCAGCTGGGCACAGCCCACCAGGGTCCTGAGGCCCTCAGGGTAGGGGACCCTCCACTCTGCCACATGACCTAGAGCAGGCCTTCACCCCAGCTGCCCACACTCACACACTCCAGGCCTGTGTGCAGGAGCCCAGGGTGGAGTGGGGGTGACCGGTCTCTCCACCCCAGGAACTGAATTCAGAGCGTGGCTTCCTGTCGTGTGGCAGAGCACAGGCCCTGTACGGTGGCCTGAGAAAAGCAGCCCCTGTGCTTCAATCACAAGATGTCAGTCAGCCTCCAGGCCGCCACATCATTCACAGATCACTGTCCCTATCTTACAAGCTGGACCAAGACCCAGAGGCCTTCTTGGGGGTCACATAGTAAGTGGGCCTCAGGGCCAGGGCCCCCTGGGGGCCATGCACTGTCCCACACCATCTCTCAGAGTTCACTCCCTGGGGGTCCCCTAGACAGGGAGGGGCCCAGCAGTGTTACAGCCCAGCTCTGCCGCCGCAGCTGGGGGCCTCTGGAAGCCACCTGTGGCCCTCCTGGCCCTGCAGCCTGCCCCCAGATCCAGCAGAGAGCATCGGAGAGGTGATTTTCAGTCTTCAGCAATTTTGAAACTTTTAAACCTGAGTCACTGAGTGTCATGTAGTGGGAACAACCGCTCAGCAGGATCTGGAGGCAAACGTGACTTGTCCCCAGTATCTTGGAGCCCGCGCGTGCGTGCGCCTCCAGCCCAGCTCGCTCTGCAGCTGCCTCGCTCACAAACACAGCCCTTCAACACCTTCCAGGGGTTGTTTCTGTTTGTGCGCACCCTTTGGCGTGCCAGGGACCATGGGGGCATGAAGACCACCCCCTCAGGAGAGCCAGGAGCCCTCGGGCTGGCCTGGCTTGGAGCCTGCGTGCCCAGGGGGCAGCATTGGCAGTCTTGGAGACCGCCAGCCCCACGGGCCGCACCAGCATCAGCACACCCATCTCTGCCTCCTGTCCTGGTCCCTCCTAGTGACGCACAACAGGCAGTCAGCAAGGAGGAGTGGCTGGGGGACCCAGGTCCTCAGAGGGACACTGCACTGCCATCCTCCCTCTGGAGACGGCCAGATGCAGGGTGTCAGCCCCAGCCAAGCTGGAAGTAGGACCACGAGTGACAGAGGTCTGAAAAGCGACTATCTGAAAGGGAAGGCTGACACATCCGGATTTGTCCCGACCTTAACCTTCTTCAACGGCACTTGGCTGGCTTGGCTCGAGCTTCTCAGAGGGGACCGGGGCTGTGTCTGGAAATGATGAGTGTTGGACAAGACCGTGACAGTGCGTGGACCCCCGACCACTCTACTCCCAGATCTTTGAACATGGCTTGTGGAATCCCGGGGCGCTGGAACTGGAAGGGCCCCTAGGAACACTTGTCCAGCCCCTTCTTTCTACAGAAGGGAGCCTGGGACTGAGGCAGACTCACTGCCAGGTCTGAATGACTGGGGCTGGGGGACACCTTGGACAGAACAGGCTAATAGTGTTCCATCTGCAGAGGGGAAGCCCCGGGGTTGGACTAGGCCTGCAGTGAAGGCTCAAACCTGCAAGGATGGAGTGTTGTCCTCTGGGTTCTGCACCGCCAGGCCTGCTAGTGGGAGGCCACAGTGGAGTGGGGGTGACCAATCTCTCCTGCTCCAGGAATCTAATTTGCAGCCTGGCTTTCTGTCATGTGGGCACAGCACAGGCCCTGGGCTTGGAGGGAAATAGGTATTTGAAAGACAAATTGACGGGGGATGTGGAGCTGGGGGAGAGCAGAGGGTCCAGCCCGTGTGCCCCACTCTGGATCTCAGACAGCTGTCCTGGGGACCCAGGCCTACTCTCCCGTTGGATCCAGGCCCTCGGAGCCTCTGGCCCCGAGCCCCAGGCAGCTAGATCCTGACTCCGAAGACCAGTTGTCCTGCCTCACTGGTGACATCACATCCTCCAGAATGAAACCCAGATGATGGCCCCCATGTCCAGGCAGTGGGAGGGGCCGGGAGCTCTCCTGGCTGGCCAGGGCCGAGGCGGGGACTTTCTGGGTCTTAGCCACTCCTTGCTTTCTGACTGCAGCGCACTAGCCCCTGCCACAGCCACACGTGACCCAGCTAACCGCGGCACCTCGCAGGAGCGCTCCTGCCTCTGTAACCCCTCACGCCACCGCTTTCCGATACATCTGAGAGCGCTCCCACAGGCACAGCGTTTGAAGTGTGCCCCTCTGCCTCAGAAGAGGGCTAGCATCTCAGTGGCCCGGTCAGACCCGCTGTGTCCTGTGTCCCCTGCACCTCCTCCCATTACTGCCCTGCCGCCAACCTTGTAATCCAGTGCATGGTTCCCCCCCGGAAAATCACTCACTGCTCCTTCCCCCTGTCCAGGTCTGGCCTATCCCTCAAGCCTGGACCAAGTGCCTCCTCCACGGAGCCCTCCTGGAACACAAGGACACGGGAACTTGGCACCAATGTCTATACTTCCCACGTCCCTTCTGGGCATCCCCTTCACCATCCCCCATAGACGCCTTTGTCGCAACATGTCGGACGTCTGCAGTCACAGTGGAGACCCACAACGCCTGAGCACAGGCCTCAGATCCCCATCTATCTCTGCCCCGGCAAGGGGCCGCACCCCCCGCAAGGACATGTGATCTTCTGGCCAGGCAGTGCAGAGGGTGGGAGGGAGCAGACCCTGTGGGTTCAAGGGACAGAGCCATGCACCTGGGGGGACAGTGACAAGGGCGGCTAGGGCACACTCAAGCCAGGCGGGGCTGGCAGCCAGCTTCTCAGCCCCGTCAGCTACAGACGAGCTGGCCCGACTCGCGATAACAGAATACACTGCCAGGTCCTCGCCATACCCTTCTCTGACCCCTGTCCCCCACAAGGTCTTCGCCAGCAGTCTTCCAGCCTCAGACCGCCAGGCCTTCCCTCCTGGTCCACTTCAGTGTGGGAGCTCTGCCGACACTGTCCAGCATCACAGCCACACGCAGCCTCCGCTGACGCGGGGTGGGGGCCGGCCTGAGGTGCACGGGCCAGGAATGGAACCCCAGTCTCCTTCATGGATGGCGGGAAGTCTCCCTCTGGAGGTTGGTTGATCTGAGGTGCACTGGCCAGGATTTGAACCTCCGTCTCCCACATGGAAGGTGAGAATTCTAGGTCTGAACCACACCAGTCCCTACTGAGACTACATTCATTCCTTGTAACGGTTGGGGTTATGACTTCACCCCTATTTTCCAGACAAGGGGACTGAAACCTGAGTAGGTGACGTGACCTGTCTGAGCCCCGGGGCTGTTAGACACAATCCAGGACACACAGTTACATTTGCATTTCAGATAAACAATGGGTACATTTTAGTATATCCCCAATATTGCGTGGAATAGGAATTCTCATTCCTGAAAATGCCCCAGCTGGATCCCAGCCCGAGGCTTTCCACAGGACAGAGAGTGAGGACGAGTATTTCTTTGTATTAATGTCCATAAGGTCTGCTTAATGTGTCCAGCTTGGTTGGCATCTCCTCTCTAGCTTCCTGTTTCTTAGGAAATGAGATCTCATCCCCAACGATCCTTTAACAGTGTCACTAAATGGGGACGGAAGCAGTCCCTTTCCCTCTGGCCAGGTGGCCGGTGTCTGTGGAAGGGACACGGCCAGCCCTGACCACTGGGAGTGGTGCTTCCAGGTAGGATGGCAGAAGCCACATCCCTTGGTCCCGTGAGCCGCAGGCTGGGCCTGTCCTAACCCGGACCCCTCCGCTGCTCTGCTGAGGCTCTCCACGTGTCGGAGCTGCAGGGCACGGGTCTCTGTGCCACGACCCGTCTTCAGTCCTGTCCCAGTGGCCGCTGTTTTAACCCACTCAGGCCTTCAGAGGGAGGCCGTGCTTCCCTCCCCGAGGGGAGGCCCCCAGAGGTTTGCACAGCTGGAAGGAAGTAGACTTCTCTCCTAGGACCCCTGCCACTGATGAGCGGAGTCCAGGCTCCCTCGCTGGCCCTGAGCTCTAACGCCCCTGGCTGGTGCTGTTGCAGGCTCCGAGGCCTCCAGACTCCTTGGCTGCGACAAGCTCCAGGCCACAGGGCTTCTGGCTGAGGCCGCCCGTGCCCCCGCATTCCTGCCTCCAGGTCTTGGTCCTGTTCTTCCCTGCGCTAGACTGCCAGGGCCACCCAGCCCCCACAAGTGACCTCCAGGACAGCCTGGAGGCCAGCCCCTCTCTGCCTCCCTTGCGCCGGGTCCGCCTTTCTGGCCCTTAGCTCACTCAGCCCTCTCCTGGGAAGGACGAAACAGCTGCCGGCTAGACCCCCGCATCCACCACCACCTCGTCACCCTGCTGGGGCCACAGCGTCTTTTTCAGATGTGGAGTACAGATCACACCCCCTTTCAGAAGCCCCCAGCGGCTTCCTCATTCTCTCAGGACGAAGCCCCACCTTTCCCACCCGGCTGCGGGTCTGCCTTGGGGACCCCGGTCCACCTCTTTCCATGGACTCCCAGAAGCAAGTTTCATTTCTCCCGGGCTCTTCCTCCAAGCTGTACGGCTCGCCCGTGGTGGGCTGACTTGTAACCCTTGTCTCAGGTAAGCCCACGACTGTCTCAGACACACAGTAGATCTCCATCACTGCCATGGGTTGAATTGTGTCCCCCCAAAACGTGGGTAGCAGGTCAGCTAGGGCATGATTTCCGGTATTGTGCGCTGTTCCCATTTGCTGTAAGCCCTGCCTTGGTGATGTTAATGCGGGAAGATGGGCGGTGATTGTGCTGGTCCCCGGACTCCAGGACTCCCCATGTAAGGGTGTGCTGTGCCTCAAGGCAGTCTCTTGGGATGTAAAGGAAAGCGAAGCGGAAGTATGGGATCTTGTCACATCAGGAAGCAGCAGAAAGGGAGCAGAGCGTGTCCCCCGGGAAGACCTAGGGCTCCTGCGTCTTGGAAGCTTCCAGTCCCGGGGAAGATGGACGACAAGGACCTTCCTCCAGAGCCAGCCAAGAAAGCCTCCCCCGGAGATGACGTGCTGAATTTGGACTTGCACCCTACTGGACTGTGACATAATAAATTTCTCTTTGTTAAAGCCATCTCCGTGTGTGGCATTTCTGTTACAGCAGCCCTAGGGGAACAAGGCGATCACCTAGCACCCTGCCGAGCACTCTGAAATGCTCCTATACTGTTTATGGAAGGAATGAATGAGTGAGGGAACAATGAATGAACGATGTGCCTGGCTGGCCTGAGCCCTGGACACCCCGGGCTCCAGGCCGGGTGCTTTACACCTGGCACTGTGGCCTTGATCTTTGAGTAGGAGCCGGGCTGGAAGGCCACCCGAGGCTACCCTGGGGTCCAGAGCTGTCCCCAGGAGCTGACCTCTGAGCCACCCAAGCCTTTCGGGACAGGTCCTGGACAGGGCCTGACTTTTTCTCAAACTAGTTTTAGTTTCATTTTCTTCCTTCTCTGCTGTTGCATTTTCAAATTTGTGTTTCTTTATATCCTGCGCCGTTCTGCCACCTGCTGTCAGAAGGCGACATGTCTGTAAACTATTCAGACCAGACCAGTTGCTTGGGAGCCTTTTAAAGCAGCCAGCCCTCTCCCGTTTTCCTGCAGTCGTGTCACTGCCGCTGTGAGCTGTCACCCTGAGGGAGGAGCACTCTCCATCCTGTGCCGTCTGCGCCATCGCTGGTACGCTCGAGCCCCTCAGTGCAGCCGCTGCGGTGTGCCTTCCAGTGGACGGTACTCTGTGTCACCCTGGGGTTTTCACTGGCCACGCTTCAGAAGTGGATTGCCAGGCCTTTCCTCCTCCTCTGCCTTGTCTGGAAGCTCTCCCCAGACCTGCCCACCCCGCTGGTCCTGCCGGCATTGACATGCCAGTGCTGCGCCTTCCAGTATCGCAGCAACATGCAGGCCCCTGGGGTCCAGCAGGCTGGCAGATGGGTGGTGGGATTACCACACGGAACCCCCGTCAATACAGCCCTTAGAAGCAGAGCTACTCTGGCTATAGGCGGGTATGGAGCTCAGGGGCCAGGGTTCCAAGGACCGCCGACTGGGAAACCTCTGCCCGAGGCTGCAGGGTCCCTGTCTAATCTGAAACTCTGGGACTCTCAGATGCTCGAGGGCTGGTGTGCCCATGACACAGACAGGGAGATGGGGACCTGCCAGCGCTTCAGCTGAAGGGACTCTGCCCCCAGCAGCATCAGGGTTCCTGCTAAGGTGGCTCTGGGGGGAGGTCCTTGTCACCAGCTGCCCTTGGTCTAGGAGTCTCTCAGAAAAGGAACCTCAGGTCCTTAGGACACACTCTGTTCCTAGCTCTTCTCTCTAGGTGGTGGGAGGCCCCTCTCCTCTGCTTGCTTCTCTCTTTTCTATCTCAAAAAAGATCGACTCAAGATACAACCTACTCCTGTAGACTGTGTCCTGCCTCATTAAGGTAACTGCTTCTAACCCTGCCTCATTAACGTCACAGAAGTTAGAATTTACAACACGTAGGGTAACTGCATCGGATCACAAACAGAGGACAACCACGCAACACTGGGAGTCAAGGCCTACCCATGTTGACACACGTTTTGCGGGGGCACGATTCAATTCCTAACAGCCCCCATCTCAGCCGTGATGAGTCCTGGTGGCCCGTGAGTGCCTTGCCTCTCCTCTGCAGCCTTCACGACCTGAGGGCCCTACCTTCTCCCACTTCACTGCAGGCGCCCCACTCAGGTACACAGTGGGCAGGCAACGTCTGCTCAGACAAGGCTGCTCAGCCGTGGGGCCAGGCTGCAGGCCCCCTATCCTGCTCAGCAAACACCTTGGCGCTGGACCAGACGTCTCTGAGCAGGTGGGCTGACCAGAGGTCAGACAGTCAGCGAGGAAGGGCAAGGACCCTGCGGCCAGGACATCACGCATAGGCATCACCTGGCCTGCCACCACCAGCTCTTGCTTTCACCTTGACACCTGTCTGTGGCTTTGTTTCACATTGGAGACTTTTCTTTAAAAACACAACTCAACCGGAAAGGTTAACACACTTTAACTGCCCAGGGATAGTGCTTGGAACATTCTAGAACATGTGCTTATTAAATAAAATGAGCACAGAGGAGGTGCCCGGGATATGTCATGCATTAAAATATGACTCTGTAGACCAGACTGCATCATGAATTATTGCCTTGTGTGTTTCTATGTTACATTAGTCTTTAATGCAAATACATTTTTTCATCTGCTTCACCTGGAGACTGAATTTTTTAAATGTCTGAAAAATCCATTGACACTGGTTTTTACACAGACAGTAATCAGTGAGTCTGGGCCAGACCACACCCACTAGACTGTCCAGTGGCTCTGGGAAGCCCTTCTCTGGGTCCCGAGGGGGAGTTTAGAGGCGCCGGGAGCGTGGTCCAGTGCTCGGCAGGCAGAGGGTGTTGCCCATGTCTGCCCCTCACCAGCAAGTAATGATCTAAATGCTTGGAGGGGCAAGGGAGCTGCAGGCGGTGGGGCACTGGCTGTGCCCATCTGTCCTGCCTGTGCATGGCAGCACAGGAAATTTAGACAGAAGCCTGGACTGGCCTGGAATTCGGGGGCCTCACCCGTCTGTGCCATGCTACCCTCTGGGACTTTTCTCCTGGGAGACGTGCTCTGATACTGCACGGCTCAGGTTCTGGGAAGTGCATCTCTCAGCAGACCTACTGCTCTTGTCCGCTCTGGCCTGCGTGGCCCCGCCCCCATCCCGTGCTGCCCTTCCGCCCACCGCGTCCACCCACCCTCTCCCCGTGTCACCCGCACATCCGCTCGGCCTTCCTTCCGCCTGCCTCGCACCACTGCCCCGTTCACAGACCCACTATCCTTCTACCTGACCCCCGTATGCCCACGTTTCACTCACCCCTGTTCCCACCCAGGCCCAAATCCATGTCCCACTGACATGTTCACTCATCGTTCCATCCACCCACCCACCCACCCACCCTTCCATCTGTCTCCCAGGCGTCTATCCCTCCATCTACTCTTCTGTCCACTCGTTCGCCCAGCCACACGTCCTTCTGTCCATCTCCTTGGCCACACGTCCTTTCTTCCACCCACCCACCCGTCCTCCACCCACTCACCCTTCCATCGATCCCCCACGGGCTCACTTCTCACCCACCATTCAGCCCATCTCTCACCTAGACGTGCATCCAGTCACGCACACCACCGGCCCGAGGCCCACCCTCTCCTCCAGGATCACCGCCTCGTCAGCAGTGTCCTTGCAGCCCTCCCTTCCCACCTCTCCAGTTTCCATATGCAGCCACAGTTGGCATTTCCAGGAATGTCAAGCCCTGCATCCTCAGGGACACCCCTTCCAATGGCCTTTGGGGTAAGGCGACAGCTCCTTGTTCCTCCAGCAGGTCTCGAACCCTGACCCCCTCTTGACCTAGTTTCCCCTCCCCTCCTCCTGGCTTTCTTTGTCCCAGCCTATCATGAGTGAACTGTGTCCCCTCCAAAATCGGTGTCACTTTGGTTAGGCCCAGCATTTGTGGGTGCCCTCCGTCTTGTGATCTTCCTGTGGGTAGGAAGCGATAATCTCTGCCTGTGTTTGTTGAGGATTAGGGTGTGACGTGACACCCTCACCAGGTCACGTCGCCAACCCACTGTAAAGGGAGTTTCCCTGTGGTGTGGCCTATACTGCCTTCTATCTTACGAGAGATGAAAGAGCGACCAGCAGAGAGCAGGGACCTCACCCCAAGAAAGCGTTGCTGGGAGCAGAGGCGGTCCCCTGGACTCGGGGACCCTGCTCTGGAAGCTCCAAGTCCAGGGGAATGTTGATGAGAAGGACCTTCCTCCAGAGCCGACGGAGACAGCGAGCCTTCCCAAGGGGATGATGCCCTGAATTGGGACTTCTAGCCTACTAGGCTGTGAGAAAATAAGTTTCTCTTGGTTAAAACCATCCACTTGTGGCATTTCTGTCACAGCAGCACTAGATAACAAAGACACAGCCA
This sequence comes from Heterohyrax brucei, assembly GCA_028571685.1. NCBI lineage: Eukaryota > Metazoa > Chordata > Mammalia > Hyracoidea > Procaviidae > Heterohyrax > Heterohyrax brucei. Next base: position 77,936,349 of record CM053161.1, read on the forward strand.
CAGTAACCTTCCGTGAGGCCCTCGCACTGCCTTTGTTCCCCGCTACCCCAGGACCTTTGTACGTGCTGCTCCCTCTTTCCTCCCCCTCTACTGACCCAACTCTTAACCACCTTCCAGACTACGGCTCAAATTCCACCTCCTCAGGGACCCTCCCCTGACTGGGCCAACTCTCCCTGTTCTCAGTTCTCAGCTGGGGAGTCCGCAGGTCTTGCCTTCAGGCCACCAGGCTCGGTTACAAATTTTGACACATGGCTTGACTATCCGATGAACGAGGGTCTCGCCCTCAGTCAGACTCTGGGACCTCGTCAGCCCGACTCCCAGTGTCCTCGAGGGCTGGCCTGGTTCTGTGATGTAACAGATGCTTAGTGGGCAGCTGGCGAACGAGTGAACAAGCACCTCCTGGTGCCAGGCCCACTGCCAAGTATGGGGGTGAGGACTCAGAGATGACAGGGAATCAGGGGCACACAGCCTGGAGGCGCCTTGACGGGGACTGGTTGTAGGACAGGGATGGAAATGTGGGCCTGGATGTCGGGGTGGGAGAGAGCTCTTTGGCTGCAGGTCAGAGAAGCCTCTCTCCTCGGCCAAGTGATCCAGCCACGGGCCCACCCTAGCCTCTGTGCCCCACCACTGCCCAGGACCTCCCAGAGGTCTCCATGGTCTGCCTGAGGTTCTGGGCAGCCCCCCGTCCGTGGGCCAGGCCAGGCCTGGAGCTCCCCCTTCCTAGCAGCGTGAGCACCAACCTGGGCGGTGTCAGCTCTGCCTCCTCTGGGGTGACTGAAGCCCCATCAGTGGATCGTGTGGCATTTGTACAAGAATCTATGCAATAAAGCTGCTCGAAGGGGAGCGATGTTCCAGATGGGCCTTCCTGGCTTCGAGAGAGCTGAGACTTCCTCCTGGGGACAGCTGAGCTGCAGCCAGCCCTGGTTAGTGGAGGGCAGCACTCTGTCTTCGGAGCCATCTGGCTCAAGGCGGTGGACCACCTTCTGAGGGTCTGCACAGGTGTCCCCATGCTGGGTGGGACCACTGTCAGTGGCAGGGGTCTGAGGTGGGAGGAGGGACCCTAGTTTCTGGGCCCCACCTGCAGCTTCCAGCACTTCTGGGGGAGGAGTCTGCTACCTGCTCCCATCCTGGCCCCTGGGTCCCAAGTCCCACCTTTATTAGCAGTGAGCCGGAGGAGGGGAGGTGGGCGAGGTGTGGAGATGCGTGTAAAACGCAGGAGGAACAGGCGTGGAAGGGTGGGTGCACTCTCAGCCTGTACCATGGCTCAAGGCCAACCCCGGTGGGCCACCACACAGCCACAGGACGGCTCCGTCCTTCTGGCCATGCTCAGAGGACCCCAGGTCCCTCTCGCCAGTCCAGGCCTGCCGTGGGGCTGCTGAACCCCCGGGGGGCAGAGCTTTGCTCCTCTGTGCCCCTCTCCTGTGGAGATGCCCTTGTCTAGTGCTGCAAACAGTCACCTCTCCTCAGAAGTCTGCTTCCCTTCCTGCAAAAGGACCTCACGCCTCTGTCACCATCGCTTCCCCTGATGGCTGGCACAACAGAAAAACAAGAGCAGGCACGACACGGGTGCCACCTGCTAGAGCCCGTCAGGCCACCTCCCTGAGTCACTGCCGCACCGCACAGCCAGGCCCGCAGAAAGAGAGTGCCAGCCTGGCGATTGAAGTTGCTGGTCGAATGTGAGAGACAAGAATGGGGTTGTCCTCGCTCCTTGGGGCGCTCAGGCCTCATGGAACACAGCCCCAACCGGGCAAGGGTGAGGACATGCGTCGTCCCCACCTCCACCCCTGCTCCTTGGAATGGCGCAGAGCAGAGAAGGACCAAAATAGGAACGTGCAGAAACACGTGCAGTCTGACGGCACCGTCTGTCCCGGGGCCCGCCAGCCTCTCCTGGCAGCTCCAGCTCCCTGACAGTCACACGTGGGTGGGAGGGAGGAGCCTCTCCTGAGGGATGTCTCAGATTGGAGCACCATGTCCGGCCTCCAGGGCCCGATTAAGCGACCCTGGGCTTTTAATGTCCTTCTCAGGAGAAACAGCCACAGTCACAGGAGTCAGCATCCGCTGTGTCTGCCCGCCAGGCCCTGCGCGGCGCTGAGCTCCTCTGATCCCTTCAGCCACTCTCCAGCATAGGGCGGGTCCTTGGGTGACACAAGCAGTTAGCGCCCTGGCTGCCCACCCCAGTGGTTAACGAGCCTGGAGTCCCCACAGAGGAGCAGTCGAAGAAAGGCTTGGCAACGTGCTTTTAAAACAACAGCCCCAGAAGACCGCACGGAGCTCGTTCAGCCGTGCTGCACATGCAGCTGCTGTGGGTCAGAACCGATGCACTGGCAGCGGCTGTTACTTTTTTAATTTTTTTCATGTGGCTGCTGGCCCCTGCACCCCCCTGCTGGGTGACCCAGGTGAGAGAATGCAAATCTAGCTGTGGGGCGGGATGGAGGCTGGACCCACAAGGCAGGTGAGCAGGGCCGTGCCGAAGGGCGAGGCACGCAGAGTGGCTTCTGCGAGCCAGGAGGTCTGTGATGCCCAGATACAGGAAGCAGTTGTTGGCTTGCAAACCCTGGCTTGAGGGACACTGAGGAGGCTTGGGGGACAGTGGCTTTTAAATGTCAGCAGGAAGAGGAAAACAACTGGAAAGGCTGGTGGCTACAGCTCAGTCTAGCACCTGTACCTGGTGTCATGCTCTGCTGCATCCGCCACAATGGGTACCCGGGAGTCGCCCTGGCTAGGGCACTGGTTCTGGCCCCATGTCCCTGCCCCAGTTGGGGTGGAGTGGCCATAATCACAGCCCTCAGGACTGCTAAGTGATCTGTCCTACCTTAGGCCCGTCTGAGAAGTATGTCACCTGCGGCTGTCACTTGGGGGCAGAGCCCACAGGTGTGTGGGTGTGGGAGGGTGGCATGCTGGGGAAAAGCTTCTGAACCATCTCTTTCAGCGTCTAATTTTGTGCAGAGCCCAGACCCCCAAACATTCTGCATGAAAACCAGAGCTAACCCCAGAGGATAAGCTAGAGAATTGGGATCTTCTAACAATCCAGCACCGAGGCTCACCAAAACACTTCATCAAAACAGTGAAAAGAAAACCGAACCTATAGACTGGGAAAAATACTTGGCTGTTATAAATCAGACCAAGGCCTAATCTATAAAGTCTACAAAAAAATACAACACATGCCTAACAAAAAGATAAATAATCCAGCGAGAAATGGGCAAAGGAAGTGAACAGACACTTTACAAAGAAGTGGCTGACAGACACATGAGGAAATGCTTGTGACCACTGGCCATCAGAGGGGTGACAACCAACACTGCAGCGGGCATCATCTCGCCCCGACATCACTGGCCAAGTTACAGAAAGAGGAAATAACAAACTCTGGAGAAACTGCGGGGAGACTGGCACTCTTATGCACCTGCTGGTGGGAAAAAAAATGGTACGATCAGTTTAGAAAACAATGCGGCACGTCCTCAGAAAGCTAGAAACAGAAATAGCGTATGACCCAGCAGTCCCACTCCTAGGAATGTAACCCGAAGACGCGAGTCATCACACAAAGAGACATACGCACACCCATGTTCACTGCAGCTTCGTTCACGGTAACAAGAAAAATGGAAACAAACCTCGACACTCATCAACAGGTGAATGGATAGACAGATCGAGGCACACACACAACAGAGCAATAAAGAAGGATGACGAACTGGGAAGCATCTGGTAACGTGGAAGAAACTGGAGGCTACTCTGCTAAATGACAGACAAAGTCTGACAGTGAAGTTCATGAACGCATCCTACAGAAAGGGCTACATACCTCATGGCTGATTGTCACTACAGTCACCTTCCAAGTCCTCCCCTTGGGAAGCTAGGCGCTGACACCAGCACATAGTCCACTCATCAAAGCAATTCTGGAACTCTCTTTCTGCAACGGCCACCCGACCGTCAGCCTATTACCCTCATGTCCTGAATGTCAGGAAAAGGTGTTCCTTTCAAGATTGCCTTTATCTTTGGGTACAAGAAAAGTCATCGGGGGCCAGATCGGGTGAGTAGGGAGGGTGTTCCAATACAGTTATTTGTTTACTGGCTAATAACTGACTCACAGACAACTAGACAAGGAAGTCTGTGAACTTGCCACCGTGCCACCACGCACAATGGCCATTCTAGAAAGAGTTCCCAAATTGCTCTGAAGGGCAGACTAGGCACTGGAGTCGGCACACAGAGCTTCCCAGTGGGAGTTCGTGAAAGGTGACTACAGTGATATTCAGCAGTGAGATGTGTAGCATTTACAACAATAAAGGTCGTGGACTTAATTGTCGGACCTCATGTGTCAATCACAAATGGACAAATACTTTATAAGACCACTACTGTAAAAACTCATGAAAGGGTTTACACACAAAAAGAAACTCTTTCTGACGGTAACCAGCAAGGGGAGGGGCAGGGAGGACAATGCACTAAACAGACACTAGAGAAGCAGTGTGACACAGTCACACTGCTGGGGAAGCCAGCACAGCTTATGCAAGGCGAGGTCATCGAACCTCCACTGGCACATCCAGACTCTCGAGGGGCCAAACGACTGGGCTGAGGGTTGTGGGGACTATACCCACTGCTGTCGAGTTGGGCCCAACTCATGGCGACCCTAGATGTTGGAGTAGTACTGTCCCATAGAGTTTCCAAGGAGCACCTGGTGGACTTGAACTGACGACTTTTTAGTTAGCAGATGTAGCGCTTAACCCTCTATGCCACTAGGGATTCCGTGGAGACTGTGGTTCTGCGGAACGTCTAGCAAAACTGGCATGACGTGGTTTATAAATAAAATGTTCCAAATTCTACTTTGGTGAGTAGCAGCTGAGATCTTAGAAACCTGTGAGTGACCATCTAGGACACTCCAACTGGTCCTACCCCTTTGGGAGAGAGGAAGAATGAAGAAAACCAATGAAACAAGGCAAAGATCAGCCCCAAGGACTAACGGACCACAGCTACCACGGCCTTCACCCGACTGAGTCCCACACGGCTAGTGGTGCCCAGCGATCATCACTGACTGTTCTGACAGGGATCACGACAGAGAGTCCTGGAGAAAGATGTGGAACAAAACCCTAACTCAAAAAGAAAAGACCGGAGTTGCCTGACAGAGACTCGAGACCCCCCTGAGACTGTGGCCCCTGGATATCCTTTCAGCTCAGCAATGTAGTCGCTCCTGAGATTTACCCTTCAGCCAGACGCTGGACAGGCCCATAAAACAAAATGAGACTAAAGGGGCACGCCAGCCCACGGGCAAGGACTCCAGGCAGGAAGGGAGAAAACCGCTGGTCATAGGGAACCCGAGGCTTAGAGGGGACAGTGTCGACCTGTTGCAGGGTTGCTACCCAATGTCATACAACAATATGTGCAGTAACTATTTAATGAGAAACTAGCTTGTTCTGTAAATTGCCATCCAAAGTACAATAATTAAAACAAACAAAAAATGCTGATTAACAACAACACCATAGCTAACTGAGGCCTGTCTGAAACCGAAAACCAAACCCGTCGCCACAGAGTTGATTTCAAGCCACAATGACCCTATAGGACAGGGTAGAACTGTCCCATAGAGTCTCTAAGGAGTGCCTGGTGGACTTGAACTACCAGCCTCTTGGTTAGCAGCCACAGCACTTAGCCACTGTGCCGGCAGGGTTTGAGGCCTGGCTGCTGTATCTTTGACACATCAGCCTGGAAATGGTGATAAGGGCACTGAACCACCAATCACTTTCCAGAAATCGCCTCCACCTGGGCTGGTGGACCTCGACAAGGCACGGCTTTGGAAGGTCATGCCTCAGGACAGGCCTGAGCCCAGCGGGGATCTCACGTGTCCCCCAGCTGCTGAGGGCGCCTTTGCCGCCCGGCCCTCCTGCCATCAGCAGTGACCTTGAGCTCTCTGCTTGGCGGAAGGTGCACCCCAGCCCAGGTGGGGCCAGACCGGGTGAGAGACCTCAGTGTTTACAGAGCACCTTGCCCAGAGGTCCAGTGTCAGTGACAAGCAGGCTAGTGCCCCCCAAAACACAGCCAGGGAGGGGCTTTACCATCCTTCCTGACCAACAGACCAGGCTCAGGAGCTACAGGTGCCAGGCCCGCTTGTTCATCATCTTCAACTTTCTTACAGTCCCTGCCTACGACAGGGACACCTTGGTGGCGTAACGGTTAACAGCTACAGCCGCTAGCCAAAAGCTTGGGACTGAGGATGCACTGGCGCTGCTTGGAAACCACACGGAGTGGGTCTACAGGGTCACCTATGAATTAGAATGGACCCGACAGCGACAGGGTTGGTTTGTTTTCGTTAAACACGAGATGAGGTGCACCTGTCTCTGCCTTAAGTGGGACTTGCCAAGAGACGCCTGGTGACATCAGCAAGGTAGAGGGGAACACGAACGACCATTTTCTGTGCTGCCAACACATCTTGAGACCACAGCAGCGTGCCCCACACTGCCCAGGGCGTTAGACCACGGCCAGGCCCCTGCCACTGTCCAGCGGAGCGGCACTGATCCACGTTGCATCACAAAGCGTTTGACCTCCTCCATGCCCATGGGTGCCGGGCGACTCCTTCATGCTCACAGCTTTAAGAATGTGCACCTGGCATGCTTAATAAGACGTTTCGTGGCAGGCCTGGCTCCTGGTGACATTTAGAAAGGCTCGCTCTCAGCTGTCCCACCAGGGAGGAGCCCGCCCCCCCAGCAGGGGAGAGGGCTGCAAACCGGGGCTGGGCTCGTGTCTTCTCAAGGGAGGTGGGAGTCACGGACTCCAGCCACCCTGGGGGGTTTCCGTGGCCGTACTCTCTGGGGAAGCAGCCGGGGGCTTCACACTGGGGTCTGCTGGTTAGCAGCTGAGCGCTTCGCCACCGCACCACCGGGGCTCCTGGAAGGAGTTACGGCAACTGCAGAGAGCAGCAAGCCCTGCACACAGGAAGCGCTCAAGAAGAGGCTGCTGTCCTTATCACCGCCGGGACGTGGACGGCAGCTGCTGCTCCTTGATTTGGGGCATCAGTGACGTTGACAGAACGGGCACCCAGAGTGCCAGATGACCTCTTGGTGACAGATCAAAGGCCATTCCACTTGGTGCAACTTTCCCCATCCTTGGGACACAGGATGGGAGGGCAGGGAAGGCACACATCCAGATGCTTTCCCAAGGCTGATCTCTGCTCAGGGGTGATGAGTCCCAGGGGCCTCTTTAAGGTCTGGAATCATACACTGCCTACAGGAAGCCTCCTAAGCTTGCCTTGGGCTTAGTGCCAGGTCTCCTCTGGGTTCCTACTGGCACAGACGGCTCTGTCCTGGGTTAGAGGGGTGCCTCGACTCCCTTGGTTGCTGATAAGCACGTTAGAATGTGTCCATAGTTGTCATTTCTGGTTCTCTGCCGTGCCAGACATGGGATGTGAGCCCTGGGCAGACCTCGGTGACTGCCACATAAGGGAGAAGACGCCGTGTGGCTGATAATTGCAGACGTCTGCCACTTCAGCGACACCGCCAGCAGCTCTCACCTGCTGCAGGTTCAGTTGCTACCATTCTTCCCTTGTCTTTTTCTGGAAGGCTCCGAGGGCGCCCCCCCTCTCCTCTTGGGGGTATCTTCTGCCAGATTTCTTTGCTCTTTAATTATGATCCCTGTACCACGCCGCGGCTTGAGAAGCGCATTGTTCATTTAAGGCAATGGCGCTGAGTGCTCGTATATCCGCAGAGAGGGGCAGGGCAGGTGGCCCCTGTACAGCCTTCAGGGGACCCCGGACCCCTCGCCCCACTGGCCTGGCTAAGGGCTCGCCTTGCTTCATGTCGATTTTTCCGGGCCAGGTTGGCACGACTCCCATCAGCTTTGTCATCCTCCCCGGGCACAGGCTGAGATGAAACCAAGGCCTTCACCTTGCCCATGGCCCCCCTCCCTCACGGTGTACAGTTGCCATGGTGACACCCAAGAACACTCCCCCTAGATGGCTCCCAGCAGTCAGAACCTCTTGATGCTGTCACACCTGTGGCCTTGCCTGTCTTTCTCTCATTATTAATTGAAATATTGAGAGCCGCTCTCTACGTGGGCACCGGACCGCTGTGTGTCCCGTGCAGCTGGCCCTGGGCTCTCGGCGGGGGCTGTGGCACCTCTCCTCTGAGCCAGAGCCCTGAGGCTAATTGGAGGTTCACACGCCACAGATCTGATCCCCAGGTCCCTGCAGAGAGGAATCTTTGGCCAACCTACAAGTCATTCAGTTGCAAACTGTATCCTTTGGAGGCTGTTCTCCTTCACAGAGCCTTTCCTGATTACAAGTATTTGTCTGCAAGAGACTGTTTGTCTTTTCTTTGTTTCTTTTTTTTCTTTTAGAAATGGCAACCAGCAAAGTGTTCACAAAACGGGTCAGCGTCCAGATAATTAGGAGCCAGATTGAGGACCTCTCTCGCCCTGGGAAGGGCCCAGGCTCCTGCGCCTGCCCCGCCTTGCTAATTCCTCTCACGCTTATTGCGAGCACAAATATTCAAATATCTCTTGATAAATGAGATGTGAAACGAACAAGTGTTTGCACATAAACTTTCAGTGCCAATGTGGATCCCGCGGTGTTGGGCACAAATAGGGCTCTGGACGGGTCTTTCTGCCAGGATGTGCAGAAGGATGGGTGCAGAGGGGTGGACCTCTCTCCTTCCCTGGTGTTACATTAGACAGGGTGGCAGGGTGCCTCTAGGACTGCCTCTGACTTTCTTCCAGGAACCACCACCAAGAAGGTGGCTGTCTGGACAGGTGAGTGGGAACCATCAGGTGATACAGGCCTGGGCTGATCCTCTTTTGTTTTTTCAAATATTTTTATTGTTATTAAGCAAAAGTTTACAATCCATGTCAATTTGCCACATAAAACCCTGAGCACCTGCCTCTTTGCAACTCTCTCTGCCCTCCTGACCCTGTGACAGCACACTCCGCCTTTCCACTCTTTTGACATCCATTCAACCAACCTTGTCCCCTCCTCTCCATCCTCTCCTCTCTCCTCTAAAAAGATACCAGCTGGACAGCCTCACTGGGCTGACTCTCTTTAATTAGAAACTCAGGTCTGGGTGAGTCCTAGACTTGAGGGGTGCACTCCATCTGCCTGCCCCTTCCAGTCCCCCACCCACTCTTGCTACTTGCTCTGTGCCCTGCAGGCTGACCACTGCAGGATGCCACAGCTGGGCACCCTTGCTCTCAGCCTGCAGGAAAGTTTGGCCAACAGGAGGCTACGCAGGAGACAGGAGGGCCAGAGGAGAGTAGGGTCCTCGTGGGATCACTGTGGGTTGGGTGGGTGCCTTCCTCCCCTGAGGTCATAGCTCCTGCCAAGAATGCCTTCCCCATAGAGCTGTCCTCTCTGGACTCTGCTAAGTGCTCACTCCTCTTGTCCCTTCAAAGTTGTGGTGGCACAGTGGTTAAGTGCTACATCCGCTCACCTAAGGTGTGGCAGTTCGAATCCGCCAGGCGTTCCTTGGAAACTCTCTGGGGTAGTTCTGCTCTGACCTCTAGGATTGCTATGTGTCGGCACTGACTCAGCGGCACAGGGTTGGTTTTTAGTCTTCTCCCTTAGAAGCTGGGGTGGCGCAGCGGGTAAGAGCTCCGCTGCTGGCCCCCAATTGGCAAGAGGCGTCCACTAGACCCTCTCTGGAAACTATACGGGGCAGCTGTAGTCTGTTGAGCCGTGTCGCTGTGTGTCAGAACTGACACGGCTACGGGCAGCCTGCCCTTTCTGTTTGGAGTGCCTGGCTCCCTCGCAGCTCGCTCGGGGGCAGCTGCCCCTTATGTGTTGGTTGCCCGGACCCTGCCCAGGTCATGATGAATTATCTCCATCAGCTAGCCTGTTGCTTGTGAGTCAACCCCAACTCACGGAGACCACATCTGTGCGCTCCGTCTGGTTTTCCTCATTCTCGACTTCAAGAGTTTTATCTGTTTTGTTGTTGAGAATAGACACAGCCAAAGATTTATCAATTCAATGGCTGCCACGTGTACCACTTAGTGACACTGATCCCAGAGTTCAAATTAGGCCTCCCTTGCCACGCCCCTTCTCTGAGTCGCCCTCCTCTGTGAACATAAACTCACCTGCCCCTGAGGTTCCCCACTAACCTTCTAAGTTGCCGCTCTCACTTCTATTCCATAAACAAACAAAAAGAACCACAACAAACACCTTGTTGGCGAGTAGATTTCAACTCATAGTGACCCTACAGATAGTTCCTGAAAGCATATAATGCTTGAAGGCATTGTTTTTTAACTGTGAAGCTTTTTCTTTCTTTCTGTTTTTAAATTAGTTTATTAATGTTTGTTTTTAATAGGACCTCGGGGGTATTTTTGGTTTATGGTTTAAAGATTAAGGCAATAAATTCAGGAGTCCATCTAACCCTCATGGCTGCAGGATGTCTGGAGTCCATGAGAATTAGAATTTCTGTTCTACATTTTACCCCTTTTGGTCACGATTCTTGAATAAAATCTTGGATCAAAATGTTCAGTAACGGTAGCTGGACACCATCCCGTTCCTCCAGGTCTCATCGGAGAGGAGGAAGTAACTCACGCAGGCAATAGCCATACATTGTTTCCTCTTCCCGTTCCTGAATTTCTTTTCCTGTCGCTCCAGGCAGAAGGAGACCAGCTGTCACCGTGATGGCCACTTGCAAGCATTTAAGACCCCACATGCTATGCAAAGAACCAGGAGGTAGAATAGAAGTACTAAACATGTTACTTGGACAATCAACTGGGGTGTCCCATGAAACCACGACCCTAAACCTCCAAACCAATGAACCAAATCCCATGAGGTCTTGTTCGTACAGAAGCAGCCACAGCAGCTACTTTTTTTTTTTTTTTTCGGTCATTGTTTCTGCAGGTGTACAACTTGTTGACAGCCATTATGTTAACAGGCTTCAAACCAAAACAAGACAAAGCAAAACAAAAAACCCTGCTGCCGTCAAGTCTATTCTGACCCTACAGGACAGAGTAGAGCTGCTCCATAGAGTTTCCAAGGGGTGCCTGGTAGATTCATGCTGCAGACCTGTTGGCCAGCAGCCACAGAACTTAGCTACCATGCCATCAGGGTTTATAGGCTTTGAAACACTTCTCTTAATGTGATACTTAGATCATCTTTTCTCCCTGTTCCTGCCACCCCTGACAACCACTGATAAACCATATTCTCCATACATTTGCCTTTTGATATGTGAGTTTATACAGTATGTGTCGTTTTGCAATTGATTCATCTCCCCCAGCTTGATGTCCTCCAGCTCCGACCACACTGTAACATGTATCCGGATGTTATTTCTCCTACTGAGCAGTGTTCTCCTGTACAGACGTACCACAGGTAGTTTACGCATTCATCTGTTGATGGGCAGTTAGGTTGTTCCCACTCTCAGTAAGATTTTTAATGGCTGATTTTTCAGAAGTACATTGTCAGGGCTTTCTTCTGACGCACCTTTGGGGGGACTCGAACCTATAACCTTTTGGTTAGCCCACGTGCGTGAACTATCTGCACTACTCTACTTGATGACCCGGTTTGCATGTTCAACCTGCTTCCAGCCAGGACTGATACACTCTGCAAACCTCCCTGTGAACTCAGTCATAACAGTACTTCCTGGTCCCTCTCCTGCCAAGCTGCCAAGAGCTGTGTGCAGAGAAGGCCAGCCCTGAGGGTCTGCCTCAAGCCCCTTCCTCAGCTCACACTGCTGGTGGCTCTGAGCCATCAGCTGACCCCCAGGGAGGTAGCAGGCCTGCACGCTGGCTGACAAGCTTGGGGCACGGCTCGGGGCACAGTTTTGCAGCTCAGCCTATGGGAAGGTTAGCGATGTCCGCCACACAAACTGTGTGCAGAGTTCATGCCCAGTGGCAGCTACCTTGGTGGCCTTGGGAGGCCCTGCAGATAAGGAACACTTAGGGTTGGGCATATTTCCCATCTTGGGACTGACAGCATTAACCCTGTTATCTGTGTCCCAACTGGGACACACAAGTACTCTCACAGAGTGGAGGACCCAGGCTTTCTGTTCTCCCAGCTGAAGGCCCAGCTTTCTAGCATTCTGGAAGAGGGATGGAAAGGAATTCGGGGTCTTCCCGGGCCGGTCTGCATGGTTCCTGTCACTTTAGCACCTGAAAGGGGTCACGGGCCAAAAGAAACCGTAGGGGTCACCTAGCTCTAACCCTGCTATCCCCGGTGAGAGTCCGCAGATTGATCACTGGGGCAATGAATGCCACCCTACACCAAGAAGGCAGAGATAAGCCCTGGCTGGTGTGGGCAGGAGGATGATGCCCTGTGGCAGCTGGCACCAAGGCCTCTTCTGCTAGGGTGGCCTGGACACTGACATCAAAGCTGAGCTGACCTGAAGACCACAGACCTTTCAGGATGAAGGGCACGGTCTCACCCCACCTTCCAGGAGGGGAATGGCCAGCTGATTCCTGGCTGTGGGGTGAGATGCCCTGCTGTGTCCACTCTCTCGGTCAGCTCCCATCTGTGCCAGGCAGTCATCTCGGCCTCAGAAGGGGTCAGGGGTCAGGGCCTGGCCAGGCGAAAAGAGCGATTCAAGCAAAATGGAGCTTGTGACAGTGGTCTTGTATGACCAGTTTTTAAAGCAGCACCAAGTTCACTAAGACACCCTGGTGGTGCAAGGGTTAAGTGCTGGGGTGAGGTGGGTGGTTTGAGCACACCAGCTGCGAAACGACCTGGCCATCTGCTTCCTAAGGATTTTAGCCTAGGAAACCCTATGGAGCACTTCGACTGTGTCCAAGGGGTCATTTTGAGTCAGAAATGACTGGAGGGCACTCAGTAACCACAGGTTCCTTTTCAAAGGCCACTTTCAATGGCGCTTCGAGATCAAAGCCTTTAACAGTTCCCTGTCGACTTCACTTGGCATTCAAAGGCCTTTATAAACTGGGCTCCCAACCACTGAGCTTCATCACTCCGCCCCTCTCCAGCCAGAGCAGCTCATGAACACGACAATCACAAGCAACATTTGCACACTGCTTATCACACTGAATTCTCTCAGTTCTAACAGCTGCCCTCCGAAGCCACGTGTTACTGTGCCCATTTTACTATGAAGAAATAGGTTCAGAGATGCCAAGCCACTTGCCTAAAGTCACACAGCCAGCAAGTGGAGGAGGCATAAATGGCATCTGGGTTTCCATTTTTTGAGTCCTCTGCTTGGCTGCTGTCCTCACAGTCTAGGGAGCACCCCTGAGCTGCGTTCCAGCCTGTGACACGCAGAGCTTGCTTGCCAGGACAGAAGAGGATGGGGTAGACAGGGTTCTGTCCTCACCAAACAGCCTCAACCAAGCCAAACTCAACAAGTCATCAAGGGTGTTTACAGCACACCTGCCATGAGCTAGACAGACACCCCAAGTCACCGGAAGATTCAGGCTCCCTCCATCGTCCAAATGTGAGGGTGTGAAGCAGCTACCCAGCCAAGGACTACACTTCCCAGTTTGCACTGCAGCCACATCGGCCCATGTGACTGAGTTCAGGCCAATGAGTGAGCGTAGAAGTCCTCTGGGCAACCTCCAAGCCTGGCCCTCACACACCTTGCGTTCTCTACACCAGCTTTTTGTTGAAGGAATGAAGCCCTAACCCTAATCAAACCCAATGCTACTGAGTCGATACTCACTCACGGCAACCCTAGAGGACAGAGGAGACCCCTCCTGTAGGGTTTCCAAGGCTGTCGTTGTCACAGTAGGACATTGCCACCTCTTTTTCTGGAAGAGCGATTGGGGGGTTGGGATGGCTAGCCCTTTGGTTAGCCGTCGAGCACTTTTACCACTGTGCCACCACGGCACCTTCAACGTAAGCACCACCCAGAACGACGTGAGTGTTGTTGTTTTTAAAATCTTCCAAGCCTGGTACACATTTAAGACTTCTAAATGCAAAAGACCTAAGTTAATTTATGAGTTCCTGGTGTGCACAGCCAGCCTTCCGGCGCTCAGGCTCCCGGGAGCTGGGCTGAGCAGGCTGCTGCCTCTTCCCTCTCTCTTTCCTTGTCTGTCACTGTAGACAGCGACCTCAGGAGCCATGGCGGGGAAAGCTAAAGAGCCTGTAAGCCTGGATCCCCAAGGGACAACACTGTGGGACTTTGTAAGGAATAATAAATTTGAATTGGGTCAATCCACTGACATTTTGGGGTCTATTGGTCACAGCAGCTACTGTTAGATTCAGCTAACACAAGGGACAGAAAGAGGAACAGATTATCAAGACAAGGTCCCTAAAATGCTGTAAGTGAGAGGGTGGGCTGCAGTTCCCAGGTAGGCAGGGGAGTTGTTGTTGTTCAGGGGAGACCCTTCACAGACTCCAGCTAATCCACCCTTCTCTCATACCCAGGCATCCTGGCATCCAGGCCTTATGTGGGTTCTGCGAGGGACCAGATCTCCAAGTCCCATCAGCAGGCTGAGCCATATAAGGAGAAGGTCCCTGGACAGGGAATAACTGTGTAAGCAACACAACTGGCCAGTCTCAACTCTCCGAGGACAGGAGTCACCCACAGAGGGAATACAAGGGAGTGCTAGCCCTCTCTGCCATCTGGGGTTCAGCGGAGTCACCCAGAAGCCCGTGTTAGTTAACAAGCTCCCATGTGGCCAGAGCGGGAGCCTGACAATGTCCCACTCCATCGGGCAGGTTTTCTGTGAGACTGTCCCTGAGCCCAGCCGGCCAGTACAGCAAGATGGCTCTGAGGAGTGCACTTCAGAGAGGGGTGACTTGCACAAAATCACACAGTGAGGGAGGGGGGTGCTGGGCCCATCTTGGCCCAGCTTTGCACAAGTGGCTTGGGGTGGCCTTGGGAGGGAGGGCCCAGGGGACAGCTGGTGCGGCCACCCTCCCATAACGCCCACTAATGCCCACCAGGCCCTCCTGCTGGTGAATTGGGAGTCAGCTCGTTCTCCTGAGCTTCTGCACCCCACCCCTGTGCGGTCCTGGCGTCAGTCCCCGGGGTGCAGTCCTCCACCTGGCCTCAGCATGCCGGGCCCGCGGGCAGGGGGAGCCCCTACGTGCACCAATACACGTTGCGAACGCTTCATCTGGCCAGCAGTAACCAGGAAACCGGCGGGAAGGGAACAGCTAGGAGTCCAAAGGCACAGCACTGCGGAAAACGCGTCCCGCGCGCACGCGAGTGGAATCCGGCGACTACGCATACGCAGATGCCGGGCGAGGCCGCCCCTCCGCCGGGAGCCCGCCCGGGGCCAACGCCGCAGACCCCGCCCGCGCGCGCCTGCGTCCTTACCGGAGCCGTGCCGCTGGCGCAGCAGGACCGCTTGGCCGGTTGGCGGGGACGCCGACGAAGCGGCTGCAGTAGCTGCGACGGTACTGGTGGCCGCGTGGGCTGCGGAGGCGGCGGCGGCCTCGGGGACTGCAGGGCCCGGGGCGCCGGGAGGTCCCCCGGGCGGCGGCGGGCTCCTGTCGCCACGCCCGGGCTCAGAGGTGGCGCGGCCCACGGCGCCGGCGGTGCCCGCGGCGTTGGCGCTGGCGGCGCTGGCGGGGCCGTGGCGGCGCGGGCCGCTGCTCTGGATGTGCGACACGGCCTCGGCGGCCTGCATGTTGGGCGGCGCGAAGCGCGAGAGCACGCGCAGCAGCGCCTGAGCCTTGTGCTCCTGCGTGTCGTCGTCGCTGTAGTCCGACACGCGACACTCGTACACGCCCTCGTCCTGCCGCCGCACGGCCGACAGCCGCAGCCGGTGCGAGATGTCATTGCCCTGGACGCGCACCGTCTGCAAGAGGCGGGAACCGGCTGGTTAGAGGCTGGGCTGGCCGGCCCGGGATCCCCCTTCCCGCCCGCGCCCTGCAGCTGCGCCTGCTCCTGCCCCTGCGGGACACTGCCAGCACCCAGCTTTCCTTTCACTTTATGTCTGTCCCAGGGGAGCAGGTCGCAGCTCTGCTTGGACCTCGCGTCGCCCTGCTCGTTACTTTGTACCCCCGGCTCCCTATGGCCTCCCTTAAGCCAGTGCCCAGTCTGGCATGCCCACCCCTTCCAGACCTGGGATTCGTCCTCCCGCAGCGCGCTTGTCCTCCAGGGCTGCAGAACCCCCTGCTCCCTCCCTCTTGCACCTTCGAGAAACCTCAGGCTCCCGTCTCCCGCTCCTTAACCGACCCACACCGCCTTTCCAGCTATGGCAGCGACGCGCTCCCACGGACCGCATCGGCGGAGTCCCGCCTCCCACCTCCCGGCACCAAAGCGCCTTTTCCCAGAAACAGGAGGGTCTGGGTCAGGTTGGCCAGGAAGGCCTTCCTGCCCTCAGAATCCGTTTATGTAAGTTCCCAGCCCCCAAGTCTTCGGAGCTACTTCTCCGCCTTCCCCAGAAGGCTTGGAGGCTGAGGGCGCCGCTGCACTGGAGGACGCAGCATGGGGGAGCGCGGGGACAGCAAGCCCACCACTACCAGCGAGGGTCGCCGCGAGGGCGAGGAGCCAGCAGACGCCAGAGCGCACCATCCCGAGGACGGAGCCCTTTATAGGCCGCGGACCCTTGATTTGCACGAAAGGGAACCCGACACCGCTTCCAGCGGCAGATGGCGCTGCGACACGCCACCAAGCCGCGGAAAACGGCAGCCCGGGAGCAGGGATCGCGGCTCTCTAAAGGGAGGGAGCTGCCGGGCGCGCAGCGGCCAGAAGGGGTCTCCCGCGGCCCGCGCTGGGCTGCACACTTACGCTGATTTTAGTAGCATCCTTATTTGTTACCTAAAACGCAAAGAATAAAACAGAGGTTAGGTTCGCAGCGCTCAGGTCCCGGAATCTTGGATCCATCTTCTGTAAGAGCATTACACGCGGGCGGCCTGGGGTCCAGAGCTGCCCAGGGGTGTGGCAGGGGCTTAGGGCACGAAGGACACCGGGATTCTCAGGAGTACTGTTCAGAAGCGCAGCTTGGAGTGGCACGGTGCCTGTGCCAGGAGGAGGCTGCCCAGGCACACACCTGCCAGCCCAGGAAGGGACGCCCGACTGCCACCAGGGTGGGAAGGGAGGCCTGTCTTCCTTGCATGGAGCATTCTCATTCCCTGCCCTGTTCCCCCAGATCCCCAACGCCTACCTCATCTAAATTTTGAGCCTGAAAACCTGGATAGAGGGGTCGGTCTACGACAGGACCCAGCGGGAGACTGAGCAGTCACTTTCAGGTGGGAGAGGGCAGGAGTGAGCACGGTGCGCTAGAGCGGAAGGGTGGGGGATACCGAGGCAGCGGGCAGTGTGGGGTGGTTCATAGTCAAGGGAGGCTGCCTCTCCATCCCCATGGGGCTAGAGGTGACCTGCCACCTTCTCTGTACCCGGTGCTTTGCTGGCCTCTGGAAATGAGCCCAGAGAAGCTTACTTAACTTATTGGGGACCTCGAGGTGTCAGAGGACAGGGGGGAGCCCCGTGGACCAGGTGATGTTCTCTCACCCTGCGTACACACCTGCAGCCGGCAAGGAAGTGTCAGTGAACTGACGGAGGTGTGGAATTTTAGGAGCTAGGGTGAACCGAGTTCGGGGAGGTTTCCAGAGAAGGAAAACTCAAATCAGTTGACAGAGTCTGGGGATAACCAACGCTGAGGCCGAAGACGCTATGGGGTTGGGGGGAAACAGGAAATGCGCGGCGCCACACGGCGGCGCCCTTGGTTTGCGAACCCCTCTTCCTGCCTCGGGGGGTTACTCCTCCTGCCGCCCGCGGCCGGAGCCGGGTGAGCGCGGGCGCCGCGTGGGCGGCCGGTTACCTTGCTCCGGGCGCCCGGCACACTGAGCGCCAGCTCCTGCAGCAGCTCCCGGGGCGGCTCTTTGAGGTACCACCACTGGATCTCCAGCGAATACGAGGTGGCTCCGCTGGCCCGGAACGCGCAAGGCATTTCGATGTCGTCTCCTTCCCGCACTGTCACATCTTTGGGGACTTCGGTGAATGTAGCTGGGGGCGGGGAGAGAGAGGCGTGACCAAGCGTGGGGCGGGGGCCGGGGGCTCCCCGATGCGAGGCGGTCGGTTCCCTCCCGGGGCGCTGGCCTTGCGCCCCCTCCCCTTAGCCACACCATGGCCCACGGCAGAAGGCGCCAGCAAAGTTCGGCGGAGCAGCAGCCGGGCTGCAGCGGGGACCGACTACCGACTCCAGATAGTGTTCTCCGGATGGGGCTCCGAAGCCTGGGTGGGGCGAGCCACCTCTAGCGCTCTGCAGGTCCCCTCTCTGCAACCAGGGCCACGCGGGCGAGGGTGCCGCTGCCGCGGTGCCCCCTCCGCTCTCTCGTCCCACTGCCCCCCCCCCAGGCCTGGGTGCGCCCGGGGATTGCTGGAGACTCGGAGGAAGCCTTCCCGTTCTCTTCCTCTTCCTCCGCGGCGAGCGAGGCAGGCTGGCTCCGGGGGCCCTAGCCAGGAACCCCCGCGCCCCCCGTGGCAGCAAAGTTCCCGCGCTCACCGTCGGCCAAGAAGAGCAGCAGGGCGTGCAGCAGCAGCGGCGGCAGGTATCCGAGGGCGCCGAGCCGGCTCCGCTGTTCCATCTCCCGCGTGAGGGGCGGCGGCGGCTGCGGGGACCCGGGCGCGGAGAGGCGGCGGCGGCGGCGGCAGCGGCGGCGGCGTGGGGGCTTGGATCTGGCTGGGGCTGGGGCTAGGACGTCTCCGAGCCTGCCATGGCTCCGCGCGGCGCCCCCTCCCCCGGCCGCCGGCGGCCGCCAATCAGCCCCGCTCCCTCGCCGCCTTGCCCGGCGCGGCTCCGGAGGGGGGCGCTGCACAGGGAGCGCAGGAGGCGAGGTCCCACCGGGAGGCTACTGGACCTCGGTCCGTGGCTTCCTCCGTCGGTCCGTCTACAGGGCGATCCGGATCCGCGGTTCAGTCTCTGTCCGGCGGGCCAAGCAGAAGGCGGGCCGCGCCGGGACCCATCCCTGGCGGAGGGAAGGAGCGCCCCGGGGCCGTAAGCTCCCGACTGCCACCTCCTCCGGCGCTCGCCGGCTCTCCTGCCGCCACCCCCGCCGGTCCCTCCGCGGCTTTCTCCGCAAGGCGAGTGGGCGCTCAGCCGCGGCGCGCGGACCTGGCGTCCGAACCAGCGCAGCGCCGGGAGAGCGGGTCCGGCGTGGCGGACCCGGAGCGGGAGAGGCGGGGAGAGGGGGTGGGGAAGAGAAAGGGAGGGGGCGGTCAGTGGCTGGGTGCCGAGCCGCCTCCACCGCTGCATCACCCCCGCCCTCCCTTCCCCTTCTTCAGCCGGCACCGCCCCCACCCCAGAGCGCACCCTCCCGCCTGGGTCGCTCGGGGGGACCATCACCGTTTCTCTCGGTGGAGTGCAGCCCCGCCCCGCACCAGATTGGGGAGGCGGAGGGTGGTGTCTTCCCACCCAAACTCTCCCTGGCTTCTTTTCAGTCTCGGTCGCCCGAGACGACGGTTCATTTCTGCTCGCCGTCTTGTCCCGCGGCCCTCTCTGCAGCCCTGCGCCCTCAACTCCTTACCCCGCCTTAGACAGAGAGCAGCACCGCTCCTTGGCCCAGATCCGGGCCATGGCGGGTGGATGGGCGTCTGGGGCCAGGAGAAGGGTGGGATGCTGTGCCGGGTAGGCGACGAGGCCGGTGACAGCGGCGACGCCGGGAGTCTGCAGTGTGAGAGCGAGAAGTGAGCGCAGAGCGCAGAGCGAGCAGGTGCCTGGCGCGGAGAGCGCACGAGCCAGCCACGGAGCAGCGGCCGTGAGTGACGGCGGAGGCGGCGGGGGTGGGGTGGGTGGAGAGTGCCGGGCACGACTCAGGGCTCCGGGGGTTTCCGGGCGAGGGCGGGGTTCCTGCCCCTCGATGGCCGGCCTCTGCGGCCCTCACCCGCCTCTTGTTGCGGGCCCACAGCTGTGCGGTGCGAGGGGGGCTTCCGAGGCTGCCGGAGGCAGAGAGAGGGGCCACAACCGCGTTCCGGAGCCGGTCCCCTGCCCGCAAAGGCCCGCCGCCGGGTGCCTACCCCGGCCTTCATCCTGAGCTTGCCCCCTCTCCGGCCATCTGCAGGAGCGCTCTCTGGTCCCTGAAGAGAACGCCGGGAGGGCATACAGTCTTTGGCGCGACTCCTCCGCTCCCCGTCCCTGTGAGAGACCTCAGCCTGTGGATTTCAGCAGATCTGACCAAGACGCGCCTCTTGCCCTGTGCTTCCACTCTGGCCTGATAGAGGTTGGGGTGAGGGGACCCGGGTGGTTCACTGTCCGCTTTCCTTGCCCTGCCTGCGTACTGGAGATGCCACCAGGGGGTTCCCCGGGAGTCCAGGAGAAGGAAACCTAGAAGAAGGAAATACTTCCCTGCAGCCAACCTGGCCCTGCTGCCAGCGGCACAGTCTGAGAGAAGGAGCCTGCAGGCCTGCTCTCAGCTTTGACCATCCAGCAGGTGTCCCTGAGCAACAGCGACCCTTGTCTCTTCCTCTGGGTGTCCCCTCCCTCAGATCACTGTTGCTCAGAAATGTCCGTGGAGGGGCAAAATGTGGGGGGCCACCTTTCTCTCCCTGGAGTTCCTCTTTAGGGCCTGTCTGTCATGCATCCCACTGGTGAGAAGCCTGCCCTTAGAAACTCCATCTTCCCTTTGAAACCTCTGTGGACCCATGCCCACAAGTAGAGGGCCCTGCCAGGCCCCACTGCTATCCTCAGCATCTGAAGGGAGGGGGCAGGCTTGCGCTGTGCTGCACAGATTTTGGATGATGGTGGGAGGCCAGGAAAACAGACTTGGGCACTGCCTGCAGCCTTGGCCCTGATGGCCGGCCCTCGCCCTCCGTGTAGTGGTCTGCCTGTCCCAGAGGCAGGTGGCCAGGCTCAGGTGTGTGACGGGGAGAGTTCCTGCAGCTTGACCAGGTTACACTTGGGTTACCTTTCAGATGTCTCCGTCTACTACACCTGCACCACTTCATCAAACCAAAAAAAGAAAAAAATCTGTTGCTGATGAGTTGATTCCAACTCCTAGTGACCCTATGGAGCAGGGTAGAATGGCCCCCGGGCTTTTCAAGGAGGCGCTGGTGGACTTGAACTACCGACCTTTGGGCTAGTAGCCTGTCTTTTAATCACTGCACCACTGGGATTCTACATCTCATAAAACCAACTGACATAGAGTCCATCCCAACTCATAGTGATCCTATGGAACAGGATAGGACTGCCTCCTAGGGTTTCCAAGGAGCACCTGGTGGGTTTGAACTGCTGACCTTTTTGGTGAGCAGGCATAGCACTTAACCACTGCACCACCACGGCTTCTGCTGCCTTGGAGGGTAAGGGATTTCTTGTGCACTGCCTGGATTAGTGTTATAATTAATGAGAATCCTAGCGCTAGACTGTGTCAAAGGCACTGGCTACACCCTTTCCATGCGATGCTTGCCCATGTGATAGCAAAGTGACCCTTCTGAGATGTCGGATCATTCTTCCTCCGCTCAGTGGCTGGCTGTGGCTCCCATGTCCCTCAGCACACACCCCTGTGTCCTTGCAAAGGCTGACAAGGCCAGCATGTTGGTGCCTCTGCTGTCACCTCAGCCTGAGGCTCACGGTCCCTCGCCAGACGTGGCACCTTCCTGCCAGGTGGTGCCCTGGGTAGGCTCCTACCCCAGTGCCTTTGCCTGCTCTTCCCAGACACCCGCTTGTCTGGTTTCTTCAGGTTCCCTCATGATCTTCAGACCTTTGCTGAGAAGTCGTCTCCTCAGTGAGCTTAGCCAGACCACCGTAATTTCTGTGCAGTCTGCAAACCCGGCCCTGCCCCAGCGCCCCAGCGCCCCAGCGCCTTACACTGTCATCCTTTGTGTCCCATGGTTCTTACCACCTTGTAACACACTGTACAGCACCCTCTTGGTTTTTGTGTGTCTTTCATGGTCTGTGAATTCCACGCAGCCTGGTTAGGTCTGGCTTGTTTGTTGGTGCGTCTCTGGGGCCTGGCACAGGGCCTGGAATGCACAAAGAGCTCTGGAAAGAGGAGGGCAGCAAGTGAACGAGCTCGTCTGAGCCTTATAAGAACCTGTGAGGCAGTCACTGTCAGTGCACCTATTTTATAAATGGCTAAGCTCAGAGAGGTTGAAGAACTTACCCTGGGTCACACAGCTATTTAGTGCCCAGATGAACCCCAAATGGCGTCCTCATTCTGAACCAACAAGACCTGGTGGTTTACTTATTAAATTGCCTGGTGGCAGTTTGAACCCACTGGCCACTCCATGGGAGACAGATGTGGTTGTCTGCATTCTGCAAAGATTTACAGCCTTGGAAACTCAGTGGAGAAGGTTCGCTCTGTCCCGTAGGGTCCCTGGAAACCCTGGTGGCCTACTGGTTAAGTGCTACATCTGCTGACCAGAAGGTTGACAGTTCAAATCCAGCAGGTGCTCCTTGGAAACTCTACGGGACAGTTCTGTTCTGTCTAATAGGGTCACAATGAGTCGAAATCAACTTGATGGCAGCGAGTTTTGGGTTTATAGGGTCCCTATGAGTTGGAATTGACTCGATGGCAGTAGGTTTGAATTTCTAACCCAAACACCCACGTCGTCCCTACTTCAGTGACACTCTGGTCCTGGAACCTAGAATCCCTGTAAAAATCAGAGCATCTCTGGCCTTGATGGCCTGCAGCTGGGAGCAGCCTTACTGGCCCTACAGACCCTGCCTGCCTGGCCAGCCAGCTCTGGGTTGAAAAGGTCCATTCGCTCTTCTGCCCCGTGATACCCTGCGAGAGCAGCAGCTGGGCCTCTCTGCTCTGTCTTCGCCTCCTGGCTGGTCCTCAGCCACTGCTGTGCTGAGCTGCTGTGGAGCTGGTCCCTAGTCCAGGCGACCCCTGCACAGCACCACCTGTCTGTTGTGGTAGGATTTGCATTGTCTGATTTTTAGACCGAGATCACCAAGCCGTTCTTCCTATCAGAGTGGAACTGCTCCACTGAGTTTCCAAGGAGCACCTGGTGGATTTGAACTGCCGACCATAAGGTGGGCAGATGTAGCACTTACGACTGCACCACCGGAGTTTCCCCATTCTTTGAGTCTGTGTTAACTCCACGGACATCTGTTCAGCACCACAGCAACGCGCAAGCCTCCACTCACAGATGGGTGGTGGCTGGGCTTAAGGTACACTGGTTGACAATCAAAGCAGGGTCCCTTTCATGGAAGGTGAGAGCCCTGCCTTTGAACCTCCATTGTCCCCAACCTTTCCTTTGTCATATGTATCAAGTTGGTTTTGACTCACAGTGACCCTATAGCTACCCTGTAGGACAAAATCGAACTGCCCCATAGGGTTTTCCAGGCTGAAGTCTTTGTGGGAGCAGACTGCCAGGTCTTCTGTCCTGTGGAGCGGCTGCTGGGTTTGAACCAGCAACCTTTTGGTTACCCGCACTGAGCCATCAGGGCCCATTAACCCATGAATGGATTAGCACCACCCATAGGGTCTCTGAGGAGCAGCTGCTGGATTTGAACTGCCACCATTTTGGCTCATGGCTGAACCCTGAATTGCTGTGTCACCAAGCCTGCAGCCTGTAGTCAAAGCTCAGTCACTTCCAGAACCAGAGAAGAGGCACTCTGCCCCTTCTGGGCTGGAGGTGGTCTGGTGGGCAGGACAGGGGTTTCTGCCTTGTTGGTCACTTTGGTCCTTTGGCCACTTGGAGGGTTGGTGAGTGGACACCAGGCTGAGCCCCAGCTAGTCTTTGCTGTGCTTTGGCTGGCCCTTTCTGTGCAGAAAAGCCAGTTCCTTCTGGGTTATAAACGCATCTCTGATGGATGATCAGTTCTACGCGCGCTCCTGGGGTCGCCATGAGTCAGATCCGACTCGGTGGCACTTGGCTGGCTAGCTGGCTGTTGCTCCTCCCAAGGGGACAGTCCTCTTGGGGCACAGCTGTTCAGCACCACCAACCTGGAGTGTCCCTTGGGCTTCCCACAGATGTCCCATTGAGAATGAGCATCAGCCATGTGAAGCAGGCTTTTCCACCAACGGCCTGCAAGGGCATCGCAAAGTTATTTCCAAGAGCCCTGATTGCTCACCAGTGGCGAGTCAGTGCGTCTCCCTGCACAGGTTCTGAAATGTGCCAGGAATCCCCATGTGCAGGGGCCTGGAGGTGGGCTGTTCTGCAAAGTGACAGAGAAGGCTGCAATTGTCCTGCCTTAACCTGGTGGAGGAGCCTGCGGGGACCGCCTGCTGGGACTCCACTCTGTTGTGTGCCTTGACTCTTAACAGCTGTTATGTCAAGCTCTTATGATCAGGCTGCAAGCTGGAGTCCACGGCTCCCATGAACACCTTTTTAGGGGTGAATTCCCTCATCTCTCAGCCAGCCAGGCCTTAGGCACTGCAGAACCTAAGTACCTTAAAAAAAAAAAAAACTTCCCAGCCTCTTGTGAAAACCCACGTCTTGGAGTCAATTCTGACTCACAGAGACCCCATGGGATGGAAACTCTCACAGAGGTGTGCCTCGGGGAGGCAGGTGTGGCAGACATTGCACCAGCCTTGGGCACATGGGGACAGTCAGCAGCGCCCGCCAGCCTGGTACAGCCAGCTGTCTGTCTATGGAAAGTGGCATCCCTGTTAAGCACTGATCATTGTGCCTCTGTCCAAACACCTCAGAAACCCCTGGGGGCAGTTTTCCTCTGCTCTATAGGGTCACTAGGAGTTGAAATTGACTAGAAGGCAAGAGATTGGTTGGTTCCAAACATGTGACACCCTCCCTTTAGATAACTTTACCATGATAGTGGCTCAGACACGCAAGTCACACACGTTAATCTCTTAATTAACACCTTACCTGCTTGAGGAAGGAGGGTGGCTCCACTCAGTCAGCAGAAGCTGCTCAGTGCCACCACACGCCCAGGTTGGGTGCGTGACCCTCCGTATGTCGCTGTGTCTGCCTCCTCCAGTTTCCAAGACTGTGAATCCTGGTGGAAGCAGAGTGGCACGTCTTTCTCTTGTGCAGCTGGTGGTGATTTCCAAGCACCAAACTTCAGGTTGGAAGCTGAGCAATTTAACCACTGCATCACCAGGGGCTCTTTCTGCTGTGAAAACCGAACCCCTTGCCATCTGGACAACTGTGGCTCATAGCAGACTTACAGGACAGAAGAGAATGGCCCCGTCAGTTTTCCAAGGAGTGACTGGTGGATTCCAGCTGCTGATTCCAGCTGATTCCCAAAGCTGAGTACTTCACTGCTGCGCCACCTGGACTCCTTCCTGTTGTGAAAACACAATTAAATGGCAGCCCTAAAGGAGTGTTGCTCCTGGACTGTTTGGACATTGGCTTGATTTAGCTCTCAGGTCCTCATCAGGGCATGGCTTTGGTCTTCTCGTCTCAGACCACCTTTCCTGTCCCCCCCTGCCCAGTGACATCTGTGGCAGCAGTGATTTGGGTGATGTGTTTTGATGTAAAGTGCAGTCGGCCCATGAACTGTTCTATCGATAAGCCCGACACCCTCTGTGTGCCTGGCAGTGGAAGGAAGAGGTAAGATCCGTGGGCGCCGTCACCCTTGGGCAGGTCAGTAATTCAGGGGCCACGCTGTTGGGGAGTAAAGGCCTGGACTCTGGCTCCAGGGAGATGCCCCACCAAATGTGGCTCAGGGAGCAATGGAGCATGGTCCCCTGTCTGCCCTGGCAGGGACTACTTGGAACCAATAAGGGAGGAGTTGAGTGGCCTGGTGTCGTGTGACAGGGGACAGTAACATGGTTCTGGGTTCCTGCTGCCCACTCTGCCTCTCCTGCTGACCAAGTGTCAGGTCTGTCTCCTGGACTGCCAGCTTCCAGGAAGAGGACAGAGTGGCAGCAGCTGGCAGCCCTGCGTCACAGCAGCAAGAGAGGGCCTCTCAGCTCTGGCCAGGCCTCCAGGGCCCTCAGAGAGGCTGGCTGGCCCGCTTGTCGTGGGAGCAGTGAAGCAGGCCTGGCGTGTGGTCAGCCTGTGCTTGGCCCCAGGCCCGCCACTGCCAGGCCCTGCCCTCTGGCCCCACCATTGCTGTGCTATGATTGGCTGTCCCACCATACGAGACTCAGGGGACAGGCCACATCCCCAGAGCCTGGAGCTGTTTGTGGACTTGCTAGAGATCGAATGATTGGGTCTGGGGTGAGTGTCTGCAGATGAGAAAGAACAAGAGGGAGCCCTAAAAGTTCAAGTACAGATTGTCACCCCAAACATTCATTTAGTGAATGAGGATGGGACATGATGTTTGTTGATCTAGCGAATGACCTGTGGTGTACCCACTTTATGGCTGGCTCTGTCCTCGGTGCTGAGAATGGCACAGGGGACAAGGCAGACGAGACCTCTGCCCGCCCTCAGAAATCTGTGTGTGGGGAAAAGAGGAGGTGGAGACGGACATGCAAGAAAGAAACAAGGAAACCCCATGAGTTCAGCCAGGATGTCTGTGTCATCTGGGGCTGCTGTGACAGCAACAGTGCAGTTGGCAGCTTTCAGGAACAGAGATTTGCTTTCTCATGGTTTAGAAGACCCAAGTCCTAGATATGGTCTCCACTGTGCTGATTCCTTCCATGAGCCTCACTCCCCATTGGATGTGCACCAGTGATCTTTGGGGTTGCTTTGTGGGTGAGGAATCTTCACACGTCTGTCCTCCCTGGTGAAGGTCTGTGCCTGTTCTGGTATATCATGACTCAAATGTCATTAGGGTTAGGGTCCACCCTTCATTGGTATGATCTCAAAAGGTCGTACCAATTGATGACCAAATGATGTAATTGATCATATTACATTAGATGCACTGTGAAAGGTGATTACCTCATACTACATTGGATGAACTATGGAAGGTGATTACCTCATAGTACATTAGGTGCACTATGGAAGGTGATTACCTCGTAGTACATTAGGTGCACTATGGAGGGTGACATACTGCAACAGTATGTTGACAAGGAATGGCCAGAAATTCAAGCTAGTTTCAGAAGAGGATGTGGGGATATCATTGCTGGTGTCATCTGGATCTTTGCTGAAAGTAGAGAATACCGGAAAGATGTTTACCTGTGTTTCATTGACTATGCAAAGGCACTTGACTGTGTGGATCATGAGAAATTATGGCTAACATTGTGTAAAATGGGAATTCCAGAACACTTAACTGTGCTCTTAAGGAATCTGTACATTGATCAAGAGACAGTTGTGTATACTGAACAAGGGGACACTGCATGGTTTAAAATCAGGAAAGGTGTGCATTGAAGTTGTATTCTCTCACCATACCTTTTTAATCTATATGCCAAGCAAGTAATCTGAGAAGCTGGATTATATGAAGAAGAACGAGGCGTCGAGATTGGAGGACGGCTCATGAACAACCTGCATTATGCGGACGACACAACCTTACTTGCTGGCAGTGAAGAACATTTGAAACACTTACTGAGGAAGATCAAGGACCACAGTCTTCAGTATGGATTGCATCTCAACATCAAGAAAACAAAAATCCTCACAACTGGACCAGTAAGCAACACCATTGTAAATGGAGAAAGGATGGAGATTGTCAAGGATTTCACTTTACTTGGGTCCACAATCAATGCCCATGACAGCAGCAGTCAAGAAACCAAAAGACGCATTTCATTGGGAAAATCTGCTGCCAAGGACCTCTGTGAAAGGTGATTACCTCACATTACATTGGATGAACTATGGAAGGTGATTATCTTATAGTACATTAGGTGCACTATGGAAGGTGATTACCTCATAGCAAAGATGTCACCTTGAAGACTAGGATGCACCTGATCCAAGCCCTGGTATTTTCAACAGCATCATATGCACATGAAAGCTGGACAATGAATAAAGAAGACAAAGAATTGATGATTTTGAATGTGGTGTTGGAGAAGAATATTGAATGTACTGTGGACTGCCGAAAGAAGGAACAGATCTATTCTGGAAGAAGTACAACCTGAATGCTCCTCGGAACCAAAGATGGCAAGATTGTGTCTTATATACTTTGGATATGTTTTTAGGAAAGATCAGCTTCTGGAGAAGAACACTGTGCTTGGTAGAGTGGAGGGTCAGCAAACAGGAGGAAGACACCTGATGAAATGGATTGACATGGTGGCCGTAGCAACAGGCTTAAGCGTAAAAACGACTATGGACATGATACAGGACCGGGCAGGGTTTCATTCTGTTGTGCGGAGGGTTGCTATGAGAACCTACAGAACAGCACCTAACAACAACAACACAGAAGGTGATCACCTTGCATTCCCCCTGCTGTACAGTCACAACAGAAAGCCTGTCAGCCTTGGGGTTTCTGAGTGATGCCAAGCATCCAACATGCTCAGCTGGTAATTGAAAGGTTGGAAGTGTGGGTTTACCCAAAGGTGCCTTGGAAGAAAGACCTGGCGACCTACTTCCAAAATAAATCAGTAACTGAAAACCCTGTGGAGCACAGTCTACTCTGAAAACACAGGGAGTCACCGTGAGCCAGAGCTGACTTGGCCACAGCTGTGCATGCTACATTCCACTACAGAAGGTAATGGCCCTGCCCGAGGCCAGCTGATCTGACCACACCTGACGACTCCGTGACAGCAACAGGACAAGTGTTTGGCCAAACAACGGGGAACCATGGCCCAGTCCCCACAATCCACACTGAGACACTGGGGGTCCTGGGGTCGAGGGAAGAGCGGAAGTGGTCAGCCTGCTGAGACCAGGCAGAGAAGGGGTGCCTTAGGCAGAGGGGACAGCAGGGGTGGAGGCTGCAGGGGGTCAGGTTGGTGAGTGGAGGGTCAGAAAGGGCGGTGGAGCAGGGCGAGTGAGGGGACAGGTAAGGATAAGGAGGCGGGGAGTGAGGGTGTGGGGCGTCGTAGGCCGCGGCCCCGGGGTCATGGAGCTCAGAGTCTGCTGGGAAGCCGTCAGGTGTGTAGTGAGCCCAGCCTCGTCGGGGAGGTGAGAGGCGGGTCCCCTCTGGGACGGCTGCCTGAGGGAGAAGCTTTCCAGCTCAGCTTTTTGGAATAGACTTTAGGCTGCCCTCAGGGGACGGGAGCAACCCTGGTGGCAAAGTGGTTGTTACGTCTGCTAACCAAAATGTCGGCAGTTCAAACCTATCAGGTGCTCCTTGGAAAGTCTGTGGGGCAGGTCTACTCTGATCTATAAGGTTGCTATGAGTCAGACTCGACCCTACAGCAGTGGCTTTTTGGCTTTCAGGGAGACAGAGGCTAGGCTGTGAGCAAGAAGCAGGACAGCTGGGGCTTGGTTGGGACACCGTGGTGCTCCTGTGATGGAACTTCAGGACAGAGCTGAGGGACTGGGTGGGCCAGGACTTTAGACTCGCCTGTGATGATGACGTCTGACCCAGGTGGCAGTGTAGGGCAGGGTGGGACAAGGACACCGGCTGTCCCACACAGGGATGAGGGCAAGGAGCTGGGAAGGGACAATGTGATTGCCATGGGCACCTCCTTCTTTGAACCCCGTCCAAGGACAGGCCATCTGGTCCTTGGTCACCTCTCGTCTGTCTCCAGTCTCCACTCCAGTTATACTTAGAGCTGGCCCCAGCGCAGGAGAGGTGGGAGGCTGCTAGGGTGAGCTCTGTGGCACCCCATCCATGGAGCCAAGTGCTTTCAGCAATCCATCCTGATTCCTTGGCCCCCTGCGGGGCCCGGGGCCTCTGGGTTTGGTTGGGGAAGTCCCAGATCCTCGGTTTCCCCAGCTGTAATATGGAACATCAATTCCTGCCTTCCCATCTTCCCTGGTGGCCCAAAGGTACTGGACAAGGGTCGGGCAGGCGTCAGCCGGGCAGCCTTCTGCAGCTCCAGTGGCCACATCTACAGAGTCCTATCAAGCCTGTCTTGGCTTGTCTGTAGTATAATAGACGAGTAAGTATAAAGCAAACCAAACTGCTTCTGTCACTGTCACTTAGGGAGGCAGCTGAGCAGAGTGATGTCCAGACAGGGGCAGAGTTTTTAATAGGCTAGGTAATCACAGTGCTTCCCTTGCTTACCCGATCACCTGTAATGACCAATTTCAGGTTTTTTCAGCTTATCCCAGATTCTGCTTTTAGATACAGCTGGGATCTGCCTCCCAGTCCCATAGCACTTTTCCTAAAGAATCAAAGCCTCTTTTCAATTTTACAGTCCCTGAAGGGGTGGACGACCCCGTAAGCAAGTAAGCACAGGCTGGCTTGTGCTTACTTCCTAATCTGTAGTGAAAATGTTCATGTGGGTTATGCTTTGATGTGCGGTGACACCTACGTGAAACTGTCTATCACAGTTTAATAAGTAAGCACAGGGAAACCTGAGTCCAGGGCTCTGGAGTCAGATCTACCTTGGTTCAAATCCTTTTCCTGCCTTGGCCTCTCTGCCCCGCTGTTTTCTCATCTGTAAAATGGGTATATTAGCAGTATGGGCTGCAGGCTGTGCATGGGGTGATTGATTAAGAGAAAGTATTTAAAGCAGATAGTCCACCGATGGAGATCTAGTGCTAGTAATAGTCCCCATTCAAAAGTACTCACCTTTAGTGCTATAAAGATGTGGGCTCGGGGATTTGAGAGCACTGGCTGGTGGCCCTCAATCCTGGGTCTTTGGGAGGCATAGCACATGGCAGGGGAGGGACTCAGAACTTAGAGGTGGCCAGTGACGCCAAGCACTGCCTAATGAGTTTGTTTTTCCATGCGCTGTGTGTTATTTATTTATTTTTCAAAGTAAATCTTACAGACCTGTGGAGAGTTTGTTATTTTTATTTTTAATATTCTCAGTACACTTGGGGCTTTATTTCCTTCTAGATCTATTAGTTTAATTTAGTAGAGGACAGCTCCTACTTAACCAGAAATTGCTTTGACATTGTGGAGAATGGAGAGGCTGCAGCCGGACAGATCTGAGTGGATCGATCCATTGAGATGAAATGCGTGTCTTCCCCATGTGCTTTCTTCACCTTCTTGGGGGTGGAGTCGGGAGGACGGCTAGAAAACACAGAGCCGGCCGTGGATGACGTGGCTCAGGCAGGGTCAGGGCTCGGGCTCTGACGCTGGCTCCAGGTCCACGGCCAGATCCGTCCTGGGTGGGGCGCTGTTTGATGGTTCTAGCGGAGATGCTCTCGGAGGCCGAGGTGTCCGGGCTGGCCTCTCAGTGTTAGTCATGTTGTTAGGGGCTAGCAAGTGCGATGGCTGAAGCTGGGTGCGGGGTGTTCAGGCGAGTTTCTGCCGGGAGCCCCCATTTCTCCTGTCAGAGCGCATGGGGACAGAAGGATCCATATCTGGAGGTAGCTTGACCAGTTGTCATGGGCAGGACTCTTTTGGATGTCCCCTGATATCTGGGCTTCCAAGAGAGATTCTGAGCCCTGGTGGCAATCCGCTGGGCGCTCCTTGGAAGCCCTATGGGGCAGTTCTTCTCTGTCCCGTAGGGTCCTATGAGTTGGAATTGGCTCAGTGGCAATGATGTAAGAGCGACTCAGGAAATGCCAGTTGAGCTAATGTTTGGTGCAGAGCCAGGATGCTGGGGTTTGGAGTCTTCCAGATCTTTCCAGGCCACTGCCTAGAAGTTTCTGACCAGAGGCTCCCCACATGGCCCTCAGGTCACCTGGAGGTACTCTGGCACACAGGAGACCTCAGGGTGCTCAGTGGTTCACCGCCACACTCAGGGGGATCCCCCAGTCAGCACCATGTGCTCTGGCTTGTGTGGAACAAGGTATGTGCCGGCTGCGTGATGTTTTCTTGCTCATCTGTGGCGAGAATGTCCCATGAGTTCCCCACATCTTTGATGCAGTGATAACAGGTAAAATTGTCACCACAGGTGGTGGGAAGGCACCACTGAGTCCATGGGTTCTCACTGGGTCCCCTGGGCCTATCCACACCCTGCGGCAGCTGAACCCGTCACCTCTTCTCAGGCTGGGCTCTGAAGAGTGAGAGCAAGTAGAGGGGTGTCCCCCCGCCCCCACTGCCCTGCGGGCCTTGGGGAGGGACTGTCTCGCTGCACGTCCGGCTGCGCACGGCCGGATCCAGCCTGGACTCGCCCAGCTGCCCGTCGGCGGCTCTTCCAGCCTCCTGGGTCCGCCTGGCGTCTCTCCTGCTGGGAGCCGTGCTCGCGACCTCTTCCTCCCCCCACGCCGAGCTGCCTGCACAGTCCAGGCTCTCGTTCGGGAAGGCACATGCCTGGTTCTGCTGGGCAGGCCGCCCTCGTGGGATGGCGGGGACGGATGGGGCTCTGTGTTGAGAGGTGTCTGGATCTGGGTTGGGGTTCAGCTGGACGGCGTGAGGTGACGGATGGGTGACAGCTGCTACGGGCACGGACGGCCAACAGGGAAGTGTGGCCCTGTTGGAGAGGCCAGCCCAGTGAGTGCTCCTGGGAGGGATGTGCGGTGTCCACGCGCAGTGTCAGGAACAGGTGCCCTGGGCAGTTCCTGGTGAGTCCCTAGCTTGGTCATCTCTCTGCTCCTGCCCACTGGGGTTGCTTGGAGCAAAGATGCCTGGTCTGAACCTCTCGCAGCCAGAGCTCCCCCAGCTCATCTCTGTTCCGTGGGTGCTGGCTGGCAGGAGGCCAAGACCACCACATGAAGAACTTCAAGCTTTTCCTCGAAGGTCTCCTTTGGGACAGGCAGCCCCCACTCACCGTGGCTTACGCAGTGTTTGGGTTGAGGGGCCAGCGCAAGCTATGGACTTAGCATTGTCTTTGGCTTCAGAACCACAGAGTGTCAGGCCCGTGTGGCCACAGAGAGGAGCTCTTGTCCCCCACCAGATGCCTGGGGAGGGCCCCAGCAGGGACAAGGTCTGTTCCCACCCAGGGCCCAAGCAGGCCAGGCCACCCATCCTGTGCTGGTGCCCAGCCTGGGAGAAGCCCCTTGGCATGGCCGTGACCTTCATGCCTGACTCGCCCCTTCAGGGCTACTCCAGCCAGCAGACTGGCAGCTGCCAGCACTGCTCCGTCTGTGAAATGTCAGTGGTTTAATATCCACCCTGGAGGTTTTTCTTGCCTTTCCCTCAGCTTCCTGACAGGATTTGTACCCAATCAAACCCGTTCCAAAGTGATGGTAGACTGGTGTTCCTGTTTGAAGTTGACAAAAGGTTACCGTGCAAGAGGCTCGGGGCTGACATGGCTTTCTACACATGTGATTACTTCCTGTCTCTGTGGGTGCTTGTCTGGCCAAGTGTTCTCCCAGGAGTGCAGTTCAGGAGGGGCTGGTGCTCTTCCCCGGTAACCTTTTCCTGGACCTGGTGCAGGGGGCTTCATCAGCCACAAAGTGCCCTGGTTTTATTTGCAAAATGTCTTTGATTTTTCTGACCTAAATTAATGTTGCACAGTAACATTGCAAACTGTTCTCTTATCACTTTCCCCCTAGAAGTTGTTGCATGAGTTTCCCTGCTCTGGGGAGAGGGCTGAGTTTAGCTGAGCCACACTCTGGCCCACACCCCTCTCTGCCTCCCTGGGCTTAGAGTCCTGCACCCAGAGGCAGACATACATATGCTTCCTGTCATTCTTCTGGTCCAGGGGGTTGTTGAGGGTGGCAGGTTCATAATTTCAGTGAAATTTTGACTTTCCCCCACTGCACTTTAGACAGGTGATGCTCAGAGACTCAGCCTAATTTGCTAAGCCTTTATGGGGTTGCTGCTATAAGCGTGGTTCAGTGCAGGCTCTGGGGTGTGTGTGTGTGTGTGTGTGTAGCTAACTTAAGACAGAGAGGGTGCACCAGGGCAGCGTGCAGGCACTCATGGAACCCCCGTGCGGAGGGACCTTCTGGGACTGGCCCTCCGCCCGCAAGAGGCTCGCTTGCCGGTGCCGGGACAGGAGGGGTTTGGCCGCGCAGCTGAGGGGTGGGTGAGAGAAACCAGAGTGGCCTGGCTGAGAAGAGCTGGGGGATCACACAGCTGTGCAAGGGTCTTTCTTGTCAGGCACCTTTGTGGACACGTGCCTTGCTTCTGACAAGCTGGGGAGGTTTCATGGTAGGAAGAATGCTGTAGTCTGGTGTAGAGTCTCACTGCAACACTCTGTTGACAAGGAACTGCCAGAAATTCGAGCCAGATTCGGAGGAGGACACGGAACCAAGGATGTCATTGCTAATGTCAGCTGGATCTTGGCTGAGAGTAGAAAATACCAGAAAGATGTTTACCTGTGTTCCATTGACTATGCAAGGCATTTGGCTGTGTGGATCATAAAATATTATGGCTAAACTTGCAGAGAATGGGAATTCCAGAACACTTAACTGTGCTCTTAAGGAATCTGTAAATGGATCAAGAGGCAGTCATGTGAACAGAACAAGGGACACTGCGTGTTTAAAGTCAGGAAAGGTGTGCATCAGGGTTGTATCCTTTCACCATACCTTTTCAATCTGTCTGCTGAGCAAATAATTTGAGAAGCTGGATTTTACAAAGAAGAATGAGGCCTCAGGATTGGAGGACGACTCATTAACAACCTGTGTTACACAGAGGACACCACCATACTTGCTGGAAGTAAAGAGGATTTGAAACACTGATGAAGATCAAAGACCACAGCCTTCAGTATGGACTGCACCTCAACACCAAGAAAACAAAAGTCCTCACAACTAGACCAGTAAGCAACATCGTCATAAATGGAGAAAGGATTGAGGTTATCAAGGATTTCAATTTACTTGGGTCTGCAATCAATGCCCAGAGAATCAGCAGTCAAGAAATTAAAAGATGCATTTTGTTGGGCAAATCTGCTGCCAAGGACCTCTTTAAAGTATTGAAAAGTAAAGATGTCACCTTGCACACTAAGGTGCACATGACCTAAGCCATGGTAGATTTAATCACATCATGAATAAGGAGGACAGAAGAAGAACCGACTCCTTGAATTGTGGTGTTGGAGAAAAATGTTGAATGTACCATGGACCACCAAAGGAGCAAACACATCTATTCTGGAAGAAGTCCAACCAGAGTGCTCCTGGGAAGCAAAGATGGCGAGGCTGCATCTTACAGACTTTGGACATGTTGTCAGGAAGGATCAGTCCCCGGAGAAAGACCTCATGCTTGGTAGAGTGGAGGGTCAGTGAGAAGGAGGAAGACCCTCGATGGGATGGGTGGACACAGTGAGTGCAACAGTGGGCTTAACCATAAAAACGACTGTGGACGTAGCCCAGGATTGGGCATAGGGTCGCTGTGAGTTGGAACCAACTCGAGGTCACCTAACAACAGGAACAGAGTCTGGCTCACCTGGAGTCCAGGCCCCAGGGCTTACATACGTGGCCTGACAACTAAGTTCCTGAACTCATCCTAGAACAAGTGCTGCATGCCTCATTGCTGAATATCACCATGGTCACCTTCGAAGTCGTCCCCTTGGGAAGCTGTGCGCTGATGCCGGTACCTAGTCCGCACTTCAAAGCGATTTTGGAACTCTTGTTCTGGAATGGCCATTGGAGCTGTTGTTGTATGAGGCATGACAGTCAAGTTGAGGAATTCATGCTAGAAAAATTGCTTTGAAGGGCGTCGGTGCCTAGCTTCCCGAGGAAGTGACCTCAGTCACGTAGTCCTAAGGAGGTGACCTCAGTGGTATGCAGCAATGAGACATGCAGCACTTTTTCTAGGATGAGTTTGTGAACTTAATTGTCAGCCCGTGTGGTGCTGCACTCTGCTAGCACCTACCTCTTTGGCTCTGGGCCTGGGGAGGGACGGGGAGCATGCCACCTGGGCCCTGGCCACCAGGAAAGCCAGCCCCGGTCACTGTGCTCACGCCCTCCCAGTTCCTGCAGCCTCTTCCCTCAGAGATGATGGAGAGGGACAGGGCCACGTCATCTGTGCCTGGCCTCTTTCGTCTTCCGTGTCTTCCCCCTCCATCTCCTCCCCGCCACTCTTCTTCCTCTTTGTTTCCAGTGACACATTTTCCTCCTGTGACACCAGATCTGAGCCTGGCCACCCTCGCTGCCTCACCCTCGCCTGGCCTGGCTGCTCCTGGTGGGCAGTGCCCAGGAACCTTCGCTCTCACCCTTCCTGTCCGCTCTGGAGTAGGCTTGGCTGGTGGCAGGTTCCTGCCCTCTGGGCCCTGCATCTGCGGCAGAAGCTGGCTGGCCTGCCCTAGGCATGGAATCGCCTTTCTCTCGGGTGTGGCTTGGCCAGTGGCCTCTGTGATTTTCCCATGAGGCCAGAGGCATGGGCACTCACAGGCCCTCAGAGAGCAGGCAGATGTAGAAAGAGTTGAGGTGGGGAACAGCAAGGACTGGGTGACCTCTTGTCTTAGCCCCACCAGGCAATGCCTGTGGCCTGTTGCTGCTGTGGAACACAGTCTTGATGTGACCTGCCCCAGCAGAGTTTCTGATAGAGAAATCCAGGTTTTTAAATGTTTAGTTTCATTGCAGAAATAAGTGCTGTGGACTCTGCAGGTAGCTTTGGCTCGGGGGAGCTGGTTGGCCAGCTGTGCTGAGCGTCCTGGGGTCTGCAGGTCTCATCTCTCATCAGGCCTATCTGCAGACCCAGGCAGTGAACATGGGTCTGGGGCCCGGGCACAGGGCTCCTGTGGGCAGGACCTTAGCCCTGTCTATTGAGAGCACCCGTATACAAGCTAAGGGGCACTGGTGAGGTGCGAGGAACCTGTGACCTCCGCTGCCCCTGGAGTTTCCAGACTCGCCTGATTTTCCCTGTGGTTCCCATGTGGAATGGGATGTTATTCCTGAATCTGGCTTTCCTCAGTCCTAGGACCAAACCCTGCTCTCAGCTTTGCCTGGCCCTGCAGGAGAAGTGCCCATTCCATAGCCTTGGAGGAGCAGGGACACGTGGCTGGTGACGTGCTCAGGTTCTGAGCCCCCGCTTCACCTCTACCACAGCTTCGAGTTTAGAACCCACCTCCCGTTTACGAGCAAACACCAGTCCTGGGGGGCAGTTCTACTCTGTCCTGCAACGTCGCCATGAGTCAGAATTGACTGGATGACAATGTTTATTGATGGATTGATTGATTTTGGTTTTCGCAAGCAAAGAAGCCAGTGACTTGGGTGAAGGAGTTTTCCCAAGTCCTGGAGCCAGTGCCTGGAGGAGCCGGGGCTGGAGCCCAGGGCAGCTCTGTCCATGCGCCCCTGCTCTGCTTACCTGGTGCCTGCCTCCGGGGCTAGAGGCCTCTGGGCTGGTGGAGGCCGAGGGCTGGCTCCCGTGCTGGACCTTGCCGCAGAGGCTGGCAGAGGCCACCCGGTCTCTCCTTCCTGTCCACACCAAAGCCTCTCAGACCAGCTGTGTTGCCACTGTCCCCTCACGGCCCACTTGCTCCTCTGCCCGGTGTCCCTGCTGTTCCCTCAGTGCAGTGCTCAGGGGAAGATGCTAAGGACCCCAAGGATCTCACCCTCCGGTCCTCATCCGACCTTCAGCGTGTTCACCGACCAGACTGCCCTTCTCAGTGAAGCCCCAGCTCCCGGGGGTTTTAGTGACACTGTCTCTTGGCTGTCTCCTGAGTCTCACAGAGGCTCACCCTCTTGAGTAAGACACCCGGTGTCGACTTTCTCTCTGCTTGGCCAGGGCCCTCTTCTGCCTCACGCTCTCTCCCTGAGATCCCTCTACCCAACAACCTGAGTTCCTGTCATACTCTCGTGACCCACCAGTGCCCGTTTCCACCCTGGATGTGTCCTCCAGCTCCAGATGGACATGGCCCGCTGTCTTCATGACTTCCGTGGTGAGGTCACAGAGGAACCTCCCTGTGCCCACAGGGGTTCTCTCCACAGGCCTGGTCCTCTGTAGAACTACCTCTACCAGCTGGGTGCTGACTTTCTCCGTCTCGGGAGCAGGCACGCAGCCCCACAGTCCCACAGCAGGGGTCCTCGACACCGTTCTCTTCTTCACCTCAATGGCCCAGTGCCTTGGCCTGTGATTTTACCTTTGGGGTGTCTCTGAGGTCCATCTTCTTCTCTGTACCACCTCGGCCACCTCCTGATCAACTATTTCTGGATGATGTTGGCCTCTGTAGCCCTAACATCTCCCACCTGGAAGGGAGGCACTTTTGTGTGGTGGCTTGGGGCATGCTTGTCGGGTAGAGGGGTGGGTCCTTCGGGCTCTTTCCTCTTCAAGGCTTGGCTATGTCTTCAGGCAGAGAGACACTGATTTCTCTGCCTGCGTAGCCAGTGAGCCGTTCAGCCCTGAAATGCTGTGTTGTGGCACAAAGAGGCAGGAGGTGGCCTCTTCATGGATGACGTTCTGGAAACGACAAGCCTGATTCCCCTCCTCGTTTCCATTGCTTGAGCACTCAAGGTATAGAGGGAAATCCTTGTGGCATGGTGGTTAAGAGCCACAGCTGCTAACCAGAAGGGCAGCAGTTTGAATCTGCCAGGCACTCCCTGGCAACTCTATGGAGCAGTTCTGCTCTGTCCGGTAGGGTCACTATGAGTCAGGATTGACTCAGTGGCAGTGGGTTTTGTTGCGTTTGTGGGATACAGACTCTGCTGTGATCCTCAAATGCCTGGCACAGAGGAGGTCTTCAACATGTATTTCCTGAACTAATAAATGAAGACCTACACCTATTAACTTGATCTACATGTGTCTGAGACACTTTGATAACATACTTGAAGGGCATAACATAGCAAGACATGACGGAGCTGAGACTGTCTGTCCCACCGACCAGCAGGGGCTGCCAGTCGGCACTGCCCAGCCCCACCCATCAGGGTCTGGTTGTCCGCTTCTCCCCCTTTTGGCAGGTTCCCTTTCCCCGCATCTCACGTTGGCACCCCTGTAGGAGCCGCCGCTGGGTTACTTAGTGCAGACTCTGGTGAGCATCTGGGTAATTATTTCCAAAAATATTGACTTGTAATGTGAAGAAAGCTCTTCTCCTTGCCACCCGTCAGCAGAAAATTGCCTTTGGTATTAACATTTCATCAACCGCATAATGTGAATTGATGTAAATGCATAATTAGAAATAATAGCCTGGGAAAATTCACTCTTATTTATAAAATTGGGCTTGTTAAATTAAAACAGGAGCTAACGACTTCCGTCTCACTCTTACAGCCTGTCCGAGGCTTCACTACCTGCCTTTTGGGGGGCCCTCCATTGGTGGGGGGCTGGATGCATCCACAGCCCGATGGCGGAGCCTGCAGAGGGGAGACCTCTCAGAGGGGCCATGGACACACCTGTCCTAAAGGTGGCTCTCTAGTAATGCGAACGGGCCACTCCAAAACATCACCCAACTGAACAGTGTTCCCTGAGAAAAGATGGCGCAGAGGCGGTTTCCTTGGAGTTTGTTCTTCTGAAAAGCAGGGCTGGCCCATCTAACACTCACCGCCTGTCTGTCTGCTTGTGTCACTGTGGTGGCCTGCGTGTTGCTGCCATGCTGGAAGCTATGTCCGCAGCATTTCAGATACCAGTGAGGCCACACGTAGTGGACAGGTCTCAGTAAGGTTTCCAGACTAAGCTAGGCCCTGAAGGAAGGTTGGTGATGTAACTCCAGAAGCTGTCCCTCCAAAACCTCACGGGTCACAACGGAACGCTGGCTGGCTCGCTGGCCTTGGACACTGCAGCGGGGACCAGGGGGGTTAATTTAGAGAAGACCATCAGTGTGTTGATAGGGAGACCAGGGCATGGGAGCACTTGGGGAGATAGCTGGCACAGTGGCCACGGCGATGGACTTGGAGGTCTCAGTGATGGTGAGAGGGGCATGGGGCCGGGCAGCGCTTTGTCCTGTTGTCCACGAGGTTGCCACGAGCCAAAGTCACCTCCACGGCATGTGCCTGTCTGTCCATCCGTCTGTCCGTCTGTCCGTCCGTCTGTCTACCCACCTCTCTCCCTGGCTCACCTGAGTCCCAGGGTGTCCTGGGGCTGGGGTGGGCGCCCTGTGTGCAGGTGTGTTGAGGGAGGTGGGTGTGCTCTGTGCGCACCAGCGTCTTGGCTTCGCCGCCAGCCTCGGTGGCCACTCCTTCAGGGAGTACTGTCTGGGCACCTGCTATCCCACACCTGGTGCCCTGTGGGTCAGTGCAGTTTGAATTCACCAGCGGCTCCTTGGAAACTCTACAGGGCAGCTCTGCTCAGGCTGCCCTGGGGAGCTGACCTACCTCCGAGCAGCTGTGGGGCCTGACAGCACTGCCCCGGCCTGCTCCGGCTGCGTCCTGCTTCCTCCTGCACCTAGGGAGCCTGCTTCGGCCTGCTCCCAGTCTTTGAAGCTGCTCTCCTGCAAGGATCCTGAGGAAAAGACTCTGCCCTCCATTTTTCAGTGGAGAACTCTGAAGCCCAGAGAGGGAAGCAGCTGGCGCAGGGTCGCATCACAGGCAGCACAGAGCCCGGGCCTCAAGGCTAAGCCTGGTGGTTAGGGAGGCTGCCTGGCCCGGCCGTGGTGCAGAGGGGACCTGGGGAGCTCTGCTCACAGCCTGGCCCTGGAACTCCCTGGCCTTCTTTCTCCTAGTCCTCCCTCCCCCAGGGGACACAGGTTCCCTTTTCATGTGGGAAGAAAGCTGCCTGCTTGTCCCAGGGAACAGCTGGGCCTTGTCCCCTCAGCTGGGGCTCAGTGCCTGCTGCTGGCCACACAATCCGGCCTGTGTCCCGGGGGCCAGGGGCTGACGGAAGCTCCTTGGCTCCCACCCAGGAGCTGCAGGGGGCCTTGGGCCTGGGAGGTTGGAGGCTGGGGGTCTTCAAGGAGCCCTGGCAGAGAGGAGGGTCTCCAGGGCATTGAGGAGGGGGCCAAAGGGAGTCTGAAGTATCGGCCAGTTTCTTCCTCACTGGCCTCTTTGCTCCCAGAGAGCTGTGAGCAGCCAATGAAAACAGCTGTGAATTTGCCCACCTTTCCCTCACCTCAAGCTGGTGGGCTGCAGCCTCTTCTGCAGGTGGAAAAGAGGAGTATGGTGGGAAACAGCTGAGTCAGGGTGGTCCCTATCCTGGGCCTTGGTGGTGGCAGGGCTGTCAGCCCCACTCACCGTGCTGTCTCTGGGCCCTCCTCCCCACCCAGGCCACCTCACCCTCTCTGCACTGGGGGCCCCTCAGCCTGGCCCTGCTGTGACCACAGGCCACCTAACAGCCATAGCCACGGAACGAGGCCTGCTCGGGATCCAGCGTCATGCTGGACATACTGCAGACGTCACCCTACTGGCGGCTGCAAGGGCAGGAGCGCACTGTAATCAGCCGCAGGGTGCTAGTGCAGACGGACGCTGGGACTGGGGACAGTCACCTGCCCAGGGTGCTGTGCTGGCCAAACCGGACCTTTCTCGCTCCAAGGCCTCCCTCAGAACCAACACGGTCTCCGGCTTCGCTGGGTCCCATGCCTCCGACTGGGCTTCTCCTGCCTAGAAATCTGCTTTCTTTACCCAAATGACAACTTCTTTGAATCCTACTCTGCTCTGTTTTGGGTGGCTCGGTCCTTATTCACGGTCCTACACTCCAGTGGGGAGACAGAGAACAAACGTGTGAATGCAAAGGAAGGAACAAACCAGACAGTGCTAACTGCTGTGGGGAACCTTTGCAGAGAGGGTGCTGGGGCGGGCCTGGAGGGCACCCCAACAGGGAGACCAGGGCAGGCGCTGGGAGGGCCTGGGGTCGGACCTGAAAGACAGGGTGGGCGCCAGCTACATGCACACCAGAGGAGAACTTGTGGATAGAGGGTGGAGGGAGGAGGTAGGGGCCCTGGGGTGGGGCGATCACACTGTGTGAAGGTGGGGGATCCCTTCCTTTGCTGCAAGGAGGCGGGGGCGGGGGATGACTGAACACTCAGGGCCACTCCCCAAGATGGAGAAAGAGCCCTTGCGTATGTCACTGGGCTCAGTTTTCCTGTCTGGGAACTGGGTCTGTAACAGCCACTCACTACAGGTACCAAAGTTGGAAGGCAGTTGTGGGGACAGGCAGATGTGAGGACTCTAGCATCTGGGGGACTGTTGGAGGAAGAAGGATTGACCTGCTATATGGGGCTGCAGGGAGTGGACCTGACCTTGTGGAGCTGGTGTTTAATGGTCACGGACATCCGGGAGTGTCCTGAGAAGCGGTGGCCCGCCCGCCCCTGGCAGTCTTAAGGGGAGCGATGCTCGGATTCTGAATCTGGTGGAGCAGCTGACCCAGAGGACTGAGCAGAGGGGTCCTTGGTCACTGACGGGGAAGGGGCAATGGGTCTCCTCCAGCGGTCGCTGAGGTCCTGAGTGTAAAGGGACAGTAGTGGGGGTTGAGTGTGCTCCCTGTAGACCTGAGCCTTAGGGTACCCAAGTGGTACTGCAGAGATGGCTCTGTGCTCTCGGCTGGGTCAGGAAAGGCCTGGTGCTTGATAAATTTTGTGGCTTGATTGATTGCATCCTGGCCCTGGAGGGAAGCAAAGGGAAGATTTCTTGAGATGAGAAGACCAAATTAGGAACAGATGTCTTTTGGGGCTATTAATAGCGGCTGAGGAACAATGGGGCTTAGATTTAAAGGAGCCCACGGCGTGTTGGTCGCCGCCGTCTGTGTGGAGCTCGCGCTGGTGCGTGGCGTGTGCTTGGCGGTGGGCTGTGGAGCTCCGCAGGACCCCGCGAGCCCGCCGGATCCTGGGTTCAGGGCTTCAGCCAGCAGGTCTGGCTGAAGAAGCCCTTCTGCAGTCCTGCTCCATTTCCCATCAAGGACCCCAGAGCCCCTTGAGTCTGACCAAAGGGTTCAGCACAGAATGTTTCTTACAGCAGGGGCAGTGGGCACACAAGCCATGCCCTAATGGGCCCGTATCATTACTTTATTCTTTAAGAGAGAGATCTGGGGTTTGACGCTGAGTTAACTGGGTGTAAAGCACTTGGAAGCTATTAGTCTCATCGTTCAGATTTAAGATGGTTCACAATTAAAATTGTTGACGATGCTGTGTGTGCGTGTTTTTCTCTGTTGACGGCAATTAGAAAACTACCACCACCCAGCTTGTTAAGATAATACTAGTGAGGAAAAGAGATTTTCTTTAAAAACAATAAAGATAAAATAAACTCAGCATTTTGCCTGAATATGTTCTTTTGGAAGACAGAGAAGTCAGCAGCGATGCAGACACCAGAAGGGCCTGATGTGATGAACCTGCCAGCGTGAGCCCCTGCCCTGGGCGCAGACCCTCGAGGAGGGTTCTCTCCGGGGGCAGGTGTCACCTCTGTAAACTGGCTTGGCTAGGCAGCACCCCACCGCGGGGGTCTGGAGCCGGGTGGGAGTCACCTAGTGTCCCTTGGTGCCTTTTGGTCAATTCTGACTCAGACTGAGGCTTCCCCACAGAGACTAGGCCCTGCTGGGGTGTCGGTCCTCTGCCTGTCCCTCAGGGCTTGCTCAGCCCGCAGAAGAGCCTGCAAGGAGAGTGGGGTGAACAGAGGAGCTGTTGGGAGCTGCCTGTCCCCCGCCACTCAGAGCTGGCCTGCACACGGTGACTGTACCTGATGGCCCTCACTAGCTGGTGGATGAGGGCCCCAGCCTCGTGACCTTTCCCGTGGGACCACTCTGAGGCGTGTTCGCCCCATCTCGCTGAGGCCCCAGAGGCTGAGCCCTGACCATCTCCACAGTAACCTGCTCACTGCACCCCTGCACTGCTTGTTCCTGTCCCACTTCCCACCCCCATTGGTGCTTCCTGGGATCATCTTCCAAATAAATCCTTGTCCTGGGGTCTGCTTCCAGATGGTCTGCATAGCTGAGAGCGTGAATGCCATCTCCCAGGGGCAGGGTCAGATGCTTGGCCTGGGCCTGACTCGGGCATGACTACCTCTGCGTCACTTGGTGACAGCGTGCGTGCTCCTGGGTTTAACAGACTCTCCCAGTGCCATGTCGGGCAGTGCTTGAGGACCAGCAGGGCACTGGATAGCCCATTGTCTGCAGGCTTACCGCTGCTACACTCACCCTAGACAACTGGCACACTAGGCCGGCCAGTAACATGTTTCTCTGAGGCAGAGGCTGTGAGGGTACGTACTCTCTGGGGAGGACAGCCTGTGACCCGCTCGTGTAGCCCCCCACCTCCCTAAGCTGGTCTGCAGCTCTGAAAGAATCCATATTCAGACATTAACTTTTATACAACCCCCACACAGGCCTTGTGCCGGTGAGGGGAGCTTCTGATGGAGACACTTCGTAACACGCTGCTGAGGTCACAGGCTTGCAGGGACCCCGCAAGCCTAGTGCCTGCAGGGGCCCCACGTATCTACAGGGGCCATCCCTGCTGCTGTCTGTAATGCAGCCTCCTGTCTCTGGGCGTCTTCTCCCATCCCTGGCCATACACTGCTGGCAGGCGAGGGGGTGGCCAATGAGGGGCACAGCACCCAAGCCAGCACCCCATCCCAGGGGCTTCCCTTGGGCGCCAAGGGGAGAGCTGCACTGCCCCTGCCAAAGCTGGGGACTTGGGAGCTGGGAGCTGTCACTGGCACAGTGCAGTGCTCCAGAGAGGGCAGGCTGGAGGAATTGATGCTGGCCCTCGAAGGTCCTAAATACAAGAGGGGAGCGGGGCCTGCTGGGCCCACCTGTCCCCAAAGTGCTGCTGGGCTCCTGCCCTAGCTGAGGTTTGGCCATTGAGCCCTTCCATCCTCCCTTTTTGCCTGATCTGGCTTTTGCTGAGTTTCTGTCACTTGCCAGCCCACATTAAGGTGCATTTGTTCAGCCACCAAAGCCTCTCGCTCTCTGTCATCCTTGGGATGGACTGCAGTGTGGTTGCAGTCTGTGCTTCGGCAGGACCCGCTTGGACTCAGACATTCAGTGAACGTCACTTGTCACCAAAGCATTCCCCAGTGCAGACCTCAATGCAACCCAGAGATGGAGGTGGCCCTCAGGGAAGCCAGGCTGACGAGACAATGGCCAACGGCCCTCTGCCTGCTGTGGAGCATGCAGGTACGCTGGAGGACATGGTGGTCATGGCAAACTGTCCGCTAGTGGTGACTGGGTGCCGCCTGAGCATAGTGGAGAGAGGGTTGGGGGCATCAGGGTGGGTGTGCCTTGTGGGCTTGTTCAGAAGCACCCGCTGAATTGTCCAGAGGTGGGACTGCCCACAGTCCAGCTCTGCCACTCTTTCCGACTGACACACATCTTCCTGCTGGCCCTTCTGTTCTCATTAGGGTTTGGAGGCTGGAATCCCACAGAGATGGGACATACAGCATTCGCCCCCACTCTAGGTAGGAGGGGTGCGCGCCGTTCACAAGGCTCCAGGGTCTTTAGGGCCTACAGGGCTGGAGTAGCTGTATCTGTGGGGAATCGTGAGGGCCCTGCCTCTCCAGGGAACTTTCTGAGGGAGCCAGGGGTCACTGTCTGTCATGTGCCCTGGAGGGGCAATGGTTTGGGGCTCAGCTGCTTACTGAACCCACCAGACACGCCATAGGAGAAAGATGTGGCTGCTGTGGGCTTCTTTAATGACTGACAGCCTCAGAACCCTGTGAATCAGGATTGACCCCA
Source organism: Heterohyrax brucei (assembly GCA_028571685.1). Classification (NCBI taxonomy): domain Eukaryota; kingdom Metazoa; phylum Chordata; class Mammalia; order Hyracoidea; family Procaviidae; genus Heterohyrax; species Heterohyrax brucei. The sequence continues at coordinate 77,981,271 of CM053161.1, forward strand.
CAGCAGCTGGCTGGGATTTGGAGGCGGGATCTGCAGTCTAGACATCTGGACACACCCGGGTGTGAGTGCACTCCCAAGGGTGAGTGGATCTCTGTCTGGTGAGCCTATGAGGCCTTGCTGTCCTTCCTAACAATGCTTTACTGCCACAGAGCCGACTTCTGAGAGAAAACAGCTGCTGTGTCAGTCTTCCCGGAAGCCTCGGTCCGCTGCCCCAGCCCCCAGCCTCCAGCCAGGCAAGCGCTCCTGGGCTAAGGGCATCAACCTTCACCAGCCTCACTGGCGGACTTGTATCTGAGGTCTACATTCCTTACTGAGAAAGTCCTTCCTGTTTTCTGACCACAAGCCTTCTTGGAGCAAAATGGGATGATTGAGTGGTATGTCAGCATTTGGGCTGGGAGTTTTAACCAAGAGTCATTCAGGTACAGCTCCAACTCACTGTTTTTAAATGATCGAAGGAGTGTTTCTCTTGATCAGAAAGAGGGCTTTCCACTTCCCGTCTGCCCCTGCCCTGTGGGGGCTGTCACCCGCTGTGTGAGGCCTGTCTGAAGTCTGGAACCTGGAATAGCTTCCTGGAGACAGAGGACGTTGATTTTGTGTTTGCTATATCATGCCTGTGTCTCACAAAACATTAACATCAGTTTTTGACGTGGAGGCCCTGAAAATATCAGAAGCAAAGTGAATCTGCGACTTTCAAATATGTTTGGTAACCTGTTAGATACAGGGAAGCTTTAAAGAATGACAGGTTTCTCAAGCATCTGGAAAATTTTGGAAAGTCACCAAATTGCTGTTCTTTTCTGTGTGTGAACTTCCTGCCCTCGGCCTTCTCGGCAACTTGGGAGTAACTTTAGGGCCAGGGGAAGGCTGACCACTGTCCCCAGCGTGACATTGTGGGAGGAGCCTGGGCAGGGATCCCTACCAGAGTCTGGGACACTTGGCCTCCGGCTCTCCGTGAATGGTTTAAGTCCCTGCCCTTATGTGGCCTCAGCTCCTCCATCTGCTAAATGGGCATAGATGCCGTCTCCTTCTACACCTCAGATCAGAGAGGTGGTGGGAAGGCAGCATTGCATGGACAGTTTCTTTGTTCCTGTTTTTAGTTCTGGTTAGTATACATAACAATAGTTAGCATGACGATTGTGAGGATGGCCTGTCATACAGACGGTCACTAGGGGTCAGAGCTGACTCGATGGGGCCTGAGAACAACAATATGCAGACAGTCCCCGGGCTGTGAATGAGACCCATTCCTAAGTGTTTCTTTAATGATGTGAGGGTGAGTCAGAACAGGGGTGCATACATCTTATTTAGCTTTACTTTAATGCAAGAAGGAAATGCTGCAGGTGCAGTGGTTGAGCGCTACGGCTGCCAATCAAACGGTTGGTGGTCGGGATCCACTAGGGCTCCCTGGAACCTGTGTGGGGTAGGTTCTGCTCTGTCCTCAAGGGTGGCACCATGGTTAGAGTGCTTGGCTGCTGACCCCAAAGTCTTCTGCTCAAATCTACCAGCTATGTGGCAGGAGGAAGACGCAGTCGTTCGTTTCCATAACGATTGCATCCTGGAAAGGGCTATGGGGCATTTCCACTCTGTGCTATAGGGTTACTAGGAATCAGAATCGACTCAGCGGTGGTGGGTTTGGTTTGGTGAGTCCAAGAAAAGGCTTGAAGCATTTTCAGTGACTTAAAAGCGGAAAGTAGAGCAAGTGAAGGGAACTGTGTGCAAGAATTTGTTGCAAGCAGGGGCCGGCTCTGCCTCTGCAAGGGGAGGGCAAGTTTACAATCCCTTAAAGGGCAGGCAGGGCTTGTCTAAGTCATCTGTAGCCCAGGGACTGCCTGTGTGCATAACAAAGTGTCTGTCATTTTGACACTTTTTGCAAGTACAATTTAGTGACATTAGCTACAGCCGTCATGTTGTACGGCCACCGCCACTCTGTTCTCAGGTCTTCACCTCACCCTGAACAGAAGTCCAGCAGGCCTGGGTGGTGCTAGCGGTCAAGCACTCAACAACTAAATGAAAAATTTGTGGGTCAGACCCACTGGAGGCACCTTGGGGAGGCCAGGGGGGGTGGTGCATAGGGGATGGCCTGGCATTCTGCTTCTGAAAGCTCATAGCCCGAAGCCCTCTAGACGCGGGGCTGCCTGAATTGGAATCGGCTGGATGGCAGCCGGTTTGGTTCCAGCTTGGTAACACAAGCTCGGTGCTAGCTAAGCAGTGCCCTCTGTTCCCCTACTGTGCACCCCTGGCAAACCCCAAACCCAAACCCGTTGCCTGTAGCAGCCCTGCAGCACTGAGCAGAAGCGCCTCACAGTTTCCAGGAGCAGCTGGTGGATCTGAACTGCCCAGTGTTCGGTTAGCAGCCGTACCTGTTAGCCGCTCCTTCATCGGAGCCGCTGCTGATAAAATTGGCGTCTCTCTCTACTCGCCCATTCTATATGCTTTTCTAAGCGGGATCACGCAGTGTTCATCCTGTGGCCACCTGCTGTTCCATGCAGTGTGATGTTTGCACGGTCCAGCCATGTTGTGGCACGCACGTGTGCATGCCCTCTCTCCTTCCGGCAGGACAATAACTCCCTTTATCTGTCCGCTTGTCTGCTGACGGACACCTAGGCTGTTACCATCTTTTGGTGACATGTTTGCTTAAGGGTGAGTCTGTCAGCTGTTTTTCTCTCTGAGCGTGGAGGACCCCATTTACTTGGCTCTGAGCACCCCAGCAACACTTCTTATTATGCCATGGAGTCGACTCTGACTCACAGTGGCCCTTGAGGACAGAGCAGAACTGTCTTTAGGGTGTCCAAAGAGTACCTTGGGGATTTGAGCTGTTGATGTTTTGGTTAGCAGCTGTCGCTCTCAACTGTTATACCACCAGGGTTTCTAGTAAGGAACCAGGGGTGTCCCACTGTCCTTGAGAAGTGATCCCCAAGACCTCCTGCCTTGACCGAACAGAGCCCCAGGCCTGGTTTCTGGGGGTGGGGGAGGGGGTTGCTTTCAGGGGTGTCACAAGTGCCCTGTCCTCTGAGGCAACCCAGGATCAAGGTCTGGCCATGGTGAGGGGTTCTGGATCCCAGTGAAACGTTCCTGTGGTTGGTGAGGAAGAGTCTGGGAGAGCTCATGGCTGAGAGGGATGCTGGGAAACAAGCTGTGCTCGCCCCCAGCACGTGATCAGGGGAGCTGCCCACGGCCCCCCGGAGCTGCCTCATCCCTGAAGACTTCGCTGTCAGTCCTGCTCTGGGAAAGGCAAAAATGCCGTGTCTGGTGCAGACATGTGAAGAAATTGCCTCGGACAAGAGACAGTTAGTGCTAGTTAGAAGGTCAGGCAGTTTGAACTGGCGGGGCTTGCTCAAGGCAGCCTCTGTTGCTGAGACTCCCCCTCCCCCGTGTCAGGGTGGCCTTTCCTTTCCCTGCTTTGGAGGCTGAAAGACTGTGGGCTTCCTGATGGCAGGGGGCCTGCTTGCCTTAGTCCCTGCGAGCCCCATGAGGCTGAGGACCCTTCCTGCCTTAGCCCCTGGAACCCCCCAATGGCAGGGACCCTGCCTACCTTAGTCCCTGGGAGCCCCATAAGGGTGGGGACCTTGCCTGTCTTAGTCTCTGAGAACCTCCAGAGCATCGGTTGGTAGGAACTCAGGCAACAGAAGAGTTAAACAAATGACTAGGCTGTTGTGTAGAAGAAACGGAACTTCTTGTCCCAGAAGAGGGGCAGATCAGAGAAACAAGCGCAGAGAATGAGGGAAAGAGGAAGCAGAAGTCCCCCTGAGTGGCACGCTGGGACATTTAGGAGCAGAGGTGCTGATAGGGAAGCCCCAGAGCACCGCTTCCAGCTCCTCCCTGTGGCAGGTGCTGCTGGTGTCCTGCCCAGAGTCCGTTTTCTGGGGAATTGCCCTGAGCTGAGTGAGGGAAGGCCCTTTGATATGGAGATTACACACTCTACTCACCTCCTGCTTGACAAGGGGGCAGCCAAAGCCTGGCCTCTTCCTCTAGGTTGGGAACCCAACCTAAGAAGGCGACCTGCAGCCACCAGAGTCACCAGTGCATTTATCAGCAGAGGAGGGGGCTGGCTGTCTCATCCGAGTGACCACAGGGAGGAGCAGACCCCAGTAGGCAGAGGCGTGCAATTCCAGGGCAGAGGTGACCACAGTGACTTGAGGGACCTAGCAGAGGGCAAACGTGGAGTCGGGGTTACAGCCCATGTATCTAGACCTCAGTGGAGCGAAGGAAGAGTCCAGCCTGCCTCAGTTTCACTGCAGGAGCACATGGAGAATCAGCAGGGTCAGGGAACTGATCCACCTTCTCACAGGAGAGGCAGAATTGAGATTACAACCCTGACCCGTGGGAGGCTGAGCACAGGGCTTCAGCCAGTGGGTAAACTGCTGGATTATAATCTTGGAGCGGTTCCTCCCCCTCTCTGGGCCTCAGGTTCCCCAAGGTTCTCCAGGGCCACTTACCCTTCTGCTACCTCTAGCGCTGCCCTATGGGAGGAAGCCTCGTGGTTGCTGAGGCGGGTGGGGCAATGGAGCGGCTTACTGCCTGGCAGAGGGGCGCTGAGGTCTACAGGGTGGGCTGAGCCGGGGGATTAGCACTGGCCTGAAGGAAGGGCTCAGCGCACACCTTTTCTTGAGGAACGACGTCTGCCCTAAGTAGGTTATTCTTGCAGTGGCTCATCTGCATCCTTGTTTGCTTAGAAAGCAAACTCTCTTCAAAGCTAAGCCTCCTCCCAAGCCTATGGGATTAGCACATCCTCCAGATTAATGGGGTCCAAGTTAATGTGACTTCCAGTGGTGGCTTTGGGTCTAGCTACACAGCTACCACATTTTTTATGCACCAAAATTTAGGACACGAGGTTTGACAAAAGGGCTTTTCTCACTCATGCATTTATACCTGTAGAGCGTCTTACAGAGTTAGGGAAAGTGCATCACATTTAGGAAAACGCTGCTGTGGGCCAGAGTGAGATGAGGACGTCTCGGGGAGTCCAGGGTGTGTGGTTGTCTTGCTGATCTCAGTCATGAGACGGGAGAGATTCGGTTTCTTCACCTAGACGATGCTTGAGCAACTTTCAAGTGTTGAGTGCCACGCGGTCTTCAGGACAGCAAGACAGCAGACCCCGTGCCCTTTTCAAAGGTGGCTGTCTGCTCTGTGCTTACAGTCACATATGTGACACGGGTCGGCAGGGTGTGTAAATCACAAACAGGAAGGTGGCTGACGGATGCCCAGACTCCCTGCCATGTCTGCGTCTGCTCGTCTGTGTGTCTCTGTGTCTTCCTGCCTTCACTCCTTCCTCTGTCCCTCGTCATCCCTCCTCCTTCGTCCTTCCCCCTCCTCCCCTTCCCCCCTTCTCATCCCCCTCCTTCCCTCCTTCTTTCCCTCCCTCCTCTTTCCTCCCCACTTCCTTCCATCCACCTTTCTGTCTCTACCACTCTCTCTCATCTCCGTCTGCCTCTCTTTATCATCCATCTATCTATGTTTCTTATGGCAATGTTCTCAGTTTGACATGACATTTGATAGGAAATATTTGCTCTGACATAAAGTTGATTTAGAGTTTTTCTTTTTTCTGTAGGTTTGTTTTGTGTTGTCTTAGTTTCTGGGAAGCCAGTGGAGATCTCCAGCCTGGATCATCTTTGCAGCTTTCTTCGTCTTCCACAAAGTTTGGGGAAGAATGGCTCCTGAGAGAACTGAAGGATAGAAGATCCCAGATTCCTCTTCACCTTCTTCTGGGTCAAGTTGGCATCAGAAAAGGGTCTCTGAATCCCCTGTCCCCCCAAGCAGCCTGGTGCCTCCCCTCTCTGCAAAGCTCTGGGAACTGGGTCGTTTCATGGAGTCATTTAGCGATAAACGATTATGTAATTACATTTGTGAGTGTAATCCTGTGGGGTATTATTCTAATTATAGCTCACAATCCTTTTCAGCAGCTTTCAGAGAAATAATTTGTGTAATGAAATGAGGCTCGTCAGGGTACAGAAATGTCCGGAGTTCCTGGGCACAAGAAGTCCCCTCTGCTCCCTGAAAGCCATGTGGCCTCAGCTTTCGCCTAGCAGGGATATCAGAGTCTCACCCACATAAGCCGATTCTGAGGGGAGGGCCAATTCTGTGCAGGTGCGGCTGGCAGAGACCTTGTGTCCCCACTACTCAGCTCCCAGTTCCTCACTAATACACTCCTTTGAAGTAGTTTTGGGTGAATTTTACGGTATGTAAATTATTCTTCAATAAAGTTGTTAAAAAAAAACAAACAAAAGGAATTCTGAAGTTAATTATAACCAAGCAATGAAATGTATGTAGGGCACGGACCATCAGAGCTACAGGGACTGTGTGCGTTGACAGCTAAGGGGAAGTCACAGGTGGACACTGAATGACTGTCAGCTTTGATTAGCAGAGGTGCCCAAATCCAGAGCTGGGAGTACTCCCTCTGTGGGTTCACTTTCTAGGGTGACTGTCGCAAATCGCCACAGACTGGGTGGCTTAACACAATAGAAATCCATGGTCTCACTGTTCTGGAAGGTGAAGCCAGAAGTACAGCTGTCCACAGGATCTGCTCCCTCTGCAGTCTCTGGGGAAGAATCTTTTCTTGCCTCCTCCTGGCTTCTGGTGGCCGCTCCATCATGGCCTTAGTTGCCACATGGCTGTCCTCTCTCTGTCTCCAGGACTCTCTCTTCTTATGAGGGCACCAATCATCAGCTTTGGGGCCCACCCCAGTCCAGTCTGAGCTCATCTTGACGACATCTGTAAAGACCTCGGTTGCAGATACACTGGCTTCCCAGGTACCTCAGTGTATCTTTTTGGGGCCAATTAAACTCACAACAGCCTGAAATGAGCTCCATTCTTTTCTCCCTCCCTGCTTTCTGGCTCCTTGCTCACTCCTTCCCTTTCTCCCTTTTTCCATTTCTTTCTTCTTTTTCTTCCCTTCTACTTCCCCCCTTCTTCTTCTTCATCATCTCTTAGGATATTTTTTGGAACTAATGCAGACAGTCCTCAGGCTATGAACACCTGACTGACTCATAACTTGTAGCTGTGAACCAAACCCTCTAAGTCTTATTATATTAAAAATTGGATGTACATACAATGGTCCATAATGACAGATGCTGCTTTGCTATGTGCATCAAGGCATTATTAATTATTGCATTATTATGTTAAAGATGTTTTAGTGTATCTGAAAGTATTCCTTTCATGTTTTGTCTGCATAGAAAGGTACACTATGTGCTGTATACTAAGACAAACGTTTGACTAACTGTTGTTACACACAAACCGTATTTAACTGTTCCAACTCACATACACATTCAATCACAGACAGACTAGAACTCACTCGTCATCCAAGCACTGCCTATAAGGACCTTGCTCACTGACAGAAGAAGAAGTGGGCTGTCCCCAGTCACGTCCCTGTTTTACAGGCTTTATTCTTTGGTAGGCGCTCACTTTATTCCCACACAACAGAAGGCTTCCTGGTCCCCAAGGCTGACCGCTACCCCTCTGGGAGTTCCTGGGATGCTGAAAGGAGACATCACCACAAACATTGACACGAGCCACGTGTCAGGTCACTTAGAAGAGTGTGAGCAGCGGGAGCTGAGAGAACATGCCACAGGAGCAGAAGGAGGCTCTGGGAAGATGCAAGAGGAGACACATACATGGGTTTCAGTTGTGTGACCTGTGACCCTGCCTTCCTCAAGGACAGGACTGCGGTCCCTAGCCAGAGGTGGCATTGGCCTTGGTGAAGCCCTTGCCCGGCCTTGTGTTGTCTTCTCCCAAAGCTGCCCTGTTTGGACTTTCGGTAGAGCCCGGCTGCGCTGTTCTTCTCTCATTAGAGTTCTTTCTGCTCACAGGTTGTTTTGTGTTCCTTCTCCCCAAATAGCTGTCACCCTGGCTGGGTCGTGATTCCCAGTGTGGTGTGACTGTCCACCATTGTGCCATCTGAAGGGATGGCGCTGTGCATTATAAAACCTATCACTGTGGTGTAGCGAGATGGATTAGCAGCAGTTATGTTGACGAGACCTACAAGGTTAGATGGTGTCTTAGCCCATCTGTTTGGGATCTGAAAGAAAGAAGCCAACAGAGAGACGGGGCACCTTATACCACTGAGAAAACAGCACTGGGATCAGAGTTCCTCCTTTGGACCCAGGGTCCCTGCACAGAGAAGCTCCCAGTTTAGGGGAAGACTGATGACAAGGACCTTCCTCCAGAGCTGAGAGAGAAGAAGAGAGCCTCTCCCTGGAGGTGACACCCTGAATTTGGACTGTAGCCTACCAGACTGTGAGAGAAGAAGTGTCTCTTTTTAAAGTCATCCAGTTGTGGTATTTCTGCTATAGCAGCACTAGAGGACTAAGACAAGAGGATTTTTGTAAAAAAAAAAGATCTTACTGTTTAATTGTTACAAATGACTAGTATGCGATTGTTTTTTATTATATTTATTTGCTAATTGTTAATATTTAATTGTTATTAATCCTATTCATCTTAAGGGAGCCCTGGTTGCACAGTGGTTAAGATCACCAGCTGCTCCTCTGAAACCCCGTGGGGCAGCCCTCCTGTATCCTGTAAGATTTTGCTATGAGTTGAAATTGACTGGATGGCAAAAAGTTTTTTAATTTTTTTATTCTCCTTACTAGTAGGACGTGGGTGGTACAGCCGGTTTGTGCCCAGCTACTGTCTAAAAGGTCAGTTTGAGTCCAGCCAGGGGTACCGCAGAAGAAGTGCTCAGTGACTGGTGCCCGTGAGACCCGAGGTCGCGATGGGTCATGACGGGCTCAATGGCAGCGGCCGTCTGCTCTTGCTCACCGTGCCCCGTCATTGCCACCGTCACCATTGTCGCTTCTCCCCTCCCCCATGTCTCTGTCGGTCATAAAGCCCGTTTCAGGTTTTGAATGTGGTAACTGGACTTAAGGTGCAGAGAGGGAAACAGAGGGCACGAGAGTGGGAGAGAGGGCGGGTCAGGGGCTTCTGCATCTGCTCTGAGGGTGAGCTGGTGCTGGGGCTTCTCAATGGCCGTCCACGATGCCCCGGCACAAGTTCTGACGGGCCATTCGTGTTCCAGTTGTCCTGTGTTTTCCACGGAAAACAGCTCTTATCCATTCTAAGGAAATATCCCACCATGGTTATTTTGGCAGAGTCTATTAGAAGACGGTCTAGAAGAGGTTCTTGAACACATGTGTTGCACTATTTTATGCAAATCAAACTTGTGTAAGTGAGACGGAAACACAGACGTGCCTTCTCAGGTCAGCACAGAAACCTGTTGGCTGAAGTCTGCTCGTTTCACATGTCTTTGTACCCTACATTTTACTTTACTGTTTTGAGTTGAAGTCTCACTTTGTCCTGATTCTAGTTCACTGACAACATCCACCCAGGCCACCGCTTCCCTGGATCCCGCCTTGGGCGGCCCTGGAGCCGGGATGGGCGGCACCCACAGCTCACCCACGCTGTCCTCTAAGGCACGTGCACAGCCACTGAGTTCAAGAGTTTTAGAGGGCAGTTTTAAAATTTAAAAAATGGCAAATGATTAGGTTTAAAAGTTGAAAATTTCTCACTCAGTTCCAGCTCTATCACACTGCCATGACAAAGGGGACCTCTGAATTGCACACCTTGAAAAATGTAGAATGGGCAAATGTTGTGTTATCTGTATTTTTACAATGAAGAGAAAGAATGTGAGGTACATAACTGTATACAATTCTGGAGATTATGGGGATTTGGGGGATAAGAAATGCCTGTTTGGCATTAGGCTGTTGGTATTCCTGTTCCTTCTGCCCAAGGCAGATGACGGGGCTGGGGGGGAGCCAGGGTCCTGGGCGAGGATGAGACTGACCAGGGTGCGGGTGGGTCTGTCCTTCCTACCTTGCCGTCTGTCAAAGTCATCTACTGCCACGTAACACAAACACCACTGGGGACGATGCTAACGAGGAGAAATGCTCTATCTCCCAGTCTAGGAGGTCTGGAGGTCCACACTCAGGGCAGCAGTTCTCCGAGAAGGTCCCTGTCACCCATCGTCCATTGGCCTAGGTGCTTCTTAGGCAGGACTCTGACTCCAAAGGACATGCTCTGCTCCCGGCTGCTCTTCTTTGGTGGCAGGAGGCCCCTCTCCTCTCTGCTCACTTCCCACTTTTATGTCTCAGAAGAGACTCATTTAAGACACAGCCTGATCTTGTAGATTGAGTCCCGCCTCTTTAACATCACTGCCTCTAATCCTGCCTCTAATCCTGCCTCATTTACATAATCCATCAGGGATTAGGATTTACAGTGCAGGGATAATCTGATTACAAAATGTTGGACAGTCACATGGTACTGGGAATCACGGTCCAGCCAAGGTGACGTAGATTCTAGGGGGACACAAGTCAATCCATACCATGTTCCTGTGTGTGGGAAAGGGTTCAGGAGTTGAATATCCTAGACTAAGTCCTGGCTTCCGCTGCTCTGACCACCATAGGACTGGACTTAAAGAAGGGCTGGCTGGGACACTGAGGGCTCTGGGGACTGGCAGAAGAAGCATCTGGGGCCTCTGGGGCTGACTGTCTGGACTGTTACACACTCCTCCATCCTGGCCCATGGAGGACTCTGGAATTGTCCCAAAGGAGTTTGTGGCCACCCTGGGGTAGCCATCACTGCTGGGTGGTCTAGGGGCAGCACAGGACAACATTTCAGGGTCAGTTTGGAGTCAGATGTACCTGGCTCTGTCACTATTCTTTAATCTTGCTGAACCTCAGTTTTCTCACCTGGGGAATGGGTATAATAGCAACACCTCCATCAGAGGGCTGATGGGAGCAGGAAGTGAGCTCATGTGCTCTGCAAATGCTCAACACAGCACTAAAACCCAGTGAAGGAGCCTTGGTGGCTGACCAAGAGGCTGACATTTCGACTCTACTACCTGCTTCTTGGAAACCCTATAGGACAGTTCTATTCTATGGGGTTACTGAGTCCAAATTGACAGTTATTTTATTTTATTTTTTAAATGCCAGTTCACCACTGTACCTAGTACTGTCAAGTCGATTCCGACTCATAGTGTCTCTACAGGTCAGAGTAGAACTGCCCCAGAGAGTTCCCAAGGAGTGCCTGGTGGATTTGAACTGTCAACCTTTTGGTTAACAGCTGTGGCTCTTAACCACTACGCCACTGGGATTTTCTTAACCACTATAGTGCAGTTTTATTTATGAGTTGGAATCCCAGGGTCAACCTTTTTTTTGGTATTCATTTTTTGATAAAAGCCAGTTAACTACTTGGTCTGCAGTGGTTAGAGGCACCAGCAGTGTCTCCACAGGAGAAAGATATGGTGGTCTGCGTCCATAAAGGTCACAGCCTTGGAAACCCTATAGAAAAGCCCACGAAGGCCAGAGCAGAGCTGTGCTCCACAGAGTACTCACGGACTGTGATCTTCGGAAAGCGGGTTGCCAGGCCTTTGTTCCAAGGCACATCTGAGACGACTCAAACGACTCACCTTTCCCTTAGTAGGAAAGCACACCAATCAGTTGCACCAATGAAGGGCTCCAAGCACAGAACTCTCAAGGCATGTGGAATGGCTCTGACACCAAATTACTGTTGGGGTCCCTCCCCGGGCAGCACACTGAGGGACCCCGGGGGCAGATAGGGCCTGTGGACCTTTTCTTTCTCCAGGTTTTGTCATGAAGAGTAGGAGTGTCCTTGGGAGCACCGTAGGAGAGGAGAAGCCTGGCAGGAGCGAGGGCCGTGCATTTTTCACAAGGGTTATTTTGTTTCCCAGCTGCTTGCACAGCTCTTTCCCAACACTGAGCTCTCTGCACAAACTCTCCTGGTCACCCCCAGGCCACAGTTTATCACAGGCCTGTCCTGGTCCTCCCTGGAGCAGTAAATCAGCCTGCTGCAGCCCCAGGCAATGAAGCACCTGACAGTTAATCCTTTGCCCACTGTCCTCGCCAAGGCCCGGGCAGCACCTCCAAGACCCTCGCAGACAGAGGGTGTCAATCAGGATCTCCTCCACCACAGGGAGGAAGGGCCGGGTCCGGGTGCAGACCAGAGGTGGGGGAGAGCGCAGCCCGGGCTGGTGGCGAGCTGGAGGAGGCACTGGGTCTTGGCGCTGCCGGCAGTGCACTATCTGCACACCCGCCTGTCCCTAAATCCACAAAGTGCCACTACTGTCAGGCCGATTGTCACTCATAGTGACCCCACAGGACAGAAAAGAATTGCCCCACAGCTGCCGAGGGGCAGCTGTGGGTTTGGACCCGTCAGCCTCTGGGCCGGCAGTCAAGCATGTAACCGCTGCACCACCAGGGCCCAAGTGTTTGAAACCCAACCCAACCCAACCCAACCCAACCCAACCCAACCCAACCCAACCCAACCCAACCCAACCCAACACAACACAACACAACACAACACAGCCCAGCCCAGCCCAGCCCAGCCCAGCCCAGCATACATTCTAGGTAACAACAGAAGGTCTCAACACCCATAATGGTTGCATCTTATGTAACAGTAAAACCAGACCAAACCAGTGCCATCGAGTCAATTCCAACTCATAGCAACCTTGCAGGACAGCAGAGAACTGCTCCATAGAGTTTCCAAGGAGCACCTGGCAGATTCGAACTGGTGACCTCTTGGGCAGAAGACATAACACGTAACCATTAGGCTACCAGGGTTTAGTTATAAATTCCCCAGTGGGTACACCTTACATAACAATAGCACAGCATCAAACCCAGGAAGAGCTGACACAGAGTGTCCTTCTATGTCATTTCATCACACAGAGGTTTCCATTCTACTTATCTAAACCTTGGCAGTGTGACCCCCCCAACAGTGCCTGGGAAGAAAGGCCTGGCAATCTGCTTCCATAAAGATTACAGCCAAGAAAATGAGAGAGAGGGAGAGACAGAGACAGAAAGAGAGCAAAAGAGGGAGAGATGGAGAGAGTTATAACAAGGAAACGGTACACGTGGTTGTAGAGGCTGGCATGTCCCAGCCCGTCTCGGTTTATGTGACTGTGTGGGCTGGCAACCCAAGACTGGCTGGTGGGGGAGCAGGGTTATTGCTCACAGGCTGTGAAGACTGATGAACCGATGAATCCAAGATCGGCAGGCAAGACCCCAGGGGAGCGGCTAGCTCAAGTCCCTGGAGCCAGAGGGCAGACGGACAGCAGCCAGCTGCAGGATACAAAGCAAGTGACAGTCCCTGGGCCCTGCCAGAACACCTGTCCACTGAGTGCAGGCCACACACCCAAGGGGACTCCTTTACACAATCACAGCAGGTCCCATCAGGGGGTGAGCACGCATCACCTCTCAACTGGGAAATGACGGCACTGCCCTACAACTACTGAAACACTGAGAATCGTGGCCCAGACATGTGGACCCACAACCTTACCCGTGACATCTTCCTTCTGGCCCCTCAAAGGCCACCACACCCATTTCTAGCCATTGTGAGGATCTTCCCAGGCCCAGAGTCCCACCTAGGACAGGTGGGTGCACCATACGGCCCTTGTTTGATGAGCAAGCATGTTTGTAAGCAGAGAGATGCTGCCCATGAACGTGTGGGGTGGAGAGGGGCGTTTGCATAAGGCAGCCTGGGTACCAGGGCCAGCTCCACTCAGCTGCCTCACCAGAGAGGTCAGGATGGGACACCTGGGCCACTTGTGGGGGCTGCGTGAGGACATTAAGGCATGGAGAGGTCAGCTTGTGTGACCAGGCAGCTTCCCCCATGTCCCTTCCTTCTCCTGGACTCACGGCTCTACCTTTTCCTTATGAGGCTGGGGTGGAGGAGGGGACAACTTAGGACAGAACTCAAGGCTGGGGAAGGAAGTGTGTTCTAGAAGTTGGATAGGACCTGATGGTAATTATTTTAGTGGGGAGGGAGAGTGAGGTGAGGGAAGAACGCAAGCTGGTGCGGTGCTCTGAGGGCCTCTGTCCCGCCTTTCTGACCCTCAGGACCTGGATCCTGTCTGTCTGGGGGAGAAACCAGATGCCACTACAAGGACTGACCCTGTGCTCCAGGGGCTGGGCCCCATAGCAGGCGAGCCTTTTAGGGGCGTAAAACAGGTTAAAAGGCCTGGAGGATCACAGTAGAGGGTGACAAGGTGGGCAGAGGGAAGACTGGGTGTTGTCTCTTCTGCCTGAGGTCAGTGACAACATTTTGGACCTGGTGGTTGGCCAGGAGGGCGTGGCTGTGGGGCAGGACACACAGAATAGGCTGCAGAAGCCTCTGCTGACTCCATCTGCTCGGTGTTCATGGCCTCACCCTTGGGCTGCTGGGAACAGCAGGACCTCCCGACTCCTGGCATCAAGGAGTACAGACATGGTGTTCCACTGTGGTGACCTCCTGCCACAGTCAGGGAAGAATGAGTAGAGAGCCCCCAGATTCAGCACCTGGGGGAGGGTGAGAAAGAAGAGGTGGTTGGGGTTGAGGGGGACAGCACCCTCTCCGTGGGGCTCACAGTTCCAGGTGGATGCCAGGGCTGACCCCACCCAGGTGAGCCCAGGTCTTTGCAGTTGGCTATTCCCAGTTCCTGTTGGATGGATTTCATCTCGTGGAGACCTTATGTACCCAGAATGGAACATCGCCCGGTCCTGCGCCGTCCTTACAGCTGCTCCATGTTCAAGTCCATCCTTGGGGCTATTGTGCCAATTCACCCAGCTGTGGGGATTCCCGACTCTTGTTGTCCCCCCTCTTCAGCAAGCAGGCCTCTAGTGATTGGTCTGCTTCTGCTGACGTGTCCACAGCAAGTCAGTCAACCAACACTTGTTGTGGTCCAGAAAGTTGCCTTTGGCTGGTGCACCACTGTAGTTCTCGGCAGCTTGCCAGACCTTTCTTCCTCACGTCTCTTAGTCTGGAGGCCCTGCTGAAGCCTGTCTACCCCCGGGACCCTGCTGGCATTTGAAGTCCAGGCAGCACAGTGTCCAGCATCACAGCACCATGCAGGCCACCAAAGCATGACCCAGTGACGGAGGGGTGGTGGTCAAGCCCTGCAGTGGGCTTTTCTTGACCGTGTCTCAGGGGGCAGGCTGGTCAGGGTCAGCAGGCAAGCCAGAGCCCACACTTGGGGTTCCAGGTCAGTGCGCCCCCATTCTTAGCCCAGCTGACCTCTCCACCCCATCCGTGAGACATGGGACTTTGGCTGGGGCTGTCCCGGGTGTGCTCCCCTGCTGGTGGGTGAGCCCTCGCCCCTTTGCCCCTCGGCCTGGGCTCTGCTCCTGCTGTCCCATGGTGGCCGCTGTGTCTGCACAGGCTGTCAGCACCCGGGTTGATGAGGGTTCTGCTTCTTCTGCCCTCATCCGGATTGAAGATCCTGGACAGGCTGGGGTCAAGGTTCCCCCAACAAAGGAGGGAAGCACGGTTGACAGGTGGCTCCCTCACGGCCTTGGGCTCTGAGAGCCAGCAGGCTGGGGGCTGACTGAGCGACTTCATCTCTCTGCACCTGAGCCCTCAACTCTGACGTCTTCTTGCTGTTGCGTGGTGGTGAAGTCGATTCTGATTTATAGAGGCCCTATACAAACACCGAACCCCCTTCCGTCGAGGGGATTCTGACCCACAGAGATGCTGTAGGGTGGAGTAGAACGACCCCATAGAGTCTCCAAGGCTGTAATCTCCACAGAGCAGATTTTCTGTGACCTCTGTAGAAGCCTCCTGTCTTCCTCCTGCAAAGCTGCTGACGGTATTGAACCACCGACCTTCAGTTGGCATCTAGGGAAGTTTCAATCAATAGTGTGGTTATTGTTGTGTGTATCAGAAACAGAGACCAGGGAGGGTGTGCCCAAGGTCCCACAGAAGTAACCAAGGGCTCAGGAGCCCCTGCCCCAGCACCTGTCTTCAGGCAGGCAGGTATCCCCCACTGGACCTCCCGGTGCCCCGGGTTCCTCGCACTCTACCTGTGCCTGGTTTCCTCCTGACAGTCCCCTGAGATGCAGTGAGTGGCTTAAATGGCTCTCCTCGCTCTAGTCTTTGTGACTCCCACGTGGTGACTGAGCTGGACCATGCTAACAAGGTGACAGAACCCTGATGAGGGGACTGGTCTGTTCTGCCATCCCACTAGGCCTAAAATGAGATAAGAGAATCTCATTGCCCAGAAAGAAGAACCAGGACTGGATTACGTCCTTTGGACCTGGGATCCCCGGGCTGAGAAGCCCCTGGGATTATAAAATAGAGAGAGAAAGAGAGAGCGAGAGAGAAAGAGCGTTAGTGCTGCTGACAAGAAGCCATGGCTCAGAAAGAGGGGCAGCAGAGTCAGGGGACCGGCAGGGGACGGCCGCATTGGGCTTCCCAGCCCACAGCCTGAGAAGGCCGAGCGCTCTCAGGACGAGGCTCGCTGGCAGAGTACCTCCCGGCACTTGTGGAGCAGGTTTGCCCGGCCACTGAGACAGAGAGCCGAAGCCTTCGGCCGAGGTTGCCTGGTGGAGTGGGTGCCTGCTGTGTTTGTCACCCCACCTGAGAGAGCTGTGTGACGCTTGCCCGGACAGGGCGGGGGCTGAGGTCTACAGCGGGTGTGCCAGCAGCCGCAGCTGGAAAGAGACTGTCCTGATGGAAGAGCTGTATCCTGGCCCTTCCTGAACCCAAATTGTAACCTGTGCCAAAGCCAGCCAAGTGCCGTCGAGTCGGATCCGACTCATGGAGACCCTGATAAACTGCGTAAGGAGAGGATCGTCTGGGAGTCCTGGGTGGTCACTGCGAGGAATTATCAAACTCGGCAGAGACGTGGAGAGCGCCTTGGGAGGGACAGTCTGTGTCACAGTTGGTGAGAAGCTGGGAGAGAAAAAGCACATCTGGCCTCCGCCTCCTGGCAGTCAGCCCTGGGCTAATGCCAGTGATTCTCTCTCCTCGGGAAGTCAGAGGTCACACGCTGCTGCTGTGTCGTTCCTACAGCCCCCGAGCACCCAGGTCATTGCTGGGCCTGACCTCCTCCCTCCTCGGCTGGCCGCAGGGTGCTGCCACCTGGCCGGCAGGAGGAGGTCCACTCCGGCTGGAGAAGGTAAAGCCTAGGGCTCCGTCCTTTTCCTCCCGTGCCTTCTGCTCGTCCCCCACCCTTGGGAACCTCAGTCATCCCCACCGCAGGGCCCAGGGCTTCCACGCCCTTCAGGTCTGTTTACACGCTGCCAGTCCCGCCGGAGTGGGTCTCACCGGCCCCTAGGGGGAGCTCCAGACCCCACCAGCCCTCCTAAGGCGGGGCTGCAGGAGAGCCCCCGCTGGGGTCTGGGCTGCCCACGAGCCCCCGTGGGGTGAAGTCTTCTTCTTAGAATACTCTGGGGTATATGCATTGTGTCCTCCTGCTTTGGGATCCAGGACAGACGCTTTGTGGCAGAGTGCTGTATTCTTCATAGCTTTCCCCAGAGCTCAAGAAACCTCAGGTGAGGGCACCGGGACCTGGCCATAGGCCTAGAGGGCAAGGGACTGCATCTGGTTCTTTCTAGGGAGACAGTGGAATGGCTACAAGCAGGGCTTGAGAGCCAGCCCACCTTTATTCAACCCCAGTACTGTCCTTCGCCAGCTGGTGGCCCCGGGCAAGTAGCTTAACCTCTCTGAGCTTCAGTGCTCTTCTCTGCAAACTAGCTGTCTTCCTCTGGGTTCCCCCGTGAGCACAGCCTGTCTGAAGTAGCTGGATGCAGGTTGTTGACTGAGAGGAGATACCAGGAAGTGGAGGTGAGGTGGAGGAGGAGTAAAAGCCAGGTGGTTACTGCTGGGGGAGCAGAGCTCAGTTTGGGGGTTCCTCTGAAGAGCTGTAGGATACCCTCAGAGCTGTCCCTACAAAGGACAGCAGGTTGAGGCATTCACCCAGGGGCGCCTCTGCGGAGCCCCTGCTTTGGGGCTGCAGATCCCAAACCTTGCCCGGCCTGCACATTGGAAGACTTCCATCTCTGTCCCTGGAAGAAATCCCTGGGGCAGGAAATCCCAGATGCTGTGTGGGTCGTTGGGGCAGGCTGTTCTGAGTGGGCAAGGAATCGGCCAACACCGCTTCTGCTGCACTCCCACAGAGCCATGCGAAACCCCTGGAAGCTTCCCTTCTCTGGCCTAGGCAGCTGTGGGCTCACTGGAGGAGCGCAGACCGTGCCCAGGACCCAGTTGGTGCAGAGACGTGACTCCCAGTTGCCATGGCATTGGTGCTGACTCTTGGCCACCCGTGTGTGTGTCGGGGTAGCGCCTTGCTCCACAGCATTTCCACTGGCTGATTTTTCTGGAGCGGATTGCCAGGCCTTTCTGCCGAGGTACACTCAGGGGGACTGCAACCGTCTGTCCACTGATGCATGTGTCAACCGTTCATGCCTCTGGGGACTCCAGAGACAGGACAGCTGGCGTCTGGTTTTTAATGTTATTGCGGTTGTGGTTATTTTTTTATGCCACTAGCCAGCCCGTAGACCAACATGGCAGTTCACAGACAGCGAGCCTGGCTTAATTTAGTCTAGACGGTATTTAGAACATTGAAAAATTAGCTGTTACTGTTAAAAAGTTTGGGTGGATTCCCGTAAAAATTGAAGGTTTCAGTTTCTCTGGCAGCTTGGAAGTTCAGGTGTGTGGGGCCCGTCGTTCTCAGGTACCAACAACCGCCACCCGCTTCTCTCCCGGGCTGGTTACTGGGGTCTGAACTCTGCCCTTAGGGTGATGGCTGGCTCTTTTGTGTGCCGGCCAGACCCTAGTGAACCTGAGTGGACGCTGTCCTTTTAGACGGAACACATGCTGACCTGCCTGCTGCCCCCCTGCTGTCCCAGGCCTAGTCCCTGCAGGACCATGTGAGGGGTGGACAGACAAGCTGGGCCGGGGTCAGGATGAAGGCTTCCGCCCTCCTGGTGAGACAGCCACAGGAATGTCAGCCTGGGCCGAGAGCCTCCAGGGTGGTGCAAGCAGTTAGCTGAGAGGCTGGAGGTTCAACCCCCCTAGAGGTTCCTTGGAAGACAGGCCTGGCGATCAACTTCTGAAAGATCACAGCCTTGGGATCCCTTGGAGCACGGTTCTGCCTCCTGATGTGGGATCACCATGGGTCAGAATTTCCTGTGTGGCATTTGTCCCCCTAAAAACGTGTGTATCAATTCCACTGGGCCATGATTCCCACTGTTGCGTGGCTGTCCTCTGTTTTATGATTGTAAGGTTACATTAAAGAGGATTAGGGTGGCATTGTAACCCTCGCACCCAGGTGACATCCCTGATCATATGTAAAGGGAGTTTCCCGGGATACGTCTGGCACCACCGTTCATTCCTCATGAAACGAAAGGTGGAGAAGAACAGAGAGTGGGGACCTCTTACCACTAAGACAGCAGTGCTGGGAGAGGAGCACGTCCTCTGGATCTGGGGTCCCTGTGCCTGAGGCACTCCTTGACCAAGGGAAGATGAAGACAAGGACCTTCCTTGAGAGACAAAATAGAAAGCCTTCTGCTGGGACAGACGCCCTGATTTGGGATTTGTAGCCTACCAGACCGTGAGAGAATAAATTTCTCTTTGTTATAGCCGTCCACTTGCTGTCATTTCTCTGGTCGCGGTACTAGGTGACCAAGACAGCAGCTGACAACAACGGTGACAAGAGAACGAAGACTCCAACCCATCGCACAGAGACGGGAAGCAACACCACAGCCCCGTCCAGCGTGCGTGGCCCTCGGCGACCCCCAGGTGGATTCGGCCCCATTCTAGCTTCAGTTAATTTTCCCCTGACTGGCGAGGCAAAGCCTGCTTCCTGAACCCACTCCCCCTTCCAGGACAGCCCAGGGTACAGAGGAACCTCGGCCCCGTGGGTTGGGGGTGAAGTTTCCCATGCAAGCCTGGGGCTGAGGCTTGGGGCTGACAGCTGCGGGGCCACAGGGGAGTCAGCGGGCTGACTCAGGATTCCAGCCCTCCTGCCCTCCCAGCATTCTGTTGCCAGGCTTGCTGTGCCAAAGCCTGTGTGCAAGACCTCCTGGGACTATTTCCATTTTGGGGGAATAGCAGCCCTGTGGGTGGCCTTCTGCCTACATGTTACAAGGGCCCCTGCTGGCCTCTAAGTACTGTGTGTTTTTCCTGATTGGGGTTGAAAAGTGCCTACTCCAGAGATTGTTTGTAACAGATTCTGTCCAGAAAATAGGATTAAAAGCAATCCAAGAGACAGAAGGAGGAAAACACTGGGATTTTCTCATTTCTGTTTATTTAGCTATTTCCAAGCTCCCTACTTCTCCTCTATCTGGGTTAGGTGTCTGATAAATCAGAGTGGGTTATGGGAGGCGGCAGGAATGGACAAGCCCCGTGAATGTGATGGCTTCTCTCAGGAGCTTATGAGGAGCCACGCTGGATGAGTGGGATGGAAGGACTGGGGTCAGAGGGTGGGAAATCCCAGAGTCTGGTCTCCAGACAGGACACAGCCTGCTTCTCCACTAGGGCTGCACTCTTAAGGGTTAGGAGGACTTTGGGGTTGTTTCATTCCATCCCAAATGACTCTCCTCCTTAGCCTACCAGGTCTGACAATTAAATTTGAGAACTCATCCTAGAAAAAGTGCTACACGCCTCTTTGCTGAATATCACTACAGACACCTACGAAGTACTCCCCTTGGGAAGATATGCACCGATGCCAGAGCCTAGTCCATGCTTCAGAGCAATTTTGGAACTCCTTTTCTGGAATGGTCACCAGCGCTGTCATTGTATTACCCTTGATGGGTCGAATAGCATCAAAATGTCTTCCTTTCAGTACTCCTTTTGTCTTCAGGTAAAGACAGACGTCACTGGGGGCCAGATCAGGTGAGTAGGGAAGATGTTCCAATACAGTTGTTTGTTTACTGGCTAAAAATTCCCTCACAGACAACTACATAGTTAAGTTGGCCAACTTACCGCCATGCCACCACACGCAATGGCCATTCCAGAAGGAGTTCTAAAATTGCTTTGAAGGGTGGACTAGGGGCTGATGTCAGTGTGTAGCTTCCCAAGGGGAGAACTTTGAAGGTGACCCTAGTGATACTCAGCCATAATGAGGTATGGAGCACTTAGGACAATTCGGATCATGGACTTAGTTGTTAGACCCCATACTCCTGGTGCTGGAAATGCCATCCTTACAGTAATGGGTGCCCTCCTGGGGTGCCCCAACCCATTTGCCATTGAGCTGTTTCCAACTTGTGCCCTCACATGGGTCAGAGTGGAGCTGTACCCCATTTTTGAAGGTAGCTCACTAAGACTCTCCCAGGGGTATCTCTCCTTTAACAGTCAAACATGCTAACTATTCGCATGCCAGGGGAGTCTGGGGTATTCATTGTGCGTCCCTTATGAACTGTGTGGCTCTGTCCAAGTTATTTCAGCTCTCTGAGTCCCAGATTCTCTGCTGTGAAATGGAACCCTGACTGCTGTGACTTCCCAGAAAGGTTCCAAGAAAAGCCAACAGCCACAAGGGACAGTCAGTTAGTGAGCACTGTGCCCACTATGCACACAGGACCCTGCTTTGGGGGCCCGAGGGGTCTTACCTATGGCCACCTGGCCCTGGGGATGGTGACCTCAATTTTTGAAGAACAATTTTCAAATATTTTTTGAGAAAACAGCTAAGCCGGCCTTTATCTCCTGTCACAGGCCATGTCCTCCGGGAGGCTGGCAGAGAGATGGAGATTCCTGGAGCTGTCACTTCCTGGGGCCTGAGGTGCTGCTACTGATACGGAAATGTAAATTCAGTGTTCCCTTATCAGCTCCCCCAGAAACCGGCCTTGGACCAGCTGCTCCGGGAGCCAGGCTGGGTGTCCAAAACGCCAGCGTCTCTCCCATGATCCAGACTTTTAAATCACGGCAGCTCAGCCAGAGGTTTGTAAAAGAGTATTTATTGTTTTTGCACAGATTGTCAAAGTCATACATGTTTACTGGAAACAATTTAGAAAATATGAGGAAGCGGAAGTAAAAAGTCCCCTATAGTGCCCCACCCCGAGGAACTACTCTAAACACTTGGATGACTTTCCCACAGCGCTTCTTTTTCCCGTATCCCTCCCCTTAAAAAAAAAAAAATTGTGCGTGTGTTTTAGATGAAATCTTCTAAAATTTTGGTTGTAAAATAAACACAAAGAAACAAAATACAGGGAGTATTATAGCAATAACTGGACTCCTGCCTCCCTCCCTCCCTCTTTGTCTCCCTCCCTCGATGCCTCCCTCTTTCCCTCCCTTCTTTCCTCCCTTTCTTTCTTCTGGGAGGACAACGGTTACAGGTAGACTGAAAGTTCTTTTTTGTACTTTTTGTGTGGTGAAATCCTACGACCCTGACATACGCCTTTCCTGATCTTAAACCACACCGTATCCCCTTGTTCTGTTTAAGTGACTGGGTCTTGATCTGTGTACGGCGTCCTCGGAATACAATTCAGTGTTCCAGAATTCCCATTCTTTGCAAAGCTATTTATAAGCTGTTATGATCTACCCAGTTGGATGTCTTTGCTCAGTCAGTAAAATTAAGGTAAACATCTTGCCTGTATTCTCTGCTTTCAGCCAGGATTCATCCGACATCAGCAATGATACCTTGGTTCCACATCCTCTTCTGAATTCAGCTTGAATTTCTGGCGGTTCCCTGTCAGTGCCCTTCTGCAACGATCTTCAGCAGAGTTTTACTTCCATGTGATACTAATGATGTTGGTTAGTAAGTTCCAAACTGAATTTGATCATCTTTGTTTGGAATAGGCATAAATATGGAACTCTTCTGGTCAGTGGACTGTTTTCCAAATTTCTTGGTATAGAACAGTGAGCACTTCCAGAGTCGCATTCATTTGTTAGAACACCTCAGTTGGTATCCATCAGTTCCTGGAGCCTCATTTTTCACCGTCTTCATTGCAGCTTGGACTTCTCCCTTCAGTACGAGCCATTCTTTATTATATACTTCCTCCTGAAATGACTGAACATGGATCAGTGCTGGCTTATAGAAGTTCTGATTTTTGCACGCTGGTTTTGAATTCAGGATCCATGTTCTTTTGTCCATTTTTGATCCTTTTGAGTTGTAAATATGCAGATTGTTGTCTTTCATCGAATTTTGAATCTTTTAGCCGTTATTTATTTATTTATTTTTGAAAAACCTTTTATTACAAGGGAGATGGCACACCAGATGGGCAAGAGACAGCTTAGTCTTTCGTGGCAGCTGCCTTCCTCATAGCTGCCAGGACGTTGCTCAGCTCCTCTCGCTTCCTCTTGGCTCGGATGTGTGTTACCACCCTTTTCTTGATGAACTGGAAGGCCGGCTTGTCCTTGGAGACCTTGAGCAGCTCCATGGCACGCCGCCCATAGGGTGCGAAGCCACACACCTCCAGGATCATGTCTCCAACAAATTTGGTGTGCTTGGTGAGGCGCCTGCAGTGGCGGCTGTGCCTTGGCTTGCTGTTTTTGGTCACTTTGTGGCCCTTGTTGAGGCCCACGGCCACGGGGTAGTGCATGGCCACGGGGTGGCACATGGCCATGGATGCCACTCCTCCTTAGCCGTTATTTTTTAAAATTTTATTTGTGTCCCTTTCTCTTTTCTCCATTTGGAACTCCTGCAATGCGTATGTTAGTTTGCTTGCTGGTGTTCCACAGTTCCATTAGGCTTCACTCAGTTTTCACAATCCTGTTTTCTTTTTACCATTTATACTTAATACTCTTGATTGTCTTCTAATTTACCGATTCTTTCTTCTATGCAAATATGCTGTTTAAACCCTCTGGAGAATTTTTCATTTTGGTTACTGTGTTTTTCAGCTCCACTATTTCTGTTTGATTCCTTTTTATGGTGTATGTCTCTATTGTGGGCACCAGTGATACAGCCATAGGATTCTCCTCTTTCATGCAGGAGACCCAAGTTCTATTCCCAGGCAACAAACTGTAAGCACAGCCACCGTTTGTCTGTCAATGAAGTTTTCATGTTACTGTGAATCTTGCAGACTGAGACAGACAAGAAGGAATGACTTGATGATTTGCATTTAGACAACTAGCCTGTGAAAACTCTACAGATCACAACTACTTGATGCCTGTGTGTACAGGGCCAAATTGAGAACAGCAGACAACCTCATGTCTTTGTCACTATTTTGTTTTCTTCGTGTGTCAACTTTCTGATTTCCTCTAGTTTCCTGAGCATGTGTGATCCTATTGTTTCATAGCCTTCTAACCTGTCCATCGTCCAGGCTGCCAAAGAGATGATTTCTCTCCTTTCATCTTGTGCTTTTGAATGGGCTGTCATTCCAGGTCCTTTTTGCTATTTTTTTGTTTAAGTTGTTTGAATATTGCTATGCATTAACACTGAGCATGAGTGTACATGCATGACTTTCTCAATTACCATATGTCTCTGGCACCACTGGAAGCACTGATTTCAGCAAGAAACTCTGATGGGCACAGTCTTCAGTCTTGGTTCAGCACTTCCTCCCCTTCCTCGAGGGAGCTCTGATTCAGACCAGACTGAGGTTTACTCTTTAAGTTCTATCCACCAGACAGATCAAAACAGACACACCAAACAGTTTACCAGTCAAGTCTCTCCTATTCCCTCCAAATCCAGAGATCTTCCTGGTTTCCTGTTTCTTTTGGATTATTTGGATGGGGGTGGGTATTTAATTTTAATTATTGCGTTGGATTTTTTTAAAGTGGTTTCTCTGTGATTGTTGGTTTCTGTATTTTGTCTAGTATTTTTAGTTGTAATCAGGAGAAACGGCTTATACTGTCTTGGCTGCCCAAATATTAAACTTTTCTGTTTCCTAGAGATTTGTGTATTTTAAAGAGTTGGCTTTTTGTTATGGTGAGCATTTCCCTGGTTGTTTGTGTTTCTTTGTCTTTTAAGTAAAACTCCTTTGCAGACTCTGTGGGTTCCCTTACCAGATGCTACTGCACCTCTTTTACCTACTTGGTGTGTCCATCTTCCAATTTCTGTGTGGTTTGCAGAGAAAATTCACATCAAACTCTTCACAGGATTGCTGTTGGGCACTGGGGCCACCTGCTGGTATGGATAATTAGAAGTGCCTGAGGTTGACACATCTGTCACCACCAGGAAGCCCACGGCCAGCGACTGGCTAGTGTGGGGGTTTAAGTCTATTGTCACAGGAGAAAACAAACTCTGAGGTACAATTTCTCTGCAGAGCTCCTTACGGGATTCTGCAGAGGCTGAGACCTCAAAGAAACCAAGCATTTGCTTGGCTTATTCTCTTTTCTTATTGAGATTCCTCAGTTTCTCACTGGTTTCTTCTGGAGGGCTTCCTTAATAAACTACTCACACTTTGCTCCTGAGATTTTACTTCCTTCTGCTTTCTTTGGGTTAATTCTTCTGCCTGAATTATATGACTAACTCATTTATCATTAGCTCCCCTAGTATTTCAAATAAATAAATTTATCAAGAAGTTCATTAGATTTGGAAATCCCAGTGCCACCGTGGTTAAGAGTTGAGGCTGCTCACCAAAGGGTTGGGAGTCTGCATCTACCCACGTCTCCTTGGAAACTCTGTGGGGCAGCTCTAGCCTGTCTTAAGGGTCCCTATGAGCTGGAATTGACTTGACAGCAATTTTTTTTAATTGGATTTATTCCACAACTTTTAATACAGAACTTTCATTTTTAGTCCTAAATAGTTATACTTTTTCATTATGGTTTCACTTCTAACACAAGTGATTTGGTAGGTCATTTAAAATTTTCCTATTTTTTGTTCTGATGGTCTTTTAAGCATCATTTAAAAAAATTAGTAGCATCAGGTCTAAGAGTATTTGTTGATACTTGATTCTGCAACATTTTTGAGACTTCTGTTGTGTTCTATTTCAAGGTTTGCTATTTGTAAATATTTCATAGTTTCTTGAAAATTGCACAGATTGTTTTTTGAGTGCACAGTTATTACGCATCTAGTAGAACACACTTGCTGCAGCATTGTTCAAAACTTTGCCATCTTTAGTAGCTGTTACCTGCAGGACCCTGTTCTGATACAAATCCCCCAAAAACCCACTGCTGTCAAAGTGGGTCTGACTCATAGCGACCCTAGAGGACAGTGTAGAATTGCCCCACAGAGTTTCCAAGGAGCGCTTGGTGGATTTGAACTGCTGATCTTTTGGTTAGCAGATGTGGCACTTACCCACTATGCCACCAGGGTTTCCATTTCTGATGCTACGAGTTAAAATCTGCCCCTTGGGTTATAGAGTTGTTGGTTTCTCTTTGTAATTCTGTCAGTTTTTCTCTGGGAATTTTTGAAGTATGTAGCTGCAAGGTACACACTATTCATAACTAATATTTATGTTCTGGGACTTCTGTGCTTTAATCATTACATAGTGTTCTTTATCTCCTTAAATGCTTTTGCCTTAAATTCAATTTTATTTGCTATTCATATCATTGTGCCGGGTTGGTGCTGTTGTCATTGTCATGCCAGACACATTACTCTTTTATCTTCCTCTGTTTTCCGTCTTTCTGGGTGGTTTTGCTTTAGTGTGTCTGTTGTAAGCAACATATCACTAGACTAACAAAACTTTGATCAGTTATGTGTCATCCTCTAGTTAGTAAATATGTCTATATTTATTAGAAATATAGATAGCATGCATTTAGACTTATTTTTATTGCCTTATTTTGCATGTTTCCTTTGCTGTGGTTATTCTTTGCTTCTCTGTTAGCCTCATTTCTGCTCCCTATTTGATTAATAAAGTTTTTATTATCCTCTGACTTTGAAAAATAAAGATCATATTTCTATTCTTTTAATGACTATTCTTATTTTTTCTTAATTATATTTTTGAACTTTAAGTTTCAGAAATTCACAAAAGCAAAACAAAACAAAACAATCACCAGTATTTTTACCACCAGGAACTAATCACTTGCTGTCCTGGCGTATTTGCTTACAGGAAATCATTGTATTACTTCTGTAAAAATACAATATACTTCTTATAAAGACTTCAACATTGAAAAATGTTTTAAAAGCGACCTATATCCTACTATCCTAGGCAAACATGATTTCAGACATTTGTTGGAATATGTGAGGAATTTGTACATGGATCAAGAGGCAGTCACACAAATAGACAAGGAGAGAATGCGTGTATTAAGGTCAGGAAGGATGCGTGTAGGAGTTGTATCTGTTCATTATATCTTTCCAGTCTGTATACTGAACAGATAGTCTGAGAAGTAGGACTATTCGAGGAAGAATGAAGCATCAGGATTGGGGGCAGGTTCATTAGCACCTGTGTTATGCAGATGACACACCCTGTTTGCTGGAAGGGAAGGTGATTTGAAACACTGGTGAAGATCAAAGACCACAACCTTCAGTATGGATTGCACCCCAACATCAAGAAAACAAAAACCTTCACAACTGGACCAGTAAGCAACATAATGATAAATGGTGAAAACATTGAGGTTGTCAAAGATTTTATTTTACTTGATTCCACAATAAATGCCCATGGAAGCAGCAGTCAAGAAATCAAAAGATGCATTGCATTCGGAAAATCTGTTGCAAAGCAGCTCTTTAAAATGTTGAAAAGAAAAGATGTCACCTTGCAGACAAAGGTGGGCGTGACCCAAGCCACGGTGTCTTCCGTTACATTATGTGGATGTGAAAGCTGGTCAATGAATAAGGAAGACAGGAGAATAATTGATACCTTTGAACTGTGGTGCTGGAGAAGAATACTCGACATTGCAGGATTGCCAGAGAAGCCAACAGGTCTGCTCTGGAATAAGTACAACCAGGGTGCTCCTTGGAAGCAAAGATGGAGAGACTGTGTGTCATGTGCCTTGGACATGTCGGGAGGGGTCAATCCCTGGAGAAGAATATCATGCTTGGTAGAGTGAAGAGTCAGCAAAGAAGAGGAAGTCTCTCGATAAGACAGACTGACTCTTGTGGGCACAGCAGAGGACAGTGTTTCCTCCTGTGCATAGGTTGCTATGAGTTGGAAGTGACTCAATAGCGTGTGAGAGGTTCTAGGTGTTAGCTTAAAATATATAGAACTACATTTAATTTTATTAGGATTAGCAGAAGAAAACATGACCTGTAAAATCAAGGGAATTTGAACTTTAAATATTTTTAAAATGTGTAAACAAAATTACTTCATAGTCACCCAAACCAAACCTAGCCTACCGCCGCTGAGTTGATTTGGACTCACTGCAACGCTATAGGACAGAGCAGAATGGCGCCATGGAGTTTCTAAGGAGTACCTGGTGGATGTGAACTGCCAACCTTTTGGTTAGCAGCTGTAATACTTAACCACTGTACCACCAGGATTTCATTGTAGACTCTTACAGTAAAAAAGAAATTGTGAAAAATTTGTGGAGTTTACAGGCACTATTCAAAAAAAATGATTTGCTTTTGGTTTGTTTGAAAGCTTAAGTTTTGTTGACTGGTCCACTTCCTTGAAAATAAGGTTGTTGGTATGTGTGTCTCCCTCTCCTTTGACCTCTCATTCTTGACGGCTGTCACAGCATCAAGCACCCATTTCCATGTTAATTAATTGCTTTGTTCTGTAACTATATTCCCCTAGTTAGTTCTTCTACCCCATGTCTGAATTCCTGAATTTGTGTATGTTATTAGTATTTACATATCGATCAGCTAGATTTTATTGTCAACAGTTTATTTTTTTAAAAAAGCTTGTGAGTTCTGTATTTCCTGAAATATTCTCTGTTTCAGCAGGAATACTTCTTGCCTTTATACATGAATAACTTCAGCTGACTGTGATATACTTAGTGCCCTTTTCTTTCTTTCAGAATGCTGAGGTGTTAATACTTTTTTTCCTCGTTTTGAATGTCATAATGGCAAAGCCACAGCCTGGCCTGAATTTCCCATTGTGTGTGATGTTTCTCTTTCTGCTTGGATATGTGAAGATTTCTTTCTTAACTTTGAAATTTAATATCTTAATTAGGATGTGCTGAGATTTCTGTATCAAATTTTCTTCAAACACATTGTGCTTTTAATTTGTTTTTGGTGGGTTCAGTTATTTTTTTCTATATGGGGAACACTTTCTAAAGTATATCTTCGAGTACAAATTTTGTTCTGTTGTTGGGTTTTCTTCTTCAGCAGCACCAATCATTTCTAAGATAAACTGTCTTGGTCTTTTTGTAGTTAGTGTCTCTCTAATGATCCAACTTCCATTGTTGATTAAACTATGTCTTTCCTCTGTGCCAATAATTAGATTATCCACAATGTCTACCTTCATCCTCTGTAACACTGCTATTTGAGTGCTAATCTTGTTTCCTCAGGTTCCAATCTCTGTTCCTGTCTCATTCTTTAATATTATCATCTCAGTTTTGAATTTAAATTTGAATTTGAATTTTAATGAATTCATGTTTCTCTTAAGTTTTCCTCTAGCTTCAAGCAATTGTGGGTGATTTTCTTCTGTTCCTTGAGTGATGTTTTATGCTAGTTTGGACTTCATGATTCTGTTGTGTACAGTGATAGCCAAAGGGATTCAGGTATCACATTGCATTATCCCGTCACTCATCTGTCCGTTTCTCTTACTGTTGTGGCTTATGTGTTGGAAGAAATATACAGATTCACTATACCAAAAAGGGTTGGTGGGCCTTGAACCATTTCAGGAGGTAGCATGTGATGAAGAACTGATGCTACTGAGGAAGAAGTCCTAGCTACGCTGGAGGCATTGGCAATAAAACAGAGTCTGGGGATGGCTAAAATACCAACTGTGATGTTTCAGCAAACTGATGCAATGCTGGAAGGGCTCACTAGTTTCTGCCAAGAAATTGAGAAGACAGTTGACCAACCAACTCACAGGAAGAGATCAATGTTTGTGCCCATCCCAAAGAAAGGTGATCCAGCGGAAGGAGGAAATTCTTGAACAGTATCACTGATAACATGCAATTGAAATTTTGCTGAAGATAATTAACAAAAGTGCTTGTACCAGTACATTGGCAGGAAACTGCCAGAAATTCAAGCTGGATTTGCAAGAGGTCATAGAACGACATTGTTGTCAGATGGGTCCTGGTGGAAAGCAGACAATACCAGAAAGATGTTACCGGTGTTTGATAGACTAGACAAAGGCATTCGACGGTGTGGACCGTGACAAATTATGGATAACATTGAGAAGAGTGGAAATTCCAGGACACTTAATTGTGCACACGGGGAACCTATAGATAGACCTAGAAGCAGTCGTTCCAGTAGAACAAGGCTTAAAGTGGCTTAAAATCAGGAAAGGTGTGCGTCAGGATTGTAGCCTTTTGCCATTCTATGCAGTCTGTGTGCTGAGTGAATTATCCAAGATGCTGAGCTGTGTACAGACGAAAGCAGCATCCAGGATGCAGGGTCACTCATTCACAAGCTGTGAAGTCGTTGTGACATCTGACACCACCTTGTTTGCTGAAAGCCAAGAAGGCTTGTAACCCTAACTGAAAAAGACCAAAGACTGCAGCCCCCAGCACGGATTGTACCGCAGCATAAAACACGAATCCTCACCTGTGGACCAATGAGCAGCATCACAATAAATGAAGACAATACTGAAGTTATCAAGGATTTCATTTTACTTGGATCTGAAATCAAAGCCCATGAAAGCAGCATCAAGAGATCAAATGGCATGTTACATAGGGCAAATCTTCTTCAAAAGTCCTCTTTCAAGTGTTAAAAAGTGAAGAGGCCACATTGTGGATGACGGTGTCCTGATCCAAGCCATGGTATTTTCAGTCACATCATATGCACATCAAACATGTCTAATAAATAAGGAAAACCAAATATGAATTGATGCCTTAGAATTATAGTGTTGGTGAAGAATGCTGACTATACATACCATGAACTGCCAAGAGAATAAACAAATCTGCCTTGGAAGACATATAGCTGGAGTGCTCCTTGTAAGCAAGGATAGTAAGATTTTGTGTGACACAATTTGGAAATGTTATTAGGACAAACCTGTCCCTTGAGAAGGACATCATACTTGGTGTGTTAGTCAGCTAGTGCTGCTTTAACAGAAAT
This sequence comes from Heterohyrax brucei, assembly GCA_028571685.1. Classification (NCBI taxonomy): domain Eukaryota; kingdom Metazoa; phylum Chordata; class Mammalia; order Hyracoidea; family Procaviidae; genus Heterohyrax; species Heterohyrax brucei. The sequence goes on from CM053161.1 coordinate 78,011,944, forward strand.
CCCACAAGTGGGTGGTTTTAAAAAGAGAAATTTTATTCGTCACAGTCAAGTAAGCTGAAAGTCCAAATGCAGGGTGTCAGCTCCGGGGAAGGCTTTCTCTGCTGGCTCTGCAGGAAGGTCCTTGTCATCAATCTTCCCCTGGACTGGACACTTCTGAGGTTCAAGCACCCCAGTCCTTTCTAAAGCACACGCTCAGCTCTTAGCACTCCATTCTTTCTTGATGGTACGAGGTCCCCAAATCTCCCTGCTAGCTTCTTTCCTTTATATCTCAAGAGACTGTCTCAAGACACAGAACAACCTTCCACGCTGAGTCCTGCCCGGCCAGCCCAGCTGCTGCCCGTCCTCCTCGTTAATATCACACAGGCAGGACTTCCAGCCTGGAGGGGCACCCCGCAGCGCTAGGAGGCCCAGCCCAGCCGGGCTGACACATGCAATGTGGGGAGAACACAATTCTTTCTGTGACACTAGGTGAGGGAGAGGTTCAGGGAAACAGAGGAAGACTCCCAAGGAGACGGCTCGGCCGAAGGGCTGCAACAAAGGACTCGGACCCAGCGAGGGCGGTGAGGAGGCCGCAGGAACAGGCAGGGCTTCCTTCTGCCGTACAGAGTCACCCTCCACGCGAGGGGGACGCTCCGACGCACTGCCGGCCTTTCAGGGTCTTCTCTCCTTAATCAGCCTATATAATGTCCAAGCTTAGCCTATGCAGGCAGGCAAGCTTTGGAGGAGCTGATTCCTCCTGCCTCTTGTGTGTTGGCACTCAGTAATGTCCTCGTCTAGTCACCTCACCTCTTGTCCCGGTATTGGCTTTGCAAACAGGCGGCACGGATCCGCGATCACGGTTACAGGACCAATGCCACAGACACCTGGATCTCTGTAAGGGGGCGTCTTCCAACCTCTACAGGACAGTTGTGGACCTCTGTCATGTTTTCTGCAGTGTTCGGATGTTGGGAGTCGTCGCTTCAGCTGCACTGTGACAGCAAGAGAATTAACACAACCTCAGGAAAGGAGTGTGGAGCTGTGTTGTCGTTCACTTCATATGAATGAAAAATGTTTTTCATTCTTCTTCCTGATGGGGAGTGAAAAAACAACTTCACTCCTTCCACAGCACCACGCCCCAGAGCAGAGGCTTTGTGGGCTGGTTCTGGCCAAGACCTCACCTTTTGCAGGCTCTGTGTTGGGGCTGAACTTGCTTAGGTCTCAGGACGCCTGGTGTCACCCAACAAGGTCCATACGGTTTTTCAGAGTCCAGGCTTGTGAATTAAATGCTGGACTACAACAGGCACCACCAGTCATCTCCACACTCTGTCAGTCTTTGAAAAATGAGTTAAAACTCAATTGCTGTCCAGTCGACTTCAACTCGCAGTGACCGTAGGTGTCTCAGAGTAGAACTGCGCTCCATAGGGTTTTTGGTGGCTATGTTTGGGAAGTAGATTGCTAGGCCTTTGGATGGACTCAAAACTGTAATCCTTTGGTTAGCAGCCAAATGTACAGCCCCAGAGGAGTTCATGACCGTATTTTCACTAATTTCCTCCTTGACCTCCAGGAGTTGTCATTGTTTTTGATAGGCTGGGTCAGGGGATAGTTTCAGGGCTGGCGTTTGGCCTTTCCTTCCATGAAAGCTTCTGAGGATGCCCATTCTGCTTATGCATTCAGGAACTAAAGAAATGAGCATCTGCTGGGTACATGGACTCGTTTGGTCCACAGTGAGGAAGACCTGAGCCAGGAGTTGGTTCATCACTTGCACTCATGTACCTTTAGCTGGAAGGAGTGATGTGCTTTGAGTTCCTGGTGTGAGTGTCTGCTCAGATGTGTGCCTAACAGAGCACTAAGTATATGGGTCTCCCTTCTCCAGCATAGTTACTCAGGGAAGTGGTTGAGGAGTGGAATAATTATTATCATTTATTCTTCTTGTGTCACTGTAAGATCTTTCCTCAAGAGGTGTCTTTGGGTTTCAGTTGATGGGCGCTGGGTTTGAGAAATGGCAGTACATTGGGACTATGTTTTAACACTGTGAGGAGGACGAGTGTACAGTGGTTAGAGTGATTGTTGTCCGGGATTGAATTGTGTCCCCTCCCCAAAGTGTGATTGTCTACCATTTTGTCATTTGATGAGATTTCCCTCTGTGTTTCAAACTTTGTCATTAAGATGTGGTAAGATAGATCAGTGGCAGCTACGTTGCTGAGATATCTAAGAATGAATAGTGTCTTGAGGCACTCTCTTTTGTGTTATGAAAGACAGAATTGAGCCGAGAGACATGGGAACTTCATAGCGCCAAGAAAGTAGTGCTGGGAGCAGAAAGCATCCTTTGGACCTGAGGTTCCAGTGCTGAGATGTCCCCAGACCTCGAGAAGATTGATGCACCACAAGGACCTTCCTCCTGAGCCAACACAAAGAGAAAGCCTTTCTCTGCATCCAGGGTCCTCAACTCGGGCATGTAATCTACTGAACTGTGAGACAACAAACTTCTCTTCATTAAAGCCGTCCACATGGGGTGGTTCTGTTACAGCAGCAGCGCGTGTCTGAGACACCTGTTTACCAAAAATTTGGTGGTTTGAAACCACCAGTAGCTCCATGGGAGAAAGATGCGACAGGCTGTTTCCATAGCGATTTACAGCCTTGGAAACCCTGTGAGGTCATTGTGAGCTGGAATTGACGGGATTGCGGTAGTTTTGCTTTGGTTCACTGTTAGTGTGGTTAATCTCCAGTCTCTGCTCATTCTCACCATTCTCAATCAGTGTCTGTATCAGCCACCCGTACATCTTGCCCCAGCTGTACCACGCATGTTCTATGGGGCACCCCCACACGCCCTGGTAGGTCCCCGGGTTGCCATCCTGAATTGGTGTCTACCTTGCCTCTGATGATGACGTGCTGTTATATGGCCTCTGCTCTTTCAGAATTCTTTGGTCCTGAGGAAATTTACGGAGCCCGAGTCCATAGCAACATCTCCTGTTGTCCTTTACAGAGGACAGCCACCCCTCAGCTTCGCAGTGACGCCCGCATCCCCTCATGTCTAGCTCCTTCTTCTGGAAGTTTCCTCTGGATTCTCTCCAGGAACACAGTCGTGTGGTGAGAACTCAGCTCTTATAAAATAGATTGGTTCTGACATGCCCGCTTTTCTGAGGTCAAAAGGTCTAAATCCCTTATCCAAAACCCTAAGAAGGCTGTTCTCACATCTCCATCTCATTGAATATGAGGTAGCATTTTCTTTTATTCCAAGATCACAGGAGCCCTTCCAGAAGTTATTAGGACAGCTTCCCAGTACCTGGACAGAGTGTGAAGTCCTTATGTGGCCTTATTTTCGGCACCCCTTCCCTACTCACTCTTGGGTCAATACCCTGGAGATCTACTTCCAGGCTTTCTGTCCATATTTCCATGGCTTCATATTGGTCAGCTCCTTCCGCTTCCTTGGTGAATAATCCTTCTCTTTCATTAGGGCCAGCACTTACCCAGGCAGGTACCTACTGAAAATGACTCCAGTTACTATTCTTGTGGACAGTAGGGGAGAAGGTCGGGGCAGGGAGGTAGTGTCTTGCAATGGATTTGTCTCAGTCGAGGCCTCAGAATAGACTTCAGGAAAGGAGTCTGCTGTCTTCTTCAAAGAGGTAGCATACCAGAGAGGGTTCAGGGGCCCTGGGGTTCAGTGCTCTCAAGCATCCACTCAGGCACTTGTCTCTCTCAGTTCTTTTTTATGAAGGCCTTGATCTTGGCGTAAGGTCTTTTAGCCTTCTCTGAAAGTTTACTGGGCTTAAAATCAGGTCCCAGGCTTTGTCTACTCCATGGTGTGTTCTTTGGTCATATGTCTGAACACTGCCAAGGAGGCCTTCTGACGGTCATCTCACACCTTAGGTTGGTAATCTGCTGACCTAAATCTATTATTTCCTCTAGAATACATCCACAGCATTCATCTGACCATTCACCTTGTAATTGCTACTTTCTCCATTATCTCTCAGATTCTGTACCCATCAGTCGATTCTGACTCATAGAGTGGACTCTGTAGAGTTTTCAAATAGCTATGGAAGCAGACTGTGACATCTGTCCCCTGAGCGCTTAACCACTGCACCACCAGGCTTCCTTCCAGGTTCTAGAAGTACCTAGGACATTCCCTTTCACCTGTATCCCATTTCAATTCACCCTCCCAAGCAGAACCAGCAATGTGTATTCCCTTTTCTGTCTGGTTGGTGTGACCCAATGGCAGACCCCCATCATTGAGGTCTGCTTCCTAAGACTGTTTCTGGCACCATGTCTTAGGCTGGGTTTCCAGAAGCAGTTCCTGAGATGACCAGAACAGACAAGAGGAAAGACCCCAGCCTGTCTGCCAGATTTTCACTGGTTCTGCAGGAGAATTCTGGATTCAGAACTATCTGATGCCTGGCAAGGGCAGCTGAGTGTGTGTCGTCCGGCACAAGTCAGTTACAGATTGAAAGCCATGGGGTGACAGGGTTATAAACTCTCCAGTATTTCCAATTCTCCACCAGTGATGGGGAATCAGACGCCTACAGGGTGTCCTCTGGTCTCCACCAGCAAAGAGGTGGTGGCCTCGTGTGAGGTGTGTTGGCCAGTAATTGAACCCAGTTCTCCTGCTTGGAAGACACGAATTCTCCCACTGAGCCACCAGGTAGAATTTGAGTTTGACTTTTGTAGAAAAAGCTAAATATTTTTGTTATCATTATTTTCCACTACCAGTAATTAAAATCAACAACATATTTTACAAGTTTCAGAGCTCAATAATGTCCCTTGTACTTCGTGCCTCCTCTTTGACTACTTTTATTATTTTTGTTGAAATAGATACTTTAACCATTCATTTGATAAGGACCTATGGATGGTGAACTTTTCTTTGTCTTCAAGTGTCTGAAAATGTCTTGTTTTTTCTCTCTTACACTAAAATTAATGTAGCTGTGAGCAGAGTTCTGGGCAAAAATGCCTTTTTCTCAGGACTCTGAGAATGTTCTTCTCTTGTTCTCCGACAGTTACTGTTGCAGACGGAAACTCTGCTGTCAGTTGGTGGGTGATTCCTTTTGTGGGTGACCTCACTTTCCTCTCTGACATGTTACATCTCTGCTCAGGATGCTTTCATGGGTCTATTATGTATCTAGGTGTGTGCTGACTTTTCCTGCTTGTCAGTTGTGGGCAATTTAAATCTTAGGAGTCCTTAGGAGAATTCTCAGCTGCTCTTTTTCTTTGTGTCTTCTCCATTTTTTCCTTATACTCTCTTTTACTGGAAACTTTATTAGACAATCCTAAGTCGACATCTTTAAATTTAATTATTCCTTTACAGTAAAAGTATCCATTTCTCTTTGTTCTGGCTGAATTCCTCAAAAACGATTTCTTCTGCAGAGTACAGTCTGGGAATTTTTGATGGATGGTGCATTTTGGGGGATAATTTCAATGATGATAATTTCCTTCCTATTGGCTTCTTTTCAACTTGTTTTTGTTTTATAACTATTTTTAAAAATGTTACAGCTATTATTCCTTTACCCTTTTCTAAAAATAATTAGTTTTTGCTGCAGAAAATAGACACAGCAAGACATACACCAATTCGAGAACTTCTCCATGTACAGTTCAGTCACAGTGGTTGGGTCCTTCAGATTGTGCCACTATTCTCACCTCCTTTTCTGATTCGTTTCTCTGTCATTAACAAGAAATCACTGTCCCTTAAGCTTCCTATCTAACTGTTGAAGTTGCTGTTGTCAATTGATTCCACACAGACGGCTCTTGAAAGAGCTCAGTGTTCAAGGCAGATACTGCTTATGAGTTAAGCTAAGTATTGTTTGGTTTAAAGAAGACTTCAGGGAATACTTTTGGTTTAAGATATAAAAAGTATCTCAGGGCAGTGGTCCTGGAGGTTCATCCAGCCTCAGTGGCTCCATAAAGTCTGGATTCCATGATAATTTGAACTTTTGTTCAGCAGTTTCCACCTGTTGATCAGGATTCTTCTTTAGAATCTTTGATCAAAATATTTGGTAAATGGTAGCTGGGTATAGTGAAGTCTTTTGGTCTCATAGCAAAAGAGGCAGTTGTCCATGGAGGCAATTACATACACACATACACCACATACACCAATGGTTGTTGAAGCACTATCCACATAAAAAAAGGAGGAAACAGACCAAACGTCCATCAACAGGCAAATAAATGAACAAAACATGACATACGCTTACATTGGAATATTACTTAGAAAGAAGAATACAATTCTGATACATGTGACAGCGTGGCTGCTGTGTAAGATGAGTCAATCACAAAAAGACCAACATTTTATGATATAGAATAACAAGAATGGCAAGTGTATGGAGACCAAGGTTTATCAGTGGTTACCAGGGATAGGAGGGAGGGATGTCATGGTTTATGGAGTGCCGGGTTTTCATTCATGATGATGGGAAATTTGACATTGATCAGGATAATGATTGCAAGGCTGATTAAAAGAATCCATGTCACCAAGCCATACATCTACAAAAACGTTTGCTATTTATTTCTACAACAGCAATAATAAAAGAAGGGTAGCTGCTGATGTTGACGCACAGCTAAATACCTCATGGTTTAGGGTCAAGATTTCATGGGGCATCGAATTCGATTGGCCAGATATCAAGTGCTTCTTTCTGCCTTCTAGTTCACTGTGTAGGACCCGGGATCTTCCAAGCTTGCAGCTGGCCACCCAGAGTACAACACCTGGCCTCTACCTGTCCGGAGCAACAGAGTAAGGAGACTGAGGACTAGAAGGAGGCAAAGAATGTGTGGCTAATTGCCCCCATCAACTATGTCTTTCTTGTCTTATGACCAGAAGAACTGCATGGTGTCCAGCAGCCATTCTGATCAAAGTTTCTGTCTCAGCGCAGGAACCTCAGGTTCAAAGAACATGCTGTACTCCCGGCAATGCTTTCTTGGTGGTGCCAGGGGGCTGCAGTCCCACCTTAATCCTCTTTAACATAATCCAATCTTGCCCCGTTAACTGCAGGCAGCATTAGGATTCACAACATATGGGGTAATTAAAATCACATAATACTAGGAATCACAGTCCAGCAGAATTGCTACATACAGAATTTTTGGGGGGAGACTTAATTCAATCTATAACATCATGAGTCAGTTAGCTGCCTGAATATCTTCTCTGACAATGTGTCTGTTCATATCTTTTGCCCATTTTTTAATTGGATGATTTGCCTTTCTGTTGTTTATGTGTTAGCATGTTCTATAGAGTTTACAGGTTAGATACTTGTATATATTATAGTGATTTTTTCCCCAGTCTGTAGGCTCTCTTTCTACTCCTGGTGAAGTTTTTTGATGAGCACAAGTGTTTAATTTTTAGGAATGCCCAATTATCCAGTTTATCTCCTGGTGTTTGTATGTTGTTAGTTATGGTTTGTGTTGTATTTACACCGTGTGTTAGGGTCCTTAGTACAGTCCTTATTTTTTCTTCCATGATCTTAATCATTATAGGTTTTGTATTTCAGTCTTTGATTCATTTTGAGTTAGTTTTTGTGTCTGGGTCTTGTTTTATTTTTTTACTGGTGGATATCCAGTTTTGCCAGCATGGCTTGTTAGAAAGACTGTGTTTTCCCCATTTAATGGACTTCGGTCCTTTGTCAAAGATCAGCTGAGTATAGGCAGATGGATTTGCACCTAGACTCTTGACTCTGTCCCGTGGTTTATGTGTCTGTTGTTACATCACCACCAGAGTGTGTCGACGATGGCAGCTGCATGTTGGTTCTGAGACCACGCAATGTGAGCTCTCTTGCTGTGTCCTTTGTCTTTAGCAAAGCTTTGCTTCTCTGGGGACTCTTTCCTTTCCACTTAGATTTGATGATGAGTTTTTATCTTGTTAAGGAATGGTTGTGGAATTTGGAACTGGATTGCATTATATCTATAGATCGCTTTGGATCAGATTGACATTTTCACAGTATTAAGTCTTCCTGCCTACAAGTGTGGTAGTTTTTCCATTTATGTAGGTTTCTCTCAGTTTCTTGCAAGGGGGCTGTGTAGTTTTCTTTGTATATGTCTTTTAAGTCCCTTCTTAAATTTATTCCTATTTTATCTTATCAGTGGCTAGACTTCAATCTCTGAAAATTTATCCAAACCTTCTTTCTGACTGTGGTCTGTCCTGGAGAATGATCCCTGTGCTGGAGAATGGAATGTACCTTGTGTTGTTTTGGGCTGGAGTGTTTTATACGAATCTGCTAAGTCCGGTTGGCCCACGGTGTCACTTCAGGTCCTGTGTTTCCTCATCAACTTTCTTTCTAGATGTTCTGTCCAGCATTGAAAGTAATGTAGCGTCTGTAACTATTCTTGAAACATCATCTATTTCTCCTTTCAATTCTCTCAGTGTTTGCTTTCTATGTTTAGGCGTCCTCATGTTGGGTGCCTACATATTTACGGTTGTTAAATCATCTTGATTAATGGAGGCTTTTATCTCTATATCATGTCTATCTTTAGCTCTTTTTAAAAGTGTGCTTGATCTGGTATTAGATGGCTACCCTGGCTCTCTTAGCTGATATTTGCACAGAACATTTTTCTCCATTCTTTCACTTTCACCCTATTTGGGCCCTTGGATTTAAGGTGTGACTTCTGCCAACAGCAGGCACAGGATCCTGTTTTATGTCCCGTCTACCATTCTCCGCCTTCTGGTTGGTGCATTTAGTCCATTTACATTCACGGAATTACTAGTAAGAAGGGAGCTACTCCCGCCATTTGTTACTTGTTTCTTGTGTGTGTTGAAGTGTGTTCTTTTTAACCAAGTAAAGACAGGGAAGGAGATCTTTCCGTTGACTGGAGTCTTTTCTCTTGGGCAGGTGGTAGAAACGGAGCTTTGACTGACATCCAGATAACCAGGCCTCAGGGCGTCAGGAGAGCCAGTGGGACCCAGGGATGCTGGCCTCACTTCAGGCAGGGTGGGAACCTCTCTGGGGCTTTTCTACAGGACGTGCTGGCCTCCCCCTGCGTGGGAAAGCCGGTGCTTACTGACTGAGTCAGGGCTGCCTGGCAGAGCTGGTATGCTGCAGAGGCTTGGCTCAGACAAGGGCGATGGGCTGGATAAATCTTCACACCAGACAGGCCTGCACGTAGACCTGCTTCTGTGAACCCACTTCCCAGTTCTGTGACTTTGAGCAAGGTCCTTAGCTTCTCACACTCAGTTGTATACTGCAGGTGATAATAGTAACGGCCTCATACTGTCCCTGGAAGTATTAACTGACATAATAAATGCGAATTCTTAGCCTGGGGCCAACAGAGAAGGCTTGATAAACACCATTGATTAGTGTTGTTATGCCCACTGCTGTCCCCCGTGGAGCAGTCACATCCTGGCACCGTAATCACCTTCTCCCCCTTTTTTGCCTGCAAGAGGACATTGCTTCTCTGTGGGTCCCGCCATCTCCTTACTGGGGACGTCTGGTGGGATAGCGGCACTTGAAACAGTCCCTGGGGGCGGCTGCCTTTGGTTTGGCCAATTGCTCTCTGACTGTCACCGAGCAAAGCTCTCTGAACGAGCGTTTCCTCTTAAGGGAGCTGACTGTCGGCAGGACTTGAGGGCTCTGCTTTCACTTATTAGTTGTCATTAGGAGAAGCTGGCAGGGGAACATGCTGCGAGGTGTTGCTGAAACAGGGGTGGCCGTGCTCTCACGTCCTGAAACACCTGTGATTCTGTGCAGGGTGAACAAGTCACATCAAAAACCACGTGGAAAATCAGCTCAGAGGAGGTCAAGGGATCCGAGACCAGGTCTGTTTACGTAGGGGTTCTCTGTGCATAAACAAGAAACACAAAGGACTTCTGAACTGGGAGCGGTGGGACTACTGGAAGCTGCCGGCCGCTGCTCAGCCCCCTGGGGCTGTCTCCTCCTGCGGAAGGAAGGGTGCTGCTGACCAGGTACACGATCTGTCACGGCCAGCAAGCCGGGTCACCCGGAGCCTAACTCTGGCACCAAGGGATGAGAAGTTCCTGCACAGCTCCATGGTGTGAAGTCTGATAATGGTACCATCTTTTCACCATGTGGAAGACAATGGATCAGCTCTGATTCTCCAGGAAGACTGCTTCAGAAGGTGAATTGGGACTTGGTAACAAGCAGATTGAAGCTCAGGAATGGGCCAGTGGTACGCCTGTGCCACTGCAGCCAAGGTTTGCTGTGCCCAAGAACTTATAGAACCAGGGACCTTCTACCACAGGACACATGTACCTCTAGACAAAGGTGGTGGGGACCTGCGTTGTCTTGTCTGGTCATTGCTACCCCGTAGACAGACTTGTGCTTGGAGGGTTTGGATGTTGAGAGAGCTGTAGAGAAAGGGACCAGCTGGGCTTGCTGAGGGAGCAACCTGACCCTTCTGTGGAGCTGCATAGAACGCACCTCTAGACTTCCAGGGGAGGCCAGAGGCTTGGAAACACAGTATGGTCCTCAACATTGTCCTCTTGTCACATGTACTGCTGTAACAAACAACCACAGCCGGGTGGCTTTTACAGAGAGAAGTCTATTTCCTCAAAGGGCAGCATCTAGGAGTCCGAACTCAGCACATGGTTCCCAGGGAAGGCTTTCCCTCTCTGTTGGCTCTGGGGGAAGGTCTTAGTGCTGCATCTGTCTTCCTTTGGTCTGGGAGCATCTCAGCACAGGAACCTCGGATCCAAAGCAGGTGCTCTTCCTGGTGCTGCTTTCTTGGTGCTACAGAGTCCCCAGCTCTCTGGTTGCATCCGTTACCTGTAATCCCTTGTGAGATACAAACTGGTCCAGGCTACACCCGATGGAACCTCCCTTCACATTGGATCAGGGATGCCACCCAACTAGGGCTGTTACGGTCCCAGCCTCCTTCTCTTTAACATAAAGTCGCTCTCACAAAACAGAGGCCAACCACACAGCACCAAGAATCACGGCCCAGCCAGATCAATACACACGTTTCTGGGGGACGTAGTTCAATCCACGACAGGTACGATTTGTCAGCTTTGATGTCATCAGATGCCGATGGCAGTTGGTTTTGACGCGTTGCATTACAACCCAACAAAAACAAGGATGATTCCTGCCCAAGCCTCACAGCCACTGCTGTACTGGGGCGCATTCTGCAGCTGGCGGGTCAGTCCAGCTCATCGAGGCGCTTCCTCTTTCTGGCTGACTGCTGATGTTACCAAGCACACTGTTCTCCTCCAGAGACTGGTCCTTCCTGATAACATGTCCCAAAGTTTGTGAGAAGTCTTGCCGGCCTCACTTCTAAGGAGCATTCTGGGAGTGCCTCTTCCAAGACAGCCCCGCTGGTTTTGCTGGCAATCCACGGCGTATTCCGTGTTCTTGCCGCCACCACCGTTCAAAGGCATCAGTTCTTCTTAGGTCTTCCCTCTTCGCTGTCTGTCTTTCACATACATATGAGGTGACTGAAATCACCATGGCTTGGGTCAGGGACACTTTTGTCCTCTAAGTGACACCTTTGCTTTTATATGCTTCATAAAACCCCGGTGACGTCGTGGGTTAAGTGCTACATCTGCTAACCAAAAGGTCGGCCGTTCAAATCCGACAGGCACTCCTTGGAAACTCCGTGGGGCAGTTCTACTCTGACTTCTACAGTCGCTATGAGTTGGACCCGACTCAACTGCAGTGGGTCAGGAGTCTTCAGCAGCAGGTGTCCCAGCGCAAGGCACGTTGTTTGATCTCTTCCCTGCTGCTTCTGTGGGCACTGATGGAAGCAAAACGAAATCCTGACGACTTCAGTCTTTTCTCCACGTGTCATGATGCTCCTTAGGGGCTCAGCTGGGAGGGTTTTTGTTACCTTTACGTTGCGGTGCCGTCTATATTACTGTCTTTGATTCTCATCAGTAAGTGCTTCACATCTTTTTTGAAAGCAAAGTTGTGTAATCTGCATATCGCAGGTTGTTAATGAGTTTTTTACCAATCCTGATGCCCTGTTCTTCTTCTTGTTCTTCTGCCACTCGTCTGTTAGGGGGTCACACTGTGGTGACTGCCCCAGAGATCTCTGGCTGCAACCCAGCCCAAGCCTGGGGATACCATCTGATTGGTGGAGCCTGTGTGTGGGCGATGCTTCTGCCACCCTGGGATGCCGACCAGAACACCACAGCCCCTTCTGTTGGCTCTGTGTGACAGCTTTCTGCCACATTCTCAGCTTCCTTGCTCTTGGAGGGCACTGGGGTGGATAGCATACGACTCAGGGCTGCCCCAGGACTTCTCCCACCAGCAGGAGGTTCGGAGTTTCTCCTCCACCGGTAGTCACTCATCTCTGCTCATCTCTAGCCACTGGTCTCATCTCTGATGGTGGGGACCTTCCAATAGCCTTTGCCTTTGTGTTGGGCCTCCCTGCCTGTCTTGCCTCAGTTACCATTGGTCATGGGGCCCTGCTGTATGCTCTTGAGAGAAGGGAGACCTCCCCTTTAACGGGAACTCAGGCCACAAACAAATGATAGCATCCTTAAAGAAAATAATTTAGGTCCTATGATGGCACATGTTATCAGGAGGAATCAGTCCCAGGAGAATGACATCATGCTTGGTAAAGTGGAGGGTCCGCAGGAATGAGGAAGACCCTAAATGACGTGGAAGGACACAGTGACCGCAACCGCGGGCTTGAGTGTAACAACGGCGAGGGTGGTGCAGGACAGAGCGGTGTTCCGCCCTGTTGTGCGGAGGGTCGCTGTGAGTGCGGGTGACTCAACAGCACTGAACGACACAGCGGGTGGTGCAGCGGTTAAGTGCTCAGCTGCCACCAGAAAGGTCGGTGGGTGGAGCCCACTCCGCAGCCCTGCAGAACGTGCTCACGAGCAGACTGCAGCCTAGAGAACTCCAGGGGGCAGGTCTACTCTGTCACGGGGGGTGACCAGGAGTCAAAACGGACTTCACGGCACGTACAACAACAGGGTTGTACCAGGGTCATGTGCGGACAACAGTGGCGGTGCTGGTGGGAGAGTTTAGACAGAGAAGTCAAGAGTCCTCCTGCGGAGGTGACTTCTGACTTGAGACCTCATTGACGGGAAGAGCTGGGGAAGAGGGTTCCAAGGAGATGCAAGGACATAGGAAAAGGTTCTGGGGCTGAGTGGAGTTGGGAGATTCGTGGAGCGAAAGACCAAGGTGGCCGGCCAATCAGAGAGAGAGAGGTGAAGTGGAGTGGAAAGACCCCCGTGGGCGGCCATAAATAAGAGAGAGACGAAGCAGAGACAGAAGGTGGACCAGGTTGTACCAGACCTTGTAGGTCATGAAATGTGAATAGGATTTTATTTTCATTTGGGTGAAAAATCCTTAAGCCCACAGGAGGGTTTTAAGTGTGGGAGTGGCATGGTTTGACCTGCCTTTACAAAGACGCCCTGTGTCTGCTGCAAGGAGGATACCCAGCATGCATTCTGAGTGGGCACCTGCTGCCTGGACCGTCACAGTGCCCTCCTCCTCAGTTGCAGCGGTCCAGTGAGGGACCAGAGTGATCTGGAGCCTGGGATGGCAGAGGAGTTTTGGAGAGAGAAGAACAGAGTCTTGTTTTCCTTGCTTGTCATGGTCCTGTCCCCCTCTTGTCTCTCTTTCCCTCTTCTAGAACCTTCTCTGGGCCAGGCCTTCAGCTGGATGCAGGGTCCCCAGGAGGCTGGCCTGGGTGTGAGCATCAGGACTGCACGCTGCACCAGACAGTCTGTTTCTCCAGCTCCTGGTCTCGCTGTGACACCAATGTGGTCCAAGGGAGACACTGCTGACACCACACTGGTGAGGCCGTCATCCTAGCCTCCTCAATCAGTCACCAAGGTCCTCTGCTCCATCGGAGCAGAGGCTTTCTGTGGTAGTTTAATTCGTTGTACACAGTTTCAGTTGTACGTTAATTACAGGTGGCTGAATAGTAATTAACTAATCGCCATGTCACTCCTTCTCGGTTGGGAACAACCTCGTTAATTCCAGTCTGCAAGGCCGCTGGTGTCGTTTGCCGTCTCCCCCTGCCCCCTAACTCTTTACCCTGCATTCTCTCCCTTTCTCCTTTTAGCTGCTCTTGACTTATAATCAAATATGAAATTCATGCATTTTTTAATAAGTTCTTGGCTGTTTTTGCCACTGAAAAATTCATGACGTTACGCAGTCCCTTTAAATAATGTTTATTCATTATACATTTCTTGTCTGTGTGTTTGGAGCTGTCTGCTTGTATAGACAAGCTGTTGGCACTGTCTGGAAGGGTATTGGGAGCCAGTCTGGGGCTGCCTTGCGTAAGAAAGAAGGGCTCGTCCCAGGATGGTTTCCTGGTGTTTACATCAGTTGCCCAAATAGCGTCGTCCCCTCTTGAGGGGGCCTGTGCTGTGCCCGGTCTGTGCTGCGTGCTCTGTTCCTATGAGTTTGTCATTTGCCCCCTCCATGTTTCTGCTGGTGCTCTGCCTGCCTCTGGCAATGTCACTCCCCTACTCCCCAGCTTTTTCTTAATTCTGAGGAGGCATCTCAACTAAACCCTTTGCTGTTGAGTCAGCGCTGACTCATAGCAACCCTACAGGACACAGTAGAACTGTCCTATAGGGTTTCCAAAGAGCTGCTGGAGGATTCACACCGCCCACCTTTTGGGGAGCTGCTGAGCTCTTACCCATGCATCTGGACCTGGACTAAAAGCTGCTTCTGAAAAGCTGCTGTCCCCACCGACTAGTTCTTTCTAGGGTCCTTATAGCGCTCTTCAAGTTCTTATCCCCCAGCTGCGACTCAGTCTGGGGCTCACTCCCACCCCTCCTGTGGGTCGGAACTGGCAGAGTTCATCAGGTTCTTTGGTCCTGAAGACGCCCCTGTGAGGCAGCCCAGCAAATACGCTAATTTAGTTTCAGAGCTCAGAACTCATGGAAAAGAACAGTTTCTCTTAAGTCACAAGAAGGCGGACAGATGAGGACAAGAGCCCAGGGGCTCTGATTCCCAGTGAACAAGAAGACCACCTCTCGGTGTCCTTGGATGGTCCCTTGATTGGAGATCTGAGGCCTTCACCCGAGGCGAAGCTGACTCCTGACTGTCGCCGTCCTCTCTGCCAGCCATCCCTGCCCAAATCTGCTTTCCAGCTCCCATCGGCTGCTGGCTCCTCCTGGGGTCTTGCCACTCTCCCCAGTGGGGACGTGGTCTCCTCGGTGGATTTTTGACCTGTTCTTGGTCATCTCCTCCAGAGAGAGCTCCCCGAAGTGGAAATCAGACTGAGGCTGTCCTGGCTTCAGCCCTTCCGCTCCCCTCTCCTTACCGGTCCGGACAGGCTGCGTCCTGTTCCCCAGACACCTGACGCTGGAGTTTGATGCAACCCACACCCAGGTTTGTGCTTGCCTGGCTCCATGTCTTCAGGCATCTCAGCTGCACAGCCACAACCTCCGGGATGCCCTCCCTGACCACCCTGCCCAAGGGCTCCCAGTTGTTCTGTTCCGAGTGTCCTGGCTCACGCTCGGTGGCCCTGTCACCCTGTCTGACACCACCCTGCTTGTTTATATGTTTAGTTATCTGTGGTCCGCCTTCTCCAGCCAGACCCACCGGACAGACGCTGCCTGAGGGAGGACTCACAGTTACTGGCGTGTCCTCCACGCTCCTAGACACACTTCAGCGACTTTGCTGTTGTCAGCTCAGGCTATGTGGCTCTGACTCAGGTCACTTCACACACAAGAGAACAAAACATGCCTGCAGCTACGTCGTGGCCACATGGGTGGGCATGCTCAAGTCCCTTGTTGTAGCCACTGTGTGATGTGAGTGCCTCCTGGCGTCACAGCAACCCACACGTCCCACTGCGGTGTGCCTTCGTGTTTGCACTGGCTGACTGGCTGGCGTGTGGAAGCAGGTCACCGAGGCCTGTCTTCTGTCCTCGCCTGGAAGAGTCGCTGACACTTGCACAGAAACCTGTCCACCATGGGGCACCCTGCAGGTATTTCAACACCAGTGGCCCAGCTGCCCGCAGCCCAGCAGCCCAGCAGCCCAGCAGCCCAGCAGCCCAGCTTCCCGCAGCCCAGCTGCCCGCAGCCCAGCAGCCCAGCAGCCCAGCAGCCCAGCAGCCCAGCAGCCCAGCAGCCCAGCTTCCCGCAGCCCAGCTGCCCGCAGCCCAGCAGCCCAGCAGCCCAGCAGCCCAGCAGCCCAGCACAGTGTGACACACTGATTCGCGGCCCGTGGCTGGAGAAAGGAGCAGATTCCTCCGTGTTACTCACCAGGGCGCACCGTGTCCAGCCTTGCTGGGGGCTTGTACCCTCGCACCTTGTTAGAATGGGCTTCTTGGGCAACAGGGAATTTTACACCAACCCCGCAGGGAATATTACATCTTCTCTCGACGGCACTTGGCTTGGCTAGCAGGCACTTTGGAGAGAAGCAGACAGGAACAGGTAAAGTGACTTCAAACGATACGTCTTCGTTAACCCAGCACAGCCAAGGTGTCCTTTTACTGTCGGAGACTTTAGGGTCCTTCGGTGCTCCCGAGGCTCTGCCATCGGCTGCGGAACTTGCCTTGGTAGACCTCCGTCTGCGCTGGTCAGCCGCACAATGACCACATGAGCTGGTGGCTAGCGGGCTGGGCAATGGAATGAGGAGCTACTAGGGACTTACCAGGTGGCAAAGGAAGAAATTGTCTGGACGATGCCAGCTGCAGAGGTGAGCTCGGGCACGAGAAACCACCAGCAGCCTGGTGAGGGTGCCTTTATGGTGAAGACAGGTGGGGTCTGCAGTGAGGCTAGAGACACAGCCCAGGCCGATGGCAAGAGGCCTCTGTGTTGTCATCGGGAGGTGGGAACGAAGACATAGGAGTGCTTGGAGTGACAGCATCCAAGGTCCCTTCCAGCCCTACGTGTTTCAGAGGGTGGGGATGGGGTTGCTGGTAGTCAAGTCGTCTCACCTAAGGATCCTCATGGTCAACCCCCATTGGCACAGACCAGGTGTCACATGGTGGAGGTGTGGGTGTGAGCTCACCTCTTCTAGGGTGGTGCCGTCAGATGACGTCCTGGTGTGGGATGAGGTGAGCACGGCCTGTCGGGGGAAGCCGAGTTTCAGACTGACGCTTGGTGACCAGAGCTAAGGCACCTTCCGGGCATTGGTGCCAGTCCTGTGAAGGGAGCTTCTCAGAACAGGCAGGAAAGGGAACCAAATAGTTACCCCACTTCCTATCCATGAGGTTAGGTAGTAGCTACTGTGGCCATTTTACAGATATGGAAACTGAGGCTCAGGGACCTACTTGAGGTCTTATAATCTGCAGGGAGAACTCACAGCAGATTTGTCCAGTACATGGCCACCCAGGGTCTAACATGGGCTAGACTTAAAGAAGACATCCTGTGAGAATCTTAACCCTTTTGAGTTGGGGAGAGGGTAGGGAAGCCCTTAAGGTGGGGCTGCTGGGCTCTGTCCTGGGCATGAGGTAGAACCAGTAAGGGAGGGGCTCTGGGTGGGGTCTGGGCCCTGCAGAGCTCTGTGGCCCTCATGTCCTGGAGAAGGATTCAAGGGACTGGCTGCGGTGTGTGGGGCCCTGCTGGCTCACTGGTCAACCAAAATCCTGGCCATTCAAAACTACCAGCTGCCTCTTGGAAACTCTGTGGGGCAGTTCTACTCTGCCCTATAGGGTCGCTAGGAGTGAGAATCAATTTGATGGCAAAGGGTTTGTTGGTTTTGGGTGAGGGGATTTAGGGTGTGGCTATGAGGGCTGTGAGGTCTGGAGTGACCATGCCACCTCCCGGAGCTGAACTGTGTGCAGGCTGGAGGCGAGAGGCTCAGAACCTGTCGCAGCCCTCCGTGGCTGGCTCTCGCTCACCACAGAGGCAGGGCTTGGGCCTGCAGCAGGAAGTGTGGGGCTCTGTGCTGGTGGGTTATACATGAGAACCGACTTGGTGAGGGTCCCGGTGAATGGCTGGGGACTGGGGCAGGCAGCCTGGAGGCCTGGCTGTGAGGCACCTTTCCCAGTGGTCTGGAGACCTGCTGCCCACAGGCATGCCCTCTGCCTCCCTGCTCTGGTAATGCAGAGGGGAGGCCGTGTCTCTGGTCCTAGCTGGAATTTCAAAGGCTTGTGCTTGCCGACACTGATCTGTGTCCAGCAAGAACGCAGTGGCTGCTCTCGGGAGACCCCGCCATCCCCTCAGAGACTTGGAGGGCCCAAAGGCCCATCTCCAGCTCTTTATTGGTGAGTCTGGCTTGTTGTTTGCTTGTCTCTTTACCTGGCTGGTCCCCACCCAGCCTGTAATTTCCATCAGGGCATCGGTCTTGCTACCCTCACTCCCAGCTGGCTTCTTCAGCATGTGGGCAGAGCCCTGGCCAGGAGATCAGGGCGAAGGCTGCAGCTCTCCTTCCATTGATACGCCCTGGTATCTTTGGGCAGGGCTGCTCCCACCTCCGAGTCTGGATTTCGCCTTTAAACAATGGAAATATTGAACTTACCTTGTCCAACACGCAAACTCATGATGAGTGATGAGGATAAAATGAATCCTAGATATGAAAGAGTTTTGCAAATGGTAACATGTCCTGTAAGTTCAAGCCATGGGGGCAGGTGGGCTAATGTGGCCACCGGCTGGTAAGTCCTCTGCTTATTTGCAAGCCTGGGTGATGGTCTCCGCTTGGACTCTGAAGGGACTGGACTCCCTTGGCTCCTTGGTCTGACTTGCTGGCAGTCGCCCACCCTGGGCAGCAGACCTGGGAGCCTCGGTGAGACGTTCCAACACTGCCAGGCAGGCTTGTGCAGAAAGCGTTCTGCCGACAGGGAAATCTCTGCATAAATCCTGTTCTCGGGAGAACGTGTGTGTGTGAGCAGTGTGCTCATCAAGAAGAAACGCCGCAATGGCACACAGTTCTAGCGGTGTCCCGGGGGACACTGGGGTGATGGGGCACATGCTGCTTACGGTGACACCACGAGACAAGCAGCCGTATATCACTGGCACTTAATTTGTGAGAAACGTACCTAGACTGGCGGTGTAAACGCAGCATGCTCCAGCAGAATGATGACATGGGGACGGCATCTTGTTGGAGAGAGATGAGCCGTCAGACAACTGTGCCCCACACTGAGAGAAAAAAGAGAAAAATCGCTTAAAACAAACTTCATCATAGCGAGAAGAGAAAGGAGACAATTAAGGTTTTGCTGTCATTTTTCTGCAGAGAGATATTTCTTCCAGAGGAGCTTGCTGGCAACCATTGCTGACATCAATACACATCCACGGTGCGTGGACTCCACTGCCAGCCACAGAAGGCTCTTAATCACTCACATATTTGGGGAAATCTGAAAATTTTCTGTCTACACTGACCAACGCAAGGCTCGCAAGTCTAGGCAACTTCAGTGGTTTGTCAGAGGGCGCTTGACTCTGCTGGCTTAGCTTAGATTTTACGTAACGTCACTCTTGGGGTTGGGAGGTGAAGGGCGCGTGTGCGGGAGCCTCCAGGTCAGGGCTGTGGGGCAGGGTGTCTGGAATGGGCTCTGTGGCCAGGCCGGCCCTGGGGAACAGGCACTGGTCTTTCTGATTCAGCGTTTCAAAAGGTGGTTTCACTGAACCCCGGTCCTAAGACAAGCCCTGAGAAAAGTACCCCAAGGCTGTATGGGCTCAGGAACCACTGCACGTGATGGTTCTGCTCTGTGGGTCACTGGCTGAAGGCACTGACAAGTCCTGCAGCAGACACCCACTCGGCCTGACTCCGTGGTAGGTACCTACTTTCCCTGCTCAGTAGCTAGTCCCTTCTTCTGGTAATGGACTGGTTTTCCCTGGGCAGTGCCCCTCCCTGCTCTCTGCCTGGGAGTTTCAGGTGACTGCAGGATGGGCACATGGCCCAGGTCTGGCCTGCCAGCATACTACCTCCTGGGCCACAGTACTGGACTGGTCGTGCGTCTGTCTCAATTTCTGAGTACTGCTTCTGGGAGTTGGAATCCACTCGACAGCAGTGGAGGAAGGAAGGTTTGTCATAACAAAGAAGGAGCCTGGGTGGCACAGTGGTTAACCCTAAGCTTCTAAGAAGAAAGGTCAGTGGTTTGAACCCAGTGGCTACTCTAAGGGAGACTGACGTGACCTTGTGATATGCTTCCATCTCACTGCCGTTAAGCTGATTCCAAGTCACAGTCACCCTATAGGGTGGAGCTGAACTGCCTCACGGGGCTTCCAAGGCTGTGGATTTGTACAGCAGCAGGTGGCCACGTCCTTCTCCCACAGAGGGGCTGGTGCGTTCAAACTGCTGGCCCTCTGGTTATCAGCCAAGCAGGTTGGCCGCTGTCCCGCCAGGGTCCTTCCATAAAGATTATAGCCTTAAAAGCTCTTTGGAGCATTTCTGCCCCATAACACACGTGATTGCCATAAGTCACCATCAACTCAATGGCACTTCTGTTATTTTGGGGAGGAGAGTATCTTGCACAGCTGCACCTTGGGCTGTGAGGATGGATGAGTGGCCTCTCTCTAGGCCCCAGATCCCACTGCTGGACCTTCGTGTCAGTGCACTGAGGGTGAGTCCCCCTAGAGTGTGACAACTGTGCACCCACGTTCCTAACCCCCGTCTCCAGTGAGGGGAGTGGGCTGAGTAAGCGCAGCTACAGGTGGCATCGCTGTTGGCCCTACAAGCAGTGCTGTGGTTTTATTGGTGCTTCATTTTGTCTTATCTCTACAGAACATAGAGTTCAAAACCCCTAGAAATGATAAGCTCCCTGGCATCTGGGATTTTGCTAAAGATTAAATATGTGATGAGTGTTGTCTTCCGATTTGCTTTGGACATGCCTTCCTGGAGACCAACATGCACCTGATGGTGGTTAGAAAACCGGAGAATGGTGCCGCCTCGTTTGTCTGCGGCCCTGACAGGACCTGTAGCCTGGGGGCAGCACCTAGCCTAGCCCTGGTCTGGTGTGCACTGGCCAGTTAATTGTGCCTTTCTAACAAGCGTCATGCACAGGGCCACCAGCTTGCGTCATTTGTATGGCGGTGGCCGCTGAGGATTGTGAGGGACTCTGTGATTCCTGATCCACCCCGGGGATCTAGGCAGGGAGAGTCGCAAGGCAAGAGGCAGGAGAGTCGCAGGTCCGTGAAGGAGCAGGGTGTGTGTGGCCTCAGCCGAGGAGGCTCTGGAGCCTGAAAGCCCAGGGATGCTGGTTTAGGCCCTGTTCATATGTGATTGGGAACCTGGTGGTGGAGGGGTCAGAGTAAGAGTTTGGCTACTCACCAAAAGGTCAGCTATTCAAAGCCACCAGCCACCCCTTGGAAACCCTGTGAGGCAGTTCTTCTCTGTGCTGTAGGGTCACTAAGAGTTGGAGTTGGCTTGACAGCATTTTTTCTTTTTCCTGTGTGTGATCCCTGTCAGGTTTCTTAGCTGGCCTGACAGCCAGGTTTTCACCTGCAGAGCAGATGTGATCCCAGTGGCCACCTGGTGGAGGTTTCCTGAGGGTCGGGGGGTGGATTTGGTGGGGAACTCTACAGAGCATTCAGCACTAAGGAGGGCCGCTGTTGTGGCCGTCACCAAGGTAGGGACCACTGGCAAAGTGCCCCAGGGCCCCCTCTGTATCAGTACTCCTGGAGGCCTGAAGGTAAGGACTGGGTAGTGCTGTGACAGACCTTGTCCCAGTAGCTGACAGGGCAGACCATCATGCCTCTCCTGGAAGGCCTCATGCCAGCCCCATGCTTATTTTCCCATCTCAGAGCTTTGCCCCCACAGGGTCCTCCCTCTTTTTGTCTCTCTGCAAACTCCAGCTTCAAGTGTCAAAATCCCACCCAATTGTCAAGGCCAAGCTCAAACACCCCCTCTCTGAGGCCGCAGGGCTTCGGGTAGAGGCTCTGGGCCACAGAACCAGACTGCTGGGCCCAAATCCATGTTCCACCACTCACTAGCTGTGTGACCTTGGACAAGTCACTTACCCTCTCCATGCTTCCCTTGTCTATACTGGTCCCTGGATCCCCGCCTGGGTGGAGTTACAACCCCTGGAGGCTGAAACAGCCAGGTGGACTCTCCCAGGCCTCCTCCGATCCCCAGCCTGGAGCGGGAGAGTCCTTCATGACGGGGGGTAGGAGTACAGGGGGCTGAGCCTTCTCAAGTTCCTGAAAGCCTCTCTACCCTCCACACCACCTTCCCACAGGACGCATGTACCTCCCTAGGCAGTCATCGGGTCCTACCTGCAAGCCAGCTCCTGTCCTGCTTCACTGCGTGGGCACTCGACCCCTCCACTGGCCCCTCCAACAGCTCCCCTTCCTCTGTGGGGCCTCCCAGTGACTTGTCCTCTAGGGGTTCACCTGCCAGAAAGCCAAGTGGGAGTTGGAGCTGTGGAATCTGTGAGGGTGGGCAAGGGGTCAAAGGAACAGTGGGGGCGACAGTCAGGCTGCTGGGGATCTGAAAGGCAGCAGTGGAAGACACGGGCCTAAGTCAGGGCTTCAGAACATTGGTGGCGTTTAGGGCTGGCTGGTTTTTTGCTGGGGTGCTGCCAGGCACATTGTGGGGTGTACAGGATGCTAACTAAGCATAGCGCTCTGGGCTTTACCATCCAGAGGCCAAGAGCATTCTTCTGCTGAGACAGCCAAACATGCACCCAGGTATTACCAAACGTCCCTGGCTGAGGACCGCCAAGCGAGTGGGAGGAACAGGGAGGTGGGCGGGGGATGGAGTTCCCCAAGGGATGTGGCCCTGTCAGGAGCTCAGTGAAGACCAGTGTGTCTGGAGCTCAGAGAGCAGGGTACTATGGTGAGAAGCTGGTGGCGAGTGGGCAGGGGTCTGTGTCTACTGTTGGGTCAAATGCTCCTGAAACTCAAACAAGCAGACTCTGGACTCATGGTCCTTTGTACAGCAGAGAGAAGGACACGCAGTACAATTTGTAGCACTTTGGAGAGCAGGGCCAGGAGGCTGATTAGGTCAGGGGCACAGAATGGTGCCAGCTGCTCAGATTTCACTGGGAAAGGCTAGTTCTTGGTCCTCAGAAGTTGTGGGGTGATGTGGAAGGCTGGGTCTGCTGAGGCAACTGAGCAGGTAGGTGATCCCAGGGCCTGTGAATGTGAGTGAGAGGGTTGAAGGATAGACACCAGGGGGCTCTAGGCAGAGCAGCTCCCCCTCACTGTTCCCTCTCAGCTGCTTTCTCTGACAGTCAGGTAGACGGGGGCTGGATGGGGGCAGGCAGGGAGATAGGGGAGCAGATCAGGCCCTGCGCACATGGGAGAGGCAGGAGAGTACAGCCCTGTCCACTGTAACTCCTTGCTTGGGCTCCTGGCTCTGAACCTTGGTGGATTTTCTGCTGTCTGGGTGACAAAACCACTCTTTGCATGTCCCTGACAAAGGAGCTTGCTTCCTGAGGCTCACGTAGAGCTTTATCAGGAATCCCCTGGGGTACTATGATGACCCCCTGAATTCTCCTCCCATGGGCTGCAACGAGGCTCTCAGTTCCTTGCCTGGGAATGTGCAAGCAGTGGACCATTAGGTTGTTGGATGACTCAAGAGTTTAGCCAAGATCCTTGGGATATCATTTCCCTTGGGCAACAGAGAGTAGGCCATCTGGTGCCCCTGGGGAATTGCAAAGCGGGTGCTGTGGGTTGACACAGCGCTCTGTGTTGGGGTGGTTCCTGTAGGATGCAGGGCACAGTTGCTAACAGCTCATCTTGACTCTGGTAAGACATTATCTGCTGGCAATCCCTCTCCTAGGAGCATGCTGTGTTTATATTCACATACATAAGGCATACTGAGAAAAGCCTCAGACTCAAGAGCCTTCACAGAGGCCAGTCAAGACCCATTCACGATTGACCAGGGTATGTAAGACTATAGTGGCTGTTGAGAATGTATGCTCGAGAGTTGGGCACTTGTCAAGACAAACACTGCCCTGGCACACAGTCTGGCAGTGACCCTGATGGACCTCAGGCTATGGTATAGGCCATTGATGGTGACACTGCTGGAAAATGAAGGTGTATTCATGGGCACTTGATTTGAGAGAACTGTACCTGGGGGAGAGGCCCTGGGTGGCAGAAGTGGTCAACATGCTGGACAGTTAACCAAAAAGTGGAGGTTGAGTCCACTCAGAGATGCCTGAGAAGGAAGGCCTGGAAATCTCTTCTGAAAAATCAGCCACCAAAACCCCTGGGAAGCACAGCTGCCCTCTGACACACATGGAGTCACTGTGGTTCAGAAAGGGTCCGTGGTGGCTGGTTTTTCCTCTGTGAAGGAGGGCCACCAGGAAGGCCCTGCTGTCCTGAGGACCCAGATGCGAGGAGGTACTCCTCAGTGGCATACTGCCCTCAGTACCCTGCTCCTTTCCTGTGTACTGACAACCTTTCCTCGGCCTTAAATCAGTGTTTCCAGGAACCAGAGAGCCTGTCTCACTTCAAGTAGGGGTGCCGAGCTGCCTGCAGATCCAGCAATTTCAAAGGTAGGTGAAAGAACCAGAAATGTGATTTAAAGAAACAAAGGCAGGGTGGGAGGCCCCAGCCTCTATGGTGGAGCAGCCAGAGTCAGTGCTTGCTGTACTTTTTGAGAGCAGAAGCAGAAAATCAAACCCATGCACTGTGGTAGAGATTCTGTTAATTAGAGAGGAAGTAGAAACCAGATACTGGGAGAATATATGATGGTGTTTATCTGGGGATGGAATCGTCGGAGCTGGACTTCCTAATTCCTTCCTGACCAGCCCTGTGAGTTACAGCGTGGTGGGGTCACAGCCATGCCCTTTGCCCAACTTGCTCCCATGTGCCCCCTTGTGTGTCTGCTGGGACAGTGTCTGACCCCACCATAAAGCTCCATTATTGGGGGGTTAAAATTCAATCACCAAAAAGGGCTCCAGGGCTGACACTTGGCTTATAAGGTCTCCATCTGATCATATGTGCCCCTCTCCAACTGGAGATTTAAAAAGTGGATTTACTAGACAGAAGACAGCTAATATGTTCTGAGGGGAGAGGAAAGGGTGTGTATGTGCATGTGGCAGCCTGTGAATGGATGTCAGTGTGTGCATGGGAACACAACCATGTGCGAGTGTGATCACAAATGTGAATGCGTTCATGTGTGTACATGTGTGTGTGTTCAGAAGCATGTGTGTAAGTCTGAGCAGTGGTTGTGTGAGTGTGCGATCATGCCTGTGAGAGAGCATGATGAGCATTTACATGTACATGTGAGAACATGCATGTATGTGTGTGTATCTGTGAGAGAACACAAGCCTAGGACATGCAAGTGTATGTGTGTGCATACGAGAGTCCAAGCACAGAACATGCACATGTACGTGTATGCATGTGTGAGAGAGCACACTGAGGCGTGTGCATGTGCGCACATGTGTTTGGTGGTTCACCAAGATATGGCCCCTCCGGTAGGCAGACGTGACTGTCTTCCGTCTCTTCCTCCTTGACTGGCTCACGTGAGTTGAGCCTCTTACTATCCAAGTGCAGGAAAGACTGCTCACCATACATTCTCTTTGGAGACAGGTGGAGCATTCGGACAGCCCGAAGGCCCTGAGAACTCGTGCGAGCCAGAGTCAGGCCAGAGCTTGGGCCCCAGGAGGCTGAGCTGTGGCCCAGTCTTGGCTTCCTGCAGGTCAGTTCCCAGAGAGGACAGCTGCCCCACCCTTTTCCTGCCCACGCCAGATGCCACAGATTATGTGCACACGTGGGAGACAGGATGAAGGGGATTTGTGGGATTAGAAGCCGAAACGCCGAAGGTAAGCTTATAGGGGCTGATCTACCTTTTAATGTGATTGGGAGGAAACCTAACTGTGTGCAGGGTGATCCAGGAATAAAACTCAGCCTAGTAAAAGTGCCTCCTTGTCTCTGCCCTCTGTTCTTCTCCCAAGGGGCTGGGGCCCCGGTTCTGGGCTTCATGAGGCCCAGTCCAGAACACCCCCCAGTGGGACCCCTCTGGTATCCTGGCACACCTGTGTTAAGCTCCTCTAGGATGTGGGACACTGCAGGTTACAAGAGGTGGAGGAAGTCAGGCAGTGGGGAGAGAGATGCCCCTCAATGACCTGTCATTAGCTGCCATCGAGTTGGACCCCAGCTCACAGTGACCCCACACTGTGAAAGGAACGTTGCCCTGTCCTGCCCCAGCCTCGGGATCAGTTACAATCTGTGCTGACCCCTGGGGTCTCACTGGCTGCTCCTAGGAAGCAGATCACCAGGTCTGTCCTCTTAGTCCTTCTCGGTGCAAAGGCCCCGCCCAAACCTCTTCAGCATCCCAGCAGCACACGGCCTTCCCGGGTGGAAGGAGGGGTGGCACACAGGAGTGCTGGCTGGGCATCGTGCCCGGCCCCTGTGTGGAAGGCGAGAATTCTGCTGAACCATCACCGTTCCAGTGAGAGTCACTGCCCCTAAACAAACCCTGCAAGGAGTGGTGACTTCCTCGGGGGGCTCTGGGCTTCTGTCTCAGTATGTTGTTGTGGCAGGGGTGCTATACAAGGCCTTGCTCTTTGGGGACCAGAAGAAGCAGAGAGGGCTGCGGCGAGAGGGCCAGACAGGAGGTGGGGTTCTCTGGCTGCCTTCCTCAGGCGGGACCCCATGGGAGGCGGCCGGTGGGTCTGTAGGTTTCAATCATCTGCTCCTTCAGACGGGGTTATACCAAGCACTTGGCCCTGGCATGCAGGCTTCAGAGCTCAGGAAGACATGGATGGTTCTTCTGGGATCCCATCACCCAGTAAAGGAGACTTTAAACATTCTTCAAAAGTCTTATCACCAGCTGAAAAATATAGTTCTCCCAGAGACAGCACAAGCCTGGTGCCTCAGGGCATCAGTGACAGGCCTGTGACTCGGAAACCACCCCTCCTTCCTCCCTGGGTCCCCCGCACCCTGAAGCCTTCTGGGATGATGACATCTGTCTGGGAAGGCTTTGGGGCAGCAGACAGGAGGCCCATGAACCCTCGGTGCCCGGGAGAGCTGAGGATGGTGCCTTGCTGATGGTGCCCAACATACTCTGCTGTGGGAGAGAGAGGCCTGGTCACCACTCAGGACCAAGACCCTGAGGGGTCCCCAGCCTCCTCCCCTGTGTGCGGAGGATACCCCAGACAAGCCTGGTACTTCGCCAGCCTGTTTCTTGAGGCTTCAGGGAATGGAGAGGAACACTTGGCATGGCCCTCTCGGGACCCGTGCCAGTGTGGGGCCAGCAAGCAGGCTCTACCCAGGAGCCAGGTCTCTGCCTGGGGCCTGGGGTGAGTACAGGTGACCCAGGCCTCTCTGCTCACTGGAGTTCTGAGTAAGCAGACTGGGAGCTCCCAGGGGAAGGCAGATGAGGCAGGGCTTGTCTCTGGCTATGCAAAGGGGTTCTCCTCACCCCTCTCTGCTCCTGGGCAAGCTGCTCGGGGACCACGTGCTAGCCAAGCTCCACGCTGGGCACCATACCAGCTGCCGGGGTACAGGTGAACAATGTGCATGTGGCCCTTATTCTCATGATGGCACATTTTCCCTAGGAGTGCCAGCCCGAGAGTCCCTGGAGAGAAGAGTTTTACAGACGAGACAGTTTAGAAAAGCTGCTCCCTGTATGTCCTCTTGAGTACGGACAGTGCACTGAAGGCCCTGAGAATCCAGCAGCAAGGCTGGGACCGTGTCGCCCAGGTGTCTCAGCTTCATCACCTGAGAAAGCAGAGCCTCGATGAGGGTGTGTGTGCCGGTGGTTCATTAGGGGATGTGACCCCAGAGAACACAGGGGACACTGGGGACAGTGAGACAGGGAAGCAGAGTGAACCAGTCCAAGAATGCTCTGGTGAGCTGTGGCTGCCACGGGCTTCTGCGCCTGTTGCCTGCCTGGCCTGTCTGAGCAACCGTTGCGGAATGTGCCTCAGGGCGGTCCCCTAGAGACACAACGAGGTGAGTGTCCATCCTCACTGGCTGGAGTTGCCCTGGGGCTCTTGACTCCAATGCCCTCACAGGGTGGGTGTGCCTCAGAATGGCCAAGAGGGTTCCCTGGCACCCCAAGCTCAGTAGCAAAGGAGACGCAGAGCAAAGAGCCAGCAACATGGCAGAGAGCTTCCAAGCCAGGAGCTTCCAGCGCCCCCGGCCCACAGCTGGCTGCTCCCACAGAGGCTGCAGCCCAAGGGTGAGCTGGGTGCTAGCACAAGAAGGTGATCCCCACATGAGACACCTCCTGAGGCATCTGGAGTGTCCTCTTCCACTGAAGCCCTGAGGCAGGAGGGGTCAGGAGGAAGCTCCGTGGGTCACCAGGGAAGCGCTGGTCCAGGCAAATGTGGCTGAGCCCGGACACACGAGCTCCGTCCAGGAGGCATCCATCATGCCTCTCATCCCTCTCCTGTTGATCAGCTCAGCAGACTTCACCGAGGGCCTTCACGGTCCCCAGGTCAGCGCTGGAGGACAGAGGCAAGTGCCCCCGCTGCTGTCCTAGCCCACAGGTGGTGCACAGTCTAGACAGAAGCAGAGAACTTTTTCTGTAAAGGGCCCCCAAACCCAAACTCACTGCTGTCCAGTCAATTCTGACTCATGGCAACCTTATAGAACAGGGTAGAACTGCCCTATAGAGTTTCCAGGAAACCCTGGTGGTATAGTGGTTAGGTGTTACAGCTACTAACCAAAAGGTCAGCATTCAGATCCACCAGGCACTTCTTGGAAACTCTACGGGGCAATTCTAGTATGTCCCGTAGGGTTGCTATGAGCTGGACTTGACTCAGTAGCAGTAGGTTTTTGGTATAGGGTTTTCAAGGAGCATCTGGCATATTTGAACTGCTGACTTGGTGGTTAGCAGATGTAGGCCTTAACTACTAGGGCACCAGGATTTCCCTGTAAAGGGCCAGATTGCAAATATTTTAGGCTTTATGGGTCATATAGTCTTTGTCAGTCTAATAGTATGAAAGCAGCCATCAACAGGAAGCAAGCAAATGAGCGTGGCTGTGTTCTAGTAAAACTTTATTTGCCAAAGTAACCCACCCAAATGAGTGTGGCTGTGTTCTAATAAAACGTTATTTACTAAAGTAATCTATACTCACATACCTGGTGAAGCACTGGGGGCCCGCAACCCCCTTCAGAGGGAGACTCCAACCCCAAGACCCCACAAGATGCCACTCTGGAAGACCAGAATCACAACCCTTCTAAGGCATTTTCCTTCCTTGTGCTTCAGGAAAAAGGGAGGAAGGTGGGTGGGCAGGAGGGAGGGAGGGAAGAAATGAGGGAGAGCGGGACAGAGAATGCAGAAAAGGGGAGGAGGAAGAAAGAGAAAGACTGGGTGCAGTCAGGTCCACCTTTTGAGGGGTTTTGCTGTTTGAGGGGGCAATCACACCTTGTATTTAGGAACCTGTGAGGCTTGCCCCTGTCATTCCCTGGGGGGCTGAGTATAGAGCGCACATCCCACAGAAGGGTCTGTGCTGGAAGACCCCAGAATGCACAGCTCCTCTCCCAAGGATGGAGAGATTGTCGTCTGCTTAGTCCGCCTCATTGAAAATGTGTCTCTGGGAGATGGAACCAGGAGCCAGGGCTGCTCTTTCTGATCTTTCAGGCAATACACAGTCATCGCATACAGAAAACACTGGAGGGAAGGAGCAGCTGGGGTGTCTCCCCTGTCCCTCGCCCTAGCAGGCTCCCTGTGCCCATCAGAGCTCCCAGACAGCCCGGCGCAGCAGCTGGAGTGGAGAAGACAGAGCCCTGGGCTGGACTCGAGCGACCCAGTCCATGCATGCCGGGCTCCTGAGGCTGTCCCTGCCCCTCTCTGTGCTCGGCCACCCTCAAAGGCTTCCGACCACATCCCTGTGTGACCAGGCCATGAAACTCAGCAGAGCGGTCCTTCAAGCCCACGACCAGGGTAAAGTGCTAGCAGACTCTTCTTTCATCTTCCCTACTAGTCTGCACAACGTAATAGATTAAACCGAAAAACGCAGGGTGGCACATCCGGGTGCTGTGTGGCCAGGAGAGAGATCCCAGAGGCTGAGAGCCTGTTCCCACGGTGACTCAGCTCTCCCGGATTTCAGACACTTTTCTTGGGGCCCCGCCAGCTCATCAGATCTGTATTCCTCCTCCTCCCTGTACCTGAGACTCCTCGGAGCCTTGCCCCGCACCCGGGGGCCGTGCCAGCTTCTGGAGGCACGGCCTGAGCTAACCAGGAGCCTGCCTGCCCCTAGCTTCCACCTATACCCCCGGGAGCTGTCTGACTCACAGATGAGCCTGTCTCACGGCATCCCCGTGGGGGGCACAGCAGAAGGGGTGCTTGGAAAGTGGGGGCACCGTTTATCCTCCTCTCTATGGACCCAGGGTGTCCGAGTGCTCCTACACAGCTGCAGTCACTCCAGAAGGGACACTTCTCAGTGTCCAGCCCTGCCCCTTAGGGAAGTCCTCTGCATAGCTAACCTGTGTCCATCAAGCCATAAAGTCACCTTTTCTTCATTTCCTGAGCAGACAGACTGTAGCAGCTCACCAGTTCCCAAATGAGAGCTGGAGGCTGTCCACTTGATCTCAGCCCCTCAGTTCCACGGGACCCAGCAGTGGGAAGAAGCCGGCCAGGAGGCCACCAGGCCCAACTGCCTTTCTGCCCTTGCCACGCACACAGCCCCCTCCAGCAGACCCCAGGGCAGTTCCGTGGCATCTCAGGGAGGACTGGTCTGCAGAGACTCACTGAGTGGCCACAGCCCTGCTTGCTCCTGCTCAGACTGCCACATACTTCCAGCCACCCAGAGGTCACCTTCCTCCAGGACACAGCCTTGACAAACAGCTGCAGACCACCAGGCCACCAAGGAGGGCCGATGGGAAGGGCAGTGTCCCATCCACAGCCGGTGGAGAAGCAGCTGTTGCTAGATGCCATCGAGTCAGTTCCAACTCACAGCAACCTGATGTACAACAGGACAAAGGACTTGCTGAGCTCGCACCCATGGCTGAAACCACTGTGCCAAGGCGTCTCTTTTTCGCAGACTCTCTACTTTCCCAAGCCTGATGTCCTTCTCCACAGACTGATCGCTCCCGACAACACATCCACAGTACGTGAGATGACGTCTCACCATCCTTGCTTCTAAGGAAATTTCTGGCAGCATTCCTTTCAAGACAGATGCCTTTGTCCCGTTGGCAGTGCGCGATGTGTTCAGTGTTCTTTTCCAGCACTGTAATTCCAGGTGGTCAGTTCTCTGCGCTTCTTTACCCTTCGCCCCTCTGCACATGCGCATCACACAGTTAAAAACAAAATGGCTTGGACCAGGCGTAAAACCAAACCCACGGCCACAGAGTCGTGTCCGACTCATAGCGACCCTAGAGGTCAGACTAGACCTGACCAGGCGTACCTTATTCTTTAAAGTGACATCTTTGCTTCTTTAACCCTTTAGAGAGGTCTTTTGTAGTAGATTTGTCCAATGTCATGTATCATTTGATTTCTTACCTCCATGGGTATTGATTGTGGATCCAAGTAAAATGAAATCCTTGTCAACTTCAATCTTTCCTCCATTTATCATGATACTGCTTATTGGACCAGTTGTGATGCTTTTTCTGTTTTGTTTTGGTTTGTTTTCTGATGTCAGACAATTAACTCCACGAACTTAATTGTTTTAAGTGCTACATACCCCAGTGATGAAAACCACTGCGGTCATCTTCAAAGTACTCTCTCTGGGAAGATGTGCACTGATGCCCGTGCCTAGTCCACCCTTCAAAGCAACTTTAGAACTCTTTCCAGAATGGCCATTGTGCATGGTGGCAAGGTGGCAAGTTTGTGAACTTAATTGTCTAGTTGTCTATGAGGGAGTTTTTAGCCAGTGAACAAATAACTGTATTGGAACACTCTCCCTACTCACCTAATCTGGCCCCCGATGACTTTTTTCTTTACCCGAAAATTAAGGAAATATTGAAAGGAAGATATTTCGATGACATTCAGGACATCAAGGGTGGCATCATGACGGCTGTGATGGCCATTCCGGACAGAGTTCCCAAATCGCTTTGACAGGTAGTCTAGGTGCCGGTGTCAGAACACAGCTTCCCAAGGGGAGGACTTCAAAGGTGACCGTAGTGACATTCAGCTGTGAGGTATGAAGCACTTCTTCTAGGATGAGTTCACGACCTTCCCTGGCCGTCCTGGTGCACACTGAAGGTTGCAGTCTTTGATCTTCCTCAGTAAGTACTTCAAATCCTCTTCTCCTTCAGCAAGCAGAGCCGAGTCACCTGCAGAACATGGCTGTTAATGCGTCTCTTCCACTCCTGATGCCCTGTTCGTTTTCCTGTCACCTAGCTTCTCGGATTATTTGCTCAGCATGCAGACTAAGCAGGTGTGGTGACACACACCTGACACACCTGACACTCACTACCCTGACGCACACTTCTTCTGACTGCAAACCACACGGTGTCCCCTTGTTCTGTCTGAATACCTGCCCCTTGGGCTCTGCACAGGTCCCTCATGGGCAAGGCCAAGTATGCTGGGATTCTCGTTCCTGGAGATGTCACCTACAGTCGGTTAGGATCCACACAGGTCAGTGTCCCCGATGGTGCCCAGGAAGGGGTACTGGGGGCCCTTGGAGGATCTGAGTCACCCTGGTGTGGGGGTCCGCGGAGCCAGGAGTCCTCCAGTGGCCTTGAACCTCACATCACAGGTGGGCAGGCTCTTCTGCTGGGCCCGGTCTCCTCTGGCACAGTTGGTGTCCGCAGGCCAGCTCCCTTCTCACATGCGGGTGGCCGGTCCCATCACTGTCACGACTCCATGGGGTCTCAGCAAGGCTCAGCCATCCAGGGCTCCCCCACCAGGACTACCTCTTGGAACATCGCACTTGGTCCACCTGTCACTGCACGACAGGAGGGGTGTCTGGGCCACTCTCTGTGCCCAAACTGTCCCCTGCGAGGCCCTTGCAGGTTCCTAAAGAGACGGACATGCTCCGGTACGGCTGGGGCCAGCACCAGATCACTCAGGGGAGCCGTGTCGCTGTTTGGAGACCCCGTGGGCAGAGAATGCCAGTGTGGTATGAGTACCAGCCCCAGGTCAAAGGGCCTGAACGGGTCTCCACACCGGGAGGACAGCATGGGGACAGCTGAGAGGACGGGCATTCCAGCTGGAAGGCACGGTGTGAGCAGGAAGTACGGGGACCCCAGCAATGTGTGCGGTGTGGTGAGGGCCCTGAGTGCAGCATGGTGGGAAGCTCATGGGTGCCGGGCGGGAGGGGCTTAGACACCAGGCCAGTAGGAGGAGGAAGACCGTGGGAGAAAACAAGCCTTGACGGGGCCTGAAACGCATTCTGAAGAAGAGCAGAGAGACCGGCAGGCTGATGGACAGACAGACAAGACAGCCAGAGGAAGGCAGAAGGAACAGAGGCAGAATGAGGCAGGATGGGGGAGAGAGACAGAGCAGCATACCAGGAGGCAGGAGGGGACAGAGAGGGAAAGAGGCAGAGGAGGAAGTGGGGGGACAGCAGGAGGCTGCTGTGTGGGTCGGAGTGTGGGGAATGCCATAAAAGCCCCTGTCGGTGGCACTGATGCCCTCTTGGGCAGGCCCAGCACCCCAGGAAGCCCATGCAGATCTCAGCCCTCTCAGCCCAGGCCCCAGCTACTCTGCCATGGGACTTACCACATTTGAGGACAGTGTCCAGGTAGTGTCCAGGCAGAAGTCTGTCCCAGGGCCACTGGGTCAGACTCCTGCCTGTGGAGGGAGAAGGTGAGGGCTGCTGTGGGGATAGAGGACAGTTGGAGGCTTTCCACTGCATGACCTTCAGCTTCAGATACCCATCTGTGAAATGGGATGGCCCTGCTTACCTGATCCACCTGTGGAATGCAATGTCCTGTCCCCATGACCCATCCGTGAAATGGGGTGGCCCTGACCACCTGAATTTCTAGGATGGCGGGGCAGAGGCTTCAGACCTAGATGGTCTCCCTGCCCAGTGTCCAAGGCTGGCTCTCCAAGCCAGTGTCTGTACCATGGGGCATCCACTTGGCGTTTTTTCAAAAACTCAGCGAGGGGTTCTGGAGCACTGCCCACATGCGACATGGGCAAGTGAAGGGAAGGTCAGGTCTAACGAGGTGGGGTCACGCGCTTCTTCATTATCTCAGCGGTCCTATAAGTGGCCCTTAGTAAGGCCCCTAGACTACAGGCTGTAAAGAGAGAAGACTGAAGAAACACTCGAGGACTGACATGCCCATGCAAGCTCATGCTTTGTAAAAGAACATACATGTGCGCCCGTCAGTCGCCTGCAGCTCAGCCTTGGGGGTGTCAGCATCAGCGGGTGCTGGAGGGGGTGGGGGGAGAAAAGAGGAAGGGGTGGTCCCCCTGCCTGCAGCCAGGCTCTGTACTTTCTCCTGCCTTTCCGTAGTCAGAGTCTTCCTGGCTAAACTCCATCACTTGTTCCCAGAGGCCTTAAAGTCACCAAATCCCCCTGCAGCCTCTTCCTCCTGGACTCACAGCCCTGACCCTAGCCCAGGGCCCCAACAGGTGTTTCTGCCTCTCCCAGCCCAGCGCCCCTTGTCGGGGACGGTCTCTGTGGCCCGGGCCACGTGCCCACGCGCTTTGCTCCAGCTTCTTTCTCAGCACCTTTGTCAGTCTTGTCCACCTGCGGGTCTAGGTCCCTTCCTAATGCTCTGAGGAGGGGGTAGAGAGCTTGGAGACCAGGCCACACAAGTGCTAGCCCTACGCCAGGTGACAGCCACGGTTCTCCAGGGCCTCCTACCCCTGGACCTCAGTTTCCTCATCTAGACCCAGAAGGTTGGATTTGGGGCCCTTCGGTGCCCTAGCTGTGTCCTCAGGGGTGAGCCTGGTCACTCGCAGGAGTACCTGCTGGCCCGTAGTCTGGCCTCTGCTAAGGAAACAAGAGGGCTTGAGCGTGACCTGGCCTGAGACAGCCCTCCCTAGGACCACAAGGCCAGTGGAGGGGATGGCTGAGGAGCTCCCCCAGGGAAGGATGCCAAGCCCTGGGCAAACCAAAAACAAGGGTCACATCACACCTCTCCTCAGTGCCCTCAGCTGCTGATGTAGCAGGCCCCTACTGCCCTCTGAGGGGCCTGGCTTCTCTGGACGCGGGTCTCACAGGCTGCCCCTCTGTGATCCCAGGCAGAGCACGTGGTAAATTGCTAGGTTGCTAGCCCGGAGGTTGGGGTATGAGTCCCCCCAGAGGCCCCTCAGAAGAAAGGCCTGGAGATCCTCTTTCAGAAGGTCACCATCACCGAAGCCCTGTGGACCACAGTTCTACTGTGACACACAGAGTGTCACCACATGTAGGAGTAGACCTGTCAGTGCACGTCTTCTAGAAAGGTGTGTCTCCTGTCTCTGCACCCCGTTTCCACCTCACCCTCAGGTCTCCACTCTGATGTCAGCCCACCCTCAGCTGGGCCCCAGAACCCCACATGCCCTTTCCCATCCACCGCTGACCCCTTGGGGGGCCATGCCCTCGGTCTTCCCAGCTAGCCCATTTATTCTGTGGGGACAAGGGCTGAGCTGTCCTTCTGTCCTCTGGGTGCCTGCCTCCAGCCCTGGGTCAGCTCAGGCCAGGGGCTGCTTCAGTATCTACAGGCTGAAGGGGTCAGTGGCCGCTGGGACCCCCGCTCCACGCACCTTGGCCTCGCCCGGCAGGCCTCCGGGGAGGCAGACACTCCCCCTGCTGGGCCTCCCACTCCCTGAGGAAGACTGCATCCCGAGGTGGGAGACAGCCCCGCAGCGCCCCCAGAGCGGAGTCCGCCCTGCCGCCTCCCCCCTCAGTCTGTCTGCTCAAATGTGTCACTTCTGTTTGGGGAACAATTTCCCCAGCATATGGTCTAATCACGTTTTGTCTCCGGAGAAAAAAATACACAGAAGAAACCATGGAAAATGAGGACTGACCAGACTTCCTTGGGTTTCTTTTCTTTCTTGTTTTTTTTGAACAGTGCTTTTTATGAACATAAGTAGAAGCACGACACAGATGAAACGCCACTCCACAAGCACCTGACCCTGCCCGTCTTTGTCCTCAGAGACAAGCCGAGGCCCCACGACAGAAGGGACTGGCCCAAAGTCCCCTGGACCCGAATCCCAGACCTCTAGGCGTTGCCTTTTTCTCCTTTGTACCCTCGTGGGGCCTGAGTTTGGCTCTCGTGGGGCCTTCTGGACATGATCCTGTTCTGTGGTCCGCGGAGGCTGGGCTCTAAGGAGCCGGACTCTGACACTGCCTGTGGAGGCCCTTCTGCACACCTGATACGGCACGTCTAGAGCAGAAGGGGATGGCGGAGTGCAGATCAGCCACGGTCTGTGGGGACATGGTCTAGGACAGAAGAAGATGGCCAACTGGCGAGCAGCTGTGGCTCTATGGGGACCTGGTTTGGGGAGGAGGTGACGTCAGAGTAGAAATCGGTCATGGTTCTGTGGTGACAAAGTCCAGGACAGGTGGGATGTCAGAGTGCAGAATAGGTGTGCCTTTGTGGGGACAAGGTCTAGGGCAAGAGGTGATGGCAGAGAGGAGAGCAGGTGTGGCTCTATGGGGACACAGTTTGGCCAGGTGGTAAGTGACGTGGTAGAGAGCAGGCATGGCCCTATGGGTGTGGTCTCGGACAGCGGTTACGGCACTGGGGAGAGCCAGAGTGGCTGTGCGGGAACGTGGGCCAGTGGCCCTTCTCCCATATCCCAGGCAGACAATGGTGTACCAGACCCCACCTCCCCACCCAGTGATGTCTGAACTCAGCCTGTGACTGCCTGCTCATCCACCCACTCCTGAAAATCCAGATGGCATCCACCAGGAAGAAACCAAAAGTCTGTTTGGAAGCAGAAGGACCTGCCTTGTAATACGGACAGGGAGAGCGCCCCACTCCCCGAGACCCTGTGTCTCTAATACAGATGGAGAAAGCCCCCCACTCCCCGAGACCCTGTGTCTGCAACACAGACAGAGAGCCCCCCACTCCCCGAGACCTTGAGTCTGTAATGCAGACAGAGAGAGTCCCCCACTCCCTGAGACCCTGTGTCTGTAATACAGACGGAGAGAGCCCCCCACTCCTTGAGACCCTGTGTCTGTAACACAGATGGAGAGCCCCCCACCCCCCGAGACCCTGTGTCTGTAATGCAGAGAGAGCCCCCCACTCCCCGAGACCCTGTGTCTGTAACGCAGACAGAGAGCCCCCAACTCCCTGAGACCCTGTGTCTGTAATACAGACGGAGAGCCCCCCACTCCCCGAGACCCTGTGTCTGTAACGCAGACAGAGAGCCCCCCAATCCCCGAGATCCTGTGTCTGTAAGGCAGAGAGAGCCCCCCACTCCCCGAGACCCTGTGTCTGTAACGCAGACAGAGAGCACCCCACTCCCTGAGACCCTGTGTCTGTAATGCAGAGAGAGCCCCCCACTCCCCGAGACCCTGCCTATAACGCAGACAGAGAGCCCCCACTCCCCGAGACCCTGTGTCTGTAATGCAGACAGAGAGCCCCCCACTCCCCGAGACCCTGTGTCTGTAACGCAGACAGAGAGCCCCCCACTCCCCGAGACCCTGTGTCTGTAATACGGACAGCAAGAGCTTCCCGCTTTCTGGGGCCGGCACCTCTGTGAACCCTTCCATCCCGAGATAGCCAAGCACCCCTCTTCGGAGCTGTGAGGCCCCAGGCAGACACAAAGTGACATGTTTAAGGGCCACCAGGTGGGCGGGGCTGGGAAAGAGGGGGCTAAGTGCTCAGGAAAGGAGATCAGCCTTCTTGGGAGGGATGTTGGAAGCGGGCGTCAAAGTCCGGAAAAGCCTTGACTGTTTACTAAACGGGGAGACTGCACCCACGGACACTGAGCTACAGAACTGGCACAAGCTGGAAGACAGGAGAGCAAGCCAGGTAGTGGCGTGGTCGTGAGACTCTTAGACAGTCCAGGGAAAGGCTGGGAGGGAAAGAGCTCTCTAAATTCAGTCCCGTGATTTCAAAATTGAAGCTAATTTTCTAGGGCTACTGAGTCAGAAGAGGAAAGACCTCACTCCTGGCCTCTCAGAACTCTGGGAAATTCCCAGAAACTGCAATACACATGGCTTCACCTCTTTTTCTGTTCCTCGTGCTGGATCGTCTGTTCCCATGTGCGGTGGAGACCACTGGAGACCCGACATGAAGGGTGATGAGCGGGAGGGCCTCCGAAGGCGGGCTCCCAGACACGTGCCAACCACACACTCGCGGACGCTGAGCGGCAGACGCATCAACCGCCATCAATTGTGGCAACAAACAGACAACATGAAATGCAGCCCGCAGATGGGGACTCGCTCAAACGCCAGCCGGAAGTAAAAGCCCCCGTCAGGAAAACAAAACTCCAGTTTAACAAAGCACTCTCCTCTGCCTTCCCTCCTCCGAGAGAAAGATCCCACAGTGACCCCCCGAACGCTGGCAACCCAAGACAAGTCATTTATTCTGAACCGCCGCACCAGCGGGCCTGTTAAGTACAAAAGGAAAAATGCCGTCGGATCAGGAAGTGGGATTGCAGTCGCAGATGGTGCCTGAAGACGCATCAGTTCAGCTGCTGCCTGAGCAGATGGAAAAGCGAAGGAAAAAAACGTACCAAAAAACCCTCAGCATTCATCTGCCAGACCACTGACGGGCTAGAGAAGCGAAGCTGTCACTCAGCTGGGCAGGGTCTCAGTTTGCTGATCTGCAGGACGAGTTAGGTAGGACAGCTTTTGGTGTTTCATGGTCAGAGTGCCAGGGACTGCGACAGGAATTTTCCTCAGAGGAGTAGGAAAGAAGGGAAGGCTTTGCATCCTGGCTCTGCCCAGAGGAGCTGGATTAAACAATAAACAACTTAAGCACAGGCCCAGTGGTCCCTTCCCACCCACCTGCAGTGTACGGGATTGCCTGTCCCTCACCCTGACAAAGACGCAAGGAAATCCACATGCAACTACTCACCCCAGATTAGAGAGTAAATACAGCCCACCTTGCTGCACGCAAGTGGGTGCGCACAGTGCGTACTGGTTGACCTGCCTGCTCTTGACCAGCTGAGAGGGCTTGAGCGTGTGAGTTCACCTGTCTGAGCCCATTTCCTGGCTTCAGCATGGGCTGGCAAGGCTGGGTTTGCCGGACGGCTGTGGGGATGGGCAGAGCAATAGATGCCCAGCATGGATGCCTGCCGAGAGCTGACGGGGTGCCGGGCCAATAGCAGACTCTCCAGGAAGGAGAGATGGGGCCGACGGGAAGCCGAGAGTCTGAAAGAGGCCTCCTGGCTGGCTCCACGGGAGAGGCTGAGAGAGAGAAGACATGGGATCCCCTTTCTGGAAACTGGCCCTTGGTGGGATCTACACAGGCATGCTTGTCAGAAGGGCCTGATGGTGGGCCAGGGCCTACAAATGCCATCCTGCGAGATAGCGTGTGACAGGCTTTGAGAGGCCTCAGGAGAGTAAGGACCGTTCGGGTTGAAAGTTCTGCCTGTGGTGTCACAGGGTCTCATCCAGGAAGCAAATCAGTTCTCAGCTTCCGCCACTCAGTGGACAATCCGTGGGCAATAGATTGAGTGCAAAAATGGCTACAGTTGGCCTGTCCCCAAGCCTTCTGCTGTGTGACTGTGCAGCAATTCCCCCCAAGAGGTGGAGTCTGCGTCCCCTCCTACATTGGACCGGCCAGCAACTTGCTTTGGCCATTAGAGTGAGGTGAGCGACAGTGTGTCCATCTAAGACCAGGCTTCACCTCTCCTTTGCCCCTTAGCCTTCTCACCGAGAGTAAGGTCAGCCAGCCTGCTGGAGGACGAGACACGTGGAGTGGAATCGAAGGGCCCAGACGTGGGAGAAAATCAAGGTGAAAATCAACAAAACCTCTTGCCAGTCCCCGGGAGACCTCAGGCACATGAGGGAGCCCTGCCAAGTCCAGCTTGAGCGGCAGAACCTCAGTTGACCCATCCACAGGCGGACAGAGCACACGCTTGCAGACGCATGCCTCCAGGCTTGCAGGCTGTTTCTCAGGTTGACCATTGAGGCTGAGAGGCAGGGGTGGTTCTGTTGGAGATTCCTTTCCCTCCATGCGGGGGACACGGGTTCAGTTCTCAGCCAAGCAAGCCTTATCCATAACCACCACTCATCTCTGTCACCAAGGGGACCCAGCACCCTTTGGATGACTTCTCTGGTGAATGAGGGAAATACCACTCAGCAGCTGCAAGGGGACAAAGGAGCCTCCTGGCCTGCTGTTGCTGGGCTGGCATGACGGAGGGGCTGCCCCAGCCCTCCAAGCACCCACAGGTGAGGAGAAGCCTGAGGGGCTGGCCCCAGGTGAGGGTTGGGACCCTGGAGCTGGGCAGAAGGCAGAGCTAGCAGCGTTCTCTACCCAGTCCCCATGGGACCTCAGTGGCCACATAGATTCCAGTTAATTCCAGCTCCCAGGGCCTGGGCAGGTCTCTGGCTGACATACCCCTCAGTGGTTGCCGCCCAATGGAGTGGTGGTGACAGGCTGCTGGTCAGGGTACCTGAGGCCGATGGCAGGGGGTGCTTCATGAAGGGGGTCAGGGTTCTGAGGGCCCTGCTGACCCCTACCTAGTCCCTGGATGGACGTCTGGACCAGCTCTTCACACTGATGAGAGGCTTGAGTGCTCTGGTAAGGGGTCTCAGGGTACAGTTCCCACCACAGAGGAAAGTCTAACCTGTCCATTTTGCTTCCAAAACTGCACTGTGGTTGTCTTAGAATATTTCCTGCAAAATATTGCCTTGTTTTTCCTTAACTGCGAATGTCACCTTCTGTATCAGTTTCCCAGAACTGTCACAGCAAAATAGCATTGGCTGAGGGACATAGAAGAACAGAAGCTTGCTGTCCCCCAGTTCCAGAGGCCTGAGTCTGCCATCACGCTGTCAGCTGTGCCGGTTCCCTCTGAGGCTCTGAGGAGGGTCTGTCCCCTGCCTGTCAGGCAGCTCCCGGTGTGCAGGGCACTGGTGTTGCGGTGGTTAAGGCCTGGGCTGGTAGCCGAGGTGTTGGCCCTTCAAATCTACCCGCGGCTCCTTGGAATCCCCGTGGGGCAGTTCTTCCCCATCCTGTGGGGTGACTAGGAGTCAACACCAACTTGACAGCTGTGAGCTTGTTCAGGGTTTTCGTTTGTTTGTTTTTCACTCTAATAAGATCTCATTTTGGCTGATTGACTCAAGGACCTCATTGCCAAGCAAAGAGCCCGGCTGGCGTGGTGGTGGAGAGCTCAGCTTCCAACCTGAAGTGCAGCAGCTCCAATCCACCAGCTTCTCCTTGGAAACCCTACAGGGCAGTGCTACTCTGTCCTCAGGGCTCACCGGGAACTGGAATCTGCTCGATGGCAATGAGTGTGTTTCCAAGCAGGGTTGTGCTCCCAGGGACAGAGACCAGAACATCAGCATGTCTTTGATGGGAGGCATAGTACAGTCCATTGCGCATTGCTCTTGCTACACCCAATGCTCGCTCCTGCATGGATCACACCAAGTCTTATCCGTCCAGACACGGAGACAAGTTGTTTTTTCAGGGGCTGACGCCTCTGTCTTAAATACCTGTCCTTTACTTTTCCACCCAGAAAACTCCTACTCACCTTTCAAGACCAGTCTCTGGTGTCACCTCTCCTATGATGCCCTCCATGATTTCCTCAGGGGGAGTTCATGGGATTGTGTTCTGCATGTTCTGAACACTTGGACTCTTCACCCTCCAGATGGGCAAGTGATGGCCTACGGGTTACTTTGGCAAATAAAGTTTTATTAGAACACAGCTGGACTGGTTTGTATGGATTACTCTGACAAATAAAGTTTTATCAGAATGCAGCCATACTGGTTTGTACAAGTTAATTTGGCAATATTAGAACACAGCCAGGTCCGTGAGTATAGATTACTGTAGTAAATAAAGTTTTATTAGAACACAGCCACACTCATTTGGGTGGGAGACCTAGAGCTTTGCCTAGCATGGGGACAGCACACCTTCACTCATGCCCAGGCACACACCCGGAGGAGCCGTCTGAGGACGAGTGTCTTCCGTTCCCATCAGGGACCTGGGGCAGGTAGCATCTGGTGTGAGTTTGGACAAGTGTTGCTGCTCGGGTGACAGGGTAGGCTCTTGGTGACAGAGGTCTCAGCAAGATGCCTTGGACACTCTCCCTGGCCTTCCTCCACCCTAAGATCCCTGCCACCCCCTCTGCACCCTCAGGAGGGCAGGAAGCCTCACAGAGGGTGGTTTCCGTGTCTTGTTCCCAGCCTTGTTCCCACAGGCTGGCACAGTGCGGCATGGAACAGAGGAATGGTGGCGAGTGTGCCCTGTGGCACCGGGAGACGCCTCTGGGGAGGCCGGTGTTCCTGTGCAAACCCTGTCCCGGGTTCCTCCTGAGAGAACCAGTTTGCCCAGGTCGCCTCCCCAGTGGCGGAAGGTCTCTGTGGGACGTATTTGTGGACGCCACCATCGGGGGTCAGCAACAGGTGTAGCTCTCCTGGTCTATCAGGGAGAGCAGGGCGTAGCTGAACGTCATCAAACAGACTCACTGAGGCCAGCTTCATTCCACAAGGCCTGCTGAAATCGAGTGACGGCTGGTGCCTGCCAGGTGGAGGCGGGCCTGGTGGACAGGTAGCCAGCGCCCTGTGCTGCCCGCCGCCCCCAGTGCTCCTGGCCTGCTCCCTACACCCTGGGTACCCCCTCGCACATTTCACAGATGGGAGGGGGTGCCAAATGGGTATTGAGCAAAAGCTGGTGCTCGTGGGATGACTAACAGCTCTGCCATTAGAGGTGAGGGTCCTGGCTCTGACTGGAAGTGACCGGTGTGACCCGAAATGTGAGCGTAGCTGGCTGCCAAGTGCCCAACTTTCCCATGGCACCTGTGAATTCCCTACGGGGGAGGGGACGATGAAACAAC
The DNA here is from genome assembly GCA_028571685.1 of Heterohyrax brucei. Classification (NCBI taxonomy): domain Eukaryota; kingdom Metazoa; phylum Chordata; class Mammalia; order Hyracoidea; family Procaviidae; genus Heterohyrax; species Heterohyrax brucei. The sequence continues at coordinate 78,054,366 of CM053161.1, forward strand.
AGAGTGGAAAGAACAGCCTACAGACCGCCAGCCCCCAGGAAGCATGAGACTGGTGGTATCCTTCCGGAGTGGAGGCAGTTGCCTGCTGTTCTAGGGGAGCACCTGGCCCCGAGACCACCTGGCAGGCCCTGAGCTGGGTACCACAGGCCCAGGGACATGGCAGGAGGTGACGTCCGCCCTTGGCCTTGTGCTAAGGAGAGCAGTGAGTGGGCGATGTCTTTAGACTCCAGCACCCCCTCAGTGCTGGCTCAGATGCCACTGCTGGAGTTTCAGTCCTTGGTGTGAAACAGGCCCTTATTAGGGTTTCTCCGAAAATCGGCTCTCTCGGGGAGGGGCTGGAGTGGCTGTCCCTTATCTCTCTCTCTCAGGGTGCAGTGTGCCTCCTGAGGGTGGAGCTGGCCTTTCATCTCTGCTTGTGCCCTGGGCCTGGCTGCTCTGAGGAGGGTCTTCCTGGGAAGAGCATGATTGGCAGCCTTGGGGGCTCCTGGGATGAGCGTGATTGGCAGAGTCAGGGCTCCTGGGATGCGAAGGGGGGGGGACCTGCGGACAGCAAACCCTCTCTCAGCCGGTGGGGCCAGCTCTCATCCCTGCTCCTCTGATAGGCCTGGAAAGGTGTGCTGGAACAACTCACCACTTTGCACTCCTTGCACCTTGCAGGGTTCCCAGAGGGCTGGAGGCTTTTCGTCATCCCTGGGAAACTGCCCAGCCCGGAGGGTCAGCTGCCGTCAGCCACCGCAGGGTGTGCCCCCCAAACAGGTGGGCCTGGAGCAGGAGCACAGCTGGCGGTCAGGCTGTCAAGGTCAGGGCCAGTGTCAGGGTGACATGCCGACGGGCTGTTGTCTGGGGCAAAGGAAGGCCTTCTCCAGAAGCAGCCCGGAGAATGCGGTCACTCAGTGCGATCAAGGAATGATGTCACTGCGCTGCACACGTGTAAACACTGCCGGGCACAGGTCGCGCTATGCGCGACTCACAGCGGTGAAGAGGCTTCGGGGTCAGGCCGCCAGGCACGGGAAGGGCCTTGTGTCCCCGCTCGACAACCCACGGGCACAGGGCCTCTCCTGCCCCTTTGAGCACGCTCCCTTGTCCTGGGGCTAAGAGAGGAGGACGGTTCCCTCGGGAACTCTGAGCGACCCCTCCTGGCCAGTCCCTAGCTGGCAAACGCCCAGCCTCTCAGGCTCTCTTCCTGTTTGAGCCCCTCCTTCCCCGGGTATTCTCTTCTCCCTCACAGACTTCAGCTCAGCGCAGCACATACCAATCAGACGCCTACTGTGTGCAGGCTTCCCATCAATACCTGCCACTTTCCACACTCATGTGGCTGGGGAGAAATGAGCTGTTTGTGAAATCCTGTGGAAAGGTCCAGAAGAAGACGGTTAAGAACCTGAAGGAGGCTGAGTCACCCAGACTGAGACGAGAGCATGCCTGCCCCTGGGCTGTCCCAGAAATCTCTGCAGCATGGCTTAGAAGCTGTGTTGCGCTTTGCGTAGATTTGCACCTGTTTGGAGGTACCTGCCCTCCAGGGGTGGTCTCTGCATCACCTGCGGCTGACAGCTGCGGGAGGCTGGTGAGACCTGTGGAAAGCACACCTGACCAGGTGTGAGGAGGAAGCAGGTGGAGGGGGGAAGGCAGCGAGAGGAGAGGGTCTGTTCCCCGAAGTCCCTCTGGCTTCTGACACAGCCGCCCTTTCAGAGGAGTTCTCTAAAGGCCTGAAGATTTTATCCTGGGGTTCTGGGTGACTCTAGTGTGTGACCACTTGTTTCTCTGTGTGTGCTTAAGTCTGTGCCTGCACACGTCTGTGCCTTTGTGTGTGGGCTCACACGGGTGCGTCCATGACTCCCTCAGCGTGTGCGTCACAGTGCTGCCCGCAGCCCCTTTATGGATCCTGGCCCGGTGCTGCCCAGGACGGTGGTCTGGATACCGCTCTGCGGGGCCCTTGAGGAGAGGTGACGGAGACGGGTGAAGAGGGTGACCGCAGCATGGTCTCCAAGGTGCCTCCCAGACGACGGAACACAGCCGCTTCCTCCTCCCACAGGACACCGTCGTCCTCCTCCTTCTTTGCTGCTTGTCCCCCCAAGTTGACCCTGAGTTCCAGGGCACGCACCCCCTACCTGGGCAGCACGGCCAGCTCCAGGTGGCTGTCCCCATCAGAGGCCCATGCTTGCCTGGAAAATGCAAGTTTTTGTCCCCATGCCTCATTTTACCACCCTGGCGTCCCTTTGCTTGGCAGATGCCGTGTGTTTCCCAGAGGCTGGTGGCCGGACTGTGTCCAGTGCATCCGCTGGCACCGTTCTTCAGCAGTGTGGGCTCACCTCGTGTTTCTGTGTCTCATTTTGATAGCTCTCACAATATTTTAAACGTTTTCATTATTGTGTCTGTTATGGTGACCTGTGATCAGTCATCTCTGATGTCACTGTTGTGGTGGTCTTCGGTTGCCACAGACCACACCCACCCAAGCTGGTGAGCTCAGATGAGTAATGCGTACGCTCGGACTGTGCTGCCGACCGGCCGCTCCCAGCCTCTGTCCCTCTTCTCAGGCCTCCCTCTTCCCTGAGATAGGCCAGTTCACAACCCTACAACGGCCTCTAAGCAGCCAAGGAAGAGTCCCATGTCTCTCACTTTAAATCAATAGCCAGCAATGAGTAAGCTTAGCCAGAAGGGTGTGTTGAAAGCTGAGATGGGCTAAAAGCTAGGCTTCTTGAGCCAAAGAGTTAGTCAAGTTGTGAATACGACGAAAAACTCTTGAAGGGAATTCAAAGTGCTTCTCCGGAGAGCGCGGGATAAGAAAGCACAACAGCCCTGCTGCTGACACAGAGGTTTGGCTCAGAGCGGCCCCAACATTTCTTTAAGCCAAGGCCTAACCCAGAACCAGGCCCTAACCCTCTTCAGTTCTCTGGAGGCTGAGGTAGGTGAGAAGACTGCAGAAGAAATGTTTGAAGCCGGAGGAGGTTGTTTCATGAGGCCAAAGAAGAGAAGCCGTCTCCCTACCAGGGAAGGGCCGCATGAGGTGGCCAGTGCTGGCGCGGGAGCTGCGGTGAGGGGTCCAGCAGGCCCAGTGGGGACCACCGGCGACGGCGCCTGCACTAAGCTACAGATTTTAGGTGTAGACAAAACAGCTGCGTGTTGAAAGAAGATGCCTCCTAGGGCTTTAGAGCCAGAGAGGAGAAGTCAATGCCTGGCTCCAAAGCTTCCAAGGACAGGCTGACTCCCGTTATGGTTAATGTGGCTGATGACTTCAAGTTAAAGCCAGTGCCCCTTTACCCCTCTGAAAATCCTAGGGTCCTTAGGAGTCACGCCATGTCTACTGTGCTCACTGGGTAAATGCAGCAGCAGAGCCTGGATGACAGCTCATCTGTTTACAACGTGATTTACTGAATATTCGAGGCCCACTCTTGAGACCTGCTATGAAGAGACTCCTTTCCAAATATTGTTTGTTAATAGTGAACTCGGTCCCGCACAAGCTCTGAGGGGGATGTCCCCAGAGGCAAATGTTTTCACGCCTGCTAACACACCTTCCATCCCACAGCCCGTGGATCAAGGCAGTGATTTTGACTTTCAAGTCTTATTATTTAAGAAATAGATTTCTTAAGGCTATGGCTGCCATAGATAGTGGTTCTTCTGATGGACTTGGGCACAGTAAACTGAAAATCTTCCTGGAAGGAGTCACCATTCTAGACGACATGAAGAACATTCATGATTCATGGGAAAGCCATAAATGCGAAACCCAGTGCTATCAAGTCGATTCCCACTCATAGCGACCCTAAAGTCTGGTGGGTAGTGGTTAAATGCTACCCCTGCTAACCAGGTGCTCCTTGGAAACTCTATGGGGCAATTCTACTCTGTCCTACAGGGTTGCTATGAGTGATTGATTCATGGGAGGAGGTCAAAATATTGACGTTAACAGGAGTTTGGAAGAAGTTGATTCCGGCCCTCGTGGATGACTTTGAGGAGTTCAAGACTTTAGTGGAGGAAGTAGATGCAGATGCGATAGAAACAGCAGGAAACCAGAATTAAAACTGGAGCCTGAAGACGTGATTGAATTGCTGCACTCTGACGGTATAGCTTTAACACAAACTTTATTGTTGTCTCCCTTTAAGAAATCACCACAGGCACCCCAGCCGTCAGCAGACACCACCCTGATCAGTCTTCAAGGCAAGCTCCCCCATCAGTGAAAAGCTTACCACCCTCCGAAGACTGAGACAATGGTTAGTGTTTTTAGTGCTCAAGCATTTTTTAATTAAGGTGTGCGCATTCTTTTTTTTACACATAATGCTCTTGCACACGTCATAGGCTACAGGATAGTGACAACATAACTTCTGTATGCCCTGGGACCCCCCCCAAATTTTGTGGTTTATGAATAACAATACTTTATTGCAATAGTTGCTTAACTGTGGCAGTCTGGAACTGAACCCACGATATCTCCAGGGTACGCAGAAGCACCGGTTTCCTGGATTTCCAGACACCATACAGAATCTTGCTACCTCTCCTGTGAGGCTAGGGCCCCTTGCTTATTCTTCCTGATTCTTGGTTTCCAAGCCTGGAAAATGGGGATTCTAATGAAGACTTCCACCCCATCTATCAGCTTTGTCCCTCTGTGGTGGCTTGTGTGCTGCTGTCTGGCTGAGAGACTAGGAAGAAAGGTCTGGTGATCTACTTCCAAAATTATCCAGTGAGAACTCTACTGATCACAATAGAAGTTTGTGTGACTCCCTTCATCAGGAGGGATCAGGCACTGGAGGAGGTTGTCACATTTGCTGAGGCAGAGGGCCATCAAGGGCATGGAGACCCTCCCTCAGTGCAGTGGGCTGGCATGATGGCCACAGCGATGGACTTGAAGGTGCCAGTGATGGTACAGGTGGTGCAGGACGGGGTGACAGTTCACCTGAGGTAAGGGTGTCACCAGGATGAGGTATGGATGTCACCAGGAGTCAGAGCCTGCTGCAGCAGGGGCGACGATGACTTGACCAGGCCTGGTGCTGAGCAGTGAGGATGACAAATGTTTGTGTCCAGCGCAGGGTGAGCTCTCTGGTTGGTGTGCCGCGGTCCCTCCAGTGACAGCAGGCTGACTGCTCCCCTGAGCTCAGCTTCCCACTTGGTCCCTGTGGGGGCCCTGGAGGAATGCATTTTGAGTACCATTTCTCACTGCATGTGGGCTGAAGCAGGAACAGAACCAGGCTTTGAGAAAGTCAGTCCCTGTAGAAGAGTACTATTATTGTTATTTATAAGCCCCCAACCAACCAAACCCAACCAAACTAACAAAACCCACTAAGCTGATTCTGACTCATGTGGACCCCGCAGGAGACAACAGAGCTGTTCCGCAGAGCGTCCAAAGAGTGCCTGGTGGATTCAAACTGCTGACCTTTCGGTTAGCAGCCGTGCTCCCCGGTGATCCCTTATCTCCTCTCCTCCGGACCCACGAGGTGGGTTATATTATTACTTCCTTGTATAATGACAAGACTGAGATGCATGGAATTTGATCTTATCATTTATAAGACCAGATCGAGAGCAATGGTGGCCATGGCAGGAAAGCATGGGTTGCGGGTCAGGAGTTTTGGGGATCAGTCTCATTCCATGGGCACAGGACCCTCCTTTTCCTGAATTGTCACTGAGGCTGGTCTGTTTCTTAATTCACGGGTTCTCCACGTCACCAAGGTGCCTGTCCTGATGGACTCCTCTCTCCAGGTACCACGATGGCCCTGGTGGCCTTAGACTCCAGACCTTAGGGCAGAGGCCCTGAGTTCAGGGACTCTGTTAACCTGTCATAGCTGCTGGCTGGGTGGGCTGGCTCCCAGGCCAGCAAGGCCCACTATGGTGGGCAAGGACATCCATTTATCAGTGCCTCTTCTCGCCTCAACACAGATTAGTGACACTACCCCTGACAGCTTCCAGCGCAGTAACATCATTACTGCAGAGCCCACGAATGCCCCTGTAGTCGTGGAGCTGCTGGTGCTTTGATTATAAACACCATTTTTCAGAGGGTTTATAATGCTGCCATTTGAAATCACATTAGGCTGGATTTTGTGCAAAATATTGTCAGCTGGAAATCCGGAAAATAAAGATTTGAATAAAATTTCTGCTCTGTTCCCAGTCTTTCAGGATGGTTTTTGGTAGGATCTGGGTGCCCTGTGGGAGAAGGCACAGAGGGTCTTGGGCTGAGAGACCCCTTGGGTTCAGCCGCTGCCTGTGTACACACGGACCCAGAACGTTCTGGGCATGTCCACACCCACAGGCAGGGCTGTTTGCTGAAGCCAGACGCTGCCCCTCTGCTCAGGGTCGTGGGAGAGGACTTCTCCTGGATCGGTGCTTGATTTTGACCTGAGATGACTTTAAAAGCTTCCCAGATGAGCTGGATTCAGCTTCTCTTCCGTTCTAACTGCCTTCTCCAGGTTCTGGTCTTCCTCCCTCTTCCTCACTGGGTGTCCAACAACGTGCCAGGGCGGGTACCCCCAATCAGCTGGTTCCCCTGGGTGGCAGCCACCCCGCAGGCTGTGCCTCAGGGACTCAGACTCCTTTGACACAGATGCTCTGCTGTCACTCTGCCTCAGCTTCCTCGGCCGGACTCTCCATCTATGCCCAGCAGATGAGGGAAGCCTACAGGGCCAGGTGAGTGGTCTTCACAGGTGCGTCCTGAAAGGAGAGTCCATTGCTTCTGCCACCCAGCCCTGGCTAGAATCCGGACACAGCCAGCTCCCAAGGGAACTGGGAAGTGCAGTTCAGTTTGGAGCTCAGGAAGGAAGGAGAAAGAGTTGAGTGTAGCTAGTCAGGCTGCCCCGTTGGAGGCTCTTATTTGTGTGTCCAGCCTTGCCTCCTGTGGTGTCTTTGCAGCCACCATGTGTGTGGAAGACTATTATTTGTCCAGAGTTCCTCTGTCCCTCTTGTCCCTGCTCTGCTGCACCAGAGCTCTGACTTTGGTCTTGTCCAGGAAACTTGCTATAGCCAAGGGGATGGGAGCAGACCATAAGGCATGTCTCATCCAACCAAAGGCTTTAACTGTGGCCATGTGGCTTGGTGTGGCTTCTTGTATCCCTGCTGTGTCCCCAGGAGAAGTATGCCCACATAGCTGCCTCTCCTTTGGCCTGTATGCTGGAATGCGAGACACGTGAGCTGGCTTTACCCAAAGGTTAGACTAGAGATGCCAGGCTCAAACCTCGGAGCAGAGCAACAGATGCTTGTAGGGTTGACCACGGCCATTTGAGAGTTAGTTGTTAGCCAGTATTACTGCTACTAAGCTGCTCTCTGCTGTCAGTGCCACCGCTGAGGGGTGGGCTCCACCCATCAGGGAACAAAACACCGCCCACTCCTGGGTGGTCCTCAGCCATTGGTCGTGGATTGGGCCATTGTGATCGGGGGGCTTTCATTGGCTGGTTTTCAGGAGCTACAATGTTTTACACAAATAAGGTTGTTTTTTTAAATGTTTTTTTCCAACCATGTCTTCCACCCCAGATATTTTAAAAGCATAGTATGTTATTTATTTATTTACTTTTATAGCAATATGTAAAAAGTTAGCATATAGTGCCTATGAAAATGCCTTTGGGGGAAGGGTGCTGATGGCAAAGTACAGATAGTAAGTGCGTTATTTGTGCAGAAAGACAGTGGATTGCCTTTTCTCCTGGCCCATGTTAGTCTGGAATCACCACTGAACCCTGCTGAGCGTCCTAGCAACACAGAGGCCCCCACTGAGATGTCAGCGGCGGTCGCACCCTCAGCACCCTGGCCAGGGATGAGACCCGGGTGAGCTGCTGAACTCTGTTGTCTGCTGTCCTGCCGTCCTGCCGTCCTGCCGTCCTGCTGCCCACAGACCCTGAGCACACCTGTCTCCCTGCCCCACCCCTCCACGGCGGCACCTGCTCCTGCTCTTCCTCAAAGGCCATTCTTTAGGACCTTCAGTGCCCAGGCCAAGGGCAGGCCCTTCCACGGCCAAGGGCAGGTCCTTTCATTGAACTTCTTGGTGTTCACCTCTCTTGGACATTCAGAAGCGGCAGTGGCTGCTGGTAGTGTGCTCCCACCCTTGCCCTCGTTTCACTTTGCTGATGCCGCATTTCTCCACCCCCTGGATTGTGGGCTTCTGGAAAGCCAGGGCCACGTTCACGTCCACTTTGCTGCCGCTGTGACGACTGTGCCCCAGGGCAGTAGGTGGTCAGACAGTGTTTGCTGATGCAGACTGAACCCAGTGTCTGCTCCTCACGACACGAGGACCATAAGGCCACGCCAAGTGCCGGCAGGCCTCCCTGGCAGGGCCAGGCTCCCTGTTTAGCACTTCGATGATGGATTTGTCATTGCATGGGGACCAAGGGCGGGGCTGCCCGTGGCACTCCTGGCTGGAGGTCTGGGCTCAGCACAGATGCAATCCCTCTGGAGGCCCCAGCTCCTGGCATTCAATGCTGCTGCTTAGGGGTGCAATACAGCCACACACACCTCGGCTGGGGCGTGGCCCAGGGAAGCCAGGCGGCTGCGTCAGCGGTGGTCCCCGGCAGCCACTACCATTCTCCTGCCCAGCGAGTAGGCCAGGCCACGGCGCTGTCCCGGGGGAGTCCCTCCTGCATCGAGCTGTCTCGGGCTGCCCTGGTGTTGGTTCCTGCAGGCCTGGGAGCAGGGGTGTCTCTGGGCTCCTCTGGGCGTCTTTCAAATTGGGTGCTGACCATAAGTCTTTGATGAACGCTGGACGGTAGGGTCACCAAGCTCCACCAGCTCCAGTCCAACTGCAGCTGTGGATGTATGGGTGTGTCTGGGCCAGGGACAGAAGCCAGAGGGCGGTGCTGGGACAACATCCTGCTGCTGAACAGCCACGTGAGGCCACTGGGCAACAACGTGAGGCCACTGGGTGATGGCATGAGGCCACTGGGTGACGGCATGAGGCCGCTGGATGACGGCATGAGGCTGCTGGGTGACAGTGTGAGGCCACTGGTTGGCAACGTGCGGTCACTGGGTGACGAGAGGTCACTGAGTAACAACTTGAGGCCATTGGACAGGAACACGAGGCCCCTGTGAAGCAATGCGAGGTCCCCGGGTAACAACGTGAAGTCTGCGAGTAACAACATGAGGTTTCTGGGTGACAATATGCAGCCCCTGGGTGACAATATGAGTGATTTGATAACTGCGTGAGGTCTCTGGGTGACAACATAAGGTCCCTTGTTGGCAATGTAAGGTCCCTAGGTGACAGCGTGAGGTCTCTGGGTGACAACGTGAAGTCTTTGGGTAACAATGTGAGGTGGCTTGGTGACAACATGAAGTTCCTGGTGACAATGTGAGGTGGCTGGGTGACAACGAGAGGTCCCTGGGGACAATGTGAGGTTTCTGGGTAACAACGTGAGGTGGCTGGGTGACACAGTGAAGTCCATGGGGACAACGTGAGGTCTGTGGGTAACAACGTGAGGTCTCTGGGTAACACATGGGCCCCCTGAGTGACAACATGGGGCCCTGGGTAACAACGTGGGGCCCTGGGTGACCAAGTGACCCTGCTGGGGGGCAGTATAGCTGAGCTTCGTCTGCTCAGGATCTTCCTGAGGTCAGCGCTCCCCGAAGCAGGAGGGGTCCCCTGCTGTCCTCTATGCAGAGAGAGGTGTGGGCAGAACCAGCCGCCGGGAGCCATTTGGGCTGTGGCAGCCGTCCCCTGCTGTGCAACAAACTTGCCCACAGTTAATGGCTCACAACAATGACAAACACTTACTGTCCTGACAGTTTCTGTGGATCAAGTGTCCTGTGTGGTCCGGCCAGGCGCTTCTAGCTCAGGGTTGCTTATGAGGCTTCAGTCTTCCGAGGTCTCCCCTCCAACGTGATTGCTCACGTGGCTGGCAGCAGGTGCCAGCTGTGGGTGGGAGGCCTCAGCACCTCTCCATGTGGCTATCTGTTTGAACGTCTTAGGACCTTGTGTCTGGCTTTCCTAAGAACAAGTGACCTGGGAGCCAGTCAGAAGTGTCCTTTTGATGATTGCTGCTTGGGAGCCACAAAGCAATACCTCCATGCCATCCCATCCCTTAAGGGTGAGTCGTGACAGGTGGTCCTTGCCAGAGAGGGAACACTGGCCTCATCTTTTGAAGGCGGGAGTGTCAGTATGTTTGTTGAGGTCTGTTAAAACACAGGAGTCCTTGGGAAGTGCAAATGGGTAACGTGCTCAGTGGCTCACCAGCTCTGAGCCCACCCAGGGGTGTCTCACAAGAAGGGCCTGGTGATCTGTGTCCCCAAAAGACAGTTCTTGGAAGCCCTAGGGCACAGCGTCACTCTGACACAGGAGGGTTTCACTTGATGTCTCTGGTTTTTACAGAAACACACAGGTGAGCACAGAGAGCAGCCTTCAGGGCCCACACGCAGGCCTCCCAACCTTCTCTTCTTCCCGTTTTCTGACTCCAAGCTGCAGCGGGTTGACCCAGAGGTCCTCTGGGAGCTTCAGACAGTGAAGGACAATTCACATGGGACCAACCAGGGAAGGAAAGGGACAGACACTTGAGAGGTCATCTCAGCAGCATGCGTGCCAACAGCCCTGCACTGATGAGTCCAGCCAGGCCATGCACTGGGAGAGGCTGTGCCTGGGTGTGACACTTGGCTCCCTTCTGAGCCTGGAGCTTGCCCTCAGGCTGCTTGAGGGTGAGCTGGTCATGGGTGCCCTGGCTGAGCCTACCATTGCAGAGATGGCCATCGGGCCTGTCAGACCTGTGGGGACCTGGAGGCCACTGGGCCAGGCCCTTCCTACAGGAGAAGAGGATGCTGGCACCCAGGGGAACAGGAGGTGTGCTTCGGGTCACACAGGAGTCTGCAGAAGAGGTCGCCCAGTTCCCCACTTTGCCTCGGTGGGTGCCTTTCCAGTGGGGCTCCTGCCAGGGCCTACAGTGCCGCTGACAGAGAAAAGGCCATTAGAAACGGAGCCAGAAGGGTCCAGGTGGAGGCGAGGAGAGGGTCAGCAGGGCTTGGCTGTCACGACAGCTTTCTCCTGACACAAGGACACTTGCCAGACATTCAAAGGAGAGAGACTAGCATGGGGTGGGAGTCAGCAGAAGGGAGCTGATCCGCAAAGCAAACCGGTGAGCTGAGATTTTAAACTAAAAACGAAGGCGTAAGTACAAAGGCACTTCTGGCCCTAGAAACAGGCCAGGCCGGCTGATTAAACACACACAGCTGTGCTGTGTAAATGACAGTGAAACACACTGAGCGATCAGCCCCACGTCAGACGCACCGATGGACGGCAGTAGCATTTTCCTGAGCTCGCCAGGCTCTGGGTCACCCGAGGGCTGCTGGATCAGGCTCCCCTGACCTTGTACCGAGCCCAGTCCACATGCCAAACTTGGGACTCTTGGTGAGGGAGAAAACCCTTGTGGATAGAATGGCTTAAAATGCTGGATCCTTCTTTCCTGCTTTTTGGGTGTTCCCAGGAATTGGCTGTGGGCTGGGAAGTGGCCAGGGATGGTGCTCAGGGTGACCGGGTGGCGGGGAAGAGAATCTGACCTAACTGGTTGGATTAGTCTAGGGGTCCTAATGGGAAGGAGGCAGGGGCTCTGGGATGCTGTGTGGCTGCGTGTCCTTCCGGCCTCGGCAGGTGACAGGGTCACAGGGTCATTGTCCTCGTACTTCAGTCTGGCCTTCTCTAGTCCATCTCTCCAAGAAGGAGAACAGCCACATGAGCCCCTCCTGCCCGCAGGCCAACACAAGACAGAGACTACTAGAGACCCTCATCCAAACTCACATGAGATGCTCTGACTGGCTCGGGCCAGCAGAGGTGGAGGACTGGCTCCAGTAGGCAACATGACTTGAGGGGTCCCATTAGCTGTGCTAAGTGGGTGCTCGCGGGCAGCAACAGTCTGGCTTGCCCAGGTCCCGTGTCCACGCGGTCACTGCTCTCAGCCAGGGGGTCTGCTATAGCTCCTCACAGTGGGTGGACTCTCAGATGTCCTGTCTTCCCCACTGAGCCAAGGCTGTCTTCCCATCCTGCTCTCTCGATTCCTTGGTGGGGTCTGTGGCAGAAGGGACTGCCGAGGAGAGAATCTCCCCCTATAGAGAGGAGGTGGTACATTGAAGAACGCATGGTGAGGGTCCTGGTCTGTAAGAATTCAGCCTCTCCAGCTGTGATGGACAGGGCTTTGAGTCCTTGTCTTGGGTCTCCCTCAATTCTAGTCTATTTAAGGGATATTTATCGAGCACCTACATGTGTGATGAGTTCAGAAAGAGAGGATTGGTCTCAATGGGAGAACGGTTATACAGCAGAAGGCAGAACCAGAATTTCCTGTGGCTTCAGAGAATTTCACCACGTAGAGCAGCACTGGCAAGCAGATCCCAGAGAGGGAACCCAGGTCGAGCTGAGTCCCGCACGCTTGCTCCTTCCCTGTCTCATCTGCTGGATAAACCCCTGAGCTGTTTGCCCCAAGACTGCTGAGGTGGCTGGATGTGCCTGCTCCACGGGACCAGGAACGCTAACTGTGTTCTCCACCTCATGGGCTTTTGTAAAAGTCGCATGGGACAGTGTATGTTGTGACGCTGAGTGCTGAGTGCTATCAGGTTGGTTCTGACTTCCAGAAGCTTGATATAGAGCAGAAGAAAACATTTGCCAGTCCTGTGCTGTGCCCAAAGTCGTTAGCTTGAGCCCACCAAGGCAGCCACAGTGTCAATCCATCTTGTTGAGGGTGTTTTTTTCACTGACCCTCCACTTTACCAAGCCTGATGTCCTTCTCCAGGGCCTGGTCCCTCCTGACAACATGTCCAAAGATAAGGTACATATATCCTTTCTAAATAATTATTTCCTTTGTAGCCAATCTGTGTGTGCTACTAGAAGTTTACAAAATGCTTAGTCTGTAACGGTCTCTATTATTCATTCCTGTTGGTAAACTGTTTTATTTGGACAGAACAAGTAGGTTTGCATTGTATCTTCTAGTGCTAAAAATACACTCCAGACAGGGCAGAGCTTTATAAAATAAAGCACTTCAGTTACTCACAAAAATAAGTAAAAATGCTACTGAAATTCAGATACCAATAAGGTCACCCAGAGTGGCTAGGTTTCAGTAGATTTTCCAGACAAAATCAGACTAGGAAGAAAGGCCTGGCAATCTTTTTTACTGAAAATCAGCCCATGAAAACCCTGCAGAGCATAGCAGAATACCATCCAGTGCAATGCCAGGAGATGAGCCCCCAGGTTGGAAGACACTGAAAACACACAGTAGCCACAGTGGTGTCCTCGGTGATACCGAAAGATGGTCAGGGCTGGACAGCGTAAGGTGGCCGCCAGCTGGAGCCAAGCTGACAGCAGCTCACAGCAAAGACAGTTAGTTTTGGGTCAAAACCTTCAAGGAACAGTTCCTTAAGATTGGCCTGAGCATTCCCATAAATGCCTCAGCTGACCTCAGAGGCCATCATCCTGGGGTCCTCTTCCTCCTCCTCGGCACTGAAGTGCATGATGGGAACTGTTGGGGTGGCTGTGGGCGGTGCCTCATGATGCGCCTGCCTGTGGCTTTAGGCCAGGTGGCAGACAGCTTCCAGTGGCAGTCGGAGGAAGTTGGATTTTATCCTGCTGGCAGACGTCTGTTGGAGTAACATTTTAGGAAGGTGAACAACCCACCTGAACTAGAGCCCAACTTGCATCTCAAAGCTCTGATTTAACTCCTAACACTGTGCGGTGGTTCCCAGCAGATATGTAAGTTGGGCATCTGTCTCCTTCCTGGAGGTACTGGCTGCCACCTGATGGTCCCATAGGGTTGCATCCTGGATGAGTGACAGGCTACAAGAAGGCTGCTCCTCTGGAGAAGGACTTCAGTCTCCCAAAGCTCCAGCCCAGTGACCACAGAAGAGAAGGAAAGGTAACCAGTGGCATTTACCCATCTCTTGCTATGAGTCGGCACTGGACCCACTGCCCTGCCTGCCTCCCCTTGTTTGAGGCCCAGAGCAATCTTGGGGGGTAGGTGTCACTATTATTCCCACGTGGAACTCGCTCACAAAGAGGCTGATTCACTTGCTGAGTTCTCACAGTGCCTAAATGGCAGAGCTTGGAGATTGAAATCCAGACCTGCCAAACCCCAGGATGCTGAGTAGTCAGCTACTTTGATGGGTTCAGGAGATTTGGACCAGCCCTGGGGGAAGCTCTAGTTGGAAGAAATATTTAATTTTACTGCCAAAGTTTTATCCCATAATTAATCCCCTAGCTGCTCCCAGGAAACGGCAATGCACATGGGTTATGCACAACACAGTCCATTACCTGAAGGTGGCACGCTTTGTTCATGAGAGGACTGTCAATCAAAAATTCATCCTACAGAAATTGCTACATACTTCACTGCTCAATATCACTACAGTCACTTTTGAAGTCCTCCCCTTGGGAAGCTACAGACCAATGCCAGTGCCTGGTCCACCCTTCAAAGCAGTTTTGAAACTCTTCTTCTGGAATGGCCATCAGAGCTGTCATCGTATTACCCTTGATGTCCTGAATGTCATCAAAATGTCTTCCTTTCAATATTCCTTTATCTTCTGGTAAAGAAAAAAGTCACTGGGGGCCAGATCCAGGGAGTAGGGAGGGTGTTCCAGTGCAGTTATTTGTTTACTGGCTGAAAACTGCCTCACAGACAACTACACAATTAAGTTCACGCACTTACCACCATGCCACTATGTGCACAATGGCCATTCCATAAAGAGTTCCAAAATTGCTTTGAAGGTAGATTAGATGCTGGTGTCAGTGCCTAGCTTCCCAAGAGGAGGACTTGGAAGGTGACTGTTGTGATATTTGTCAATGAGGTATGTAGCCCTTAGAACAACTAAGTTCACGGACTTAACTGTCAGACCTCATGTTCACATCCTTGAAACCTGGCTCAGTGTCTGGAGACTGTTGTGTCACCCTGAGTCAGTCCTCACCCCTGGTGACATAACGCCCAAGGGAACGAATGCTGTCCAGTCGTGAGCCTTCCCCGTGATTGGCTGGCTGCAGGGCAGACAGTGTGACCTAGAGTTGTCACTGGCTAATTTTCGGAAGTAGACCCCAGGTCCGTCTTCCTTGTCTGTCTTTGTCTGGAGGCTCTGCTGAGACCTGTCCAGCATCACAGCAGCACACAAGTGTCTGCTGATGGGTGGGTAACGGCTGTGCTTCAGGTGCCTGGGCTGGGAATTGAACCCAGATTTCTTGCATGGAAGGTCAGAATTCTACCACTGAGCCACCGTGACCTGGTCTGGAACTAGCAAATGCTAAATGTATCAGGGATGAGTGCCGAATCTGAGTCAGAGCAGCGTTTCTGGAGTTGGTGAAGTGGGGAAGCTTTCTTTACAACGGGTTTCTGCTCTGGAGGCTGTAGCCTGGGACTACAAGGGGCTGTTTTGCAGCTGTGGGATGAAAACCTTCTCTACAGAGGATTCAGCCAACAGGAAGTCATAGGTGGAGAAGGTGGACACCAATGGCATCATCAGATACCTGGATCTCACCATGTCTGAAGCTGCAATCAGCCTCCTTTTATTTGTACAAGTTGACATGCTCCCATGGTTGTTTGAGCCAGTTTGAATTGCGTTTCATTTGCCACCATAAAAAAATCATGACAAGTTCCAGAATCTTCAGTAGTGTTTCAGTTGAAGGGAAACTCAGGTGGATTCCAAGAAAGCCAGCATATCCCTCCTCCGTCCCAGCTCCTGGTGACAAGCCCTGCCCTTCGGGATCCTCTCTCTGGCTGTAGAGTGATGGCTACCTCCCTGCGGGGCTGTCTGAGCCTGGCTGGAGAGGAATCCAGGAGGCTGGACTTGGACTCAAGGGAGCAAGGTGCTAACAGGCCTCATTTGTCTCTGTGCCCTTCATTCATGCACCAGCACTGGTACCACTGCTTCCTGGAAGGATGAGTCTGGAGTGGTCATTAAGTTAAACGTATATCCACTGAGCCTGGTTACTAAGTCATTGGCAAATCAGATAAACAAAGACAGGGAGCTTATGGGAGCTCTTTAGAAAACCCTGATCACTGCTGATGGAGGACGCTACATCACCCATCCCAGGTCAAAATTCAGGTAGTTTGAGAACATTATCTCACAGAGGGACAAGAGTCAGGCTTTCAGGGAGCAGGGGGCGGAGAAGTTGCTGTAGGAGGAAGAACCTTGAGCATCTTTCTTCATGGTTAACCCAGGGAAGCCAGAATAGTGACTGGTTGGGGCTGGAGAGCAAGGGATTCTGGGCAAGGAGTGGAGCCAGAGAAGCATGGATTCAGTGTTCCAGCTTTTCTATGTAGACAGCTGGTTACGGCTGGGCAAAACCTGCCTCCTAGACAGAGACAAGTCTTGAGTTCAAGGCCACAAGCCCCTGTACCTCTAAGAGTCTACAGTGTTAAGATGATGCTCGGTCTCTCACGGACACACACTGCCTTGTCTTGCAGTGAAGTTAGCAAAACAAGTACTGCATGGGGATTTTCCACCTAGCCTTCTGCCATGGAGTTGATTCTGACTCACAGCAAACCTATAGGACACAGTACAACTGCCCCGTAGGGTTTCCAAGGAGTGACTGGTGGATTCGAACCACCAACCTTTTGGTTAGCAGCTGTAGCTCCTAAACACTGCACCACCAAGGCTGCGATTGTCCATAAAGCCATGCTTGCCCCTCTGAAAGGATTTTATTTTATTCTGAGGCTACATCCTTTCTGAGGGTAACACCACCAGGTAAGGAGGAGTGAGTAGCCTCTACTTGTCTGTCAGTGGAGGCTTGCTTGTTGCTGTGATGCAGGAAACTATGCCACTGTTGTTTAGATACCAGCAGGATCAACCATGGTAGATAAGTTTCAGCTGAGCTTCCAGACTAAGACAAACTAGGGAAAAGGACCCGGCAGTCTACTTCTGAAAGGAATTAGCCAGAGCAAACCTTATAAATAGCAGCCGAACATTGTCAGATATGGTGCCAGAAAGTGAGTCCCCCAGGTTGGAAGGTACTCAGAAGATAACTGGGGAAGAGCTGCCGTCTCAAAGTAGAGTTGATCTTAATGACGCAGATGGAGTAAGGCCTCCAGGATCTTCGCTCCCTGAGGTAGCACAACTCAAAATGAGAACAGCTGCAAACATCCATTAATAATTAGGACATGGAATGTACAGAGTATGAATCTAGGAAAAGTGGAAATTGTCAAAAATGAAATGGAATGCATAAACATTGACATCCTAGGAATCAGTGAGCTGAAATGGACCAGTTTGACCAATTTGAATCCAATAATCACATCATCTACTATGTTGGAAACAAAAACTTGAAGAGGAAAGGTGTTGGGTTCATCATCAAAAAGAACATTTCAAGATCTGTCCTGAAGTACGATGCTGTCAGTGATAGGATGATATCCGTATGCCTACAAGGATGGCCAGTTAACACAACTCCTGTTAAAATTTATGCACCAACCACTAAGGCCAAAGATGAAGAGGCTGAAAATTTTTACCACTTCTGCAGTCTGAAATTGACTGAACACACAATCAGAATGCATTGCTAACTACTGGTGACCGGAACGCAAAAGTTGGAAACAAAGAAGAAGGATCAGTAGTTGGAAAATACAGCCTTGGTGATAGAAATAATGCTGGAGGTCACATGACAGATTTTACAGGACTAATGACTTTTTCATTGCTAATACCTTTTTTAACCAACACAAATGGCGATTATACACATGGACCTCACCAGATGACATACGCAGGAACCAAACTGACCACATCTGTGGAAAAAGACGATGGAAAAGCTCCTTATCTGCAGTCAGAACAAGACCAAATGCTGACTGTGGCACAGACCATCAATTGCTCATATGCAGATTCAAACTGAAACTGAAGAAAATTAGAACAAGTCCACGAGAGCCAAAGTATGATCTTGACTATATCCCTCCTGAGTTTAAAGACCATCTCAAGAACAGATTTGATGTGTTGATCACTAATGACTGAAGACCAGATGAATTGTGGAATGACATCACAGACATTATCCATGAAGAGAGCAAGAGGTCATCAAAAAGATGAGAAAGAAAGAAGAGACCAAAATGGATGTCAGAGGAGACTTTGAAACTTGCGCTTGAACGTTGAGCAGCTAAAGCAAAAGGAAGGAATGACAAGGTAAAAGATCTAAACAGAAGATTTCAGAAAGCAGCTCAAGAAGACAAAAAACAAAAAAAACCCAGTGCCATTGAGTCAATTCTGATTCATACCGACCCTAGACAGAAGAAAGTATTATAATGACATGTGCAAAGAGCTGGAAATGGAGAACCAGAAGGGAAGAACATTTTCTGCATTTCTCAAGCTGAAAGAACTGAAGACAAAATTCAAGCCTTCAGTTGCAATAGTGAAGGATTCTACAGGTGAACTATTAAAAGACTCAGACACAGCATCAGCACTAGAAGGAAGGAATACGCAGAGTCATCATGCCAGAAAGAACTCATCGATGTTCAGCCATTTGAAGAGGTTGTATATGATCAGGAACCGATGGTACTGAAGGAAGAAGTCGAAGCTGCATGGAGGGCCTTGGTGAAAAACAAGGCTTCTGGAATGAATGCAATATCGACTGAGATATTTCGACAAACAGATGCATCGCTGGAAGTGCTCGTGATCACACTATAGGATCACTGTGAGTCAGAGTTAACGGGAAAGCAACAGGCTTTCAGTTTTTATTAGTGGCAAATACGTTTGTTTTTCCTTCTATGACAAATTTCTGCTGCACCCAGGTTCCAGCTTTTCCAGGTTTTGCTGCACTTCCTGTTTGGGCCTTAGACAGAAAGGGTTCGCTCATCACTGGTTTAATGTAAACAAAAGCACAAAACCAAAAAACTGAGCCAGATGCTGTTAAGTTAATTCAGACTCACAGAGACCTGATGGACAGGGTAGAACTGTTCCATAGGGTTTCCAGGAGTGGCTGGTGGACCCGAACTGACACCTTTCTGCTGGGCCCTGAGCTCCTAACCATCGTGCAACCAGCATTGCCAAGTAAAAGCACAAGTGGCCTCTAATTGACAAACATCGTGGTGACTGACATTTGAGAGAGCGGAGGGTCGCGGGGCCCAGAAAGGTGAGGAGCCTGGCCGTGTCCCTCAGAGGTCTGCAACCGTAGAGCTCGATGCTTATGCCCACGCACCTGGGGGAGCCAAACCAGGGCCAAGATTAGCCTCCAGTGTGGAGAGGGCCCCCCACACTCAGGGGGAGCTCAGCGTTTGTGGAAGGAGTAGGAACTCAGGAGGCCTGGTTTTCTGAGCAAGGCCTCAGATCCGAGCACTCAGGAGACTAGAGCCCCTTCCTGCCCACCTTTCCCAGCCTTCATGGCCAGCTGCTAAGCCTTTTAATGGGGTGATTGTCACCCTCCTCACAGTGGCAGTGAAACTGTGGCCAAAGCCTGCCTTCTTGCTGAGGAAGTCCGGCCTGCTGTCCAGGCTGGTGTGGGCTGCTGCAGGCTGCCCGCGTGCACTGACACTCACCCTGTGCCGGAGGCTCCTGTGTGCCCTCGGCCTGTCTCCCACCTAGAGGCAGAGGTGGATTTGTTTGGCAGTTCAAGACACTCAAGGCGCAGCCAGCTCTTGCCAGGGGAAAAGCAGGTGGGTCGGGGAGTGGCAGTCTTGGATCGACGAGCACCGTGCTGACGGCTGAAAGAAGTGTTCAGACTGCAGGGGAGGTCAGGGAAGGCACCCTAGGGAGGTCGGGGCAGGCACCCTGTGCTCCTGTTCAGAGTGCTGCCTGTGCTTCCTGAGGAGGCTGTGTGTTTCTTGTTCATTGCTCTCAAGTTGGCTCCAGCTTGTGGGGATCCCAAGAACAATAGGACAACACACTGTCCAGGCTTGCGCCATCTTCCCAGTCACCGTCAGCTTGCGCCCCTTGTTGTGGTCACACGCACCCTGGGTGTCTTCCAGTCTAGAGGGCCCGTCCCCTGGCGTCGTCCCAGACAGGGTGACCTACAGGTTTCTCACTGGCTGGTTTTCCAGAGTAGCTGGCAAGGCTTTTCTTCCTAGTCCACCTTGGTTGGAGATATGAAACCTGTTCCTCAGGGATGAGCCTGCTGCTCTGTGACACATCTGTAGCCTCACCTCCAGAGTCACCATCATTCATGACAGTACAACAATCCGACAGCTGGGTGGTAGGGGAGGAGAATCGCTGTTCAGTCAACGATGTTGTGATTAAACAAAACAGTAACAAAGCCCAATGTGGCAGGTATTGAGAGGGTCCACCTCTCAGAAAGAAAGTGTCCATCCCCCAGGAAGAGTCTGGGATGGATCCAGAGGTGAGGCCAGGAGGAAAAGTGACACCCCTGTCATGGAGGTGAGGTGGCCGGGACAAGCTGGAGACCCTGCAGCCTAACCTGTGAATGGCATTTATGCTCAGAGCAGCGGGCCACTTTGAGAGAATGATGTAATAAATCTCCCAGACTGGTCCGTATAACTTCCCCTGGCACCCAGGGTGTGTGGATAACATGCGGTCAAACAGAAGAGTAATCAGATTTGAAATATTCCTTTAATAATGTGTTTGCCAAATCAAATATTAAAAATAGAAGATGGGGAAAAGGAGCAGCCATCTCCCCAGTGGCATCACTTCCATAAATATTGCCTCATTAAGCTGTCGGTGTTGGTTCAAAGAGATGGATTTGAAAACGTGGCCAAGGTTCCAGACTGCTGATCGCGATGAGACGGGAGAGTCTGCGCTGCCAACTTCACCTCGCCTCCCTGCGCTGTGCCTGCCACCACAGTGAGAGGCCTTCACTTAACAGCCGGAGCTGGCGTGACATCTGCCCAAGGGACATGTGTTTCTTTGGAGCTGAGCCTTTTCCATTGGGGTACGAGTGGCTACCATCCCAGCCAAATGGCAGGAAATTAATAATGATGGCATTTGACTTTCTCGAGACCTTCCCTTGGCACAGCTCTTATTCATCCTATTGGCATTTCTCTGGGGCGGGAGGCAGGCTAGGGAGGGTGGGGGCTCCACTGCTCTACCAGGTCTGTCGTTGGGAAGGAGGCAGGCCCCGCAGGCCCCGGGCTTTGATAGAAGTGATGGGTGAAGGGATCAGGCAGCTTGAGACACTTGTGTCCCTGCTCCATTTCAGGTCCCAGCTCTGTTTCAAGTGCAGGAAGAGTAACTGCTCGAAACTCAACTGTTGGCCTGTTCACATTCAGTCTCTGAGTATCAGTGAGACTCCTGGTCATGACCAGGCCACAGCCACAGATCTGTGCCCATGAGGACTGGAGACACATGACTTTCCAGTACCATGTTTGGATTTTATGCCAGGGACCCAAGTTGAGTCAACTCTTAACCATGCATGTACAGAGAGTCTAACTTGCATTGACTGGCGATGAGCCTCCGTGATTTCTGAGTTTACGATATCTTTCCTCTCAACTTCGGGTCTGTCCTTAGTTAAAACACTGACTTCAGGAAAGAGCTCAGAGCCAAAATGAAACGCTTGGATTTGGGTCAATAATTATCTTAATTGGTCTTCCAAGGTCAAATAACCAGTTTGACTGAAGGCTCAACATTTTTTAAAACATAATTTATTTTATTAATGCATACCCAGCACCTACTATAGAGAGGACCGAGGGAGAATTGATGCATTCACACGGTGCTGTTGGTGAGAATTGCTGACCACACTGGGAGCTGCTGGAGGAAGGCATGCGCCGGGCCTAGAAGAAGCACAACCAGAATGTTCCCTTGAGGTGAGGCTGGCAGGAATTCAGTTTTCTTACTTCAGACTGGTCTTTCGTCGGGAAAGACCAGTCGCTAGAAAGGACATCATGGTTGGTAGAGCAGAGGGCTGGCGACAGTGAAGGAAACTCTCAGCGAGAAGAACCCACCCAACAGCCCAGCAGCGGGCTCAAACAGCACGGTGACAGTGACAACAGCACAAGGCCGGGCGGTGCTGTGCTCTGTGACATGTCCGTCTCTGTGAGTTACAGCCAGCACGGCAGCCAGGAGCCGCTACGCCAGAAGCACCAGGCTGCTTGTTACCTGTTCCAGGGGCGGCTGAGTTCTGAGACGAATCAACCCTGAATCTTCCCCAAAAGATGCCCCACAGGGGGCGGGGTAGCCTGGGAGGTCTTGGGGGGTCACGGCCAGGATTCCCCCCAAACCTCCCTTCTTCCTTTTGTGCAGAGCCCTGCTGCAAGGGCGAGGCCGGCTGATGACCGCTTCTCACCTGCCCGTGTTCGCGTGCTGCTCTGCGGCCCCGGATGATGACCCCTTCTCACCTGTCCATGTTCATGCGCTGCTCTGTAGCCCTTCTCAGCTCATAGGGTGCTTTCCCAGCTGCTGGGCCTTCCAGCTCTGGGACCCAGAATCGTGAAGAGCCAGACAGCAACAGGCAGAGGGCATCTGTGCTGTTAGAAGACAAGACCCGTCCCCACCACCCCACCACACACTTGCCACCCATGGCCATCTAAGTCTCACTGGCCAGTCTGTCACAGGGCTTGACCCTGCACCATTGTGTGTGATCCCTTTGTCTACTGAAGCTTTCAGGAGGTCCTTGGCACCTCCGATGGCCTTGGGCAGTGGTGCCCCACCCCCCGTGCACACCAGTGGGCTGAGTCACACCTCAACAGCCTTGTTCAGAAGGGCTTCCTGTTGACCTGGTCCTACGTCCCGTCAGCATAGCAGATGCTGTCACTGTCCTCTCCAGGTGACAGGGCTTGTCTCTGTCATCAGTGCCCAGCACCCCTAAGACCGCAGCACAGGGCACTGCCCGCAGCAGGTGCATTGAAAGAGTTTGATCCTGTCCATGGAGAGTCAGGTGTCTGGGACCAGGAGGGAGCTTGGGGCGGGGAGGTTGCCCACCCCTGACCTGGGCACCTTCGTGAACTGCTTGGCTGCCAGCCAGTCCAGAGAGACCCTAGAAAAGGCACACTGTCACCTGCACTCTCATGACCTTCTTTTCCTGCGCCTCCGCCAGCTTGCACCCAGATGGATGTGTCATGGCCATGCATTTGGGTTTTCTGTCCTCTCACATGTCAGCAGGTTCCTGTGGGTCCGGGATGTTGGTGCCCAAGCACTTCCTGGTACACCCCTCCCCCTGGCCTGGTGGCCTGTTTCTTGGTTGACTTTACTGTCAGGGGCCATCTGTTTGGACCCAGGGAGCCCTTGACAGAGGGAAGCACAGGTGTCAGCATCTTCCATCAGCATCTTCCCAGAGGAAAAACTTTATTAGTCCGAACATAGCAGAGCTACCGTTGGACTGGAAACCAGCGACGTAGCCAGGTGCAATTTCTGCGTTGATTACTGCCACTCTATAAAAACAGGTGACCCACAGCAATGGTGGGAAGGCGGGAAGGGACAGCAAAACAGGACAAACGGACACTGAGAATCTGGGGTGGAACAGGAAAAGGGGAGAGTGCTGACCCATTGTGGGGATGACAACCAATGCTGCAGAACAACTTGTGTGTAAATTGTTGAACAGGAAACTGAGTTGCCCTTAAATTTTCATCTAAAACACAATAACATTAAAAAAAAAAAACAAAACAGAAAACAAAACAAGGATGAAGGTGAAGACGAGGACCCTCTCCCCTTTCCCTTTCCTGGAAGCAGCTCTGTGGGTGGCTCTGGGGAGCTTCCCTTTGCCCCTCCCGGGGGCCTCATCCCTCCCCACTAGCCAGTGCCCCTGTGCTGGTCAGATTCCCCAGGGGAGGGTCCGGTGTCTGACAGAGGTGTCCCAGGCCGAGGCTTCCCAGACCTGTCACTGTGGTCCGCTTCCAGGATTGCCAGGCCGCTGTGCTGCTGAATTATCATTTTCTTAATATTTTTTAAAATGAACTTTGCTACCTACTTAAAAGTCCTTGCAACTGAAAAGGAATTCTTTATTTCACTGTGGGAAAAGCAAAACATTAACACAGTAGTGTCATTTTCTGTGCATTTGTTTGTTTAGTGACTGTCCGCTCGGTGTTTCCTGGTGCGGGGCCTGTGCTAACCCATGCTTAGAAGGTAGCCTTCCAAATAAGGACCACAAATAAGTGAAAAACAACAAACACACACACACACACACACAATCTCACTGCTGTGGAGTCGATTTCAACTCACAGCGACTCTATGAGACAGAGTAGAACTGCCCCGTAGGTGATCCCAGAAGCCGCCGGTGGTTTTGAACAGCTGACATTTGGGGCAGCAGTCTGAGCTCTTCATTGCTGCGCCATCAGGTTCCCCATATCAGGGCGAGGGACCGAATTTTGATGGCCAGGTCAGGGCAGCTGCTGTTACCCCTGTGCTCACTTCCTTCCTCATTCTCTTGTATGAAGGGAGCTTAGTAAGAGGCACTACAGGATTGCTGTGAGTCAGAATCGACTCAGTGACAATGGGTTTGGTTGTGGGTTTAGTTAAGAGCTACTGGCTGCCCTGGAGTTAATCCCCAATCATGGTGAGCCCATGTGTGCAGAGCTGTGCTCCATGGGATTTTCAATGGCTGGTTTTCCAGAAGTGGATTGCCCGGCCTTTGTTTCGAGGCACCTCTGAAATGGAGTTGAATCCACATCTTTGGGCTAGCAGCCTCATCTGTTAATGATTTGAACCACTTGTGGACACCCAGTGAGTGCTAGGGAGGTGCTGAAGACTCACTGGCATCCAACTGAGACTTTCTCCTTGATGCAAATAGAGGGACTGAAAAAGATTTGAAAAGGAAATCCTTCTTTCCTGCTCCCATGGCCCAGGCTACTTCCAGTCCTTTCATTGGCTACAAATATCCTTTTTCGAGCCTCAGTTTATCTTAGGTGTCAGCAAGAGATGATACTCCCCGTAACTGGTTCAGGGATGAGTTGGAGTTTTAATAAACTCAACATGATTGGGGAGCTGGAGGCTTAGTCCTCTTTGGGGTCACAACCGAAGCAAGGATGTTCCTCCTTCCTGAACCTTCTGGTGACCTTGTTGGTGTTTCTGGGGTTGGAAGGAAGCCTCAACTTTTCTAAGAGCCCAGCCACAGTGACCTCAACTGGGTGGAGCACAGGGACCTGTGTGCTTAGACCCCTGAGGGCTACAGCTACTGAGGGCAAAAAGTGCAGCAGCAGGAGGTGAAGGGACGAGCAGAGAAAGGAGGTGAGGGGCCACCTCACCCGAAAACCATCTCCCATCACCAGAGGGGGCTCCAGATCAATTCCACAGGACCTTTGGGACCACCACTCTGCCTACAGGCAGGAGGCTGGGGCAGGCACTCGAGGCACTTTGCAGGTGGTGTGTGTAGACAATGAGCGTATCTTTGCCGTCAGGCCTCTCGTCTCTGGGGCATTTCCAGGTCCCTGATGATGCTCATCCTGCTGTACCTCCTTGTCTCAGGAGACTTGCTCAGCCCCGTGTCTGGGTCCCATTTCCCAGGTGTGGGATCTGCAGGTGGAGGCGGGGGATCCCAGTGCTGTCCTTTGGTCTGCATTGAATAGGAAAGCTACTCCTTCGCCATGAGATCTCGTGAGGCAGTGGTGGTTCCGAGGTGGAATGTTTGCTTTCCTGTGGGAGAGAGCCAGGTTTGGGTCCTGGGCAGTGCCCTCAGCACGCAGCCACCGCCCGCGTGCCGGTGGAGCCTCAAAACCGAGACAGACATGGAAGAAAGGCCTGGTGATCAAGGTCTACTTATGAAAATCAGTCAGTGAAAACTCTGCGGGTCACCGTGGAGCAACCATGACTCTGTAGGGAAGGCACATTACCACCAGGTGCGTGGGCCACCATAAGTTAGGGGTCAATTCCACGGCTACGCCTTGGGATGGGGAGGATGGGGAGGAGGGTCTGGGGCAAGGTCCTGCTGCTTGTGCTAATAGGGCCAGCACCTTGATCCCCAAGCAGCAGACCAAGCTGTGGTGCTGACGGCTCCCCTGTGCCATGCCCAGTGTCAGGACTGAGTTGTGTCTGCCATATACAAATTGGGTTGGGCTGTGATTACCAGGATTGTGTGATTGCCCTCCGTTCTGTGACTTTCCTATGCTGTAAATCCTAGTCTCTGCCTGTGGGTAATAGAGTGGATTATGTTGAAGAGGATTAGGGTGGGACTGTCACACCCTTCCTAAAGTCACCTCCCTGCTCCAATGTAAAGGGTATTATCCTGGAGGGTGGCTTGTGCCACCTTTTATCCTTTCATCCAATAAGAGATAAAAGGCAAGCGAAGTAAGCAGAATCGGGAAGCTCGTATCACCAAGGAAATGCGTCCTTTAGACCTGAGATTCCTGCAGCGACACGCTCCCTGACCAAAGACTGACGCCACCCAGGGAGCCTCCTCCAGAGCCGGCAGAGAGGGACAGCCTTTCCCCAGCAGCGGACATCCTGCATTAGGGCTTGTTGCTTACTGAACTAGGGAAGAATAACGTTTTCTTTGTTCAGATCATCCACTCTTGGCACCTCTGTTAGAGCAGCACGGCTGTTGCTGTTGTGAGGTGCCGTTGATTTGGTTCCGACTCACAGCGGCCCCGTGCACAACAGAACGAAACGCTGCCTGGCCTGGCGCGGTGTCCACAGTCATTTCTGTGCTTAAGCCCCTTGTTGTGGCCACCGTAGCACTAGCTGACTGAAACACCCAGTGAGGACAGAACTCCACGGAGGGCCTGCCTGGAGGCCATTCGGCCCCGTGGTCTGGATCGGGCGCAGGGGAGGGCATGGCCTACCTGGCGATGCCACTCCATCAGGAAGGTGACGTTGTCCCTTCCCCTGTAGGCAGCTCCAGACACTGCCGGGGGCCACTGTAGTCACAGTCCACAAGCCACATCTCCCAGACATTGCTGGGGAGTGCTCCACGCAAAGGCCCAGCAAGTCTGGTTTTCCAGGATGCACGGAGAATTTGTCACACAGAACCGGCCGTTAGATCTAAGCTGCTGCTAAAAGTACTCGGGATGATAAATCATCATCTGGTGTTAAACGAAGAGGCAGCCCCCTTCCTGGTGTGGCTGCTCCCCGGTAATCATGATAAATGGAGAACCCTGCACAGGTGAATTTTAATAGGCGTACAAATGCGCTCAGATTAATTAGATTATATTTTTAAAAAACTTTTCTCTTTTGCTCCATAAATCTAAATGGGGACCTCTAAAAGATAATCACCCGCCACACACTAAAATGCATTATGACATGATAAAAGATTACGGACGCACATACGCGGTTAGATGCTGGATGCAGCTGGAAGGCGTTCCAGGGCACCGGGGCTGCCAGGCTGCCATCTCGTCGTTGTGGCTAACGGGACTCTCGGTTGGCAACGTGGGATGAGCAGGATCAAGGAAGCTCTGTGCAGATTTCTCCTTCTGAATGGATCCTCTTTGAGTTGACAAAGTTTTTCCTCCAGGTCCTTTCAAAAGCAGGGACATAGATTGCTGACACACCAGGCAGCAGCTAGTCACAGCTTCTGGCTATAAAAGAGGAATAAAGGACCCTGTCGGTGGCACTTGTCTGGCTTGGCATGACGGCCAAAAGGGGACCCTGATGTGGGGAAGAAAAGCCTCATCAGATAAACCTCGAGCTCATGAAGGCAAAGTAACCACCCCTAAAATTCCACTTTCTTTTTCTATGTCTGACCCTGCGGGTCCCGTGATTTCTGAGGAGAGAGGAGGTATCCCACCACAAAGGAAACAAGCATTGGTCTTTATGGCAAGTTGAACATTTAGAAATAGCTACAAGGCAGACCTGTGCAGGAAGGAAGGAGAAGAATAATTGGAGATCAGTTTTTCATTTTAACAACCGCTTACAGTAAATAGCCTAAGAACTTGACACTGGTTCCACAGAACCTCCTCTGGCAATCACCGCCACCCGTTGAAGCAGGCACTGCTACCCACTTGGAGAGGAAGTAGGAAATCAGGCTCCATAAAGGGAGGTCATCTCACAAAGCACAGTCAGATGCTGGAGTCCTTAGGTGGGACAAATGGTTAGCACACTCAGTTGCTAACCAAAAGATTGGTGGTCTGAGTCCATGGACAGGTACCTCAGGAGAAAGGCCTGACCCACTGCTGAAAAACCAACACTGCAAAGCCCATGGGACACGATTCTACTTTGACAGCTGTGAGGCCAGCGTGAGTTGGAATCTAACTGATGGCCCCTGGGTGCCGGTTAGGGCTGGAGCTAGGAGATGAAGTGCAAGACACCCAGTTAAATTTGAGTTTCAGGTAGACAGTGTATAACTTTTAATGTAAGCATGCCTCTAGGATTAAAATGTATATATATGTATATGCTGTTTATCTGAAATTCAAATTTAAAACCAAAAAACCCAAACCAACTACTGATTCCAATTCACGGTGACCCTGAAGGACAGAGTAGAACTGCCTCATAGAGTTTCCAAGGAGCACCTGGTGGACTTGAACTGCTAGCCTTTTGGTTTGCAGCTGTAGCACTTAACTGTAAACATCATCAGGATATCCAAGTTTAATCAAGTGTCGTATATTTCATCAGGCAATGTTAGCCCAACGTCAAAGCCACACAGTGATTCACCGGCAGAGTGAGGACTCCAGGACAGTTGTTTCAGTGGTCTTTGTCCTTCTTGTTTTTGCTCAGTCGGTTGCCTACTATACCTTGGGGTGACTCTTTCTACCCTAAATGAGGTTGTGCTGTCAAAAGCAGCCAGGAGATGTTCTCGCTGGTTATGTGTATTGTGAGAATGAGAAGACGCGGTCTCACAGTTCAAAACAGCACGTGGCTGCCAATCCACGCTCTCTGTTGTCTTCAGGAGTTCGGTGGAGATGTGACCTGCGCTTACGCTGCGAGCTAACAAAGCCCGTCCTGTCTCTGGAGGCGGTAGGGAGAAGAGGTGGCTTTCACAAGTCCTGAGCCACGCCGGGACAGCTGTGTTTCCCGTGGGCTCCGCCAGTGTCGTGATAATTAGACTCTGTGACGCGTGGGACTGCCCTGACTCAGGCCACTTTGTTTCAACAAGCTCCCGCTCGCTGGCCTACGAGTCTTGTCTTAGTGCTGAAACCAGTTATTTCTCTGCCATCTCTCCTTCCATACCACTCCAAACACTAGCAAATAAACTGTGTGTGTCAGTTTGAAGCAAAAACAATGTTTATTTCTCTATGTGCAAGCCATCCCAACTCCTTCAGTTTTGATAGCATCTGCTAAGGCTGAGATTTATGCCAGAGGACTACTTAGAGTTTCTCTCACTGTCTCCCTGACCTGTGGCTCTTCGCAACTTAGGCAAATGAGTCCTACACTTCGCACCATCGACTAATTAGACAGGAGTCTTCCTCCAAAAGCCCAGCTTTGAGAAAACCCCAAATCTGATGATGTCAAGTGGATTCAGACTCATAGCAACCCTGTAGGAGAGAGTCAAACTGTGCCCTGCGTCTCTAAGGCTGTCACTTTCACAGAAGGAGCCTGTTCCATCTCTCTCCCACAGAGCAAGTCACTGGAGGGTTTCAACTGGTGACATTTCGGTTAGCAGACAAGTCCTTAACTAAGTGACGGCGTTTTTAAAGGGTGTAACTGAGGGTCTGTCAATCAGAATCCCACGAAAGTCCTGGTTTGGGAGCTTATGACCTGAACCCTTCAGCTCGTAGCCTGATTTTGAGTTGTGACATCTGAATATATGGCTCAGGAAGATTCTTACTTTAGATTAACACACCCACCCACCCACCCACACACACACACAAGGCTTCATCTTCAGGCAGTGGCTTCATTAAAGCACAGGTGGGTAAGCAGAAAGCGGCTCAGCCAGACGGTGGACTAGTCCTCAGTAGAAACAGGAGGGAAGTAGTGAGTGGGCTTACAGCGCTAACGAACCTTGCATCATTACGTTATGTGAAAGACGCCTGCCACAAAAAGCCACGTGTTGCGTGATTCTGTTTACGTCAACCGTCCAGTGTGAGCAAATGCACAGGGATAGACAATAGGTGAGTGGTTGTCTAGGGGCTGTGGCCTTCTCCCCTGTTTGGCTGGGCCATGCTTTGTTTACCCACCTCTGCTTTGATCTAGTATCAGTTCTACCTTTTCCAGTAACCACGTACACACTGAGTGCAGAGTTCCCCTCTGTTCACTGTCTTAAAATGAGCCCCCCCTTAATAAAAACTCTCCTGAGCCCCACATCCGAAGTCACATTTCAAAACATGTTATGAGGGCTGGTGGGGACACTCTGGTGGTATAGTGATTCAGTGCTAAGGCTGCCAACCAAAAGGTTGGCAGTTTAAACCTACCAGGCTCCCCCTCGGAAACCCCAGGGGAAGTTCTTCTCTGTCCTGTAGGGTTGCTATGAATCAGATTTGACTGAGTGGCAGCAGGTTTGGATTTTCAGTTTAGAGGGTGCTGGGGGAGGGGGAGGAAAGAGGGGCGACAACTAGTGAGCACAAGGTTTCCAGCTGGGATGGTGTGACTGTAGTGACAATAAATTATGGGGGTGGCTGTAACGCTGCAGACAGGTGAGTGACGTGGGGTGTAAATACATCTGCATACGCCATTCTGAGCATTACGCACCACCTTGCTGAATACCACTGTGGTCACCTGTGAAGTCCTCCCCTTGGGAAGCCATGCACCAAGACCAGTGTCTAGTCCACACTTCGCAGAAATTTTGGAACTCTTTCCGGAATGGCTGTTGCACCCGGTAGCATGGTGCCAAGTTCACAAACTTAACTGTATAGTTGTCTGTGAGGGAGTTTTTAGTCAGTAAACAAATAACTGCATTGGAACACCCTCCCTACTGACCTGATGTGGCCCCCAGTGACTTTTTTCTTGACCCAAAGATAAAGCAAAGATGAAAAGGAAGACGTTTTGATGATGTTCAGGACATCAATGGTAATACAGTGACAGCTCTGATGGCCATTGCAGAAAAGCATTCTAAAATTGCTTTGAGTAGTGGATGAGGCTCTGGTGTCAGTGCACAGCTTCCCGAGGGAAGCACTTTGAAGGTGACCGTGGTGACATTCAGCAATAAGGCATGTAGCGCTTTTTCTAGGATGAGTTCACAAAGTTCATTGGCCCTCCTTGTATCTCTACAGTGCAATTTCATCGTTTACCAGCATTTAAGTTATTGTATTTCAAATAGAAAAATCCAGACATTCAGTTTATCTTCAAGAGACAGAGGTTTGGGAACCGCCAGGTCTGGGTTCCTATGTGACCATCAACAGTGCCCGTCAGCTGGGCACTGTGAGTTATACATTATGCCACAGTCCCCATTAGACCTGATTACTCACCCGGGGCTGACCCCTATGATTGCTTGAACTTGTAACTTCCTAGTTTAGGAGAGCACTAAAAAATGAAAAGAAAAAATCACTATCTAGCTGATTCGAACTCAGAGTGACCCTGAAGGACAGAGTAGAGCTGTCCCCTTAGGGTTTCCAGGGCTGTACATCCTTACAGAAGTGGACTGGCACATCTTTCTCCCATGGAGCATGACTGGTGGATTAGAACTGCTAACCTGCTGGCTAGCACACAAGTGCCTAACCACTGTGCAACCAGGACAGGCACAGCAAACATCACCTTCAGCATCAACGTTGTGGGCCAAAGACGGCAGGAACGCCACTGGGAACAAAATGATCACTCTCTCTGCTCTTATAAGCGTGGTAAAATGAAACCCAATGAGATGGAAGGAGCTTACTTTCACAAAGCACCCAACTTAGCTCTTTGTGTGGCTGTGTCACATTCTGTCAGCCAGAGAGACTGTTGCCCCCCTAACTGGTCTCCACATAGACCAGCTCGCTGGGGCTGTAGGAGGATTTATTTGACTTGCTGTGTGTTCTTAACTCTCACAAGCCACGTCTGTGCAGGTTCCCAGGGGACTTTCTCCACCTTCTTGTCAGGAGGAAGTAGAGACAGTGGCGGTAATTCTCTGTGCCCCGTGGCTTGACAAAGTGTGCCATTACAGCCCTGCCTGGCTGGAGAAAGAGAAAAGAGAAAGTGGCCTTGCCTAAGGAAAGCAAATGACACAAAAGAAGAACTTGCCAATTAAGTCATTCCTTTAACAGGTATCGCCGAACACCCACTGAGTGCCAGGTCAGTGGTTTTTAAATTATGTTCAGTGCTCAACCATGGGACGCATTGTGTTTGTGGCTGTCTTGATTATCTAGAGCTGCTGTAACAGAAATACCACAAGGGGTGGCTTTGGGAAACAGAAATAGATTTTCTCATTGTTTAGGAGGCTAGAAGTCCAAATTCAGGGCATGGCTCTATTGGGAGGTCCTTCCTTGTCTGGAGGGCACCCAACAACAACAATGACATCTAATTTCCATCACTGTCCATATCTGACGCCCCATAACCATTAGCTGTCCCTCTCAGTGCCCTATCCTAGTCCCCAACAGCCTCTCATCTACTTTCTTTCTCTCTGGGTTTGCCTGTTCTGGACATTTCGTAGAAATGGAATCATACAATGTATGCTTTTTTTGATGACTGACTTTTCCAAGTAACACAGTGTTTTCAAGGCTTATCCACACTGTAAGTACTGCGTTGCTGAATAACACTCTGTTACTGAAGGCATACAAGGCTGCCACGAGTTGGAATTTGCTCAAGGGCACCTAACAACAACAACTATTTCCACTGAACAGACATACACCTTTTGTTTATTCATTCAGTTGGTCAACATTTGGATTGTTTTCTACTTTTTGATACCTATGAATTAGTGTGGTTGCTAGGAACACTTATATACAATTTTGTGTGGACATACTTTTTCAGTTCTCTGTTTACCTAGGAATGGAATTGCTGGGCTGTGTTTTAATTATAGGTTTATCATTTTGAGAAAGTGCCAACCTCTTTTCCATAGAAGCTGTACCATTTTACGCTTCCATCAGTAATGCAAAAGGGCTCCGGTTTCTCCACATCCTTGTCAACACTTGTAATTGTCTGTTTTTTATTATAGCGATCCTGGTGGTGGAAACAGCTACGTCCCTGGCTACTAACCAGAAGGCTGGGGGGGGGGGGGGGTCCATCCAGAGGCACTTCAGAAGAAGGTCTTGGGGATCTGCTTCTGAAAGATCATATCACCAAAGCAAACCAAACTCACTGCTGTTGAGTCAATTCCAATGCGTAATGACCCTATAGGGCAGAGGAGAACTGCTCCATAGCATTTCCAAGGAGCACCTGGCAGAGTCCAACTACTGACTTTCTGGTTAGCAGATGTAGCCCTTAACCACTACACCACCACAGTTTATTCATAAACCAAAAACAAAACCCACTGTTGTCGAGTCATTTCTGACTCACAGCTACCCTATTGACACCTAGTGTAGTATAAGGGTTTATTTATAACCACTGAAAATCCTATGGAGTGCAGTTCTACCCTGAGACACACGGAGTTGCTGTGAATTCGAATGAACTCGGCTGGTAATTGGTAGTGGTTGTGGCACGGTGTCTCAGTGTGGTTTTGATTCACATTTCCTAGACGACAGACGAAGCTGAGCATCTTTTCATGTGCTTATTGGCTATTTGCATAATTTTTTTTTTGATGAATGGCTTTTCAAATCCTTTGACCATTTTTCAGTTGGGCTATTTGTCTTTTCACTGTTGAGTTATAGCAGTTGTTTGTATATCATAAACTTAACAAACATTGTCATTTATTCAGCATGTTGAATTGTCACTTTTTTGACTTGTTCTTTGCCACACAAAAATTTTAAATTCGGATGGACTTCAATTTACCGTTTCTTTTCTTTTCGCCTCTTTGTGCTTTAAAAGTTGGATCCAAGAAAGTGTTACTTAATCTAACATCACAAGATTTATATGAAGACTGCCAATTAAGTTTGGGAACTCCTTCTAGAAAATGCAGACCTCCTTGCTGAGTATCACCCGTTGGCTCACAGTCCCCGCCCCCTCTCGCTCACAGTCCCCGCCCCCTCTCGCTCACAGTCCCCGCCCCCTCCTGCTCAGTCTCCACCCCCGCCCCCAGTCTCCACCCCCACTCACAGTCCGTGCTCAGTAAATAGCTTGTGCGCACATCGAACGTGAGGGCACCCTGGAATGCTTCTTGTTCATTGATTGCTTTCAAACCAGAATAAAAATTAAGCCACCTCATTCATTCTTACACCTGTACATTTCTTCATCCATCCCTCCACTCATCCGTGTCTCCACTAACCCATTCAACACAGCAAGCGGAAAGTTGCGTGGATTGACCGAAAGAAGCCGGCCTCATCCCGCCGGGTTCCACTGGCTGGCTGTGAAGGCTGGCTGAGAGGCATTCTACCTGCAGACCAAGCGCTATCCTGTAGGCAGCAAAGGTGCTGCGGAGCCAGAGCTGGGATGCGCTTGTGTTTCTTTACAAAGAACTTGGAACATTGAGCAAGTTTCCTAATCTCTTTGAGCCTCTAATTCCTCATCTGTAAAATGGACTTAAATTTCCAGTGCAGTGCAAAGACTCACAGAGTCCAGGACTGAAGCAAGTCCACATTTTAAAGAAGCACAGCTGAAACAGAAATTGAAATCTTGCTCCTATCTTTTTCAAACGTTTTGAAGACTGCCGTTGCGTCTCCATCCAGGTCTTAATAAGAATCCCTTTTTCCTTCTCTTCTCCAGACCCTGTAACTGTGGGTATTCTCTCCTTTTCTGTCTTCAAAAGACCCCT
The DNA here is from genome assembly GCA_028571685.1 of Heterohyrax brucei. Lineage (NCBI taxonomy): Eukaryota > Metazoa > Chordata > Mammalia > Hyracoidea > Procaviidae > Heterohyrax > Heterohyrax brucei. The sequence goes on from CM053161.1 coordinate 78,088,669, forward strand.
TGCTCCTCTCTGTGGGATCCTCTCCTGTTCCCTCAGCCATCCCTCTACACTGGTCCTGCTGGGACCTCGGTGATGTCACCCCAACATGTCCTGGCAGACCTTTGCTGTGTTACACCTCCTGGGGAGTGAAAACTTGTTTTCCTCTTAGTAGTCCACCTGGTGCTTTCCTCTTTCTCTGCTAAAACGTGAGGAAAAGAAGTCCTCTTTATGACAGTGCTCACCTGCTGGGGTAGATGTGAAGAGCACGTAATACACAAACAACACACAGCACCAGTAATGCCTGTGCACGGCAAGAAAGTCAGTCACAATAGAATGGTGTGCAGTGGACGGAGGGTTTTCTCAGACGCCTTCTAGAAGGGATCCCCGTCATGTCACTTTCTTACTATGTATATTTCCAGAGACGTTCCATATACATCTAAAGTATATATATGTATTTAGATACTTACGTGTATACTTATATATTTGTTGCTGTTAGGTGCCATCAAGTCGGTTCCAGCTCACAATGACGCTCGGTACAACAGAAGGAAACACAGCCTGGTCCTGTGCCACCCCCACAATCGTCCTGTTGGAGCCCAGTGTTACAGCCACGGTGTCAGTCTGTCTTGTCAACGGTCTTTGTCTCTTTGGTGATCTTTTACTTTACCAAGCATGGTGCCCTTCTCCAGGGACTGAAAACACGTACAAAGTATCTGAGATGAAGCCTTGCCATCCTTGCTTCCAAGGAGCATTGGGGCTGTGTTTCTTCCAGGACAGGCTCGTCTGTTCTTCTGCCAGTCCAGGGTCTGCATATTCAATATTCTTCACCACCACCATAAGTCAAAGGCGCCAATTCTTCACCCTTCCTCTTCATCATCCAGCTTCTGCATGCATATGATGTGACTGAAAATATCACAGCTTGAGTCAGGTAAACCTCAGTCCTTGAAGTCTGTGTATGTACATACGTTCCTTCTTTACACCTTCTGGATATACACATCCTATTCATATGTAAATGATAAAAACCATACACATATTTATACATATTCTAAAAAAAAAATGTGTTGCCATTGTGTTGATTCCAACTCATAGTGACCCTTTGGACAGAGTAGAACTGCTTCATAATGCTTCCAAGGAGTGGCTGATGGATCTGAGCTACTGACCTTTGGGTTAACAGCCTTACTCTTAATCACTGTGCCACCAAGGGTCCACATATTCCAGATCCGTAGGACATGTAGAATACAGATATATAGAAACCCAAAACTCATACATACCTATACATGTATATATATTTTAGGTACACATATATTTGCTATCTACACATTTTATAGATGTCTACCAATATTTATTATTCGTGTATTGTATGTTATGTATGTTTCTATATATTCTAGATATATATCTCTCACTATTTTTTCTATATAGTCTATAATTATCCTCTATATATTCTAGCCATATATTCTCTGTATAAATACGTATATATTCTAGATATGTATGTTCTCTATATACTCTAAGTACATGTTCTAGACATACACATACAATCTCTGTATATTGTAGATGTGCATGTGTACAAATGCATACACACACGCACACACACAGATACATACCCAAGCATGTGGATGCATTTATAAGAGCATTTGTACACTCTTTGCACAAATGGTGGTGTGCTACACACACTGTCCCACGTCTTGACTTTTTCCACTTCACACCTTACCTCACAAGTGTTTGTCACTTTACAGAAACCTGCCTTTCTTACTCTGTGTGCTATCTACTGTTTTGCAGTTTGGTTTCATGATTTACCAGGCATTAGAGCACAAATCACCTTAAGGATTCTACAGACATAGTTTTTGACTGTTTCCAATGTTCACTATACAAACACTATGGCCAGGAATGTCCTTGTACACACATCACTTACACATATGTAAAAGTGAAATTGCAGCTTTAACATATAAACATATTAAATTTTGATAGTACTGTTAAACACACCTTCCTGTCAATCTGGATAAACTAAGTCATGCTGGATAATAAGCAATCCCAGATCTTTCAGGCTTAAAATAGCTAAGGTTTTTTCGTTGTTAACACTCCATCACTGCCATGGACTCTGGGGACTCTGTTGTGTATTGCCCTCTCTTTGAAGTTCAGGAAGATAGTACAGGCACAGTCTGGTACATTTATGGTCACTACTCCAAAGGAATCACAAAATAAATGACCGCACACTGGCTCATAAAGCTGCTGTCCAGGAGTGACACATTTGTGCTTTATTCGCCAAAGCAAGTCACATGAGGTGGGTCAGTACAATCAATCCTGCATGTGCCCAGAAGGAGACAGAGCAGCCCTTGTGACCTCATGCTCTCAGAGACCAGACTCACTTACCCACCCTGACAATAAGCCACCCACTGGCTCCTCAGGCCCTCTCACTACTGTGTCTGAGTCAACTCTCGAATTCTGAGCTATCTGACAGGTGAAAAATCTTATCTCACAATTTTCATTTAACTTTGTGCAACATTAGTTTAATCATATTTTTTTTGTTGTTGTTGTTCAAATACAACCCTAAAAGAGCCATGAATCTACTGAGACAAGAAAATTGGACATGTTGTGTTGAGTCCCTGCCCTACATGGGGGACAGGACCACGTGAAAGGTGCAGGACTGCTGGCGGTGCGTGCCATCTACTGCCACCAGCCTTGCTGAGATTCACCAGTTTCATCCTGATACATACTGCCCAATGGAAGGACCTTAAAAAAAAATCGTGCTGAGTCCAGTAAGTCAGTCACAAGAAGACAAACACTGTATGATCCCACTTAGATGAAATATGAGAACTGACAAGTTCACAAACTAGTCCTAGGAAAAGTTCTACATACCTTATTGCTGAATATCAGTATGGTCACCTTTAAAGTCCTCCCCTTGGGAAGCTACGCACTGAAACCAGCACCTAGTCCACCCTCCAAAGCAGTTTTGGAACTCTTTTTCTGGAATGGCCATCGAGCTATCGCTGTATTACCCTTGATGTTCTGAATGTCATCAACATGTTTTCCTTTTAATATTTCCTTTATCTTGGGGTAAATACAAAAGTCACTGGAGGCCAGATCAGGTGAGTAAAGTGGATGTTCCAGTATAGTTATTTGTTTACTGGCTAAAAATTCCCTCACAGACAGCTATACAGTGAAGTTCATGAACTTGCCACTATGCCACTGTGTGCAATGGCCATTCTAGAACGAGTTCCAAAGTTGCTTTGAAGGGTACACTAGGTCCTGGAATCGGTGCATAGCTTCCCAAGGGGAGCACTTAGAAGATGACTATAGTGATCTTTAGCACTGACATATGTAGCACTTAGAACAATTAAATTCATGGACTTAATTGTCAGACCTCATGCACAGAATGGGCAAATGCATACAAAGTTAAAGTTCTTGGTTGTTACCAGGGGTGGGAGGGACACTGGTGCAAAGGGAAACTTGTTGCTTAAGAAACACTGAGCTTCTGTTAAGGGTGGTGGAAAAATCTGGAAATGGATAAAGTGATAGTTGTACAATATGGTGAACACCTTTCATGTCACTAAGTTGTACCTGCAAAGAATGTTGAATGGCACGTGTTTTTGTTACACGAATATTCACCACAAAAAGAAAAGAGTCATCACTTCAATAGTCCTGCGTCCAAATGTTCAAATCTGTGTCAAGGGTCTGTTTTTAATTTTGTCCCACAAAAAGATTTGTTAAAAAATGTGCAGAAACAACATATTCTCTGAAGGTGTAATCTCTGAAACATAAGGAAATTTCAACAACCCAAAGACAAACAACCTAACTGCAAAGCAGTCGAAGGATATGAATAGAGTCTTCACCAAAGAAGACATCCAAGCAGCCGACAAATACGTGAAAAGAAGCTCAGGATTACTAGCCATTAGAGAGGTGTGAATGAAAACCACAGTGAAATTCCTTCCTAACTGACTAAAACAATAACACTGCTTACAAAGCAAAACAGGTAATAAGAAGTGCTGACAAGGATGTGGGGAGACTGAAACGCTTATCCACTGCTGGTGGAGCTGTAAAGCAAAGAGTACAACCACTGTTGAAAATGGTATGACACTTCCTCATAAAACTAGAAACAGAACTACCCTACAGTCCAGGAATCCCATTCCTAGGAATATACCTAGACAACTAAAAGTAGTGACATGAACAGCTTTACTCACAATAGCAAAAAAAAAAAAAAAAAGGAAATAACCAAAGTGTCCATCAAGGAGGAGTGGGTAAGCAAAATGTGGTGCATACATACAATGGAATACTACAGCACTGGAAAGAACAATGATGAGCTCACAAAGCGTATTTATAACACAGATGGACTTAGAGGGCGCAATACTAGGTGAAATAAGTCAAGCATATAAGGTGTTTCATGGTCCCTCCTTTGTAGGAAGACAAGAGCAGACATATATAAAGAGACCAGCATTCCCTTGTGGTTACCAGGGAGACACGGGGAGGGATGGGGAGGCGTGCTTTAGATCGTAGATAGCTGTCATATTTGCTGCTGCTAAGAGTGGCACTGAATGTGAATGTAACGAGGACCAGCATGACTAAAGGGTACAGTGCTGCTGAGAAAAGATGCTGGTACTAAAGAATCTGACATATATAAGACGGTAACAACTCAACAAAGACCACAGCCTAAGTGTAAGATCACACATGGATGGCGATAGGTGTACAGGTATTTGGGTAGGATCACATATGCATGGCAATACGCATGCAAGTATTTGTAGGTACAGGTATATCCATATGTAAGAACATATTGAAGTATCTACATGCATGTGTAAATATACATATGTAGGTGAAAGCCACTATACTCATTCAAGACACAGCTATAGCATACAACCAACTTCTGAGACTGATTTTCTGGGTGAAAAAGATTAGGATCATAGTCTCGTGGGACAACTCAGTCAACTGCTGTAATACAGTTCACAAAGTCCAAGTTCTGCACCCTGGTGAAGAGTAGTGTCTGTGGTCTGAACCAAGTTCTACATCTTGGTGAGGAGATCAGTGTCTGGGGTCTGAAAAGCTTGTGAGTAACCATCTAAGATACAGCTCTTGGTCTCTGCTCATCAGCAGCTAAAGACTAACAAGGTAACAAAAATCTCAGAGAAGAGACAAATCTACAAGACTGATAGCCTATTTCACCATGAGCTCACCTGTCCAGAGACCAGAAGAATTAGATGGTGCCCCACTACCACCACTGACCATTCTGACTGTGGTCACAAGAGATGGCCTCAGATAGAATGGGAGAAAAATGGAGAACAAAACTCAAACTCTTGAGAAAAGCTAGACTAACTGAACCAGTTGAGACCAGAGGACTCCCTGAGACTATTGCCTGGTGACAGTCTTTAAACCTTGACCTAGACCTATTGTGCTGGAATCACTTTTTAGTGAAAGAGTGGAGTGGCATAAGAAACAGAGGATATTACTTGTAAGAAGAGTGCTCTACTAAAATACCACAATAGGAGACCAAAGGGTCAACATTTACTCTAGAGCAAAGACAAGAAGAAGAAAGACAGGGAAACTGGATCCTGGAAAAGGGGCACACAGGACCAATGAAAGAGAACGATGACACATAGTGCAAAATTCACTAATGTCACCATGCAAGTTGTTGGAGATTGTGACATGAGCATCTAACCAGTGCAAACGTTCACCAAAAAAAAACCAATAAATATTATTTTAAAAAATTGTTTTTGCTACCTGACCTATTACACTGCCAAGGTAGTCCAAACAGCCTAGTACTGGTTAAAAAAAGAGATAATACAGATCAAGAGAACAGAATAGAGAATCCAGAAATAACACCATCTACCTATGAGCAGCTGATATTTGACAAAGGCCCGAAGACCGTGAACTAACCAAAAAACAGTCTCTTTAACAAAACTGGATATCTATCTGCAAAAAACTGGATACCTGCCTGCAAAAAACTGGATACCTGCCTGCAAAAAAATGAAACATGACCCGTATCTCATACCCTGCACAAAAACTAACTCAAAATGAATCAAAGACCTAAATATCGAATTTAAAATGTTAAAGATTATAGAAGAAAAAATAGGGGCAATGCTGGGAATCCTAATATGTGGCATAAGCACAACAACTTTACTAACAATGCACAGACAGCAGAAGAGAAAGCAGATAAATGGGAATTAATAAAAATCAAACATGTATGCTCATCTAAAAACTTTATCAAAAGAGTAAAACATTGCCTACAGACTGGCAAAAAATATTTGGAAATCATGTATCTGATTGATGTCTAATCTCCATAACCTACAAAGTACTGCAAAAATCAACAAGAAGGAGACAAATAATTCAGTTAAACAATGGGCAAAGGATATGGACAAACACGTCTCCAAAGAAGACATCCAGGAACCAAAATACATGTACGAAAATGCTCATGACTATTAGCCATTAGTGAAATCCAAATCAAAACTACTACAAGATACCATCTCACCTGGGTGAGGCTGGCATTAATCCAGACAACACAAAATAACAGGTGTTGGAGAGGCTGTGAAGAGACTGGAACTCTTTTACATTCCTGGTGGGGATGCAAAATTGTACAACTTCTTTAGAAAGCAATTTGGTGCTTTCTTAAAAAGCTAGAGATAAAAATATCATTTGATCTAGAAACCCCACTGCTTGGAATATATCCTACAGAAATAAAGACTGTTGCATGAATAGATACATGCACACAAATGTTTATCACAGTGCTGTCCACAATAGCAAAAAGATGGAATCAACCTAGGTGCCCATCAACATTTGAATGGATAAACAGACTGTGGTATATGTTCACAATGGAACACTATGCAATGATAAAGAACAATGAAGATTTTAGGAAACTTCTCATAACCTAGACTCATCTGGAAGACATTATGCTGAGTGAACTCAGTCAACTGCAAAAGGACAAATAATATATGAGAAGGCTATTGTAAGGACTTATGGAAAGGCTTACTCACAGAAGAAAATACTCTTCGATGGCTAGAAGGTCAGGGAGGGAGAGAGAGTGTTAGTCACAGATTAAATAGCCAATAGGAATTTGGCTTGGTCAGCAGAATGACAGCGTGTAGTAGAAGAGAGGTCAGGACAACTGGCCTACACCATAAGCTAAAAGTTTTCTAAATAAAACCCAACACTTTAGAGGACAGAGTGGCAGGGACAGGGTCTGGGGGCCATGGTTGCAGGGGACATTGAGGTCAACTGGCATAACTAGTTTTTTTTTTTTCTGAGAGTGTTCTGCACCCCATATTGTTGAGTGGCATCTGGGTTCTTAAAATGTAGCCAGCTGTCATCTAGGGAACATCAACTGGTCCCAACCCATATGGAGCAGATGAAAACCAGTAACATCAAAGACGTGAGTTGACTATGAGCCCAAGAGACAGAAGAGCCCATTTGACAGGCAGACTATATCAGCATGAGGCCAGAAGAACCAGCTGGTGCCTGGCCACCACCAAAGACTGCCCTGCTAGGGAACACGGTGCAGAGTCCCTGACAAAACATGAGAAAAAGGGGAGCACAGATTTAGCACTCTGCTCAAAGACCCGGCTTGATGGTTTGAGAACCTGCGGGTCCCCTGAGAAATGGCCCCTGGACTTGCTGCTGGCCCAGAGCTGTGACCAGTCCTGAAGCCACCAGTTCAGACACAGACCGGACTGGACTAGGGGACACAGAGGGATGCAGGAGGTACTCACACTTTGCGGTTTACCGTAGACACAGGGAAACCTGGGGGCTATCCAATTGGTTCCACTCTAGAGCAGAGACAAGAGCGTGGAGAGGAGGAAACAAGGGTTGGTTGAGTGGACATTGGAAGTACCGGGTGGACAGGAAGAGAGCGTGGTCACAGGGTGAGGAGAGCAGACAGCACCTTGCAGAGAGGCTGGCACTCAGGGCTTTATATGGTAAACTGACTTGGATTGTAAACCTTCACGTTATCACAGTAAAAAACTAAAATTGTTTTTTTGTTCCTGTTGACATTTAAAGAAAGGAGAATAGAAATGTTATCCAGAAGCATCACGTGAAGCCCTCTTGCCATCCCCCGGTTGATAAATACACCCTGGATCTGAAGGTCTACCTCAGGAGATTCTAAAGCCGATTGCCTTCTAGTCAGTTCGGATGTAGCAGCCCTAGAGGAGAGAGTAGGACTGTCCCACAGGGTTTCCAAGGACTGCCCGGAGGAAGCAAAGCACTGGTCCTTTGGCAGGCAGCCGTGGTTCCTCATCACCATGCCACCACGGCTCCAGAAGTTCTAAGGGAGGTTTCCGGTTTTTGCTCTGCAGAGATGCTGAAGGAGAGATGTTTGCGGCCAGAGTTCCATAACGAGCACAGGAAAAGGAGAAAAAGGACCAATGTTTTTGAAATTAAAAGGTGTCTGTGTGTGTGCTTTATTAAACATTGTCAACGGCAGGATGGTTGTCGGTGGGGGCGGTTGGAGGCAAGCGGTGTGTTGCAGCCCAGTTCGTATGTTTTTGGTTCCAGTGACGTGTAGAGGTCCGTCAGCCCCGACTTGCTTGTCACAGAACAAGGCAGCCAGCTAATGGGCAAGTTGCACTTAATTTGCAGTGCTTGTAAAACTCAGGAAACAAGAGTTGACAGAACCATCCAATTCCACCTCGGGATAACATATAAATCATGCTCCGGTGTTCTTCTTCGGCTCCCCAAATCTCTGCTGGGAGGGCTGGTGACCGCGCAGAGCTAGGTGAGGAGAGCGCAGCGACAGGAGCGCCGCAGTCAGCCGTGGCTTTGGGGCTGGAAATCGTGAGGGCTGTCCCCCGCCCCCAGTGGGTTACCGCCAGCTCAGGGCTACTGCTGAGGCATCCTATTCTCTTCCAGCAAGGGTGACTTGTGTGATTTTTGTTGGTTTTTATTTTTCATTTTGGCTTCAAGTCAAAAAAGAATCAGAGCAGGAAGGATGCATATTGCTAGATAGCTTTGCAGTGTGTGGGGGCTGGGGAAAGGGGTGCTTATGTGCAAAAGCCAGCTTGCAGATACACGATTTTGGCTCTCATGAAGTGTTTCCTAAGTTTTATAATTAGATATCAACTTTAAAAAACAGGAGATATTATGAAAGAATCAACATTCCTGCCTTCTGGTAAAACATTGGAATTTCTGTCAATGTTTAGCTGTGTCCCACATGGCAGCCTCCTGCTATGGCTCTGTGGCTGCTGCTTCCCGAGAAGGGGTGTGACTCAACACTGGGCCACAGGTCTCTCCCCACCCGAGCAATTTACACTCTGCTGTGGCCACTCACTTATGCTACCACTCAGGCCTGTGGTCATCTGAGTTCCAGTCCTCTGTCAAAAGCGGTGGGATGGATTAAAGGCGTTCCCGAGGCAACAGAAACTGCATGAAGTTAATGAATCGTGGTCGGTTGGAAGAGACCCCAAAGCAGGCCCCCTAAGCCTTGTTAGTAGGAGTTCCATGTATAGTGACAGTGGCTTGCACTTTGCATGGTGACCCAGGCACAGGGCTCAGGAACCTTCTTACAGCATCTCCAGCTGCTCAGACTTAGAGCCTCAGGCCATTCTGCTATTTCAGAGGTAGGTGAGGCATTCTTTCGGGTTTTACAGATCAAGAAACCACCACTCAGAGAGGGTAAGTCACTTGCCACAGGTCACTCAGCACAGCAGTGACAGTCACATGTAGATCTCAGTGTCGGAGCTCCAGAATGGTGCATCTTTTTCCATTATAAGCAGTCCACCACTTGCCCTGTTATTTACCTAATATTTTCTTTAAATTGAATGCATACAAAAAGTAATTCATTTTATTTTACATGGAAATCAGTAAAATTTGCCATAGCCTGGCAACTCTACAAAGTGGGTGGATCTTCAGGTATACACCTTCTTGCATTTTTCTGTCTTATCGTCTCATTTTTCCCTCCCCCAGCTTGGTCTCTACACAGTAAGCAGGAAAAGGCAAACCGCTGACAAAGCCCCAGGGAAATGTACTTGGTTACAATTGGGAGATAAGTTATTTTCAGCATACAGAGTTTGGGTCTTTGGAGTCTTCAGACATGCCTTCTTGTTCTGCTGGCCAGGAGGGAGTGAGGCTAGCTTGTCCAAAGAAACACATCCCGCTTCTAGCACATCTTTTTCTGAGGGCTTGTGCAGGCGTGAAGACAAGACCAGAGAGGTCTGGAGCGCACCTCTTTCCCTGAAAGATGAGTCTGTATTCCCTGGCTTTCATATGCTACTTATCTTAACCCATCAAAAACTTGCTGCCGTCAATTTTAACTCTTAGTGACCCTGCCAGGATAGGGCAGCTCCGCGGAGTTTTCGAGGAGTAGCTGGTAGCTTTGAAAAGCTGACTTTCTGGTTAGCAGCTGAGCTCTTAACCACTATGCCACCAGGAATCTGTTACCTACCTGAGGTGTTTAACAGACGGAGGAGTTTGGGAGACACACACTGAAGCCCCTGTGTGTACCTGCTGTAGCTGGCATTGGGATGCTGCGGGCATGTGAAGAAGGCAGGCCTGGTGTCGCCAGCTGGGGAGAAGGGCTTGCGAAGGGGCGGGGTGCGGTGGCCAGACTTCATGGACTTCAGAGCTATGGGAGGCCAGAGAAGCCAGGCCGGGGACGCGTCATGCAGGGAAGGGCGCTGGTGGAGCCCGGAAAGTTGAATTTAGAGTGAAAAACAAACAGACAAGCAAACAAGGGGGGGAATCACAGCGGGAACTGAAGCCCCAGGAGGGAGAGGCTCCACGTTCTGCATCTGCTTCTGACAGGACCCAAGTTTAACCTTTCCGTTACTACATTTTCCTCATTTCTTTTTTTTGATGGTATGTATTTTTAATATTGGAAGGCACGCTCACTGATGGAATACATTCACATTTCTTGTTGGTGAGATGGATTTTGAGAAACACGTTCCAGAGGGCAATCTCCCAGTGATACTCGTGGTGTTGCGGCCCCGCTGACCTGCGGCGTGATGGCATGCCAGCTGAAACGCAGGTATGATTTATTGTGATGTCTCTCTGTTAAGTTACCTGGGGAACCGCTGATATTCCAAATACAACACAGGAAAACCAAAACAAATCTATCAGGGCTCCTTAACTATCACATGGGAAAGCCATAATTATGCCTGCTAAGCTTGTTCCACAGAAATAAGGAGGAGAAAAAGGCAAAAGTTTATAAAACAAACACATCTGGGAGGCATCACCTAGTAGAACACTCAACATGAACAAGAACGAGACTTCAACTCTGGTGCGCTGACTTCATGCGAGTCCAAAGGGGCCCACCTTGGTGCTAACTGCATTAGAACCAGAATGACGCCTTGGCAATATGGTTGAGAGGCATAGAAAGGGTTGGCATACTGTTTATGCCAATGGTAACTAAAGAGTTTTGAGATGCTCAAGCAAGGAACTTGTTTGGGTCCAATCAACTGGGAGGTCTGGAGTGTCCGGCTTTGAGCTCACCAACAGGGTCTTCAGGACTCCCTGCTCCACTCTGCTCTCCTTCGTGCTGTCCAGTCTTCCCTTCTTCCCTCGTGGGACCCTCACTGGGAGTCTCAGGGCAAGTGCGCTGCCTTTTCTAATGGTTCTAGGAGTCCGATGGTTGATGCTTGTTGGTTCCCGTTGTCTACTTGGGCCACCTGTCCATGCTTATCCGTGACCTTGGGTAGCAGGTTCACCAGGGCACAGACAAGCGCTTGACCATGGAGTCCACAGTGAAGAGAGATTCTTCCAGCCATGTGGCCTGAGCATGGAGAGGGTCATTTCTTATCAGAAAACCTGTTACCAGAAGAAGGGCTGGAGGCTGGGCTGCCTCGGACAAGGGACCTCAAGGAACGGGTTCTGAAAGGATGACACAGTCATCTTAGAGAGGGGTGGGCTGCAGGCGGGGGGTAGGCCTGCAGAGGGCCACAGGCACCAAGGTGAGGCTTGATCATGCATTCTCCAAGGCACTAAGTTCATTAGGTTCCATTTGTTCTTTTCAATTTCTCTGTGAACCCGAAAGTGGCTGGGAATTGCATTCTGAAAGTCCTGGTGTCTGTACCTGTGTGCAATGTGGTCCTCCTCCCACCAGCGACACTGGAAATTGTCCTTTCCTCTAGATCTCAAAAGAAGGCATCAAACCATATGTGGGCAGGCCTTGAGCATCCCCACAGCCCCCGACAGCAGTCTATGGTCATCAGCAATGATAACTTCATTTATCTTGCAAGAGTGAGAGGCAATGCATGATGGGCACCCCACTGCTTAGCCCCCTCCACCAGGCACGGTGCCCACATTGTCTCTGACCATGCTGCGGCCTGTTAGGTAGGTTCATGGCCATCCTCATTTCACAGACAAGGAAACCAAAGCTGGGTGGTTATGGGACCTGCCTGAAGTTACACAGCAAGGAAAGAAGCACCACACATCTGCCAAAAGATGTCTGTGCCAAGATAAAAGAACCTAACTGGAGCCTGGAGTTTGCCTTCCTTGTTGACCGTGCTCTTGGCTTACAGTGTCCCCTCTACAGTCCAGCTTAGCTGTTTCTGTGGTCCCTGGTGAGTCTTGGGTTTCAGGTCTTCTTGCCAGTCCCACTCAAGTCAGGAGCTGTCCTAGGTGCTGAAACAAGTGAGCCCAGTGCAGAAGTCTCTAGAGTGAGGCGAGTGCCTGCCTTCTGACTGCTCAGTTTGCATGACACAGTTGTGAACTCTGTTCAGGCACTCCGCTGTGCTGCATCAGATGGAAAGCACAATGTGCCTGCCGGGTCTCTGACAGCAACGGCTTCCCTCTCACATAGGCTCCCTGACAAAGCCAAGAGAATGCCTGTCTACCTTTCTGAACATGAGGTCTGTGACTCTGGCACATGTGGCCTCCAGGAGTGATTACCTGGAGTCGTGTCATTTGTACTTGTGCTTGGAGTTAAGGTGAATGCTCTCCTGTCCCAGCCTCAGTGATGTCCTGGTCCCTGAGAAGTCTCTCATGACCTTAGCAGAAGGCTCAAGCAAACTAAAGTTTCTCTGCCTTCCTCTCTTTCCCCATCACCACTCAGAGCATGCTTTCTCCTCATGCATTTGAGTTTTGCACCATTAGCAGGTCCTCTGAGAATATCCCTGCAGTGAACACTGAGCCTAATAGGACATGGGTTCCTTCTCTGCTGTCTGCTTTCCCAGCTCCTCTGCTCCCCAGACCTTGAACTGGGTCATCTCATTCCTCCAGGGAGCCTCACTCCAGAGAACATAAATTAGCAGTGCCTCCAGAAAACCTTCCGTAGGATGCCTAGTCCTTGAGGACGGTCTTCTGACCCCCTCTCATGGTCTGGGGCTCTGGGGTGGGCACTAACGTGAGGAGGGAAGAGGAACAGGAAGGTTTATCTTCCACGGCCTTCCAGGCTCACTGGCACCAGTAATGACTGAGGAAATTAACCAGAGCGTATGCATTGCATTTGAATACAAATTTGCATCCACTTAGCCAAGGCTGTGAAGTTGACTCCGCAGGCAGTTTTCAAACTTCACATTTCAGGCCCGTCATCCTGTAGATTACTGTTTCCTTTTTCTCCTCTCTGCCTTCTCACAGATGGACGCTGACTCTCAAAGTCTCACCGGAAAGCTAAGCTAAGAAGGAAGAAAAAAGGAACAAAAGTGTCCAGAGAGTCTGAGAAAGAGGAGGAAGGGGGACACAGCTGTCCACTCCCTGTCCAGGCCCTCAGCTTGGAGGACGCCCTTGGGCCCGTATACAGCTCTTCCCTTGTTTGTATCTGTCCTACTGATTCAGAGATGAGTTGAATATCTGCTGTACTGCAGGTTCTGTCCCAGGGAATGAAGCGTGAGCAGACCTGCCATTGGCTCTGGGGGGAGAGACAGACTTCTGACAAGGAGATGCCCGGCCCAGCCCCTGCTGAGAAGCCCTGCAGAGGCACCAGGGTAGGAGGAGTGGCCGGTTTCACACGGCTGGGAGCCAAGGACTGTGAAATGCATCCTCGAGGGACTGGTGCTTGAAGTGAGAGCCCTGAGAGACCACTGGGTGTTCTCCAGGTGGGCAGCAGGGGTAGAGAGTCAGGGCACAGAGGCAGCTTAAGAACAACACGCCTGGGACTGTGACAGCTCACTGAGTGTCAACAGCTGAGCGGAATGAGCAGCCATGGCAGAGGCCAGACCCCAGAGCCCCGCGGCAGGTCCTTCTGAGGAGTCAAGGTTTAAACAGAGGAAGGGGGGCTCCCTTGAAGGTTTAAGCATGGGTCCCTGTTGCTGTTCTTAGGTGCCATCAAGTTGGGTATGGCTCATGGTGACCTTACATGCAACAGAATGGAACCTTGCCCTGTCTTGTGCCACCCTCATGATCACTGCTGTGCTTGAGTCCCTTGTTTCAGCCACTGTGACAATCTCTGTCACTGAAGGTCTTCTTCTTCTCCACTAACACTCTACCCTCAAGTATGATGTCCTTCTCCAGGGACTGATCCCAGTTGATAACATGTCCAAAGTATTTAAGATGTAGTCTGAGCATCCTTGCTTCTAAGGAAGACTCTGGTTGCATTTCTTCCAAGACAGATATGTTACTTCTTTTGATAGGCCACTTGGTATTCAACATTCTTCACCAACATCACAATTCAAAGGTGTCGGTTCTTCTTAGGTCTTCTTTATTCATTGTCTATCTTTCCCATGCATAGGAGGTGATTAAAAATACCATCACTTGGGTCAGACATGCCTTAGTCTTCAAGGTGATGTCTCTGCTTTTCAACACTTTAAAGAGGTCTTTTGCAGCAGATTTGCCCGATGCAATGCGCCTTTTGATTTTTTGACTGCTATTTCCGTGAATGTTAATTGTAGATTCTAGTGAAATGAAAAGATTTCATTTTTAGGGGTCTCTGGATGATCCAAGGAAACCTTGGTGGTGTAGTGATTAAGTGTTACATCTGCTAACCAAAAGGTCAGCAGGTCAAATCCACCAGGTGCTCCTTGGAAACACTAGGCGACAGTTTTACTCTGACCTATAGCATTGCTATGGGTCAGAATTGACAGCAGTGGCTTTTGGATGGTCCAAATGGCTAACGTGCTTGGCTGGTAAGTGAAAAGCTGGAAGTTTGCGTCTTTGCAAGGGTGCTTTAGAAGAAAGACCTGGTGATCTCCTTGTGAAAGGCCCATGGTGAACAGTTGTACTGTGGCCAACGAGTAGTGACGTGGGCAGCTCTGCCCTTCAGTTTTCTGGTTATCTGCTTCTGTGGGCACCAGCCTTCCTTCCCCCAGCCAGAGGTGAGCTTCGCAAGGGCAGGAGCTGTGAGTCTTGGGTGAGAACTGTGTCTGCATGCATTGCCAGACACATGCGGGACATGCATGGCACCAAGCACTCCAGGGTAACCAGAGATGCGCACTCCGACGCCGCAGTAGACCCAGCAACCTGCCTGCTCGCTAGCTGTGGGTGGAGGGTCCACTGCCTTCCAGAGGAGGAGAGGTGGAGGGGCCACCCTGAGCCAGAGGCGGTGGGAATGAGAAGGGTGAGGAGGCACTTAGCCAAAGAACTAACTTTGTGCCCAGAGGACAGAGGAGTGGGTGTACTGTCACAGTGGCTCTGAGTCAGCAGCCAGGGGCCGTGGGAGTTGATGGAACCCTCACCACCACCTCTCACTTCTCTGACCACTTTAAATGACTGGCAGAGCAGAGGGTTGCCTTCCCACCCTCTCTCCAACCATAAATAACCCAGAGGGACGTCCTTGAGGAAGGCAGGGGCCTTGTGGAGGAGGAGAGAGAGGCGAGGAGGCATCGCAGCCTTTCAGCAACTCCAGCTTCCTACATGCAGGTGTCAGACACCAGCCCCCATGTAGTGTACTCTTCGTCATTTCATCTACTGCAGTAAATTGCCTGCTATTACGGCTGGAAATCTGTTCTGTGGCTCAGGGACACCAGACTCACTGGAAAGGATAGAGCGAAATGGAAATAAACTGAAATTGCCAGTGGACATCATGCTACAAAAACAAAACAAAGCAAATACAAAAACTCGAATTGATATAACAGACTGAAGAGGGTCTTCTCACCCACGTGTGAGTATCCTACAAAGTTCCTTGCAAACCACCCTGCCCCCAGTTACTATAAGTGTTTTAGCTGGGAGGTAAGAGGAAGACTGAGGTTGTCTTAAAGCAGGATTTCCTCACGTGTGTTCTGTGAGATTGTAATGGCCGAGTGTGTTAGGAAGACACAGTGAACCTTATCTAAACCATCGTTTCCAGCCGGAGAGATTCACAGTACCCGCAGAACAGTAAGTGGTGTGTGACGTGTTCAGCTTGTGCAACATGTGGAGGGTGTGTGAGGTGTGCTGGGAGCATGATATATGCAAAGTGTGTGCCATATGCAGGGTGTGTAACTTGTACAGGGTGTGTGATGTGTGCAAGATGTGTGAAGCATACAAGACGTGTGACATGTGCGGGTGTGTGACGTATACAGAATGCATGACGTGTGCAGGGCGTGTGACGTACACAGGTTGTGTGACAACCTACAGGGTTTGTGCCCTATACAGGGTGTGTGACGAGTGCAGGGTATGTGACGCATTCCGGGCTGGTGAGGACGCACAGAGCCCTGGCTCCAGAGGCCTCTCCGTTAGCGGAATGCACTGCTGGCATGATGTTGGGATTTTCAAGCACTTCCCAGGGACCCATGTTTTCATTCCACACCCCAAACCACAGCAAGTCTATTGCTGTCAAGTTGATTCTGACTCCCGGAGGCTTTACAGGACCCAGGAGAGCTGCCCATCCGGTTTTCCCCGGAGCGCCTGGTGGATCAGAAGCACTCCACTGGGTTAGCAGCAGTAGCTCGTACCCGCTGTGCTACCAGGGTTTGTTTCTTCACTGTGCCAGGGTTCACAGACCCTGCAGCCAGCCCTGAGTCCACCAACGTCTCTGAGCAAGGCCTGTTATAAAGGGACCCAAGCAAGTTTGCTTAACATGGCATTTCCCAAAGTTGTTTAAATTTGAAACATTTTAGCGTAAAACTTTTTTAAAACTACCTGTGGGCTTTTAAATCCCTCTGAGTACACTTATGAAATGCCAGCCTGAGGTTAAGACATGAGTGAGTGAGGGGGATCAGCTCAGCACAGGGCGTGTGTAGGTGTGAAACAGGCCAGTCCCGGGCCCCGAAGCTCGCCTCCAGGGTCCCAGGGCCTCGAGGCTGCGGACACCGGGGCTCCCTGGGACTGAGGAGGGGGTTGGGGGCCTGGGGCAGAGGCAACTTGTCGCTGGCTACCTCAGGCTCCGAGTGGGTCATCCTCAGTGTGGAGAAGAGTCTGCTGATCATCTGATGTCACCCGGACAGACTGAGCACAGTTCATTGATGCATTACTTGTTTTTCTCTTAGCCTGTGTTTTGGGGTGTCTAGGCCAACTTCCTGGTCCCTCTCCACCCCTCAGAGAAAGTGGGCAGGGCTGTTGACACAGCACAGGCATGAGGGACACCCCTGAGGGATCAGCATGGAGCGCCCCGGGAGGTGGTTGGTGGGCTGAGCCTGCTAGGGCCTGTTCAAGTTCCCACCCACCTACCTGGGTACTTGTGGTCACCTCCCCCTGACCCGCCTGGGGGAAGTGACATTTTATCCACAGAATACGATTCCTTACCCAAGAGCTGTGTCATTTTGGGGCCCACATCTCTCCTCCACAGCGGGTGGCCTGAGTACCCAGGAACCTGTGCCTGCAGCACCCCGCGCAGGCTGTGCCTTCCACTCGGAGCGTTTCTCTGTCCTTGGCCCCGAGGCCTGCAGCCTCGCCCCGTGCCGATGTCCCCGGCCCCTGAAGCTCTTCCTCGTCCCTTGAGTCCGGGTCCAGTGGCAGGTGCGTTCGTCTGGCCCTGTTCAGTTTGCATTCACCTAAAAGCAGATCCTGAACTCCGGACTTGGGTGCATCTGGTATGTTAGGGTGCGGACCCCAGCAAGCAGAATCAGGGAATGTGGGGAGTGAGACGGGGAAAGGAGAAGAGTCAGGAATGGGTGTGCGAAGGAGCAGGCCCACCGCTCCTCTGTCGCCTCGTCATACTGCGGTGGCTAGCGTGTTGCTGTCATGCTGGAAGCTGTGCCATCAGAATTTCAGACACCAGCAGGGTCACCCATGGCGGGCAGGTTTCAGCTGAGATTTCAGACTAAGACACACTAGGAAGAAGGACCTGGTGATCTACTGCCCAAACTTGTCACTGTCACTTGCTGGCATGTCAGTTCTGCCTCACAGTGACCCCACGGAGCACAACACAGCCTGGTCCCGCGCCTGCCTGAGTGATGAAACCCTGCGGATCCTGGCCGCATGTTGTCCAGCAGGTGGGCCCTGGAACTGGAGGGGCCTCAGGACACATGGTGGCCCCACCGGTGGACTCGACCACACCCGCGACGGTGAAGATGGACCAGGACTGCCCCGGGTTTCGTTCTCCTGGGCCTGGAGGCACCGTGAGTCCGTGCAGAGCGGACAGCGATTACCAACAACGCCAGCTACAGCGAGCGGGCTGCTGCTGTGGTCCCTACAGCTTGTCTTTCCGGGGAGCCCCCAGGGAGCTTCAGGCTGGCCTTGGAAGCGCCCCTTGGAGGACCAGGATGGGGACGACCCTTGTGCTCAGTGTTGGAGGGCTGCCGCCAGGCGTCACTGATGCCCCTGCACTACCGGCTGGAGCCTGTGACACTACCAGCTGCTGTGACACTACCAGCTGCTGAGACACCCCAGGGGCTTCGGAGCAGCTTCCGTCCACGCTGGACAGGGCCCAGCCATCCCTCATTGGCTGTGCGCGCCCAGCTGGCCCAGGGGACGCCTGTGTGGCAGAGCAGCCCTGTCTGCTCTCTGTGGAGACGTGGTTTTCTCTCCTGGACTCCAGGCCCAGCTCCTCCCTGACTCCTCACAGCACACGGCACCACCCAGTGCCATCGGGGCATCCCGTGCGGGTGGATTGCATGGAGGGCGCCAGATGAGTTCTCGTCTCCTCTATCTAACAGACTCTGCCTCCCTGGCTGTGTCACTGTGCCCTCCCAGGCCACTTACCATCCGCTCTGAGCTCCTCTAACGCCGCCCAGCTCTGGGGTAGTGGCCGCCGTGAGCAGCTCTGCTGCAGCGCGTTCCCGCCCGTCACTGCCGACGCGGGTCTCCCTCCTGCTCCTCCCGCAGGGCCTGGGCAGCTCGTAGTGTCAGACAGGCGTGCGTGTTAGCCTCACTTGTCGAAACACAGGCCGAAAGTTGGTTACAGGGACAGACATGACGGAGCCCTGCGCTGAGCTCTGACGCCACCCGAGCATTGCTCCATCAGGCTCTCAGTCTGCAGGCGGCCACAGCCAAGGGAGAAACAGGTGGGGTGACACCCTCCTCTGGGCATGGCAGGGAGCAGGCAGGTTCATCCAGAGCCCCCAGCCTGCACTTCCAGTCAGCCGGAGGAAGGGGTACTTGGAGTGTGTGGTTGATTGCAGCTTTGCAAAAGACATGGTTTTTAAGGGACTGTGTGTTTGTGTGTGTGTGTGTGTGTGTGAAGATCATCATGAAATAAAAACCACTGAATTACAGCTGATCTGAAGCCTTTCTAGGCCTCCGTGGGTGGCACAAGCAGTTAAGCCCTTGACTGCGAAGCAAAAGGCTTGTGGTTTGTATCCACTCAGAAGTGCCTCGGAAGAAAAGCCCGGTGACCTGCTTTAGAGGGTCGCAGCCAGGTGAGCCCTGCAGAGCATAGCTCTGTGACTGCATGTGTGGGGTTGTCATGGGTCTGCATCCTCTCAGTGGCCCTGTAAGGGTGGGGATGGGGGAATGGAAGCAGTCTTTGCAGGAACATAAGTTAACACAGGCCGATTACCTTGCATTTCTGGTGATTTATCACAGACACTGAAAGTTCAATTCCCAGGGAAGCTGGCTGAGAAAACAAGAGCAGCTGTCAGACAAAAGAGAGTGGTGGGGACTGCAGCGAATTAAAGGACTTAAAGGGCAGGCCCTCCTCAGGCACAGCTGACTGATGGCTGTCACCTGCCAGTGCAGGCCCGCTGACTGATAGCTGCCCTGTCCTGACGCAGGCCAGGGATAGTTAGAGTCTAATTTTCAAAAGATGTCGAAATGATGAATCTATGTGACATCTCCCAGATTTTAAACATCAGCAATTAATTAAAAAATGAGTGAGTAGTCAAACCATTTGACTTGCTGCTTCTAGTCTGATGTAATGCAGACTAGACCGGAGAATGAAGAGGAATGGAAGAGTCTATGGTCACTTAAGGCTTCATTCTCTGCATGCAGACTTGTCAAATGACCTTTGGCTGTTCCTCGACTCCCTGCAAGAAAGGAGATTGAGTGCAAGTTTCCCACCAGGTGACCTTTGTGAGCTCTGGGCTGTAGTTCTGCCCCGTCCTGTAGGGTTGCTGTGAGCTGGAATCTACCCCACGGCAGTGGGTTGGCTGTAAGTACGGAGCCCCTGTGTGGGACAAACAGCTACGTGCTTGACTCCTGACGGAAAGGTTGGCGGTACGAATCCACCCTGGGCCGCTCAGAGGTAAGTCCTGGCAAGCTTCGAAAAGATCTAAACAAAGAGTCAAACTCATTGTGGCCGGGTTGATTCGTACTTGCAGGGACCTCGTGTTGGAGCAGACGTCCTCCTCTGGGTTTTCCTTACTGATTTAGTCACTTCATGCTGCTCTAACAGAAATACCACAGAGTGGATGGCTTTAACAAGGAAAGCTTACTCTTACACAGTCCCATAGGCCGCAAGTCCAAACTCAGGGTGTCTGCTCCAGGAAAGGCTTTCACTCTGCTGACTCTGGTGTGGCATCAGTCTTTGGTCAGGGAGCATCTTGGGGTCGGAAACTCAGGTCTGAAGGGCGCGTTCTGCTCCTGGTGCTGCTTTCTTGATGGTGCGAGGCTCCAAACTCTGCTTGCTTCCCTTTCCTTTTATCTCTTGTAGGATGAAAGCATAAATGGTGGTGGAAGCCACACTCCAGGGAAACTCCCTTTAGAAGGGCAGGGAGGTAGCCTTAGGGAGGGTTTTACAATCCCATCCTAATCCTCTTTAACATACAGCATAGGAAAGTCACAACAGGAGGGCAATCACAGAATACTGGTAATCATGACCCAAACAGATTTCTATACATATTCCGGGGGGACCCAATCCAATCCATGAAATTGATGGAATCTTTACGAGAGCAGATTGCTAGGCCCTTCTTCTGCTGTCCTGCTGGGCAGGTTTGGACCACTGTCCTTTAAGTTAGTAACAACAACAACAAAAAAAAACATTGCCGTCAAATTGATTCTGATCATAGCTACCCTACAGGGAGGAGTAGAACTGCCGCACTGAGTTTCCCAGGAGTGCCTGGCGGACTTGAACGACCGACTATTTGGTTAGCAGCATTAGCTCTCAACCAGGACATCACCAGGACTTTCTTGAGGCTAGCAGTCAGGCACGGATGGTTTGTGTCGCCTTGAGAACTCCGCGGAGCCCGGCTCTCTTTTGTAACACCTGATCCGAGTGAGGCGGAATCAACCAGACGGCAAGTGGTCTTGGGTTTGGTTTTTACCCTGCACTAAAAATGACGACTGTTGTTCCGGATCTCTTCAGACCTTAGATTAGCCTAGTGCTGCTTGCCTCTGGTTCGCGTGGGTGTCCCTGCTCCTGATGTCCCTCCCCCTCTGTCCCTTGGGTTAGCTGTGGGCTGGATCAGGGATGCTGCCCACTCGCCAGCTGCAGTTCACTGCACAAAAAGCTCTCTGCCCCCCTGCTGCTCTGGACAAGGGTATTTCTCTGGAGTCAGTGGTCTAAGATGGGTTGAACTGGATTAGTGGCGGAAATATTTCTAGAACATTTTCAACAAAGAAGACTTCTTAGGACTGCTGGGGAAGGATCCCCAGGGTGGGGAAGTTTCACCTGAGCATTCCCAAAGCACCATCGAATCCATCAGCGTTTGTAAAAATGACCGTTGGTTCCCCAGCTGCCTTACGAGGGCCTTCTTAGGTGGTAACTGCGCATCAGCCTCACTGACCTGCTGTTGCTGAAGCCCTTCCCGTTCCTCAGGCTGCTCTCCCCAGCTCTGCCTGTCTGCTGTGGCTGCCGAGCCCTGGCCCTCCAGGCCTCCTGATTAATTCTTTGTAGGTATAAATCGACAATTATGATGCCTCCTGCTAGCCATCTCACCTCTGGGCTGTGCAAATTTAGTTCTCCTCATAGCAATGAATGGTGGGACCAAGTGTTCATTTGCAATGCATGCCAGCACTTTCAATCAAACTCTGTTTTTATAACACTCCACTCCAAGTCTCCTTAACAACTCTCTTCTGAACTAAACTCAAAGCTCTAATGACAGGTACCTGCCACCCAGAGCTCAGCCTCCACTTACCATGTGAAGACTCAGCCCTCCATGTGGGTACAGGGAGCCGGACACTCCTGCGGGCACCGTGGCTGGGTGTCCTTGGCCACAGTGATGAGGCCCATCAAGCCTCACCCAAGAGCTGACAAAAATTGAAGAGAATGAGGCAGTTCACACGGGAGATGCTCATTACCAACCTGGTTACCAGTATACTGGATTGCAGGATTGCTGCTAATAAATTGGATCTCCTGCTGTGAGCAATTTTTCACCAGCTAGTAGCAGATCTTTCCAGCTTAAAAATGTGTTGGGGAAATCATCTTTACAATAAAGGGAAACAGTGAGTCTACAGCTGGGTACACGTGTGTGTGTGTGTGTCTGTGTGTGTGGAGGGGCGTTCGCCTGCTGGAAGTGCTGAAGACATCACAGTGAGACACTGCCACAAACTCCTACCTTCCTGGTCCTTGCAGCGCTGAGACGTGGTTTGTGACAAGGCCCTCTGACGTGACTGCTTAATTTTCAACACCACCATCCTGAGTGCTGACTAAAATGCTAATTAACCTGGCATGGAATGCTTTCTGATGTGGGGTCTGTGATGTCCAGTCCAGTCCATGGAATCCAACATGGCAATGTGGCAGGATGGAGTGATGGAAAAGTGGGCTGGGAAAGGGAGCAAAGGCAAATGGATTTGACTCCAGGAGAATCTTGGTGTTTCTTCCTCGGGCACAGATAGGCTGCGTGCTGGCTGCAGGCAGCAGCAGGTGGGCCGTCTCCTTCTCTTCCGTGCTTTATCTTGCAGAAGTGGACACAATTTCAAGGAGTCAGAATTAAAGTGCCAGGATGCCAGCTTGGGTTCAGTGGGCCCATCCCTCCTCCCCCAGCACCCACAGCTGACGCTTTGAAAACCACAGAGAGAATGGGTCTGCTTGTCTTGAGTGAGGGTCACATCTTCACGTGCTGAAGCAGCTCAGACGTGGTGTAGGTGTCTACACAGGCGGTCAGTACCGTTCTGTCAGTTCCAGCTGATGGCAACCCCGTGTTTAAGAGGAGGAAACGTTGCTAGTTTGTGCACCATTGTCACGGTCACTGGGCTGTTCAGGTCCACTGTTGCAGTGTATTTTGAGCACCTTCTGACCTCGGGGCTCATTTGCCAGCTCCGTATGGATGGTGTTCTATCATGTTCCATAGGGGTCTCACTGACTAGTTTTCTAGAGTACCGCACTTTCTTCCTCGTCTGCTGCAGTCCGAAAGCTTTGCTGAAACCTGCCTACTATGGGTGACCTGACTGTTATTTGGCCTAGCTTCCAGCATCCCTGCAAGTCACAAGCCACCACAGTATGACACGGTCCCTTTAAAGGGATTGGCAGCTTTCTTCTGGGAAGAAGACTTACATCCAGCTTCTTTCCTGTAAAAGCACTGAAGACAAGATCATGGTGGAGGTGGTGGCTGGCAGTGAGGTTGAGGCTGGCTGCTGGGAGGGAGCGAGGCAGGCTGGTGAGGGCGAGTCAAGAGAAGCCTGCAGCCTGACCCGTGGACTTGGGACTTCCCTGTGTTATGGACACGGGAGCTATTTCCCCAACAGTAATCTCTGTGTATGTATTTATAGATGGCGTCGGTTGTGCTTCTCTAGAGAACCCAGCCCAGACAGGTGCCCAGAGGCCAGCTCTGCCTATCCACAAGATCCATGGGGAGGAGCGGCCAAGAATGCGATGGAACGGGACCCGACCACCCAGACGGCTGGCCTCCACCATGACTTCAGGCAAAGGAGGCCATCTAGGCAGTAGGGGCCTGTGTGGCCCACAGCAGGTATCCAGGAGCAAGTGACCCGGTGGGTACTCTGGCCGGCGGGGATGTGCGGCCAGGTGTCATAGACACAGGTCCTGCATCAAGGTGCGCCTGATGCTGGAGGTAAACCCGGCGCTGCCCTGGCTGTTGTGACACTCCAGGTGAGTTTCTAACTTTTCCAGGACTCAGTTTCCTCATCTGTGACATGGCAATGGTAGCTCTGCCTCTCAGGGCTCTCGTGGGCCATAAACCATAGGGCTAGCGGAGTGGCCAGGCCTTGGGTGGGCTCTCTAACCTCTCTCGGGTTCCACTTTCTGCTCGGTCACCTAGAGACACTGACAGCAGCTGCCTGTGAGGGTTACAGACAGTGGAAGGCACTCAGGGTGGCGCTGGGGACACAGCAGGGCTCAGGAGAGGGGCTTCTCTTGTTATTACCGCTCCTCCTCCCTTAAACCACTGGATCCCTGCTAGTCTGTAGGCCAGGTCGCTGGCAAGCCATGGAAATACTGGAAAGTCAGTCTGGGGTTCCTAACGCTGGGCTTCCTATGCAAACTTCAGAGCCAGCAGTGGGGTGCTCTGACTAGAGATGCAAGGTGAAACTCCTACCTGGTGGAACCCTGCGGCTTGGCAGTATCAGGGTGCAGATGGCTCGCTGGGAGGAAGACACTCCAGTCGGGTGGGGTCACTCCAAGCTCACGGGTGAGGAGCCTCCAGTTCTGGGGTAGGGGATTCCGGGTCAGGGCAGCAGCAGGGGTAAGGCTGCAACCTAGATCTAGGGACTCACAGTTTAGCTTTTGTCACATGGTGTCCCTGTCCTACAGTGAGCCTTGTTTCCTCGTTGCTGAGAAGGAGACTTCCTGCCGTGTCACTCAGCCTCCCAGGGGCTGGTGAGGTACTTCTTTGCCCAACTATGGCTGTCTAGTGAGATTCTTAAGTGCTCCTTTCCAGGGCTGGACCTTGAGTCAGCCCAAAGGCTTTGTGGCCAGGCTCTCAGCCCCAGCATCCTTCCTACCTAGCTATAGACTCAACATCCTTCCTATTTAACTGTCTTCTGCATGTGCATTAGATGCAAACAGCTGTTTGTCACCGCGTCCATGGGTAGTGCAAACGGTTAATGTACTCAACTGCTCACCCAAAGGCTAGAAGTTCAAGAGTACCTAGAGCTCTCTCAAAAGAAAGCCCTGGTGGTCTAGGTTAGAAAGCTCAGCTGCTGAAAATCGACTTGTGTATACAGAAACCCAGGCTTGGTCATGGTCACACGGGCAGGAGGGACACTGGGCTTTTGTTGAGCATGATGAGAATATTTGGAAATGGTTGGTGGAAATTGCTCATCAACGCGAAAACAGTTACCAGTGTTGTGGGATTGCACATGTGAAGAACGTGGAAAATGCAAACTGTTTGTTGGCTGTGTGTCTGCCACACATGTACACAAACAGACAAAGACAACCCTCTGCAGCACAGATCTCCTCAGCACACGTGGGTTGTCAGGAGCTGGAATCTATCCTGCTGCCACTGGGCTGCTGTCCTGTTCCTCTCTCCTGACCACGCGGCCACCTCCCAGAAGTCCTCCGTGTAAACAGTACTGACCCGATACCGTCAGGCATCTGTCTTACAAGCCGATTCTGGATTTATGGCTTTCCTCCCCATCCTGGGAGACCGCCCCACTCTCCTTGGACTGAGAACAATGCGCCACACCCGAAGCTGATGTCAGTCTTTAGAGTCTCCCTGCATGGACAGACTGTGAGAAGGCTTTGTATATGGCAGTTTGGAGGGTCTTGTTTATGTTTTTACATTTAACAGCAGAGCTAGAAGGGAGATGTGCTAAATCCAGCTACATCCTCTAAACATCTAGGCATTTAACAGGCTCTGGGGAATGTGTAACAGATAAATACATTTAATTGTGCTCTTTAAAAGTTCTCGCCTCTTCCCTCTAATGCTTTTTGCTTCTTCAGAGTCGGGCAAGGGCCTCATCTGCATTGAATTTCTAACCCAGGAAGGCATCTGAGCTGTCTTTCTCAGTATCTCTCAGCATTTGTTACCCTAGAGGGGCTGGGCTTGGTTCTCCTTTGCCGCAGATAAAAGAAAATCATAGTCTGAGTGGGAGGAAACACGAAACAGAAGAGACTTTCAAAACCACAGTCAGCCCTGCAGGGGGTGGGCCTCACTGGCCAACGGAGACGCTGAGGGGGGCGGTAGGGAGTGTCAACTCCGGCTCACGGAGACGCCCTGTGTTACAGAATAAAACTGTGCTGGGGGTGTTCTTGGCGGCACTCTGTACGGGGCCCCGGTGGTTCAGTGGTTAAAGCACTCAGCTGTTAACCATGAGGTGGGCAGTTCAAGCCTAGTAGGGAGGAAGATATGGGGTTCTGCTTCCATAAAGAGGACAGCTTGGCATCTGCCAGAGACCAGCACTCACTCCTGTGACAAACTCTCAGTGAAACAGGAATGGAAGAGAAATTCCTCAGCGTAACAAAGGGCGTCTATGCAAGGCCAGCAACTACCGTCATCCTAAGTGGTGAGAGTCTGAAAGCATTCCCTTCGAGCACAGGGACCAGACAAGGGTGCCCACTGTCACCATTGTTCAGCATTGTACCGGAGACTGTAGCCAGAGCCATCAGGAGAGATAAAGAATGAAAGGCATCTAGATTGGTAAGGGAGACGTCGAAGGACCTCTGTCAGCAGGTGATATGGTCTCACACAGAGAAAACTCTGACGAATCCACAAAAAAACTACTAGAATTAGTAGAAGAGTTCAGCAAAGTATCAGGATAAACAAGATAAACAAACGAGGTCTGAAAATTAAGCCCGTGAACTTAACTGTTGTAAGTGCTACATGCCTCACTGCTGAATATCACTGTGGTGACCTTCAAAGTCCTCCCTCTGGGAGACTATGCACCGATGCCAATGCCTAGTCCACCCTTCAAAGCAATTTTGGAACTCTTTCTGGAGTGGACATTGTGCACAGTGGCATGGCAGCAAGTTCATGAATTTAACTGTATAGTTGTCTGTGAGGGCGTTTTCAGCCAGTAAACAAATAACGGTATTGGGACATACTTCCTACTCTCCTGATCGCGGCCCCCAGTGACTTTCTTTCTTTACCTGAAGATAAAGGAAATATTTAAAGGCAGACTCTTTGATGACATTCAGGACTTCAAGGGTTGGTATGATGACAGCTCTGATGGCCATTCCAGAAAAAGAGTTCCAAAATGGCTTTGAAGGGTGGACTGGGCACTGGCATCAGTGCGTAGCTTCCCAAGGGAGGACTTTGAAGGTGACCAGCATGATAGTCAGCGATGAAGTATGTAGCCCTTTTTCTAGGATGAGTTCATGCACTTAACTGTCAGATCTTGTACTTAAATCAGGTAGGTTCCTTTACACCAACAAAGAGACCATCAGAGAGGAAATCACCAAATCATTACCATTTACAATAACCCCGAAAGCGATAAAATAACTAGGGCTAAACTGGAACTAGAGATATAAAATAGCTGTATAAAGAAAATCATAGAACTGTACTGCAAGACACAGAAAGTTACAGTTGCATGGTGGTGGGTGTTCGGGGTTTTATATGGGGAATTGCTTTGGACTGTAAACTTCCACTTGAAACCACAATAAAATATTAAAAAAGAAAAAGAAAAGATTACAGCCTTAGAAACGCCATGAAGCAGCTCTGCTTCATCTTAAAGGGTTGCTATGGATCAGAACTGACTCACTGGCAGTGGGTTTGAGTCCTTGGTTTCATCTGCACAGAAGCAGATGGCCGGGCCTTCCCTTGCAGCACTCCGGGGAGTTCAGGCCACTAGCCTTTAGGGTTGTGTCTGGCACACTGTTCTTGCTGTCTGACAGCTTTGCAGAGAGGGAAGTGGTCTGAGAAGGTGGGAAGGTAGGAAAGTTGGGGGACGGGCAACTCAAGATGTGCAGGAAGACGTAGTTGTGACACTTTCTTCTGAAGTGTGATGATGTCAGCTGTTTAGACACTTGTCCCAACCCACAGTGGGGCTTCTCTTCCTTCCAGGGACCGTGGACCCCACTGTCTGAACAATGTGGAACTTTAGACCTCCATCTGAATGATGGAGGACCATGGACCTCCATCTAACAGTGTGGGACCTTGCACTTCCCGTGTAAAAAGTGTGGGAACTTGGAACCCCCATACATTGATGTGGGAGTTAGAGCCGCTCCTCCGCAGCGCTCTTGGGCTACCTGAAGACATGCGTCCTTAATGCAGACAGGTGGCCTTGGTACCCATGTCCTCCCTGTCTCTGGCCACTCCTGGGGCCCTGTAGCCAGCAGCCCCATGGGGTAGGCCAGGCTAGCCAGCATCAGGAGCTGGAGAAGCGGGGCTATGAGGCCAGCCTCCTGGGCAAGAGCCCAGGCCGAGACGGGAAGCTGGGTCTGAAGGCACCAGCAGACAGGGCCATCTCGTTTGCTCTGGCAGAAACCATTGGACCACCCAGCTTCTCCTGCCGAGACACAGCCTCTGAATGTGGGGCCCGACGGCAGGTGCAGGGAATGTGCGGCAGATGGACACATAAACTGCCCTAGGAAGTTTTTCCAGTACAAGTAATAGCCAAAAGCCCCTTCCTCCAGCCTACCGTGGGGTCTTAAGCCTGGGAGCAGCATGAGGAGGTGTCTCCACAATCCTGGAGCACGACCATTGTCCCATCTGGCGGTTTCATGTCACTGTCCCTCTGAGCACTTCGTGAGCCACAGCCTCTTTGGCTTCAGGATGAGCGGGTACTGACTGCTGACGGAAGTTGTTTGGGCATGAAAATGCCCACTTTTCATCTTGAAACCTACTCAAAATGTGGCAGCAGACAGCGTGTGTTTAGTTATTTAACCAGAAAAGCATCACAGGGCAACCTCACAGCTGTTATTACTGTCACAGGAAGTGGGGGACAGACCAGAGACAAAGGCCTTTATCAGCCAACAGGTATAGCCATGCCCACACCATGGAGGAGGGGTGTCTCCCCTTGGACTGAGAACACCAGGGCAAAGCTGGCCTTCTTGGTCCCAGAGATGCCCCCTGGAGAAGCAGTGAGTGCCCTGACACCCTGGAACAGGTAGCCCAGCTAGGGGCAGAAGGCCTGGGTCTGAGCCACCCAGCTTTGCCCTGCCCGCTGGGGGGTGGGTCTTGCCGTGCCCTGTCTCTGCTGCTCTCGGGAGTGACTTCCCCGTGTTTACTGCAGACATCTGTCCCTCCCAGGGCAGCTGTTTCAATACAATATGTCACTTTGACGGTTTGCTAATTGAGCCAGTGCTCTGGGGTTTCCTTATGATCAGTGCCACACACACTTATTTAAACACAGGAGCCAACAGGCGAGTTTCCAGGAATGTTACATGGTCAGTGCTGGTCACTGCCTCCAAAATCGGAGTAGTTGCCTCAATCAGTGGGGGGGATACGTGGGCTTCAAAGTGGTTGGGGAAATGATTTTCAATCAGTAAAAAACACGAAAAACGAGCTGTTCAGGGGCCATCGCTTGTGCTCATTCATTCTAACAGGGAAGTCTGCTAAGCCCTGACATGTGCTGTGACGGGGTGGATGTCAGGATGCCGTCTCTCTGTGGGAGGCAAAGGCTGACTCGCAGCCAGTGGAGATAGTTCCTAAAAGGTCCTGTGTCACACACACCCTGTGATGCCCAAGTCAAGAGGGGCCTGAGGGGGCCAAACTCTTCAGAAGGATGTCTGTACCTGAGATGAGGCCTCTGGAGGGAGGAGCTGCTGGCCTCCAGGCTGACCAGGTCTGCCCAGGACCGAGGCAGCCTCCCCTGGGGTGGGCTCGCTGACCCAGTCTCCTCCCTACCCTGCCAGGCGGGGCAGCCTGGAGCTGGGAGCATAGAAGGTTCTAGAGCAAGGGACTTGGGAGACTCCTGTGCAGGTGGCCAGAGGTGAGGGAACACCTGAAGGTCACCGGGAGGAGTGACTGTTTTCAGACAGCCCGGGACCATAGGCCAGACGAGGCTCGCTGCGAGGGACTGGGCCAGGCTGGTCTGGGTGGGCCTGTGCAGGGCAGGACCTGGAGACTAGTATAGTAGCTCTGTCCTCAGTGGTAATCCTCTGGACCCTGGCATGCTATGGGGGCCTGTGAGCAGGGCAGTGTCCTGACAAAATCAGGTGGCTACAAATAGCTTAATACCTAACTCATTCCAGGGGTCAGTCCCCAGCTAAGCTCTGTGAGTCATCAGCAGTTAGGTAGTTAGATGGATGGACATAGACAGACAGATGATGGATAGATGGCAGATAGGTAGACAGACAGTAGATGACGGACAGAGAGATGGTGAGCACACAGACAGACAGACAGACGGACAGCTGCCATCGAGTGGCTCATGATGACCTCATGACTAACAGAACAGTGTTGCAGGTCCTTGTTGGCTGGTCCTGCATCGCCCACGGCATCAGCAGCCTTTTCTAGTCTATCGCCGTGGTCCTCACACCAGTCCCATCAGCAAACGTTGTTATCAGTTCCACTAAGGTGATTTCTATTCACCAGCAAACAGTGCAACGATTATGGGAAGACGGACGCTGGGAGCAGGGGCTGAGCGTGGCCTCCCAGAGTGTCCTTCGGTGTGCTTCCTGGCACAACCCAGCCTCGTGCCCTCCCTAGAACAGGGCTCATGTTCTCTACGCCCAGCTGTCCTTGGACTTCACTTGCTTCCCTCTTGAGAGATGGTGTCTCTTGAGAGACACCGAGCTGGTTACTCATCTCCCTGAGCCTTGGGTTGAGCAGGCGTGGTAACAGCTATCTCCTTCTCCAGGCTGTTAGGATGACAAGAGAGACGTCTGTACAGAGCCGGGCACACAGTGGGTGCTAAATTAATTAATACCAGATTCTCCTCTTTATCTGACCCTTCAAACGAGAATTCTACTTTTTTACTTTAGAGGACTCAGCACATAACTTAAAACACTTCAATAAACTAATAACAAAAAATCAGAGGTTATCACCAGCCTGAGTGGTTGCATTAGCCTGTTATTCTGTCATCTTTTTCCAATAAACAGATCACTGTCTTCCTCCTTCCTGTCTGCAGACATATCTGGAGGATTTGCAATGTGCAAAGCAGGTAGATTGATAGGTTATCAATCCAGAGTGAATTCTAGCCCCTTCAGGTAAAAAGCTTCCCATAAACACCATTCAGTAGGTGCTGCTGGCTTCTAGCCACCCGAGATGGCCATCTAGGACTCCTGTAGTGAGATAACCAATACTCATGATCAGTATTAACAGCACAGATTACTTCAGTTCCTACCTATTCTCGAGTGGCAGGGTGGATGCCCCACTCTTGGCAGACAGGGGGACAGCAGCAGCCAGCGTGGGTCAGGCTCATCTGCACAAAGGCTGAGGGGCACATAGGAGGGCCACGGTTTCTGCCTCTCTCTGGTGTGCACTACTCTTACCCTCATTGTTTTCATCTGTAAAACGGGACTACTATTGTTCATGCTTTTGCATCACTGGGGACAAGGGATATGAAAGGAGTTTTGGTACACTGAGGCCATATTAGACAGACAGACAGATAGCCAGAGACTGAGAGAGCCACCATCAAAGAGATTCTGGCTCATGGCAACCTTACACTCAGCAGAAGGAAACAGTGTCTGGTCCTGGGTCACCCTCAAAGTAGCTGTCACATTGATCCTGGGCTTCACTAGACAGGTGACGTGTCCAAAGCAAGTGAGCTGGGCAGTGTTCTCTTGTGATCCATAAGGGTTTCACCGGCTAATTTTTTAAAGAAGTTGCCAAGGATTTCATTTTATTTTGATCCACAATCAATACTCATGAATGCAGCAGTCAAGAAATCAAAAGATGCCTTGTATTGGGAAAATCTGCTGCAAAGCACCTCTTTAAAGCGTTGAAAAGCAAAGACACCACCTTGCAGACGAAGGTGCTCCTGACCCAAGCCGTGGTGTTTTTGATTGCCTCATATGCGTGTGACTGCTGGATGAAGACTAGAGAAGACCCAAGATGAAATGATGAGTTTGTATTACGGTCAGTGTATCTGAATGCGTCACAGATTGGCAGAAAAACAAACAGATCTGCCTGGGAAGAAGTATACAGACACAACGGTCCTTAGAAGGAAGGATGGAAGGACTTCGTCTCACATACTTTGGACATGTCATCTGGAGGGACCAGTCCCTGGAGAAGAACAGCGTGCTTGGTACATAGAGGGTCAGCCCCAAAGAGGAGAACCCTCAGTGGGACGGATTCACACAGACTGTGCCACCGCGGGCTCTAGCAGGGCAGTTACACGGCACTGGGGCGGGAACCGGCCGTGCTTTGTTCTGTTCCGTGGTCCCTGGGAGTGGGAGCACTCTGGGGGGGGCACCACCCTGCCGTGAGGTTCGCGTGGACTCAGCGTGGGCCTTGGACTGGGGGTCTGGGAGAGGTGGTTTCTTTCTGATGATGGGACATGAGCCCGCACATCTCCTCTAGTAGGTAAGGAGAATGTGTCCGAGTGGACAGCCAACAGGGCGGCAAAAAGCCGAGAGAGGAGCCAGGCTCAGCCCCTGTGACTCCGGGGAGCCCCCGGCTTCCTGCTCTGCACGAATTTGCTCCCGGACTCAGCTGGGCCGTCTTCCCTCGTCCATTCTTCCGTGGAAGCATCTTCCGCTGGGTTTGTTTCAGATGCAACAGAAAATGTCTTGGGGCTATAGTTCTCTCCTTAGGGGACACATCCTGAAAGACTCAAGAGGAGGGAAGAGCGGTCCAAGGCCACATCGAAGATGATGACGGAATTTGGCACACCCCCAGGCTCTGGCTCCCCGAGTCCCTGACCCCCAGGCCAGTATTACCTCCTTTCCTCAGCAGGGCCTGGCCCCTCCCAAAGTTCTCTTACACAGAGGGCTCACTGGTGTCGAGACTTCAAGCAGCATTGTTCTATCTCTGGGGGTATGTGGGGATCTTCTGGGGGTGTGGGGACCCCTGCTGTCTTAGGCATGGAAACTTGGGAGCATAAATGACACCACGTGTCTCTCTAGAAGAACGGCTTTGTTCTCAGAGGGTCACGGAGACCATTCACCCAATGCCAGCGCTGATGTGGCCCTCACCTTGGGCAAGGCTGTGACTGGGGCTTTGCTTTGAGGGTTGGACCTTCACATCCCTGTGTTATAGCCCTTAGTCAGTCTCTTGCCTATAACCACAAAGCACTGCCCTGGTCCTGCCCCAGCCTCCTGAGTGAACCTGTGGACCCATCCACCCCTGTATTGGGTGGTCCTGCCCCAGCCTCCTGAGTGAACCTGTGGGCCCATCCAGCCCTGTATTGGGTGGTCCTGCCTCAGCCTCCTGAGTGAACCTGTGGGGCTCATCCACCCCTGTATGGGACAATATTCTGTTGTCTCTCGTTGGCTGGCTTTCAGGAGCAGGCTGCCAGGCCTTTCTTCCTACCTGCCTGAGTCGGGCAGCTCTGGCGACACCTGTCCCCCGTGGGTCACTCTGCCGGCATTTGGAATACCAAGAGCATGGCTTTCAGCATCGGGGCAAACCATAAGCCACCACTGCATGAAAAATTGGAAACCCCGGTGGCATAGTGGTTAAGGGCTACGGCTGCTAACTGAAAGGTCAGCAGTTCGAATCCACCAGGCTCCCCTTGGAAACTCTATGGGGGCATTCTACTAGGCCCTCTAGGGCTACTATGAGTTGGAAATGACTTGGAGGTAGCGGGTTTGGGTTGGGTATGAACACCTGACAGAAGGCCACACCTCTCTGCCCAGTTTTCCTAAGAAACATCTTTCTGCCCCGTTGGAACAACCCTGGGACAAATATCTTCCAGTGTCCTCTAGTGGACATCTTTCTCATGCAAATGCCCACCGCTTGACTGAACTCCCACTCTCGATGGCTTCTCTCGCAGCGGTTGGGAGGGACATTCATTATCAAACCTGCAGGTTCCAGGTGGGGAGCTCCATGGTCTTCCCAAGGAAATGAGATTCATTAGGACATGCGGCAGGACAGCGGGGAAGCTGGTTTGTGGCTCTGGATGCCCATGTCTCCTCCTCTCATTTCTGCAGCTCCCCTTGATCAAATGGAAAGAGCTGCTGGGTCTGGGCATTCTGTCTGAAGACCCTGCCGGCACCATGCCTCACTACTCACCCACCCTGTTGCTGTGTGCTGCAAACCTTCTGTGTGATCCGGGTAGGTAACAGAGAAGAAGTCTCCAACCTGGGCTGAAGGAGGAAGGAACCGCTGCAGACTTGCAGCTCTCAGTAGCACAAAGAGTTTCTAGGAAAATAAAATGATGTTAAGGGATCTCTATTTCTCCTGCTGCCCGCCTTGCATTCCAACTCCTGTGCACATTGCCAAAGGGGTTAAAGGCGAGCTATGGACATACTCTTGAGCTTCTGTTTCCATGGCGCCGGGGGACCTGACAGCTGGTGAGGAGGTCTGGTGGGTTGTGGGCCGGTGGTGGAGAGAATAATGTAGGTAGCTGACACTGAAAGATTTTCCTCCCCGTCCTTGCTACCCCTGCTGGCGCCTGACAAGACACGACACTCCCTTTCCCCTGTCAGCCCAGCACCCCCGCCTGACAGGACACTCTCCGACACTCTCCTTTGAAAGCCCAGTGCCTGCCTACCACTCCCACGCCCCTTCAAAGCCTCACTCCCGCCTAGCAGGATGTGCCCCCCAGAACCCCGCCTGCTCACCCCATTTGTCTCAACTACGACATCCCCAAACTTCACTATATCTGCCCTCCCGAAACCCCACTCGGGGCCAATTGTTGGAACCTGTGAAGGTCTCGTTGGCCCGCTGGCGCAATAAACAGCTTCTTGCCTCCTTCTGGGTGTCATTCGCTTTTTCTATAACAAGAGGAACGCCCAGGTGGCTCTCACCAGGGGCACTGAGACTCTCGCTGAGCAGTGGCCACGTGCAGTGCCCAGCACTTGGCTAGGAGAACACAGTGGGAGAATAGTGTGGGCGTGGGGTGGCACTCTCTGCAAGCAGAGCCTTAGGTGGGGATTCCCCAGCAGGTGTTTTATGGGGGACTAAACACTCAGAGTAAATCCGTAGGGGTGAAGAAGGCAGGATAGCACAGGTACATAAGCCAATCAGAGATGCAGGTTCGGCTGCTGGGATAGGGAGCACAGCCTGACGCCACAAGGTATTCTGAGGCATGAGTGTCACAGCAGAGTCCCCGCTCACCTGGAGGGAGGGGGCTGGACTTTCTTATCCCAAGTCAGCCAGTCACTGGCTGCAGGCCATCCCGGGGGTGGCAGTGGGGATGGCACACTACCTCCCAGGCATCTCTGGGTGAGGTGGTCCTCAGAGAAGGGGCAGCTGTGAGCCCTTAGTAGAGCACTCAGAAGAGCCAGTAATGGGGCACCCATCTGGGAAGGGGGACCTAATAAGGCAGAGATTCCCAGACCACTACCTTAAGTAGTTTTGCTTAGAATCCTTCCTGCTTGGCTTCGCTTGGTGACTCATGAAGTTCTAGGTCAATCCCATTGTGGGTATGTAGCTGTGAGTGCAAATGTTGCTGATGTGACTTGTATGAACATCCGACTTGTAAACCTGTTCAAGTGACCCGTTCCCTGGCCCTCTCTTGTAGAGCCGTCTCAGCAGCAGCTGCAGCACTTACTGACTCCTTTCTTTGCCCAACAAAATACGGGTGCTTTTCTCCTCTCCCACTTCAGTCTCTTATTCATTGCCGAATGTCAGTCGTGGTGAGCAGAATTTGAGATTTCCACCCCATCACCCTAATGGGCAGGGGACCAGCACCATCTGCTGCAGAGGCTTTTAGAGACAGACTGCCTGCCTTTGCATCCCCCACTTCAAAGGAGTGCTATCTTACCCTCTTTCTGCCTCAGTTTCAACATGTATTTGAAAAAAAAAAAAAAACTTTCGTTTTCCAGTGGCTTCTGACTCACAGTGCCCCTACAGGCCCTACAGAGTAGAACTGCCCCCATCGAGTTTCCAGGGAGTCAGTGTTAGAGTTGAACTGCTGACCTTTCGGCTGGCCGCTGAGCTCTTAACCGCTGCGCCACCAGGGCTCCTCCACGTCTGCAAAAACGCTTTCCTGTTAGAATGGCCGGGGGGACTGAATGAGAAAACGGGGGGCCGTGGTTAGAGCGGTGCCGGGGGCCCAGAGAGACTCAGTGAGGCTGAGCGGGACGGCGAGCTCATTCTGGGGGGGCGCAGCCGTGTCGGCACCGGAGGGCGCCCCCCCCCACAGCGCCCTCCACTGGCTAAGATGCAGAAATGCTGCAAGAAGCCCTGGTCCTGGGACCGAGGCCCAACCTCCGGGGCTCTGCCGCCTCCAGGACAGGGAGGGCTGGGGGCGCGGGTGAAGCCCCGACAGCAAGCAGCGCCTAGGTTTCAGGTGGTCCGTCCCCTCGGCTCTCCCGGGGAGAGCAGCTCCCCCGACAACTGGATTTGTCATGCTCTTCCAAACGAGCCTATAAAAATTCCGCCCATTTGGTTTGCAGACAGAAACTTTGCTGTTAAAATCTTGAATTATTTTCTTCTTTCTCCTTCTCCAGGGTCAAAGTTATCTCAAAGTAGAAGGGTGCGGGGAGCGGGGGCCGTGCATTTGCCAGCCTGATTTCCCTGCGGGTCTGTGACCGTGGGGGACTCTGCTTAAGCACACATGACATTTGTCACTTTGCTATTGCTTGCTTACCCAGAGGGGTTCTGTCCTCACCGGCACATTTTCCTTTTTATCTGTCGGAGAGAGAGTTATAGGCTCCGTGCGCTCCGCGGGGAGGAGGGCCCTGGATTTGCATTCTTATGGCCGCGTTCACCCTGCACGCGGCTGCCGCCTCTGCCCTCCGCTGGCCTCAGTCCACCGCCGCCTCTGCGGCCGCCCGATGCAGTCAGGCGTGGAGCAGCGGGTGCACAGAGGCGGGGTGGCTGGGACCCCCTTCACCTCCTCCCCGGGACAAAGGGCCAGAGTGCTGGCACCTGAGACGAGACACCTGTCTCCTTCTGCTCCGTTTGTTCTCGTTCACTCCTCACGACATCTGTTCTTCCATTCATTAATTCTATTAACACTAATTAGTGCCTCCCCAGGCCGGGTCCTGGGGTATTTGCTGTGACATCACCGCGGAGAAACCAGAAGCATGCCTCCTCTCACGGAGCCCACCCTCTCCGGGGCCAGCCCCTCTGGCAGCACAGAGAGGAACAGCTTGCCCAGCCTGGTTCCAGATCGGTGGAGGGGAGTTTATAAAACCTCTCGGAGGACATGATCCTGGGATCTTGAAAGACAGAAAGTGGCTGGATAGAAAGAGGGGCGGGGTACAAAC
Organism: Heterohyrax brucei; assembly: GCA_028571685.1. Classification (NCBI taxonomy): domain Eukaryota; kingdom Metazoa; phylum Chordata; class Mammalia; order Hyracoidea; family Procaviidae; genus Heterohyrax; species Heterohyrax brucei. The sequence continues at coordinate 78,125,822 of CM053161.1, forward strand.
AGAGTGAGGATGGCATTCAAGGAGCAGCTGATGTTTTCAGGGCTGGGGCACTGGATGTCAAGGGGGCAATGGAAAGCGGGGTGGTGAGGAGGGGACCTGAGAGCTCAGATGGGGGGGATCCACCAGCTGAACTTTGTTCTCAGCAGAGGGCGTGTGGGTGACAACGGAGGACTCCTGTTTGACAGAGGCAGGCTGAAGGGAGGGAATCTCCACTGAGAAGCAGCGCGAGTTATCTAAGGAAGAGGCAGAGAAGACACTGCAAGGAAGAGAAACACGCACCTGTACTTGACTAGCTGTATATAGCACAAGGGGTAGATGTAGGGTAAAACCAACGGCTTTCCAGCTCAGGTGGCGTGGGCAAGGTGGCAGCACCGTGTGAATTAGCCTTCCCAGGTGGGGGAAGACTGCGTGCCCTAAGGAGGCACTGAGGAAGTATGCAAATGTATGAACCTCTTTTGTAAAGATGGAACACCCCCAAATTAATCTAGCAATTCAATGCAATTCCAACAGATTTCTAAGTTTACTTGGAAGACCCAAGAATAACCAAGATAATTCCAAGACCAAAGAGAGAAAGGTGGTACTGTTGCCCAAGTAAAGAAACGGTTGGGGCTGCTTTCACCAAGACCGTTCATCAAGGGTCAGAGGGAAGGGCACTTTTCAGGAGGCTGAAAGCGGGCAGCTCACAGAAGTCACATCAGCAACACTCTTAATCACACTATGCTGGCACCATGGGATTGACATTGAACTTCGTGGGTCACGTGTTCAGAAAATGGTGGTTAAATGCCACCAGAGGCGAGGAAGTTCCTATGTATGAGGTATTTATTTAATTAGCTGAAAGGTTATCTTGAATGTCATGATAGGGCCTAAACCAACGTCTGTGATTTCCTCCAGCTGGGGGCAGCGATTAGGGAAAGGGGGACCAGATGTGTGTGTAAAGCTTGGGGGCACGCCAAACAGTTTGCTAGAGGCAGTAGAATTTTCTGCAGCCAGAGGACCTCTGTCTTAGTGCTTTTCCTATCAGATATCAAGACTTTTTATGATACCGTAATGAACGTTAAAAGTGTGGTATCACCACAAAGATAAACACATTAGTAGAACAGATTAGAACAGTCATGCCCGTTCATTTATATGTTGTTTGTGCAGCTTTCACCTGGCAACAACAGCTGAGTCGAGCCTTCCCAGGAGAGGTCACGTGCTTAGCAAAGCCCGAGTTAGTGACTATGTGGCTCTTGAAAGAAATAGTTTGCTGACCCTTCTAGAAACAGTGCAAGCATTTATGGGACCATGGTGTCAAGTGGAGACAGTCTTACAAATCAGGGGAAAGGAGCGGTTCTTAAGAAATGGTGCTTGGATATTTGCCCTCTGTATGGGAAAAACATTCAAATTAAATTCTTACATTATTCTGTGAACATATAAATTCCAGATGAATTAAAAATCCAAGTGTGAAAAGCAGAACTTAGTACCTTGGGAAGGTACATGGGAGCAGGCTTTTATAGCTTCCAAGAAGAGAAAGGCTTCCTAGACAAGACACAGAAAGGGCTGTTGTGTGAGTCTTTTGTTTGCAGAGGGGCACACGGGTGGACACTGTCCCCATGGCGAGAGACACCATGAGCCCAGTTAGCAGGTAAAGCCCGAGTGGAAGCAGGTCATCACCCAGCAGATGCCACAGAGGTGCCCAGACCTATAAAGAAGTCCTTTACGTGTCAGCAGGAGATCTGAATTGTCTAAAGCAAATAATCCAACAGAAAAGTGGGAAATGGCTAAAACCAGGCCTTTCAGAGAAGACATATTATGAATGGCCTAGAACAAACCAGGCTTAGCAACCCCGCTTATCAGGGGAACACAGAAACAAAGCAGAATGTGCCACCATTCACACCCATCTCATTGGCAAAACTGAGGCAGCTGGGCAATCGATCACAAGCGCGATGAAGGGAAACAACTCACAGGGCTGCGGGGAGGGTGATGGGCACCGCTGCCGTCAGCGGCCCTCTGGAAACATCTGGTAACACTGAGTGGGCACCCTGCACAAGCCTGACCTAGCTTTTGGTTACTTTCCCTTGGGAGTCTCCCATACCTGCACGACACATGTTCGTTGCAGCATCGTTTGTGGCAATGACATAGGAGAAACTTCCTAAATGACCCTGAAAGGGCGCAGCAATTGTGGTATAGTCATGCGCTGGACTCCTGCAGCCGCTGTGTGGACGTGGGTTTGTTTTGAGAAGTGACCTCTGACTGCAGATGGAGGTGGAGAAGATAGGCCGTGTCGGCGTCAGGGCAAGAGAGGCCCTCCCAGAGCAGGGGGCCTGCTGTGTGTCTGTTGAGGAGTCTCTCATTCTCTACGTCTGTCTGCCTACCACCTACCGGCCTGCCTACCTGCCCACCTGTCTGGTTGTAAGAGGTACAACCAGAATGCTCCTCAGAAGCAAGGATGGTGAAAGTACGTTTCGCAGACTTTGGACACTTGATCAGGGGGGACAATCCCCGGAGAAGGACATCTTGCTTGGTAGGTGGAAAGTCAGGAAAAAAAACCAGGAAACTCTCAGTGGTGTGCGCTGACCCAGGGGCTGCAACAACGGGCTCAGGGATAACAGTGATTGTGGGGGTGATGCGCTCTGGGCAGGGTTCGGTTCCATTTGCATAGGGTTGCTGTGAATTGGAACCTACCTGAAGGCACTTAACAGTATTTGTCTTATCTGTCTGTCTGTCCCTCCATCTCTGTCTGTTTATAGGTCCTTGTCTCATTTATCTAACATCAAGCTATCATGTATCTTTCTATCCATCTAAAATCGGGACTAGGAATCTTTCATCATCAAAATAAAAAGCATTTATTGTAAGATAAGCATAATTGGGGGAGGGGTGAGATACTTAGATAAAATCAGTGACGTTTTGTTTCTCTCTCACACAAAAAATGGACTATAATCAAACTATGGATGGCCGGTGGGCGGTTGTTACTCCATCAAGGTGTTCTTTGATTTCTGAAATGGAAAGGAAGGCTGATAGCTGGGAAGCAGCCTCTCTCCCTGGTGTCCTCTGGGGGGGCCACAGAGGCCACGTTTGGTCATTTTCTGTGGATGCCGCCCCTTTTACTGGCTCTTAAACAGGCTACACTGCAGCCCCCAAAGCAGGAAACTCTACAGTTCAAGGCATGTTGTGAAGTTCCTCTCTTAGCACACGCTGCCTGGCTGGACTGTAGGGGAGTGAGGAAGAACGTGGAGCCCAGACTGCAGGTAGCATCCAACCTCAGGGAGCTTTAAGGACATTTCTAGGGGACAGGGGCGATTCTGGGAAAAACGGAGGGACCCACTTAGCAGAGTCTGCAGGACCTAGCCATCTGAATGATCAGCCAGGAGAGGGGCTCCCGGTGCATCAGATCCTTAAAAAGTTTCCTGTGGTGGGGTGAGATTGAGGTCCTGAGATGTACTCACCTCTGTGCTTCTGCCCAGGCTGTCACATCTTGTAACTCCCTCCAGACTTCTGTGGATCCGTATGTATAGGTCTGTGCCACTTCCTCCAGGAAGCCTTCCCTGACTGCCAGTCTAAGTTACAACCGTTTTTGCTACACGTTTTCTGCTCCATGAAGCAGCCTTTCTCCCTGCACTGCACTGCTTGGGCTCCTTTTAAGCTGGGGCTCAGAGATCTCTGGATCCCCCAATCCTTGTACCATGCCAGGGTCACTCCATATACTTTATGCCTGGTTCTGGTGATGTGAGTAGACAGAACAGCAGGGTTTGTGTAGTCAGTGGAGCAGGAAAGTTGAAGGTACAAGAGCCAATTTAATCAGCAAAGTGTTTGGGGTGGAACCAGGCAAGATTCCTGCAAGTCCAAAGCCAGAGAAAATTCCACACAACCTGATGCCAAGGGCGTTTATCACGTCACTTACGTGGCAAATCCAGGGGCACATTTCGTCCTAGGCTGAGCTAGGTAAGGGTTCAGTGAATGTTATCTGGACTTGACCTTCTCTGTCTCTACCTCTCCGCCTCTGGATTCTATGTACTCTGTATCAGAACCATCCTCAGTCGCTGCTCTGGAGGGAGAGAAGGGAAGGATGAAGCAGGTGCGGCCCCTGCTGCCTGTTCGGGTCCAGCAGGGCACAGCAAGGCCCTCTGTCTCCTGGCTGCTCCAGCCCAGTCCGCAGGACAAGTTTTGGTGGGCTCTGATTGGATCCAGCAGTCCCGCTGGGAAATGCTGATGGCTGGAGTCCAGGTCCAAAGCCGAGTATGGACCCAGGCCCACCCAAACAAGGCACTTAGAGAGAGGTGCGGGCAACTTCCCAGGGAAAGGACGGGTGAATGGATATTGGGAGGTGAAAGTGAGCTGACCTAAATCTGGAGCAGAAGAGCAACAGTGAGCTGCTCTCTGGCCCCTGATGTTGTTTGTCTGTCTCTTTCCAGAGGGTGTGAGAGCAGGAGAGGAACCTGGAAGGCTGGGATGCTGAGACCTCCTCCTGACACTGCTTACGTGGCAGCTGACTTCAGTTGGCCACTGGTCGACAGCTTTCCCTGCCCGTTCTCCTGGCAGCATGTCGGGCTCCTGTCCCAGAAGCTGTAAGTGAAGTATCTTAAGAGTCCATGAAGTAGGCACTGAATTTTCCAAATTCAGAAGCTGTTCTGCACACTACTGGAGAGGTGTGGTTTTCCAACTATTAAGTTGTGGGTTTTGCATCTCTGAGAGGATGGAGCTGCATCTTACTTTCGGCTGTAAATCCGAGGCATTGCTCATCCCCGCGGGCCTGGGGCAGACACTGAGAAACTTGACCTGGAGGATGTGGTCAACCTGTGACTCGGCTGGCACTGGGAACGGGGAGTTATGTGAGGTTTTCAATGAGGGCATCTGCGATTCATCAAGGAACATCTCTGGATAAAACTATGAACAGAGTTACTGAAAATTGAAATTTAAATATCAAGACCACCCACTGGTGAGGCAATTCAAATGAGAGTTTCACATGCGTCCAGCTCCCTGGGCTGTTTACCTGGTGATTCAAGGCATAACATTGAGTTTCTGAAATCTGAGACCACGTCGGGGACGCTGAGGACTCTGCATGAGTCCAAACCAAGGCCGCTGACGTGAGATTGAAGGACATGGCATCCAGGGCGTAAATAACAACGATGATGACCCGAGGCAGATAGGCAGCGTGTGTTTAGCCCCTCCGTGTGCCAGGCAAGGCAGCATGCCTACTTACAGGAACCAGAGCTCCGTGAGGCTCCCAGGGCTCGGCTCAATATCACACACCTGGTCACTGGTGGAGGTGGGACTCAAACCCAGCCTCCCTCTGGAGCCCATGCATTTAGCTTCAAGGCTTTCTCTGGAAACAGAACAGGAGAGCGAGTAGTTTAAAGAACGCAATTTTGTGAATACAAATATTGGCCTTCTGCAACGCGTGTGTGCCTGAAAACGCGTTTCTTCTTTTCAAATTCAAATCCCCATTTCAAATCCACCATGGCGAGTCTCTAGGGAACACTAGGGGACTTCTTTTGTAAAGTGAGCACCATCCACAAAAATAGAGTGCTTTTATAAATCAAAGATATTCTTACTATTAGTCAGAGAGAGAGAGAAGGTCATGCATTGAGTCCTTACGAGGTCCCAGGCACCATTCCAATCCACTGCTGCTGTTTTCTAAGGTGATGCAGTGGTCCCGTGAGGTGGCACGGCAGAATTCAGCTGCCTGGTCACTAAAGCTCCGTCTGCTTCCTCCTGGGCATGCAGCGGGATCACATTTCCCAGGCTCCCTTGCAGTTAAGCTTGGTCACGTGGCTGAATTCCTGTCAATGGATTGTAGGTGAAAGTGACGCATACCAGGTTCAGATCTGAGCTGTGAAAGTGACTCTACATGTCCTTCTCTTTCTGTGCAGACTATGAAGCCGTGTCCTGATGCTGCTTGGGACCGCAGGACGGATGAGCCTGGCTCCCTGAGTCCCAGGTGGAGGTGAGCTCATTGCCCTTCAGGAGCTGTTGTCTTGGACTGCTTGAGCAAGAGGCAAATGCTAGTTGCGCTCATCTCCTGAGACTTGAGGGTGGAGTGTTACAGTAGCTAGGTCTGTCTTAATTAACACAGCTTGCTGTTGTTGGGTGCCTGCAATCAGCTCTGACTCGTAGTGACCCTGTGTGTACAACAGTGAAAGGGGGCCGGGTCCTGCCTACCCTCACCGTCGCTGTCATGCTCAAGCCCGTCCTTGCCGCCACTGTGTCGGTGCATCTTGTGGAGGGTCCTCCTCTATTCCACTGACCCTCTACCAAGCCTGATGTCCTTCTCCAAGGACAGGTCTCTCCTGACGGCATGTCCAAAGTATGTGAGATGAAGTCTCCCCATGCTCCCTTCTAAGGAGCTCTCTGGCTGGCTTCTTCCAGGACGGATTTGTCCCTTCCTCTGGCAGTCCATGGCACACTCCATATTCTTCACCAACACCGTAATTTGTATATATGAATTCTTCTTCAGTCTTCCTTCCTTACTGTACAGCTTTCATGCGAATACGAAGAGATTGAAAAATACCATGACTTGGGTCAAGTACACATTAGTCCTCAAAGTCAAATTGATACAATTAGGTATGAACATAATTCAGTGGGTATATGATACATGTTAAAATTTATGAAATCTCATAATTGAGCTGATTTTACAGTCCCCAGCAACTTACACTAGCTGTTAGTCTGGAGTAAATTCTCATTTCGAAAGAACAAATTTGTGTTTGTTTTTTCCATTACACAAGCCCGCTGGAAATTGGAACTCTCTTTAATTTAAATTCTCTGCTCCAAGTTCCTTGGCCTACGCTGGCTAGTGTGAATTTAGACTTGAAACCTGCCTGGGTACCAGCTGGTGGCTGAGACTCATAGGGGTGAGAGTGGCTTGCCTTCATCTGTGCCGAGGCGTGAGCCGTGCAGGTGTCCTTGTTGCTTTCTGGGTCAGGGGCTTCTTTCTCACTTACTCAGCAGACACTGGGGGACTGACTGGCCTTTGGTGCTCTGACTGCACGTGGCAGGCTCCTGTTAGCGACCCTGTGTTGGCGTGTGGGACAGCGCTACACCACTTGTCTGTCAGCTTGTGTACCGTGGTGGTCTAGGTGTTGGTGTGAAGCTGAAACCTCTGCCACCGATATACCAGGGTGTGACAGGGTCACTGTGAAAGGCAGGTTTCAGTGGGGCGCTGCCAGACTAAGACAGGCCAGGAAGAAAGGCCTGGTGATCTGCTTCTGAAAATGATTCAAGGAAAACCTCATGAGTCGCTGCAGAACCTTATCTGACTCACTTGATTTGGACACGTCATCAGGAGAACCTCTTGCTGGAGCAGGACCTCGTGTTGGTGTCACAGAGGGCCAGCGAGGGCTCAGGGGACCCTTGGAGCCATGGATAGGCATGGGAGCTGCAGCAGTGGACTGGAACACTTCAGTGACTGAGGATGACAAGGGACTAGGCAGCATTTCCCACTCTGTTGTGTGTAAGGTCCCTGTGAGCTGGCATTGAGGTGGGCAATCTCTGTCTCTATAACAATAGGGCCTTCGACAATGAAAGACGTCTTAGACTCCATGAAACATGGTATTATTATTTCTAGTATATAAGATCCTTCAATTACAGACTGTCAGATACGAGACAGCTGCCTGTTGCTGGGTGCCATTGGCTCAATTCCGACTCACCGCAATGCTCTGTGACAGGGTAGGACTGCCCCGTAGGCTGTGACCTTTGCTCCAGCAGCACCCTGCTGGATTTGAACCGCTGACCTCTCGCTTACCACCCGAATGGTGAACTGCCGCACACTAGGGCCCCCTTTTCACAGGTGTGCAGGTGGGTCCCAAACACGTGGAGAGACTGAGTAACTCGCCAGCAAGTGCCAGGTGTGGATTTCGCCACACCCGCCCTGACATGAGCAATGGTGGCACTGTCACTGTGTGCAGCCCACCAAACGCAGACGGGGCTTGACCTCGGGCTGGAACCAGCTCCTGAGAAACCTCACGAGGCAGCTCTGCTCTGTCCTGTGGGGTCACTGGGAGTTGACTCAACAGCAACAGGTGTGGTTTATGGGTTCGTCTCCCTCATCGGAGGTTTCGTTTCTGAGCCTCAGTTACACAGGGTCAGCCTCGGTCTGCAGGGTGAGAGCAGTAACCTGAGGGACTCTCACACCATCCCACCTGGGGGCCGTGTTCATGTAACTTATTACAGTACATTGTTGCAATTGTTCTATCATTAGATATTGTTGTTAAGTTCTTATTGTACCTAACTTGTAATTAAACTTTATCATATTTGTGTAAGTACAGGACAAAACATAGTGTATGTAGAGTTTGGTATCACTCCTATATTTCAGGCATCTGTGAGGGAAACCCTGATTGCATAGTGGTTAAGCACCACGGCTGCTAACCAAAGATCAGCAGTTCAGATCCACCAGTTGCTCCTTGGGAGCTCTATGGGAAGTTCTACTCTGTCCTACAGGGTTGCTGTGAGTCATAACTGATTCGACGGCATCGGGTTGGTTTTTATGAGGGATCTTGGAATGTATTCCCCAAGAATAAAGCAGTGATCCTTGGCTTGCCTGAAGACTTTTCATTGTGTAAGCATTAATCTTCTCTGTGCTGCTGTCTGGCTAGCTGAGGCGGCTTGCTCAGAGCAGAGAGTAGTCAGCAAGAAGCAGCTCAGGACAGAATCAAATGTGCGTTGACTGTATGTTCAGACGGGCACCCGACTGACTGAAGGACTCAAACCCTGAGGGTGCCCTACGGAAGTCCTGGGCATTGAAAATGGTTAATGTACTGGGTCGCTAACTGAAAGGTTGAGGGTTCGAATCTATCCAGAGGCATCTTGAAAGAAAGACTGACTTCCAAAAAATCAGCCACTGAAAGTACTATGGAGCACATTTCTGCTGTGACACGTATGAGGTTGCTGTGAATTGGACTCAATTCAGCAAGTACTATTTTGCTTTTAAACAGGTTGTGCTAGTCAGGGAATGCTTCCTGGAGGAGGTGGCACATCAACCAGGCCAGCCTGTGGATGGGTGGAGAATGAATAGAGGGCACTTTAGGACAGGTGTTTAGTGTGAGCAGTGGGGTAGAGTGAAGAAAGTACATATAAGGGGTGGGGTGGAAGGGATATAGGAGCTTGACCTTCAGGATCAAAGGACAATTCTGCCTACGTTACTCTCCAGGCTACTCCAGCCTGTGCCTTCATCTCAGAGACCAGGTGGTCCAAACAGTGCCTTCCATAGCCAACCTTACCCCAATGCCCCCCACCCTTGGGCACGTGTGGCCCAGCCAGGGCTTCAGGTGGTCTCTCCTTCCCACAGCTCCTGCCCACCTATCCTAGGTGTTGCTTCTTTCTGATGTTCTTGGAGTCCCACTTGAATTCTCCCAGGCTGCCCAGCTCAGCTGTAGCCTGAGGCTGGCATTACCTGTCTTAGAGGAAGGATTCATGGGCTAGTATGTGTCTAAAACCCAAAGGAAAAAAAGGGAACTGTTGTCACATATGATTAAAATAGTGTCCAATGGGGCTGGCTCCAGGGACTCAGGGGATGATGTGAGACTTGGCTTCTCTCTACCTTTTGGGAGGTCTCTCCAGGTGGTGAACACCAGAAGCCCAGCCTTATTTTCTACCTGCCTGTGATTACAATGCAGAGAACATGTTTTCCCCAAGTATTCTCTGATTTGCCCACTGGGACATGTGTACCTCACCTTTGAGGCCATCTTCCTGGGCAAGGAATGAATTGCCTTGATTGACCGGCTTGGGACATACGCCCACCCCCTGGAGGGAGTCGGGGTGGGGTGCAAGGGCACACCACGTGGCCTGAGGGTGGGGTAGAAGGTTCCCAAGGGAAAACCAGTTCTGTTTCCAGAAGCTGGAGATGGTGGGAACAGGAAGATGGCAGACACCACTCCCGTGCCTCACCCCAGCATCCTGCACTCCGGGCTCCAGCTAGCAGCCAGCCCAGCATTCCTGGCATCTCCATGAGGGGGAGGGGAGAGAAGGGTGACCTGCACTCAGCTCTGACAGCACCCCCTGCTGCTGTGGGGAGTGAGTTCTGGGACACACTGGGGGCCTGAGGCCCTCCTGGGGTATCGCTCTAGTCTCTGCTGACCCACCTCCTGAAGCAGGTCTGATTTCTGAGGACATTTTGTGGCAGGTGAGTGGTCTTCTTCATAAGGAAGGCAGAAACTGCCCCAGGCGCACAGCTGTGCAGGGGCAGAGGCGTGCAGCCACGCAGGTGTGCAGGTGTGGAGGAGGGCAGGTGGGCAGGGCTGCGGGAGCGGAGCGGTGCAGGTGCTCAGGTGTACCGGCTGCAGGTGTGCAGGTGTGGAGTGGTGCAGAGTGCAGGTGCGCAGGTGCGGAGCGGTTCCACCACATCACCTGGAGCTGCCAGGGGCATCTTCTAAGTGAACCTGATGATGTCCTTAAAATTCACTGACTACCAGAGGTGGTCCTGGCACCAGCTGTGCTGCCCATCGGAACACCACCAGGGGGGACAACACAGCGAGGGGGAGTTGGTCGTGACCAGTGTGTGGACGAGAGCCGTGACCCCTGGAGGGTTCTCGGTGACCCATGTCTTGGAGGCAGATCCTCGGTGTTTTCTTCTAAGACTCTCTGGGTAGGCTCAAACTGCCAGCCTTTCGGTTAGTAGCCAATGGCATTAACTGCTCTTGTCACCAGGGGACTCCACCACGAGGAGAAGGTTGAGCAAAAAAGGGAACTTTAATTTGGGCTTTGATTTCCAAATCCAGGCCTTTCTGGTCAGTGGCTGTTCCTTCCCACTCACCTTCTCTGAGACACCGGGGCTGCTACCGGCTGGGTTCCCAAGTGACCGTGTGCCCAGAGCCTCCTTCCCCTGACCGGAAGTAGTGTGGTCCTCTCTCTGCCCCATACTTGTGATTCCCGTTTGTGATTCCCGTCGGTGTCTCAGTGGCCTTGTTGACTAGACAGAAGAAACCTGGGCTCAGATGGAGTGACTGTCCGGGTTCTGCCCCTGTGCTGGTCTCTAGCAAGGCCAGGAGGATGGGGGGGAGGTAGAGACAAGTGTGTTCTCCTTCTCTGTTTACGGTCCTCGTCTAGCAATGCCCTGTTTATTCCAGCCCCCTGCGTCCACCAGTGGGCAGGCACCCCTCCCATCAAATGTCCCTACGGGCCACCGGCACCTGGACCCCGGTGCTGAACGTGAACAGCTGTTGTCTGTGGCAGCCGCAGCCGTCCAGCAGTCAGCTGAGAGGCTGTTATTAATAACGGGTGGGAAAACATCTGCTCGGCTGCCCCGTCGTCATTATCGGCCTTAACTATTACTTAAAGAAGAAACATGGTCAATGCCCTTAATCTATGGCTTTCTCTGAACATTGTGGTAACAATTCATTTTAAGGAGCAGGCAATATCCAAGGACTAGCTCCAGTGAATCTGTGGTTTAATACACCGAGGTCTCCAGTCCAAAGAGTGGAATGGAAACACACACACCTTCCCTCTCTGTGGCATCGCCGCCACGCAGAAGGATGCGGCCAGCTGAGGTGCGGGCTCCCGCCGGTCTCTGTGCCACCCACTCGGGGCTGCACCGTGTTGTGGGATTTGTAGACGTCTGTCCTGATCACAGTCGTAAGTGGGCTCTTGGCTTCTGGAGCTTGAATACCCCCAGTTCTCGCTGCTGGGCCCGCAGATTTCCTTCACTGTTCACAGTCTGGAGGGCTCAGCTGGGGCCAGAGTTGCCTATGCATACCAAGGGTTCTTGGAGGCAGCCTTGGACTTTGCAGTTACCCTGCAGTGCTCTCTGAGGTCATTGATCACCAGCCCCTTGGTGACCACGGTCTTGGAGGGAGACAGTGTGCAGAGTAAAACCAGCACCAGCAAAATGCGGGCTGTAGGGTGGAGATCCCATCTCCGAAGCAGCTGGCTGTCATCCCGCTGTCCGTGTGCAACTCTACACTGCCTCTGTGCGGGCTCCAGCGGCTTCTGGGAGAAGTCTTGGGACAGTGGGTCTTTGCGGACTTCAGTGCTCTGCAGACATTCAAGAAGTGACTTTAGAGTTTTAGGAACGCCCTGCCAGGTGTTTTTTTTTTTTTTTTAAGTCAGCAAATATTTGAGGGATTCTTAGGTGCATTTTTGAGTAAATGTTGGGAAAGTCTGTGTTACAACAAAATCTTTCTGGTGATCTCTTCTAAGTGGTGGTAGTGATGGGGGTGGGGACGAGATGAGTTATTAAGACAGATACCAGGCCACCTGGACTGTCTGCAAGTCAAAGAAGTCACGGGCTCCTGGCAGGAAGCATTCCTCCTGATATAAACCAAAGGCCAAGTGCCGTCGAGTCGGATCTGACTCCTGGTATAAGTCAGCAAATATTTGAGGGATTCTTCGGCGCATTTTTGAGTAAATGTTGGAACAGGCTGTGTTATAGCAAAATCTTTCTGGTAATCTCTTCTAAGTGGTGGTGGTGATGGGGGTGGGGACAAGATGAAATTATTAACACAGATTCCAGACGCCCGGATTGTCTGCTAGTCAAAGAAGTTACAGGCTCCTGGCAGGAAGTGTTCCTTCTGATACTGAATCCTGACAAGCTACCCACATGGCTCTTCATCCCTTCAAGATGCTTTTATGTTTGAGTCCCACATTCACCCCATAGGTAGGAAAAGCAGAGACTAAAGGGCCTCATTTGACGGCAAGACTACATCTCACATAGTTTTGCCATGTTGCCAGGAGGGTAAGTCCCTGGAGGAGGACATCAGGACATCGTGTTTGGTAGAGGGACAGTGAACAAGAGGAAGGCTCTCGGCGAGGTGGATTCACTCGGTGGCTGCAACAACAACAAGTTCAAGCACGACGATGAGTGTCAGCGTGGGGCAGGACGGGGCCGTGTTCTGTTGCGCTGTACACAGGGTCGCCACTGAGTCGGGACTGGCTCGGTGTCACCTTACATCAACCACGGTCTGACGGAGGACAAAAGTAAAACCCACACTTGTTAAATTCTTGACTGTGACGATCTGAACTGTGTCCTGGCAAAATGTGCGTCAACTCCACTGGGCTGTGTCTGACAGCCAGTGTCGTGTGATTGAATTGTGCTCCGTTTTGTTACCAGACGCAATTTTCTCATGAGTTGTAAATCCTACCTCTGAGATGTTTGTGAGGCGGGATTAGAAGCAGTCATGTTAATGAGATTCTATCTACAGGATTATATCTTCAGTCAATCTCTCTTGAGATATAAAAGAGAGAACAGAGCAGAGAGGAACAGGAGGACCTCGTACCATCAAGAGAGAAGAGCTGGGAATGGAGTGTGTCCCTTGGACCCGAGTTCCCACCTGGAGAAGCTTCAGGCCAGGGAGGGATTGATGACGAGTATCTTTCCCTGAAGCTGTCAGAGTGGAAGTCTTCCTCTGGAGCTGGTGCCCTGAATTTGTATGTGTCACCTCCTAGACTGTCGGACAGTAAAGTTTTGTTTGCTAAAGCCATCCGCTTGTGGTATTTCTGTTACAGCAGCACTTTGTAGCTAAGACAATGACTGAGGTCCCATGAGTAGCAAAGGACACGGACATCTAGAAATTCAGGCCTCTTGGTACCTTCCTCACCATGCATAGAAAAACAAGGCAGAGCAAAACTCAAGTTGGGGACCACCCTGGGTGATGGGGCTTGTCACAGCTGTTGTCTAGGTCCACTGAGACTCCCTGGAATCGCTCCTGCCAGTTCTAGGCACCCACTCTACAGTTTATGGGGGCTTAGCTTCGAGTGGCCCGTGCCTACAGCCTTCTGCGACCCCCCTGGGGTCCCCAGAAGCCCTTCAGCTGCCAGTGCAAAGGCACCAGCAGAGCCCGCTGTGTCAGCAGCCTCCTTCCCGGGCTTGGAGCCCCTGGGTGGCACAGACTGTTAGGGGCTCAGCTACTAATGCAGAAGGGCGCTGTTTGAGTCCACCCAGAGGCACCCAGAAAGAAAGCCTTGACAACCTACTTCCAAAAGGTGGCAGCCATTGAAACATCCATGAGCACAGCTCAACTCCGACACGTACAGGGTCACCATGCATCAGAATTGACTCTGCAGCAGCTGGTCCCCAGGCTTGTGGCTGGAGACTGATGGGGCAGTAGAGGGAAAGCCTGACATCTTTCCCTCCAGGCAGGATAAACTGGGGGGGTAATTCATGCTCCAGAGCTCCCGCTGGAATCAGGCTGCAGCCAGGACTCCCCTGAAATCTCAGCCTGGCTTGGCTTCTACCCGTTCCCGGCCCTTCTTCCCTTGATGAGTCCCCTGTGCACAAACTGTCCCCTTGGATTTGGCCTCTGGGGCAGCCTGGCTGGGACAAGCCCTGATCTTTCTCCCTGTGCCATAGACTTTCCAGGTTGCTAACAGAATCACGTCCTTGAGGACCGCCGCCCACTGGCCAGCTGTGTGCCAGCTTCTGATAGAACATACAATCGATGGCGGAATACTTCTATTGACTTCTCACATGCTAGGCTTCCCGGGCTCAGAGCAGCCGCAGCCCCAGTGTGCTGGCTGAGAGTGTAGTCTCCTGACGGTCCTTCAGGTTTCCTGAGTGCTATGGGGCTGCATCTCAGGAGTTGTGCAAAGGGCATCGAGGTGGGAGACAGGGACAGGTGGCAATTCTGAGTCTACAACCCCGCTGACTGTCCCCCAGGGCCCAGGGCCAGCGCTTTGGGCAGCTTGGGGAGGAAAGGGGCTGCTTGCTGTGGGTGAGAGCCTCCTGAGCTGACCTCACTGCTGCCTCCGTCTGTTGGACACTAACCGGACTCTTCTGGCCTCTGGCTGCTGGCAGGGCTTGGCCGATGGGTGGCACTAAAGAGAGAGCAGGGTATGTTCCCTCCCTGCCAGCTCCCTATGGAATCTAAAGCCACTTAAGAGTGGTCTTGTTGTGACAGCACACCCCTACGTCCAGGCTGGAGCAGTGACAACTCACAGCTAGGTTCCTTTTTGTCCCTTAGCTCGTAACCCTCCCCACCCATTGGTGAGCTGTCCCTTCATGAAACTCCTCTGAAGGTCTCTGGAGGTGCAGCTTCTGTTTCTGCCAGGCCTTTGACGGATGCAGAAGGAGACACCCTTGTGTCTTTGGTGACCCGGGGTGCACTCCCGTAAAGAAATGTCCATTCCCCGTGGTACTGTCTTGCTTTGTCGTGGTTTCTTCCTTCCGGCCCCATCTCTCACCACCCGGTGGCTGCTGCCCTCCTGCCGTTCTCTCCGGTCCTGTGGTCTCTGGGGTTGGACTCTGGGAGCCGCCTTTGGGGCCCAGAGCACTGTTAGCCAGGTTGGCAGCCGATGACTCTGGAGAGGACACTGGAGACACCTAAAGGCAGGGCCACACCTGGCCACCTCCGAACTCGCACCGTCCAGCAGGGACCTGGCACAGAGGGTGGTGTCTGCGGTGACACCTGGGTGTCCAGTTGACTCGGGTTATAACCCAGGGGGTCCCATACTCGTCAGGCTTGTGGGGTCTCTGTGTTCAAGCCCCGTTTCACTGTCGTCTGTGATGTCTGGTGCCTTCCTAACCCCACTAAAGATCCTTAGGGAAACTCACAATCCCTGGGCCCTTGTCTCTGCTAGGTTCAAGGTCCCCATTGTCTCTTTCCATGGTCTTGGCCTCTCTCTGCCTTGTTGCTAGCTGTGGTTGAGTGAGTCCCTAACTCAGGGTGACCTCACACACAGCATGGCCCAGTTTCACTCGGTCCCCGTGACTAGGTGAGGATTGGGCCACTGTGATCTGCAGGGTTTTTGCAGGCTGGCTTTTGGTAAGAGATTGCCAGGGCTTTCTCCCCAGAGCGTCTTAGTCTGAGCGCTCTGTTGGGACCTGATCAGTGTCATAGGCACATGCAGGCCTCTGAAGTGCACTCTGCCCAGCTCTCCAGGGGAGCCCAGCTGGACTGAAACATCATTGCCCACAGTGGTGACCCACTCAGGAGTGCACCCCCGAAGGGAACTGGCGTCTATCCTGCTCTCTCTTTCCTGCTCCCTTGCAGCTCTTCCAGATAAACTACCTGCAGCCACGTCCATGGCTTAGAGTCTGCTCGCAGGGGGACCTAAGCTAGGACTGTGTCTTGGCCCTCTAGTGCTACTGTAGCAGAAACACCACCAGTGGATGACTGAATTTCTCACAGTGTTGAAAGCTAGAAGTCCAAGTTCGGAGTGTCCGCTTCAGGAGACAGCTCCCGCTCTCCATCAGCTTGGGAGGAGGGTCCTTGTCATCACTCTTCTTCAGGACTAGGGACCTCTCCACGCGAGGACCCCAGGCCCAAAGGACGTGCTCCGCTCCCGGCACTGCTGTCTTGGGGGTATGAAGTCCTGTGACTCCCTGCTCACGTCTCTCTTTCATGTTTCAAAAAGATTGGCTTAAGACACTGTCTAACCTTGCAGATCTCATCAATCACTGCCACTAATCTGTCTTATTACATCAAAGTTATGGGATTTACCCAACATAGGAAAATCACATCAAAGGACAGAATGGTAGACAATGACACATTACTGGGAATCGTGACCCAGTCACGTTGACAGATTCAATCCATGACAGACAAGTAGTCAATGACTGAGTGCTGACAGCCTTTAGTAGGAGTGAGTGTCACTGGGCTGCGGCTGGCCAGCTGCCCGTGGGTTCTGGGCAGTTCCGGAGTGCTTTGCTAAACTTCCCTGACTTTCTCGCTTGTTTCTGCAGATAAGTGGCTAGCGTGATGGACACACCCACATTCCTCTCCTCTCATCAGAGCACGGCATTAGACGTCTTGACTCCAGACACTTGATTTATCTAGGGAAAGTCTTTAGCCAACCTGAAAAGCCATAAAATTCTCCTGGTGTGACAGGGAGCAAATGACTTCAGTGTCCCATTACTGCCCCGAACTCCAGCAGAGTGCCAGTCTCTCGAGATGGCTCATCTTTTCAAACCCAGGTGTGAAGAGAAGCATTACTCATCAGTCTTGCCCACGTCTTGGTTGCTGAGGGTCGCAGAGGAGGACAGGCCATGTTTTGACAAGGAAAGTGAGGCTGAGAGCCAGGATGGCTGTGAAACCCTGCAAATGGGTGCTCTAAGAACTTCAGAGCCCTGCACTTGACACTTTCTGTCCCAGAATGAGTTGCCTGTCTCAGCCGTGGGCCTGCCAGGCTCATCAGCTGTACTGGTGCAGTGGCTCTGTGTTGGCACACCCCTGATCCTTTAGAACAGTGATGTCCTCTCCTCCTGGTGTCCAGAGAGGACGGCGGCAGTCAGATGCACACCCAGGAAACTTCCTCAGCACTGCCCTGACTTCATCCCCAGCACCCTGGAGCAACCATGTCCGGGTGGTCTCAGGGGGCTCTAAATCTGGCCCCAATCTGGAGAGGGACGTTGCAGCTACTCAGGGCTGTGCTTTGCTGCAGCAAGTTGGCTCCAGTGCCTGGCGACTCCATGTCCCCCAGAACGGAGCCCGGCCTGGTCCCGCGCTGTCTGCGCCGCCCTTGGTTTGCACCATCCACTGCTGCAGGTGCTGTGTATTTCTAGTCCCGTCCGGCCCAGGGGCTTGCCTTCCAGCACTGCATCGGATGCTGTTCTCTTGGGGTCCTGTGGTTGTCATGGGCTAATTTTTGGCAGTAGGTGGCCCCTGGATCTTTCTTTCTGGTCTGTCTTGAAGTTCTGCTGGAATCTGGGATGGCCCGACCGGTATTTAGAATCCTGGCGGCAGAGGTAGCTTTCAGCATCGTAAGAACATGCAAGCCATGCAGGGGACACCCTCACAGAAACAGATGCTGCATTTGGTGCTGAGGGCGCGTAAGTCTCATCCTTGCAAACACTTCTGTGAGCTACTGTCGTCCGAGTGGATCTGCAGTTACGAAATGAGGCTCAGGGAAACAGCGACTCGTCTAAAGTCACTCACCTGCTGGTAGGGAAGCTCAAAGACAGCCCCCGATCTACTGACTCCAGATTCAGGGTTTTCTCCATCAGAACGTGTTTGCTAGGAGGCGGTGCTTGTGGTGAGGACTTGCCGACTCACGTTAAGTGCCAGTATTCTCCAGGAGCACAGACCCAGCGTGACCAGCAGAGATGAGCTTGGGGAGGGGGCTAACTGCCCCGTTTGGAACTGACTGACACTCATGAGGCTGACAGCACCTTGGGCCCGGTCAGGGCTCACTGGTGGCCTTCCCATCCTCACTACAGTTTTCTGGCCAGTCTTGGAGCAGGCAGGACAGTCCAGGCCACCAGGCCACAGCACCCTGGCCTTCTTTGCATGCGCATTTTTGGTGTTCATGGTTCCTGGCATCCAGTGTTTCAGCCAGCCCCCAGCTGGCTGGTTCTGGGATAAGGCCCTAGGAATAAGGCCTGGTGGTCTGTCACTGAAGGTTCCAGAATCTGTCCAACAACAATGACCCCAGTAGAAACAGAATCCTTCTCCTGATCTTAGAAGCCTTGACTGGGCAGCCAGATGTCAAGGAAAAGTGTGGCTTTCATCTTCTGGGAGCTGAGCCCCAGGACCAGTGGCGGTCCAGCGACAGAACCGTCACCTCGCCTTCCAGGCAGGACACCCGGATTCACTTCCTGGGCAGTGGCCCTCACATGCACCTGCCATCGCTGGTCAGGGACATGCACGTTGTCATGATGCTGAGTGTGTCTCCGTGGCCCTTTTCAACTCAGACCAGGAGGAAAGGGCAGGAGAACCACTTCCAAAGGTCTGCCAGTGACAGCGCTGGGGTCACAGCAAGCTGATCCACAGCCGTGGGGACAGCACTGGCCACGCGGTGTCTTGTTCGGTGTGCGTCGGGTCCCTGAGGGTTGCTAACAACAGTGGGGCTCTCAGATCAGCCCTCCGTCCCCCAGGAGGAAGCAGGGTCTTTTCCTGCTGGAACTCCGAGGGCGGACCCTTGCGGGGTCACACAGAGCCACTCTCCCCTGGCTCACAGCAGCTGTGGAGGCCCACCCTGGGTGCAGGGCCCATTCACAGCCACGTCAGCCTGCTGTTGCCCCGGGAAGCCCACTCGTTGGTGCGTCTGATCACAAAGGCACTCCTCGCAGTCTGCCCCCAGGGAGTGCAGCCAAGCCCCTTGGCACCACTGACAGGACTGTGCATGGTCTGGTTTCTGCCCTGTCCCTGTCTTCTTGCTCCTGGCCTACTGAAGCACTGGCCTTTGTCCCCTCATCTAGAACGGCCCCCAGGAGCTGGGTTCGTGGTCTACCTTTCCTGCTTTGCTCACTTCCCAGGCCCAAGACTTCTCCGTGTCTCTCTACAGCTCTCCCTGAAGTGGCCTTCCTGTCCCCCACCTAAAATTTCTCTCCCCCCCGAGTGTCACCTGACCTTGCTGCTTCCTGCCCAGCATACCATAGCCTGAAATCGTCCCGTTCGCTTGTGTGTCACTGGCCTCACCTGATCAGAACGTAAACACTGCATCCAGCTGCTGGGACAGAGCCCTGCACAGAGTGTTTGTTAAATGATGGCATTTATAAAACACATTGCACCTTCCGGAGACCCTATCTGGAGTTCAGTGAGTGTTTGTCAGCCCTTTGTCTTCTAACTCATCCTGTTACCTTCTCTCTCGCCATCCCCACTGGCCCCTGCTGTCAAGTGGCTTCTGACTCCTAGTAACCCTATGGGTCGGAGCACAACCGCTCTGAGGGACTTCCAAGACTGATCATTACAGAAGCAGACTGCCCCCTCTTTCCTTCTTGGAGTGGGTTCGAACTGCTGACCTTTCAGTTAGCAGCTGAGTACTTTAGCCACTGTGCCACCAGCCTGCCTATCTTTTCCCTGTAGTCTTTCTCTCCTTCCTTTTCCCTTCTCCCATCCCTCTTGCCTCTTCTTTCCTCTCTCTTTCCATCTCTGTCCCAAAGACAGGGAAGCAGTTGGTTCCACCTGCATTTCTCCCAAAGACCACGTTCACGAGTAAGGGGACCAGAAGTAACCAGCCACCCAAGAACCCTGGGACAGGCCTGGGCACTGGACTGCCCTATCTGGGGCCCAGTCTTCCATCTGGTGCTCTAAATGGGCCCATCACTCCTGGGATCTGGCTGGAGAAGTGTAGTTGTTGGTGGCCATGACTTTGAGTGCTGGGCAGTGGAGAGGAAGAGTTCAGCTCATCACAGGTACAGGACAAAGACCAGACAGTGTGCAGTCCACTGGCTTCAACAGAGGGCGTTTGTTACGTTTTTAAATGCTTCCTGAATCACTTCATTCTTGCAGGGGGCTTCAGCAGAAGGTGCCAGAACTTCTTGCCCAGTCTGGCTGAAGGATAACGTTCCAAGGAGACCTGCCCTGGAACACAAAAGTTACTCCTCTTTTGTCCTCATCTGCAATGCTGTCACCTTGGCTGGAACTGCTGGTGTCTGGGGAAGAGGGTAGAGAGGCCGTCTGAGCAAGGCGGTTAGCTATCAGACCCCAACAGGTGCTGACTGCGGGGACGGTGGCCCCTGAGCTCAGCCCAGGAAGCGGATCTCACCCACTGAGCCTATCTGGCTCTTGGCAGGGGGACTGAGCTGCCTGTGGCCAAGTGAAATGTGGCTTTAATGATTCTGAGCACATGGTTTCTGCCTCCAGCCTGCTAGATTTGTGGGCTGACAGTTTTTTCTTGGGTGGATTCCAGATGTTGTATAACTTGTGCATTTCCAAGCTACAGAAGGGAGATGGGACTTGTCTTCTTGTTACCAGTGTGGAGTCTGTGGGTAGTGGCTACGCACTGTCACACAGCTTAGGAAAAGACACATCAAGCCAGGTCTGCATGGAATGAGCTACTGGGGACAGGAGCCTGAATTTTAGTCATCTGAAAGTAGTTGGGGAAAGTGGCCAGAGCTGTGGAATGTTGAACAACATCCCACCTGAAACCCAGCCCTCCCCCAAGAAATGCCCCTTTTCACACACAGGTTTGCCACCCTGCTTCCATTTCGTTCCTCCTGGACAAATCAGCCGACTCACTTGGGGACCTTCTTCTAAATGTCACTTCTTGAGCCTCTGCTCCACAAACAAAGCGACTCCTGTTGTCTCTGAGTCTGTTCTGACTTTGTGACTCTGGTGACCTCGTATGTTGTAGAGCAGAGCTGCTCCGTGCAGCTTTCGGGCTGCAATCTGTGCTGACCTGGTGACGGCTGACAAGAAGAAGCTTTGTAGATGCAGAGTCCTTCTTCCTGGCATCCCTGTGCAGGTGTGAACCGCCAACCTTTAAAAGGCTCGTAGTCAAGAGCAAACCATTCTCGCTACCAAGGGGCCTCTACTTCTCCTCCTCCATAGCTGTCAAAACCCTCATCTTCAGCACAGTGAGTCCTGGGGTCTATAGATAACAAGCCCCCTAAATGTGGCTTCCAGATAAAGTACGCAGTATCCAGTGAAATGTAAATGTCAGATAAAGCCAAGCCAAGTGGCGTCGAGTCAGATCCGACTCATGGCGACCCTAGGGGCCAGGATAAACAACAAATAATTTTGGGGGGTCAGTAGGTCCCTTGCGCTGTTCGGGATGTGTTGTTGTTGTTGGGTGCCTTTGAGTTGGTCCCGAATCACAGTGATCCTATGTACAACAGGGCGAAACACTGCCGAGGCCCGGGCCACCACCACAGTCGCCACGGCATGGGGGCCCGCTGTTGGCACTGTTGTGTTGGTCTGTCCTGTGGAGGGTCTTCCTCTTTCTCTCTGACCCTCTGCTTTACCAAGCACGACGCCCTCCTCCAGGGACTGATTTCTCCTGACAATATGTCCGGAGTAACAGAGATGAAGTCTCACTATCCTTGCTTCTGAGGGGCACGCTGGTTGTACTTCTTCCAAGACACACTTGTTAGGTCTTCTGGCAGCCTGTGGTGTATATGCAATATTCTTCGCCAGGGCTGTAATTCAGAGGCATCAGTTCTTCTTTAGTCTTCCTTCTTCATGATCCATTTAGGGTACACTTACAGCAAATAAATAGTTTTTTTTAAATTGAAATTTCCTTGGACTATCTCCTGGTCTGTCCTATGGGGGAAATAAACCTTTATAGGGGGATTGGGCAGGAAGCTCCCCTCTGCAAGAACGTGCTAAAATCAGTATTTCTGTTTGGCATTCAAGCTAATAGAGGCATTGTTTCTTGTTGTCTTTCTATCCCTCCCTCCCTCCGTCCCTCCTTCCTTCCCTCCCTCCCTTTCTCCCTTCTTTTCTGCCTTCGCTTCTTCTTTCCTTCCTTCCCTTCTCTCTTTCTTTTCCTCCTCTTCTTTTTTTATAAAATATTCCAAATAACAGATTCATCGAGGCATAACTCATGTACAATAAGCTTCACCATTTTAGTAAAGCACCCAAATCAGTGGTTTTTAGTATAATCACAAAGTTGCATAATCATCATGATTAAATAGTTACAGGAAATCTTAGTCCTTCCAAAGCCCTGTCCCCTTCGCAGGCTGCCCCTGCTCCTCCGACCCCTCATTCCCTGGTAACTGCTTATCTACTTTCTATCTCTCTGGCTTTGTCTGCTCTGGACATTCCGCTGAAACACAGTCTTACAAGATGTGGCCTTTTGCGGCTCGCTTCTTTCATCGCTTCTTTCACATGTTATTTTCCAGGCTCATTCATGTGGCAGCATGTTATTGGCACATCATTCTTTCATACGTGCATGACTCCACTGGAAACATACACTACATTTTCGTGTATTCCTTTGCCGACTGACAGGCGTACGAGTTGTTTCCACTTTTTAGCTATCGTGAATAATGTTTCAGTGAACAGTTAGGTACAGGATTTTGTGTGAATGTATGTTTTTAATCCCCTTGGGCACACATCTTGGAGAGGAATGGCCAGGTCATGTGATCACTCTGTTCAACATTTTGAAAATTTTCCAAACTGGTTTCTAGAGTGACTACATCATTTTACAATTCCACCAGTAACGTCGGAGGGTTTCAGTTTCTCTGCATCTTTGTCAACACTTGTTATCGTCTCTTTTTTACCTCAGTCACCCTAGGAAGTAGTGGTTATGTGTTATGGCTGCTAACCAAAAGGCTGGCTGTTTGGATCCACCAGGCATTCCTTGCAAACTCTGTGGGGCAATTCTGCTCTGTCCTGTAGGCTTATCATGAGTTGAAATCAACTTGAAGGCAAAGGATTTGGTATTTTGTTTCACTGAGTATGACATGATATCTCATTACGGTTATTTGTATTTCAATGACTAATGATGTTTTCATCATTGTACTGTCCATTTGTAGATATTTATTTGGATAAATATTTATTCGGATCCTTTGCACATTTTAAATCTTGGTGGTTTATCTTTCCTTTGTTAAGCTGTAAGAGGTCTTTATAGATTTTGAATATAAGACCCTGACCCTATATAGGATTTGCAAATAGTTCTTCCTGTCTCATGGGTTGTCTTTTCACTTTCTTGTTGGCATCCTTGAAGCATATAAACCCACTGTTGTAGACTGAGGTCCAACTCACAGTGCCCCTACAGGTCAGAGTAGAACTGCCCCATAGAGTTTCCAGGGAGCACCTGGTGGATTTTTGCTGCTGACCTTTCAGTTAGCGAATGTAGCACTTCACCCACTATGCCACCAGAGTTTCCATAAAGCATCTCTATATGTGTACGTACATATACATATGTTGGCACCCTGCTGGCTCAGTGGTTGAGAACTCAGCTGCTACCCCAAAATGCTGGCAGCTCCAATTCACCAGCCTCTCCTTAGAAAGCCAAGGGGGCAGTTCTGCTCTGTCCGATGGGGTCCTTATGAGTCAAAATCAACTCACTGGCAACTGGCTTGTTTTCTTAGGGTTATTTGGAAGTTGGTTTTTCTCAAGTGCATTTGGATTATTTTTCAAACTCAGTGATACCAAGATCCTCAAAGAATAAAGTTTTAAAAAACAAACAACACAGTAATTTAGTATTTCTCAAGTTACTAAAAAACACAATAATTTAAACTATAGTAAATAGAACATCATAAAGTCATCACAGTTTTTTGCAGAAACCCAGAATACTCTATGGTCCATGGGGGCTATGACCTCCTGGGGGAAGGGGCTGGCATGGGTTGATGTTGTGAAAACAGCCATGTAAGTTTTAACAGCTCAATCAATTTGGCTGTAGATGATCCAGGCTGCTGCAATTGTAGAATATGCACAGAAAAATGTCTAGTTCTCATTATTTGTTAATATCAGGGACCAGTACATCATTTTTGGTGATGGATGTGTAGGAATGTATGCACATGTGTATGTGAATTATTTTCATACCCTGCAACCTGAAATATGTTTTTGGTTGATATGCAAACCTCAGACCTAGCGGGGAGAGGACTCATCTTGAGCCTTGAGGTTAAGTTCTAAAACCCAACCTGAATGGAAATTTAGCTGCCATGCATTGGACCTCTCATGGCTAAAGCCGATGAATAATCTGCGATTTTCCCAACAGTTGTCTTTGGCTTTAAATGGAAAGGAGCTCATCCCTGCTAGATTCGCTAGTGCGCTGGGCTTCTTACCTGTGTATGGAATCTTCTTTGAGGAAAGCAGGAGGCAAAGTAAGACTAGCTGAAGCCAGAGTTTGGGACAAGGGACCCTGGGGGTCCCCAGCGTGGGCATCAGTCAGGTATGGTATGCTCAGACGTGTGACTTCTTTGGCTTTCTGCTTTGCTCTTAGATATAACCCCCTGATATCTAAGTTAGCGATTCTGTTACTCAATAAACATGTGACCTTGGGCAAGTGTTTTCCCTTCTTCATTTGCCGCTAAAATGTGGGGATCAGGCAAGGTCACCTCAAGAACCCTTTGACACAAATGGCATTTGGCTTATAGCAGGGTCTGTGCCTGTCTGAAAGTCATCCACGTGGCGATGGTGGGAGGTGCATAGCACATGGTTTGGACGAAACTCCTGTGTGTTCTCCAGGTTCAGTAGAACTGTGGCTGCTCCTCTTGCAGGTGGGGACGGCCACACTGAGCCATGCCTTCTCCTTGGCTGGCCAGCCAAGGAGCCATGTTTGCAAAGTGGTGTATGGTATCACTGTGCAGTTGTAGCTGGGTACGTTAAAGTTCTTTGGTTGGAAGAAACAGACCTTGACACTGGCTTACACTCAGTGTCGTAGTCACCTAGTGCTGTTATAACAGAAGTACCGTAAGTGCCTCAATAAAGAGAAATTTACTTTCTCCCCGTCGAGCAAGCTAGAAGGCCGAATTCAGAACGCTCACTCCAGTGGAAGGCTGTCTCCGTTAGCTCGGGAGGAAGGGCCTTGCATGAACCTTCTCTGGCCGAGGAGCTTCTCAGTGGGAAAACCAGGGTTGAAAGGGTGCACACTTCTCCTGCAGCTGCTCTTTGGGGGTGTGCGGTCCCCTGGTCTCTTTGCTGCTTCTCTTTTCATGTGTCAGAAGAGATTGACTTAAGACACAACCTGATCTTGCAGATTGACTCCTGCTTCATCAACCCCCAAACAAAGCAAAGCCCGCTGCAGCAGAGTCAATTCTAACTCACAGTGACCCCACAGGTGGAGTAGAACCGCCCCTTACAGTTTGCAC
Source organism: Heterohyrax brucei (assembly GCA_028571685.1). Taxonomy (NCBI): domain Eukaryota; kingdom Metazoa; phylum Chordata; class Mammalia; order Hyracoidea; family Procaviidae; genus Heterohyrax; species Heterohyrax brucei. The sequence continues at coordinate 78,151,137 of CM053161.1, forward strand.
TGAGCCCGTGCTGTGTCTGAGCTGCCAGCCTTGGTTAGCAGCTGAGCCCTTGACCGCTGCGCCACTAGTGCTTCGACCGCTTTTCCTTCCTCCTTTTTACCACCGTCATGGAGGCAGGATGTACAAAGCCGAGGAAAGTCACATCGGATGACAGTCACACAATGCTGGGAATTGTCTTCTGGTCAAGTTGACATACATGCTCAATCCACGACACTCAGGTGTCAACGCAGACAGTTGGGCGTTCATGGGGAGGGCAGCACGAGGGAGTCACAGCTGTCGGGGGCTGTCTGGAGTTGGCCCTGCCATCTTTCTGAGATGAATGCATTCTCCATAGTCTTCTTCCTTTTGTACTGTTGCTTACAGTTCCAAAGGCAGAAAGCAAGTGTGGCAATCTGTCACTCAAGTTATGGACCTGACATTCCTCTTCACTTGCCCTGGGGCTTGTGAGATCATTGTACTGCCTGGTTCTTTGCAGTGGGGTGGGTCTGTGTGTCTTGTTCTGGCCAATGAGATGACAGCAGAAGCAACACATGACAGCTCAGACTGTTTAGGCTGAGACAGGACTCCACAGAGTTTGGCATTCCCTGCCTTTGCAGCTGTGGGAATGTGCAGTGCGGTGCAGCCTGTGTGGGCCTTGTGGGGAGGAACCACGATCAACTGACCCCCTCCTTGACCTGGCACGGGCACGTGACATGAGAGAGAAACTGTCTTACGTTAAAGCCACAGAGAATTTTGTGTGCTTGTGCTGTGGCATTATTGAATCTGACCAGATGGGTGGAAGAAGTCTTCTGTCACCTAGTGGTCCAGCCAAACTCAATCCACTGGGAGACAGGGAACAGTGGTGCTAGAACCTAAACAACAAAGAAAGCCTGCTAGGCAACAGAAAGACAACTGTCACTAGGTAGGTCATAGGACGCTGCAGGAACTGTTCCCATGCCCTTGACCTCAAGAATAGCTGATCTGTGTGAGCTGATGGGCTGCCACAAACAGCTTGCTTCTCGGAGTAACAGCTGTGTGACCCCCCTACACCGCTACAGTCTGAAACACCAAACCTCCACCCAGCATCTGAATTCTGGTCATTCTGAACAGGCTCAGCCACCCCCCTGGTACTCTCAGAGGGGCTCCTTTGTCACCCGTTGTATTTAATTTAGTTTTAAACCACAAAAACTTCCCTTAAAAAAAATCATTCAAAATCCACAGATTATATTAAATATTAAGATACCCTTTATTGCATAGCATTAACAGGCTGTATTAAAATATTCAGTAAATCATGTTTTGTTTGTTCCATGGTTATAACATGAATAATACATTGAGGAAATTTTGTGCATTTAATTGGATGAGAAATCTGGTGGCATTTGCACACTTTGCTTCCCTCCGCAGCGGCAAGTTCGTGCGTTTAGTCCCCATCGAACGCATCTAGCCATCATCTGAATCACCACATGCCCTCTGACTAGAGTGCTGGGTAATTAAAACCAACAAGAATAAGTATATATAATAAATTTGGAATGCTTGCTAATTATGTGCATATTGTACTATGTTAATACTGCTAATAACTCAGAGGGCAACGACCATAAAAAAGCCATCATCTAATTTGCCGTGTACTCCCAGACCCCCATTTATAACACCACCACGGGCAGGGACGAGGACTAAACTGTGTTTCTTTCTTTAATCTCCAGGAATCACTGGACAGTGACACAGGCAGTAGGTCTTCCCGTTGTTTAGACTTTGAGTGCCTAGGTATTCTGGGGCTTTGTTTCTGGGATGGAGAGAAACAGGTGATCGATAGAGAAGATGGGATTTATTTATTGGACAAGAGCAGAGGATTTGTGCTGCTTTAGATTCTGCAGGACAGTTGCTGGCTGACGAGACGTCTGAATTAGTCAGTGTTTTCCAGGTTGCTTGTTGGAACAATGTTGGTAACAGCAAACATCTGGAAACAACCAGCAGCTGGGTGCAGGTCGAATGAACGGTGTGAGCATCCATGCAAAGGCATCTTCATGACCGTGCAAAAGAGAATGAAGGAGCCTCCACGTGGCCACATGGAAAAGTCCCCAGCATGGACATTTAAAGTAATAGCAAAAGAAAGGCTTTCAAAAGAAAGTTTAAGAAGGAGCTAAAGATGACAGGGAGAGAGCAGGAGTGTGTGTTGCTGTTATGTGTAATGTGGTAGAATTCCTCTGGGAGAATACATGGAAGCTAATACCAACCAAACCCAACCTACTGCTGTTGAATCAATTCCAACTCACAGCAACCCTATCGGACAGAGCAGAACTGACGCATAGAGTTTCTAAGGAGCTCCTGGTGGATTGGAACTGCCAGCCTTTTGGTTAGCTGCTGTAGCACTTAACTACTATACTGCAAGGGTTTCTGAAGACTAATACACACGGATTTATCTGCTGGAGGAAGTAGAAACAGGTTGGATGGTAGAAAGGATAGGCAAAGAAAGCTCTCTGAAGACCTTTTTTTAAATGATTTTTGATTTTTCAACCAAATAAGTATATTGCTTATTCAAATAAGTAAATAATTTAAGCCTCCCCCCAACAAAAAAAAAAGAATGTTTAAACGAAGTGAGTCAGTGATTGTTAGCAAAGTTTCTCCCCCAGCCGCAAGAGAAAACATGGAGCCCTCAGTCTCCACAGAACACGGCGACTCAACAGAGCCCAGGAAAAACAGAGCACGGCTGATCCTGTGTGCAGTGACAAATGTCTCTAAAGATGGTGGAGTTAGCCTCTTTCCAAAATGAGAGGGAGGCTGGCAGGCATTATCACAGAGTTTATGGTGATTGCTTCTGGAGACAAGACATGGAAACACTCAAGAAGAATTATGAATGCAATAGACGCCAAAGCATTCTTAATCAGAGGCCTTCTAGGACCTGGCTGCCAAGACGTGGACAAGGACCACTCAGCTGGGGCCGAGGCCAACGAGAGCACAAGGGTTGTCTTCAAGGGTGGTCCCACTCAGCCCAGCAGCCAGGGGCTCTCAGGGAAGACCAGGACTGTGCTCACGCTGTGTGTCCCAGGGAAGATGTGGTCTAGATTTCTCTGTAGAATCTTCATAGTTTCATATACTGGCAAATAACTGAAGCAGTATTAAACAGAATGAGAAAATGAAAACTCGCGAGTGAACTGTGTACAACTGCAGGCTGTGGTTTCTGACCATTGCCACAGACACTAGGTTGTTCCAGAAGGATCCAAATTTACAAGTGCCATTAAACCCACCGCTGGCGAGTTGATTCCGATTCACAGTGATCCTGTAGGACAGGTTGGCAAACCCTTAAATTCATTGCATTGAGTCAATTCCAGCTCATAGTTACCATAGAGGACAGAGTAGAGCTGCCCTACAGGGCCTCCAGGGAGCAGCTGGTGGATTCCAACTGCTCAGACTTTTGGTTAGCAGTCCACTTCCTAACCACTGCACCACGAACGCTTGTTTGCATTCCATCTCTGTCCATGGTGCTCTACAGTGTCGCTGTGAGACATCTGGGTGAGGATTTCTTCTTCACACTCTGCCCTCTCCCTGTGTACATTCAGTCTGAAGATCCAAGTTGTTCTTTGATTTTGGAAAACCCTCTTCTGTTGAATATTGTTTTACTGACACTCTATTTTCTTCTTTTGCAACTCATCTTACATGGATTTTTGAAACTGTACACACACACAGACACACATACATCCTCCATTTACAATGCCATTTATGTGAAGCTTAAAAACATCCCCACGTTGTTATAGAGAACGAAGACAGTTTTGTGGAGGAGTGATGCAACCTGGGCTGCCACTGTATCTAGGACACATTTGCCTTAAAAGCCTCTGAAGCCAAGAAGAAAAGAAGGAAAGAAGGAAGGGAGGAGGAAGGAGGGGGCGACAAGGAAGGTGGGAGATGGGAAAGGAGATCCAGAAAACACCAAGTGGCAAGAGTGGCAGCATGGTGGCAGCAGGAACGCAGAAATGTGAGAAGGTGGGGTATTTTTAAGGTGCTACTCACAGGGCTTCGTCAGTGTCTCAAATCCTCTTCACTTCCAGCAAACAAGGTTGTGTCATCTGCATAACACAAGTTGTTAAGGAGTTTTCCTCCAATCCTGATGACTTGTTCCTCTTCACATGGCCCAGTTTCTCAGATTATTTGCTTGCCATGCAGATTGAAAAGGTATGGTAGAAATATACAACCTTGATGCACACCTTTCCTGACTTTAAACCATGCAGTGTCCCCTTGTTTTTCTGCTCGCACGACTGCCTCTTGATCCACGTACAGATTCCTCATGACCATGATTAATTGTTCTGGAATTCCCGTTCTCCACAAATGTTCTCTATGTTTGTTTGATCCAGACAGCCAAAAGCCTTTGTGTATTCACTTGTTTTACTGACATTCTATTTTCTTCTTTTGGGACTCTTCTTATACGGATGTTTGAAACTCTATACACACACAGACACACATACGTCATCTACTTACAATGCCATTTACGTGATGTTTAAGAACATCTCCACATTGTTATGGAGAATGAAGACAGTTCATTCTCCATAGTGGATAAAACATTGGTAAATATCCTACTGATACTCTGCTTTCAGCCAAGATCAATCTGACATCAACAATGACATCCGTGGGTTCACGTCCTCTTCTGAAACTGGCTTGAGTTTCTGGCAGTCCTCTGTCAGCACACTGCTGCAGTTGGTTTTGAATGATCTTTAGCAAAACTGTACTTGCATGTGATATTAATGTTATTTGGTTTGATAATTTTTGCAACTGGTCGGATCACTTTTCTTGGGACTGGGCTTACATATGAATGTCTTCCAGTCATTTGGCCAGGTTACTGTCCTCCAAATTTCTTGGTGGAGGTGAATGAGTACACCACTGCACCTGTTTACTGAAGCATCTCAATTGATAATCCATCAATTCCTGGAGGTGTGTTTCTCACCAATGCCTTCAATGCACCTTTGACTTCTCCCTCCAGTACTATTAGTCCCTGATGATATATATATGTGCTACCTCTTGAAATGGTTGAATGTTAATCAGTTCTTTATGGTATAACGGCTCTGTGTATTCCTTCCATCTCCTTTTGATGCTTTCTGTGGTGTTTAATATATTCCTTGCAGAATCTTTCACTATTGCAACTTGAGACTTGAATTTTTTCTCAATTCCTTCCACCTGGGAAGTACAGAATGTGCTCTTCCCTTTTGGTTTTCTATTTTCACCTCTTTGCACATGTCATTACAATACTTTGTGTTCTCATGCCTCCCTTTGAAATCTTCTGTTCACTTCTTTTACTTCATCATTTCTTCACTTTGCTTCAGCTGCTCAAAGTTCAAGACCAAGTTTCAGAGTCTCTTCTGACATCCAGTTTGGTCTTTTCTTTCTTTCCTATCTTTTAAATGACCTCTTGCTTTCTTCATGGATGGTGTCTTTGATGTCATTCCACAACTTGCTTGCCCTCAGTCATTCTGTTAGACGATGCTTCTTGGATGGGACAGCTTTGTAAATTGACTTTTTTCTTCCTTATTTCTGTGAGATAAGGTTTTCAAGGATAATTATGGCATTCCTGTATGAAAGCTAGGGAGCCTACTGGGAGGCAATGGCAGCTGGAGCCCAGAGAAGGAGGGGGACAGCAGAGGAGGACGTGTGAGAGGGCAGTGGAGGGTCTCAACCTCTCCTATGGGCAAGACTAGTCATTGAAGGGGTTTATTTATTAAAGAATTTATTAAGGGAGACATAGGTTCAGATGTGAAAACATCTCTGTGGCTGCCACAGGGAGAGTAGGCTGAAGGGGAGAAAGAGGATGTGGGAGACAAACTAGGTGACACTTCTTGGGCTGGACTAAAGGTGGCTTTTGGGGAGGAGAGAAGTCAGCAGATTGTGTTTATTGTCGTGTGGCATGGAGCTGATTCTGACCCGCAGTGGCCCTGTGTGGCTGAGCAGAACTGTCCCATAGGGTGTCCTAGGCTGTGACCCTGATAGGCTCAGATCTGTAGGTCTTTTCTCCCAAGAATCTTCTGCATGAGTCTGTCCTGCCAGTCCTTCAGTTAGCCGCTGAGTGGTCAGGCGCTGCACCACCCAGGCTCCAGCCACCCTATAGGACTGAATGGAATGGCCCCCAGGGTCTCCAAGGAGCAGCTGGGGGATTCAGACCGCTGACCTTTTGGTTGATAGCCAAGTTCTTAACCACTGCACCACCAAGGCTCCGTAATGGGTACGTCACAGGTGTGAATTATTAACACTGATGACATGTTATGACAGTTGTTGATTTTCTTTAAATTCAACAGACAGCCCCCATGCCCCTGTCTTCCTGATAGGGCATTCCGCCTCCGACATTAATTCTGTTCGCTTTGCCTTCCGGCTCACTCTGTGAAGGCCCTCAGGGCTCAGTCACATCAGGGCTCCAGGGTTCCTCAGACTCCAGGCTCCAGCCTGTGAGGTCCCTCCATGCTCAGTGACTCCACGGCTTCTCCATCATGATTCAGAAACAGGACAGGGACGGCGGTAAACGGAGCCCCAGTCTTTCTTTACTCCATGCCACCTTTGCCTCTGGCCCTGCCACCCAGAGCACAGTGACCTCTCCCTGTCCTCGGCATAGCTCTCCTTCTCTCCTCAAGGAAAAGGACTGATCAATTGATCGATGAGCTCCATGGACTCGTGAGGAGCGATGGGTGAAGGCAGGCTGTCATCAAACGCTGCAGACGCAAGGCCAGCTTTACTGAGGGAGGGGGCTGATGCCCACAGTCCCTGAACTGTTACAGCAGTATCTCAGGGCACACAGGGGCCAGGACATGGCTGGCTTGCAATTCAGAGGGACACTTTTCCGACATCCAGCTGTTCCACCTCTCCAAGGAGTGCAGTGAGGGGTTGGCAAAGATGAGAGCGGCTGGAAGTGGGAAGTGCAGCCTGAGCTCGGGTGGTAGCGCGGGGAAGACAACTGCCTGAGGGAACTACGGGCCCCCCTGAGTGGCGGCCTCCAGGGCTACCAGGCTTTAGCTCGGACCCACAGGCAGCCCCCATGGCCTCCAGACTGACCGTGCGTTGAAGCATGTGGCTGTCTCTGCGCTGAGCGTGTTGCATCTACCACCTCATCGAATCTTCTCTGCCACCCTGCGAGGTCCGTGCTAATATCACCATCCTGGAGATAAAAATGAGGAAATGGAAGCAGGGACAGCTTCTGTAAGCTGCCCCAAAGCCGTGCCCCTAACTGCTCCTCTGCCAGCTCCAGGAGCCTCGGCTGGCAGGATAGGGAGTACCCTGAGGGGCAGTGAAGACAACCCATCTTCGGGTTTCTATCAGTCACTTTCTGAACTAATGGTAAGGCTTCTAGCACCTTCCTCTCTTCATTTTTCCTTCCTTTTTTGCTTCTTGTTTATTCCGCCCAGCTGATTCTTCCCATCCTTCTCTGCTTCTTCTTCCTCCCCCCAGGCCCCAAGCCAAGGGAGGACATGCCCTGCCTGCCAGCCTGCGCATTTCTTTCAGCCACGGATCCTGGGTCCAGGCTGGATGCTCACTGATGGTCCAGGAAGAGCTCTCATCCCGGCTGATCCCACACCCCTGCATTGCCTCTCTGACAGAAGACCCCTCACGACAGGCCCCTCTCAGGAGCTCACAGCTTTCTTCTTGCTCAAGTTTCAAGCTGATGACACTGATGAAGGTTCCATCTTAGTTGCTAATTTTGCTTTAAACAAACAAAATAAAATAAGAGTGTTCAGTGTCTCCGATCCGGTGAAGCTCCGCATGGTGGAAGCAGCAGCTACTCGGCCGCCTCTCTGTTGTCCTGACGTCTGGTCAGTGCTCAGTTTGTGAGAATGTCCGTGGAACAGGTGCTGCTGCCTGGCCAATCAGCTTGCCACCTCCTGGAGAGTGGTCCTTCCTTACAGGGTGGCTGCTGCCTCACCCGTCTCTCACTCCAGGGCACCAGAGGCACCAGGGCTGTGTGTCCCACATGATACTGGATTCAATGTTAACTCTGCAGTGAGGTTTGCATCCCAGACCATGTCTCCCTGAGCAAGAAGTGGTTCACTGCTCCCCTGAGGGGACGGCAGGGGTCCTTCTCCTTCCAGAAGGGTGGGAGCCAGGCAAGGCAGGGCCTTGGAGGCCGAGGAAGAGAGATGGAATTAGGAGACAGGGTGTACGGTGAGCACCAGGATGGGAGTCCAGAGGCTGTGCAGCCACCCCAGCACAGTCCTCGGTGAGAGATGTGACTTCTGTGATGTACAGTGTTGACCCTTGCATTCTGCCATGACTGGAGCTCCACTGGGAGTGAAACCTAAGCAGCCTGCAGTGTCCAGGCAAGACCCACGAGTACTCAACGGAGGACAGGAGTTAGAAAGCAGAGCTGGCGGGCCGGCACTGGAGCCCTACCTGGTCATTGTTTGAAGAAGCTGTGTGAGCTAAGGACAACCGTGGATACTCTTGGGGCTGAATAAGGCCAGGGACCACAAGCCTGTGACCCTAGGAGTAGCCGTCACTCCTATTTGGAATCACTACTTGGCGTCCTCATAAGGATGGTCTGTCTTTGTACCTGTGATGTCACAGCCTCTGGATGGAGGTGAGGAGGGAGGACAACTTGACAGAGACATAAAAGAAGGTGAAAGCAGTGCTGGGTGACCCTAGGACCCCAAACAGAGCACGTGACTGCGGCGAGTGAGATGTTCCCTTAGAGGGACAAGAGGGGCGCCACTCAGGAGGCAGCTGAGCACCTCCAGGGCCCCAGCCCCCCACACGAAGGTGGGGTCATCCTCGTGCCACCGACAGCTGCCAGCCATGTGTTTGCTTGCTGAGCTGGGTGTTGCACACCGCCAGGCTACGGGAGGCTGGCATTCACATTTTTATCAGCCTGCCTTTGGGAGGTCAGATGAGATTATTGCAGACAAAGTCTCCCTAATCTTACCAAACAATTGATTAACATGCGCTGAGTTGGCAACTCTGGCTGAAGCGTTGAAAGCTACAGAGGGCTCCACTCTGGGATCCCACCTGCTGACCATGGTGGGGAGGACTGCTGCAGGTCAGCAGGCTAGAGAACACGTGACTGATGAGAACAGAGAAAAAGGGCTTGAGGAGAGTGATAAAGAGGGGTGACAGGGACCCTCCACATGAAAAATCAGATGACTGTCTTGTCAAGCACGGGTACCATTAATGTGACTGAATATACTTCCCCCTTCTATTTTAATAAAAGATCTTTGAAAGTTGGCATGTGAGCATATTATTAAAGTCAACAAGAGTCAAAGAAAGTTCAGGAAGCTCTCCACGTGGGATGGCACAGCTTTAGAACCACACGTGCTTTTAGAAACAGTCTGGCCCAATCCTTATTTTGCAAACAGAAAAACTATGATCTAGAGAATGAGAGAGCCTTGACACAACTGGGCACCCTCTTGGTGGCTGAGCCCAGGCCTCCTGAGTCTCAGCCACACACTGTTACACACACACTCACACACACACACACACACACACACGGCTCTCTGAGTCTCAGTCACACCCTCCCCCACACACAAAGAGACAGACACACACACACCAGAAGGCCCAAGTCTCACCGTCTCACCTACATGCTCTTCCATGCACACACCTGTGCACATCCCCCAAACCTCTCTAGAAACTTAGATAACACCAAGACCTCATGTGAACCAGCTGCTGGCTGGGCGAGCCAGGCACCGTGCCCAGTGTTTCAGTGGGTTAGCAGATCCAATATTCATAATAATTCGAGATCAATCTTATCCACATTTTATATTGAGAAAATTGAGGTTCAGTGAAGTTAAGCGATTCACCAAGGTTCTATGGACAGCAAGACATTGAGCTGTCTGGCTTTGGAAACAGCACTCTTGACCATACCATCCTGAATCAAAAAAGACACAGGTGCTCAGTGATCCACCTTGGGGAACTTTGGCTTTTAGGTCCTCAAAGAAGAGCCAGTTAGTTGACAAGTCACCAAACACCACACTGATGCAGGGGAAGTGACTCTTCATCTGATTTCTATTAATGATAAGACGATAAGCTTGCCCGCCAACACTGTCTCTGGGCTTTTGTCATTGATCACAGGGATGGTGCAAGGCTACCAAGAGGCTTGCAGAACCAGAGCACAGGGGGATAGCTGTGGCTGTGATCTCGACAGCGGTCTCTTCTAAGATGGACTCAGAGATTCTCAGCCCACTGGTGACATAGTGGTTAAGTGCTACAAAGATTGGCAGTTCAAATCTACCAGGTGCTTCTTGGAAACTCTATGGGGCAGTTCTACTCTGTCCTACAGGGTCACTATGAGTCAGAGTTGACTTGATGGCCACGGGCTGTTGTTGTTACACGTCTTGTGTAATCCTTTCCCTTTGTTTGTGGGTAGAAGCTGTGACTACAGTAGGACACCATTCCCATGATTGTTACATTGCACGGCTACGAGGTTTGCCAGATGTAACTACGGTTACTAATCAGCTGACTTAGAGTGAACAAAAGGCAGATTATCTGAATGGACCTGATCTAATCATATGAGCCTGTGTCCAGAGGTCAGAGACAAAGACTTCAGAAAGACTCAAACCCTGAGACATGCTTTGACAGTACTGGAGGAAAGGGAGTGTCAATGTCGTGACCCACCTATGGGGAACATGGGAAAAGCAACTGAGGGCAGTCCTGGGAATTGACAGTGGTCTTGACAGAGAACTAGCCAGAAAAGGGGGAACTGAGTCCAGTGGCCTAGAGGAACTGAATCGTGACAACAACTCCTAAGAGCTTTGAATCGGACTTCAACCTCCATATGAGAGCACAGGCCAGATGACACCTTGATTTCAGCCTTGTGAGATCCTTAGCAGAGAACTCAGTTAATCTGTGCCTGGACTCCTGACCCATGGAAGTTATGAGGTAATAAATTTGCATTGTTTTGAGCTGCTAAGTTTATGGTAATTTGTTATGCATCAACATACCAACACTGCAATAAGCTTGATGATGCCGGTAAACTAAGACCGCGGCCTTGAATGCCTCCTCTCAGACCCTGGACAACGAGTCTCCACCACCAGCTTTCCAGCTCAGCGTCTGAGTGCCTCCTGGGTGGCTGAAGGTCCAGCTGCTGTTCTGAGCCCCGGCCAGAGGACAGCACCTTGTGAGTTGTCATGAACCATTTGTCCTCACAGTTTGTCCAGATGTGGCCATTCGCAGAGGAAGGGCTGCTGGAACTTAGGGAGGGCAAGGTCTGTCTCTTGACTCAAGCTCTGTCTCTTTCTATTTAAACATTGCATTGTGCTTTAGGAGAAAGTTTAGGGAGCAAACTAGTTTCTCATTCAAAAACCTACACACAAATGGTTTGGTGACCTTGGTTTCAGTCCCTGTAACATGTCCGTGCTCTGCTCTGCTCTGCCTCTGGCTCCTGGTGTCCTTGGTGTTCCTGCCCGTCCGGACTGGACTTTGCCCCTTTGCTTTCTGGCAGGGGTTGCCCATTCTGTCTCAGATTCCTGATTCATCTACGGAGCACGCGCCTCACGGGCACTGTTGTCTGTGTTACTGTGGTCTAACCTTCGGCTGAAAGATGACCTTCAGGAGTGGCTTCATTCTAGTTAGCAAGGGGAGCAAGGGGTCTGGGGGCTGTAGCCTCAAGGGTTTCTCCAGGCTCTGTCAGACCAATAAATCTGGGTCATTTTTGTGAATTCGAACTTTGTTCTCCATTTTTCTCCTGCTTTGTGCAGGACCCTCTATTACAAGCTTGGTCCGAGTGGTTGGTGATGCTGGCCAGGTGTCATCCGGTGCTGTCGGGTGCATGCCGGGGAATGGCTGGGCAGTCCTCTGGACTAATGGTTACATGTGTCTTTGGTTTTCTTCATTCTCCTTTGCTCTAGATGGGATGAGACCAAGAGATGTAGCTTGGATGTCTGCTGGTGAACTTTTAAGACCCCAGACTGTGGTCACCACAGAAGGATGTAGAACATTTTCTTTATAAATTGTATTACTCCAGTTGATGTAGATCTCTCCCATGACCACACTTCCCAGCCTTCAGTTCCAGTAACTCAGTTCCTCAAGGTGTCTCGTTGTATCTAGGAAGGCTCTGTGACTGTGTCCGCTTTTTGTTCTATTATATGCATAAATATGCATGCTGTACATACAAATATATCTGCAAAAACTTCCAGTCTAATCGACAGGGTTGTTATGTGTCAGAATCAACTCGAAGGCAATGGGTTTCTTGCTCCCTTTAACTTTTGTATGTACTTAGGTATCCTCCTATACAACTTTCTTTCCATATTCAGTGTAAATCATCTACCTATGTATCTACTTGTCAACAGCTGTTCGTTTTTACTGTTGTTGCAGGATTGTCTATGTTCTATTATTTAATGTGGTTGTACTTTTTTTTTTACGCTCCTCCCAGTGTCTTCCTTTGCCTTGATCAAGTTGAGCTGACTTCCTCCTCCCCGCGTATTGCCTTTTCCCTCACAGTAGTTAACACTTGTCTACTGCCTAGTTACTGACCTCCCTCCCTATCTCTCTCTTCCTTAAACCAAAAAACTAGTCATTGCGATTGATGCCGACTCATAGTGACCCCATAGGAGAGAGTAAAACTGCCCCAGAAAGTTTCAAAGGAGCTCCTGATGGATTTGAACTGCTGACTTTTTGGTTAGCAGCTGCAGCACTTAACCACTACACTACCTTCCCTGACTAGTAAGCATCAAAGATTGTTTTTATCTGGGTGTAAACCTTTTCTTCGGTTTTCATAATAGTAGTTTCAAATAATATTTGTTCTCTTGTGATTGAATTATTTTACTTAGCATTTGGCCTCTAGATTCTTCCATATTGCGAGATGTTTAGTGGATTCATCATTGTTCTCTGTTGTTGCAGTGTTCCACTGTGTGTATGTGCCACACTTTATCCTTTTGTTTGTTGATGGGCACTGAGAGTCAGCTTGTATTTAAAAAGTCTGGGAGTCTCTGGGCTTCTGCAGTGCCTTCCATTTCTCCGCTTACTCACAAGGAAGCATGATCTTGTGGGACTCTGATCTGGGACACTTGTGATTCCAGGGCTGAAATCCCAAACATCGTCAGCTTCACTCTGCCGGGTCGTCTTCCTCCTAGCAAAGTTGCTAGACTCCATCCATCTTCCACCACTACAAGGTGTTTAAAAATACCCCGCTTTGTTGCATTTGTTCTGTGGTGCTTTCTGCCAAAGTACCTGCCTGTCAGGTCTCCGTGAAGTCCTGGAACAGATTCTCAACTTTAAGCTTAAAAGCTCTGCTCCCCTGGCAGGTGACAGAGCAACACAATGGGTCCCCACAGCCAGCAGTGCTGGATGCTCTCGCTTTCGGTGCCTGGAGGGAAGAGGTCACCATTTCCTCTGTGGCAGCTATTTTAGATTTGTCACAGGATCTAAAATAAGAATGTAGTTTGTGCCAGTGAGAGTGACAGCAGGGAGGAGGTGAGAGAGGTGAAGGACAGGGTGACCACCCACACAGGGAGATGCAGGGACAGCAGATGAAGCTGTCTGGCCTCTTGGCCGGGCTGCTGGCTGCAAGAGTCCCCTTCACTCCTACATCCCTGCTACAGCCAATCCCCGAGTGAGATCCAGGCCAGGGGGCCCCCAAATGAAGCCTCACCCCCTTTCCTGGACTTGAAGAGGCGGGAGCTGGCCTCATGCCAGGGCCAAGTCTTTTCTGACCTCAAAATGAAGGTCAGGTCGTTGTTACTGCCACAGCCCAGCTCCTAGAAGCACCCTTGGGGAGCACTAACCAGCTCTCACCCCCAAAACTGAACCAGCTGCTCTAGACTCCAGTTTGCTCATGATCCACTTTATACGAACCTCAGCATCTCGTCAGGCTGGATGTGGGACTTTGGAAAGTGCTGCCTGATGTCCCATCCCAGGCCCTTTGTGATAGCTGTTGCCTCTGCTTGGACACCTTCCTTCCAGTTCCACCCAGGCACGGCACTTTTCCGCAAACACGGCTCGGCCTGCTCCAGGCCCACCCACGGCACACATCACGCCCACCCACGGCGCACACCACACCCCTCCACGGCAGGCACCACGCCCACCCACGGCAGGCACCACGCCCACCCACGGCAGGCACCACGCCCACCCACGGCAGGCACCACGCCCACCCGCGGCACGCACCACGCCCACCCGCGGCGCACACCACGCCCACCCGCGGCACACACCACGCCCACCCGCGGCGCACACCACGCCCACAGCCTCCGGGGCAGTACCTTTTTCCGTCTCCTCCTAGGCGCTTAGTTGTAGTTCTTGTTTACTCGCCTTTTACATGTTTATTTTCTTGCCCCATGATTATGGACAAAACTCTTGTCACCTCTGTATGATCGGCGCTGAGACCCTGCCCCCATGTCTGTCCAGGAGAGCAGCCTCTGCAAATGCGGCTTCCGGGGCGCTTGGCACCCTGCACACAGCTCTTTCCTGGCTCTCAAGCTCCGCCCACTCAAGAAAAACACCCTCCTGGGCAGGTGGACTGTGGAGTCCGCTCCCCCAGGAGGCCAGCTCCTGGGCTTCCTGGTGGCTGTGCTTGCTTCTTCTTGGGGCTCAGCAAAGCTCTTCACAGGGCCCATGTGACACCGTGAGGCCTGTCTTCTTCACTCTCCAGGGGGCACCGCATATAGCAGGTTATTTGGACTGTAGCCTGCCCAGCAGGCCCGGGGGCGGGTTCCAGGGCAGCCCTCAGCCCTGCTGGCTCTGTCCTGAGCTTTGCCCAGCGCTGCCGGGACACTGCTCTCCGTTTCCCTCCTTAATGCTGCAGTCTCTTCTGTAACTGTCATCTTGCTGACAAGGCCGTCAGTTCACGTTATTCGTGACGACTGCCTGGTGTGCTAGCAATCCAGAAGCAGCAAGGAGGAGGGAGTTACATCACCTGCACCCCGGCTCCTGGAGATGCTTCCCTCCTGGCGATAGAAAGAAGGGGGGAGGCAATCACTACTGTCTGAAAACGTGGGGAGAACCTGGCTGCTGGGGGCTTAAAGGGGAGCTGGGCCTCCTCGCTGCTGCGTAGGGCGCTGACCTGGGCAACACCTGGCGGCCTGCCTTCGCCGGGTTCCTTCAGTAGGGGGCTGGGTGTGGAGGTGTGAGCTTTACTTCCCCGGCAGGCGGATCCCAGATGACGGAGGTCGCCTGGTTCTCCCGGTGGGAACTCAGAGTCACTGCGATGCCCTTCCCCTCTTGCTCCCACATTGCCCTGGGTCTGTCTCTGGCTTCCTTCTCTGAAGCTGGCCGTGTCTCTCCTGTCCACCCCTCCGCCCTTCCACCCGAGTCTCCACCACTTTCTCCAAGACCACCGCACCTGTGGCTCTAAAAACCCTCCCCTGCACACCTGCTGCTCCCTCCACTTGCCCACAGCGCGGTGGAGAAATCTTTGTACAAACGGCAGCCAAATCTGTCTTTCTGCCGCGTGTGCTCAGAGCGATACCGAGGAACCAAACGCAGGCCTGGGGCTCCAGGAGGGCGTAGCCTGGCCAGGCACACGCGGTGAGTGACGGGCTAGAAGTCGGCCTGGGCTCCAGGACTGCTGGAGACTCTGTTGATATCCCTGCCACCGCTCTGCTGTGTCTGAAACCCCAAAGAGTAAGCAGAAATGCGGCTGTGAGCTCAGTGACGGGTGCATCGGCGTGCTAAAGAGGAGGCCAGGGTTGCTGGGGAGCCCACTTACGGGTGTGTCTTAGGTAGCTAGTGCTGTTGTAGCAGAAATACCACACAGGAAGGCTTTAATGAGCAGCGATTTATTCTCTCACAGTTGAGAGACTCCAGCCAGCCAAGTGCCGTTGAGTCGGATCCAACTCATGGCCACCCTAGAGACCAGAGTAGAACTGACCCGACTAGAAGTCTCAGTTTAGGTGCCAGCTCCAGGGGAAAGCTTTCTCTCTGTCAGCTCTGGGGGAAGTCCTGGTCATCAATCTCCCCCTGATTTAGGAGATTCTCAAAGTGTTACCGGCCTCCGTGGTACCACAGACTCACCTGAAGGTCTCACCCTTTACCTCTCGAGATAGAACAGGTGAGGCACAAAACGCCTTTCCACATGAAAACAAAGTTTACTTGAGACAGAGATGGAGAGGGCCTGGTGGGCAACGCTAACCTCCACCACACTGAACAAAGGACTTGTCTGAATTTTTAAAGATTTTGAGATGGGAAGGGGAATTATGATTTATTCATTATGCGGGGGGAGGGGAAAGGCGGGGCTAAGGTAATGAAGGGCATGTGCACGTGGATTTCAAGACGGTTTCTGCGGTGGAGGCTTCTGGGACTCGTGGAGGACTCAGGACGGGGTGTTGCGCCTGCGCAGTTTCTTGCTCTCTGGGTTTGGTCCTCTGGTCCTGAATGTAACCCTCTGGCCAAATTTGAATATCCTGTGCATATCCCCACAACTGGTTTTACCAGACCCCTCCTGAAAAACAACGCTGAGGAATTTTACATGACCATCTGAGTGCCTTATCTCAGTGTCTCAGGATGTGGTTGTTCATTGTGTCTCTTTTCCCTTTATCACTGGTTTGTAGTTTTGGTGGCACTATTTACTGAAAGGTTTCTTCATGAAAGACATTTATGAGGTTTCTGGGTTTCCCGTCTTCTATTGCCTATGTGTGATTTTCCTTGAAAGGCATTAAAATGAAAGAAATTTGCAGAGGCCTCTGGCTCCCCTGTTTCAAAAGGATGTGTTCCATTCCTCATTCATCTTGCTTGGTGGTATGAGACTCCTCTCCTCTCAGCCTGCTTCTCTCTTTTATCTCGAAAGAGATTAACTCAAGATACAACCTAATCTTGTAGATTGCGTTCTGCCTCATTAACATAACTGTCTCTAACTTTGCCTTATTAACATCACAGAGGTTGGGACTTACAACACAGGAAAATCACAAAATGGAGAAAAATCGCACAATACTGCAAATAATGGCCTAGCTAAGCTGACACATATTGGGGGAACACAACTTAATTTGTGACAGGTCCATGGCTTCTGGGAAGAAGATGAGTTCCAGAGGAGGAAGAGTAGGTTGTGTTGACAGGGCACCCTGAGGCTCAGAGTTGGCAAAGGGTGGGTGTATGGAGAGGATGCCAGGCTGAGTGATGGCTCCTTGGTGAGGAGTTGTTTCAAGGATGCTGAGAGCTCCCTGCCTGGAAGGGCACAGTTGGTGGGACATTTATCAACTGACCTGTGCTAGGGAGGCAGAATGGACTTGGATCCCAGGGACACAGAGTGTTGGGCATGTAGGGTTCTCTTTTAGAGAGACTCAGTCATTCTGAGGATGCAAAAGAGCTCTAGGCACATTGCAAACAAGAAGACTCTGAGACTGTTGAGTGTGTGATTAGTCAACATTTTATAGGCGTGTCGACTGCAGGTCCTGGTTGGCCTTGACCCACCAGGGTCTCAGTGAGGAGACATGGAGGGCCTTGCCATAGAGAGCACGTAGTGGGGGATGCTAAGGCAGATCCCCTCTCCACTGACAGTGACAAGCCACCCTGCAGTATAAGTTGCCCTGGGATGGGAACTTCCAAGAATTCAGTAGCTCCCAGGAAGTGGAGGGAGCAGCCCCTAGTCCTTTCTCACTTCCCTTGCTATCCCTGTTGTCAGCTAGTACTGAGTCAGCTCCTGATCCACGAAGACCCCGTGCTCAGTGGAGGGAAGCATTTCTGGTCCTGCACCAGCCCCACTGTCAGTTGCAGCGCGGACCTTCACGATCCACAGGTTTTTTGTCAGCCTGAGCTTGGAAGCCAATCACCAAGTCTCTCTTCCTAGACCTTCTTACCTAGAAGCTCTGCTGGAATCTCATCAGCATCATAATGCCCTTCTTAGGCTGTCAGAAAGCCCTCGGCACCACAAGGAAACACACTGCCCAGGTGAGAGAGATCCTGCCCCTTGTACACAAGCCAAAGAGGGAGAGAAAATACAGGACTGCTCAAAAGTGGGAGCAGCTCCATTCCAGTGTATCCCTCAGCCTCCAGGAAGAAAGGAGCCCCTTCTGGGAGACAGAGTTCCCAGTAGAGAAGGCCATGCTCCCACCAGGGTCACCTTTCTTTACATCTTGTCACATGAAGGAGTACAGCCTGCAGGAGGGCCCGCCACTTCTGTCCCTCACTGCTCTGTGCCTCCTCCAGCTCTGCTCCAGCGTGCAGGGGAGACTTCCTACCAGCAGCATCACTTTGGCTGACGGGAGCTGTGAGCCGTGAGCTGCAGCTGCCATGTGCCGCTGCTCCACCTGACGACCATGAAGACAAATCACATCCTTCCTGGGCCTGTGTCCCTGATTTTAAACAACAGTGGCAGTCACATCAGCACTTAAAAGAATTCAAAACCTAACCAGTGAACTCTGAGTCAATTCCAACTCGTGATGGCCCCATGTGGGTCAGGGTGACCTGGGCTCTGTAGGGTTTTCCATGGCTGATTTTTTTTTTTACCATAGATTGCCAGGGTTTTCTTCTGAGGCACCTCAGGATGTACTTAAAGCTTCAACCTTTGGGTTAAGAGCGAAGCACTGAACCACTTGCACCACCCAGAGACTCTGGTCGGCATTTGCTAAGCACTTAATGTGGTGTGGCATTCTTGACTTCATTGACTACCCATGATAATCCTAGCAGATGGGAGCTAACCCCATTTTATGGACATGAAAGAGGACACTGAGGCCAAGGCTTCTCCTGGCTCATGTGCGCACTGGAGCTGGGGAATCCAAAATCAGCATGTAAGACAGCAAGTCAGCTGCTGGCTCGAGTCCTGAATACCAGAGGTCAGATGAAATGGAGCCAGCTACCGGATTCAAAACCAGCAAGCCTCGGCAGAAACTCCACCCCTGTTTGATGCAAGCCACACCCCCAAGAAAAGTCCTTGTCAACTGATTGGCTGCCCACCAAAAAAAAAAAAATCTCATCATAGAAGTGATCATATCATATCAGATCTCATTATGCATGTGATTACATCGTTACACAATCACCGAACTACCATCATAACTGCCAAATTACAGAACATCATGGCCCAAATGGACACATACTCTGAAACCACCCCAGTCCAGCTTGGCACCTATACACATCTCCTTAAACCATACATAATCTCTGAACAAAGACAATTATAGAGTCATTCTTGAGCTTAACATGATACAAACAACACACATACTATCAAAAATACACTAGCTGTGTTTTCTACAAGTGTTTTCTTCACTTATATCCTATAAGTGAAAAAACCAAAGATATTTGATGCACATGTACAAAGAAGAAATATTCATGGCAATTACAGTCTTCATTTCTACAGCTGGTCACGTCGTTGTAAGTGGCATTTAAAATTATTGTTTTCTACCACCCACTCTACATGTCCTTTGGCCTCAACAAGTACCTTGTGATCTCATAGCCTGCAAGAAGCTGGGTCCGGGTGGAGACCAGGCAGTCCATGTGTGATATCTGGGCACAGGAGGGTGGGCAGCCTGCAGACAGAGGGGGCCTTGTGTGTGACGTCACCAGGCAGCTCTCACGGTAGCTCAGAGCCGTTTATAGTACCAACGGCTTCATTGTTTAATTAGTTCTAGAAAACAATCCATTCTCTTAACTTGTTTAAATCAGATACAGTCTCTAACCATGCAAGGACTATCTAAAAGCCCTCTATCTAAAGATAGTGAAAAGCCAAATGCCACTCCAGCTTTATTCACGTGGTCACCCAGTCTGGGTTTAGGGGAGTCTCCATTAACAGCTGAGCATCCACCAGCAGGGAAACAGACACAGACACACCCTCACAGCCACACCGACATAGACACAGACACCCCCACATATCATGGCATTTCCCGGTGATGTTTTCCTCAGACACCTCTCTCTACTCCTGAGAGCTGCCCTTGTAGCTCTAAGAAGTTCAGTGGTTGATGATAAATCCATTCTAAAAAAAAAAATCGCTATTGAGTTGACTCCAAGGACCCCCGTGTTTGAGGAGAACTGTGCTCCTTGGCATCTTCAGTCGCTGATTTTTCAGAAGTAGATCACCAGGCCTTTCTTCTGAGGTACCTCTGGGTGGGACTCAAAGCTCCAGAGTCTCAGTTAGCTGACAAGTACATAAACTGTTTGTACCACCAGGGGAATCTGAATCTATGTGTATGGGTCCTGAAGGATGTTTTTTCCACCAAGATTCTCTGAGTTTGATCATTGAATGCCTTCTCTTTCATGTGCTGTAGGACAGGTAGGATTTTCCTACTATCTAGCTTGCTGAAAGTGGAGAGGACTTGAAACATTAACCGATGAAGATCAGAGAACTTAGTCTTCAGTATGGTCCGTACCTCAACATCAAGAAAGCAAAAATCCTCACAAGTGGACCAGTATGCAACACCGTGATAAACAGAGAACACGCTGCGATTGTCAAGGATTTCATTTTCCTTGGATCCACAATCAGTGCTCATGGAGCAACAGTTAAGAAATCAAACAAGACATCGCATTGGGCAAATCTGCTGTAAAAGATCTCTTTGGGGTGTTGAAAGCAAAGATATCACCTTAAGGACTAAGGACACCCGACCCAAGCCGTGGTGTTTTCAGTTGCCTCACGTGCGTGTGAAAGCTCGACAGTGAATAAGGACGATTGAAGAAGAAGTGATGCCTTCGAATTATAATGCTGCTGAGGAGCAGTGAACTGGAGCACCAGAGGGGGAAGGCATCTGTCTTGGGGAGTGTATAGCCAGAATGCTGCTTGAGAAATACGAACGGCAAGACTTCGTGATCCACACTTTGGACGTGTTGTCAGGAGGCATCACTTCCTGGGGAAGAAGCAGGCTCGGTAGAGGTTCACCGAGAAAGAGGAAGCCCCTCCACGGGGCAGAGGGACACAGCGGACACAGCAGTGGGCTCAAGCCTGACAGCCACAGGGGGTGTCTCAGGACCTGGCAGTGATTTGTCCTGTGGATTACAGGGTTGCTGTGAGCTGGTAACGTGGCGCAACCAGCAACCACAGGGCTCAGGAGACAGGCTGCTGCGGCAGTGGAACGCTGAGCTGCTTGGTGGAAGCCTGGGGGTTCCAGCACGGCCCACGGCTCTGCAGGAGGTGACCTGGAGGAGGACCTGCCATCTGCTCCTGTGAAGACGACAGCTGAGGAGCCCATGGGGCACTTCTACTCTGCACCTGAGGTTGCTGTGAGTCAGACTGCGCTCAACGCACCCAGCAACCACACAGCCGGTAAGGCTGGAGCTACGAGCATCCTTGGCCTGTGTTCTTCTCCACGTTGTCCTGTGCTGACTTTCTTTTTCTGCCTTCTGCGCATTAGACAAAAGAACCTTTGGCAGTGGTGGGTGTTGACCCACTCCCCGTAGTACCAGCTCGCCCGGTCGCGTGTTTCCTGACCCCACGAATGACTGAATGAACAAGTGATTGGCAACTTCTAGAATCTGGCCTCACTGAGGATTCAGCCATTTATCTGTTGTTAAGATTGATTCTGTTTGAACCCAAATTTAGCTAAGTTAGAGAAAAAAGTCCATCTGATCACTTGCTTAAGTTAGCTTATTTCAAAGCACGGGATTGACTGCTGTAATAACGCGTGTAGACACAGCTGGTGTTAAAGAGTGATTAATTAATGCCTTGGCAGACCCAAAGGCGCGTCTCCCGGCTCCAAGGTGCAGCTAGCATCCCCAAGGAACCCCTTTGTTGACTTCCAGGAGGGGCTGACCTTCAGCTGTACCTCCCGAGGGGATGAGCGGTTGTCGCTTCCCCACTCCACCGAAGGAAAGCAGTGGCCCCGGCACGTGGCAGGCTTCCCTCAAAAGCCTCTCCCTCCAGAGGGAAGATTTCTGGAGAATGCAAACAGTGCATCTACTGAAACAAAGAGTGTAGACGGGGACAGCTGTGGGTCGGGCTGGGGGAGAGCCAGAGGGCTGAGGAGAGCCAAGGGAAGAGAGGTGCCTTGGGTAAGTTACTCAGTTCTGTTTCCTCACCAGGAAAATGGGGACAGTGAGTGGCCGTGGGGACTGGAGAGTCATCCCAGGGGTGAAGAGTCCACTGTCAGCTGGGGGCACAGTGCCTGGCTCTTACCTCCCCACCCAGTGGTCTTGGATGTACATTTTTCCCAAATATGACTCTAGAGCTGGCAGAGCTGGGACTGATGCTGTAGGTGGCAGTGGCTCCTCTCCTCACCCAGGAGGGCTGGGGCTGCGTCACATGGGTGCTCTGGTCAAGCAGCAGGCGGTGGCAGTGAAGGGTGTGGCCGGTGTCAAAGGGAAGGAGTCAGTGTTCACGGGCAGCTCCCTACTTGGCAGCAGGTGCAGACAAAGTCCCGAGAACCAGCGCAGCCCCGACTGGCTGGCTAAGTCTCAGCTGTCACAGAATGTCCCACTGAGTGAGGGAGGTACCTGGAGACAGGGCTGGACAAGGCATGCAGACGGAGGGTTCAGGGCAGAAGTCAATCTCCAGCCTTCCTGGAGGACAGAACAGCAGTGAACAGCATTGAGAAATCCCACCCTAGCTGCGCTGGGCAGAGCTGCTGCGGAAGACCTCTTCAAAGGCTTCCAAAGCTACGAGGCCACTTTGATGCCTAAGGGGCACCTGACCCAGCCGTGTCATTGTCAGTCACCTCACATGCATGAGAAAGTCAGACAATGAGAAAGGAAGGCAGGAGGAGAAGTGATGCATGGCACCTGGGCAGTTGGCACAGTCTATTGAATATAGCGTGGACTGGGAGAAGAATGGGCAAGGCTTAGAAGTCTTAGAAGGTAAAGCATCCAGGATGCTCTTTAGACTTCAGTCCAGTTACTCCGGAAGTGTCATCGGGCAAGACTGCTAGACAAGGACATCGTGTTGGTCAAGTAGAGGGTCAGAGACAGTGAGGGCAAGCCTCAGTGACACAACAGCCACAGCCAAGGGCTCGCGCTCGCCAGGGGTCACGAAGACAGTGCAGGACCAGGCAACGTTTTCTTCGTCAACACTCAAGGCACTTGCGGGCAGGAACCAACCCAACAGCACCTAACATTCATGATCCTTCCTTCTCTTGCCCCAGGAAGCCTCCCGATTCTTTCTCTGCTCCTAGAAGTAAAGCCATCTTTCTAGGTGATAAGGGGATCCAGACATCCCCAGGACATAGAACAGTGGACGTGACCATGACTGTCCAGCTCTCAGAGGGCAGCTTCTCCCAACCAGCTGTTCTGATATTGACATAATACTGCACATGATAGAGCGGCTTCACACACACATCTCCCTGGGGCCACTCAGGAGCACAGACTCATGGGGTTCAGGGAAATACATAGACAAATACAGCAATCCTTATTGTGGTGAACTGCTGTGTTAAAAGTCCGTGATTGCTGTGGCTACTGAAATTAATACAAGACCAGTTGGAATGGCCCTGTCATTCCTATTCCCCATGGGGGGATAAACTGCCACGAGAGGATGGCTCTGGAATCATGCCCACCCACGCTGGAACTCAGCTTCACACCTACCTGGCTCTGTGACACCATGGGAGTTATTTAGCATCTCCATCCTTCTGGATTCTGATCTGTAAAGTAGTGGAAACAGGATCCCTGTGACAGTGACTGCCAGGTGACAGTGACTACCGCTGTGTCTAGCACCAGAGAGGTTTTGAAGAAATGTACTTTTTCCTTTCTTTGTATCCTTAAGTCAGTATAAAAACACAACAGGTTTGAATTCAGTTTTGCCATTAAGAAACAGGGTCAAATCATTTTAGGTCTTTGAGCGTCAGTTTCATCTGAAAACAGGTGATGATGACAGAAACAGATAATAAACAAAATTAGCTTCCGATTGAGCACCTTCCAGGTACCTGCCACTGAGAAGTGTTTGATGCATCTTACTATGCTGCAATAATTAAATGAAATCCTGAGCCAGGAGGCACTGAGCAGAGCCTGGCACACAATAGACACTCCATAAATGTCAGCTAATGGGCTCCTTTATGTATTCAGTGAGGATTACAGCTTTGGCTCTTGTCTTTCTCCCTGTACCTCTCTCAGACACACAAGGTACAAGAAAATGGTCCACTCTGTTCTTGAGTAATCTTACTCTGTGATTACCGATGAGAGCCTCTGGAAGGTGAAGGCGTTCGGAAAGAGTAGGTGTTGGCTTTCCTACTTCCAGGCCTTGCTCTGGAGAAATGGCCAGCAAACCTCTAGAAGCTCTTCTGCTCTGAAAGCCACTCCTGCTAAGCACACACAGCTCAGCAGCTTCCACCGCGTGGCCACCCCCCGAGTGTTGTTGAAAACGCAGTGGAGACTGACATCGTTTGTTAGCTGCAACTGCTGTGACTGCCCGTTGCTTATTGATCAGAGGTCTCTTCAGCTCAGTGCCCAGAGTAGGAAGACACAATCTCTCTCCAGGCACCCTAAATACCGATACTTACACCAGCTGCCTCCTGACTTGCTCATTCAATGGAAGAAGGCACCCTGAGAGCCAGGCCCTGTGTCGCACAGGTGGCTCTTCGCTGCTGCATTCGGGAGGCCCTAGGACCACCCAGGAGCACAGACTCATGGCATCCAGGGAAGGTCACAGGGAAATAGAACAATTCTTATTTTGGTGGATTGTTGTATGAAGATCAGTGATTACTATGGCCTAGGGTGGGCCCTGGATCCTCCGGGAGGACTACTCTGGGCGGGTGCATTGTCTACCCAATTTGGGTGGAGCAAAGGGTGCAGAGGCCCAAGCAGAGGGCAGGAAGTGCGGAGACAAGGCTTCTGGGGCGCTGTGTGTGCTTGTGCTTAAGTGTGGAAGGAGGAGGAGTCATCATTTTCCCCTCGGAAGTGAACAATATGTGGACGTTACCCTATTTGACTGGTGAGTCACACAGATGCTCAGAGAATTGAGAGGGCAGTAGAGAGGGCGGAAGACCTGGTGGAGCAACAGTTAAGCGCTTGGCCACAAACTGACAGGTCGGTTGTTTCTGACCACCCAGGGTCCTCAAAGGAGGAAAAAGCTGGTGACGGGCTTCTGTAGAGGCGACAGCTTAGGACACCCTTGCTCTGAGTCAGCATCAGTTGGCACTGGCTTGACGATGCTCAACAATGACAACAAGTGAGTGTGTGGATTCCCTAAAAACAAATGCACACCTTTTAAAAATAGCAGTGGCTGGTATCAGTGCGGAGTATCTCGGTGGTGAGATGGTTAGCTGAGAAGGTGGAGGGTCAAGTCTCCCACTGGTACCTCAGAAGAAAGGCCTGGTGATCTTCTCCTCAAAAATCAGGTGCTGAAATCCCTGTGGAGCGGAATTCTCCTCTGACACCTGCAGGGCCACCGTGAGCCAGAGTCAACTCGGTGGCCGCTGGTTCGGTTTAGAGCTACCGAGCAGTTCCTGTTCACAGACACCTTATGGCCCCTATTCCAGTTAATGCTCGCTGCAGCTCAATGAGTGTGGCTAGTCCCAGTGTACAGATGGGGAAACAGAGCCTTAGGGAGGGGTCGTTGTTGATGTGAGATGTGGCTAGTGGGTGGTGGAGCTGGGCTCTGAACCTCCAAACGGTGTTCCTCCTGAGCCCAGGGCAAACTGTTCTGCAGAGTGGAGCTGACAGGCTTGCCTGCACTCATGCCCAGTAGGGATCTCATACACGTCATGCAATCATTTATTTTAAAACATTTACACATTGTTCATGTATACGAATCAGTGATGTGGGCTACAGTTTCCATGTCATTCAACTGTCACCGCTGTTTCCGAATTCTCCCACCACCTTTAGCAGAGGCTCAGTGTTCCCTAAGCGGTGAGTCCCCCTTTCCCTCCTTCCTACCTGCCCCTGTGACTAAGTGGAATCCTGCGACGCTTGTCCCAGTGACGACTTATTTCACTCAGCATGATGCTTGTGAATGAATAAATGAATGTCTGGGAGGTCAGGCATGTATTTTCTCTCACTCTATCTTTCATGTAACTGGCACATAGTAGGCTCTCAAAATTGTTTCTGTGCTCAGCTCAGTGCCCCTTCAGAAGCAGCCCAGAGGGGTTCCCCCGGCTTTCTGAGAATCTTCTACCTCTCCGGCACAGGGCTGGAAACGAGGTTGGTTCTGCTTCTGTGGCCACTCCGGTTTTGTGACAGCCGGGCTGGATGCTGAGTGGGCCAAAGGGCATGCAGTTGCAAAAGCCAGATGGTTGTTTCTGAATCCAATTCCCTCTTGCTGCCAACCTGCTCTGAAATACAATCCATCACTCGCCATGATAGATATCTTTGAACTTGGGAACTTGGCTTTTGAGAAGTGGAGGAGGGAAATTGAATAGCAACCGTCTCTGTTCCCCTTGAGAGGTCTGTTGTGGCCTGAGATGGTGACAGCTTGGAAAATGGCATCACAGATCAAATTAGTGCTGAGCAGGCATGGGCCATTGGTGTCTTCAGGGCTGGTTATGCCCCTACGCATAGCTGAGATGACCCAGGACACAGTCACCCGTGACTCCATCAGCATCTCCACCGTGAACTCTGGCGCTGAGTGGGAAATGAGAAATCCCTGAGAACTTCCTGGACCACGAAGTCAGGTAAAGGGGGAGAGGAGAGGTGGGGAGAGAACAAACGAGAAACTCCAACACACTGGCTAGAAAGACTAACTACTTTTTAGTTGTAAATATGTGTTCATAGCAAAATTTTATGCAAATTCAAATCTCGTAGCACTAGTTTTCCTTATTGTGAGTAATGACTTGCTCGATTAGTTGCAATCCTTCTTATACCAAACAATAGAGACACTTGAGCTAGCCTGATAGAGACCCTTGAGCTAGCCTAGACAAAAGGGGAAACAACAAAACAAAACAAAGCAAAAGAGAGAATGGTTTACAAGAAAGGATCAAAGAGGTCTCACGGAATTCTGGGAGAAAACTGTGGAAGAACCTAGGAAGATCCTGGAAGAGGAAAGGCATGTGGACTAGATCTGTTCCTACCTGCTGGGGCGACAGACCTAGCTTTCTCCGCCCCTTCTTCGCCCACTAGAGGGAGCTAGCTGGCTTCCCATGTTACCTGTTAATGACCTAGAGAAAATCTGATTGGTCCAGGTTGGTCAGATGTCCCAGCTGCTCCAATCAGCTGTGGCCAGGGAGGCAAGAGTGATGGGGTATAAAAGGGTTGCCTGGGGCTAATCCCTGTGGATCTCTATGGTGGTTTCTGGAGACATATCAGCAACTCATTGGATGGTTACATCCAGAAGTCGTGACAATGCTTGATCTTTGCAAAGACTTATGAAAACACCAGAGAAAAAGACACAAAGTGGAGCAGTTTGTGTCCTTCACTGCCCATAGTATCATTCTAGAAGGTATTCAACTTTTTCTGTAATTTTTCCTTAGTGGTTGGTGATAAATCTTAAAGGTCACCCCTTTAGTTTTGCTGCCTTGTGGCAACTCTGTCAAGTTATGTATTCGGATTTTATAGAGCACATACTAGGTGCCATTATGGGCATCGCTATGACACAGTGAACAAAACAGACAAGGCTTCTGCTCTCAAGCTCATCATCATCACGTCGGTTCCAATCCTGGTGACTCTGGGAGGGTACTGACTAAGGGCAGAGCTAATCAACAAATAATCAAGTGGCTAAGATCTCAAAAAGTGACCAACACTGCCAAAAAAGATGAAATGGAATGATGGGAGTGACGTGGACTAGCAGTGGAGGGTGACCTCACATGGAGGGGCCTGGAGATACCTTCTGCTGCACGCTGACGGTCAGAAGTCGTTGAGCCTATGGGGCACTGTGGAGGGGGACAGCATGTGGCCTGATCAGCCAGGTGTGAAGGGAGCAAGGTGGAGAGAGAAGCATGGTGAGTGAGGTCTAGAGAGGGTGAGGCTGAGCTGCAAGGTGGTGAAGGAAGTATTCAGGCAGATTCTGAGCAGGGGTGAGATATGATCTGAGTAATCTTTTCAAAAAGAAAATGGACTGGGAAAGAGTTCTTAAAAATGTCAGTGTTTGGGTGGTTAAATGCTACAGCTACTGAGCAAAAGGCTGACAGCCTGAATCCACCAGTGGTTCCTTGCAAACTCTATGGGGAAGGCTCTCCTCTGTCCTATAGGGTTGTCACGAGTCGGAAATGACTCAGTGGCAAAGGGTTTGGTTTTGTTTTTGGCAGACATTAAATAGTACATCAAAGTATCTGGGAACAGAGCCTAACGCTTTGTATTTTAAATGTGTTATACATACATATATTTACTTTTAAAATCAACTACATTTTGATAAGTTTTAACAAATTCATCCCCCTTGTGAGCACCCGTCAATAAGATGCAGGATGTTTTCATCACCCAAAATGTTCCCTCCTGTCTTTTTAAACTGGATACCACCGTTCATTCCTGATTCAAACAGCTACTGACATGCTTTGTGTGTGGACAGATTAGTCTAGTCTCTTCTAGAGATTTAGGAGAAGGACATCATGCTTGGGAAAACAGACAAAAGTCATTGAAAAAGAGGAAGATTCTTCACGAGATGGGTTGACACAGCGGCTGCAACGATGGGTCAAGCAAGAGAGGGACTATGTGGACGGTGCAGGACCGGGCAGTGTTTCGCTCTGTGGGACATGGGGTCATTCTGAGTTGGAAATGACAAGACGGCATCTGGTAACAACACCGGAGTTTCAAGAAAATGGAATCAGTTGGTTCAAACTCTTGTGTGTGGCTTTTGCACTCAGCATAATGGTTTTCAGATTCTTCCACATTGTCTGTCCCAGTATTTTACCTCCCTTTTTATGGATGAATAGTATTCCATTGTATGAGCATGCCACAATTTTACTGTTTCTCTCCATTCACCTGTTGGCAGATAACTGTGTTGTTTCCACTTTGGGGCTTTTACAAATAAAACTGCTAAATTCATTTGCAAGAATTTGTGTGGCTGCATGTCTTCATTTCTGTTGGATAAATAAGAGTGGAATTATTGGGCGGATGAATGTGTAACAGTTTAAGAAACTGTCAGACTGTTTTCCAAAGTGATTGCACCATTTTACACTCCCTTCAGCAGTGTAGGCAACTTCCAGTTGTGCCACATGCTCACCCACTGTGACATTTTTTGTGTTAGTCACAGCTACCTCATTCTTCCTGTCACTTGACTTATAGAGCTTGGACTTGCCAGCACCCCTCTCTCCCAAACTAGTGTGAGTCAATTCCTTAAAGTCTCTCTTTCTCCATCTATATGTATTGGCTCTGGTTCTAGAGAACCCTGACTGTTGGTATTATTTATTCTTTACATGTTTGGTAGAAGGAACAAGTAGAGACATCTGGTCTGGAGTTTTCTTTTTGTGAATTTTTTGTTTTATTATTCTATTTATTACTTAGTATTTTATTGTGATCAAGTAGAAGTTCACAATCCAAATCAACGCGCACCATATACACACCTCTATGCAACTCTAGCTGCTCTCCCCACCCTGTGACAGCACACTCCTCCTTTCCACCCTGCACTTCCCATATCCATTCAGCCAACTCCTGTCCCCTCCTCTTCACCCTCCCATCTCATTTCTATAGAGGAGCTGCTCCAACAGCCTCACTGGCGTACAGTCCCGTTCAACTTTTGTCTGAAGAGAAGGCTTTGGTATTGGTTTCATCTTGGGGCTAGCAGTGAGTCCAGGGGCCGTGTTCTTAGGGGACCCTCCAGGATGTCGGACCAGATCAAGTCTGGTCTTTTAATAGAATTCTAGATCTGCACTCACATTTTTCTCCTGCTATATCGGGGAGTTGGTGTTGTATCCCTTGTTAAGGCGGTCACTGGTGATAGCTGGGCACCATCTAGCTCTTCTGGTCTCATGTCGACATAGTCTCTGGATCATATGGCCCCGTCTGTCTCCTGGGCTCATATTTTCCTCCTGTCTTTGATGTCCTTCATTCTCCCCTGCTCCAGGTTGATTGGGACAAATTGATGCTTCTTAGCTGGCAGCTTGCTGGCTTTGAAGACCCCAGATGTGACTCACCAAAATGGAGTGCAGAAGATTTGCTTTAAAAAGCAAAAAAAAAAAAAAAATTAGTTATGTCAATTGACCTAGATGTCCCCTGAAAGCGTGGTCCCCAGGTTTCCCAGCCCTAGTATACTGACCTTCAAAATGTTGGGTTGTATTTAGGAAACCGCTCACCTCTTGGTGAAGTCCAGCAGTGTCGATTTCCCTTCTTCTGCAGGCTGTCTCTTCCTTCCCTTACCCCAGTTCCTGTCTACCGTCTAATCTAGGAATACCCATCTCCCTCCCTCCACTTCCCGGCAACCATCAAAGATTATTTTCTTTGGTGCTTAGACCTTTTCTTGAGCTCCCGTAATAGTGGTGTCGTACAATATAGGTCCTTTTGTGACTGACTGATTCACTCAGCATAATGTCTTCCAGGTGACTCCACATTGTAGGTGTTTCCCAGGATCCTTGTTGTGCTTTCTCACTGCATAGCATTCCGTTGTGTCAATATACCATAGTCTGTTTATGCACTCATCCTTTGATGGGTGCATAGGTTGATTCTTTTGAGGGAATGTTTTTAATTAGAATTTAAGGACTTCAACATAGTATGGTTACTCCTGCCATCTTAATCCAGTATTACAAGGACAGAGTAGCTGGGGCAGGGGACCGGAGACCATGCTCTCAGGGGAAATCGAGGCCAGTTGGCACAACTAGCATTTTGTTAAATGTCTTCTGCACTCCACATTGGTGAATGGCATCTGGGGTCTTAAAAGCTGCCAAGCTGCCATCTGAGAGTACAGCAAATGGTCCCAACTTACAGGAACAGAGAATCACCAAGGACCAAAATGACATGGATGAAAGAGAACCCAGAAGACAGAGAGACCCATGTGAATGGGTGACTACATCAACTTGTGACCAGAAGAACTGGATGGTATCCAGCTACTACCAGTAATAGCCATGATGGAGCTCACAAAGTTGAGTCTCGCTGGCAACACAAGAATAAAAAAAGGTGCACTCTGAGATCTCCATTAAAAGACTGCAATTGACAGTCTTTGGGCCTCAGAGTTCCCCTGGGAGTGTGGCCCCTGGCCCTGATGCTGCCCCTGTCCATAAATCATAATGGAAGTCAACTCTCGGACAGGAACGGGTTGGACTTGGCAACACAGAGTGACCGTATTGTGTGCGCACTTTATGGTTCTATGCGTCTGTAGGAGGTCATCCTGCTGACCTTCTTACTGGAAGCAGGGGAGTGGGTGGAGAGGAGGGGATAGGAGATTGTTGGGAGGATAAGACATGTATGGAGCAGAGAGGAAGAGTGTGCTGTCACCAGGCAGGGAGAGCAGTGGGAGCTGCACATAGGCAGGCATGCAAATTCATATGGGAATGTACATTTTTATTCAATCATAATAAAAAAGAAAAGAATTTAATTTCTTTAAGAAAAAGACTATTCAGATTTTTACTACTTTTATGCCAGTTTGGTAATTTAAAGAAATTTGTCCATTTCATCTAAATTACATAATTTGTTGGCCTAATGTTTATAATTTTCTTTCTATGCTTAAATAGGATAATAGAATAATTCTATAATATTCTTCCTATTCTTTTAATATTTGCAGCATCTGTAGTCCACAGAGCTTTCTGTCTTGCTGACTATTTCATGTGCATTTGAAAAGAGTATGTTCTGTAGCTCTTGGGTGTACTGTTTCATAAATATCAATGAGGTCAAGACACTTAAGTTCTTACAGACTTGATATCTATCTATTTTATCAGTTACTGAGAGGAGGGTGTTGCAATCTTAATTGTATATAATTATAAAAATATTCATTTCTCCTTTTGTCTCTGTCCATCTTTGCTTTATGTATTTTGAAGTTATTAGGTGAACACACACTTATGATTGCTATGTCTTTTTGACTAATTGATTCTTCTGTCTCTTTGAAGTGTTTTATGTAGTCTCTAGTAACTGTCAGTGTTTCCTGAAACCTTCCCTGGTAGTTTTAACTAAAGCAGGGTCTACGAGCAGGCTATCAGAGCAGTGGTATATGTAATATGCATCTGGTTTGGAGAATCAGTAATTCTAGGGTGCTCGGCAAGCCTACCCGCTAGTGCAGGCGAAGGGCCAGCAGGCCACATCCAGACTGGGACTTGTTTTGCACAGCCCTGAGCTAAGGGTTAGTTTTACATTATCAAAGTTTGTTAAAAAGAGAGATAAAAAAAGAATAAAGAAAGAAAGGAAGGAAGAAAGAAAGAGAAGGGAGAAAGAAAGAGAATGAAGAAGAAATCATAGAGTCTGTATATGTTCCACAAAACCTAAAATATAAGGAGTGCCAATTAAGTTCACGAACTCAGCCCCCAAAAAGTGCTACATACCTCACTGCTGAAGAGCACTATGGTTACCTTTGAAGTCCTCCCCTTGGGAAGCTGTGCACCCATGCCAGTGCCTAGTTCACCTTTCAAAGCAATTTTGGAACTATAGGGTCACTGTGAGTTGGAATCAACTTGACAGCAGTGGGTTTTTTTTTTTTTTTCTTTTTCTTGGAATGGCTTTCAGAGCTGAAAGTCACCAAAATGTCTTCCTCTCAATATTTCCTTTCTCTTTGGGTAAAGAAAAAAGTCACTGGGGGCCAGATCAGGTGAGAAGGGAGAATGTTCCAATATAGTACTTGTTTACTGCCTGAAAGCTCCCCCACAGACAACTATACAACTAAGTTTGTGAACTTGCCACAGTGCACAATGGCCATTCCAGAAAGAGTTCCAAAATTGCTTTGAAGGGTGGACTAGGTGCTGGCATTGGTGCCTAGCTTCCCAAGGGGAGGACTTCAAAGGTGACCATAGTGACATTCAGCAATGACAATTATATTCATGGCCTTGACTGTCAGATCTTGTATTTACCAACTTTTTACAGAAAAAGAAAAGATGTTGCTGTCTGCTTGACAGATCAGAATCACGTGAAAGGCTGGTCAGAACCCAGGTTGCCTGGTGTACCCCCAGAGTTTCTGGTTCGGTACCTGGTCCACCCCTAGAGATTCTGATTCGGTGTGTCTGTGTGGGAGTCAGATAATCTGTGTGTGGAACACACTGCAGGTGGTTGCTATTGCTGATCCCAGGGCTGGATGCCAAGAACCACCGCCAGAGCGTTTCTGTTCCAGCTTCTGCGTTTGCGGACATCACGCGGGTTCCCGTTAGAAGTGTAAGAAACTCCTGCCCGTCTACCTCCACCTGTGTGAGGGGGGTTTTGCAGTGGAGATTTGAACAAACACCCCATGGCTGTGCTGGGTGAAGGTGATTTGTTTACCTTGCTCAGAGACACGCCATGCCAGGGAGAGGTTCAGTCAACCATTAAAGGCCATCCATTCCTGAAGGGAGAGGTGACCTCCTTTCCCGTTCTCAGCCAGTCCCGCGTGCCGAGGACAGGCGCCTGGTCCTGGCCTGAGCACATCACCGTCTCCTGCTTGCGGTGGAAGCAGGGCAGGCCTCGGGCCAGAGCCTCGGGCCTGTCGTGGGATCAGCTGAGCAATGCATAGGTTGTTTTTCATTTTGTGGGTCTGGTTCCTTCTTGTATGGCTGATGTTACTTTTTTAAATTATAGTGGCTACATTAATTTCCCTTTTAAATGTATGCTTTTAGTTAAGAATAGAAAATGGTTTAAAGAAAACTAACCGCGGTAGCGAGGAAACCCTGGTGGCATGGTGGTTATGTGCTACAGCTACTCATCAAAAGGCTGGCTGTTCGAATCCACCAGCTGCGCCCTGGAAACTCCATGGGGCAGTTCTGCTCTGTCTTGTAGGGGAGGGGCACTATGAGTCACAATCAGCTCAGCAGTGGTGTCTTCTTCTTCTTTGTCATCATGTGAAGTAATGACATGTTGTTAGGGGCCGTAGAGTCGGTTCCAACTGATAGCAGCCCTGTGAGCAACGGAACGAAACATTGTCTGGTCTCCCGCCATGTCCACAATCGTTTTTATGCTTAAGCCCTTGTTGCAGCCACTGGGTCAGTCCATCCTGCTGAGGCTCTGCCTCTTTTTTTCTGACTGTCCACTTTACTAGGCACAGTATCCTTCCCCACGGACCGATCCCTCCTGACAACATGTCCAAAGTTTGTAAGATGCAGTCTTGCCATCTTTGCTTCCAAGGGGCACTCTGGTTGTGCTTCTTCTAGAACAGATCTATTGGTTCTTTTGGCCGTCCACAGTACATTCAATATCCTTCTCCAACACCACAATTCAAAGGCATCAATTCTTCTTCTGTCTTCTTGGTTCATGGTCCAACTTTCACATGCATATGACGTGATTGAAAATACCATGGCTTGGGTCAGGTGCATTTAGTTTTCAAGGTGACACCTTCAAGGCACATGAGCAGCACACAAATGAAGGCTGGCTGGCAAGGGTTGTGGGACTTCTCATTTGGGCTCTATTGTGAAGGTGGCACCCTGGTGGCACAGTGGTTAAGAGCTTGACTGCTAACCAAAAGGTCAGCAGTTCACATCCACCAACTGCTCCTTGGACACCCCATGGGATATTTCTACTCAGTCTTCCTACAAAGGGAAGGATTGTGTTCCATGGTGAATGGCGTCTATGGGGCAAGTTCTGTGACACCGGATGGGTGGCACAGAGTGGGCTTCGGGAGGACAAGGCAACAGGGAACTCAGGTCTGGCCTGGATTCTGGGGCGCAGCAGAGGTAACAGAGATGGCTAGTTCCCCGTGACCTCCAGCCCTCAAGTTAGAAGTGCTCCTTCCAGCCCTGCTTTCAAAATTCCTAGAAGTAGCATACCAGCAATGACCGGAAGCCAGCTGAAGACCATCTTCTCGGGATTGCGTGTCCTTCCTCCCTCTTCCTTCAGACACTTTTCATCTGCCACAGGCCCCTGACTACACCTCCCCAGGAAGCTTCCTCCTCTCGACATCCTCCACTCTTCCTTGATCCATCCATTCACAAGCCTTCTGTTGAGTAGTTCCTTTTTGAGCCGAGCCTGGGCTGGGTGCCCTGAAGCCTAGCTTAGAGTCTCCAGGGCAGTCTTCCCATGAGCTGCCACACACCCTCCCAGGGCCAGAAGGCACAAGGCTGGACTGGCAGAGCTTCGTCCGTTGCTTGGCTGTTGGTGCTTGTCTTTTCACTCTTCTGCCGGGCAACTGGGCACTGTGGGTCTTCTCCAAAGGGGTTAATTTACTGGTAAGCTAAGCCCCTGGTGGGTGCAAAGGTCATATGAGGCTGGTGGTTTGAACCTCCCTAGACACACTTGAAAGACAGGCCCGGTGATTTGCTTCTAAAAGGTTGCAGCCTTGAAAACCCTAGGAAACAGCTCTGCTCTGTGCACACGAGGTGGCCACGACTCAGAACTGACTCGGTGGCAGCTGACAAGAACCACTAGTGACGCTCCAGGACCTGTCAACAGCTGGGAGGCCCTGGGACGTGGGACGTGTTCTGGATGGGGATGGAGGCCAGGGCGCAGGCTGACAACACCTTGTGTCTGCGTGTTGAGGAAGGTGTTTCTGTCCAACTGCCTTATCTTGAGGGGAGACCTGAACTCCTAAGCTTCTGGTGTTTGGTGTGATTTATTTTCCCATTTTACTTAAATCCTTCATACAGTGTTTGATTTCAAGCAGTCCCCATGTTGTACAAGGTGCCCACGCACAAGTAGGGGTCAGCTGTGGCTCGCAGGTTCACAGTGAGCTTGTGTCATTGGCTTTGTGGCTGGTAAGCGCCCACTTAGCCTAGGCATAGACATTCCCTGCTCCACTGCCCACTGCACCAGGGGCGGAAAAGGCATGTGACGCGGCCCAGTCCTCAGGGGCTCACCCGAGGATGCTGCCCTGGTGTATGGAGGCGGGAAGCTCCCTACGATGGAGACCATCGCACAGAGAGGACACAGGGCTTGGACCGGTCAAGGAGGGCTGCCTGGAAGAGGAAGAGTTGGAGACGTGGCTGAAGGGGAGCAGGGCTGACACTGGAAAAGAAAGATGGACAGACCTTCAGGTGGACAGAGAAAGAGCCCTGGGAGGTCCTGGCTGGGAACGAGGCAGGGGACCTGAGGACACCAGCTGGCAGAGAAGGACAGCGTGCACCAGAAATGGTCTGTCTGAGATGGTGCATTCCAGGCCTCCAAGGACAGATATCACTTGCTTTTTTTCCTTCAAGCTAAGCCGTTTTTCCAAATCACACTAACACATGTGTTTTAAATCCATGTACATGTGACGATAAATTCACACCACCCAGGAGGCCAGGCAGTGAAACGTTCTCCCCTCCCTTCCTCCAAAGCCCTGCTGTCCGCCCGGACACACTGACCTATCTCCACCCGTCCCTGCCTGTGCAGCTTTCTGGAGACGCTCTCTGCCTACGCCGGCGTGCTGGCGCTCCCCGGGCACAGGGGCGCCGCGGTGGTGGGCCCCGCCTGTCGCCTCCTCACTGTCTCAGGCTGAGGCCCGTGCACAGCCCCTTTGCCCTTCCTGCCCCCGGAGCTGCCGCGGAGAACAGTGAGAGCGGTCCTCCGGGGGCCGAACCACTGGATTCGAATCTTGGCTACATCGCTGGGCACCTGTAGGACCCAGTGATACGGCTTGACCCCTGAGCCTCAGTTTCCTTATCTGTCTAACCGGGAGGCTTGTGACTCCTTCTTCATGGGGCTTTTAGGGGGATGAAGGGAGGGAACCATCTAGAGCCCTGGGCCAGAGCCTGGCGCAGACAGCACGCCGACCAGGGCACCGCGAGCCTGTGTCAGGGAGCCGGAGGCCCACAGGGGTCCCCTTGCTGGTTGCCCAGGGTGGACCCCGCCGCTAGCCTTGCATCTTCTTGCCCCTTGGGAAGTCTCTGACCTGCCGCCCACAGCTCCCTCGGGATTATCTGTGGCACACAGAGAGGAAACGGCAGTTAAATGTCACCCAGGCAGAAGGACCACTTTTCTCTGTTTATTTAGGCGCCGGCTTTGGACTTGGTCCAGGCGGGAGACCAGGCGGGAGACCGGCCGGGAGCTGGGAAGGCGTCCTGGCTGCTGCGGGCCCTGGTTCGCCTCCCACCACTCGGCGGCCACGGTGGCCAATGGGTTTGTGCGGAGACGCCGCACCACGCTGGGGTCTCGTGTGGAGATGAAAATGAAGGGATAAATATCCAGGTTTAATAATATTCTGTCATCCTGACAGTCTCTGCTGCTTGCCTGTGATATTTTAATCCACTTTGCATGCTTTCCACATTAAGAACTTCTGACAAAGTTTCACTGGGAAGATAATATCTTTGTATAATGGTCTTGTACTGTGTCTGTGATTCTAAACACAAATTTATTTGCTTTTATCACTTTGGACTAAAGAGAAAGAAAATGAACCATTAGGAAACAGGCGTCTATTACCAGCAGCCCCCCTTTCTGCGCCCCTGGAAACAGGACTTCCTTTCTCTTTCATGTCCCGCTCTGCGCCGGCAGGGGTGGCTCCCTTATCTCCTCGGCCTTGGAGGCTGATCTTTCAGTCGGGCCCTTGGTGTAGCTGTGATGATGAATTAAATCACCACCAGCAGGAGGAGCGACTTCTGTCAGCTGTAAAATAATGCCAACTCTCCCCGCTTTCCCTGTGCGGTTCTGGGCCCAACTGAGGTTTTAAAAGACCCATAGGGACTTGTGCCTAGTTCTCTCCAACTGCTGGTAAGCAGAACTTCAGAACTGCTCCGGCGGTCGTTCAGACTGCTCACTGGCTTCATCGTTCGTTTGGCCCACAGTTCTCCAGGAGTCCTTCGGTACTGCAAAGCGCTAACACGCTCGACAGCTACCTGAAAGACTGCACGTTTGTGTCTACCTGGAGGTGCCTGAGAAGAAAGGCCTGGTGATCTACTTCCAAAAAGCAGTTGTTGGAAATGCTGAGGAGCACAGCTGTACTCAGCATCCGTGGGACCACATGAGCCAGGACCAACTTGTTGACCACCGGATTTGGATTTTATGTGCCAGGCACAGCTCCTGGCCTTGAGGTACAGTGTTGAAAGGGGAACAGTGCCAGGGCAAGGCTGAAGTGGGACACGCATGCTCTTCCACAGGTGAGAAGAGCGTGCGATGAGGTCTGCTGGTGCTTGCTGAGTGCTGCTGGGGTGACTCAGGCAACAGTGACCCCATGTGACAGAGTAGAAGCGTCCCCACAGGGTTTTCTTAGCTGTAATATTCAGGAAATAGATTGCCAGGTCATTGTCTATGAGCGCTGCTGAGCGGGTTCCAAGTGGCAGACTTTCAGTTTGTGGCCGAGTGTCTAACCATTGTGACACTGGGCCTCCTAGATGAAGTTTAGCTGGAGAAAGAAGGCAGATGGGCGGGGGTCTCCTAGGCCCCTGCAGAGACTGTGGACTTGATTTGCGTTACGTAGGGAGACGGGTGGTTTAAGCAGGACAGCAGTGGCTGCTGGGAGGCCAGCAGGGAAAGGCACCCACGGACTGGGTCAGGGGTGGGAGGAGGGAAAGGGGTGCGCATAGCAGAGAGGGATGAGCAAAGGGGAAGTGGACCTCATGCTACCTATAAAGAAGCGTCGGTACCCGGGGTCCCTGTGCTGGGAAGGTCCTAGGCCAGAGGAACATTGGTGACAAGGACCTTCCTCTAGAGCTGACAGAGAGAAGGCCTTCCCTTCGAGATGGTGCCCTGAATCCTAACTTCTAGCCTCCTACACTATGTGAGAATAAATTTGTCTGTTGAAGCCACCATACAGGACAGCTCTACTCTGGCCTATAGGGTCGCCGTGAGTTGGACCCAACTCGACAGCACTGGTTTTTTTTTTTTTTGAGTTGCAGCCACCCACCGGTCGTCCTCCTGGACAACAGCACCAGGTGATATGGGGGAGCTGCCGACAGAGACGCGCTTTGCCTCTGGCTGCGAGCACCTGCAACTGTGAGCTCAGCCAGTCCCAGGGCCACGGGGAGAGGTCAGTGAGGGGCCGAGCTCCCGGCAGATGGAGGGGCAGATGGGGCACTGCCAGAGTCTGCAACTCCCCATGGCAGCTGAGAGTCTGGGTGTTTAGGGGACCTCTCCCAACAGTCAGTGTGGAGAGTGAATTCAGGTTCAAAGACACTCTAAGGACCAAACACAGCTCATCCAGGGCTGGGTTTGCTCCATCCTGTGATCACGGCCGGAAGTCCCATCTCAGTGCTCCCGGACAAGGATTTTGTCAGGGAAATTCCTTATGGCTAAAACATACCAAACAACCTATGCCTTCCTCCCCGTGGGGGACACTCAGAGGAACTCAGAGGAAGCAGCCCTGGCCGTCTTTCTTCATACTCTCCAGGAGACAGTGACTGGAAAGGATGGATGGGCGTGAGACCCACACTACCTGAGCTAACCTGGTACAGTGAGACTGTTGCTGGGAGTCCTGGGGGTGGGTGGGAAGCAGGCTTTGAGTGGAGGAGTTAGAGGCTAGAGCTGTAGTTACAGTAAAGTGGATAGTTCATCTGAGAATCAAGGCTGCATCAGAGAGGAGGCAAAGAAACCAATATCTGACATTCATCTAGCACCTGGATCCAGCTATGCCTGAAGTCCTACCCCTTGACCTTTCAGTGACGTTAGCTAAATGTCTGTCTTTCGGAATCAAAAGCAGCCTAATGGATACAGAAGGACATATTCCATTAAGTAACAAGATGAAAACGAGTCCTGAGGGGACCAGGGATGATTACTCAGCCACAGAATGCTGAGGAGAGAAGTACAGGCAGCGAGGACCAGTCTCCTATTGGTTGGCAAGGTGGCCAGCACTGGAGGTCAGTACACGGCAGGCAAACTGGAAGAGCGGGAGGGACGAGGAAGGCCGTCACAGCTCCACTCTGCCATCAGCCTGCGTTTGCCTGTTAAGGCATCACCCTCCCCACACCCTGGGCCTTTGTCTCCCTGAATGTCAGAGCCAGGATGTCACTGAGTCCCACCTGATGAGTGCTCACTACCTGCCAGGTGCTCACATGTTCTCGCTGGGAGCTCCTGGCAAACAGCCAATTCTGCTCTTACGCTTCGCTTCCTTCCCCAGCGTTGCCTCAGAAGTGGCTCGCAGCTGGGTCCCCTCGGGGACAGCCGGCTCTGAAGGCCAGGGCAGCTGGAGGCGGGGACTACGGCATCTTTGGGGAGCCCTTGACGGTGGGAACAGGCTGGGGTGGGAGGAGCTGTGTGCCTGTTTGGGGGCTTCCAGAGCCTGCCTCGCAGAGCTGTTCCTTCAAAGCTGGTCTGACGGCATCATGCCCCCGGGAGCTTCTCTGTTCTTTTGGGGTGAATTTCTGGAGCTGTTGCTGGGTTATGCTGAGAAGTAAAAAGGATGGAAGGGAAAATCATACCATTAAATATTAATGTTTTTTTCTTTGTTTTAATTAGATGTTTTCCCCTGTAGGCAAGTCGAAGGGCACAGCCTTCAGTGGCTAGTTTGTTATATTTAAAAACACCTCTTTCATGCCATCAGCAGCACAATCGTTAAGAAACACTCTTTTTTCCTAGCAAAAGGAACTAATTATTTCAGCCTTATGTTGATCAATCCATTTTTTACAAGCAGTTTTAAAATTTTAGAATTGGTAAACCATTTAAAAGAAGGCTAGTACGATCGATCACCTGCCATCTGTGAGCAGCCTCAGGAGGGGTGGGGTAGGAGTGGATGGGGTCAGAGGAGACCCAGCTGTGCCGAGATGACCCCCAGATGGGTGCTGATTTCACCGATGGCCCTTTCAGCATAAACCAACGTAAGTTCCCGTTAAGTGCACAGAGGAAGTTATAGGGGACTAAAGGCCTCCTGCCCTGGCCCTGCTTTCTCTTTTGCTGAACTTTGCCCTCTAAATGTCACTGAGGAGGGCTAGGACCTCTGCTCCCATTCCTGCCCACATCCACCTGTGCACATCCGTTCAAACCCCAAACCCACTGCCGTCGAGTCAGGTCTAAATCCAGTGACCCTTAAGGTTGGAGTAGAACTGCCCCATAGAGTTCTCAAGGAGCAGCTGACAGGTTTGAACTGCCGACCTTTCAGTTAGCCCACATATCATTTAACCCACTATGCCACCAGGGTTTCCACTCATCTTTTAATGTCCAGCTAAATGCCACCTCCACCATGAAGCCTCCCATGATGCCCAGCTGGGAGAAGTGCTACTCCCTCCTCTGGCCCTCGGGTTGTTTCATCAGAAGGCCCCCTGAGCCTGGTCACTCTCGACTGCTTGTCCACAGCTGCTGGCTGCCTGCTGTCTCCCACATACCTGTGGGCACTGCTGGGCTGGGGGTGGCCTTGCATTCTGCCTGGAGACGGGCCAGACTTGACACCCACTGACCTGCCGGTTGCTGAGTGTCACACTGGGAAGGAAGGGAAGGAGGGAGCATGGAGTGATGGAAGGGAGAAGGAATGAAATCCATACTGGACAGGAAAG